>CM028681.1:31231152-32696152 GCA_016760335.1 Gastrodia elata
GGATTTAGCAGTAATAAAGCTCTTCAGGTTTTCAAGATTCTGGGGCAGGCCAAAGGTTGCATTTTATGGCCTTCCCTATGCTGCAATTAATGATGTTCTAGAAATTTTTGGATCGTCCATTGTGGCGCGCTGCGGCTGCAGTGCTCCAAACATCATTCCGCTATGGTGCGCTGCATCAACCGCATTCTAAATCCTATTCCACTGTGACTCGCTATAGCAACAGTGCTCCAAACACTATTCCTGCATGCAAGTTAGTATCTTTTTCGTTCAGTCACTGCAACGTCCGCTGTGGCGAGCTACAACGGATAAACTTTCTAGTTCACAATTCAATAAGTTCATCTAAAGCTTTATAAAATGTAAATTTTTTTACTGCGATGCGTTGTGACAGAGAAAGTTTCGTGATAATGTTCAATTACTTGTTTATATAGTTTTAATAATTCCTTGAGAAATGATGCTGTGGCGCGCACATCGGCGCATCGTGCTACACCGCGGCGTGCAAACTTGCGTATTACTGTTCAATTACTCATTTATAAAATTTTTATAAATCCTTAAGAAATGATGCAGTGGCGCGCTGCAGCGTGCAAACTTGTGTATTACTGTTCAATTACTCAACTGTATGATTTTAATTTATCTTTAGCGACATGACACTGTGGCGTGCTGCAGCGATGTTTCTCCAAGCCTGCAGTTCTGCTTCCAGGTAAGGAGTTCTTAATGAACCACCATGGCGCGTGGCGTGCCGTGACAGTTTTGTCCCAGAATTTGGTAATTCAGACCATGCAATATGTTTTCTTCAATTACCTGAAAAAGTATCGTTTTCTACTCAAAGTATAAAGATATATATGGTGATATGAATGTTTAAGCACTATTTTTTTGCTATAAATTTTGGCTATATCACACCCCCACACTTAAATTCTTGCTCGTCCTCGAGTAAGCTCAAAAATGTTATTTTTTGAGTTTTGTTTCTTTTGTTTTGTCTAAGGATTCAATGTGCTAAGCTAATGCATAATGAATTTAATTGTTAAGCATGCTTTAGTCAAGATTACTTCATCTCTCGAAGTTTCTACTACCCCTCCAATCAAGTGCATATCTTTACACTTCATTTGGTTTCAAATCAAAATGTCATGCTTGATGTGTTCATATGAAAGGTGATCCTGAAATTCTAACTTTAATGATGCAATTAGTGAGTCTTAGAGTGTTGTGCCAAGTGTGCATCTTTTTATGATTCACAAGGAATATTTTAACATTTTATGAGAGATATTTTTCCTTATCCTAAATGTTCACTTTGTTTAGCTTGGGAGAGATATGTTTCATCATCCCTTTATAGATTTATTTTTCTATGCAAATTCCTTTTAAAGGGAGAGCTATTTTTCTTCAACCTTTAATTTAATTTCTTGTGGTCATTAAGTCCTACAGGAGCCTAGCACCTTAATTTTTCACTCATCGCATGCCACCTTGGTTTTTGTTCTCAGATTCCCCCCCTCACACACACATAAACTGAAGCACATTTCATTTTAAATCCTAGAAACCAAGCTTAGTAGACTCATGAACTGGATAAGGGGTGTAAGACTTAAGTTCATTTTCATCTTTATCTCAAACATACTTGCATCTTAAATTCACACCATAAATTTTTGGCATTGAATCCAAAATTTGATCCCGTTCAGAAAATTCTTCTTCAAGTTTAATTTTTGCAAAATTGTGGGTGCGATATATACGAAATCTATTTTATTTAATAATAATAAAAATTACAAAAAACAAAAATTGAAAACATAAACCAAAAATAGCACAACCGTATCAATCCTCAGGCTCATCTTCCTCCCCCTCGTAGCAATACGAATAATCTGTCGGCCAGTCATCATTCAGAAGTGGCTCTCCTGCAGGAGGGCGTGGCAATCTTGACCCATCCGGTCCTCCACTCAAACTCCACGCTTGTACCAATGTTCAGAGAGCTTCGTGGAATTCTATTTGGAAGCTGCTGAGCCACTTCTCCATTGAGGTAGCACATGTCACGCGCTAAGGAGATGCCCAATTCCTGGTGATGCGCGTACATGCGCATCAGCATCATGTCGGTCAACATCTGACTAGCTGATGTTGAAACTTTGCCTTCTTCTCCCATCCTCTTCTTAACTCGTGCCCCCTCTTGGGTGCGAGCACTCAAGTTTGTCAGTTCTAGAGGAGCGCGGGGTGGAATTGCAACATCGGTATGGAGGAGTTTCACTCCTTGAATCTCGCAAATTTCTGAAAATGGCAACCCAAAAGCAATAGCAGCACATGGCCGGCCCGATCAAGGCATTCCAGAGCTACTCCTTTATAACGCTGGAGATGAGAATATCTCCCTCCCTTTGTAGTGCACAAAGGAGCAGCGCCCATGACCGGGTTACCTTGCTAAGATGCTCAGATGGCAAGCATTGCTCGACTTCGTGAGGAGTGCTCGAGGAATGTTGGCTAAGTTCCCTCTCCAGCCTGAATTAGAGCGGATAATCTCGCTTGCTATTGTGGCTGGATCATATTGGGAGCTCAGGAGGTCAAAAAAAAAAAGCAACTCTTGAGCTCACCCAATATATACAAACCTTTGATGGCCTTGAGCCCAAACTCCACAACCTTACCCCTCACAAAGATTTTATCCCCCACCGCATTGATCGCGTTGGCGTACACTTCCTGCACTATAGAGAGGTACGTGGAGTTTGTGGGACTCACAAATTGGTCCCATCTCCGATTCAAAATTTGGTTCGGGTTTATAGGGTAAGGGAGCTCGAACCCACGCTTAGGGATCAGCTTCCTTTTGATGACTACTTGGTTTAAGTATTGTTTCGCTTCAATTGAAGAGAACCATTTCTTGTTGAACACTCCACTAGCTGTGGAGGTTGAAGCTCCCTTGCTTGCAACAGTTTTCTTTCCCGAAGACATATCTCTTTAGAAGAAAATAGGAACATATTGAGAAAATTGATGTTAAAAACAATTAAAGAATGCTTGAGATGAAGAGTTAAGGTATTCAATGAAGTATAACCTTCAGCCCACCCCTTTAAGCCTCTTTATAGAGGATTGATAGAAAAAATATGGAAGGTCTTTGTTAAGCATACTAATGGCACATTTAGGCTTGGTCAAAAGTAGATTCAATGCATGCCATAAGTGTGACTTGATTTCTGCTCAAAGAAGATGAAAATTTTCTGCTTTTCCAGCACATTTAGCAGTTTGGGAGTTCCAAGGCGCGCGGTAGCATCATTAACTACCTTGGGAATCCAAGTCAGTTAATTTTGCTTCAGTTGGGATTTTTCTGTCATAGCGCGCTATGGTGCACCGCGGCATGCTGTGGCACCCCTTGAAAGAATCGTGCTAGCTGTCCACTAGAGCGCGCAGTGCCAACAAAATCCATTGCAGCGCGCTGTGGCGATTAAATTCACCACAGTGCATTGTAGTGAATAAATCTGCTATGGCGCACTGCGGCTGGTTTTCAAGCAGAAAATTTTAAACAAAAAATAAAATTTACTTCCAGAGAAAATATTTGTGGTTGTGATTAAATTTATTTTACTCCTAAAACAGGATTTAAATAAAAAGAGAAAACTAGGTCGGGTTGCCTCCCAACAAGCGCTTTGTTTAATGCCGTTATCCCGGCACGTTCAATATCGACTTGGATTCTTGTCACTAGGAGGTTTTCTCACCCAAATTTCTGAATGAAATGAGTGAGCACCAACCAAGGTTGGGCTCAAACTTATTAGTTTGCTGTTGGATTTATTTCTTACCTCGCCTTCCTTGTTAACAAGGGGTGCTCCTTTTTTCTTCTTTTTACCTCTCCTAGTCTTTCTCTTCTTCTTTTCTCCCCTAATATCTTTTCCTGGGGTATCATCGTGATCCACAGAATCTATAGAACTCCTTATCTCCTTCTCTTCTTTCAACTCTTTATTCACTTTCTCCCATTTTGCCTTTATAATTTTTTCTTTAAATAATAAAGGTATTAGATCAATAACTTCCTCTAGACCCTTAAATCTAATTGTCATAAATCCTCTTTCAATATCTATGATAGCTTGGGAGCTAGCTAAGAATGGCCTCTCAAAAATTATAGTAGAGTTTTCACTCCAGCTGTCCCATTCGCAAACTACAAAATCAGTGGGGATCACAAAACTCCATATTCCTATGGGGACATCCTTAACAATTCTCAAAGGGGTTTGAGATGCAAGATTAGCAAATTCCAAAATTATTGGTGTCTCCTCCATCCCCCTTATCCCTAATTTTGTGTAAATGTGCCATGACATAACATTTACCGAAGCCCCTAGATCACACAAGCGATCCAAAAGGACATCGCCTTCAATCATGCATGGAATGTGAAGTCTATTGGGGTCACCCCTCTTAGTTGCTACTCTCTCCCTTCCATCATTCAGATTAGGAATTCTTATTGGCTCCTTCTCTTCCTCATTATTATGATCAATGCAATTCATCTTCTTAGTGTCTACATTTATAACGCTCACTGTTTCTCTGGGATTCAATTCAGTTGAGCTAGGGAGCATACCTTGTTGTCTGGTAGATAGCTGTTTAAAAATTTGTATTAATTGCACTTCAATGTTCTTTAATGATACCTCAATTCCTTGAATGGAGGTTTCATGACAGTTCATTGTCATTTTAGTTCTTTTCATAAATTGCATTCTCTCAGTTTTAAATGCCCAAAATGACTCTTCTAACCTGGATTCCTATTTATTATTCTGATTTTGCTTATATGAATTATTTCCATTGTGCATTGGCTAGTTTTGTTATTGGGCGTTGAGGTTTCATTGAGCATTTTCCTCACTCCAAGAAAAGTTCGAATGGTTTCTCTGTCCGGAATTGTAAGAGTTAGAATAAGGGTTGTTATGGGAGTTGTTGTTCATGTTATTGTTTCTCATAAAGTTTACTTGTTCTATTTGTGAGGGGGCAAATGGATTGTTTAAGTTACAATATTCATTATTGTGACTCCCCCCACATAACACACAACTAACATCATGAACAACACAAAAATTCATATTCTCAATTTTATTTGTTAGAATTTCCACTTCCCTTTGCAAGGAGGCCAAGTGGGTTTATTCATTTAGATTGTTTACCTCCTTTTTACTAGAGTTTAGCCGCTCAGTCGGCCATTGGTAAGCATTGTTAGCCATTTCCTCTAGGAGATCAAAAGCCTCCTTAAGGGTTTTACTACTTAATGATCCTCCTACGGCTGCGTCAATGAGGGTCCTTGTGAGTTCATTTAATCCATTGTAAGAAATCTGCACCTGCATCCACAGAGAGAATCCATGATACAGGTAATACCTTAAGTAGTCATTAAAGCATTCCCAGTCATCATACAAGTTTTCACCATGCTACTGAGAGAAGTTTGAAATTTCATTTCTCAGCCTGGCGGTCTTGGCGGGTGGGAAATACTTCTCTAGGAATTTCCTTGCCAAGTCATCCCAAGTCCTTATAGACTCACCGAGTAGGGAACTGAGCCAAACTTTATCTCGATCTCTTAGTGAGGATGGGAATAATCTCAATCTCAAGGCATCAATGGATACCCCATTGAATCAGAAGGTGTTGCTTATTTCCAAAAAAATTTAAAATATGTGCATTCCGGTCATCCAATGCCATCCCACTAAATTGATTGTTTTGAACCATGTTTAAAGTGGATGGTTTAATTACAAAATTATTGGCTTGTATAGGAGATCTAACAATGGCATTTAGAACTCCTTCTTCTGTGGGAAGTGCAAATTCTCTAAGTAATCTTCTCCTAGCATTTACCATAGGTACTGCTGGGTTTATATCTAAGTCTTCCATTTGTGTATTTTGTTAGTTTAAAATGATTTGCTCTCTCCTATCTCTCAAATACATTCTATTGATTTCATGATCATAAAAAAATTCGATAAGATTTCTCCTACTCATGTAGTTAAGGGTTCGCTAGCTAGAAAAAGTTTCAGCAATCAATAATCACCAATAAATATTCACCACAAATGACAACAGAAATTTCAAGAAGATAATCTGCAATAATGTTCAACACCAGTTCTTTTTAAGAAAATTTCAGATTTTTCTCAAAGCAAGCAAATTAAAGAAATTAATTACAGCTATGAAAGAAAATATATGCACAGATAAATTAATTTTAAATCAATAGTTACTAGAAAATTGTACTTGATACAGAACAAAAATCGTTCCCCGGCAACGGCGCCAAAAACTTGACAGACGGAAATACACGTCTGTGTTTGCACGCAAGTGTACGTGGTATGAAGTAGTAAGTGGAAAGCTTAAATTTTGGGATTTATCGAACATCAGGGATGGTGTTCTAAAACTAAGTTGTATTTTCTTTCACGAATGTTTAGATGACAAATTTGGTTGATTTTGTTGGTTCCTAATTAGCGATACAAAAAACCTTAAGTAAAGATACTAGTTTTATTAAAAGGAGAGAGTTGAGATTTCATTATAATAGCAACAAGGGTATACCTTCAATTTATTTGCTTTATTAAATCAAGTGAACACCATTTGAATCAGAGTACCCTCCAAGTTCATTAGGTTCAAGTTTAGTGCTTAAGGAGAACTATTTTGGGTTCTTCTTTAGCACATAAACTCTCATGAGATCAAGTTTCATTAATTTTAAATTTAACTTCCTACGTCTAGGATACCAAAAGATATATCATATTTTAGATGATCTCTTAAGCAAGATTTCCATTTACCATGCATCGTGCGCTTCACACGCAGTTTAGCTAGATGGGAGGATGCAGTGGGTCGATAGATTATGTCACATCATCCATTGAAGTTCCCAATGTCCACTCATCCCTTATTCTTTGCTGAGCAGCAGAGCAAGATTAATGGAGAATTTGGTTCTCAAGCCCCAATCTCTTGGGAGAGCTATTATGGAGAGTGCAAGTGAGCTTTGAGAATTTTATCACATAATTCTTCGCTCTACTTGTACTACCTTCCTTGCTCTTACCCAATATCTGAGCATTGGAACACAAGTTTTTTTAAACAATATAATTTAGAATTTTATTCATCAAAGCATTCATTTAGACATTAACTAAAAATGATAAAAATAATTTTTTATTACATTCAAACAATATCATCACACCCCATTTATCCCTTACATATTCTTACAACTACATCTTAACCCACTCCAAGGGGTTTTTAGCCATCCATTACTAAATAAGAAAGAGCATACATACAAAGAAAGGTGAACATCGCCATCAGTTTATGGCAAGAAATAAATCAAAGGAGTTTAGGAGTAATACAAGGAATCATCTGGAGGTTTTCTGGGGTTCTCTTTACTCTTCCTGCACAATCTTCTTGAAGCCCCACCCTTTGTTCTTTGTTGTCTTCCCTTTCTTCCTGTTCTTGGTCCTCTTTTCCCCGAGGAAAGTTCTCCTTCTTTCTCTTCCTGCAACCTTTTTTTTTTATCTTTGAATAACAAAAGTTGGAACCCTCTTAAAGACTAAGATTGGCCCTTAAATAGGGATGCACTCAGCCTTAGAGTGTTAATTATGTAACTTTTCCTCTTCCTTGGCTGTAAACCCAATCCCTTTTAATGTTTCCTTCATTTATTCTGTTGGGATTCAGCAGTAATAAAGCTCTTTAGGATTTTAAGATGCTGGGGAAGGCCAAAGGTTGCATTTTGTGGCCTTCCCTATGCTGCAATTATTATTGTTCGAGAATTTTTGGATCATCCATTGTGGTGCGCTGCGGCTCCCTATGGTGCACAGCGGCAGTAGTGTTCCAAACACTGTTATGTTGTGGAAATCTCGTTGCAAATCCTATTCCGCTGCGATGCGCTGTAGTAGTAATGCTCCAAACGTTGTTCCTGCATGCAAGTTGGTATCTTTTTCGTTCGGTCGCTCCAGCGTCCGCTGTGGCGCACTACAGTGGATAAACTTTTTGGTTCACTATTCAATTAGTTCATCTATAGTTTTATAAAATGTAAATTTACCTGCTATGGTGCACTGCGGCAAATAAAGTTTTGTGATACTATTCAATTACTCATTTATAAGGTTTAATGATTCCTTGAGAAATGACGTCGGGGTGCGCTGCGGTGCACTGTGGCATGCAACAGCGTGCAAACTTGCTTATTACGGTTCAATTACTCATTTATAAAGTTTTAATAAATCCTTGAGAAATGACGCTATAGTGCGCTACGACGCGCCGTGGTGCGCTGCAGCGTGCAAACTTGCGTATTACTATTCAATTACTCATCTGTATGATTTTAATTTATCCTTAGTGACATGATGATGGGTGCGCTGCAGTGATCTTTCTCCAGGTCTACAGTTCTTCTTCCAGGTAAAGAGTTTTTAATGGACCGCCATGGCGCGCTGCAACAGTTTTGTCCCAGAATTTGGCAATTCAGCCCATGCAATCTGTTTTCTTCAATTACCTAAAAAAGCATCATTTTCTTCTCAAAGTATAGGGATATATATGTTGATATGAATGTTTAAGCACTATATTTTTGCTATAAATTCCGACTATATCAGTAAGCATCAACCAATTGAGAATGAAAACTAGAAACAAATAAGAGCTTGGAACCTGAATTAGGAAGATAGTAGTGGTTGGAGTTCTGAAAATCATCCCAACTTAAGGCAATATTCAGTGATATAAGAACTTCGCATTAACATCCTAAATTGAATCCATAACTAAGAATCAAAAAATTCACTTTGCGCTTACTCAAGGACGAGCAAGAACTAAGTGTGAGGTGTGATGAACCCAAGATTTATATTAAAATAAAGAAGTAAGAGCATACAAAATGTTATATGAACCTGCAAACTTTGAAGAGAATTCTTACATTTTTAGAAAAAAATTGGAAAGAATGCAAGCTGGAACTAGAAGAACAAATTCTGGAAGAAAACTGTTGCGGCACGCCACAGCGCACCATCATGGGCCATGGCGGTCTACTGAATAAGGCTGACCTGGAACCATATCTGCTAGTTTGGAAGGAGAATCGCTGCAGCGCGCTATAGCATGCCATAGCGCGTCACAACGCGCCATGATGACATTTTGAAATATTATTCTGAACTATATGGAAACTAATTGAATAGTAAAATTTGAAATAATAAGCTCTCTAGTGCACCGCAGCGTACCGCAGCGCACTAAGTAAACTAAAATTAAATGCAGACCTGAAAGGAATGAGCTGTAGCGCCCCGGTGCACTTTTGCGAGCCGCAGTGCGCCCCAGCACGCTTCAGCGGGCTGCAGCATCATTTTAGATATAAACTATATAAATCAAAGGGAAAATTTAATTGAATAGTGAATTCAAAACTCAAACCGCCTCAGTGCGCCATCGCGAGAATCTTAATTAACTCGACTCGATAAAGGCGGTGCAGTGGAACAATATTTCGAACGAGGCTGCTACAGCGCACTATGGCAGATCCCCAGTAAACATTATGTTTGGAGCTATGCACAACAAGAATAAGATGCAACTGCTGTAGTGCTCCAATGCTCACTGATGGGATTAGAGCAAGGAGTGAGTGCAATAGAGCTGAGAGCTACATGACAAGTTCTCAAGCTCATTAGCACCACTCCTTCAGCTCATTTGAGAAGTTGAAGCTTGTGAGCCAAGCCATCGTGAATCATGCTCTACGGCTCAGCATAGTAGAAGGGGGGAGAGATCATTGAGCACCCATGGATGATTTGACATAGTCAATTAGGGTAGATGAATCCTTTCCCTTAGCTAAACCGCATGGTAGCGCATGATGTTGATTGGTGGGAATCAAAGCTTGTGAGATCCATTGAACTAAGAGAATGTTTTGGTAACCTAGATGTAGGAATTAAAAATTAAACTAACTTTGATTTTATAAGCATTTATGTGCTGAAGTAGAACCCCTAGGGTATTCTCCTTGTGCACTAGATTGAAACTTGGTTGAATTAGAGGACCAATCTCAGGAAGTCAATGTTCACTTGATTCATTAGGCATTATAAAATCACTTTATGAATTGCAATGACATGATTACAACATTGAGTCCTTACAAGTCACATAATGAATCCCCAACTCTCTCTTCTTAAATCAAATAATATCCTCAATTTAAGCTTTGCTTTGTTAAATTAGGAACCACACCAAAACTAAAATACAAATTGTCTAAACATTATTGAATGTAGATAAAACTTAGTAACAAAACCACTATTCCCTGTGGATGATATAAATCCAGAACTTACCATTCCATATTATTACTTCGGACCACGTACACTTGCGTACAAGTGCAGACACAAAATTTAGGTCTGTCAGTAATCATAAAATCTTAAGTAACTTAAGAACATATTTAAAATATGTAAGCTCATCGAGTTTAACCCTTTTGAACTCGAGTATTATACTAAGAAATTTGAAGCAATTTTGGAGGAAGATTTCAAGTATGGCCAAATCCATGGAAAGATTGTGGATGGTGTGTCTTCAAATGGAGCACTAATGCTCGATAAGATTCTTAAGTACACAAGTTTTGGAGGACTATATTTTCTAGTGTTGGCCAAAAAAGTGGTTGTATTAGGCAGCCACAACCTTCAACATCATCGAATGCCTGAACAATGTTCATCTACATATTTTAATCTTTCTTCTTCAAGATAGAGCAAAAAGATGGCAGGACACCATCAGTTTGAAACTCGCAAAGAAATGTAGGATAGAGTGTTATCCTGTCACCTACACTTATTTATGTGTTGCTTTTGCTACAAAATACTTTGGATGAATGTGTAGTCATTGTAGTCATTCTACTATAACTAAATTTATTTTTCCTTAGCATGAATGTAGTGATTTTGCATCCTATCTTTATTATTAATACATTCATCTTTTGTACTTCCAAGTTTAATGAATAAAAAATTGGCATCCTTAGTATTTGAATGTTGAATAGCTTCTTCTCATTATTTATGAAGTAGTGACTATAATTAAATAAATAGAATGAATTTTGGTTCTCCTTTGATGACTACTCCCATTAAAGTGATTGTTACCTCCAGCAACACTTCTAATGAAATTAACTCCTTTATGGGCATGGTGAAAGCATTGGTTGAAAATTAGGCCCAACAATTTCAAATGATCTAGAAGTTAATCTCAGCCTAAGCTTTGGTAGTCAATGTTGCAGCCCCCTTGGTTCCAATTGCATTCACTCCTCATCATTCTATTGATGGAATTATGCATAGTTTTCTATAGTTGAGGACTCTAACCTTTAGTAAAAATTTATCGCCCATCGATACTGTGATTTGTTTAAAACTAGTGAAAAAGAATCTCACTAGTATAAAGTGCCCTAACTATGAAGGCATTTATCTTATGGCACATCTATTCCAAGAAGAGGCTAAAGAATGGTGGGATAATTAGAGAAACTCCCACTTTGTTGACTTCAATATTGATAATATTCAGTTCATTTCTCCATCAGCTTAGAACATTCTAAGAGACACCCTGCTGCAAATGAAGCAAGGTCGTCATCCTGTATCATAGTATGGGATGGAATTTTGAAGGTTGACACATTTTAGTCTATATCTGGTGAGAACAGAAGCCACTCATTGCCAAGATTCCAGAGTGGCCTATGAGATTTTATTAAAGGTCATGTTGTTCCCCTGTGCTTCACAGACTTCTCCCAATTATTGGAAACTACCAGAGAAGTGGAACATCTTTGGAAATAGAAATCTTCGATAAGGAAAATGCATGTTGTGCCCAACCAACACTATGCCTTCCAAAAGTATAGTCCATAGTCTGCTAAGGATCACCAAATGGAAGTACCTCATCATCTGATCCAATCAAAGGTTGTCGAAAACCCCATCCCCCATAAGAACCCTATGCAAAAGTGACAAACCATGCAATGTATTATTCGACACTGGTGCTAGTCATTCTTTTATCTTTGAGCATTTTTCTCAGCACTTAACCTATCATCCTATAAATTAGCAAAAACCTTAAGCTTTGAACTTTCTTCCGGGACCCAACTAAGTGCTCATAAGTTCTGCTAAGTTAATTATCTAGTGAATAATCAAGCCTATGAATCTAAGTTAATTATTATGTCAATAGCCAATTTCGACATTATTTTTGGTGTGAATTGGATCGGTAGACCTAGTGTGATAATTAACTGCCAAAATAAGAAAGTTATAGTTCACTCACATAGCAAATTAGAAACCTTCATAGGAAGGATCAGTACTTAGGCATATTTAATCAATGCAACTAAAGCAGAAAAGTTGATTAGTAATGGATGTGATGCTTATCTTGTCACCATTATGGGTGAACAAAATAAAGTACTCCTCTTTCCAATAGCAAAGTAGTTATGAAATTTGCTGATGTTTTTTCGAAAGATTTACCGGGTATGCTGCCTATTAGAGAGTTGGAATTTTCTATCAAATTAATTTCAATAACACAGCCTATTTCTAAAACTCGGTATAGAATTATGCTCAAGAAATTACAATTATTAAATGAGCAACTACAAGAGCTATTGAGTAAAGGGTTTATTAGACCTAGCATGTTCTCTTGTAGAGAGCCAATTCTTTTTATTTAGTAGAAAAATGAATCTATGTGAATGTTTATAGATTCTTGTGAACTGAAAAAAGTCACTATTAAGAAAAATATACCCTCTTGAAGGTTGATGACATTTTCGATAAATTGTATGGAGCTGTGATATTTTCAAAGATTGATCTGAGATCAGGTTATCATCAATTGTGAGTAAAAGATTCAGAGGTCGAGAAGAGAGCCTTTAGAACCCTCTATGATCATTATGAGTTCTTGTAATGTCATTTGGACTCACCAATGCACCATCCATCTTTATGGAATTAATGCAGCGAGTTTTGAAGCCATTCCTGGATAAGTTTTTCAAAGTCTTATTGTAACAACCCAAAGTTATTACCCAACTTGATTTTAGCTTAACTATATCTTAATTTAGTTCATCTAGTCATTAGATCCAATCCCTGAAGGTTTGGAGTAATTCAGAGCTCAATAGATCATTTTGGAATATTTTAATATTTAATTAATTATAAAATTAAGGTATTTATTTTGACCTTGAAATTGAAATCTGACTTTGACGTTGCAATCGTCACCCCCAAAATAGCTAGGGGTGATGTTTTGGACGCATTTGCAAGTCGTCGGATTTTCACGAATATTCTAATATAATTAAATACCCCAAAAAATAGCATATATAAATAATTGTTGGAATTAAATTCTGACCTCATCGTTCGAATTAAATTCCAACTTCACCATTGGATTCCTCACCCCCAAATTAGCTAGGGGTGATTTTTGGGAATTTTCGGAGGGTATTTTAAAAATCCAAATATTTGGATAATTAGAGATAATAAATAAGGGATTACCCAATTCTAAATTTTCAACTTCCCCTATTTTCTCTTTCCTAAACTTGGCTGGCCACCTCCCCCTTCATTCGGCTGACCCATGCTTCCCATTTCTCCCTCCCATACTTGATGGGGAGAGCTTACCTCTCCCCTCACCTAGCCTCTCTAGCCATGATGAAACCTCCCTTCCTCTTCTCCTTTAAAAAGAAACATAGCCCTCCTTATTTGGCTTGCTGCCAAGCTAAGAGCTTCCCCTCTATTTCCTCCATTGCTGAGTTGTGTTGAAGAAGAAGAAGTCCAGCTCCTCTCCAAGCCTTAAAGAAAGCAAAGGTCCCTTCTTCCTCTGTCTCAAGGCTAAAGGTACCCCTTTGCTCCTCTCATTGTCTTTCTCATGTTATTATAATGCTTATTGCATCTTTAGACATCCATGTTTCAATATAAATGCCATTACAACTCTTCAAGATATAAAAGTCATGCTCTATTTTTCTTGCATTCTGTACACCCTATCTTTCATCTTTATTTTTAGTATAGCTAGGATGTTCTGTTTGTGCCAATTTTGGTGTCAATTGAAAGGTATCGTAAAGACCTTTCCATTGATATATAGCACCACTTATGGAATGATCTGAATTGAGAGTATTTGAGCTCAAAAATAGGCATTGCAGTTTTCATCCAGGCGAAAAATGCCGCACTGCAGCGCCTGAAATTGCAAAATAGGCCACTGCTGCGCGCCATAGTATGCTGCAGCAGGCTGCAGTGGCATTTCAGAAAAATCTTTTAAATTTTGTTAATTGACTATTTGGACAGTAAATTTGCAAAATGGACCGCTACAGCGTGTCATAACGCTCGGCAGCGGGCTGCAGCGGCATTTCGGCAAAAACATATAAAAACATTTAATAAAGTATTTGAACAGTAAAAATCGCAAGTTGGTCTGCTGCAGTGGGCCATAGTGTGCCACAGCGGGCCATAGCAGGCCACAGCATTGAGAGCACTACCGTGCGTCGCAGCACTAAAAGCGCTACCGTGCGCCGCAGTGCTAAAAGCGCCACAGCGCGCTGCCGTGCTAAAAGCGCCACACCGCGCTCCAGTGCCAAAAGCTGCTGCAGCGCCCAAACTTGCAAAATGCCTAGAATTTATTTAAAACTGCCCAGTTTTGGCTGAAATGGCCAAAACTTCACTGTTTTTGCATTTTAAGGTCCCTAGGACCCTAGTGAGATTAAATAATATCAAATTGAGCATTGCATAAAATTCTATATTGAAATTAAAATTAAAACTTTGCCATTCTTAAAGTTCTCAAAACCTACTATGTTCCTTAAATGTATTGATATGCCAAAGGTTAAGTGATAGAATCTTAAATGCTTGTATTAAATAGGTATACCTTGATAACCAAATGCATGAAACCTAAGTCTTTTAAAATTGTGATTAAGTGCTAACCTCTTTGGTTTGATTTAGAATTTGATTAGCATTAATTACCTTTTTATTCTATATTTTCTTTTCATTTATGTGTCTTCATGATATTAGGATGAATGTTAGAGAACTTTAACATTTTGGACATCTTGATGGGTCTAAATTAGCATTAAACTATAATTGAACATAAGAACCTTGATAACTTGATTAAGTAGATGATACTTAATCTAAACCTAAAGTTGACATCAATAATACACTAATAACATATTGATTTGTCATTGACCTTTAAGAGTAACCTTTGGTCTTAATGGTAGAAGGGTTAGGGGTTAAACCCTAACTTAGCTTGATTAAGATCTAAACCTTAATCACTCAATCAATTAACTTGATTGAAAGATAATTTAATTGACATTGTTCCAATAATGCATCTAATTTAGTATTGATCTTAAATCATTGAATTAGAAGTGCTAAGAATAATATTGAATATGTGTGATTGAATCATTTGAATATAAACTTTAGATCTTTGATTTTCTCTTAAATAAGACCACTAGCATAAGATGGGTAATAAAATTACAATGATTTTTGAAATGATCTAACTCTAATAAGATCTTTGATTTCATCCCATGATTTTAGAGTATGAAGGGATTAGATGGATCTTATCAATCTGATATGATCACTTTAACCCAAACTGGTAAATAAACCTTGAATGTTCACTTAAGAAGCAGAAAAGTGAGATCTTAAGGGTATTGCTATAGGATCATTATTGAAATGGTTAAAGATCTTAACTAATGATATATTTAGATAGGAAGGACTTTTGTAACTTATTGAGGTAGAAACTTAGTTGATCCTTCATAACCTTAGAAGTTGAACTTGATACCTTGTGGTAGGAATCACCTAAAGTACTTAGAATGTGACTTATTCTATGTGGTAACAATCTATGTTGAGTGATCCTTTGATCATATCCTTGGAGCCTTATGTAGGATACACCTACTTAGAGTAAGGATTAATATATTTGATAAATCCTTATTTATTAAATAGAATCTTCTGAACTCAGATTATTGGTTAGGTATAGTAGGGTATACCCATATTACTATATTATTTTAGTAGTATTCAGGATTGGTTGATTCACTCCAATGTGGACTTATGACTAGGTGCTATCCTGAGGGATTAGACAAATATAGTCCTGTTAGAGTAAATCGTCCAAGACTAAGAGTGTTACAATTAGTGAATAAGATTCTTAGTTTGAGATGTAAACTGTGACTGGGTTCTGCCTCCTATCATAGTGCGCTTCGATAAGTGTCATTTAAGCAAACTAAGTATCTTAAGTCACTTTGCGTAGACCACTAAGTATGCATGTAACTAGGATATTTAACGGCTGAGCTTGAGATGTAAAATGTGACCAGGTTCTGCCTCCTCTTGTAGTGCGCTTCGATAAGTGTAATTTAAAAAACTAAGGGTTAAATCCATCTTTCTTGCAAACATGCTAAATATGTGTATACAATCATCCCAGCTAATGATTTTCAAGTAAACACTCAACTTTAACCAATTTTCGAAGTTAGGATTTTATGAGTCAGAATCCATTTAGCAGGATTCTGCACAATGGAGACATTTAATTCATTATCGGATTTTAAAGAATTTTTGGATTTATCTCATGTAGTTAGAAGCATGAGCATGAGCATAAGTATGAGCATAAGCATGATGTATGAGTATCAGAATGATATATGAGTATTAGTGATAATTTATGAGTTACGGAATATTATATACATTGATTGGATAATTTCAGGATGCATCGGCATCATCAGTAAGCAGTATTCCCAACTAGATGTATGTATACATTGGACTGTACTACTCATAGCAGTTCAGTGATATTTTGGTTACATATCAGTAGTATACAGTGTTGTGGCATATTCAGATGCACAGTTTCAATGATATACAGCATAGTTTTACATATGATTACTCAGTTTCATATTCATTACTGTTTTGGTTTACTTTTAGTATTTATTATAGTTCAGCTTCATTTTATTTTACTTCAGTTTTGTACAGTTTTATACAGTTTTACACTTTTAGTTATCTTTACAGTATTTCTACAGGTTTAATTACATTATGTAAATATTAAATGAATAACTAAAACTATTTAGATTAGTTTCAATGTGTTAGACTTATTGTCTAACACGGGGTACTTTTGGGATCCGGCAATTTACCAGATCTCGAGTAATATATTGAGCCAGGTCAGGAGGACACCAGAAGATTCAATAGGAGCCTATGGAGCACTAGTGGATTTTCCTCCAGTTTTACTATATGTCTGCTTAGTATTTCAGTTTAGTACTTAGCTCTATGTCTGCTATTCAATAAATGTTTGTAATAATTCTGGATGTATTTTTTTTTTTTTTCTGAGATGAATATTTTTATACAACTTCTATTATGAATATTTTTGGATGTTTGCTTTAAGCTTTCGCACTCTGTTATATACTACTTATACTTAGTATTATGATGTGATCAGTATACTTAAAATGCTAATATCTTATGCATATATTGTATTTTTATTATATTCTAAATCCAATGTATCTATTGATCTAATACTTAGGATAATAATACTACTCTTATCTTAAGTATTAGTTCACAACCCTCCTTGGGGTTGTGCCAGCAGCCCTTCAGAGGGGCTTAGTTTTCAGCTATTCGGGGAGACGGGTTATTCCTCCCCGAGTGGCGCACCGCTCCGCTACTGAATTATGCTTTTTACCCCTTTGCACGCGATGACGGGGTGGGGCGCTACAGTTATCCTCATCTATTCAAGAAACCTTAAAGAGCGTGATGACAACTTAAGAGCAATTTTGGAAACATTACGAGCTCATCCTTGTATGCTAAATATTTTAAGTGTAAATTCTAGTTAGACTCTATACATTCTTGGGTCATATTATCAATTCCCAAGGAATGAGTGTGAATCAGAAAAAGGTTAGTGCAATTTAAGATTGGTTACAACCCAAGTCAGTAATGAATTTTCACAGTTTCTAAGGATTAGTTGGATAATATAGAAAATTTGTCAAGGGTATCTCCCAGATTGCATCTCTGCTAACTAAGCTGACTCAGAAGGTAGTGTCATTCATCCGGAGTCATGAATGTGAAGAAGTGTTCTAGATTACCAAGCCTATACCGAGACATCTAGAATCAGTTTGAAACATGTGCTAATGTAAGAAGCAATTGTCATCGCCTATGCTTCTTATCAGGTAAAACTGCATGAGAAGAATTAACCTGTCCATGATCCTGAACTTGTTACGGTTGTGTTTGCCCTAAAAATCTAGCAACATTATCTGTATGGAGTCAAGTGCAAAATCTTCACCAACCACCAAAGCCTGAATTACATTTTTACTTTGCAAAATTTAAATTGTCATTAGAGAATATAATTAAAATTAATCAGTGACTATAATCTGAGAACTATGTATATTCTTGGTAAGGCAAATGCCATAGCAGACACACTTAGCCATCGTGCTACTCTTTATGCAATGATTACTAAGAGCCCCATAGTAGATGAATTTTGTAAGATGTGCATAGAACCAGAAAGAGGAGTGATTCTAAATGAACTAATAGAATTGTGTTCAAATAGTGAGGGACATCTCTATGTTGCAAACTAAAGATAAAGACATAAGAAGCTCAAGGTCCGATATAGGGAGTGCTCATCAAATGAACTTGCAACTCCAGGGAACTTTAATATATAAAGGTAATAGAATACGACTTTCTAAATCCATGCATCAAGGGATATTAGTTGAAGGACACAATTCTAGCTACAAAATTCACCCTGGAAGCACCAATATGTACCAAGATTTGAAGCAGTCATTTTGGTGGCCAAGCATGAAGAAGAGTGTCACTGAATTTGTGGCAAAGTGCCATGCATGCAATCTAGTTAAGGCCAAGCATCAAAGGCCATACTAATTATTGCATTTATAATAGATTCTTGAGTGGAAATGGTTCAACATCTGGATGGACTTTGTAATGGGATTGCCTCGTACAAAATCTAGTGATAACGCAATCTGGGCCATCATAGATCATTTGACTATATTCTCTCATTTCATTCCAATCCATAGGACTGACTCTGTGGAAATGCTCGCAAGGCTCTATATGAAGGAAGTTGTTACGCTGCATAAAATCCATAAATCCATAATACCTAATTGTGATAACTGGTTTACTTCCAGGTTTTAGCAAGCTGTGTATTAGGACCTAGGAACTACCCTGGCTAAGAGTACACCCTTTCATCCAAAAATAGATGACTAATCTGAAAGAGTAAATCAAGTGTAAGAAGACTGGCTAAGGCCTTGTATCTTATACTTCAATGGAAGTTGGGAGGAACATCTACTGCCAGTGGAGTTTGTTTATAACAGCAGTTACCTGGCTAGTATAAAGATGGCTCCCTATGAGCCCTTTATGGTAGAAAACACAGTACTCAATTATTCTAGTTTGAATCTAGAGAAGTTTAGTTGTATGGGTCTGAATTGGTCAAAGAGATGAACAAGAAAGTCAAACTCATGCAACAAAAATTTTAGATAACAAATGATTGACAGACTAAATATCATAATTCTAGTCATCATGCTCTGGAATTTCAAGTATGAGATTTTGTTTATCTAAAAGTCAACCTTATGAAAGGTGCATAAGATTTAGTGTAGCTGGAAGGCTTAGTCATAGATATGTAGGGCCTTTTAAAGATTTATCTAGAATCTGATCATCTACATTCAAGCTAAATTTTCTAGATGATTTTTTTATAATGCACAATGTGTTTCACATTTCATCTCTTAGAAAGTGCATTCAGGAACCTCATCATCATATCTCAATTTTTCCAAATAACCTATCCAAATTATGGGTAAAGTTCAAAAACAGCTTATAAGACATTCTTTTTCTATGGTTAAAGTTCAGTGGCAGAATCCAGTGCTGAAAAAACCACTTGGGAGAAAAAGTCATATATGAGATGAAATATCTAAAGCTTTTTGAGAATTCTGGTACTATTCTAATTTTTCTTAAAATTCTTGTTCTTATTCTTTTTCTTTTTCTCGCTTAGGTAATGTTGAGGATAATATTACTCTTAAGTGTGGGAGTCTATAATAACCCTAGGTTGTTACCAAGACTAATATAGACTAAACTAAATACTAATTCGTATTCAATTAGATTCTAATGATCATTAGGACTGAACCCTAAAGATTTGGGATCCATCAGAGCTTGATAGGATCAATTCACTATTTTATGAATTCATAGACCTATAAAATTAACTAATTTTAATTGATCTCCAAACTAAAATATGAGTGTAATTTTGAATTCTTCACACCCTAATTAGTTAGAGGTGAAATTTTGAGAATTTTTTGAGATCCTTTTGGGTTTAAATTTATTCAAAATAAAATTGGAAAAATTGCAAATAATGGATCCACAATTCAATAAATTACACTCTCATCTCTCCAACAATCAATTTATCATCGATATCTGCTATACAAACTACGAGTGATCTGTCATGTGTCTTATCCAATATTTATCAGGGGCTATTCAACTTCTTTCCCAAGCTTCCCTATTTGAGCGATACCCCTTGATGGCCCCAATGGCTATTCCCCGCTTGTAGTATGGGGGATTCAATCTATCCCCCACTTGTACCAAACCCTAATGGCCTCAAGAGTAAGGTCTTTCGAATCTATCTTTCACGGGCCAGACCCACTGCACTCTTGGGCTACCTTTGGGTGGCCAGCCCAAGCTTCTCCCAATGCTTTAGAGCTAGAAAGACACATGAAATGGTTACAATGATCCTTTTGCACACTATAAGAATCCTCCTACACTCTCAATTTGCCAAAGGAACTCTACTTCCCCTTTTGCTCTTTCTAGTATCTTGTCAGACCCTCTGCAACTCCAACATCACTTCCTGGTATTTTTGTGGGTGAGGCTTGGTGTTCAAGCCCCAAGCTATCAACTAGGAGTTAGAATTAGTCATCAAGACTATTTCCAGCCCATTAAGTGCCTCTGGCTATCAGCATTCCAGCTCAGTACTTCATCCATTTACATACCCTAGTTGACATAGACAAGCTCTTATGGTAGTCAAATTCAAACTAGGTTTCATCTCTATTAGTCATTAGAACACTTAGGTTGATGATGTGATTAAGTATTAGGCTTTTTCTTGGCCTGGCAGTAAGCCAGACTGTGGGAACCTACCATCTAGATGAGTACTGCCGGCTAGCATGAGCACCTCCATCCCATATATTTAGCGCCCAATTAGCGGAGGTGTAGCAATCATTTAGGCTGATCAAAACCTTTGTAAAAATTTGATGCATGAAAATTAAGACTTATGAAAAATTAGAATAACATTTGTATCGGGTTCATTATAGGATGAGTAATTTTAGTTACTGTGGCTTTGTTAGCCAAGTTCTGATATGGCAATTTTACATATTTTACTTTCAGTTTATGTAACCTTTTACTTAAGTTTTATTTTCTTATGCAAATCTGTTAGTACTTATATGCATGCTAGGATGCTAATCTTAATTTCCATTTGACTTAGTTTGTGTATATGTAACACTATTCAATGATGATTACTATTTACTCAACATAATTTTCAATCAACATATTCTTGTTAGACATTTATTTCATTCATCACATTGGTATTTTAGTAATATATGTATTATTGCTAACCTTGTTGTAGCTACAAGTCTTAAGGTATGTTTCCTTACTTGTCTCATTTTGATAAGTTATAAATGTTTCATATATGACTTTACTTTTTTTTATTGTGGCTTGTTGCGCCTATATCCTTATCATTATTATTTAAGTCATATGTGATATCCTAAAATTGTAGAAATTATTAAATAACCTATAATTTACTTAGACAATTATTTAGCACAAGATCTCTTTCTTTCTTGTCTAGGGCATTTACGTGTTAAACTGACATGTCAGACTTAGAGCTTTTTGAGAAATTTCACCAGGGAAAAACATAGCCAAAAGGATGATCCGGCTGCTATAGTTTAAACTTTTTATTTTGCCTTTTGAGAGGATGAGCATTTAAATTCCACTAAACATTTATCTTAAAGCTGTAATAATTTTGGACTTAAATGTATTTCTTTTTCTACATCTCCATTCTAAACTGATTTATGTCACTATCATTTAGAATATGGTTATTGATTGATGAAGGGTTTCCTTCTTTAGATTTAAGGTTTAATTATTTCCCCATT
Organism: Gastrodia elata; assembly: GCA_016760335.1. Lineage (NCBI taxonomy): Eukaryota > Viridiplantae > Streptophyta > Magnoliopsida > Asparagales > Orchidaceae > Gastrodia > Gastrodia elata. Next base: position 31,252,940 of record CM028681.1, read on the forward strand.
ATAATTCTATCTTATTGCTCTTATAATAATACTTAGACTCAAAACTAGGTCTTCGAAGGTTTGAAGATCAAATTTTAACTAAAGTAATAATTTCTCTAAGTCCTAAGAATAATATTTTTATTTATAAGCCAAATTATTATAAAAGCAGTGAATTATTAATCCTTAAGGCATAAGGATTTTCAATGACTATAGACGCTAAAATTGGGGCACTTTAGGCTCAAAAGTGAGCTAATCACCCACATTGGTAATTAGAAGATGATTAGTAAATTTAATTATTAAAAGTTAAATTTTATTCATATTATTATCCTACTTAATTTTTTTATTATTTTAGTATATAATTTTAATATTTTAAATTTATATTTATTGAATTATTTGATTAATTTAATTTGTGCAAAATTTCCCTAAAGTTTAAATAATTAAATTTAGAATATTTCTAAGAATATTCTTAATCCAAATGGTAGTAACAACTTTGGGCTGGCTGGGTTGGCAGAACTTGATAGGACGGGACATTTTGTGAATATTGTAGGAATATTCACCAAATATTCTTTTACACGATGTCATGTGGGCCGTGGGCCAGCCTGCCTGGCACAGTTTGTCCCTTCTATTAGGGACAAAGGGAAAGAAAACTAGGGTTTAGGATTTATCGGTGCACAGATCAAATCAAGGCATGTATTTAAGTCAAAATGAAGCTTGTGATGGGATCTACATGACTCTAAAGCCTTAACTGCATTGCCTATATCATTCCAATTCTAGAGTATTAGTCGATTGCCTAGGGTATATTGTGTATGGCTATTGCTTCCTCCACAGTTCACTACATACCTCAATTTTTTTTTCAATAGGTTCTTTAAATCTTGGTGAACCCAAGGGACTTGAGAGTAGCTATTTGGGCTGAAGAGTCAGCTAGGAGGCTTTGTTGATGGATCATGTATTGTACAACATTATACATGCCTGCGCTCTCTAGGCATCATTTGAGCTCACTCAAGATCAATTGAAGTATGCAGATGATAGTAGAAGGCATGAAATTAGGAAGCAAAACAATTATTGTAAGAATGTAGAAAATATGAAGACAGAAACAAAGTACCTAATGTTTATCGAGACGGTTCACTTTGTCAAACTTTAGGGCTATTTGGAGGCCATCTTTACCCTTCTTGAGGTTCAAGCTATACTAAAAGGAAGCTAAGAAAATGATTGTCATGGTTTTGAAGGGATGCGGATGTGGGACAACGGGGTCGTAACAGGGCCCATAAGTGCGGCCAGTAGCAATGGCCTCGCCAGACGAAATAATAAGAGAACATTGCACCTGTCATTTTAGAGCGTTGGATCACTCGATTGGCCCTGATCAAATCTGCAGTTTATTTAACCATGGATGGTTCTATAACTATTGGATCATGCCTTCAATCCAATGATTCAGTTACAATGCGGAGTGCAACCGCTTGATCGGGCTAGAAGACAATGATGGATCGCCATTATTTCTCTTTAGACAGCTAATCATCCATTAAATCTCTAATTAATTAATTTTATTAAGAAAAACTTTATTCCATTTTAATTAATGAAATTTGTGATCTAATAAGCTCTAAAATTTTTCATAAATTCACCTCTACCTAATTTTGAGGTGAGAAACTCAAAAATGTGATCAAATTCTCAATTGGAGGTCAACTTAATTTTCTTTTTATATGTATATATATTTAATTTGATTAAAATATTCATTAAAGTCAAACAACTTCCAAAATAGCTCAAAATTTTAATGTTAGCTTCAACTGATGTTTAGAGAGCAATGGAAAGTCTTATAAGCAATTTTGACTAGATTAGTAGAGGTAACAACTCTAATGTTGTTACAGACTCCCCCAGTTAAAAGAGGTGTCGTGCTCGTGCTCTGTTGATTTAGCAGCTATAATGAACAAAATTTGAAATTAAGAAATTGATAAACTATAAAAATACCTATTTATGAAAAATTTAGAGGTAATTCTTCCACATTTCTTTCTTTGTTTCCCACGTGGCTTCCTCAACTAAATGATTTTGTAATTGGACCCTTACCATATGATTACTGTGGCTTCTAAGCTGCTTAAGATATTTCCCAAAAATTTTGATTAGTTTAACAATGAAAATTAGGTCAAGTTGCAATTATATGGCAAGAATCTGAGTTCGTTGATTAGGATCTAGCAAATATCTCCTTAAGGAAGATATGTGGAAGATGTTATGCTGTGCAACAAAATCTTCTTGCAGAACAAGCATATATGCTAATGTTCCCACTTTGACTAATATTTCAAATAGTTCAATGAATTTAGGAGTCAAGTATCCTGATACTCTAGATCTCTGCATTTCTTGTATCAAATTAACTTTGAGGTAAGCTCTTTCTCCCACTTGAAACTCTAATGGTTGATGGTGAGCAACATGGTATTTCTTTTATCTATCTTGGGATGCTAACATATTCATATTAATAAGTCGGAGCTTCTTATGAATCTCTTCAACCAGACCAGAACCATACAATTTAACATATTTCTATATTTTTTGCCACTTATAAATAAGCCTCTAAATTTATAAAGCTAATAAACTATTATTATATATTAAGATAACCAAAAGATCCTTAAAAGAATTAAATAATCCTACTACAAGTCAAGATCTATAATTTGTAGACCCAAGTGTATCACACCCAAGTACATAAAGTATGTGACTAAGTATAATTAAATTAAATTCATGGTCATTCCAGCATAACTTGCAATAGAAAAGCTTTGTGCCATGGATTATAGCTACATGCCCAAATACATTGTATACATGTCTAGGCCTTTCACCATAATTCACCCCTTTCTTGAATAGTTATATACGCATAAATTTAAAATAACCTTGACTCTCTTAGTCGTAAGATCTGATTTAGTAGATACTCTACCCTGATAATACTTGTCCACCATTGAGAGACAATTAGGTATTATCATGCATGATGTGAATTATCATTGATTATTAAGCAAAATTAAGATTTAAAATCTTAAGATGTGCTTGTGATACTTTAATAATAATCTTATGCACATATATGAATGAATGAAAAAATTAATAGTAATGTAAACACAAAATAAAAGCAAAATTTATAGTTGCTCATGTTAAGAAAAAAATATTTACGCTTACCCTTAGGTGGTTTATCTCGGCTAGAAATTCACTCATACCTCATTTATATTTTTTGTTGATTCAATAGTAGGTAGAGAAGCTTTATCCCAACTTTCTACATACCATTGGTACCGAGCTACATAAGAACCCTTCTTTCCATGGAATTGATGAGGTAGAGATGCTTGAAACACTATCCATTAAGTAATTCAAGAAGGTAATAAGTTTTTAAGAAAAATAAAAACTTGCAAATGTAGAGTAAAATCCAGAGAAATAGCTTCTTAAAGTTTGCTAGAGCCTATAGAGCTATAATATCATAAAATTATAACTTAAGTATTTTTATTTTTATTACTATTACTAGGATCATTAATATGGTTAAGGTTTTATTTTAAAAAATTAAATTATTCTAAATTTTATTAATGAACTTAGGTGCCTTGATGTGCACACTTTGGCATGACTTAGCATGCACCCAATCCAATATTAGATAATCTTCAACCAAATATTTACTAAAATGTATGTATAGTTTGAAAGATGATTTGGGTTCTTAAGCACACATCTATATGTATGACTAGGAGCATCCAAATAATCTATACATACTTTATGAAGCCTTATGTGATTTTTAGAAACTTCAAAAAGCAAGTCATAAACCTGTAAAAATCTCAAGGTGTTGGTAGTGTTATATGACATTAGTATCATGTTGAGAGATTAGTTTTGAATCCCGGATGTGCTAACTTCTATTTTCTTCAAAATTTGTAAGAACAATATCAATTTTTGCAAACTTCTTTGATCAGGTACTCCTCTACCCATAATAAGCTAAGTGAGCTCAATTGCCTTCCTAACTCTGACCTACCTCTTGCTAATTGATGCTGTGAACCTCTGTTAGAATTTATACAATGAATGAAAGTGTAAAATGACTACTAGGCTCGGTCTAGTTAGTGAGGACTCGATGTCTATACGGAGCCAAAGCTCAGTAGATGCACACCCATCCTCGTATTCTGAATCACTCTTTCCACTTCTTTTGAACTCAATTCCTGATATATATCGAATCCTAGTATATTGTCTTTGTCAAATGGGTTGGATTAAGCTTGATCGACAGAAAGTTGGTTTGGACCTGTACAGTAAGTATAATGCTCGAGCCTTAGTATGGTCTGATGCACCCAAGCCATCTTCTATCTCAGTGAAGCATTCCTAGGGTCAGCATTGACCCAAGGAATGTGATGGGATCTTATTTAGTTCAATTGGTAGGTTGTAGAGAGTGAATTGCTCCTCCACAATAAACCCTAATGGCCAAACAAGTCGATAAGGGTTATAACAAACTATGTTCTCACAATTAGGGCATTATGTGCTTTTATGTAGAATCGTCCCCTAGGGATTCTTTGGAATATTATTCTAAGTGTATTTCATCTGGAATTTAAGGAATATTGAGTTCATTGTGACCCTAACTTTGTCTCTCGACCCTAAAGTCGGTGAAGGAAGAAGAATATCATGGATCGGGCTGACCCGTGACCCGCGCTGTTCGACCATGAAAGCCATCAAGTCCTGATTAACCGGCATGGTTCTTGAGCTATGCTGGTTCGTTGGGTCCCAGTTGACCCGACAGGTCCCTTGGAATAAATTTGATTAATGCACTTAATAAAATGAAATTCATATAAATTCAATCTTAGGAAAACTTAATGAAACTAGAGCTTGCGTTATTTTATTTAATACATATCCAAATGCAATGATATTAAATATCATTTTGATCAGAAAAAATGTAGATTAATAAACTACAAGAATTATTTAGTTTCTTAGGATGGCTTACAAAATTATACCCTAATCGCATTAAATCTTGATTAGTGAATTATCGGGGAACACTTATCCAAATGGCATGTTTATAGTCTCTGTTTCTTCATTATGTTGATTAGGACTTAATTGTGCAGATAGATTAATTTTTTTGTAATTTATTTTGCTAATTAATTGTTAATTACATTAGAAATTAATTAGTAATTATTAGACTTAATTGTTATCAGATTTTGGCAAACTTTATATCTATGGAACCCTTAGACAGTTCGAAATCTAGGGATGGCCTTATATTTCACTTTTACCATGTTTAATTTTTAATTATCTTTACTTAGCTTAAAACCATAATTAACTAATATCTAGCATGTTAATTAACTAAATTTGATTCAATTGCTAATTTTACATCTATTCAATAGTAAGGACAGTTTTAGTATTCAATAATTTAAACCTTGATCTTAATCTTGTATGATAGACTCTTAATTCCTAATAAACATCAATATGATTATATCTTAACCTTAATTTCCTTATAACTTATTGATTTTCTAGTACATAAGCTAGTTTGCATGATATGATTCTTAATTAATAAAAAGATGATTGACTGGTCAAACAATAAAATTCTAAGTTTAATGATATGCCTTATGAATTTGCATATGACTCTTAGAAGTTCCTTAAGGATGATTGCATCTTTGATTTGTCCTTAACTTTAATATGAGATTTTGAATTAGCATGTAACCTTACATAAGATCTATTCTGACTATTATTTTAACTTTTAATTGTTAAATAGAATAGTTTTGAACCTTAGAAGTATTTTTATGGTAAGGATTAATTAATGTAGTAGTAAGAACATGGTTATGGTAAATCTTGAGGTAGGAATGCTTTACTTGTCAGATTTTGTGGTAGAATCCTAGATATGCCATATGAATTTTAGAGATTGATCTTACATTTTGTGGTAGTGATAACCTAATGAAATGTAGGTTGAAATTATATAATTATGGTAGTTAACCCAATTTGAATAACTTAAATATCACTTTCTTGGAACTTATTAAGTAGAACATATTACAATGGAGAATGGATTATATAGCTTTAAAATTCTTATTTATTAAAATAGTCAGTTTAGAATTAAAATAATGATAATATTAGAATTATCATATGGAAATTGTGGAACATATCAATATAATTTACCTTGATTCAATAGACTATGGGATTGATTGATTTGTCAAGTAAAGAACTATAGAGTTTTTGTCTTATCTTAGGTAATTAGATAAGTACAATTCAGTTTAGGATAAACATCTTTATCCGAATGTAAATTACAAGTAGGGGTATGGACAACTTATTTTGGGGAGAATAAGCTATAAAAGGATGTATATCTCATATCCCTGTATGCGGGGATAAGTGTAGTTAAGTAACCTAAGTGTCCAACATCATCTTTGTTAAGATGTACTAATCATATATATGTGCTCATAACATGTGATAATGTTGGTTTGTATTTTCAGTGCACTTGTAGATTTCAGTGGTTAAAGAACATAGTTACGAAACTCTCATGGTTAGAATTTTGAACCCTATGTAATATAGTTCCTGAAACATGTTGAAGAAATTGGTTAAATAGTTAAATATCAAAAGGGATGTGATTTCTACTTTTTGGATTCAATCACTATTACTTCTATTTTATTCAATTTTGGCATAACATAAACTGCATAAGCATAATGCATCAAGATCATTTGAGAACTATTAGATGCAGCATGCATTAATGTTGAGTAGGAACTATGGGATGCAGCAGGCATCATGTCACTTATGATTTTGGGATGCATTGTGGCCTCAAAAGTTGTACATATTTATGGCATAATCTGTGGCATATTTAGATGCATATACACTGACATATATCATAGTTCAGTATTTGGATTTTTGTTTAGCTTATAGTTTTGGTTCAGTTGAGTTACTTTTAGTGCACTTATTAGTTTTAGTATTATTCTATTTTTTAGTTTCATTATTTGGCTTTACAGTTATTGTTTATTTTAGTTTTTCCACATATTGCTTTCAATTTTACTGTTAAGTTAAGAAATATCCCTTAAATGTACAAATATATTGTGTGCAGTTTAAAATGTGCTTAAACTTATTGTATAACATAAGATTTTCTCTTTTTTGGCTAGGGCCCAAGCATCTAAAATCAACATGTCAGCTTTGGAGTAATTTGAGGTGCCAGCTCAGGAGGAGGTTCAAGAACTTCAGGAAGAGACAGAAGAGCAGTAGTGGTTGCAGTGCTTATTTTATTTTATCTTTCTACTGTGAGATGAGAGATTTATTTATAACATTTTTCCTTAAAACTCGAGTTTGCAATAATTCACTTTAAATGTATTTTCTTTATTTTTTGAAACAAATATTTACTTAGCTTCTGTAATAAATGTTATGGATGGATTTTTAGGCTTTATCACTTTGATACATATTATATCTTATACTTAGTATTGTGATATAATCAGTATAAACACTCAAAGCCTATTCATATATTATGGCTATCTATCCTTCTTTATCTTAAGGCTAGTATGAAGGAGTAGCACTAACAAATACTTAAGATAAGCACATCCACTTGTCTTAAGGATTAGTATCAGCATTTATTATCAGTATAATATATGAGTAACTCAAGGGGACTATTATTAATTTCTACATAGCGATGGATTGATAACAAGTCATAACGAGTTACTTCTTTCAAGTAATGACCTATTTTGTCGCTAATAATATTCTGTTGTCCATAGCAGCAGGGTGGGGCATTACAACTCTGCATCGCACAGTGCGGAGGTTCAATTGAATTGCAATTCCATTCCTCTTCTTCATCCAATGAGCAACTAAGGAAGCAAACCTAAGGTTATCCCTTACTTGCTTAACTGATGACCTCTGAGTGCGCATAATATAGAAAATTAAAGCCCAATAAAAAGACCTTCTTAACACACATAAAAACTCTAATTTAGTTAGGCTCAGTCGTTCCAAATATTCAGTGCAAGTCTGGGCCGGTTAGGGTTTACAGTGGAGGTCAATTCATCCCTCCACTGTTCGCCACAGGGCGCTACTAGGGCTATGTTGTACTTCTTGGGTCCAGGCCAATCTAAGGAGTACTTAACAAAAAATGGAGGTGGACTGGTCTAGTAGGATGGCTTTGGTTCCACTTGGACATTGTACATTACTGTACATGCTTGAATCACCAAGCCCTAATTAGGCTAGCCCAAGCTCAATTCAACTTGGGCAACAATAGTGCTAGCCAAGAAATGAAATAACAAATCAAGACATAAGGGAAATAGGCATTTGTAGGGATGGTTGAGGCGTGACTCAAATCCATGATTATAAGGCTTCGAAGGGCTCTAGACGGTGACACGGGGGATCTCAGCACCAATTCTCCACACCGTACACTCCTTGATCTTAAGCAGAATAGTCTAATGGGGGTGATCTTGAGCCTTAAGACTATGGGGGAAGGGAGGTGGGAGAATGCAGCCATAGTCCTTCTCCTGCGATTCCCAATAGAGCAATCGTGCAGAACATGACTAAGCACAATGCACAGTCATATTTTGGTCATTGGATAAGGTCACTAATCTAATGATCAGATCAGTTTGATGGATTATCCGCCAAACAAGTGGCTGATTAAAAGTTGCAAGGACCAGATCATAGAGATTTAGTGTCCCGTGTGTAATAGTCTAAACTCTTAAGCAGTGAGATATTATCCACTTTGGCCTAAAAGGCATCACAGTTTATCTCTTATTAAATAACTTCCTAATAGGTCATTCATCTTGGGAGTGCTCTAACATAAGCACATTTAACTTTTGAGTTCTTATAAGGAACTCCACCATTATCAAAAAAGGTGCCTCGATGTTTAAGAGTTTCACTTAATACTACTTAATTGGGTTCTTACAATCTCCCTAACTTAAGTAACTAACATCCTCATCAGTATTCAAACACAAATCTATGAACCATCCATTGAGTAGATAGGACTAGAGGTGGTTCGTACTGGCTCAAGAGATACATATAACCATGTAGCACCTTAACCATCATGGGTTCAAGAGGCTGCTCACATGAAGTGATGCTTTGCCCTGTATGGAATTTAGCTCCTATCTGATAGCTTATGGCATACTCTAATACCTTTTGTAATAGCCCAAACTCTTAAGCACCAAGGTAATGTCCTCTTTGGCCTAAAATACCTCATAGGTTTGCCCTTAGAAGATAACTTCCCAGCAGGTCACCCTTCCTGGGAGTGCTCCCACATAAGCACGCTTAACTTTGGATATCTTAGAGGGCCCACTAGAGCTTTTAACCATGGCACTTTTATTATTTTCTCTTACTTATACTTAGTATTGTGATGTGATCAACAATAAATACATTTATAAAGTACTCATATATATTATAAATATTCTTATTATCATTCCAAGTTGAATGTGTATAACTATTCCAGCTAATACTTAAGATAATAATATTACTTGTCTTAAGGATTAGTCTTTAGCTCTACCTTGGGTAGAATTTCAGAATTTATTTGTGGGGAGGTTTCAAAACCCTTCCCAAGTAGCACAATGTTCCGCCGCCAATTATTAAGATATCCATTCCTTAATCACTCTGTTGCATGCGGTGACTTGGTTTGTCTTACTCTGGGTGTTGCAGGATGATCTATTATTATTGTTGGGACAATGCAAAAAGAATTAGTGATGTGGCAAGCAACAAAAATTAAAATTATTTTATTATTAATAAGCAACCATTTCTCCAATCTCTTATTCAAACAAAATGGCCACTCTCTCACTTTAATAACCATTTGAATATTTATCAAAAAAAACTTAAGTACACTTTTTATAGTGCCTCTTACATGTTATAAGATATACAACATTCCAATCAAACCATCACTACACAACTGTCTAAAAATGACCAAATTTTATCTTCTTCCTTCATTCTCACTACACCATGATTTGTCCAACACAATGGATCCACATTGTCTATAAAATAGTAATAACTAATGTTTATTTAATTTATATTAATTATTTAATTAATATACTAATCTTAATAATTAAAATTAAGCTATCAAATGAGCTATGAAAAATCCTAAAAAGTCACCCCTAGCTAATTTGGGGGTGAGGAACTCAATAAAAAAGTCAAATTTTTAATGAGCTGTCAAATTAATTTTTTTAATTTTCAAGTTAATTAAATAGTTCAAAATTTTTGTCAAAACTAAATGATCTTCAAATCGTACCAAATTTCAGGGTTGGCTCCTAAGGTTATGAGGAGTCTAATAGCGATGTTTTAAGTAAATTCGATTACCCAATAATGGCTAAGAACACTAGAATTATTACAGACTCTCCCTCTTAAAAGAGGGGTCATCCTTGACTCCCTTATGAGCTCAATAAGAAACAAATATAAATTTGAAATTAAGGGATTAGAAATTACCAGATTAAGGAAAGAATTATGGAAATCTTCTCCACATATCTTGCTATTTTTCCTCGTGGCTTCTTCAATTGAATGATTCTTCCAGCAAACTTTAACAATTGAGATATCGTGGTTCCTTAATTGCTTGAGGTTACATCACAAAATTGTAATATGCTTGACAATAAAAAGTTAAGTCAGGTTATAGTTTAACAGAAAGAATTTGAACTTACTGACTTGGATCTAGCAAACACCTACTCATTGACAAAATGTGGATAACATTATGTACAACAGAAAAATCTTCGGGTAGATCTAACTTGTACGCTGATGTTCCCACTTTAGCAATCACCTTGAAGGGTCCCAACTATCTAGGACTTAGCTTTCCTTACACGCCAAACCTTTGAATTCCTCACATAGGAATAACTTCCAGATAAGCTATTTCCCCAATCTGAAATTCTAGAGGAAGATAGTGAGCATCATTATATTTCTTATGTCTATCCCATGTTGCAACCATATTATGCTTGATTAATTGCACCTTTTTATTAGTTTTCTCAATTAACTATGAACAATACAATTCAATGTCGCCCACTCTAATCCAGTATAAAGGAGAATTTCATCTCCTTCCATAAAGTGCTTTATAATGTACCATACCAATACTGGATTGATAACTGTTATTATAGGGAAACTCCACTAAGGCAATGTGATCTTCTCATGATCCACCAAAATTTAACACACAGAGATGCAAGAGATCTTCTAGAATTTGATTTTCGCACTCATTCTAACCATCTACTTGGGGATGAAAGGCAGTGCTCAAGGCTAAGTTTATCCTGAAATCTTGCTGAATGGCTGATCAAAAATGAGATGTAAACCAACTGTCTCGATCTTAAACTATACATTTCAGTTTCAATGCTAACGAACAATCTCTTTAATATACATCTTGGGTAACCTCTCAATTGAAAATTAGTTTGGTGAATCATTATGAAAAGAGATGAATTGGTGAGTCTTTCGATGATCACCCAAATTGCATTAGCTCCCGATTACCCATAGGCAATCCCATTACAAAATCCATAGAAATATTTGTCTATTTCTATTTAGGGATCTCCAGTAGGCTTTTGGTGTTTTTCATTGACCAAAGAACATGAATGGAACTTAAAGATAAATTTAGCAATGTCTCTCTTAATGCCTTGTCACCCGAAGGACTTCTTCAAGTCTTGGTACATTTTATTACTACGGGGATGGACAGTGTAACCAACATTATGGGCTTCTAAGAGAATTTTGAGTTGCAGATTCTTAGTAACCCATAGTCTTTCTTTCTGAAAGATCACACCATCAACATCTAAGTGCAATTCTAGTTTCTTTCTTCCTTCAATAATATACATAAGCTTGGAATCACTTTGACAACTCTTGATCTTAATGAGGATTTAGACTAACTAGCAAATAGTAGTTTACGCAAGTCTGCAAAATTGATTGGCTCAAGATTCTTCCTCTCAAATTCTTCAACTAAGGAATTATTACAGCAAAGAGAAGAAAATGCCACTTTATAGCTTAGGTATCGGCTACTACTTTAGCTTTACCCAAGCGATATTGAATTTCCAGTTCAAAATCACAGATTAATTCTATCCATCTACGCTGTCTTCAATTAAGCTCTTTTTATGTGAAGATATATTATAGATTCTGATAATCTGTAAATACTTCACACAACTCCATAAAGATAATCTCTCAAGATCTAAAGGGCAAAAACCACTCCAACTAGTTTAAAATCTTAAACAATGTTGTTTCTTTAGTTAAATTTTAACTGCCTAGATGCAAAGGCTATCACTTTCCATCCTTGCATCAAGATGCATCCAAGTCCTATCTTAGAGGCATAATTATATACATGAAAACATTTTACTCTTGGGGAAGTACTAAGATTGGCAAAGAGGTTAATAGATGTTTCAGCTTTTGGAAGGCTTCTTCACTATCCAAACTCCAAATGGATGGAACTTCCTTTTTGTTTAACTGGGTTAGAGGTTCTGTAATTTGAGAAAATCCTAGGACAAATCTTTTATATTAGCCAACTAGGCCCAAAAATGTTTGATCTGAATCATAGACTTAGGTTGCACCCACTGCAGAGTAGTACTGATATTTTTCTGATCGACTCTTTTTCCTCTGGCATTAATAACATAATGCAGAAATGCTACAAAATATAGCCATACCTCACACTTCAAAAATTTAGCAAGAAGTTTATTACTTCTAAGCAGCTCTAAAATAGCACGAAGATGCTTATCATGATCACCTTTGAACTTAGAATAAATTAGGATGTCGTCTATGAAAGCAATGACAAAATCATCAAGATAAGGTTTCAAAATACACTGCATCAGATCAATGATTCTGAATGGAACAATGGTCAGTCCAAAAACATGACTAAAAATTTAGTGTTCATATCATTTTTTGAATGTAGTTTTAGGGACGTCAATATCTTTAACCCCAATCTGATAAATACCCAATCTGAAGTTTATCTTAAAGAAGAGTTTCGCTCCAACTAGTTGGTTAAACAAGTTATCGATTCTCTGCAAAGTATACTTATTCTTGACTATCATTTTGTTCAACTTGCGGTAATCTATGCACATTTGCGTTGTGTCATCCTTCTTGTTTACAAATGATGAGCTCAATAAACCTAATAAATTTTGTGCTAGAATGTATGTTTTTATTAAAATTAGTTATACTCTTAGTATGTTTTTATTATACCATTTCAGGTAAGAAGAGATCAAAATAGAAATTGAATAAAAAGGATGTAGCAACATACTGCAGCATTCCATGGCACACGATAGCTGCTTGCTCCAAAGAGCATGGCACCATAGGGCGACATAGTGCCAACATTCCTAAGAGGAAGGTGCCATAGCATGCCGTAGCACCCAATTTCTAGAGACTATGCCACTATAACATGCCACATTGCTTGTTTTCTTAAGAATAAGGTGTTATAGCATGCCATAGTGCCCAATTTTTCAAAACTAAGGCACTCTAGCGCCACATCGCTAGATTTCTCAAGACCAAGGCACTACAGTGCCATAACGCTCAAATTCCAAAGACTAAAGCACTATAGCAAGCCACAATGCTTGGTTTCCCAAGATCAAGGAATTATAACTCACCACAATGCCCAAACTCTTGAGACTATGGCATTACAGCACACTACAATGCTCAAATTTTTGAGACTGAGGTGCTACAGGGCACCATAACGCTAGAATTTTAGAGTCTCGGGCACTACAGTGTGCCACACTACCCAAATTCTCTTGGTCAAGGTGCTATGCATGTCCTAATGCCATAGTTCTGGAGCCTCGGGTGCTACAACATGTTGTAGCTCCAAGCGAACTAAAAGCGATGAGTTATAGCGCACCGTAGAGCACACCATACAGCTGTCTTGGAAACTTGCTCCAAATCAACATTGGGACAGCCAAAATATTTTCAAATCTGCATTTTTCCACAATAATAATTAATGAAGAACATTAAATTCCCTTATTTTAAAGAGAATAAAGGAACAAAGTTAATTGAAAATTCAAGTTTCAAGTGGAAGATTGTTGGCTGCTTGGAAGAGGGGGAGGATGAAGAAAGAATTATAATAGAGAAAAATGAAAGACTTTGCAAGGGTCTGATTTTGAGCTTTGGGAAAGAAGATATTCATAAGGACTTCCTAACCCTAAGGAAGAAAAGAAGGCTGCAAATTAATAAGAAGAAAAAGCACAAAGAGCAAGGAGAGGGATGGAGATTCAAGGAAGAAGAAGATAAAGAGAATGCTAAAGTTATTCTTGAGTATTGTATTCTCACTCTATATTTTTATTATTTCCTTGTAAGAGCAGTGAAAAAGCTCAGCATCTCTTGTAGCATTTCTTATGTTTTCATTGTAATGGCAGCCTAAACCCCCCTTTGGGGAGGGTTGGGAAAGAACATAAAGAAGTCATGGTGTAATACTTGTAAGCTCTTCTAATCAATGAAATGTCATTTAGATCTCCAAATATTTGAATGTTTTATTATATGAACAAGTTGAAGAATGACAAATATTTCTAAATAAAACTCTTTTACTATATATTTAAATTAAAATCTCATAGAGATTGACGATCAGTTTCGCCCAAAAAGATGTGTAGTCTCAAACTTTAACACCGCGAATGGTCATGACAACATTCACTATGAGAAAATAGCCCATGGACAGCTTAGGACCAAATCTTGATCTTTTGAGCCATGAAAAAATATTGTTATAGTTTGAAACACCAACACGAGCACCACAACTGAAGCAATTTGAGCTCAAGGAATGGGGTTGCATTGATGGTTACCAATAAATGACAAAATCACAAGCACAACAAAATATATATCTAGCACATACACATGCATCCACACACAAGCATCCAAACTGCAAAGCTTTTATGTGGAAACCCAGAGATGGGAAAAACCATAGAGCCACTCCTCACCAAAATTCCACTATGTGTCAAAAGGATTAGAGAATTATAAAGAACTTCATTTATATAGGAGCTATAAATATCTACCGCTTACACAGTCTCCTGATTCATTTTATCTCTAGTAGGGAACATGAGCTCTTACTCAAGGATGAAGAAGGAGAGCAGCAGCCACCACCCTTAGAGTTCTCTCTATCAGCATTTAAAACACTTAGTTTATCATTGCCAACATTGGAAACTCCTTCATAATGTTTTCTTATGCACTCAGCTAATATTCAGATACCAAATGGTTCAAAATACCGCCTAAAATACCTAAGGAAATGCCTAAACTAGCATAGATTTCTGCCAGGTGTTATGGTATACCGTAGCACCCTGGCCTCGGGTAAAAAGGGTGCCAAGGCTTGCTATAGCTCTTTGGTCTTGGGTAACTAGAGCCATGGCATGCTATAATACTCCATGATGACCTAGTTTTAGGCAGACTGGCGTCTGGGTGCGCTACAGTGCCTCAGTTTTTGGTTTAAGGTGTTATGGCCTATTACAGTATACTAAGGTGCCTTAATCTTGGGAAGACTAGCACCAGAGCATGCTATTGCGCCTTACTCTTGGGTGTTGGGCACCATGGCATGTGACAATATACAATGATGTTTGTGGTGCCTTACTGCAACTAAGTTTTTCCAACTTTGTTCTGCATAGCTATGGAACCTCTTGTAAGCTCACTGAGCTTCACTAGCATCTCCATGATGATCTAAAAGGTATACACAACCTAATAATCTTTCACTTGGAGACCCATTGGAATCATCCCTCTTCTAGCTTTGATCCTTCTTTGTCTTCTTCAGTCTCTGGCAAGAATGTGGTGTGGCTCACACCCGCTCTCTTATAATGTGTTGAGGCCAACTGAAGTAGCACATATCTTCAGTTTCTCCAATGTTACTACTTTATTAAGCATGTTTGCAGAATTATTTGAAGTGTGAATCTTCTCCAATCCAATTTGTCCTTTTTCCAACAACGTCCAGATGAAATGGTACTGAAGCTATATATGGTTCATACTGGCATGAAATGATGCATTCTTTGCAATAAGAATCACACTCATACTATCATTGTGGGAGTTTCACATTTTATTGCACCTTGCACAGTTATGCCTTTAAACCCTTTAGCCAAATCATCTCTTTACTATATACTTTACCTCTGTGGTAGATAAAGCAACAATATTTTGTAGCTTAAAGATCTAGCTCATTACTGCACATCCCATTATGAAAACATCCTATAGTGCTTCTTCTGCTATAAACATCTCCTGTAATATATGAATCTACATAGCCCTATAAAGAAATGTTAGACCTACCAAAGCAAACTGCTTTGCCCATTGTACCTTTCAAATACTTCAATATCCACTTAGCCGCATCCTAAATGCTCTTTCCTAGGTTTCTCATGAATCTGCTGACTACTCCCACTATATGTATAATGTCCTGTCTCGTGCTGATCATTGCGTACATCAAGTTCCTAACCACTGAAGTATAAAGAACAATCAACATGTGCTCCTTCTCCTATTCAGATCCTTCAATAAACTGAAGTGATTTACTAGAGGATTGTTCACTAGCTTTGCCTCACTTGTGTTGAATATTTTCAGCACCTTTTCAACATAGTCCTTTTGAAGTAGCTTCATAATCCTCACACTTCTCTCCCTATTGATTCTTATCCCAAGAACCTGCTTTGCTGGACTCAAGTCTTTCATGTCAAACTCTTTTGACATCTGCTCTTTCAAAATTCTTTTCTCCTCCATGTCAGATCCTGTAATCAATATATCATCCCCATA
This sequence comes from Gastrodia elata, assembly GCA_016760335.1. Taxonomy (NCBI): domain Eukaryota; kingdom Viridiplantae; phylum Streptophyta; class Magnoliopsida; order Asparagales; family Orchidaceae; genus Gastrodia; species Gastrodia elata. Next base: position 31,269,428 of record CM028681.1, read on the forward strand.
CAACAATATAATGATATAGGAGGACTTACACTATTTTATATAATAGTAATGATCTATTGGGCATCTCTTGTACCTAGTTTTAGACATGAACCAATCAAATCTTTTGTACCATTGCTTAGGTGCACATTTCAATCCATAGAGGCTCTTCTTGAGCTTGCACACTACCTCAGCTTTTTTTATCTTATGAGCCTTGTACCCCTCTAGTTATTGCAAGTGCAACTCATCATCTTGCTCATCATAAAGAAATTCAGTCTTAACATCCATTTACTCCAAATGTAATCTTCAACTATAATGATGTTCAACATAGCCCTAATGGTTGTCATCTGCACAATTGGGGCAAAGATCTCACTATAGTCAACTCCATGCTGCTACTAGAAGCCCTTTATTACAAGCCTCACCTAATAGCATTTGATCCCATCTAGTTCTTCCTTAAAATATTAAGCCCACTTATTCTGAAGAGCTTTCTTCATAGCTGCTAAAGCTAAAAAGTCCCACATTCTATTTAACATGAGTGATGTTATTTCATCATTTATGGCAGCCTCCCACTTAATTGAATCATCCACCTGAAGTGCCTCTTCAAAGCATTCTAGTTCACCACCATCAGTTATTTACATACAAAATAAGGAAGGAGAGTACCTCTGTGGCTATCTTATGACTCTTGTGGATCTCCAGCACATGGGTGTTTTTTATTGAACTTCAACACCTTCATGAGTATCTTCTTGCAGATGCACATCTAGCTCAATGCTGAAATAAACTTCCATGTGCCGTGGCTCACCAACTGAATCAGCCTTGGAATCAGTCCTGACTCTAATACAATCTTTATACATCTCACTTTCATTAAAAGTGACATCTCTACTACTTATAACTTTCTTGTGCTGATTGTTCTTAAATTTGTAACTAAAATCACTCTCTCCGTATCCAATAAATATGCACTTGATCGCCTTTGCATCAAGTGTGTTCCTGTATCTTGCATCAATATACACATAGGTTAAACAACCAAATACCTTGAGATGGTTCAATTTTGTATCCTTCCTATTCCAGACCTCCTCAGAAATCCCTTCATTTAGGGGTACAGAAGGCCCTTATTAATCAAATAAATTGACGTGTTCACAGCCTCCACCCAGAACTACTTTTGGAAACTCGAATGCATACTTATGCTCTTGGCTCTTTCAGTGATCATGTTATGTTCATCTTCTCTGCAACACCATTTTACTGTGGTGTTCCTAGAACTGTAAATTCACAATAGAGTAAACCATCCATAGAGCATGGCGCATCGAAGGCATATAGGAACCCTATGGGTGAGCCACCAACTTGACAAGTTTATACTCGCACTATACCCTAATTAACATTTTATTATGGGGAGCCATATCTCCCCTACAAAGAAAGGATTACTCCGATTTCTCTGCTGCTACACTTTCAGTGAACCCTGGCAGAGAAGATGCCCCCTAAAATCATGCTAAATAGATTTCTAGAACCTTCGGACCTTACTCTCACCATGGTACTATGGAGTACAATACATTTCAAGCTGCATCGACCGTCAATCTGGTTAGCCTAATCTATTTTGGGGTCCTCTATTGAATGTAGACCATATTGAATTAATATTATTGAAAATAGACGCTCAATTGAGCATCAATTATTAGTGAGACTAAGAATGGGAATTCTGACTTCGGTAATTCTTTCCAAATGCTGGAAATAATCATGACTAGCATTGAACCTTAGCTTGATTCCTCACGGCTCGAGCACTATTCGCTGATCAGACTGAACATAGCTACCAATCATCATACATAGAGAATCTTGAGGATTATTGAGATCAATCGTCATTCATCTCAGGGAAGAGAGAGGTACCATTTCGAGCTTACTTATAGACCTGGACAATGCAGAGAATCTCTTGAGAGATGGTTCCATTGCATGGATTTTTAATAGCTCAAGCATACTTCCTGATTTTTGATCATTAGATGGAGCTTCTGAGTCAGCTCTAATGATGACTGCCAAGCTTCAGGAACCATATAGGCAGAAGACTAGACTGCATAGAAGATTGGGTTGAATTGAAAGAGGAGAGTTGATATTGACAAAAAATAAAGGCTTATGCTTAGCTGGAGGGATATTTATAGCTCAATAGAGACAGTTCCATGGCTTTGGGTCTGGATTCAATTCTTGGCCTAAGGTTGAGACCTCATGCTTTGCCTAAAAAAGGGAAATTTAGGGAATGCAAATGCAAGGCTATTGAGAAGGCAAGGTAGATAGTGGGGCACATGATCCCATACTGTGCTGCCACGGTGGTAGATTGCTCTAAAGATCAGATGGTGGGATCTCAGTTCATGAAGAGGCACGATTCAAGACCATTTGATCCTATAGAGGAAATGTAGGGATAGTTGATGGGAGCTGCACGACTGTCAGGTTTAAAAGAAAAAATAAAAATTAAACATTTAATAATTAATATTTATTCAATTGAACTTAAATATCAATTTATAACTAAATAACCTCCAAAAATTCTTAAAAAATTACCCGCTAACATGGGGGTGAGGAATTCAAAAATGGAATCATATTTTAATTTGGAGATCTATTTAATTTAGCTAATATTCTAGATCTTAAAATTGGCAAAATAGTCAATTAATTTTATTGAGCTCTGATTGACACTTAATTTTTAAGGTTAGGTTCTAAAGCCTAATGGAATGAGAATTAAGGCCTGGTTTGGCCTAGATTAACTAGGGCAATAACCTAGGGTTATTACATACTCCCCCACATAAGAACGATGTCGTCATCGACATCATCTAAGTCGAAAATTAGGGAAATGAAATAAAGATTAAAGGCAGAAACAATTAAGATGAGATTGCAAAGTATCAGGATTCTCAAAGAGCCTTGGATATTTTTGATACATATATGCCTTTCTTTACCCTATATATTCTTCAAGAGTATGATTCTTCTTCCATTCCACTTTCACAATGTGCATAGAATGATTTCTTATATGTCTTTGATCACAAGCTAAGATTTTAATTGGCTCTTAAGCATATAACGGATCAGACTGAATAGCTACTAGTATAAGTCAAATTAAGTGAGAAGGATTTTTGAGACATCTTCTCAATGATCAAACATAAAATATATTATGGACTGTAGAGAAATCATTCAGAAGCTTAAGCTTGCAAGCTTCAAATCCTACTTTTGTTAATACTTCAGAAGGTCCAACGCAACAGTAACTAAGTTCCCCAGCTACTCCAAATTTTAAAACACCTTTTTATTTGTTTGACTTTTAAGTAAGTGAAATCACCAACATTAAATTCTAGAGGGTGATGATGTGCATCATGATTCTTGTTCTGCGGATCTTGAGCTGCATGTATCCTTTGTTGAATGAGCTGAACCTTCCTATTGGTTTTGTAAATTAATTCTGATCCCAAAAGCTGAACGCTTTCAATTTCTGACCAAGCAAGTGGGGTACTGAGCTTCCTCCCATATAGGTCTTCTTATAGAGCCATTTTGATATTATCTTGAAAGTTATTATTATACACAAAATCCCTAAGTAGAATGTGATGTTTTCAGAGACCACCAAAATCTAGAATGCAGAGATGCATAAGTTCTTTAAGGGCTTGATTGACTCTTTCTGTCCATCCATCAATTTGAGGGTGAAAAGCAGTGCTCATGGCCAAGGTAGTTCCTAGGTCTTAATGCACAACTTACTAGAACTTAGAAGTGAACCTACTATCTCTATTTAAGATGAATGATTTTGGAATTCCATGGAGTCTAAGATTTTCTTAATGATGATCTTTGACAGTTTCTCCACTGAATCAATTTATTGAATAGAGATAAAATGAGATGACTTGGTTAGCCGATTGATGATAACCCATATTATATCAGCTCTAAATCTTGATTTAGGTAATCCCACAATGAAGTTCATAAATATGTCGAACCATTTCATTTATGTGATTTCCAATGGATGCAATAATCCTCCAGGCCTTTAGTGTTCGGCCTTAGCTAGAATACATGCTTGACACTTTGTAACAAGTTCTGCCATGCTTTTCTTCATACTAGGTCACTATAAATATTACTTTAAATCCTGATACATCTTGATACTATTGGGATGAATACTGTATCCAAAAGTATGGCCTTTGATGAGAATTTCTTGGTGTATAGACTCTGGAATCTAGAGTTAATTCCCTTGATAGATCACATTGCCATACAATTGCAGATCATGTTGTAGACCACTTTCAAATTTGGCCCTAAACTAAGGATAGTCTTCATTCTTGGTCTGAGAGATGGTGACATCTCTATGAAAGATTGGTTCCAATGAACTTAGCTCTATTAGCTCATTAAGCATCTCATCTCAAATAGACTCAATGCACATCTTACAAAATTCTTTAACTATAGGACATTCTATGATCATGGTATAGAGTATAGCAAGATGGCTAAGAGCATCAACTACAATGTTTGCTTTTCTATGATGATACTGAATACTTAGATCATAATTGCAAATTAACTCTAACCAACTTCTCTAATGGTAGTTTAGTTTGCACTGAGTAAATATATACTTCAGGATCCTTATTGATTATTGAAAATGGCACACTGATTGCCATACAAATAGTGACGCTAATTTTTATAGCAAATATAATAGCAACAAGCTTGAGGTCATGCACTAGGCAATTATTCACGTGAGGCTTTAGCTGACGAGAAGAATATGCAATAACTCTTCCTTCTTGCATTAACTCGCATCCCAAAGCAACTGCAAGTGCATCAATATAGACTTAGTAATCTAAACCTTCATTTGTAGAACAAGCACTAGGGCGATTGAAACTGCATCTTTCAAGTTTTGAAATGCTTCTTCACATTCAAGGCTCTAGATATTAGGTACTGCTTTCTAAGTTAGTCTAGTCAATGAATGTGTAATATGAGAAAATCCTTAAATAAATTTTTTATTGTAACTGACTAATCCTATAAAATTTTGAGTATTAGTTACTGACTTGGGCTGCACCCAATCCTAGATTGTGCTAACTTTCTTCTAATCTACAGAGATTCCTTGGGTATCAATGACATGACCCAAGAATGTTACATAATCTAGCTAAAATTCACACTTTGAAAGCTTTGCATACATCAATTGATGTGCTAGCAATTTTTTCAACAATGCTCTTAGATGAGCTTCATGCTTTTTATGAGTTTTCGAATAAATAAGAATGTCATCGATGAAGACAATGACAATTTTATCCCGAAAAAAGCTTTGGAACTCACTGCGTCAAGTACATAAGAATTAATAGTGTATTGGTGAGTCTAAAAGACATCGCAAGGAATTTATTGTATCCATAGCGAGTGCGAAAGGCTGTCTTCTTGAAATCAGAGTCTTTTACTAGCATCTGGTGATATCCTGATCTTAAATAAATCTTGGAGAATATAACAACACCAGATAGCTGATCAAATAAGCATCAATACTAGGCAGTGGATATTGTTTCTTATTGGTGACTTTCCTTAACTCACTTTAATATATGCACATACGTATAGATCCATCCTTCTTTTTAATAAATAGAACTGCGCTCCCCAAGGAAACATGTTAGGCTTAATAAAATCATTACTTATGAGCTCTTGGAGTTTCTTAGCTTGGAGTTTCTTAGGTTTCATTATGTACATAGCTTTAAAAATTGGTTGGGTTCTAGAATTTAACTCAATAAAAAATTCTACTTCTCTCATAAGAGGTAAACTAGGAAAGTTCTCACGAAACACATCTACAAATTCATCACTACTTTACTTCCAGAAAGCGAGACACTTTCTTTTGCTTCACCCATCATTGTAATGAGCTAGGCATCACATCTTTTACTGATAAATTTCTCAGCTTTAGCTGCCTTGATTAAAAATGCATATGCGCTTATTTTCCGTACGAAGGTTCTGGCATACTAAGGGAATGAACAGTGACTTTCTTCTTTTGGCAGCTAATAATTGCATTATACCAACTAAGCCAATTCACACCAAGTATAGTATCAAAGTTGGCTATAGGTTGATCAATCATCTTAGCTTCGAACGCTTGACCATTTAATGAAATTTTGATATCATAGAATTTGTGAGCACTAAGTTGAGTTCCTGAAGGAAGTCCAACAATGAAAGATTTTGCCAACTTATACAAAGGCAAATTAAGAGTTTTAGCGAAACATTTAGAAATAAATGAATGACTAGCCATGATATCGAACAACACATTGTAGGGTTTATCATATAAGAACTATGTTCCTACGATTAATTGATTTGATGAATTAACTATTTGCAATAATAAAATATGCAGCAACAAAAATAACTTTCAAATGAAGGTAGGTTCAAAAACATATACCTAAAACCACATTATTATTTTTTGAAGCTTTGAAATGAGTTAAAGTGTAGACACGAGCAGGACCAGCCAACCTTGGATCTCTATTATTTAGAGGCACAACATGGAAAACATGGTTCCAATGAATGATTGATGCAAATAAAATTCATACTTTCTACTTGAGTGCACTGATAGAACATGTGGCCTTGCCGACCAGAAGTGAAACAACAATGGCCAATATGATAGCACTTGCCATAGAGGTGAGGTTTATTGTAATCCTTGGTTGGTTTATACGAAGAGGTAGCTTTAATTTGGAAAATTTTGGCATGAGCTGGCCTGTTCTTCTTAATTGCAACATTGGGGTTAGGCATCACATGCATCTTCCACTTTAGATCTTTTTTAATGGGTGGTTCTTCAACACTCTTGCAGTTTCTGGTAGCCAGGAAGCGTTAGTGAGATGCAAAGGGACGAGATGGTCTTTGATAGAGTATCAGAGACCACTCTGAAATCTATGGCTTCTTGTTGCTTTAGACCTAATCAAATCAAAATCAAAGTGAGTTACTCTCTTGAATTCCATCTCGTATTTTGAGACAAGATGACCATCTTGTTTCATTCTGAGTAAGGTATCCTCGATGATGTTCTACATAGATGGAGGAATAAACTCTGCTCCGAATATTTCCATGAGGGTTTCCTAAGAAATATCCTCGATGTCATAGTCAGTGAAGCAGGAGTTTCTGATGCTCTCCCATCAATATTCAACTTCCTCTTGAAATATGTAAATCGTGAGACAAATCACCTCAGAGTTGGGAATTTTTTACTAGTGAGGTTCTTCTCCACTATTTTGATCCAGCTAGTAGTGTCCATGAGGGATAGATTCCCACTAAATATAGAAGGCCTTAGCCTTAGGAAATTATGTAATAGTCCATCTTACAGACTGAAGAGGGGTATGTATGGTCTGAACTATTGGCACTACATTACAGGTCACCAAATTTCAGCTAAAATAAACTTTTTGATAGCCATAGCTTGTTTATTCTGGTTCTCTAAGAGTGCAATTACCATTCTTCTCAAAAAGATAACTTCTCTTGAGGTGCTGTTAGATGCAACAACCATCTTGATAGGTGTAGTGGTTAAAGGTGATCCTAGATCCATAATGTTTATTGAAAGACAATTCATTATTTTAGATTGAGAAGGGCAACAGGATATTGTTCATCATTTAAGAGAAATCACTTAAGTCTCTTTACTCATTAAAATTTTGAAAAATGCATGGGTTATAGAAATGCAAGAAGATGAAACATGTAAGGAAGATAATCACTAATGATTAGACTATTAGAACAATAGTCTAAGTTAGAAGTCTTCTTCCCAAATAGCTTCAAATCTTTTGGTATAGTAATCAAGTTTTGACATTCTAAATCTTATAGGCCTATATTTATTTACATGAGTTCCTTAGTTACTAAGGTATCTTACTAGAGTATTCTAAGCATTTTATGTGAGTACTTACAATTCATACTTTTTATTCTGAGTTGTTGAGAAAATGACTACTATGGGTGTTGTATCTAACAACTTTATTACAAAAAAATGGCTAATTAGGTAGATAAAAATGAAAATTCCAATATGACACCTTATGGTGTTCTCTAATACCAACTGTGGAGCCCCATCCCTGCCGTGGTCATATTAATAATAATGTTAACATGATTACTGTATAGTGGTCACTGTGTGGCAGATCTTCATTTATAGTTAGATTAGATTTTCTCCCTAATCTACTGATAACTGTAGAATTTGCACATATTTCTATAATCTATCCATCAAGTGTGTGTACTTAAATAACAGAGTGGATAAGCAAAGTATACAATGTCCTTATCCATAATGCACAAGTAAGAGGACATAACTCAACTCAGAGTAAAATAAATATATATAGATCCTAAATTATTACAATACTTGAATTAAGTGAAAGGAAAACAATCATTCATACAAATATATATAAAAATTATCTAATCTTTAGCAATAGCAATAAGGACCTCCTCCTAGCTAAGCTCCTCACCCAAAGTTATCTACATTAACAACTTTGAATTTGATATAATGGTTGTTACATACCCGAGCCCCAGCTAAGAAAAGAAAAAATTTATGCGTTAAACAATTATGTAAGTATATTTTAGGCTATTTTAAGGAATTCTACATTTTTAAAATATCACATTTAAACTTTATCAACACCAACAATAAAAGGAGCAAAAAGCCACATAGGAAATGGAAAACTCTAAATAATATATTTATAACTTATCAAAAAGAAGAATGTAAGTAACCTACCTCAAATCAAAAGCTGCAACAATGTTATGCATATATACATGCATATATTTATATATATAAAGACTATAAATTAACAGTAACTACTGAAAGAAATCCTAATGTCCACATGATTATTTGAAAGTATGCTAAGTAAATAGAAAGTAAGACTAAGTTGTGATATATATCAATAGACCAAATTAAGACATTCAATCAAGACTAGATTCTTAACATGTATATAAGTAATTGTAAAATACTATGCAAAGCCAAAACTAAAGTAAAAGTTTGTTGAAATAATAAATAGGATGAACAAATTGTCGTATAAAAAAATTGGCTAATCAAGCCACTATAACTGTGCTATAACTGTAACTATCATGCAATTCATTTAGCTTCTAAAAGCTAAAGCAAAAAAAATGAACTTTACTTAAGAGGCAAAAATTACATATACAGTTATTTTGGTGGTCCTTTCCAAATGATGGAAAGAATCGCAATTAGCATTGAACCTCAACTCAATTCCTCTCGACTCGAGCACTATCTGCCAATTAAATTCAACATAACTACCAATCATCATACACAAAGAACCTTATAAATTATTGAGCTCAATCATATCAGTAATGACAGTGGTTCCTGGTTGAGCTTTAAGCGATAGAGCTCCTAAGGTACCATTCCACTACACATCTTCAAGCAGACTTCCCAATTTCTTATCAGCAGATGGAGCTTCTGAGTTAGTTTCGATGATGACTTCCAAGCTTTTAGAACCACAAATGGAGAATATTGGATAGCTCAAGAGATTGGGTTGAATTGAAGTGAGATGAGCTTGAGAGCAAAATGAGGCTCAAGCTCAACTGGAGAGTTGTTTATAGCTTGGGGGGAACGTTCTAGGGCTTGAGGGAATGCAAAGGTAAGGCCATTGAGAAGGCAAGGGAGATAGTGGGGACAGGATCCCATGTCGTACTGCCACGGTGGCAAACTATTGGGATCTCATTGGGCAATAAACAAGTGGGAATGATGATGAACAGTGGGTGAGCCAGACGCAGTCGTTATATTGCTCTTAAGATGAAACAATGAAATCTTGGTCCATGATGAGGCGTAATTCAAGACCATTTGATTTGATAAAGGAAATGCGGAGACGACCCGATGGGAGCCGCGCATCCGTCAGGATTAAAAGAAATAATATAAATTAAATATTTAATAATTAATAATTACTCAATAAATGTAAATATCAATTTTGAACTAGATGACCTCCAAAAAGTCATCCTTAGCTAATTTAAGGGTGTGTATATAAAAAAAAAAAGCATACTTTAATTTTGAGATTAATTTAATTTAGCTTTTTTTCTGGATTTTAAAATTAAAAAAAAAATCAATTAATCTAATTGAGCTTCAATAATTGAGCTCCGATTGACCCAAAAAATTTTAGGATTATGTTCTAATAGTTAGTTGAGCTTAATGGATAGAGAATTAAGGCTTGGTTTGTCTAAGATTAACTAGGGCAAAACCTAGGTTGTTACACTAGCAAACTAAAATAAAGTTCCTCTTTATACATGGCACATGTCTAACTTCTCTTGGCTTCCAAACTGCACTGCTTTGTAGATAGATGTCCACATCACCTTTTCCTATAATATCACATGTCTTATCCTCCCCAAGATATAGCTTCCCCAATTTACCCTTGGTGTAACTCTTGAAAGCACCCCTTGTATGAGCGACATGAAATGAGGCGCTTTAGTTTACCACCCAAGACTCTATGTTGACAAGTGACATGATCAATATATCCTAATCCCCTTCTACTGAAACATTCACTATGGGGCACATATCCTTGCTCCCACCACTTATCTTGTTCAGAATAGGGAAATCTTTCTTGAAGTGACTTACCTTCCCACAGTTCCAGTAATTAGGCTTTACTTTTCTAGGTCTTCATTTTCCTTATCAATACATAGACTTGTTTATGTTATGTCTTCGGTCTATGCCTCTTCCTCTGATCTCAACATTCATAACTAAATTAAATACCTCCTAATGAGATCTCTTCTGCACCTCTTCATTCAAAGCTAACCTGACAATGTCATCAAATTTAAACGACACATTTCCTAAAGAATTACTGATGGTTGTATCGAGCCCATCCCAACTATTTAGCGATGATGAGAGGAATAACAAAGCTCAGACCTCATCATTGAACTTGATTCTCACCAAACTCAACTATCTTGTCACAGTATTGAACCCATTCAGATGTTCAATCACTGAGTAGCCATCCATCAACTTCATATTGAAAATCTTTTAATCAAAAAAACTTTGTTAAAAGCCAAGGGCTTCTCATACATCCTTATCAGAGAATCCATGAGATCTATAATGTTTTTCTCATTAACAATATTAAATGTAACAAATGAAGACAATGAAACACAAATCAAACATAATGTGGTTCTATCATGAACCTCCCAATATTCATATGACATAGCCATCGATTTTCTATCAGCTCCCCTTAGTGGCAAATACAACTTTTGGTAAAGCAAATCCTCCATCTGCATTTCTGAGAAGGAAAAATTAGTGCCATTAAACTTCTCTATTTTGTGTCTCATTTTGTCGGCCATTGCTCCCACTCAAACTACAAACTCAAGAACAATAAGAAACCTCTCACTAATACAACTTATTGTAGTTTGAGGCACCAATGCGAGCACCACAACCAATTTGCGCTCGATGAACAGGGTTGCATTGATGATTACCAAGAAACTGACAAAATTATAAGCAGAACAAAATATATATTATAGAACATACACATGCTTCCACACACAAGCATCCAAATAACAAGGATTTTACATGAAAAATTCAAAGATAGGAAAAACCAAGAAGCCACACCACAAAGAAATTCAGCTTTACAAGAGCAAAAAAGATCTAACGCTTACATAGCTTCCCGATCAATTTCTTCTCTTGCAAGAAACACTAGCTTTTACTCTAGGATGAAGAAGGAGAACAACAACCACCTCTCTTAGAGTTCTCTCCAATAGCAGCCAAAAGACTTAGTTTACCCTTGCTGGTATTGTAAACTCATCTATAATGTTTCCTTAAGTATTTAGCTAACATTCAAAGCCCAATGATCCATAATATCTCCCAAATTGCATAGGGCAACGCCTGAATCAGAGCAAATGTCTGTCAAGCGCTACGGCACATCGTAGCGCCCTGGGCTTGTGTAGGAAGGTGTTAGAGCACACTATAGCACCATTATCTCAAAAAACTAGTTCCATGGAGTAATATTGCATGCCACGATGTGCTCCGATGCCCCAGTCTCAGGCAAACTAGCGCCATGGCATGCTTCAATGCTTTAGTCTCTAATTCTTGGCACTATGGTGTGCTACGGTGCCCTAGTCTCAAGCAGACTAATGCTGGGGTGTGCTACAGTGCCTTACTCTTGGGTACTGGGTTCCATGGTTTGCAATAGTGTGCCACGGCGTGCTATGGCTCCTTGTTATTGCTAAGCTTTTTCAACTGTGTTTCATATCACCTCGGAACCTCTCTTAGCCAAATTAAGAATTGGTGTATGAGCCATATGTGAAATCAAGTTTATGTGATACTTAACTAAAATATTAATTTGTTAACCTAGATGTTAGACATGATTTTATTCACTAAAATATCATATGGATATCTATGTGTCAAGATTGAACCTTATGTGTTTGTCTCAAAGCACTAGATAAGATCTAGTACATTTAGTGTATCTATTAGAAAAGGCTAAATCTCTTGATAACAAAATAAAAATTAATCTAATTGACTTGACATGGAATTGAGATGAAGAGTAACTCTCATGAACCCATGATGAACTACATGTTTAACCTCAATTCTCCCAAATTTTCAAAACTCTTTCCAAACCAAAGTAATCTAGGAATCATAATTTTGAAATTCAAAACCAAACGAATCAATTTCTTAAATATTATTGAAATAAGATACACTATAGTAACAAATCTAAACACTATTCACAAATGATGATAAATCCAGAGATCTCACCATCTCATATTTCAGACCATGCACATTTGGGTGCAAATGCAGACATATGTAGTTTTGGTCTTTGAACAAACAATACTGGAGCACCGCAAGACGACATATTTGGTCAAATGAAGGTTTTTTCTAACAATTCTTGTAATTGCTTTATCAACTCTTCTATATCCTTGGGAGCCATCCTATAAGTTGCTTTGGATTTAAGCTGAGTTCTTGGAATCAACTCAAGAAAAATATAGTTTCTCAAAGGAGCTAGCCCTAGAAAATCCTCCGAGAATACATCCAAGAAGTCTCTCACTATGCTAGTGTTTTCCAATGATCGATCTTTCTTGGCTTCTCCCAACATAATCATTAGGAATGCATCAAAACTCTTACTAATTAAACATTCAGCTATGATTGCATTAATTAAACATGCGGTCACACCAAGTTTCCTTATGAATACTTCAAGCTTTCTGCCTATCCTTAGGTAACCTTCTTCTTTTGGCAATCAATGATTATGTTGAATTTTCTCAACCAGTTCATGCCTTGAATTATGTCGAAACTAGTGATTGACATAACTATTAACTTATCTTGAAAAAGATGGTTACTAATAGGATTATTAAGAATGCAAAATTTATCTGCACGCATCTCTTCTCTAAATGACATTTGAACATGCATGGATTTGCCTAAACTGAATTGTTAGAGGTTGAGGGATTCAGAACACTTTTCATATATAAATGAATAACTAGCACCCATATCAAATAGTGTGTCACAGGATTGATTACTTATGAATAACATTCTTATGATGAATGGAAGTTTTAAATTTGTTAACTATTGCAGGAAATTAAGGCAAGTAATTAAATATTCAAAGAAAGAAAGATAGAATGCAAAAATAAACCTAGAGCATACCTGTGACAACTTCATTGTCCTTTTGAGCAACAACAGGTGTCAAAGCATACATGCAAGGTAAAGCAGAGGATTGGGAAACAACTTTTCCCTTAGTGTTCTTTTTGGCTTGAGCCTGTTCCGGAGCAGGTTGAGGTGCTCCATACTGACATTGTACATGCCCTCTTGCAGGAGGTAGCTTTACGTCTAATTCCGGAGCTAGGGCGTTTACGGGCACAGGGTTTTGAACATTAGGTGAACAATTAATTTTCATTTTGTTAACGGTCCATGTAGCCTTGTAATACCACTACCTATAGCCAAGTCTATCATAAGTATAAAATATGTTACCATAGGGGTAACACTTTCTGTAAGGATGGGGTGTTTGACATCATCTTGTTTGTCTGCCCTATTGATATTGAGTCATTTGGTACACCTTTGATGCTTGGGAATGGTTCCATTTAAATGGTTCAGACTTGGCAGTGGATAGTTGGGGTCTCTTCTTCTGCTCCTTTTGCATATGATGATGCTCTATTAATCTCTTTCCTTCTAAAGTTTGGAAAAACTGTCGTGGTGCTGCGATACAAGGTGATCTTTAATGGAATCCTTAAGTCCTTTTATAAATCTGCCACACCTAGCCACCTCAGTACTTACTAGGTCGAGAGCAAACCTTGATAGCTTTTTGAACTCTATTTTCTATGTGAGAACGATATTATTTCCCTGTGTCAGTTGGATAAATTCATCTTCTATTATAGTTTGAGCTGAGGGTGGAATGAAATCCTACCGGAAGACTTCTTAAAACACTTCTCAGGGGATTTCTTCCACACTAACTCTAACAAAACGAGTCTTAAGTTCACTATCCTACCAAAACTATGCTTCTTCAGCAAATAAGTGGGTAATAAGACGAATTGCTTCACTTTCTAAGCACTTAATACTGAATAAGTCCTTTTTGATGACTTGAGTCAATTTGCGGCTTTGATCGGTGACACAGATCCATTGGAGGTAGGGGGATTAAGTTGAAGGAATGCACAAAGGAATCCATCAACTAAAGGTTCCAGTGCTGGTTGGGGACTCACATGGTTAACCTATGGAGTAGAGGGTTCTAGAACTCTTTATGCAGATTTAGTTTGAGTTTCTACCATGATCTTCATCAATTTTAGCAAGGTTTTGATTTACTCGTCATTTGATGAACTAGTGGTGGCTTACTTCTCGGCATAAGGGTTGGGAGTATCAGGTTTGGGATTCATTTTATGGAAAAACAAAGCGACAATTCAAGAATCCAGAAATAAGAAAGATTTTCTTAATACTAGGTTTGAAAATAAGTTTGGAGGTGCTAAAAGCAAATGAAAAGAGAAATTTACTACACTATTATGAAGCTAATGTAATCATTTATAAAATTTGGTAAAGAAGAGAATTTCAAAATCTTGATAGATAGGTTAGCGGTAGTATCCCCGGCTTTGACGAACCATCTTCAAATAAGCATGTCCCCACTATTCTCCGGCGTAGCCATCGAAGAGTTGATCAAAGACTTTGAAGCAAATTGGATCAGGACAGTCTATCATATTGAAGGCTTCAGATGCTCACAAATTTAATTTCTTTATCAAAATATTACATTGATGTCTAGACAAACGAATATAAAGCTTGCCAAAAAGTTTAGGTTAAACTTAATAATTTTGATAGGAGAATACATGATTTAATTCAAGTAAATCTCACAAATTTTATTCCTACAACTAGAAATAATAACATGACCAAGTCCTGCATTCACTTAGAGAGGTTTTGTATAACTATAAAAAAAATTAATACCATTGCATAAAACTTTGAAAAAATAAATTAGAGAGGTTTTGTACACAATAAAGTTATCCTAACATACAAATATAACATATTATTAAGATTCATTTGATAGGATCCATATTATATATTTTGAAATGTGTTCGCTGACACACACTAAAAAAGTATGACACAATCTCTCTCTGAGTAATCGAGCAAGACCGGCCGAGGCATTTCCTCTCTCCGATTTGTGACATTCTGACAATTACGTTGAAATAATACTATTGTAACTGTGTTAAACGTTATGGGTCGGATTTTAAATTCCTCAACCGAGCTAGGAGTGGTCAAACCAGCAAATCTCAGGAATCGGTCAATTTCCGGATGCGCCACCTACGCTCTGCCATCCATTCAAAGGTTAGGAACCTAGGTTCTTGACAAAGTCCCCCTTTTCTATTTTTTATCTCAACTCAGATATATGAAATGAAATTTGAAAGAATTTTCTGGTAAATACAGTATTCTTAATTCCCACTATTGCAAATTTCTCATAAAGAATAATATTAGATCACAAACACCCAGAGAAAAATAAAAATAAATATGAATGAATGATGCTATCTTAAATATAAATCTCATATGCCAAAAGTTAAAATTTACAGATCAAATATTTTAATTGTTGAGCCTTAATTTCCAAACAAAAAAAAAAAAAGAAAAGAAAGCACTTAAGCCATTTGATACTTAAGGAATTAAGAACTTCAAGCAAGCTAATTTTTATGTGTTTTTATTTATAAGGAAACGGCAGCAGAACTGCAGAGCAAAACGGGCAGCTTTTTGGGCTACTCCTTCTCATGCAAACAGCTGCTCATGGCTAATGAGGAGAGCGACTGAAAGTTTATCTTAATTCATTTGTGAATCAGTACTCTAAAAATTTGTAAAAATCAGTGAATGCATGAAGAAGAGAGAATAAGATCGTGCAACTGGAGCTCCCCTCACTCCAAACAAGAAAGGAAGAAAGATACAGTCATCTCTTCGCTCTCTTGTGTGGAGAGAAGGAAGCCCCGGCAGCAAATACCCATCGTGGCCCTTAAGAAAACAGAACTCGGAAGGAAATTTATGACATTCTTCTAATAAGCTTACCCTACGTAAGAAAACAGGTACAAAGAGAGCACAACCAGTTAATATATTGTGGCTTTAATGAGAGGAGGAGATTTTGATTTGTTAACAACATGGTGCTAACCCTGAGTTTATATAGATGGGCTAATGGCGGTAATTACATGAGCCCTGACAAAAGCTAGATATTTCTATTAAATTTTGTCAAGGAAATGACATTGGAACCGATTCCTTGGTTTATGCTATGTTATAACTTTTCTGAGAAATGAGTAAATTGGCATAAAATAAATTAGCATCGTTGAATCTCGCATGAACACTACAAACTCAAATATGCTTCTTATGGACGTGTGTTTATAAGGGTTTGAAAACTGCTTATGAGCTTATCAAATTTTGATTTAAATGCAACCATATGTGTTAACTATGCCATCTACTGCTTGAATCAATTGTCAGTGTACAAAGACTATGCTCCACACACCTCTTCCTCCCAATACTTCATAAGCTGTTGGAGTCAATTGGCCGTTCTATGATCCGAAAAAAAATTTTCTTTTTTAGTCGAATGGTGGCTTATTTTATTTGGAAAGAGCTCAATGCTAGAATATTTAGATTGAAATCAAGTTGTTTGATCTCTCTAAGAATTAAGATTCTAAAAATGGCTTTTCAATATGTAGTTTCAATTAAAGATATGTTAGGATGAGCCCAATAGGCATGGCAAGCACTCAACACTTTATATTTAATCACTTTTAAATTTAGATACTACAAATTTAGATATGAGCTTGAAACCATCTAGTGCTCATTGTCATTTTGTCTCATGCGGGATTCTTGAGCTCGGAGGCTCCAATGTCACTAGCAGAGGACTCCGTAGGCGGAGAGCGTTGCGCTGATCATCTTGCTTTCCTGCTGGACTTTCCTCTTGTTATTTTTTTTCACCGTTCACGCAATGCGAATCGAGCGCCAAATTTTTGTTCCAACTTAGCCCAACATTGCTATTTTTCTTTAGTCATGGGAGATGTGCTCAACGGGTGGTTTTGGACCTCATCACTGCGGAAACCGTGGAATATGATCCCGGTTGATGATGTATAAATGGTTTGATAAATTTATGCTTAGGCTGCGGCCATGTTTCATGAAGCTCCATCAATACAATCAAATATACTTTGGTAATGAAACACGCAGTTCTCAGTGGTCGATAAATCTCGGCACTTCTCAATCATTTATTACTTCAGACCCTGTGCACTTGCAGTGAGTGCAGACGTGTATGTACGGTCTGTCAGGAGACATGTGAGGTAGTGCATAATCCTATTTCAACTACATCTGTTGTGATAGATTTGATTCTGGGAGGAGAGCTAGGGTGCGAGGCATTTGATGTGGTGCCTGACCTCAACGAGCACCAGTCTCAAACTTTAAATTGCCTCAGCTCCATGAGGCACAACCTTTTTCAAATGAATCAGTCTTAGGGTCTGGTTGGTATTGAGGGATAATGATGTAATAGCCCAAAACTGTTAGGATGATTAAATATGCTTAATTAATGTTAATTTAAGCTAGCTAAAATTTTAAAATAAGACTCAAATATATAAAAATTTAATTGAGAATGTGATTAAATCAAACACCCTATGGGGAACATATGGTTTAATTTTGAGATCATTTTAATTATGGAAACACTCTAAATAAATTTTTGAATATTTAAACTTTATAAATTTAAATAAAATAACTCTAGTGGTTCTAATCCCTCTGTGCCATTTGATCACTTTTTGGCAAAATCTTTGCTTTTATAAGACCTAAGAAGATGCTTAATCTCAAATTTGCTCATTGTTCAACTCAAAATTTTCTAAATACAAGTATAGGTCTTGACCCCTTACCCCATACATCAAGACCTACCATAAAGTCGTTGAACTACCTCAAGCCACCCCAAGACTCCAAGATGGATCCCATTATGTTTACAAAGCTTCTTATGCGGCCCTCTTACACTGCAATAACACACAATGCTAGAATTCTCGAGGTCTATTGCTTATTTGAAGCATCCATACTGTGTTAGTCCCTACTTAGCATATAGCTTTTTCATTTGGTGTTCAACATTTGTTTTAAGGAAACCTATGGCTTTAAAGGCCATCTTCTGCTTCTAGAGTGTCAAACCTATCGTTGATTTGAAAGAAAAGTGCAACTAGATGATCGCATTGTTAAGATCACATTAAATCAAAAATCTTCTCAACATCCCATTTTTTTTATTAGGACTCAATTTCTTAATGTATGTTAAAAAAGAATCTCATTCCTTTTCACTTAAGAATATATATGAGCAGCAGAGACTAACCCATGTAGAATTAGGTTACTTGAATGCATTAAGCTAACACAACAAAATTTGAAGACTAAAATAAGTATCAAAATGATATCAAGGATGAGTTAAGCCCATCCATACCATGTCTTTGGATAGATTTGAATGACTATGGAAATAACATCATAAGACTCTTTTAAAACCCATCTTGAATGAACTTGAGTAACCCATGAGTTTGGGAGAACCCAAAGGGCTCAAGTCCAAATCATGCCTCTGTTGCAATTTTAGGATGGGATTAATTCACATTTAGTCTCAATTGCCTTACACTTGAAGTTATGAGATCATGGGATTTCTTTCATGGGCTAACCATAGCATAATCTTATCCATTAATTTCACTTTGAGTACACTTTGGTTGATCCACAAGGTTGGTAAATCTAAGTGAGTACCAAACCTAGACAAGGACATAAGTTGACTCTAAGGATGAGTTTGACCCATCCTTAGCACATTATAATTTGAACTTGAAGATTCAAGATGAAACCATGATGTCACCTTTTTTTGGGATAGATCAAGTTATCAAAACTCTAAAATCTTCTCTCAATCTCATCTTTATAATAGATTGGGTAAGGCTGATCCTAATAAAAAGTTATCAATGAAAGGTCCAATGAAGACCCTTAGGTGTTGAGTGAACCCAACTTAAGCCCTTTGGGGATTGGTAGGGAAGCTTATGTGACAACCCTAGGTTGTTAACCTAGTTAATCAAGGCCAAACCAAGCTTTGATTCTTATTCTATTAAACTTAACAAGTAATTAGAGCCTAACCCTGGAAATTTGGAGTCAATCGGATGTCAATTTGATTAATTATGCTTTTTTGCAAATTTTTGGACCCACAATGGTCGGCTATGAAAAGATGGGTCGAATCTAAGCCATCGAATCTCATCCCTAACCTAGATCATACGTCAGTGTCTTTCTTGCTCGAATGATCCATTAGCCATCAAGTTGCATCCATGATCCCATGGCTGAGATCATGCCCGCGTTCAACCGTTGAGATTAAGCGCATCAAAGCCGTCCTGACTAAATGGTTATTCGATCAGACAACTAGCATAACCTGTGCAATGTAGCTCTTCATCCTGAATCTTTCTGCCAAGTGGTCCCACCCGATAGCAGCCAATTGTTGTACCATATGCTACCAGGGTTGTCCCTCACTTCTCCTATTAGTCTCTAACAAATTCTTGTTCATAGCTCCAACCTCCCATCAGGCCGCAGGAGATGAGGGTCGGCAACTGTTTAGCTTAAGCCCAATGCTTCAGCCCAAGCTTTTCTGATCCTAGGGCTATAAATGGCCTCATAAATCCTTAGTGAGCCCCTTTGGTCACTGAGAACTCCCTCTAAACTCCAAATCTTTGATTGTAGCTACTTATACTACATTTCTTCTTCCAATCCAATCAGCTACCTACAGACTATTGGCAAGCTCCCAAGGCAATATGTGCACATGACTTGATGTTCAGTTCCCCAGTTGATTGCTAATGAACTAGGAAAGCTTTAGTGATAAACTCTAGCCTCTGGAATCTAGCAAAAACTTAGCTAGCTAATCCAGTCCATCCAAGTACATGCCCCTTCCTCATTGATCCATGTAGGCTCAATGTTTTTCATTTAAGCTCTAGGTTAGTGTTGTGCAACACTTTGAGTGTCCTTGAGTTTTAGGTTGTATGTGAAGAGTGAATTGAGTGGGTGAGCTCATTATAAACAATGAGGAATCACTTTCTAGAAAGATCCATAGTCCATTGTAGGTGTAATCACTGCACTGAGATTAAAAGCTCAATTCCAGCTCAATTCCACTCATAATTGCATGCCATGATGTATCGAATTGATTGCAAATTTCCCAAGGCTCAAGATGAGCCTCGATCGATCGAAGCAATGGTGTACAGTGTTGGAGCCTTAGTAAGGACACAGTGATCCGGTGACCCATAGACCCAGCCAACAAAGGGCTTTGCTTTATCATGACACACTGACAGCGTCGAGATCGAGAGCTAGGTAAATGGTAGCTTCTATGAGGAGAATTGGATTCCCACAGTAAACCCTAGAAACCACTTAATTCTGAACTAGGGCAAACCATCTCCTGACATATTTGGCCTCCCTGGTTAGGGTTTCTTAATGTAAATGACGTGTATCGGTCTTGGGATGAAGTTGCGATCAAATCGAGGCGACGACGTGGTCGGGTGGTTGAGAATTTAATGAAAGAGCCTAACCCTATATGGTAAATGTTGGGGATTAATCGTGTGGAAGAGGAACATTAATGGGCAGGGTCGACCCCGACCTTTTCCTTTTCGCATGGGTTTTAATAATCGACAAAATTATTTGATTAAATTTCCTTAAGGAAATTATGCTGATTAAGTGAATCCTTTGGTTTGCAATAATGAAATAATTACAAATGATTATTTAAATAACTTAGTTAATTTTGATCCAAATGGTATGATCCAATTTACCATTTTTGATCAAAAAAAATGTAAGGAACAATAAATTGCAAGGATATTTTAGTTTATATGATTAGAATTCTTAATTTTTCCTAATTACTCTTGACACTTGATTAGTGAATATTAATCTCATTTCCTTGCCAAAATGCATGATTAAGATCTCTAAGTCTTTCTTATGAGGTTAGAAATATTTTTATATAATTAATTTCACTAATCACTTCTTAATTACCATAAACCTTATTAGGTAAATAATTAGCCTAATTAAGCTATGATTTCAGTGATCTTAATATCTATGGACTCCTAAAGTAATATAGAACCCATTGGTAAGTATAAAACCTATTTGCATAGATTAATTTATTTAATTAGTTTTTAATGACTTATATTTTTATTAGTGCTTATTAAGGTTAATTATAGTACAAATTAGATGTTTAAGTTATTAATATTCATTTTAGATAGTAAGGAACTAATTGGAATTTAGTAGATTCAATTAAGAACCATAGAACTCAAAATTTCATTTTTGACCCTTTAGGAGAGGTATTTTGGTCATTTTGACCAAGTGATGTTTTAAGTGCCATTAAGACCCTAGAATCTGTCAATTCCCTCTAATATCAGTACATTGAATGTTTAAAATCAGTATAATATCCTTAGACTTCTAAGAATATATTTAAAGGCAAAAACCCTAAGTTTAATTAAGTGAAATATTAAGACTTCCCAATATGGATTTAAAATCCACATTCTTAGAGGAAAACTAAGATGTAGGAAAACTAAGATGCTCTAATTGTGATCTCATGAGAATTTTTGTGCTGAAATGGAACCTTAGTGTGTTCATTTCATGCATAAGATTTGAACTTGTAGGAATTATAGGACAACTCTAATGTATACAATATGCACTTGATTATTTAGCATGACTATGAAAGAATGAAGGGTGCTTGAGAAGTAATTCAACATGAGTCCCTATCGATTCACATGGAGGAAACCCAACTCTCCTCTCTAAATCAAATAGTTTCTTAAATCTAATTTTTGCACTATCAATAGAACTAACTCAAAAAGCTGAAATCATACCATTTAAATATTATTGAATATAGATATACCTTAATATCAAAGCATAACATTCCCTGAGGACGATAAATCTTAAAACTTATCTTCCAAATTATTACTTCAGGCTACGTACACTTGCGTGCAAGCGCAGACGTGTAATTACAGTCTATTAGGCGGTAAGGAGAAATTTGAATACTTGAAATGTATTTATTTGGGAGAGTTGAGTCAAGTTCATTAACCCATATCAACCTTGCAGACATGCTTGACTCCTCTGCTACTTCTGGACGTGTCCACGGAAGTGAAGTAAAATAACCAAACTTAACTTGCAGATGTATTTCTACCTCTCAAGTTTAGTTCAGTTTTTCAGCTTTAGCTTTGAGAAGCAAAATGACTTGCATGACATGATTGTTATAGTTTTAGTATAGTTACAGTTGCTTTATTAACCAAGTTTAGTTCAGTTTTAGTACAGTTACAGTTGATATGATAATTTAATGTATTTACTTTTTATTTTCAACACACTCTTACTTAAGTTCAATTTTTGTACAATCTTTACTTGTACTTATATACATGTTAGGATGCTAGTATTAATTGAATATTTAACTTGGTCAACTTATATATATATATATATATATCATAATTTAATTTAATTTTCTATTTAATAAGCATACTTTCAGATGATCATGTTAGGATGTATTTCTTTTTAGTAATTATAGTTGCTTTTAATTATATATTTATATATTTTCTAACCTTATTGCAGTTTCTGGTTTAAGGTATGTTTCTTACATACTTCCTTTTGATATGTTATAAATGCATTATTTACGACTTCATATTTCCTTGTGGCTTGTTGTTGCCATCAAGTTAAATGTGATATATCAAAAATATATAATTTATTAAATCAGCCTAAAATGTACTTAAATAATTGTCTGAAGCAACATTTTTTTTTTTGGCAAGGGCCCTGACATGTAAATGCCAAAATGTTAGATTAATAACTTTTTATGGAGTTAGCACCATGTGAGGAGCTTAACCAAGAGGAGGACCTTCCTACTATTGTAGATGCTTTGATAGCTTTTACTTCTTGTTAGTGAGGATGAGAGTTTCTTATTAGTTAAATTTTATTCAAATGTTATACTAATTCAATATCTAGATGTATTTTCTTTACTGTGCTTTTATTATAAGTTAAATTATGTTCTTATATTTTTACATTATGGTTAATTGATGTTATATTTACATACTTCCACACTCTAAATTCTTGTATGTGTATTTATTAAAAGTTAGTTCAGATAGGTGGCAAATCCTGTGGTGGTTATCAACAGATTAAGGACAAAACCTAATTTGAATACAATTAAGGATCTATCATGGTGACCACTCTACCATAATCATATTAATATATATATTAACATGACCATGGAAGGGTTAGGGCTCCATAGCTTAGCTACTTAAGGACCAAGTTGGACCAAGGTGTAGCACAAGCCAACAATTATCTTAGCATGACTTAGAGTAAGCTTGTAATGGCCAAATAATGAGTGTAATCATATAATATTATGAGATATAACCCTAAAACATAAAAAGCACTTTTAGACTAGTAAGAGGGTACTTGGAATCCCTCAAAAAAACCACTCTTCGTGAACACCCCATTGGATTGGGTAAACTTGGGTTTGATCAAAGTTTGCCTAAATGTACACCAAAGTTTTACCATGCCTATGAGATTGTCAATGAAGCATTATTGGCCCACTACCAACTTGAAAATAGAATTAAGCCAACTTATGAGGAGGAAATATTTTTGGGTACCCCATTGATGGGCTAAAGGAAAAACCTAATATAAATCTTAGGATCTTGCTTTCACTAGGCCTAATAAATTCACTATTAACCAAGACTTGCACTAAGCAAGTAATGGATGAAAATTCAATCTTTAGTAGAGCAAGGAAGGATGCAAGGACCTCTTATGCCTCACTTAGGTAGGTCAACTATGGCTTGACCCATATTTGGCCAAAACCCCATCCAAGATTCAACAAAGAGTTGTGTTATGTCCCATATAAGTATATTACTCACTCTCCACTTGGTATGAAACTTTGATCATTTATAATAGCAAAGACTCCTTAACATTCCAGCCTTGGCTAGCTAATAATGCTAGCTGGAGCAAGGCCTCAAAGGATAATAATAATCTAATTAACATATAAGATTAACACTATGAGCAAAATTTAAAACCATTAGAGGTATTGTACCAACCTATTTTTATAGTAACTTTAGAGGTATTGTAAACCCCCCTAGGCATACAATCAATATACTTAAAGCTGAGGGTAAAACTCTAAAGTCTTGGCGTACCCCCTAAGGATCTAAGTTTTATCCTTGTAGGGAATTCCCAGACTTGTAAGAAAAAACTAAATTTTGATTAAAGTTAGCAAGTAAAGAATGTAGAATCTTATGTCCACTATTTTTATTTACTTATTCTCATATGAAGCATGTCAACATGTCTACCATCAAGCCTCTAAGATTCTGCCAAGGAGATGAGGAGCATCAATTTATGACATTTCCCCCCCTGATTGTCACCCAAGACATCCTTAGAAAGTTGTAGACATAAGAAAATCTAGGAAAATATGTTTGAAGAAGGAGATATTTGAAGAATCATGAAGGAAAGTGGTATGTTTCTAAGGTTATTTATTTCTTCATGATTGCATGCAATATTATTATTAGCTGGAATTTTACTTTTATTATTGTTTTAGTAGTGGTACTTATGCCTATCTATAGACTTATTTGCTCACATCTTGATGTTTCCAAAGATAGACTCTTAAAAGCTTGTGTATATAACATTATAAATTAATATGTATAATTAAACCAATCCAAGAATAAGATGAAATACGCACATATTAATGACTTTAAACTGTGATTAATGTTTAGTCTCAAGAGATACCTATAGCCCTTTGTATTCTTTCTTTTTATGAGAAATATATATGCGGATATTCTACATTTAGAATTAACTCTTACATTTTTATTTGAAGTACTTTTGGAGGTGCATAAATTTCCTTGTTGACACATAATTTTGAATATTTGAGTTGCATAGCTAGTGCATATTAATTGTATCAAACTGCCTAAAAATGAACATAATAGTTAAACAAATGAGAAACAAAAATGGTTCTACATGAGTGCTGATGAATCCCATATTTATAGTAATTTTACTTGTTATTTTATGGGTGTTTAGATAAGATCAATATCTACTTTAAGTCATTTTGTGTTTTTACGTTTGTGTAGCACATGAGAGAAACATCATCAAAATGAAAAATACTGCAAATCCAAGGAATAGAAGGCTCGACTCTATGGCATGCCCTATCATCTCTAACTTATCACAACTAAATAGTGTAACCTTAATAATTAAACAAAATCACAATTTAGGTCATTCTAACATATAGAGAAAAAAAGTATTTGATAACTAATGCACACCATTTCCTGAGAATGATAATATGGACTTTATCCTATATTACTTTAGAGTACATGAACTTGCGTATTTGTAGACATAAATATTAGGTCTGTAAAGTTTTTGACACCATTTTTGGGGAACTGTGAATTTGTATTAAAGAAATCATTTAATGTAGTGATTTAGACTTTTTTTTTATTTCATATATCTTAATTTATTATTTATTTATTTATTTACTTATTTGCTTATTTGTGTTATTAACTATGTCTGTAATATCTTGTTGAAATACAATAGTGAAGTTACACTTTGTGACATAGTATGATTTGGTTTGTAGAGATAGAAAGGTGTATGCAAATTTAGGGAGAATAAAATTTAATTTTTTATCCCAAGGTTGAGAGAAACCTACACAGAGTTTGAAGGTAATTAAGATTCAACATAGAGAACCACACCTTATCTTACAATAACTTAGTAGAGCCATTATAAGATATCTAGGAGAGGTTTAAAGAATGTTTAAATAAATGTCCACAACATGGATTACCATTATGGTGCCAAGTGCAAACTCTTGAGGGTTATATACGAGCACTAGGATTTTTATAGATATGGAAATTGAAGGATCCATATATAACAAGACTCAAAAGAAAGCATATGATATGTTAGAAGAAATGATCATTAACTCTTATCAGAGGCCTATTGAAAGAATGTACCAACCAAGAGACACATTTATTTCCTTACAATTAGAGCAAATTTTTGAGATGCAGAGTAATGAATATATTTCCAATGAAAAAAGATTATTATGCAGACAGAACCTTACAAGTGATATTGGAACAATTTACAATGCTGATTAGAGATATCAACAGAGAAATTCAAAGTTTGCACAACAAACTTCATGCAAAGAATAAATGCCACATTAAAAAGGCATGATGTATCATTAAGATCTCAAGAGAATTTTGTTAAAATGATTGAGAGACATTTAGAGGCAATAAGGCAAAAATTAGCTAAATCCACCACTATCGCCACTATTAATGAACATAAACAAGAACAAGTACAATTGTGAAATTACATAGTGGAAGAACTCTAATATGTAAAACCAACATATGTAATTTAAGGGATTTATGGTAGGGGTCACCCATCAAAATCCCTGATGCACAATAAGAAGAATTACATAAGGATAGGGAGGCAGAAGAGCATCCAACAATTCAACCTATCACAAACCTGGTCATTACAAGCCACCATTGTCATTCCTCAACATTTATCAATAGGTACAACATTGATTGATGTGGCACAAGGTAAATTAACACAATACTGTTTAGGTGTAGAAGCCATTTGTAATATCTCTAATGTAATGAAGCCCCCGAGCAATCTTGGTGAGAATTCCTTGCAAGTTAAATTTGTGGAGAATTGCTTGAAGTGCAACAAAGAAAATTGAATTATACACATTTTCACAAGATGAAATCGAGAATGGGGTTAATGATAAGTTTGATGAGTTTATTGACAAATTAAAGGTGAGACATGGGAATATAAAAGAAAATGAAAAAGTAGTTTTATAGTAATTCATATGATATATGCTAAGTTTGAAACAAAAAAAATAGAACAATTGATATCCATAAAGATTATAATTTTAAACAAGCTCGTGTACATCTAAAAGCCTTAATGAAAATATGGAAAGAGATTCTAAATAAATATATAAACTCTTATCGATTGGGATGATGATGTTAAACCAAGGGTTAGTTGGGAGACAACCCAACATATGTTTTTATGTTTCTATTTCTTCTTTATTCCAGGTTTTATGAAGATTGTGTGCATAGGTCAATACTGGAGCAGAAGGAATCTGAGGTATGGTTGCATTAATGGGAGTTTGTCATTTCTATGAGGTCATTTCATTCCTTTCTACTTCTAGTTATTTATTTCCAATTCAGTAATTAATTTTGTAATTTTTTGGTATCTTTGGTGTAGTAATGTAGCCATCACCTAATTGTTAATTAGTTCTTATTGTTCATAATAAATTTGAATCAAGGAAATAATTTTACAATATTCAGATTACTTAAATGTGATGTTGATGTTGTGATTAATTTTGATTATATTTCTAATTAAAGTTTAGTAATGTATAAAGGATTGGCTTGAGAACAAATGCAAAGTATATTTATAATCCCTTACAAATCTTATTGAAAGAAAATAAATTGAAAGAAACTAATATAAAATTTCTATCTAACACAATTGATGCACTAGACTAAGTGTGGGGAAAATGAGGCTAGTAAATGGAAATGGTATAGATTTTGGACTAGGTGTGCAAGGTTCTATAAGTTCTCACAATGAATGATGTCTTGTTAATAAAGCATGTCCAAAAAATAGAGTGAGAGTTGTTACTCATATCTTAAGGAAAAAGAAAATAGAAAACGAAATAAAATAAGATGAAAAAATAATATTTCTCTATACATAAAACAAAAAATCAATTGAGTACATTTTTTGAGAAGAGGCACATATTGTAATGCCCTAGTGTTAAGTTAGGTGTATACTAATCCCAAACTAATGGTTATCATAGTACTAAATACTAAATCTGTAGAAAATTAACTCACTATGTGGCCAAGAATTTTCTGAGATTAAAATATAATGAATACAATTGTATCTATCATCCAAACCATCCAGAGTAAAGAAAAGATAAGTCATTCATCACAAAAAAGAAAAATAAAAACATTAAGAATTAAAGTTATTACAAAACAATTTTAAATGTCGTAATAGCTCTCATCCTCAGGGGAAAATAGGAAAAATGCTAAGTCTTCAAACCTGCTTCTAAAGATCAGGGTCTGCCTCGGGTCCAAGCTCCTCTCCAAGATCCTAATCTATAGTATTTGGTTTTTAATACTGAAAGGGACAATCAATAAATGAAAGATAAGTGGTTTGACTTAAAAAGTCTTTGTACATTTTAGGGTATACTATTTTGATTTATTAAGTTTTAGTGAATATCACATTAGCTATTTATAATTATATATAAAAAAAAATGGTGCATGAAGTAACGAAAGGAAATAGGTACTAAAAACTATAAATGATTGAAAAGCAAGCAAGTAAGGAGTAAGAATACTCACTAGTGGTTGCTCTAGCCCGCATAAGACATGTAAGGATGAAATAAGAAAAGTAATTACAAATCAATGAAATACTAGTGTGCACACAAAAAATGATGGAAACATGTATATGTTCAACAGGAATGTATCTAAGTAACAAGTTAAAGTAAAAGCAGTGTAAGGAAAATTTAAGTGAAAGCCATGTAAGCATACACTATAAAGACACTGTAAGTAAATTTGTAAATTGTAGTACAAAAGTAAAAAGGAAGTAAAGTAAGGTAAAATTAATTATTAAGGGCTATGTAAATAGTAGGAAATTGTCTTAAAACTATGATAAATCATTCATAATCAATAAGATTGTGAGAAATGAATTCTTAAGTTATTTATCACATTTTAAGTTTATTATGTGGGCAATCTATAGAACAAATGAGGAGTTAAGTACATCTGCTTAACCAAAAGTAGCGGGGCCTCCCAAAATAGACACACTCCCCTTCTAATATATGTTTGGTCTCCAGATCACTTCTTAGCCTACCTTGGCTTAAATATCCTCCACATGAAACTCCTATGTAAAGTATTTTAAAATTTTATTAATTCCCAATTTATTAATGAATGTCCAAGGTTTTAATCTCAATGTGATGCAACATTCGCAAATTTTTAAAATTAATCGTAAACCATGTGATATACATTGTTATTTAATTAAGTTATATACCTTAATGATCTGGGAAAATCATGCCCCCAATTGACTTGGACATTATTAATCTCTAGTCAATTGAGTACATATATATATATATATATATATATATATATATATATATAATATTTGTAAATAATAAGTGAAAGTATAGTACTAAATGAATAAAATAGTAAAGTTCCATTTATAACCTATCCTACATCTATTGACTACAAGCAATTATATTCTATTTTATAAGCTACAAGATTAAAATAAGTATTAGGATTTTTATCCTAAGAGGTTTTTTAGAAGCTCTAGTCTGCTTTAAATCTAACATAATCACTAAGGTTTAAGTCCTTCAATAACTACTACTCAAGCTACTCACTTTCTACTAGCATTCTAACAAGAGTTCTTAAGATGGAGAATTTACTAACCATTCTTTTCCCTAAATCCTATTCTTCCATAATGAATACTTGAGGATGATTTACTTAGTTAGATTTTAAAGATCTTATTATGTTTGCTAGTACTAGGTTAAACCATTTTATAATCTAGGCAAAGAAGTGTATAAAACTAGGTTTGATCTAATCCATTAAGTCTTTTCTAGGTTAGACATAGAACTAATAAGGCTTGGATATAGGACATTAGCAATTATACTCTTACTTAATGGTTCAAAACTATCATAAATTAGATGGTATGTCTAGATTTAATAGGCATCTTTCTTGATAT
Organism: Gastrodia elata; assembly: GCA_016760335.1. NCBI lineage: Eukaryota > Viridiplantae > Streptophyta > Magnoliopsida > Asparagales > Orchidaceae > Gastrodia > Gastrodia elata. The sequence continues at coordinate 31,299,315 of CM028681.1, forward strand.
TTCTTCTCTCCCAAGGGTTTAATTTTAACCTAAGTAAACTAGGATTAGCTAATTGAAAAGTCAAAATAAGTGTTTTCCATACCAATTCCATCTCCAAAGATCAGTCATGACATAATCAATATTAATCAATATTAATCAATGCTGTCCTAGGGAGAGAAACCCTAAATTTTGATTAAAATACTAATTTAAATAAGTGCCAAAAGCCCATATTCATCGTTTAATGTCCAAATGAAATGAAATCAATAAATATGGGCTATATATAATTGGGGTTACAATGACAACAAGTAGGGTCAATTTGAACTTTGAATGGCTCAATTAAGTCTTAATGATACTTAATGATGATTAAAAGGTGATTAACAAAATTAATAGTCAAAATTGAAATTAATTTCATATTATTTTTTTACTCATTTTTGTGATCATTTTAGTATATAATTTCAATATTATTAGATGCATGTTTATTGAAATATTTCATTAATTTAAATTGCAATAAATTTTTCATAAAGTTGAATTAGTGAAAAGAAAATACTCTTGTGAATATTCCTTTTTTAGACGATGGATTCGGGTTGGTCTGGTTGGCGGGGTCTGTTGGCAGGTTAATCGGCATATTTTCTAGGAATATTCATCAAATATTTCATTTGCACATGCTACGGGGGCCACTAACCGACTCTCATAGCACTGTACATCTTTCCCACCTATGAGCCGAGACAGGGAATCTAGGGCATCCATATTCTCTGCACACACTGCATTCTAGAGGGCGTGCAATATATAAAAATGAAGCTCTCAGTGAGACCTACACAATGAAAGCTAAAGCCCTAATTGGTTTCATTCCTATCGTTCAAATAATGGGGTTCAAATCATGCCTTATGGTTTACTATGGAGGGAGAGTATTCCCTACACAATGGGCTAATCCACTCAATACTAGATCCTATGTGTTCTTTGGGTCAAGGCGAACCCAAGGAATAGCTCATTAATGGAAGAGGTAGATCAAACCACCTGATGATTGAATTGGGACCCAAACTACTCTGCAATATTGTAGTAGCTAGAGTCCCACTGAGCCCATTAAACTTGATCAAGTCAAATTGACTTTAGGTCTCTGGTTGATATATCAAAACAAAATTGGAAGAATAAGAAAGAAGTTATTTGGAGCTCAGAAATGTGGTGCCTAAGGTCTGTCATTTGTTCACTTCATTCGAAAAATTTGTCACTTGCAGTCACTCCTAGCCTCCGCTTTAGGTCCCAAATGAATGATAAAAAAATCAAGGCGAATGGTATTAATTGGATGGTATTAGAGAGGCTAGAGGAGTGGCAAGGATGGTGGCCATATATACGGGGTTGCTGTCATGCGTAGTCATGGCAACATGTGTAACAACCCTAAGATGTTACCTAACTTAATCTAAACTTAACCATGCCTTAATTTTAATTCCATTATATTCAATATATCATTCTAGGCTAACTCTAAAAGTTTGGGGTCAATCAAACATCTCTAGATCAATTTAGCCATTTGATCAATCTAGATACCCTAATTAAGACCTAAAATATTTTGACCTCAGATTTAAAATATGATTGCATTTTTAAATTCCTCACCCTCAAATTAGCTAGGGGTGAAAGTTTGGGAATTTTTGGAGATCATTTGGACCATAATTCAATTTAAATTTAATTAGGAAACTTGCACATAAGGGATGCCAACAATTAATATTTGCAAACCTACCCTTAAACTGATTTACCCGTTCGGGGTCCGCTGTGCGGGCCGCGGGCAATCTGCTATGGAGCCCGGGTCACAGTACAGCGGAGCACCTCTCCATCTCACCGTCCTTCCCGCTGATCTTACGGTTACGATTCAGATCCGCAGAGCCGCAGATCTGCCGTTAGATCTACCCGTGGAATCCTACAGCCCAGATCGCTCATGCGATCGGTCGTTAGGATCCGAACGATTTGAGCCTATCAGGCCCTGTAGCCTGGTTATCTCCCATTATGGAAATTGGGAGCTCAGCCATGGCTCGAGCTCCCGAGTCATTCAAAGCCCAATCTGACCCTCCTTAGTTTCTCCCTGAGGCTCTAAATAGCCTCAGGATCCCCTTCCTTAAATCCCTTGCTGCTTAATCATGCTCAATTGTACTTTTCCCCAAATCATCCAATACAAAACTACCGAGCTTTTCCAAGTGCTTCAAAGCTTGTGAAGTGCTGATAGAGGGTTTCTTCTAGTGTTCAGGACCCCTGGTGCTCTCTAAAAGCAAGCTAGATCCTGCATTTCTCTTTATCAATCAGTCTGAGCTTGCCCATCAAACTAGGTACCTCAGTTTGTTGTGAAGAGCCAAAAAGGCTCAACACTCACCTCCATTTGATTCTTCATCATTCTCCTCAATTAGGCGAACTCAATGCATGCATTTTCTAGGCCTAAGTTAGTCCTGATCAATCGAATCGATTGATCGGGCTATGGTTCCATAGGGATGCTGGGTCTGAGTAAGGACCCAATGATCCAGACCACCTCAGACCTTATTTCCATAGGGGTTCGATCTATCTCACCTCCCAAGAGATGTAGAGATTGAGCCTTGGGTCAATCGTGGCCTCTGTGGGTAGAATTGACTCACCATAGTACCTCTATAACTTAAGCTCTTGGGTGAGAAATGTCCTAGAGTTCCCAGCCTCTTCATAAGAAAATTTGGGTCCCAATCAACGTGTATGGTCATGGTGAACATGTAGCGACCTTCGGTTGGTCATGCCACGGCATGGGTGTAGCACCCCACCCCATCGCCGCGCGCAAAAGACAAGTATAATCATAATCAATGGCAGAGCGGTGCGCTACTCGGGATATATGAGCTTACAAAACCCATCTTCTCGAATAGGTTAAAAGATTGAGCCACACTGAAAGTTGCTAACTCGAACCTGAGAGTAGGATCGAGAGTCAATACTTAAGATAAGAGTAGATTACTTGTCTTAAGTATTAGACTAATACATACATTAGATTTAGAAAGGTAAATATGAATCCAATATACATTGTCAATAAATATCAGTATTTCCAGTATGCTGATCACATCACAATACTATGTATAATAGTATAACAGAGTGCGGAAGCTAAAGCAAAACATCTAGAATACATTCATCACAGAGCAGTAGTAAACATTCGACTCGGAAAAGAAAAGTAAAATACATCCTGAGTTATTACAAACTGATTTAAAAGATAAAATGTAAAGTCTATCTAAAATACTGAAATAAGTAGTAAGCAAAAGGTGGAAGACTGATCCACTAAGTGAATATTTATCTATTCAAAATAAAAATATAGAAAAGTAAACAAAATATTAGTAAATATACCTTATGATAATAAACCTTTTCTACATAATTATAACTCAACTCAATATAATCAACAATTGTCCCTTAAATGATGAGATATAAATTAGATTTAGACCACTACACTAGGTTTTGCTTCCATTATTAGGATTGAGATTATCAAAGCAGTCTCAAGGATGGAGAACTTTATCTTGGAGTATCGCCATCCAGAAGAGCAGTTCTTGACAAGATCTTAAGGTTTCCAGTGTTCAAAGGTAGTGATCTGATTCCTCTAACAAAGGAGTGGCTCTATAGAGTAATCGACATATTCTTTGTGATATAGTGTCTATAATGTATTAACTTTTATATGTTGAACCAACTCTTTAGTAGCTACGCTGAAGAATGGTGGAGCTACGCATATAAGGTGATGGTTCGAGAGAGATGAAGGCTTCATCATCCACCTACTTTCCAGAACTTTGAGTTTCTTTTTTTTGAAAAATTTTGTAAATATTTGCATTTTAATATTTTTGTTGTAGTAGCTTTCCCCTTTCATTAGAATTATTTCCAACATCTTAAAACTTATACTCAACTTGAAAATTAATGGAATGATCTCCTTTGCTTGCATTTTAGTTATTTCTTTCCTACTTAGAATGGATCCAGAGTCAAACACTCCCTTCACTTATGTCGATAAGACAGTGGCATCTAGTTCTTCATCTACTGAAGAAATTAAAATCTTATTCGAGATGATAAAAATTCTCATTGAAACTCAGATTTGAGCAACTCAAAAACTCTAAACTTCATACTCCTCAAATTATCCATGTCAACCCTCAACCTACACCTAGTATAGTGGTTGACAATTTCCTCCATGCTTTTTTAGACTAAATCCTCCAACTTTCAACGGATCTGCTTCTACTATTGAGGCAGAAAATTGGTTGAAAGTCATAGAAAAAGACTATTGGGCACAAGTATTGGGATTATCAAACCACCTGGACGATTGATAGAATGATAATCAATCATCCTCAAGACATGCATAATCCAACTTCTATCAATTCACAAACTCTGGCATTAGCAATAATGCCATCTCCAGTAGTTGATTGGATGTAAACTCCTAGAATAGTGCCTCATCCTGGTCCCAAAACTTTTCAATTTGTGGGTAGCACTATCTAGAATGGAAAGGCAATTAGTCAACCTTTTACCCTACCTCGAGTCTATGTTATACCTTCTGTTGCCACTCCTAAAGAAAATAAAGTGGTCTCAGGTATGCTTTAAATTCCAATGCGTGCCTTCTTTTCCTTTTCATTTTATATTTGCACTTTTTTCCATTATTTTTTGCATCCTCATCTTATGCCAAATTTGTTAAATAACTCATCATAGACACACTTTACATTAATAATCAAGCTTTTGACACTTTGTTCAATACAGGTACTATTAATTCGCTAATTTCTAAAAATTTAGCATAAGCCTTAAACCTTCCATCAAGCAAGCTAGAAAAATCATTGCGAGTTCAAATTCCATCAAGTGTTGAACTATGTTCAAGTAAATTTTGCCTTCTAAATATTTAGATAAGTAGCCAACTCTTTGATACTAGGCTTATAATTATGTCGATGTCAAACCTTAGTATAATTTCAGGAATGAATTGGTTAAGTAAATATAATTCAATCATTGATTGCCAGAAGAAGAAGTCACCTTAAGAGTAGGTTAAAAACCCTGAAGTGTTTGTCGGGAGACTTGGTGTTGCAGCATCTATAATCAATACGGTAGAAGCTAAGAGGTTGCTAAGTAGACGCTATGATGCAACTTTGGTGACTATGATAGTAGAATCCAAGGAGAATTTGCCTATGGAAAAAACTGTAATGACCCAATATTGGATTAGGTGTACTGAGCATCACTATAGTACTTAATATTAGATTAACATGTCTTAACCCACTATATATCACTACTATAGGCAAAGGACCAATAAGATATAGCATATAGATGCATTGCTCATACATAGTGATATACATTACCAATATTTATCTAGATAAAATAAAAGAAAATATTTGTCCCAGATTTTTAATAAATAAAATGTCCCATATACTATGTATTACAATATTTCTTTAAATAAAACACACTCATCCTCACATGAAAAATATAAATATAGGTCTACTCTTGATGTTCTAGTTCTACTCCAAATTCACCTATTAGCTCCACTTTAGGCTTCTAGTCTACCGCATTTGGTTTTTAATATGATAGGCACACGAAATATAAATAAGCAAGTGGTTAGACTTACATATCTCTCAGCACATTTAGGTATCTAAATAATATTTAGTTAGAGGATAACACATTTAGCAACCTATAGTAAAGGAGCGAACAATACATTATAAAAGAAATATTGGAAGTAAAGGAGATTGACAAAATAAATAAATACTAGCAAGTGTACTAATGCACACAATATATTCCTACAAAAGACTGGTTGTGCAAAAGAAATATAAAAGTATGAGCTGTATAAGCAAATTCTTACAGTTAAAAACATGAAAAGTTGTTTTAAAGTAAAATTTAATAGTAGTAAATAAAGAAGTAAAAAATAAAAAATGTAAATTATCGTTATTTTGTTTTATGTTTGGTTCTGTGGGCTCATACAAAGTGGAGTTAGGTACGTCTACCCAACTGTATGTTTCGAGATTTCCTGTATAAGTAGACATTCCCCATCAAAGACATGTGTGGTCTCTTGAATACTCCAAAGCTAATCTTGGCTCAACAATATATGTACAAACTAATCCATACTGAGTGAAACTCCTTCTCAATTTAATTTATAATTGATGTACTTGCATATGAATCATGATCGATGAGTAAGGTTTTCAAAATGTTGTTGCATTCTAAAAATTTGCCAAATTTAAATATTAAATATATAATATTCGTTTGTTATCTAATTCAGTTATCTATCTTAATGATCAGGGTCAATTAACCCCCATTTGACTTAAGTCACTTTCCTTAGCTAATTGTAGCAAAAAAAAAAAAAAAAGTAATAAGAAAAAAATAGTGCTAATATTTACTAATCATGCCATTGGAGTATTTAAGCAAAACTAAGAAAATGAATCACAAAAACTAAAATATTTTTATATATTCTTATTCCTTATATTTTTGTGAACAAAATAGCACATAATTTTCTATAATTTAGAGCTAAGATGACAAATTTATTGCATTAATATATTCTAAATTAAATTAATCAAATTAATTTTTTTTTTGATAAAAATAAATTAGAAAATTCTTTTTATTATATTAGCAGAGGCAGCCCAAAATAAATGACGCAGGTCAGCCGGGGTGGATGACCCGCTACGGTCAAATTGCGCACTTCACAGGTCGACCGAACCGAAATTGCCGGGCGACCTGGCCACGCCACGACCTAAATTCAATCGCTATACAATTAGGAGACTGAGGTGCGTTGGATGCACCAAGAAGCCCCCTTCTGTGGTGACCGGAAGCGTCCGGACCTTACTTACAATAGGCATCCAATTGGGGTTTACTATGGAGAGAAAATTATCTCCACATCAGTTGAGCCATGACCAGGGCTCAATTCATGCAGCATTAGGGCGCCAAGACAGTTTGAAGCCCCACCATGCTCGGCTTGGGAGTGCCTGGATCGTCGGTGAGCTACTCGGGCACCAGTATCTTGCACTGTTACAGACTGATCGATCGATATGATTGATCTGAACTCAAACCAAGCCCCATACGTTCGATAATCATCGTCACCGGTTCAGTCCTCACTCTACAAAGTGTAATAATGCTTGGTGCATTGGCAGCTCTCTCCAGACAACGATTCATTGTTGTATGAGCCAAGCTTTTCACTCTATCTATGCATGACTGATAGCTAATCTCTTTCATAGGCATTTACAGAGCTATCCAAAAAACAATGTAATCATTGTTGAGCACACATGACTCGACGGGGAAAAAGACAATTACCTGATCAGAAGAGAGCATTGGATGATTGGAGAGGAAACGGAGCTTGGTTGCACCATAGGAGATGACTAGGGGACTTGAACTCTATGTCACTCCCTCAGATTGCCATTGACTGGAGCTGGGGAAAACTGGTGAGCTTGTAGAAATGTTGGGAAAGAGAGTTGGGGAATTGGGATCGCGTAGTGAGCAAAAAGCTTATTGTGAACTTGCTGAGGCTATAGCCTCAGGGACCGAGTTGGAATGCGCCTGCGGGTTGGTCTGACCCAAGAACTATGGCCAAAGCTGAGCTCTCAGAATTTTAAGAGAGTCATCTTGGGCATCAGGTCCCGATATATGGCGCCTAGCCTAAAGTGGGAAAGGCCTAAAGACCTGCTGAAATGGTTGGGAGGAGTGGGGGACAGAGCTTGTTGTTGGGAGTACAAAGATCCTCACTGTCGGGAGCTGACGCTATCAGGATGAAGGTCCCACGGTTGCGGGAGGAGCGAAAGTCGTCTGATCTATCAATCAAAATTGTAAATCATTTCTAATTATGTGGATCATAACAGCTTGATTCGGAGTGATCTGAGCCGTGGGATCCTCGGGCATGATCTGATGACCACGAGTGCCCGTGGCTTATATCCGATCCGGGCAATTGGATTGAAGGGGTGCAACGGTCGGATGGCGTGGGCTTCACTGTCGTGAGCCCCGGGATCCACAGCAGATCGCCCATAGTCGCATAGTGAATTCCGATCGTTGGCGACCTTTGGAGGGTAAGAATGCAAATATGAATTGTTAGAATCCCTTTTATGCAGTTTTCCCTAATTAAAATAAAATTCAATGATGGCCTAATTGATCTCCAAAAGTTCCCAAACTTACACCCCTAGCTAACTTGAGGGTGAGAAATTCAAAAATGCAATCAGAATTTGATTTGGAAATTAAAATATTTTGGCTGTATTCTTGGGTTCTTAATTTGGCAAAATTGTCAATTTGACCTAATGAGGTCCGATTGACCCCAAAATCCCATGGTTAAATTCTAATAGCTATATAAATACATTGGATTAAAATTAAGTTATGATTAAGCCTTAATTAAGCATGACAGTAACCTAGGGTTGTTATAGACTCCCCCACTTAAGAATGATGTCGTCCTCGATATCATCCTAAGAAGGAAAAAAAAATGCATGAATTAAGTGTAGGATTTAGAATTTAAGAGTACTTGATTTTTAAAAAGACTTGGATACTTTTACTGCATATATGCCTCTTTCTCCTATATGGATTCCTTGAGAGAGCGACTCCTCCCTTGAATTTTCACCTTGGGGATGGAGCAATTCCTTAACTGTTTCTGATTACAAGATAAGATTATAATTGGCTCTTTCACATAGGAAAGATTCGGTTGAAGGGATACTACTACAAGTTGAACTATATGTAAAGGATCGTGAAGACAATTTCATGGTAATGAGATATGGAAGTCATTGTTGTAACAACTCAGGTTGTTACTTGGCTCAATTAAAACTAATCTAAGTCTTAATTAAGGTTCTAAGTCACTAATTAAGTAATTTGGAACTCATCTTTGAAACCTAGGTCAAATCTGAAGTCAACAAAGTCAAATCAAAAATTCTGGAAAATACCAAACACTAGAAAATTGACTTTTTTATCTAAACCTCAAATTGAAAATCTGACTTCACCATTGCGTTCAGAACACCCAAATTGGCATTTGGAAGTTGTTGGATTTTCGTCGAATATTTTAATAATATTTAAATACCTGAAAATTCGAATAAATAAATTCTCGTCGAAACAAAAATCCGAGCTCGCCGTTGCGTTCCTCACCCCTCAATTAGCTAGGGGCGATTTATTGGAAATTTTTGGAATGCATTTAGTTAGCTAATTTTAATTAATAAATTAAGTTTGAAAATAATTAAATAATTATATTTTATTTTAACTTAACGGCGTCGTCTAATTAGGTAATGTCGTTGCTCCATTTTATCTTTGACCGTTTGATCTAACGGGTCGCTCGGACCGTCTGATCGCTCGATCAGACGGCCGAGGGTCTTCTTCTTCGCGAAGAACACGCGGCGAAGGGGTCGCGACGCGCGTCGCTAGGATCGCCATCCACGCTTCAATCGGCCAAAATCCACCGCTTAAACCTTGAATAAAACCTTCTGATCGATTTCTTGCTTCAGAGTTTTCAAGGATTTGAGCTCAGCAAGGAATCAAGAAATCACCGATTGATTCTAGATCCTAGACCGTCAATTGAGTACGTCCTTGATCCCATTATTCCTTCAATGAAATGCTAAATTTCTTCTTTCGTTTCTTTATTCTGCATTGTAGATTATCTTTTGGTCCGGTCTGATAGATAATTATTGCTCTCGATTAAGCTAATTTAGCAAATTATATACAGTGATATACAGTAAATCACTCACGTAGAGTTGCATTCCGTCGAGCGATACTTAGGGTTAGAGATTGTTGGCATCTTAAGTCATCCCCTATCATGGTTCAACCGGTCTCGGCTAGCCATGGACGTCCACTTCCCTATGCTATGCGGGTCGAGCTCCCTAATCGCCAGAAAGACCTAAAAATTTGGTGCCCTAGCTCTACCTGTCGCGGAGGTGAGGTGAGGAAGAAGAAGAAGGTTTCTGGGCCGGGCCGGTCGACCCGGGCCCGACCCGCGTGCCTCTGAGGCTGCGCCATCAGTTCGACACGTGGCGTACTTCCATTTGCTGTGAATCAGTGGCGGGACCCACCACTGAGGAGCGCTGCATTTCTGTCTCTCTCGAGACAGGGGTGGGCCCCACTGGTCTGACCCGGCAAATCCTGGGCTGCCGGGTGTCTCTGGCGGGCCCACCTGCAGAAATATAAATTATTAAATTATATTTATATAACGTTTTAATTAATATAAATGAATTTATATATATATAATCAGAATTTAAAATAATTAAACAGAATTATTTTTTTTTTATTAAAAGCAAATCTTTAAACCCTAATAACTTGCGAATTATACATCCAAATATGCAAATAAATATATCAAATTGATCAAAAAAATATGAGGAATTTTTTGATGCCAATAATTTTGCTATAGGACCAGTATTTATCAAAGTGACATTTAGGGTATTAATTAAGTCCAAATAATGTACAAAACTTCATTAGCCCATATCTTTGTATTCAATGATCCAAACCTATTGAATATGGGTCTTAAAGTGATCAGAAAATCCCTAAGGATTAATTTGGTAGTATTCACTTTGCTGTTTGGATTAGTATTTGCCTAATCACTTTTAGATCCTAACCCTAATTACCCTAATTAACCCTAGAACTTCAATTGACCATAACTTGGTCAATTGAACTCCAAATTGAATGATCCAAAGGTTTATTTAGATCAGAAAAACCTAATTAACATTAATCTGCAAAAATATGTTGGATCCAACGGATAGATTTGCTAATCAACCCTAATTACTCCAAAACTTGATTAGTGAATATTAGCAAATTTAGTAATCTAAATTGAGTTATTTAAATTTCAGAGAACTCCTAGAGCCATTTAGAATCAATCTGTAAGGTTGGATTAGTGTTTGAGTAATTAATTTTGCTAATCACCCACTAATCACCCTAAACCCTAATTAGGTCTTAACTTAGTCAAATTAGGTCTAAATTGAGCCTACCACATGTCATTGTGATCAGTGGACTATTTGTAAACTATTGCCACTAATTTTGCTTAATTTGGACACTAATTGGCAAAGTTAGGATTTATGACCCATAATTAAGGACTCTTAATCACCCTTAAACCCTAAATCTTGTATTGGCCATAACTTGGCCAATACTTATCAAAATTTAGTAAATTTAGATTCTATGAAAAGCTTAGATAGTAAAGGTCAATAATCTGAAAGAAATTTTAACTTTCACTTAGCCAAATTACTAAATTTCCCTTATGAGTTCAAATTCACTAACTTGATCTCATATGGCTTAATAATCACCCAAAATTAATTTAGTTGCTGTTTAATCTTGCATTAGACAGTAAGAAACACTTTCCAAAAGAAAATTTTAGAATTTAAAGCCCTAGATCAAAATTTGAATCTTTTGAACCCTTAAGTAGGGGCAAAATGGTCATTTTGCCCAAATTTAGGGTTTAGCCTTTAAAAGCCCTAAATTCAGTTTCTAATCACTAAATTCAATAAATAGAATGATTTAGAACTGAAATATAATCAAATCCAAGTCTAAATTAGATTTTGATTAAAATCTCAAAATTTGCTCCTTAAGGAAAATTTCATAAGTCTTAAGTGAGTGTTTCTTCTTCCTAAATCATTCTTAGATCTTTCCTTAGTTCTTTATAACATTAGTTAGGATGTGTGTCTTGAGAGATACTCTTAGTAATTAAGAGCTTTATTTCCTAGGATTTGGAATAGATCTTAAGTTAGAATTCATCTATTGAGTAAATTGGGTAACTCAAATAGATGAAACCTTGAGTTTACTAGTTTATAGATTTTCTTAGTTTATTAAATGATTATTTGATCCTTAAACTTTAGGACTAAGAATAGAAATATATCCTAATGAAATTGATTTATCATTAGGATTTGCCTTAACCTAATATGTGAGATTTGGGTTCTAAACCTTAGACGCTTAGTTATACCTTTAGATTAAGTGATTAAACCCCATCATCTGGAGTCTAACTCTTAATCTTTTCATCTTTATTTGGCTAATCAAGATGAGATTGGGATGAATTAAATTACAAAACTAGGTCGATGATTTATTCACTTTAACCAAATAGTCATCTTTTGATTAAGTTATAATTAGGGCATGGCCAGTCCTTATTATATTCAACTAGTAGGATTCGTGATTCTAAGTTACAGAATGTGTAAGAATTGATGATTCTAAAACTTATGTAACTTAGAGTAGATAGAGTGAATAAAGTAAACAACAATGGATATCACCTGTGTTTTAGATAGAGTCTCTTGCTCACCTTGAATTGATGCTTTGCATACCTTATTTTGAGCCCCTTACCTTTTACACATATATTGGACATAGGATATTTGATGAATATCTCATGTAAATTTTGAATTGCATACATATCATTCATGATTGATCAATGTTTTCAGTTTTTCAGAAAGTTGTGGCCTAACTAGTATGCCTCTCCAATCCTCGAGTCCGGCATAGCACGCTGGTTTGTTAATGTCGGTAAGTCTATCCATGCCTGGTATAAATAATTCCCAGGATGGCGAGAAATAGATTTTGCGCTCATTAGTCAGGATTGGATGTGGGGAGTACTAGTTGAGGGTGATTTTGTAAGGTGTAGCTTGATTAGTATACCTCTTCGATCAACTCATTCGGGTCGGCAACCTTTCGAGGGTTCAATGTCCGACAGTCTATGGCATGCCTAGTCCAAGTGTAAGGATGGATAGACTCTTGCCATACTAACTATAGAGTCAGAATTTTGATATGGTTTTACTAATTTAAGTACATTTACATTCGGTTCTATCTTAGCTCATCAGGCTAAGAGTTTTCAGTGATATTCAGTTCAGAGTTTCTTAGCTCATCAGGCTAAGATTTGTTGAGTATATTTTCAGTAGAGTGACTTGGACAATCACTGTAGTTTCCGTTGTCAGTTGCTGTTTTACTTGCATATTCTGCATTGTAGCACTGTTTTACTTACAGCTTTCCTGCACGTGTTTTTATATAGGATGCTAGTTTTACTTACTATTTTTATATGCTCACATAGGATGTTAGTTGTTTTCAGTTTTAGACTGTTCAATTTCTGTATGTTACCTAGTATAATCTGTTTGATCATAAGCATATTTAGGTTGTATTTTATTTACAGTTTTATTTAGTTTTTCTTTTGCTTACCTGTCTTTGTTGCAGTTGCTTGGAGGAGGTATGTGCTTACTTCCTAGTTGCTTTAGTTATAAACTGTTGGTTTATAACTTTATACTGTTCTTTTTGTACGCTTTTTCTGCACCCTTTTGGCTTCAATACTGGTTTATGGTGATATTCAAGTAACTTAATAAAATTGTTTACCCTAAAATGTGCTTAGACAATAGTCTAACCAATTTTTCTTTTGTTGGCTGGGGCCCTACCATTATGAAACTGATAATGGTATGTTCTGAGTTTGTTAGAGCAGCTGATCCAGTGGAGTGCTTACGTTGGAGGAGGAGCCCATTCCTGAAGATCTTTAGCTTTAGTTTCTTTTGCTTGTGAGATCGAGAGTTTCCTTTTTCAGTTCTCTTAAACTTATTAAATGTTGTAATAATACAGGTTAACTTTTCTTTTCAGCTCTTTACTTATTCTGTATTGTTGTATTTATACTGTATGAATGGATGTTATACTTTTATTGCTTCCGCACTCTGAGTTCTTGTATGATCATTTAGTGATGGATTCTGGGATGAATGGCAAAGTCCTTAGTTAAGTTGGATTAGAATGTGTGTCTAATCTAATTTAAGTGGGGACCTTGTCATTTGGTGACCCCTCCACCGTAATCATGTTAACTTAAGAGTTAACAGGACCACAGCGGGGCAGGGCCGCCACAGTTAGTATCAGAGAATTCCATAAGGTGTCAGATTGGAATTTGTATTCCTCTCTACCTAATGGATTGTTCTTCTGCCACTTGATCACTAAATGAATACTTGAAGCAACATCCATCTCATTATGAGTATAACTCAGAATAAGAAGTAGAGAATGAAAGAAACACTTCCATAATAAAACTTTAGTAAGGACTAAACTCTAATGTCATAAAAAGCTTAGTAACAAATACTTGTAGATTTTCAAATTGAAATATTAAACCTTGGATTTTAGACTAAGAGATCAAGTTATAATTAGAAATTCAAACTATCATAATAAATCAAAGGCGTAGAAAATTCAAAACTTGTATGATAAATAAACCCCTTTAGTACAACATATTATAGAAGATTGGATCTTCCTTATTGATTTAATAAGACCCAAAATCGTATAGAATCTATCTCCAATGAAATTAGGTATTCCAATCACATCTTAGTTATACTTGTAATTTCTCTTATCTAAGATAAAGTAAGAGCTTGATGAAAAGTTAATCCTTTGAATGATAAATAAAATATTTTGGTATTATAAACATTAACTTTGATCTTGGTTAAACACCTGTGATAGAATCTTTATCAATTCAAAATGTTGGAACACACTTAGTATCCTTTCTATTATATTAAATTACTCTTTGAATATTAATTAACCCAAGAAGTATAGTAACTCTCCTTCTAAAGACTAACATTAATCATAATTATTTCAGCATGAATCCTGAAATTTCTTCCCTCAACATGGATGATTCATCAAATAGCAACACCAACGAAGTCACGTAGCTCAGGAACATGGTAACTATCATGTTAGAGAATCAATTACAACAAGCAGTGACTATCCAAAAACTAGCGTCTATTCTTAGTACTGCAAATATGGATACTAAAACTCAGCCTAAGACAACCAAAAAGGATCATAAGCGTAAATCTCACCAAGAGGGATCTAGCATATCAATGGAACCAATCCAAGAATGCACTAAACCACATCCTTATAAAAAGTGCTATCATTTTGGTAAAGGCTGTTTTACATGTGGTCATCGGGGCCACAGATATCAAAAATGCCAAGCTATCAACACAATTGATGGTGTTAAAATCAATCATTCTTGTCAGTGCAAAGCAGTCTATGACACATCACCTAAAGATTTGGAATCAAAGTCGATTCTAACATCACCATTGTCTAAGAAAGAGTGTCCAGTTGGCAAGGAGCAAATAGTTGCTCCTAAACTTCAAGAGCACAATCATCTAGGAATAGAGGGATCTAATAGTAATATTATCCCAGGTACATACATTCAATTTTATTATTCCTTTCATTCATAGAATTTATTTTACTTCATATCAGTTCAAATTATAATAACTTAATTGTTGTCATCATTTAATTTGAATTTTTGCATGTAAGCCTAATCTAGTGTTCAATATATTTTGACAATAAATCCTTCATTAAGCTTAGTTAATCAAACTTTAAAATCCTTTTGGGCAAAGTCATACTTTAGTAACTTATAGAAATAATTCCTCTTATGAGAAGTGACTAACCCAAATTGGGTGAATAACTTCTAGTTTCTTAGATTTGATTAATTTATATCTTTAAATTTATGGTCAATTAAGTTACAATCATGACTTGAGGAATTAGTTTAGCTTATTAAATATCTCTTTCCTTTGGGATGAGTATATTCATATTTTAAAATGTATACTTATGACCATAGAACCCTAAATTAACTAAGTCAAAATTTTGACTCTTAGGAGTAACTTTATGATTGTATCTTATCCTAATTGATGAGAAATCCATTACTTTGACTTATTCCTTTGATTCTTATTATTTCAATATATCAAGCCACCTTGTATGATTAAAGGCAATAAATTTCTCTCTTATTAAGTTAAGTAGTCAAATTGGGTAAATCACCCTCCGTATCTAAATATCATTCCTTAATCAAGGATGATTGATTGGTTAATAATAGAAACCTTAGGGTGGATAAATTATAGATTACATAAAGGTTAGCTTATTTAACCTATATGTGTATACTCATAAGTTTAGCTATAATAACCCTGTTGCTTTCTTAGTCCTATCATAATAACGATTTCCTAAATAATTTTAAATATAGAACCCGTTCTAAGTCAAAAAAACTTTTGTTCTTGTAAGAATGGATTTACTTTAAGTTGCAAAACATTTTGAATTCTAAATTTTGAATTAGAGTCTATAAATATTCTACTGGAAATTCTTTTTAATTAAGTTACTTATGGTAACTTAATAAGTTTGAACTTGTGCTTGTCCATCTTGGTTAGATGGAAAATTCTATTTCCCTTACTATAATCTTTAATTGAGTAATGAATGCCACTTAAAGTGAATAGATTGATTGAGACAAATGTTATTCCTATTGAATAAGAAAACCTCCTTTCTCAAATAATTTGATTTCAACTTTTTGCCTAACTCATGATATGACTTGAGCACTTATTGATCATTCCCTTAAAATAAGCTCTCATTCAAGATAAATTAAATATAACCATTAAATTTCTAAGTGATCTAAGCCATATTATGTAGCTTAGATATTAACAACTGATTCCAGAAATTTTGGCATAAGTCATAGATTATGACCTATGATCGTAGCTTTAATTTCTATTGAATTTCCTAGCACTTATCCATATGGATAAGTAAATTTCCTTGCCATTTTTATATTAGAATTTATGACTTATGTTAATATATTTTATAATCATCAAACCTTAGATATTAAATCATAATGTGAGACTTAAATCCTTACACTTTCTCTTTAACTTTGAGGCCATGTATCCTAATTGGATATTAATCCTATTTTGCCATAACAAAATAAGCTCTCATTCATCATAAGATAAATTAAATTATTAGATTGTTAACAATCTAAGCCATCTCTTGTGACTTAGATATTAGTAGCTAATTCTAGAAATTTTGTCTTATGTCATATAATATAATTTATGATCATAAAATTAGTCTTTATTAAGTGTTTCCTGATACTTATCCATATGGATAAGTGAGTTCCTTGACATGACCAAATCAGAACTTATAACTTGTATTATTAAACTCTTTTAACCTCCAAAAACTTGATGTTAAGTTATGATGTGTGACTTAATATTTTAAACTTGAAGCTAAGTATCGAGAATTGGATGCTGAACCTATTTGCCCTAATAGGGCATTTCAACAAGAGATGAATGTCACTTTAATAGTTCAAACATAATGTGGACTAATTCGTATATGTAGTCCATCCTCATCTTATCCTTAGTTAAAATTATAAGCCAAACCATTTGAATTCATTATTAGACTTTGATTCTAATGATGAATCTCTTCCTAAAATACTCATAAAATAAGAGATCAAAGAATACTAGTTCTTTGATGCCAAATCCTTAAAATTTATTGAAATAGAATCATTCTTATTCTTTAATCCCTATTGAATCCTGTAGAGGCTTAACTAGTTGCCAAAGCCTTCTTAGATAGTGAATGAAACTTGAGTATAGAATTATTAGAATCTTGACTCCTAACTTCATCCTATGTTCAGCAAGTAATATCACTTGCCAAATTATAATCATCTTGTTGATAAGTCATATATTATGACTTAGGAATTAATTACAGATCCTTAAAATCATACTTTTGCTTAGGTGAACCCTAATTTGCTATCCTTATTAAGTGATGTTTATCATTTAGTCAATTAATTCCTTAAAACACAAAACTTTCGGACGATAATTTTTCTATCATCAGTAATAAGATAAGATTTTGAGGATTAAGTCTTAAGTGTGGAATCTTTAAACCTTTAAGTTCCTTTAAGCCTTGCTCATTTGTACGAAGATATATTCTTAAACTCATATCAATTATGGTGCGTAAACACCAATCAAATCTTCATTCTTAGAAGCAATTTATCTTCTAAGGCATGCATTACTGTGTTAGTAGTGTTACGTTGTGATTACAATTTAATAAGACTGTATATATATCAATAAATATTTCATATTTTAAATG
The DNA here is from genome assembly GCA_016760335.1 of Gastrodia elata. Classification (NCBI taxonomy): domain Eukaryota; kingdom Viridiplantae; phylum Streptophyta; class Magnoliopsida; order Asparagales; family Orchidaceae; genus Gastrodia; species Gastrodia elata. Next base: position 31,316,982 of record CM028681.1, read on the forward strand.
AAAATAACTTAATACTTTCGTGATTCTCATCTTCCTATCTTTTAGTGAGAATTTCAAACTAAAACCATCACCCATTAAATGACCTATCAAAACCTTAGATAAAGATCAAATTGGTTATTTGATCTAAGATTAATTAAGAACCCTAATATTCTTCTACTTCCATCAAACAATTCTATATTTATTTGAACTCTTACAATTAGAAATATTCAACTCCAGTAATTTCAAATTTTAAATTTTCTGCTCTATTTTATTTTTCACTTGAGTGATGTCGAGGACGACATCATTTTTAAGTGGGGGAGTTTATAATAACCCAGGTTGTTACTTGGCTTAATTAAAACTAATCTAAGTCTTTGTTAAGGTTCTAAGTCACTAATTAAGTAATTTGGAACTCATCTCTGAAACCTAGGTCAAATCTGAAGTCAATAAAGTCAAATCAGAAATTCTGGAAAATCCTAAACCCTAGAAAATTGACTTTTTTATCTAAACCTCAAATTGAAAATCTGACTTCATCATTGCGTTCAGAACACTCAAATTAGCTATGGGTGAATTTTTGGAGGCATTTGGAAGTCATTGGATTTTCGTCGAATATTTTAATAATATTTAAATACCTGAAAATTCGAATAAATAAATTCTCGTCGAAATAAAAATCCGAGCTCGCCGTTGCGTTCCTCACCCCTCAATTAGCTAGGGGGGATTTATTGGAAATTTTTGGAATGCATTTAGTTAGCTAATTTTAATTAATAAATTAAGTTTGAAAATAATTAAATAATTATATTTTATTTTAACTTAACGGCGCCGTCTAATTAGGTAATCCCGTTGCACCATTTTATCTTTGACCGTTTGATCTAACAGGTCGCTCGGACCGTCTGATCGCTCGATCAGACGGCCGAGGGTCTTCTTCTTCGCGAAGAACACGCGGTGAAGGGGTCGCGATGCGCGTCGCTAGGATCGCCTTCCACGCTTCAATCGGCCAAAATCCACCGCTTAAACCTTGAATAAAACCTTCTGATCGATTTCTTGCTTCAGAGTTTGCAAGGATTTGAGCTCAGCAAGGAATCAAGAAATCGCCGATTGAACCTAGATCCTAGACCGTCAATTGAGTACGTCCTTGATCCCGTTATTCCTTCAATGAAATGCTAAATTTCTTCTTTCGTTTCTTTATTCCGCATTGTAGATTATCTTTTGGTTCGGTCTAATTGATAATTATTGCTCTCGATTAAGCTAATTTAGCAAATTAGATACAGTGATATACAGTAAATCACCCACGTATAGTTGCATTCCGTCGAGCAATACTTAGGGTTAGAGATTGTTGGCATCTTAGGTCATCCCCTATCATGGTTCAACCGGTCTCGGCTAGCCATGGACGTCCTCCTCCCTATGCTATGCGGGCCGAGCTCCCTAATCGCCAGAAAGACCTAAAAATTTGGTGCCCTAGCTCTACCTGTCGTGGAGGTGAGGTGAGGAAGAAGAAGAAGGTTTCTGGGCCGGGCCGGTCGACCCGGGCCCGACCCGCGTGCCTCTGAGGCTGCGCCATCAGTTCGACACATGGCGTACTCCCATTTGCTGCGAATCAGTGGTAGGACCCACCACTGAGCAGTGCTGCGTTTCTGTCTCTCTCGAGACAGGGGTGGGCCCCACTGGTCTGACCCGGCAAATCCTGGGCTGTCGGGTGTCTCTGGTGGGCCCACCACCTGTAGAAATATAAATTATTAAATTTTATTTATATAACATTTTAATTAATATAAACGAATTTATATATATATAATCATAATTTAAAATAATTAAACAGAATTATTTTTTTTATTAAAATCAAATCTTTAAACCCTAATAACTTGCAAATTATACATCCAAATATGCAAATAAATATGTCAAATTGATCAGAAAAATATGAGGAATTTATTGATGCCAATAATTTTGCTATAGGACCAGTATTTATCAAAGTGACATTTAGGGTATTAATTAAGTCCAAATAATGTACAAAACTTCATTAGCCCATATCTTTGTATCCAATGATCCAAACCTATTGAATATGGGTCTTAAAGTGATCAAAAAACTCTAAGTATTAATTTGGTAGTATTCACTTTGCTGTTTGGATTAGCATTTGCCTAATCACTTTTAGGTCCTAACCCTAATTAACCCTAGAACTTCAATTGACCATAATTTGGTCAATTGAACTCCAAATTGAATGATCCAAAGGTCCATTTAGATCAGAAAAACCTAATTAACATTAATCTATAAAAATATATAAGATCCAACAGATAGATTTGCTAATCACCCCTAATTACTCCAAAACTTGATTAGTGAATATTAGCAAATTCAGTAATCCAAATTGAGTGATTTAAATTTCAGAGAACTCCTAGAGCTATTTAGAAACAATATGTAAGGTTGGATTAGTGTTTGAGTGATTAATTTTACTAATCATCCACTAATCACTCTAAACCCTAATTAGGTCTTAACTTAGTCAAATTAGGTCCAAATTGAACCTACCACATGTCATTGTGATCAGTGAACTATTTTTAAACCATTTCCACTAATTTTGCTTAATTTGGACACTAATTGGCAAAATTAGGATTTATGACCCATAATTAAGGACCCTTAATCACCCTTAAACCCTAAATCTTGTATTGGCCATAACTTGGCCAATACTTATCAGAATTTAGTGAATTTAGATTTTATGAAAAGCTTAGACAGTAAAGGTCAATAATCTGAAAGAAAATTTAACTTTCACTTAGCCAATTTACTAAATTGCCCTTATAAGTCAAATTCACTAACTTGATCTCATATGGCTTAATAATCACCCAAAATTAATTTAGTTGCTGTTTAATCTTGCATTAGACAGTAAGAAATACTTTTCAAAAGAAAATTTCAGAATTTAAAGCCCTAGATCAAAATTTGATCTTTTGAACCCTTAAGTAGGGGTAAAATGGTTATTTTGCCCAAATTTAGGGTTTAGCTTTTAAAAGCCCTAAATTCAATTTCTAATCACTAAATTCAGTAAATAGAATGATTTAGAACTAAAATATAATCAAATCCAAGTCTAAATTAGATTTTGATTAAAATCTCAAAATTTGCTTCTTAAGAAAAATTTCCTAAGTCTTAAGTGAGTGTTTCTTCTTCCTAAATCATTCTTAAATCTTTCCTTAGTTCTTTATAACATTAGTTAAGATGTGTGTCTTGAGAGATACTCTTAGTAATTAAGAGCTTTATTTCCTAGGATTTGGAATAGATCTTAAGTTAGAATTCATCTATTGAGTAAATTGGGTTACTCAAATAGATGAAACCTTGAGTTTACTAGTTTATAGATTTTCTTAGTTTATTAAATGATTATTTGATCCTTAAAGTTTAGGACTAAAAATAGAGATCTATCCTAATGAAATTAATTTATCATTAGGATTTGTCTTAACCTAATCTGTGAGATTTGGGTTCTAAACCTTAGACCCTTAGTTATACCTTTAGATTAAGTGATTAGACCCCATCATTTGGAGTCTAACTCTTAATCTTTTCATCTTTATTTGGCTAATCAAGATGAGATTGGGATGAATTAAATTACAAAGCTAGGCCGTTGATTTATTCACTTTAACCAAATAGTCATCTTTTGATTAAGTTATAATTAGGACGTGGCCAAGTCCTAATTATCTTCAACTAGTATGATTCGTGATTCTAAGTTACAGAATGTGTAAGAATTGATGATTCTATAACTTATGTAACTTAGAGTAGATAGAGCGAATAAATTAGACAAGAACAGATATCACATGTGTTTTAGATAGAGTTTCTTGCTCACCTTGAATTGATGCTTTGCATACCTTATTTTGAGCCCCTTACGTTGTACACATATATTGGACATAGGATATTTGATGAATATCTCATGTAAATTTTGAATTGCATACATATCATTCATGATTGATCGATATTTTCAATTTTTCAGAAAGTTGTGGCCTAACTAGTATGCCTCTCCAATCCTCGAGTCCGGCATAGCACGCTGGTTTGTTAATGTCGGTAAGTCTATCCATGCCTGGTTGAAATAATTCCCAGGATGGCGAGAAATAGATTTTGCGCTCATTAGTCAGGATTGGACGTGGTGAGTACTAGTTGAGGGTGATTTTGTAAGGTGTAGCTTGATTAGTATACCTCTTCGATCAACTCGCTCAGGTCGGCAACCTTTCGAGGGTTCAATATCCAACAGTCTATGGCCATGCCTAGTCCAAGTGATAGGATGGATAGACTCTTGCCATACTAACTATAGAGTCAGGATTCTGATATGATTATACTAATTCAAGTACACTTACATTCGGTTTTGTCTTAGCTCATTATGCTAAGAGTTTTCAGTGATGTTTAGTTCAGAGTTTCTTAGCTCATCAGTCTAAGATTTGCTGAGTATGTTTTTAGTAGAGTGACTTAGATAGTCACTACAGTTTCCATTGTCAGTTGTTGTTTTACTTGCATATTCTGCATTGTAGCACTATTTTACTTACAGCTTTGCTGCACGTGTTTTTATATAGGATGCTAGTTTTACTTACTATTTTCATATGCTCACATAGGATGTTAGTTGTTTTCAATTTTAGACTGTTCAATTTCTGTATGTTACCTAGCATAATCTGTTTGATCATAAGCATGTTTAGGTTATATTTTATTTACAGTTTTATTTAGTTTTTCTTTTGCTTACCTATCTTTGTTGCAGTTGCTTGGAGGAGGTATGTGCTTACTTCCTAGTTGCTTTAGTTATAAAGTGTTTGTTTATAACTTTATACTGTTCTTTTTGTACGCTTTTCTGCACCTTTTTGGCTTCAGTACTGGTTTATGGTGATATTCAAGTAACTTAATAAAATTGTTTACCCTAAAATGTGCTTAGACAATAGTCTAACTAGTTTTTCTTTTGTTGGCTGGGGCCCTACCATTATGAAACTGATAATGGTATGTTCTGAGTTTGTTAGAGCAGCTAATCCAGTGGAGTGCTTACCATTGGAGGAGGAGCCCGTTCCTGAAGATCTTTAGCTTTAGTTTCTTTTGCATGTGAGATCGAGAGTTTCCTTTTTCAGTTCTCTTAAACTTATTAAATGTTGTAATAATACAGGTTAACTTTTCTTTTCAGCTCTTTACTTATTCTGTATTGTTATATTTATACTGTATGAATGGATGTTATACTTTTATTGCTTTTGCACTCTGAGTTCTTGTATAATCATTTAGTGATGGATTCTGGTATGAATGGCAAATTCCTTAGTTAAGTTGGATTATAATGTGTGTCTAATCCAATTTTAAGTGGAGACCTTGTCATTTGGTGACCCCTCCACCGTAATCATGTTAACTTAAGAGTTAACAGGACCACGGCGGGGTAGGGCCGCCACAGTTGTGCACTGCTGAGAAATCTTCGGGGATTCTAGGGGATGTTGGTGTGCATCGTGGTACTTGCTTTGGCAATTCCTCCATTGAACTATAAAATATCTAACACTGAAATCTAGGGGACGATGATGTGCATCATGGTACTTATTTTGGAAATCTTGTGCTGCACGGATCCTATGCTGAATTAACTGCACCTTTTATTGGTTGCATCCACCAAATCAAACCCAAGAAGTTGAATGCTACAAATTTCTGACCAAGCAAGTGGAGTGCTACACTTTCTTTTATACAAAGCTTCATATGGAGTCATGCCAATACTTGCTTGATAACTATTGTTATAAGAAAACTCTATAAGAGGAATGTGATCTTCCCAAAAACCACTGAAATCAAAAATACATAAACGCAAAAGATCTTCGTGAACTTGGTTGACATGTTCTATTTGTCCATCTGTTTGATGATGGAAGGCAGTGCTCATGGCCATAGTAGTTCCCAAGTCTTGTTGCACTACATGCCGGAACTTTAACTTGAATCTACTATCTCGATCAAAAACTTTAGACTTTGGAATACCATGAAGTTGTATGATCTCTTTAATATAGATCATAACTAACTTTTCCACAGAATCAGTTTGATGCATGACTTTGTTAGTCGATCAACTATTGCCCAAATCAAAACAGCTCCAATTCTCGACTTAGGCAACCACATAATAAGGTTCATAGATATATCAAATCATTTTCATTTAGGGATTGCTAATGGATGAAGGAGTCCACCATGCCTTTGATGTTTGACCTTAACATTATTACAAGCATGACACTTTGCAATAAAATTTTCCACTCTCTTCATCATACCAGGCGACCTGAATGATTGCTTGAAATCATGGTACATTTTTGTACTTCCTGGATGGACCTGGTAACCATAATTATAACCTTCAATGAGAATCTCTTTATGCATGGATTTAGAAATCCAGAGATGATTTTCTTGATAAACTACATTTCCATGTAGTTGCTTGATCATGGCGATGACAGCCTTCAATTTCTGCCTTGAACTTTAAATAGTCCTCATCTTTAGTCTAGGTGATGGAGACATCCCTATGAAAGGTAGGTTCTACTGAACTCTGCTAAATCAAATGACTAAGAATATCACCTCTGTCAAGCTCAATGCACAGATTACAAAATTTTCCTACGATAGGACTCTTGGTGATTAAGGCACTTAAGGTAGCATGACGACTAAGAGCATCGGCTACAATATTTGCCTTGCTGGGATGATGCTGAATGTTTAAATCATAATCATTGATCAATTCTAACCATCTTCTCTACCAACAGCTTTGTACATGCTGAGTAAATGTGTACTTCAAACTCTGATGGTTAGTAAAGATCAAACACTGAATGCCATAGAGATAGTGATGCCAAATTTTCAAGGCGAAGACACTGAATGCCATAGAGATAGTGATGCCAAATTTTCAAGGCGAAGACCATGGCAGCAAGTTCAAGATCATGCACCACATAATTCTTCTCATGGGGCTTAAGCTAACGAGAAGCACATGCGATCACTCTTCCTTCTTGCATTAAGACAAATCACAATCTGACTCTAGGTGCATCAGTGTAGATTTGGTAGTCTATACCTTCTTTTGGCAAGATGAGCATTGGGGTCATTGAGAGCATGTCTTTTAATGCTTGGAACACTTCTGTACACTCAAAACTCCATAAATAAGGTACTGCCTTCTAGGTTAGCTTGGTCAACAAAGAGGTGATGTGAGAAAGGATATTAACAAATTTTTAATAGTAGCCAGCTAATCCCAAAAAGTTTTGAATGTCGATTACTGACTTGGGTTGTGACCAATCATAAATAGCACTGACTTTTTTTTATCAACTCTAATGCCTTAAGTATTGTCAACATGACCCAAAAATTCCATTGAGTCGAGCTAGAACTCACACTTGGAGTACTTAGCATAAAGCTGATGACTGCACAGTTCTTCTAGTACAACTCTTAAGTGGTTTTATGCTCAAATTTAATCTTTGAGTAGATCAAGATGTTGTTGATAAAGGCAATGATGAAATTGTCAAGAAGGACTTAAGCACATGCTACATTAAATCCTTAATAATCAATGATGCATTCGTGAACCAAAATACAACATTAAGAACTCAAAATGTCCATAACAAGTTTTGAAGGGTGTCTTCTCAACATCTTCATCTTTGACCCGCAGTTGGTGGTAATCGAACCGTAGTCTGATCTTGGAGAACACTTTGGATCCATATAGCTAATCGAATAGCTCATCAATTTGTAGTAACCAGAACTTGCTCTTGAATGTCAGCTTGTTCAGTTTTTGATAGTCTATGCGTATGCGCATGTAACCATCTTTCTTTTTGAAGATGACAACTGGTGCTCCCCAAGGAGATGATCTTGGCCTAATGAGACCTTTCTCTAGCAATTCGTAAAGTTTCTTATTTAGTTCCTACAACTCTTTGGGTGCCATTCAGTACGAGACTTTAGATATGGGCTGCATTCTGAAGATAATCTTGATCGCAAATTCAACTTCTCTAATAGGTGGAAGACTGTGTAGGTCTTCAAAAACAAAATTAAGGAATTCACAAACAATACAATTTTTGTTGATAAGAACATCTTTCTTCTTCGAACCCAACATTGTCACGAGATAAGAATCAAATTCTTTTATGACTAGCTTTCCAACTTTCATAGCGTTGATCAAAGAGGCTTGGGTACTAAATTTTCCTACAAATGATTTGGCTTGACTTCCACTGCCTAAGGTGATTTTCTTCTTCTGTCTATTAATCATGGCACCATGCTTACTTAACTAATTCATTTCAAGAATTACATCAAAAAATTTTATTAGAAGTTTTATAATTTTAGCTTCAAAACTTTGGTCACTGATAAGGATTGCTATGCTGCATAACTGTTGAGCCTTCAAGTGGGTTTCAAAAGTTAACTCTATGCTTAAGGAGCTTGCTAAATGATAAGAACATAATTTAAGGGTTTTAGCCCAACTTTCTGATGCGAATGAGTGACTTGATCTAGTATCATAAAAAACATTACATGTTTTGCCACTTATTTATAGAGTGCCTATGTTTAGAGCAATAACATAGTTATATTTGTACACTTCAAGCAGAAAGAAAATAATAATATGAAGCTAAAATAAAATTTTAGATGTACTTGATATAAATTTGTTATCTTCAGGGGCATAGACTGGAATGAACATGTAGACTCTAGTAGGAGCTGAAGGTTAACAGTTTTGCGGAGCACAAACTTGATGATTATGAGCATGAGACGGAACAAATGCACCCCTAAGGGTTGCAACAGGAGCAGGTGGTGGCATGACTACCATAGTAAGGGCACTTCTGTTCAGAGGTTGAGGATGAAAAACTTGATCTCGCTTTGAGTGATTAATGGAAATTCCCTCGATGGTCTTCTCAGCAGGGCACCGATATAATCGATGATCCTACCTGCTGCAAGTGAAGCTTACATTTCCCTAGTTGTAACATTTACCATACGGAGGACATTTACATCCCTAGGCAATGATTAGGGATTGATCAGCTTTAATGTAAAATACTTTGGTGACCTTTCGATGCCCAAATTGTTCTTTCCTTGCCGGAGTGGAAGAAGCTTTCTTTTTTTTGTCCGTCTGGCTCTGAAAGTGTTCTTGTAACCAAGATGTTTCAACCAGCTCTGAAAAAATGCTTGAGCTGATGAGAAACATGGTGTGCCTTGATCGAGTCCTAAAGTCATTTCAGAAATCGGTTACTCCTTGATGCTTTCGATCTTACTAGATCTAGGGTGAAGCAAGACAGATGCCAAAATTCCAGCTCATACTCTGAGACAAATCTACCTCCTTGATTGAGTTTAAGCAGTCCATCCTCAAGAAGGGTTAGAGTAGATACAGGAATGAATACCTCCTTGAATGCCTCTAGAAACGATTTGCACTGAATGTCCTTGATCTCATAATCAGCAAATTTGGTGTTTCTCTTGCTTTCCCACCAATATTGCACTTAGTGTCCCATTGAATGTTGGATGTCTTAATCTTAAGAAGTTGTGAAGGAATCCATCCATAGAGAAATGAGGGGCAGATGGGGCTGCCACATAAATGACAAGTTGTTGTTGTGCTTTTAGGAGGCTATAGGTTTCTACGGTTTGTTGTTGCTGTGCTTTTAGGAGGCTACGGGTTTCTAGGGTTTGCTAGGCTTGACTCTTGATCAGAGTCTTCACTAGGCCAACCAACAAGTTAATGTCATCAAACCCAATGGATGATGATCAGTATTCTTGATCGGGGTAGTCATAGAGGGGGATTCTATATTCATGATTACAATTTCCAAGGATACACATTCAGAAAATGGAACAAATTAATTATTTCTCAATCATTTCTTCTCAAAAGAGAAGTAACATGGATAAGCATGAAGGATAAAATACTACCAAAGATGAATATAAGAGATGATCGACAAGATCAATTATAAAATTTAGCTATAAAGGAAGTGTAGAAGTTATCATAAGTAACTACATGATGAATATAAAGAAAGTTAACCACTTTCTTTCAGCTGGTCCTCTTAGTAAGGCTCCCAGGATTTGAACACGGTAGTTATCGGGGCATGAAGTTCCCTTAAGGCAGTGGTCACACTATCTATCCATTCTCTAAAAAGGACTGGAAGGCTAGTTCCTCTAAAGGTTGGACAAATTTAGATCTTATTAAGCACTTCAACCCCGCTAGGAAATACTCCGCTAATTGTACTACCATAAATTAGGTCATCTTGAAAATCAACCGTTTAGTAGTCATTGAAGAGGTTAAGGTAGTGACTCACCTTATAATGATTATACTCCATTCCTAAATGTCATTTTATTTGACGATCAGCCTTGAGTTTTCTTTAATTTACTTATGTGTCTTTTAGTTCCTTAAAGTTCATTTAAACCCTCAGGTGTTCTTGCTAGATGTCCTTGGTTTCATTTATGTGATTTTATTAGATGAATTATTGATGATACCTTCTTACACTTAGTGATTATGATCATATTTGCTCCAGAGAATTGATCATAAAGTAGATAGGAACACTCTTCTTATCTGGCACTTTATGAATTTCTTTGATACCAACTGTAATGCCCCATCCCATCGCAGCGTACAACAGAGTTATTAATGACAACCCAATAGGAGGCGGAATGGTGCATTACTCGGGAAGGGCCACTGACCCTCTCCGAATGCTATTGAGACTCTACCCAAGGTAGAACTAAGGACTAATCCTTAAGATAATTGTGATGTTTTTATCTTAAGTATTAGTTAAGGTACTTTCACACATTGGATTTATGAGAGGTGATATAATAAGTATCTAATATATATGAGTATTTGCATAACTTATATTCTAATCACATCATAGTACTAAATATAAGTAGTAGTAATAATAAAGTGTGAAATCCATAGCATTCATCCATAACATTCATCACAGAAGCTAAGTAAGAAGATAGTCATCTCAGAAAAGAATAAGAAAATATATCTAGAGTTAAATTATTACAAGCCTTTGATTAAAAATAAAAAGAGAAATAAATGAATTAGTCTCTCATCTTATAGATAAAGTACTGAGCAAAATAATATGAGCTGTGCTGACTATTGCTCCTCGGGTTCCTCCTGAATCTTCTGAGTGAACTCCATTGCTGGTTCCTCACGTGACTCTGGATCAGACAAATCATCGGATCCCAAAATGTCAATTTCATGGATGAAAGAAAGAAAAGAAAAGACCTCGTGTTAGATAATAAGTTTGACACATCAAAAGATACAGCATGCCTTATTACAATTTAAAGAGATTAACACTAAGTAAAACATAAAAATTGGTGTACAAATGTATTAAAATAACTAAAAACTGAAAAATTGTGCAGACCTGAAAGTAAGCAAAATAGTAATTAAAAGAAAAAGGTACTGAAATGAATAATTTGTAAAAAATTGAAATTGAATAAAATACTTTAAATAAGTTTATGTTGTATGCCATTGTATATATATATATATATATATATATGTATATATATATGTATATATATATATATATATATATATATATATATATATCTGAATATGCCACAAAATCTTATGCTGCAAATACACGTAACCTTGATGTCACATGACATCCCACAATTCCTAGGTGAGCAGAATCGCTCCGCTAACATATCCTAGGTTAGCAAAATTGCTCTGCTAATGATATGATATGCTTATGCAATTCATAATATGCCAAGGAGTTTAATAAACTAAAGCATGTTGTTTAAGGACTAAAGAAAGTATTATTTCTTGTTGTTTAAGGACTTAACCAAATTTCTTATGTACATTCATCTTGAAAATTTCATAAATCAAAAGCTAACTGTATAAACTATGCTATTCTATTTTAATCATATTGAATTCAACATTTAATATATACTAAAATTTTATAACATCCTAATTCATCACATGTCAGGAGTACATTTGCATAATTAATATGTCTTGAGAAGGGTGACTTTTTACACTTAGTTTGTTTAAATGCACTTATCAATGCACACAAGGATAAAGGATAAAATCTTTTTACATTTTTTTTCTCTTAAATTAAACTAATAAATTCTCAACTTATAACATACTTTGAACTTGGGATGTTTATTCCAGAACTGAATTGTACTTATCTAATTACCTAAGATAAGATTGAAACTCTATTGTTTAATTCAGGATAAATCAATAAATTCCATATTCTACTAAATAAATTAGTTCTATGGATATGTACTGCAATCTCCATATAGTAATACGAACATTCTCATTCTAATAATCTATTTAATGATCAAGGACTTACAAGCTAATGAATCCATCCTCCATTGTGGTAGGTCCTACATAAATGGCTCCAAGGAAGTAACATATAAGTCATTCAATTAAGGATAATTATCACAAAAAATAACCCAATCCAAGTCTTTTTAAGTTATTCATAACAAGGTGTAAGAGAAATCATCTAAGATTGTTAAGGTCCATCTAAGGTCCTACCTCAAGATGAGACAAATAAGGCATCTTCCTACCTCAAAGTAACCCAATTAAAGGTATATCATTTACTTAAGTTTAAGATAATCTTTATACCTTAAAGATCTATAGCTTCTAACCACTGTATAATATTTATAATTAATAAGAATTAATTTGAACTCAGATAGTATAGTTACACGTAAGTTTATGAATTTTACTATTAGATTAAGATGCAAAATCATGCATGCTGATCTTCTAAACTATATCCAAACCACAAGCATATGAATAGTGGGGTAAAATGATACACTTATTGGGATGTGTTTGTTTGTCAATCAATCATGTTTTATTAATGATCAATTTATGCTAGTTATCTTGTTCAAGAGAAAATCAGGGATCTTAAGATTTAAATCAAGATAATTAATGACATTAGTCCTTCTTAAAATCTATTCTTCTATTTTGCTAATCTAGGATCAAATGCCAAAATCAGCAAGTATTAATCTAATCCATGAAAATTAATGTGGGCAAAATCATTAATTAAGCTTAGATTTAGATTAATTACTAAACTCAATGAAGATTAATTAGAGTTTAAGCTAACGAGATATACATAATTAAAGAATTTACATACAAAAATTGAAATGCACAATTATTATTAAGCTACTTATCCATTATTAAAGTTGGGATAAAAAATAGTGTCCATTCTAATTAATTCAAGCACTTAATTAAGTTAATTAAGGTTTCACCCTAATTAGAAGAGATTTAAGAATTAAAGCTATTCAAATTAGGTTATGATGTTGCAAATCTGTTTTACTATTTAGTAATCATAAGAATAATAAGCTTATCAAAATCAAATAATAAGTAAGACTAATTAACACTAATCAGATCCCAAGATAATTATAATCTAATTAAATAAAATGAAACTCAAAAGAATACATTTAACTTAACCAATTGATTCTAACCATTTCAGAACATTCAAAGACTTAAGCATGTCAATTAGTTATAGTAAGTTCACTAATTATTCTTAATCATGCAATTTAAAGATTATGGCATAATTAAGAACATAGATCTCAAAAATTAAAACAACCATGGAATTAAGTTCTATATGCCAATAGGAACATTTATAAATAATAAATAGAGCATTTAGATAAGTAGAAGTGCTAATATTTACTAATCAAGCCATTTGAGCATTTAAACAAAATTAAGAAAATCACTCATAGAAACTGAAATATTTTTGTATATTCTTATTTTTTATATTTTTTTAACAAAATGATATATAAATTTATAAGGTTTGGAGTTAAGATGGTAAAGTTGTTGCATTAGTACATTCTAAATTAAATTAATCAACTTTTGATTTTTTATTTATTTATTTTCCTTACAGAAAATAAATTAGAAAATCCTTTTTATTATATTAACAGAAGCAGCCCAAAATAAAAGGCACGGGTTGGCCAGGCTGATGATTCGCTATTATCGAACCGCCGGTCACAGGTCGATCCAACCTACATAATCTTCTTCTTCCTCTCCGCCTTCCCCCGACGATAGAGGATTTAGTGTTAGGCTTTGACCCAAATTATTGGGTGCCCCGACCATGCCATCACTAAAATTCAATCGCTGCATGATAAGGAGGTCGAGGCGTGTCGGACACACCATGAAGTTTCTTATGAGGTGACCGGAGGTGTTCGGACCTTACTCACATGAGGCATCCAACTATAGTTTACTGTGGGGAGACAATTCACTCCACAGCAGCTGAACCACGACCAGCGCTCAATCTATGCACCATCAGGGTGCCTAGGCTATTCAAAGACCCCACCTAGCTCGGCTTAAGAGTGCCTTGATCATCAAGAAGCTACTCAAGCTCTAATGCCTTGCACCGCTATAGCCCATAGATTAATATGATCGATCAAGACACAAACTAAACCCTAGACAACCAAATATCATCTGCACTGCTCCGGTCCTCACTTTACGGAACAAAATTGAGAGGTTTAGAGCTCTCAATCAGGGTAAAAGTGAGCTTGATGCATTGGAAGAAGTTCTATCCAGGCAATGATTCTCACTAGTTTGACCAAGCTCTTAACTTGATTTACGCATGACTAATAGCTAATCTACTTCCTATGCATTCAAAGAACTATCCAGCAATACAATCATCGTTGAGCTCACATGACTTGACAAGGAAGAATATAGGTACCTAGTTAGATGAGAGCTTTGAACATGAAGAAGAGACAAAGCTTGGCTTCACCACAAGAGCTGACTAAGGGACTTGAACTCTAAGTCTTGCCCTTAAATTGCCATTGATTGGAGCTGGAGAAAGCCAAGGAGCTCGCAAAAAAGTTGGGAATGAGAGTTGTGGAATTGGGATTGCATAGTGAGTAAAATACCTCACTGTGAACTTCATGAGGTCATTTATAGCTTCAGGAACCGAGCTGGGATGTGACTGCGGGTTGGTCTGACACAAGAGCTTGGGCCGAAGCTGAGATCTCAGGATTCCTAAAGGAGTGAGCTTGGACTTTTGGGCCTGATCCATGGTGCCTCACCTAAAGTGGGAAGGGCCTAATGACCTGCTGACATGGCTAGAGGAGTGGGGTACAAAGCCTGTAGTCGGGAGTACAAAGATCCTCACTATTGGGTGTGGATGCTCTAGGGAAGAAGGTTCATAGTTGCGGGAGGAGAGAAGGCCATCTGATTTATCGATCAAAATTGTGGAACAGTTTTGATTACCTGGATCCTAACGGCCTTATCCGAAGTGATCCGGACTGTGGGATCATTGGGCACAATCTAACGACCACGAGCGCCCATGACTTAGATCTAATTCAGGCCAATGGAATGAAGGGGTTTAACAGTCATTTGGTGCGGGCTACGCAAGCGCATGACCTGGGCTCCACAGAGAATCGCATGTGGTCCACAAAGCAGATCCAGATCGTTGGCGACAGTTGGAGGGTTGGAATGCAAATATGAATTATTTGAATCCCCTTCATGCAATTTTCCATAATTAAAATGAAGTTAATTATTGTCTAAATGACCTCTAAAAACTTCTAAACTTGTGCTCCTAGCTAATTTAGGGATGAGAAATTCAAAAATGCAATCAAAATTTGATTTGGAGATCAAAATATTTTAGCCATATTCTAGAGTTCCTAATTTGATAAAATTACCTATTTGACTTAATGAGGTCCAATTGACCCTAAAATCATAGGGTTAGGTTTTAATGAATATATGAACATATTGGAATAAAAATTAAGTTGTGATTATGTCAAGATTATGCTTAGTAACAACTTAGGGTTGTTACAGTAGGGGACAGGATCCCATCCCATGCTGCCATGGTGGAAGACCATTGGGATCTTGTCGAGGACTAGCATATGAGAATGAGGATGAACAGCGTATAGGGTAGGCATAGCTGTTCGATCGACTTCATAATCGGATTGTGAGATCTCGCCTTAGGCCTGGGCATGGTTGAGGATAATTCGATATAATCAGATGCGAACGAGGACAACTCTGATGCGCTTTAATAAAAGTCTGATAGCGGGAGGAGCTACAGTCGTTGGATAGCAACTGCGATCCGACGACTGTCGAAGGACCTACTCAATCCAGTGATGCAGATTGTCTGATTTGGTATCATGAACATGGAACGACGGAGATTCAATGGATCCTTCGACCATTAAGATTTAAAAAAAAATCCAATTAAATAATCGTATTAAATAAACTAATTAATTAATATGGTCATAAACTCAATTTATGATCAAACGAACTCCTAAAATTTCCAAAATTCACCCTCATCTAATTTGGGATGAGGAATTCAAAAATATACTCAGATTTTAATTTGGAGGTCAATTTAATTTAGCTAATTTTCTGGATACTAAAATTAGCAAAATAGCCAACTAACCCAATTGAGATCTGATTGACCCCAAATTTTAAGGGTTAGATTCTAATGACTAGATGAAACTAATGGAATGAGAATTAAGTTAGTTTAACTGAGATTGGTTAGGTAACAACCTTGGGTTGTTACACAAACAACCTGTCACTATGGTGCATTGCGGTGGATTAGTCTCTAACGACGTAGTGCTATAGCACATTGTGGCACCTTGATCTAGAATAACCTGATGCTATGACGCACTGTGGGGTCTATCCTAGAACAATCTAGCACTGCGGTGGCTAACTACAAACTTACTGGCACTGAATTAAATTGTAACCCACTATAGCGTGCCGTAGCGCATCATAACTTCTTCACATAAATTTTTTTTTCCCTTATTTTCGTTGTTTGATTAATCCAAATCTGAAATGACATGAAATATACTTAAATAACATCTAATATTACCAAAAATATGCATTCAAAATGAGAAACTAAGTAAAATTATTGGGTTCATAACATGCTCACACTTAAATTCTTGCTCGTCCTCGAGTAAGTAACAAAAAACTTCTTAAAAATGATGTTCTTAACAAAATGCTCTAGTACAATGCACATTTAAAATTATCAGTGCATCTTAATGTTAGTTAAACAATAATCTGCTTTGGAAGAGTTTTTTAGCACAGTTGTTTTGGTTCAAGTTAAAGTATCACTTTCACTATTCTTGACTCTTTCTCTTCATCTTACTATGATTATTTGAAGTACATGTTGGGGGAACTATTGGACACATGTTGAATACATTCGAATGGTAGTGTGTTAAGAAATTTTATGCTATGTGTGCTTCTTCTGATGAGAGGTAATGCACATATTTTTTCTTAATAAGGAAAGATATTTTTTTTCATCTCTTAATCTTTTCTGTTCTAATTTTATTTTATTTCTTTTATGGGAGATATATTTTTTTTTATCCCATTTTCTTATGCATTCCATACATGAAGTCTTACGAAAACCTAGCACATTCCCATTTCGTACTTAATTCATTTATTTTATATTAGTCATGGTTTCTCTCACACTTAATTTATTTGCGTCCTTTAATTTAATTAAAGATTTTCAAGATATTGAGTTGAGTAATTTTTGTTGAACCTTAACAGGTGGTGGTTAGGCACTCCCTGAAATGTTTCATATTTTACTCAATTGATTCATCATAATTTTTAAATTTACAATTTGATGTTTAGAGCTTGGTTGTCACAAAAATTTTACAAGAGTCATTATATTAATTTACCAAAAATTGCAAGTTATTACATTGATGAAAAGACTCAAAACAAAACCAAATAAAAGAATGCAAAACAAAAGGAAAAACAACAACTTGATTAATATGGTTGATTCCCAGATAGCATATCCTCTGTGGGGAGAATTGTCTCCCCACAGTAGTCTTACTGCAGGAGTTCTCGGGTGAGTAAGATCTGGTTGATCCAGACCCTCTCACAGAGGGATCCTGGTCTCAATCGGAGCGTCTTGGCTAGGAGATCGATTCTCAATCAACCCGAGGCCATGGCTAGTCCCTAGGCCGCGGATTTGGCCAATTAGGGTTACCCTAATCGGTGAGGCGTCGGGGCTAGCGACAGGAAGAAGACGGACTGTGTGGGTCTGGCCGACCCATGAACCACGCAGGTTCGACAGTAATGGGTCCCCGGGCCAAGCCGACCCGCGTGTTTTGGTGAACGGGCCGAACCCATTTTTATTAATATTCAAATAATTGGAATTATTTTACTGAAGGAAAAAATCCAATTATTCCAATCATAGGGATTTAATTATATATGAAATTGATCAAAAAATGATCAGGGATCTGAATATAAAATAATATTGAAAATTTAATGGTTAGATTCTTTGATTTTTCCTAATTAATACAGATCTTGATTAGGGTGAATTAGTAATTATACTTAACCAAATTGCATATTTAGGGTGCCATTAGTCTCCTTATGAAGAGTATAATGAATGCGCTAAGTGAACTATTTTTCTGATCTTTGTACTTTAACTTATACCCTAATCTTGTTAAACCATGATTAGTAAAAATTAAGGTTTATATATATTGGATCTTAGAAAACTTAGTCTTTGATTAATTGTATGTTTAAATAGAACTTATGTGCCAATTTATATGCAATTCTAATAGCTAGATTTGTAATTATGTGCTAATCCTTTTGAACTGATTTAGGGTTTGATTAGCACTAATTACTTTCTATTTTCATAAATTTTTCTATTAAAATGCTTCATAACAGTTAGGTAAATATATGGAAAGATTGTATACTAAATTATGATGTATAAATGGAATAAATCTAAAATTGGAGAACTTAATCACCTTAATTAACTTAAGAAGTCTTAAGACTTTGATCAAGCTATTAAGACTTGATCTAGGTCTAAGATTGCCACCAATAATACATACCTAATTCAATGATTTTACATTTGGTTTATAAATGAATCCTTGATCTCAACTAGATATAAGTAGGGGTCAAACCCTCTTCTACTTAGGTTAATTTTAATTATTAAAATTATTATAATTTAAGTTAATTAATTATTTAAATTATTTTCTCAAACAGCATCGACCAGTAGAGTAATGCAAAGGCTTGCAACCTTAGGGTTAAGCGAAACCTTGAAGTATGTACAGTGGCTTTTGGATTAGGCTTGGAAGGATAAAGCTTTATGATCTTATAATTAAATTTGAATACATATGTATTTTCACAAGCATAGTGTAAGACATCCATATCAAAAAGTTAAGGTCGGCCCATACAGATGTGTGCTATATCTATGGGAAATACATCACAAAATATCTTATTCTCATAACTTCCAAGCTTGATTAGAACCAAACATTGTCGAGTAACAAGGAGTGAGGTAAGATTCACCCAACTAGCTTTGAACAAGATTGAATGTGGGTCAGCTTGAAGTTTTGCACTCACCAAGGTATCTGTGAATACTGCATTCATGGCACTAACACGATCAATCACCATCTTAGATGTAATGCTATTTCATGTCATTGATGTAATAAAAATATTGGTCATTTCTAGTCTTCCTCTCCTAGTGAGGAACTAGGCACCTCACTACTCTCAGATATGCCTCATCTTCTTACACAATAACTTCAACATTCTTATCACTATGAATAGATTCTAATTCATCATCTTCCTCTTATTCTTCTTAGATGATTACTGTGGATAAAACTGCTTTGCACGCATGTTTAAGGTGCCCCTTCTATTTGTACCTTTAAATAATAAAAACACACAATTCTATAATTTGAGTAGTAGGTCTCTTAGTGGACATATTTGGTAAAGGTGTACACTTTTGAATAGACTTTAAAGTTCTGGTTGAGGGTTTAACACTAAAAGATGATGCCTTTGATTGGGACTCAATGAGAAGGGTATCATGCAGTGCATCCTCTAAATTTTGGGGATTATTTATTTCAAGTTGGTGTCTAATGTTTACCCTCAGGCCCATAACATATTTATTGGCAATTTTCCAATTTGAGTATTGAAAATTAGTCCTCGCAATTAAATCATCAAACACATTCAAATACTTAGTAATTGACATGGTCCCTTGCATAAGTGTAGGAATCTTGTGTGAACTTGCTTATGATGATAACACAGAAAATATTTGTCCCTCAGGATTTCCCTCATCTCAAACCAAGATATTCTCCTATAACCTCTCATTTCCTTTTGGATATAATTGTTTCAAAATATTTTTGCATTACTAATTAGCTTCATCCTAGCAAAGGCAACTCACTGGTAATCATATAAGTCAGGCCACTCAAAGAACACTTCAATGGGTCATCCAATCTAGAAAATGATCAAGAACATGGGTGCCATCGTAAGTAGGGGCTTCTATTTTATTCATGCTCAAAATATATATTTCATGGGGATCTCTTTCACATGTACCAAATATTAGTGAATGATCAATCTTATGTCTCTCATGAATATCATCTCCTCTCTAATAATCTAGTCCTCTAAGACACATATCATCCAAGTTATCCTCAAAATCATTTTCTCTAGAGAATCTTCCTATTCTATAGTTTGGATTGTGTCAAATCTCATAAGTAGGTTATCCTTAGTTCTAGTTTAATATAATATAATAATATCAACATTGATAATATGATATGAATGATAATATATTTTGAACATATTTGAGAAAATTATCACAAAACTAAAAGGAAGGATATCGCTTTTATATTTAATTATTTTGTTTCTCCATATTCTACTTTGTTATTGAGCTTTTATTTATTTGATATTTAAGTAATAATCTTATGCTCAAAATTTCAAATAAAATAAACAAAAATAAGTACCTGGGATTTATACATGTCGATCATTATGTTTGTACTAACAAATTTATAGCTAAGTTAAGCTTTTTGGAGAAATAAGGAGACTGCATGTAATGCCCTGGTGTTAACTTAGATGCTTACTAACCCAATTCTAAAGGTTAAAGTAGTACTTAGTACTGAGTTAGAGAATTTTAACAACTATTAAGCACTATATGAAGCCAATAATCTATAATATGGCAAAATAGATGCATAATACATAATATATAATATACCATTCTAGCCATTCAAACAAATGAAAGAAAAACATTCCTTACAAAAAAAGAATTAAAAACATCCTTAGTTAATAAGGGTTTTAAAAATTATTTAACAATGTCCCTTCAGATATGTTTGGTTACAGCTATTCGGGGAGACGGGATACTCCTCCCCGAGTGGTGCGCCGCTCCGTCGTTGATCTGTTTTACCTTTTGCGCGCGGCGACGGGGTGGGCGCTACAGTGTATTTGTAAGAGACCATGCCTATATATAGTTGGGCAAGCATGCCAAACTTCTCTATTGTTCAGTAATTTGCCCGTAGAACACATTTAAAAAAGATAAATAAATAATATTTACAATATATAGTATTTAAGACTATGCTTACTGTTGATCCTTGAGAATTAAATTACCATGCTTTAATACTTTATAGTTTACTTACATACTTATATTTTAGTTACTTACATTTACTACAATGTATTCTTTTTACAACTTGCAGTTACATTTCTTCACACTACTTTTATACTCTAACTAAAATAGATTAGAAATTTTAAAATGTACATAGACCTTCTAAGTCTAACCACTTATTTTTATTTTATTGGTTGTGCTCTACCGCATTAAATATCAAATACAGTAGATCAGAAGCTTAGTTGTGATCCAGACTATGTGCTGGAGGCTGAATCTGAAGTGTTGCATTGAATACTTTTCTTTTTTGTCATTTTCCTTTTATTTTTACCCATGAGGATAAGCACTATTACATCATTAAATAACTTGTATAACATTTATCAACTCTAAATATTTTCTCTTTTACTGTGATGAACATTTTTCCTTTCTTTGTTTGGATGGCTAGAACAGTATATCTTATATTATGTATTATGTATCTATTATCCCATCTATAAGTTCTTGACCCCCCACAATGCATAATAGTGGGTTAAGACTCTCTGACCCAGCATTAAGTACTATCGCAATACTCATATTAGATTAGATTACCTAATATAGCAAAGGGGCATTACATGGAATTAAAAGAAGATCTTGATCCATTGAAACAACATTGAAGACTGTAGTTTTATTTTTATTTTTCTATGAGGATGAGTGATATTACATTTATTTTATCTATCACTTAACTAATTCTATTTTTTTTTTGTATGATGGTTATTTCCTTTTATATATATATATATATATGGATGGTCAGGATGATAAATCTTTTTGGGTTAGAATGTTTATATATGTATATATATGTATATATATATATATATACCGTAACACCTGATATTGGGTTAGAATGTCTAATCTAATATCGAGACATTACAACTATAGATCGACCACATTATGCAACACTCTGTACAAACTTATCTAAGAAATCATTGCTAGTAAGATTTCTTCTTATTTGCCTGACATCAGTCACCTAGCTCAAGCTGCATTATGAAAGGAAGACAACCTCGCATCATATTATCTAAGCTAATGAATTATAATGCAATTGACATCTCAGAAAAACTATTTGTGCTATGTTTGACTTAAAAAAACTTTTGATAGAATCAACTATGATTTCATTATTCCTTGAAGAGATTGAATTTTCTAATTATTCTGATTGATTGGATAACTATTTGCATCTCAAGTGTCCACTTATCTATAAATTTATATGGTTCTATGAATGGCTATTTCTCAACTACTTCAGGCATAAGGCAATAGTTGTTATCTATTGCCTCTTCTTTTTATAATTATCATGAACTCTTTCTTTTCATTACTTGATGATGCCGATAGTAAGAAAATTATTAAGCCTTTAAAAATAAGGGATTTCCCTTGCTCTTATATTTTTCTGTAGATGATATCTTGATATTTGGGAAGGCATTGCCTTCGAGTATTTCAGCTTTTAAAGACTGCCTTGATGAGTTTTGCAACCTCTAGTTTATCGTATAATAAAAGGAAGTCTAATATATATTTTTCAAAAACTGTGGACAATATTGAAGAGCTTTCTAGCATTTGGAATTTCTCTCATTCTCAATTCCCTATTAAGCCCTATAATGCACTCTGATCTTAAATGGAAAAATGTACTCTTCTTACTTGACAAGCTTAGACATTGGATTTCTGGATGGGCTCAAAAATCCTTATCTCTTTCAAAAGCGTGCATTGGCAGTTTGTCGCACACACATATACATATATATATACATATACATATACATATATGTATATATATATGCATACTTATATATATATATATGGAAAAGCATTGCTAAGTGCTTTTTTTATGGAATTAAATATTCTTAATGTATTAATAATGTGATTAGCGTTCATCTTCATTTTGAACAGCACAGCAAAACCTGATTAGCGGTCATCTTCATTGAGGAAAAGCCGATAGCTGTAGCCCACAACACATAGTGCTACCAACAATGTAAATCGAAATTTTTGCATTTTTTTTATTAACTAAAGAAGGGTCGGTGCATTTAACAATGTGCGTTTAACAATGTGCTGCGACTAATTTTTTATTAATCTTTTCCTTCATATCTCTAATCTTTGTCGCTTATTTTATTTTTCTTTGTAAACGGTGAGGGAAATCTGTCCAAACAGTAGTAAGTTTGAAGTCGCGTCACTGTTTATCAGATTTCTTCAGATTTTCTTTTTGGAAGAGTTAAAGGCATATGTCCAATTTCATTTCTATAATCTATGTATAAATAATACAATATATTTACATCATATATATAGAATTAGCAATTTCAAAATATAACAACCAAATTTGCATAATAAAGCAACTTCATAATTTCCACCCTGCAAAGACCAATCCATAGCACAGAACCTTCTAGACGTTGCGAGCCAGCAACACACATACCCAACACAACATCGCACTAGAATGTAAGGAACCCCTTGCAATACCAAACATTGAGAGGTTGAGATAAAGCAGATTACTAGATCAAATGACTCGCCACCAATTCAATAACCACAAAAAGGCTTAGGGCTCATAGAAAAAGAAATATCGATCATCAAATCTAGTAGAAGTGGCTACATGCTACGCAATATCTATGTATCAACTGATATAATTCACTAAGAACAAGATGAGTCTGCCATCCAGCTGCTGCATATAATGATTCATCATTGCCATTCTAGCCATCCTTATTGGCATTAAATTATTAACTCTTTGTTTTTATGTGGGACACCGATACCGTGCATCTAACATATAGGCCAATTTAGGAGAAAATATAAAAGCTCACTTCAGCTTATCAAAGGAATAGATGTCGAAGTCTGAAGAAGAGAGGGATCATATGCTGAAGGTTTCTTTTGCTTCAGTAGTTAGGAGCTTTATGTACACAATGATCTGCATGAGACCGAATATTGCCCATACAGTGGGAGGTGTTAGCAAATTCATGAAAAACCTAAAGAAGCACTATTAGAATTTGGTCACGTGGGTCTTAAGGTATCTGAAAGGTACAGTGGACAAAGCCTTATGCTTTGAAAGATTTCACATTATTTTACAAGGATATGTAGACTCAGATCTTGCAAGAGATGTTAATAGCAGGAGAAGCATTATATGTTATATGTATACATTAGGAAGTGCAGCAGTGAGCTGAATCTCCATGCTACAAAATATCGTGTCGCTATCTACCACGGAGGTGGAATACATTGCCATCATAGAGGAAATTAAGGAGATGATCTGGTTGAATAGTTTCATGGTAAAATTGGGCAAAGAGTAAGAGGATGTAAAGCTCTATAGTGATAATATGGAGCTATTCACCTAGCAAAGAATGCAGCATTTCATGCCAGGACAAAGCACATATAACTTCGTTATCATTTCATCAGGACATTGTTGGAAGATGGACAGCTCGGATTGGAGAAGATCTACACTTCTAAAAATCTAGCTAACATGCTTACAAAAGTAGTAACAGTGGAGTATTGAAGCTATGTGCAGCTTTAGTTGGCCTCGGTACATGAAGAGAGAGTACGGGTGAGCCACACTACGCTCTTAACTAGTAAAAAAGATATTGAAGAATTAAAGACAGAAGAGGGGGTGATTTCCTAAAGGTCTCCAAGTGGGAGATTGTTGTTTTGTGGAGACCATTTAATCCATCATGGAGATGTTAATGGTGCTCCGATGAGCTTTCAGGAGGTTCCAACGCGATTCGAAATACGGTATGAAGTCGATGAACAACACAGACGCTGCAGCAAGCCGTGGCATACCGCAGTGCCCCCTGGAAATCCCTCACCTGAGACTGAGGCGCTATCGCTCACCTTAGTAGTTAGCAGATAAAGAAGTGGGCGCTTCAGTGCGCAGCAATTGAAATTGGCGCTGCAGCGCACCGCAGCAGAAATCGGCGCTGCATCACGCCGTTGCAGATCCATCCCAAGACTCAAGCTATTCGAAAGGCAAATGCTGCCGCGCGTTGCAACGGATTCCATTCCAAAAGGCGAGCGTTATCACGCTCTGTGGTAGGTTCCATCCTAAGACGTAGGCACTACCACGCACCGCGACGGCAAGCCATTCGAAACAAGGTCGCTACGGTGTGTCGTAACGCCTGGTGGAGTTCTGCTCCAACTCAGGTTACTCCCTAAGTAAATTGGAGGGAATTTTGGATCTTTCGAGGTCCAAAATTGAGCTGGGTACTTAAGCAAACAAGTTAGGAGGAGTTTATGATGTTGACATTTCAATTGAAGGCTTTGTTCTTGCTATGAGGAGGAGATTCTAAGGTGAAGTCCTAAGAAAGCTGCAGTGCAAGAAACTTCTTGCATGTTGGAGAAGAGACTCTTGATGGCATCTGCGTCCACTCTTCTTGATCTTAGAGTAAGAGCTTGTGTATTTCTTATTAAATGTTATGCTCTTTGTAACTGTACTCTTCAAGTCTCATAGTAAAATTTATGTGGTGTGTCTCCGTAGTTTTTCCCGTTCTTAGGTTTTTCACATAATTTTCGTGTTTGGATATTTGTATGCTTACACTTATCTTGCATGCATGTGATGTGTGATTTTCTACTTGTGATTTTGTGATATCGGATTTGCTTGGTAACTTTCAACGTAATCCCGGTCCTCAATCGAGTACTCTTGTGAAAACCACTTCCGTTGTGGAGAGTGAGCTCGATGGTGCTGAGAATTAAAAAAAATTCCAACACTGTCAGTCGTTGAATTGCAAGGGTGATCCAGCGACTCACAAGGAACTCAGGCGTGAGAGCTGATGGTCTCGGATTGGAGCACCAAGATTCGTGCGATGCGAACGAGTGGATGCGAGAGGCTGAGCCGCTGCCGAGACCCTGTAGTGGATCTACCACGGTTCCAACATTGGATCCTATCATTGGAAATTTTTAATTTAATTTAATTTAATTATTTATTACTTAATTAATTTCCTAAAATTCTTAAATCCAATTTATATTCAAATAATCTCCAAAAATTTTCAAACTTACACTCATAACTAATTTAGGGGTGATGAATTTAAAAATAAAGTCAAAAAATTATTTGGAGATTAAAATATTTTAGCTAATTTCTAAGGTTCCTATATTGGCAAATTTATCAATTTGACCTAATGAAGTCCAATTGACCCCAAATCTTCAGGGTTAGGTCCTAATGGCATGCTAAAGCCAATGAGATTAAAATTAGACTTTGGTTAAACTTAAATTAAATAAAGTATCAACTTAAGGTTGTTACAACCCCAATCTCTGGCTAGTTAGGTGCCATGACGGGCTATGGCGCGCCATGGCGCTACTTCGCCTCAGTCCTTGGCTGGTATGGCGCCGAGGAGTTCTACAATGCCCCAATCTCTGGCTGGTTGAGTGCCTTGGAATGCTATGGCGCAAGACAGCGCCCTAGTCTCTGACTGGTTTGGCACCAGAGCACGCTGTAGCGCCCCAGTTTCTGAATGCTAGGCGCCCTAGCGCGATACGGCATGCCACGGCACACTGCAAAATTTTGGACCTCTCCAACTTGTTCCGTGTCACCTCAGAATCTTCCAGAAGTTCATCAGATCTCTATTAGCACCTCCATAAAGATCTGAATGGTCTTCATATCTCAACATTTTCTGGGTGAATAAATTGACAAAATAATCAATTGATCTAGTCAAGCTCCGATGGATCCCAAATTTTTAGGGTTAGGTCTTAACAACATTTATAGCTGATTGAAGCAAGAGTTAAGACTTAATTTAGTCTAGATTAAGCATGGTAATAGCTTAGGATTGTTATATAGGTAGAATACTCTAATCAAAATTATAATAATAATAATTATTATTACACAAGAATATATATCAAAAAATATTTAGAATTAATAAAAAAAGAAAATTTAATTTTTACATATAAACCTCATAAAAATATATTCAACTCATAAAAATATATTCAATTAATAATTTATTTACACATTAAATTGATATATTATCTATATATTTTATTGTATATTGTTTTGTAAGTGTAAGATTTCTTAATTTAATAAATAATATTATAAAAAATTATAAGAAAAATATTTCTTCGTTCTTGCCCACAAAATGACTTTTCCTCAAGCCAAATAAGCGCAATTTTCCACCCTGCGGCCTGCCATGAGCCGCAATGGTGGACGTTCTCGTACAGGCCCGACGCTGACCAAGTCCTCCCTTCCCCTTCGTCTTTTCCTTCTATTAATAGTACTTCTCTGCCCCCAGCTTTTCTTCATAAACTGAGCTCTCTCCTCCTTCCCTTCCTTCCCTGACCGCCTCCAAGTTAATGCTTCACCTCATACCGCCGCCGAGCTTTTGTCTGTCTTTGAGCCTTCAACGCCGCTGCTGCTAAGCCCTGTCAGTCGCGAATCATGAAAGAGAAACTGAATAGTGTATATATATATATATATATATATATATATATATATATATTAATAAAATACAAAATAAGCAAAATTAGATATAAAATTGTTAGGAAATCTTAAAATAAAAAATTTCTCATTGTTAATTTGTTAAATACATTAGTAAATATAATAGATTAAAGGATGTCAACAAAAAGACACATCTCTAATAAAAAGGACACACTCTAAAAAAAAATCCCTAATGAAACGATTTTCAAAACTTCGATCTTTATTTTCATTTTAGCAAAATTTGTAGGCTTCAACGCTTTTGTAAAAATGTCCGCGGCTTGATCTTTAGTGCTACAGAATACGACTTCAATTTCTTTATCATTGAGTAGCTCTCGAATGAAATGATATTTCATTCGAACATATTTCATCCTTCCATGAAAGACCGTATTCTTTGTCAGTGTTATTGCAGCTTGATTGTCACAAAATAAAATAATACCTTTTTCTTGAGTTTCAACAAATCTTGCAACACCATTCTTAACCAAATAGCTTAACAACATGCAATAGTTAGAGAATTATACTCTGCTTCAGCAGTTGACAAAGCTATAACCATTTGTTTCTTGGACTGCCATGAGATAACATCAGATCCAAGACTAAATACAAATCCAGATGTACTTTTGTTGTCGTCAACACAACCATCCCAATCACTATCGCAGAATCCCACCAAATAGCAGTCATCTACCTTTTTGTACTGAATATCATGATCAGTAATACCAACCAGATAACGCAAGATGCGTTTTCTTACTTCCCAATGACTCTTCTTAGGATTCTCCATAAAGCAACTGATCATACTAACCGCAAATATAATGTTCGGTCTAGTAGTTGTTAGGTACATCAAACTTCCAACCAAGCTTCTGAACAAAGATGAATCAACTGACTCTTCATTAGTCTCCTTTGACAACATCAATCCGAATTCCATTGGGGTGCTTATGGGAACAACATTCTCCATTCTAGATCTTTTGAGAATCTCAGTGGCATACTACTTTTGAGATAGTGAGATCATTCCATCACTATACTTATACTTCTATACCAAGAAAGTAATAAGTTTGACCCAAATCTATCAACTCAAACTCTTTCTTCATAGACTTCTTGAAATCTTCACATAATTCTTCACAATTTCCAGTGAAAATTATATCATCAACATAAAGGCAAACAAATAAGAGCTTACCTTTATTCTCCTTGATATATAGGGTGTGCTCATACGGGCATCTCCTAAACCCGTTCATCTCAAAGTAGCCATCGATCCTACCATACCAAGCACGAGGAGCTTGCTTGAGCCCATACAGTGCTTTCTTCAACTTACAAACTTTTGTTTCTTTTCCCTTCTTTACATAAGGGGTTGGTCTATCTATACCTCTTCTTCAAGCACACCATTCAGGAATGCTGATTTTACATCCATCTGACAGACCTTCCAGCCATACTGTGTAGCAAGAGAAAAAACTAATCTTATAGTTTCTAAATGAACAACAAGAGCAAATACTTCATTGTAGTCATATCCAAACTTCTGTTTGTAGCCTTTCACAATAAGATGAGCCTTGTGCTTCTCAACTTTGCCTTCTTCATTTAACTTTGTCTTGAAAATCCACTTTACCCCAATAGACTGATGCCCCTTTGGAAGTTTAGACAACTCCCAAGCTTCATTCTTCAAAATATAATGAATTTCTTGATCCATGGCCTTTCACCACTTCTCACTTTGAACTGATTCACTAAATTCAACTGGATCAGCATCAACAAATAAGGAAAAATAATCCCATTCTTCATTCAGGATTTCATGAGTTCTATTATAGATGCCTTGTAAAATCCTCATTTTCTTTGGAGGCGATTTAGACATTTCACTTGATGATGATGAAGAAATACCAGAAGAAAATTTTCTAACATGAGATATGCTCTCCTCTGGAGTCTGCATCTCCTCTTCTTCAGCTTCAGAGCTTTCTTTCTCCCCTCCTCCTTGTACTTCTATAAACTTTGCACTTTTCTTCTTCTTAGACCAATCCCACTTTGAGTCTTCATCAAACACCACATCTCTATTGATTATGGTGTTCTTAGTCATCGGGTTATATAATTTGTAAGCCTTTGACTGCTCACTGTACCCAACGAAGATGCACTTCTCAGACTTCTCATTTAGCTTACCTCTCAACTTCTCAGGCACATGAGAGTAAGATACACATTCAAATACTTTCAAGTGGGCAACACCTGGCTTTTCTCTACCCCAGGCTTCATGTGGAGTCTTCCCTTAAACACTTTTTGTCAATGACCTGTTCTGCAGATAAACGACAGTCGCTACAGCTTCAGCCCAGTAACTGCCTGGCATCCCTATAACATTGATCATACTTCTAGCTGCTTCCATGATAGTATGATTCTTTCGCTCCGCCACACCATTTTATTGTTGCGTGTATCTTGTAGTCAGCTGGTGCCAGATTCCATACTTCTTCATATTGTCTCTAAACTCATTTGAGAGATACTCTCCTCCATGATTAGTTTTGAGTGTCTTCAAGTAGAAGTCACTCTGTCATTCTGCCATAGCTTTGAATTCTATGAAGTAACTAAATACTTCTGACTTCTCCTTCATGAAATACACCCATGTTTTCCTGCTAAAATCATCAATAAGGGTTAGCACATACCTCCTTCCACCAATGGAAGCTGTCCTCATTGGCCCGCATACATCAGAATGCACAAGTTGGAGAGGCCTCGAAGCTCTCCATGCTCCTTCTTTTGAAAATGCATTCCTGAAAAGCTTCCCAAAGATACAACCTTTGCAAACTTTCTCCACCTTCTCAACAATTAGTAAATCACGTACCAGTTGTTTTTTTTTTTCACTTCTAATGATGCTCCAAAGTTCAGTTGACCAAATTTATGATGCCATAACATAGATTTGTCATTCACAACTGCACTTGAGCAGTTCACCGAGTCACCTCCAAACTTAATATGGAAATCTTGTTTGGATTCATCACCACCTTCCTGAGCAAAATTTAATCCTTATTTCGGATCTCACAAGTATCCTTCTTGAAGTGGACGTCGTGTCCCTTCTTCAACAACTGACCTACACTGATCAAGTTGTGCTTCAGTCTGGGCACATAGTAGACATCAGTAATTATCTCCATGCCCTTATTAGCTTCACACTTACTTTTTTGCTACATTGAACTTGTAGCTTTTTGTCATCACCAGTGCGAACTTCCTTCTGAAGAGATTCGTCTAGGCTTACAAATAATTCTCTATTACCGGTCATATGGTTACTGCAACCACTATCCACATACCAGACTTCATTTACATGGTTCTCTTTCCCATCACAGGTCAAGAACATATCACTTCCATCTTCATTCACTTTCTCATGTATAAAAGTGGACTCCTTTCCTTCCATGGGCTGCTTCTGTCTACATAATCTTACAGTGTGCCCATACCTCTGACAACTGTAACACTGAACTTGAGATAGTGGTCTTCCTCTCCCCCTACCTCTGTTAGAACCTTCACCTCTGTTCTGATAGTTCTGCTGTTGTTGTTGTTGTTGTTATTTATTTCGATCACCATTTGATTGATCACCTCTTCCTCTAAATAACAATCTTCCACTTCCTTTATAGTTTACCCTCATAGATAGTTGAGTCTAGAAGGCCTACTCAACCGGAACAACTTCATACTGCTTCATTCTCAATTTGTGAGACTAAAACAAACCCATCAAACTTTCAAGAGTCAAGGTTGATAAGTCCTTTGACTCTTCTATCGTTACCACAATATTTTCAAACTTACGAGGAAGGCTTCATAGAATCTTCTCAATCACCTTCTTGTTCTCCATTGATTCTCCATTCACCAATATCTTATTCACTAAGGCCACCACTCGATTGAAAAAGCTTTCAATCAATTCTGAATCTTTCATTTTGAGTGTGTCGAACTCACACCTCAAGGTTTGGAGACTCACCAACTTCACTTTATCTTCACATCGGTAAGTCACATGCAATATATCCCAAGCCTCTTTGGTGCTCATTGCCAATGAAATACGTTCAAAGATAGCTTCATCTACTGATTGATAGATGAAATAAAATGACTTCTTATCTTTTTTCTTCATCTCCTTTAACTTCGTTAGTTGCCTTGCCGATAGTGTGTTCACATCCACCGGTTCCTCTACGTCGTTTTCTATAAGATGCCATAGATCTTGAGACTCATACAAGACCTTCATCATGATGCTCCACTTGTGGTAATTCTTCCCATCGAAACAAGGAAGTTGTGGCTTTGTCAAATCTCCGGACGAACCTTCCATCTTCTTCTTCAATTTCCTTGAACCTCTCTCTGATACCACGTGTTAGGAATTAAGAAAAAAAAAAATTTCACTACTAATTTGTTAAATACATTAGTAAATATAATAGACTAAGGGGTGTCGAAAAGACACCTCCCTAATAAAAAGGACATACTCCAAGAAAAAATTCCTAATGAAAAGACACACTTCTTTACTCACAAAAAAAAAACTAAAAATTTTACTTAAAAAACTAATAAAAATGAGGTTGGGATGGTACAAAACACTTAAAACTAAAAGCTTAAAGCCAATTTCAAAAAATAAGGTCCCAAAATATAACTTAAAATAGCAAAAACTGAAAACAACCAATTAACAACACCTAAGCTAAATCAAACGAAGTAGTGGAGCCTTACCTCCAATCACCATGCTCCCATTGAAAACCTGATAGACAAACAATAAATGGAACAAGACCAAATATATAAAACTTATAGATCGGCTGCCTCAGCACCTGCACCAAAATAAGCACCAGCACACTAAGAAAATCCAACAATGCCAACAGGCACAATACATCCAGAGAAGCCCCAATACCCCAAAAGTACAGGTAGAACAGCCTCTATGCAAACATAGAAGCTCCAACACCCTAAAATCACAAGCACAATAATCTCCACAATGCAAATAGAGAAGCTCCAACACCCCAAAAGCACAGGCATAACAACCACCACAATGCCAATACTGCAAACAACAAATAGAGAAAAAGAAAAATTGTAACAACCCAAGATTATTATCGGGTTGATTAGACTTAAATCTAATTAAATTAAGAAAAAAATCAAGATCCCGATTTAAGTCGAATAAAAATTTAATAAAAATAACCTCAAATAAAGAATAATGCGGGGATCCTGATGCGAAAAATTGAGCTGAATTGGGATTCCGGATAGTTCTAAATAAATTCATGAAGTTTAAACTTCATATTAAAATATAAATCAGAAATTAGAAATTCTTATAGTTTTATGTCAACCATCAAATGATGATACTATGTTTCAAGTTTTGCTAATTTTTGAGCTCCGGATTAATCGTAGTGAATTTTCAAAATTTTCACTTAAAAAGTTAATATAAAATAAGATACTCGTTCAAATTATATAATTTTTGAACTTGTGCATTCGTCTCGATCGGGCCAAGTTTCATAAAATTTGGAATTCAAATGTTAGAACGATAAATGCAAATAAATGATGAAATTTTAATTTTTTTTTTCTTTATTTTCGGTTGGCACTCTCTCTCTCGCTCAAACCTATCATTATATTGAAACAATTTGAACCGTAGATTTTAATCTAACGGTTGCATGTGCTAGAACTCAAATAGCCACGTATAAAAAAAAAGGAGATCTTCTTCTTGATATTTCTCAAGCATATTTCTCCTCTCCCTCCAAGCCAACCGAAATGTAGCTGCTCCTCTATCTCCTTCAAACAAAGAGGTAGTAGCTCCTCTCGCTTCCTTCAAGCCGAGAGCCTCTCCGCTCTCTTGGTTGAGCAGCAGCTCGCTTCTTCCAATCGGGCTGCATCTCCCTTCTCACTGAGGACAACATTTCTTTCCTTGCATGACCGAAATGTAGCAGCTCCTCTCCCTCCTTCAAGCAATGAGGTTGCAGCTCCTCTCGTTTCCTTCAAGCCGAGAGCCGCCAGCCTTCCTCTCGGCTGGAGACCAAGAGCCGCAGCACCACTTCCTTTCATTTGGAGGCCGAAAGCCCTGAACCCTCTCTTTTCTTCTCTCAGCCGACAACCCTTCCTTCCTCCCTTCGATCGCATGCGACGCTATTCGATTCCCCCTCTCGGCAGGAGGCCGTGAGGCATTCGCCGAACTCTTCCTCCGCGACGGACCATCCCTCTTCATCTCATGGCCGAACCCCACCACTGCTCCTCGCGGCAATCTGATCATCCTTGCTGGCCGATCTTTACGGGTATGCAAGGATCTCGTCGATCCTTCCTCTTCCTTGCATGTATACTTGAATCTTAATTTGCTCTCTCTCATTCCTCTTGACCGAGTGGCTGAGAGCGTCGTTTCTCCTTGGCCTAGAGCAGCAGTTGGCTTCCTTCTCTCTCGGCTAGAGATTGAGCACCCATTAGCTTCCAACCGAGCCACTCCGTTCAGCCAACAGCGGCCGCATCCATCCAGCCGCCTGCTTCTAGTTCGCCAGTCCCTCCAACCAAACGTCGGCCACCTTCTCCTCTCGGCTCAAGGCCGAGAGATAGCCAACCCCGACTTCTCTCTCGTCTAGAAGTTGAGAACTCGCAGCAGCCACCTCTT
Organism: Gastrodia elata; assembly: GCA_016760335.1. Taxonomy (NCBI): domain Eukaryota; kingdom Viridiplantae; phylum Streptophyta; class Magnoliopsida; order Asparagales; family Orchidaceae; genus Gastrodia; species Gastrodia elata. Next base: position 31,350,937 of record CM028681.1, read on the forward strand.
CCTTCTCGCCAACCTAGATCGATTTTTGTTTTGTAATTTCCTAAGCTTATCAAGAAATCTGCATTTTATTTAAAATCATGCTGATTTAAATAAAGCTGAATATATTAGAGTAGTTGTAGCTGCTAAGGAAGATCATATGTTGATCGGCGAGCTTGATGTTGTAATACTGATGCATTAATATTGATTTTTAAGCAGCATGCAAGGTATTGATGTGTCAATCTTCTTGACTAGTTTGTAAGCAATAACATAAGAGCATAGAATCATATTCTTAAAAAAAAAAAAAAAAAAAAAAAAGATTCGATGCTATGTTAACTATTATTATCCATATAAAGAGCCTAGTAAAATTATGTGATGGTTAAGTTAAATCAAATAAATTATATTATGTATGTAACTCAATAGTTAATTAATTCCATATAGTTGCTATTAGCTATATATTATTGCCAACATCTTGAATAATTTTGAAAGATTGGTTAGGCTGATATTTATGTTATTTATGATTTCTTAGTTATCAAATAAATTTTATATAGTACTTTATGTAAATAGCTTAATTAACTCCTCGCATATCTTTAATTAACTAATTGACTTGGTCATAAGTTGGTTCACCTTATTAACAATGTTAAAGCATATTAAGTTATGTTTTATTAGGCAAAGTTGCATAACCATAAGTTCTTAACTTCATTAAGCTAAAATGTAAGCATAAATTAATTGAGAATTTTATAGAGTGGGCTAAGCTAAACCAAATTAGGTGCAAAGCAACATATCTCTAAATTCATATCTCTTTCGCTAAACTAATTTAAATAATGAAAATATTGACTAAAATCTTCAGAGCATTTTTAGCCTAAGGGATGGCTCATCTTAATCTTCTGCTCCATTATAATAGATAATGGCTCAATTAGCTAAACTTTCTGAATTAATCCACCAATTTGATTTCATTTTCTATTTTAGAAATTTGTCCACACTCCATGCAAAGTCAAAGGCTTAAGCTCCTAAGCCATGCGCTGCAGAAACTTGAAGTCGCTCGTGCCAGGTACGCTAAGTACTTAGAACTTTATTGACTTCTTTATTTACTTAATTATGCAATTTCTTTGAGCTCTATGTATAGTGCGTCCATCACTTGAATAGATCTTAGCATCGTTAGTAATTTATTTTGTTTGTAAGCCATGGAATTAGGGCGTAGGAACAACTTGCTAATGTAGGAGAGTATTGTTATTTAATGAATTTTCACTAAGTAGAGATATTAGTTTACTTCAAATATTAAGTTTGCACTATATAAATAAAACATACAGTTTAGTGAGGAATATTATTATTTACCCTTGCATTTAAGAAAACATTAGTTAGTCTTTTTAAGACCTATAGATGTCTAATTAGGGTTGAGGAGTTGATTTACTCATTGGACAATAGTCATATCATCAAATTAGAATTATTTCATTTAGAATCTAATTCTCATAAATTACCTTTTAGATTCTTAAAATGTTATATTTTAAGGGAATGAGGTTAATTGTGTAGAATATAGTCAGACTCATTAATTTCTCTCATGATACTTAAATCAATAAAATTTAGAAATTAGATATTTCATTAAATATGCTTGAACTCAATGGAATCTCATTTTAGTTCAAAATTTAATATCATTTAACATTGAATAACTTAGACTTTAGATTCTTAGAATCCTGAGTTAAGGGACTTAAACCTCGTGATGGAGTTTAATCTTTTAACTTCTAATCTTGATACATCATATCAAGATTGGTGGTAGAAATGGAAAATTGTAAATTAGCTCGATCAATTTATTCATTAAACCTTTGTAGACTACTTTTTCTGATTCTAAATTAGGACTTATTAAGTTCTAATACTTAACTTTATAAGGCTGATAAATATGGGATTATACTTGATAGTTGAATATTAAAGATCTTAAGCTTGTATCCTCTCAAAATAGTTAAAACAGATTAAATTAGAAAACCAGTGATATCACAAATTTGTGTAGTACTATTTATACCTTATTTTATTAGTTTGCATTCCTTATATTTTGAACCCCTTTTACATTTAACATGTCATATAAGATAATTTTATGCATAAAATGAAAACATAGAAAATTAAGATAACACTTGCATTGGATTCATGTTCTGGATGGGAGACTGTGTATACACATTACTACCAATGGAAAGGCAGTAAGGAGAAATAATGATACCTAATATGTACTCATTGAGAAGAGTTGTGTCTGGTTTGGGAACCCACCTCAGTCTTACAGACGTGCTTAGCTTTTCAGCTATTTCTAGATGTGTCCACAAAAGTAAAATAAAATAACTAAAAAAATTTACTACATATGTATTTTCTGCCTCTCCAGTTCAACATAATTTTCTGCTTTAGTTTTGAGAAGCTAAGTGATATGATATGATACAATTCAGTTCAGTTATAATTTAGTGGCTTATTTAGCCAATTTTTTTGATATAGTAGCTTGTACGTAATTCTTTTCTATTTTCTATTTACTTTTACTGTAGTTCAACTTTTGTATAGTACTTGCTTACTTATATATATAGAATACTTATTATTGCTTCAGTCTACTTATATGTATCACAGCTCAGTTTACTTTCTATTAATCTGCATAAGTTCACATAATCATAAGCATATTATGATCAATTTTTTCTAGTATTTATAGTTTAGTATATATATAAATAAATAAATATATATATATATATATATATATATATATTGCCTAACCTTGTTGCAGCATTGGGTTGAAGTATGTGCTTACCTTACATTTTACTTTAAGTTATAATTAAATGATTATAACTCTTACCCATTTCTTTTGTTGTAATATTGCTCCTAAAATGCTTAGGATGTTTGTGATATCTTAAATTTAATTAAAATTGCATCCATATTTAGATATCTTCTTTTTTGACATTTAATAAAATTGTAATAAATAAGCTTTCTTACTGTTCTGCATTAAATGTTTTGTATGTGAATGGAAAAATATGGATTGTGTCTGGATGCCTCTTTTTCATCTTTTGCATTGTTATACTATATACATATTTCTAGCAAGTCTTGCTCAACACATGATTAGTGTCATGGATATATTTATGGTTTAATATCTATGGTACTAATGACGACCACCTCTTAAACTTAGTTGATTAAGGGGTGACCGTCACAAAAACAGAAGCACAAGAACACCAACCTCCACAAAGCTAACATAATGCCACTGGAGTAGAGGATGCCGCCACGATGCTAGCATGAGCCATAAGTCAGACAGCCATCAAAAGCTAACAAATCTCTAAAAGCACAAACACATAGCACTGTAGCAAAAAACTGCCCCAACAAAGGATCATAAAATCAAACAACCAACAAAACCAACATATCAAAAAACCAAGCAGCTAAACTAGAAAGGCATCAGCGAGCCAAGAGCTACCACCCACAGAGCAAAAATAGCGAACAAACCTATGCCCACTAAAAAAACAACTGCAAGAAATATCAAACAAATAAAGGCCACCTAAAAGAGCTGTAACCCTTAAGTAACTATATTAAAATAAGAAGTAAGAAAATTTTTATTGATATTTTTCCAGCTAAAATTTTTGTTGGGAAAGTATTGATTATAAGGGCCACGTCCTTAATAATTTACTTTTGATTAGGTGCAAATTAAAGTCACAATTTTGATACTTTTTGCATTTCAGCATCAAGAGTGGGGATCAAATTCAAGATTTTATACTGGATACTTGGGGAAATAATAGATAGAATTAAGTTGTGATTCTAATAGTTATCCTTATCAAAGAAATCACCTAACATCAACTTACATAAAATGGAGTTGCAAATAAGATGGAGAGGACCAAGGGGACTCCAAGAGTCACCCCATATAGAAGAAGTGGAGTCAAGGTTCTCCCATTTAATGATCTTCCATCAGATCTCTTTTCTCCAGCATCCTTTTCCAATTAAAACATTTGTTATTTTATTGGTAACAAGAACCGGATATGTGGAGGCACAATACATGGCTTTGAGAATGTACATCCAAATGTTGTTCATGGTTCCAAACTTTCATTAGAATTTAACAGAGTAGGCATTTTGAAGAGCCTTAAGACTCCAAAGACCAAGCCCACCTTCATTGATAGGGCATATAATATTATCCCATTTCGTCCAAATTAATTTATTTCCCTTGTCATGGACCCAAAAGAATTTGTTAAAAATAAATTTGATTTTATTTAAGGTAGACTTGGTTGGGGAAGAAACTTCAAGCCAATAAAGAGGGATCAGGTTGAGGATGTGTTTAATCAAAATGATCTTACCTCCTTCAAATATCATATTTTTATTAGGGCCTTTGAAAATTGGAATACCAATATAATTGTATGGTAATTTACACTCTTTAAAGCCCAATTTAATAGTAATAAACTCCTTTAAATTAGAGCTAAATTTATTGTTAATGAAGAACTTTGATTTAATACAGTTAATCCTTAAACTAACGTACTTTTCAAGAGTATTAAACAATAAATTAAGCTTGATAATGTTCTTTCTATTAGTGTTGGAGAAAATGATGAAATTGTCAGCATAAGCAAGATGAGAAACAGAGAGTTTTCCACCAATGTTAAAATGAAGGCTCGAATCCATCAAGAATGTCTTATTAAGGTTTATGGACAAATAGTTTATGTCAAAGTTGAACAAAATAGGAGAAAGATGATCTCCTTACCTTAGGCCCCTAAAAAGTTGATGAACATGATTGGGGCACCATTAATCATGATTGAATACTAAATATTGGTAATAGAATTTTTAAAAATCTTAGTGATGAAAAAATCATTAAAACCAAAAGCAATAAGCATTCTTACTAGAAAGCCCCAATCAAGCTTATTGAATACTTTTTCCTAATCAAATTTAATAATAAGGTTGTGACTCATTCTTTCTTATTGAGGATATGGAACATTTCTTGAGCTGCAATGATATTATCTTGGATGTGTCTTTCATGTATAAAAATAGAATGATTTTTTTCAATGATATTAGGAATTATAACTTTAAGCTGATTAGCAATGATTTTGTGTGTGATTTTATTAATAGAGGAGCAAAGAATAATTAGTTTAAATTGATTCCACCAATTGGGGGAGTTAACTTTTGGGATAAGGGTAATAGTGGAATGACTGAATAATTTAGGAAGGGGAACATTGCAAAAATATTACTTAACCCCATTATAAATGTTATCACCCAAAATATTCCAGAATTCAATAAAAAATTCACCAGCAAAGTCATCAGACCCAAAACAGGTGTTATGATATTGGTCTTTAACCACATTCCAAATTTCATCATTGGTTGGAATGTTGTTTAAAAAGGTATTGCCACTTTGGGAAATGATGGCTCCAAGAGGATTCAAGGAAAAATCATTAGAAGTGTGAGTATCATAAGTGACCATTTTGGTGAATAAATGAATGGAAGAATCTTGAATGTCATCATCATTCGAAAGAGTTATGCCATCATCCGGTGATTGATTGAATTTTATTTTTAGTTATCCATTTATTAGCTAAATTATCATAGATTTTGTATTTTTTTTTCATGCATTTTCTAGCGAGTACTGCATTTTGTTTCCAAAAGATTTTAATGTTATTGTGGCATTGAATGAGATCAGCCCGAGCTTTAGAAAAGGCAATTCTATTGTGCTCATTAGGCCTATCATCATATAAGGTTTCTAAATTGTTAACAAGAGTTTCTAATTTGGTAGAATTATTAAAAATATTACCAGCCATGTTATTGTTCCAAGCATTGAGAACTGTCTTAAGATGTTTAAATTTATCAACCAATCTAGGAAGACCATAAAAATCACATTTTTCATTCCACAAGGAATTAATCAATTCCTTACAGCCAGGTCTATCAAACCAAAAGAGCTGAAACCTAAAGGATCTATTGATTATATGTAGGTTATTATAGGAGCAAATAATGGAGGCTTTGTGATCAAAATTAAAAGAGCTTTGGGAGAAATTTTTGATGTTATGGAATTGATTGCACTAAGCGTTATTCATCAAGAATCTATCAAGGTGGGCAAACTTTTGACCATTAGAATAGGTGTAAGGGGATACAATGTACTTAAAATCATCTAACATGACAGACTATATATACACCTAAAAATGATTATAGTGATATGGGTCTCATCACACCCCCACACTGAAATTCTTGATCATCCTTGAGCAAGCAATAAAAATAGCTTTTTGTAGTAATTAAATTAATGATTAAGAATTACATTAGTAATATTTTTATTTTGTGGCTTAAGATCAAATCCGTAAAATCAAGTCATCAATTGTTTTTGTGATCAATGCTAAATATAAATTTAAACAAGCATTTCAAGTTTTAAGTTAGACTAACTTTTAGCTTTCCCAACTATTCTTTCTTTATTTCATGCTTGCTATAAATAGAATTTGAGAGAATCTTAGCTACGTTCAATAGAATTGGTTCAGTGGTCATTCTAAGAACTTTTATGTGTCATATGTGCTTCTTTTTATAAGATGTAATGCTTTTCTCATAGGATGAGATTTTTTCTTCATCCCCTTTATGTTTTATGGGAGATACATTTTTCTTCATCCCATAATAATCATCTATATATATATATATATATATATATTATAATTTTAATATGCTAAATTTAGTACATCCATGAAGTTCTACAGAAGCCTAGCGCATTCAAAATTCAACTACTAATTACATTTCTCTCTTTGCAGTCTTTACTCCCCCACACTTAGTTTATTTCATCATTTTAATTAAGTCTTTATTTTATCAAGTTAATTACAATAAACCTTACTTTGTTTGATTAAAAGTTTTAGTTAGACATCTATCATTAATGCAAAGCTTTTGATGCACATAATTAGAATTTTGTTTTCATTTCAAATTTTTGGAAGAGTAAATTCTCAAATTGATCAACTCCATTATCAAATCTCTAGTTTTAATCATTACTCTTAGATGAACAATTTCAACGGATGACCACATGAAAAGACTAAAACATCAAATAACAAAAACAAAATTTTAAAACTAGTTACTAAATTAAAAATAATTTACTAGGAATAGTAAAGAATGAAACAACTCGATAGAGATAATGGCAAGCTGTCATTTTTGCAAGCATGCTCAAGATTCCTCCTACTCCATTATTGATGCATATAGATACTACATAAAACCTGAAATAAATAAGAAACAAGAACCTAAAATTATTTCCTGGGTTGCCTCCTAACCAGCGTTTAGTTTAATGTCCTCAGCCTGACTAAAAAGTGTTTATATCCTCTTAGAATTTCTTTCCAGATTTTTATTAAGGCTTTAGGATGAACACGAGCTTATTTAATAATATAATATTTATGGATATCAGCTACACTACCTTTTTCCTTCTAGGCCCAGCTAGTGTCCTCTAACTTATTATAATTCTTCTTTTTATTCTTCTTTTCATTCTTCTCACTTCTCACCTTATGTTTGTAATCAAACTCATCAAATTCATCATTAACATCATTCTCAATTTCATTTTGTAAAGAGACGTATAATTCAATTTTCTTAGGAGTACAAATAAAGTATTTCTCTACAAATTAAAATTGTACACAATAATCATCAAGATTGCTAAGGGGTTTATTGATATTTGAGATGCCACAAATGATTTTGACACCTTCATTATTTTGAGTTAATTTACTTGCTCATCCTCAAATAATGTGTCACCTATTGTTAAACATTGAGGTAGATGCACTTGAGGTGTGTAAGAGACATATATTTTGAATTACATTTGATCAACATTTTCTGTTTGAAAATCATATTGTATTTTCAAGCTATCTAGGTTAAATTGACACTCCAACACTTTCTCATTTTCATTATTTGTTTGAGATAAAACTTCTTCACTACATGTTGGCACTTCTTGTTGCATTTTCAAATGATCTATTTTGGATTGATACTCTAACTCTTTCTTATTGTCATTATTTGTTTAAGTTAAAATTTCTTTCCTACAAATCTACACTTCTTGAGCTTGTTCATTTATCTGCTCAATTATAACACCTTCTGGGATAAAGTTAGCTAATTATCTCAATAAAGATTCTAACTTAGCCTCAATTCTCTTACATAGTTAATTTTGATTTTTCCAGATTAAACTTGTGCCTAATCAAGGTTGGCTCATTTTCTTGCACATAATTGTTCACATACCCATTAAACTCTCCCATTGATGTTTCTAAATAAGATTGCATTTATCAAAATTTTGTTATTAATGTTCATGTCAGGGTAAGTGTAACAATGTTTGATGTTGTGATCATTCTCATTATTGTTAATAGGTTTTGTACTCGAAGGAGCGAAAAGGTTATTTACATTACAATTAGAACTAGAATGTGCTCTCTCGCACCAAATAGACCAATTTTGATTATTGTTATGCATGATCATGAAATTTGAAAACTCCATATATAAAAATAAAAACTATAAAATTTAATACAAAAGTAAATTACAAAAATTGAAAAGATATGCACAAAAAATCTTAAATCACTAGTTACTTTTAAGTTGTCTCTAATATGAAACACAAACTATTCCCCATCAATGGCGCCAAAAACTTGACAGACTATAAATACACGTCTGCGCTTACATACAAGCGCAGTCTGAAGTAATATTGGGATGGTTAGATCCTGATATTTATTGTCCTCTATGAATGATGTTCATTTTGTTACTAGAGTTTACCTTAGTTCACTAATGTTTAAATGAGATTAAGTTGGTTGATTTCTGGTCTTAAATCACTCAAGTTATGAATTCTTGTTTGTAGAATATTGTTTGATTAAAATAGGGAGAGTTTGGCTTTTAGTATGTAATTAAATAAAGATTACACGCTAGTACTCTTCGCTTCAAGTTCATGTCAAGTGAATTGGATGGACTTTCCTATTTAATTATCAAGAGATTTAATCTTCTCCAGAGTATCCCCTAAATATGCTTAAATCTTATCTAGTGCTTAGAAAAGAATAGCTAACGCGTTCATTCTCGGCATATAAACAGACATTCATGAGATTCGAGTTTGATGATTTCGCTCCGTACATCTGATTTTAGGTTTAGCTAAGGAATTGAGCTGCTATGCTTAAATAGTTTATGTCACATCACCCTATAGTACACAACATTCTAAAACCTTGTGTGAACCTAAAATGAGCTACGGAGCTCTATAGACAGTTCTCGACTCACATGCATCATCGTTTTGATTTAGTAAAGATTAATGTGCAATGAAGCTCAATAGGGCTTATTACTGAACCCTAGGCTTGACATGCACTATTGGCCTCGCATAAATCAATTGAGATAAATGGAGCTCTGAGAATAATATAATGCTCCAAGGCTCAATAGATCTACCCATGTCTAAGGTCATGCACCGAGCATTTTTGCACAATGAATGTTGTCACATGTATTCACGGCATCCACTCTCTATTATGCATGTCCTTATGCTTAAGAGATCTAGTGAGCATATGGAGTTCAAGATTAATTAATTATCACACTGATTTTACAATTTGCTTATATTTTCCAAATCATTCATTCAAATGCATTCGATTAAATAAACTAAATGACATTATTTTAAATTGAAAAGTACACAACATTTTTTTTATCCTTACATCAATACATACTTAGCACCTAATCCTCCACAAGGAAGGTTTAGGCTGCCATTGCTTTAATAGAATAAGAAAAGCTACAAGAAAGGATCACCATTTGCATGGCTTGTACAGGTAAAGAATTGAAAAAAAGAACATATACAATACTAGGGAACAACCCCTTTATGTTCTCCTTGCCTTCTCATGTGCTTAATCTTTTACTCATTATGCCTTCTGTGCTCCTTCTACTCTTTAGCTACAGGCTCCTCTTCTTGGAGAATGGATTCTCATTCTCCTTAATCAATAATAGTCTCTTAGTAAAAATACTTAAGCTGTAGCAATTTTGGGACCCTTCTTTTATCTTGAATCTGTGTTTTTGTACTCTTCTTATTATCTCTTCAGCATTTAAGTGGCCACATTTTCCCATTCCTTGAGAGTTGGATTTCATTAGGTTTCATTCTGTTATGCTTTGAAAATGAGGAAGCTTTAATGTATTTAAAATAATTTCTTACTGTGAGAAGAGGAGGAGTTATGTTCCTTGACTTTCCCTATGCTGTTTTAAATGCTTCAACCTGGAAAAAATTACGGTGGGCGCTACGGCGTGCTGTAGCGCCATGCTCTCTGTCTTAAGGGCGCAACTGCGCACTGTAGCACGGACCTCTTGGTCTTAGTCCGTTGCGACGTGTGGCAGCACTATGGTTTCGGATTGAGTCATGCTATGATGCGCTAGAGCCCGGACCTCTTGGGTTTGATCTGCTACGGCACGCAATAACGCCATGCTCTCGGGAAGGAGGGCGCTACGGGGCGCTGTAGTGCCATAATGTGCCACAGAGTGCTGTAGTGCCAGAATACACCACGACACACTATAATGTGCCACAGAGTGCTGTAGTGCCAGAATACACCACGACACACTATAGCGCTTGGCTTTCTATTTTTAGTACGCTATGGCATGCTGTAGAGTCAGACATTCTGTTTAAATCTGCCGCATCACGCTGTAATGCACAAAATTCTCCCTTTTCATCAATTTCCATCTTTTTTGTAATTTGATCACTTCAAAGCTGCAATGGTATTAAAACACACTAGAATAATGATTGGTTTCAAAAAAATTATGCATTTTAAATATAAAATTGACTATAGATATTGGACTCATCACAACCCACAATCATTTATAGCCAAGTTATAATTAAAAGTAGAGGTCGAGTGATTCAGAGCCTTATACTTATTATAATTTAAGATCACATTAAAATCACCACTAACTAACCAAGAAAGGTTTGTATAAGGGCAATTTTGTAAGAACTCTGAGAGATTTAGCCAATCACTTTTACTGTTATTGGCATGAACAAAGGTGAAGATTCATTTAAAATTTTGTTATCAACTTTCAAGTGTATAGCTTGATCACATTGGCTAATGATTTCAAATTTCCAATTGTGGGACTACCCAAACTTTATTAGAAAGAGTGGTGGTACTATTTTCATAGTTTAAAAAATGTTGTACTTGTTTGCAAGCTTTTTAAGAGATTTTTGGTTCAAGCACAGCAGTAATCTCAATTTTATGTTCATAGATTAGATGTTTGAGGTGATTTTTAGAGGAGTTTCCCATTCCCCTAATATTCCAACAAAGAATGTTCATTGGAACACAAAGGAAGGCTCATGTTGAACCTTTTATTTATTAGAATTATCCTTAGACATTCTTTTGGTAATTTGATTTAGACTTCATTTTTATAACACAACCATTTTCTTCTAAGCAAGCAATAGGATTGAACCATTATAACTGAGAAAGAAGACTTAACTTTTGTCGGCAATGGAGAATTACCTTTATCTTGTTTCAAGGGAGATTGGGGACATCTTAACTGATCAATCCATAGGAATTCAGCATCAGGAGTATCATCCCCTTTGCCTGAGCAAGCAAAATTTGATATTGTATTCAAGGAAGAGAGCACAGTACCACTATCAATGACTGGCCCAATTTCTTCAACGATGACAGCATTAATAGTAGTTACATTTAAGGTAAGGAGTGCAGTCAACTTGACTGTTGATTCAAAACTGACGGCCATATCGTCCTTGTCAAGCACATCATTCCAAGCATCTTTATTATCATAGACAACATGTTTATCATTAAAAAGGATAACATTCTTATCAAAATTGAGATTAGTTTCAGCCGGGACACAAGGAGCCACATCATTATCATGGACAATATTATTATTTTCCTCACCGCTATTAGCCATTTTCGAATTAAAATTGATAATAATATTAACATTAGCCATAGAATGAGTAACATTTTCAGATTCAAGAGAAAGACTTTCTCAAGTATAAATGTTAGAATCTTCTGTCATAATTAGCATTCATGGGCATGATAGCATCAGGCTTGAACACCATGTTATTAAGAAATGATATTTCAGCATTAACAAATAAATTATCACCGATCTCTTTATCAGAAACATGAGTCTCATTTTCAAAAGCAACAATTTCAACAATACTATCTAGTTAAAGTATTTTATAAATATTTATGATGTTCTCAGTCAATAAAATTGATCATTGCTTTAATGGAGGCCATAGCTAAATTTTCAGCATTAACCTTTGCCATGGGTTCCTCATTTGCAACAATATTATCTGTTGGAGCTATCACTGCATTAGCAACAGCAGTAGTATCTTCAGCTGAGCTAGCACAAACCATTTCAGACAACATGATATTTATAGTGGCTAATTTTTTAGCATTAACTCTGATATTATCCCCAATTTCATTTTCTATAATAACCTTTTTAGTAATACTCACCAGATCAGGGACAATATAAATGTTTCCTAAATTATCATGGGAATCATTAACATTTGCAATAATATTTTCATCAATAACAAAATATGTAGCATTATCAATAGAAAGAAAAGGCATTTCCACATGAGTTTCAGATTGAGTTAAGGGAACATTCCCAAAATATAAAATAGCATTATCACTAGCCACCAAAGGGTTACCACCAGTTATAGTTTCAACATTGATACACAAGTGAGGGCAAGATAAGGATTTATGGCCAATGGTATTACAATGCATACAATAAGCTGACAAATTTCATAAATAACCTTTTGGAAATAACCTTCTGCCTCAAATCCAAGCCAAATTTTTAGAGAACAATCAAGCATAATCTAAATCAAAGGAGAACCTTAGGAAAATTCTCAAAGAGTTTAGGAACAAATGAAAACCGTTCCTGCAAGTTTTAGACGATTAATAAAGTTGTGGACCAAGCTGAAGCTAAGTTTAGTACGAGAAAATTTGTCAATTAGGGTCAGATTGTGTGGCACAGTAAAGTGAGCATTTTCTTTATCAGTGAAAAAGAGGACAGGGCCACCTTTGTAGCAAAATATAGATTTAAAGGTAACGTGTTGGAAGAGAACCTTCCAAAACCTCATGAAAGGATCTAGGGTTCTTAGCCATAACATCCAAACATAACATTGATCTAAAAAAAAAATATTCATAATTAATTATTACAAACCAATTCTAAATAAAAGACCAATAAATAAATCTCTCATCTCACAGCAAAAAAGTTAAATCAACAATGCAATACCTACTGCTCCGCCTCCTACTGAAGCTCATAAATCTCCTCCTGAGTTGCTTCTTTAAATTGCTCCAAGCCTAACATATCAATTTCACATGCAAAAACCCCAACCAAAAATGAGAAAAAACTTATGTTAAACAATAAATCTAAGTACATATTAAGCTACAAGTAATATTTCCTTGCAATGAAAGAAAATATTTCTTAAGTTAACAGTATAATAGAAAGTAAAGTATATACAAACTAAAACAAACAATAACTATAAAGCCAAATATTGATGTAAATGCACTGAAATAAATTGTAAACTGAACAAAATTTGAAAAATGAACAATATTATATGCCACTGTGTATGCATATCTAATACTAATCATGTATTTGGATAATTAATACATGATTAAGAAAATCATTCACAAAAACTAAATTATTCTTACAATTTATTAATCTACATATTTTTCTGATCAAAATGTACTTATTATCATAACATCTGAATTTAAATTGACAGAAATATTTCAAACCCTAACTTCCATGCATTACCCTAAAGTTTAGACATTATAATTCCATTTAATTCCAGCTATATTAATGCATCTGGGCTGAGCTGAATCGAGACACGAACCCTGGATCCATGCCAATTCAGAGTATAAAGTTGGGGACCAGAAGCATTGTACGTTACTGTGCCAATTTGGTCGAGTTCAGCATCGGGTCGAGCTTGATCAGAATTTGCAACGCTTCACCTTAGAATGAAATAAGTTTACTAAGAATTGAAAGAGAAGTTAAAGCTCAAATTGTAGTTCATGGAGGGTACATGGTTGAAGAATGGTCCTAGAGCAGTGCAGGCGAGCTGATGGAACACCGGCGATGGGTCTTGGCTTCTAAAGCTCGCTTATAATTCTAACAATCAATTTTGGGGGGGGGGGGGGGGGGGGGGAGGCAGAACATCTGGCCCCACCCACTGCAACTTTTTAGGGCAATGGCTCGGTCCAAAGGAGTTCGACTAATCGGAGAAGGGTAAAAAGTAGAAGTCGAGACGATTAGGGGGTTCGAGAGAAACACGATGAGGCAAAGGGCTTCATTCCAATAATTTCAAGGCCATTTATAGCCCTGAAGCTTCGGTTGCAGCTAAGGCTGGCCATCCATGGCTGGCCGAAGGTGCTGCAAGCTCGGTCGACTTGAGGGCAGGCTGAGGAAATCAACTCACTAGACCATTGAGGGGGATCGACGATCGTGGGAACAGGGCAAATCCCCCGTACTACTCAAGTGGCATTCGGTTTGGATTCGTCAAATGTGTGATCTCACATGGGAACAGAGATGAATAGGATTAGAGCGACAAAGGGTTGTTGGATTGATCGTGGAAAGCAACGAGGAGGCTGGATGCCGTCTGGCATTCGGTTGATGTGTAGATGAGACCACCCAGCGGATCGCACGCGGTCCACACATTGGATACAAGCACCGAAGTTAAGTTTGTTCATGTGAAAGCACTCTCAAAATGGGTGATGGCTCGGTCCCACCCACTGCAACTTTTTAGGGCAATGGCTCGGTCCAAAGGAGTTCCACTAATCGGAGAAGGGTAAAAAGTAGAAGTCGAGACGATTAGGGGGTTCGAGAGAAACACGATGAGGCAAAGGGCTTCATTCCAATAATTTCAAGGCCATTTATAGCCCTGAAGCTTCGGTTGCAGCTAAGGCTGGCCATCCATGGCTGGCCGAAGGTGCTGCAAGCTCGGTCGACTTGAGGGCAGGCTGAGGAAATCAACTCACTAGACCATTGAGGGGGATCGACGATCGTGGGAACAGGGCAAATCCCCCGTACTACTCAAGTGGCATTCGGTTTGGATTCGTCAAATGTGTGATCTCACATGGGAACAGAGATGAATAGGATTAGAGCGACAAAGGGTTGTTGGATTGATCGTGGAAAGCAACGAGGAGGCTGGATGCCGTCTGGCATTCGGTTGATGTGTAGATGAGACCACCCAGCGGATCGCACGCGGTCCACACATTGGATACAAGCACCGAAGTTAAGTTTGTTCATGTGAAAGCACTCTCAAAATGGGTGATCTGCTGGGAAGTTATCTTCTGCGGTCAAAACCGTGAAGCCTTACAGGCCAAAACAGACAATATCTTAGTGATTAAGAGTCTGGGTATGTTACAAGTGGTATCAATCGTTTGAGGTCTAATTTACAATTAAGAATTGCTGCAAACTCTAAAATGCAATTTCTCAAATAAAAGTAAGACCAAAAGACTTCCAAAAATTTTCAAAAATTCACCACTAACTGATTTGAAAATAAAAAATTCAAAAATACAATCATAATTGAATTTAGAGATCAAATTAATTTGACTAATTTTCAAAATCCTAAAATTGGCAAAATAACTAATTAACTCAATTGAGGTCCAATTGACCTTAAAATTTTATGATTATATTTTATTAACTAGGTGAAGTTAATTGAATAAGAATTGAGGATCAATTGATCTTGGTTCTCTCGTGGTTTCACGGATTCTAATACAAAGGACCATATTAAATCTAAGGTGGATCTAATCTCAATCGCTAGATCAAGGCTCAAATCCAACGGCTGAGGCAGCGCCTGTGATTCTAATTGTTGAGATGATCAAACACGAGCTATAGGATTCGTCAAACAAACCGGACTAATAGAAGCACGCCCTAAACTGTAAACCCTAAACCGACTACAACCGCTGGCCGAGCTTAGGGTCATAGCACTACCTGCCATCCCAACCTCAAAAGCTCCCATTAAGCTCCGCAATCGACTCCTCTACCTCCATTTGATTGTTTGATGGAAACTGAAGCCGAGAGCCGATTAGTTGTCCATAGCTCATCGAAACTTTGCCATCGCAGACTCTAAATACACCTCTCCCATCATCTTCGTTGCTTAATTCTCTCCATTTGCATTTCGTAATTGCATTGTTGAGTTGTATGCATCAGCCCCAAGCTCAATTGAGCTTGGGTGCGACTGGCTGAGAGCCTAAATGGCTCAAGCCTCCTCATTAGCAATGACACCCTGCCTGGCGATCCCATCCTCCACTGCAGATTTTCTTTAGCCATTGTTCATTTATCCTAAAAATCCCATGAAATCAACAAATTTATGATGTTAAAGCTTGAAATTCAAAATCAAGCTATCATTTCTATTCAAAATTAAAAATAACATTAGAAACTAGTCAAAATCTACCAAAAATTAATCATAAATCCTACATCAAGCAGTAGAAAACACCAAATATCCCTTGATTAAAAAAAAAATGTCCAAGTTAATAAGTTAAGGTACGTTTTAGAAGAGAGCATGAAGAACTAAAATAACAAAGATCTTGGTGCGGTGCCATTAACACTTGCATGCCTTTAAAATTACCTTAAGTGAATTGAGACCGAGCAACTCATGGGCAAGAAAAGAGATGTTATTGTGGACACTATATAACCAATCCGCATAAACTAAGTCCATGAATATACGAGTCTTTAAAAAAAAAAAGGATTTGCGAACAATCACCATAGTATCCTTTTAACTAAAAGAAAATATTTCATGGCAAGTGGAAAAAACCATATTGAATTAGTTTTAAAAGGATAGAAAAAGAATATTGATTAGTAATAAAAATTCCTAAACAAAAAAAAGCAATGAATTCACAATCCTACAACTAAAAACACAAATTAGCAAGTCAAAATTTTTAAAAAGAGAGATGTAGCAGAATGTTCGAGGCCAATCTCAAAAGTGAATTTTTTGGCTGGCACGGAGAACTGCAACAACAAATTATTGTAGCCAATCTTCGAAACAAAGATCACAATCATGTTGAGGTGCCTTCATTCTGCAAATTGGCATATTATCTTTTGTGTGCGAATAGATTTCAATCTTATTGACCATTATTAACAAATAGGATTGCGAACAATCACCATACATGTTTCATACCTGCCATCTAGAAATATGCCTGCCAAGAGCAAAAATAATTAAACTTCAACATTTGCTTCAATAAAATTTATAATAACAGGCCGACTAGCAGTTTGTATAAAAAGATTGCATTTAAAAAAGTAGTATAGCCAAACTTATAACACTAGAGACAATCTTGTAACAGAGCCTTCAATATGAGGTTGAATGCCCCGAGCGCTGGGGAAAGATCACTCTACCTTTGAAGTGTCTAATTTACCAGGCCAATAGCTACGCCCCCTATGTTCAAGAAAACAATAGCTCATTTTGAACAGAAACAACTAGTTCGTTGACAAAAAAAGAGAAATCCTTGTCAACACTGTATCACCAAACCACATTAAATCAAGCCCATAAATAATTGAATCTTGCTAGCAAATCATAGTACCAATTTAATTAAAAAATATATATTTCATGGCAAGTGCAAATAACCTCCTTTATTTATTTAAATGACAGAGAAAATGAATATTAAATAGAAATAAAATTACATAAAAACAAGCATAAAATGCCATTAATTCACAATCCTCCAACTAAAAACACAGATTGGTTGAGAAATAGAATGAAACAAAATAAATAATGCGCTTAAATTTATTCTTTCTGTTTGTGAAGAATAAGACAAACAATTACTTCATTAAAATGAATATTGAATTGAGGTTGCAATGCAATTGTCTAAATTATTAAAAAAAAGAGATGTAGCAGAATGTTCGAGGCCAATCTCAAAAGTGTTTTTTGGTTGGCACGGAGAACTGCAACAATAAATTATTATAGCCAATCTTTGAAATAAAGATCACAATCAAGCTGAGGTGCCTTCATTCTGCAAATTGGCAATGTCCTTTGTGTGAGAAAAGATTTCAATCTTTTTTGATCATCAACAAGTACGAGAATAAAAAAAGGATTAGAGAACAATCAGTATTCAGAAATGCTCGCTAAGAGCAAAAACAAATTAACATTACTAAAATGTAGAACATCAAATGTGTTAATAAAATAATAATAAGATAGCAACTCATACATTTGAAGTAAATTTATTCAAATTATCAACCAAGGTGAGCTTCAACATTAAAAATAATTGCAAAAGGCTGCAAAACAAACACATGTTAAGAAGAGGTAAAGAAAAATGAAAGCAATCAATAATTTGTTTCAATAAAAAACCTATTAATAACAGGCCAATGGTAGTTTGTAAAAGCGAAATTTTAAGAAGAATGAAAACTCGCATTTAAAGAAATACTATACTATAATCAACCTTCATAACAAATATCAAGATCTTGTAAAAGAGCCTTCAATTTGAATATTGACTTTCTTTAGCCATTTTCTCCCCTCCTAAAAATTCAAAGAAATCAGCTTATACCCTCAAATTTTATAATCGACTTATCAAAATCGTACGTCAAGCATAAAAAAAATTATTCCTGATATAAACATATAAAGACAAATCATAAAGTTGTCATTCATGGATGAAATAAAGATTAGATATACTAAAGAGAATACTAAAATATAAATCATAAGAAAATTATAAGGATTAAGGTACCAGATGAAAAAATAAAGAAATTTCTCATAATATAAAATTAACGATATTCCTTGGAATACAAAAACTGATGAGAACTCTCTTATTAATGTAGCAGAATGTTCGAGGCCAATTACAAAAGCGACTTTTTGGTTGGCACGGAGAACTGCAACAACAAATTATTATAGCCGATCTTCGAAATAAAGATCACAATCAAACTGAGGTGTCTTCATTCTGCAAATTGGCAATGTCCTTTGTGCGAGAAAAGATTTCAATCTTTTTTTACCATTAACAAATAGAAATAAAAAAAGGGTTAGCCAACAATCATCATACAAGCTTTGACATTTAATTTATTAACATTATTAAAATGTAGAAAATCAAATGTGTTAATAAAATAATAATAAGATAGTAACTCATTTATTTGGAGCATATTTATTCAAATTATCGCCAAGGTATGCTTGAATATTAAATATAACTGTAGAAGTACGCAAAAAAAAAAAACATATGTTAAGAAGAGGTAAAGAAAAATGAAAGCAATTTTAATTTGCAAGAATAAAAAAGCATTCCTGATACAAACATAAGAAGACAAATCATAAAGATGTCATTCACGGATGAAAGAAAGATTAGATTTACTAACGAGGATGCTAAAATATAAATCATATGACAAACAATAAGGATTTAGGTAACGAATGAAAAAATGATACTTCTTAATATATAAAACTAATGATATTCCTTAGAATAAAAAAGCTGACGAATACTCTTTTATTTATTAGCAGACATCACTTGTGTAACAAAAAAAATGTCCTGGTTGGCACCTAAGTTCAAGGAAACAATAGCACAACTAAATTTTAATGTTAAATAAAATAAAAAAATTAAATGAACAACTTCAGTTAAGGTAAGTTTAGAGGCACGTAGAACTGAAATAGCAGAATTGCTAAACCCAACCTTCAAAACAAAGATCCTATCTTACTGAGCTGCCTTTAATCTTCAAATGGACCTTTAATGGAAGCACATTTTTACTGAAACCATGATATGGCAATATCATGGTTAACTCATTTTGAATAGCAAAATTAATGCACCTTAAAAAGTTAATTTTTAATATCTTTAATGGAACACTTTGCTAAAATTTAATCTTATATTGAGTTATTTTAATAAGGATAGAGATAAAGAATATTAATTAGTAATAAAAATTCCTTAACCATAAAAAGCAATAAATTCACAATCCTCCAGTTAAAAACATAAATTGGTTGAAAATAGAATCAGTCAAAATAAATAATAGCACTTAAATTAGTTCTTACTAGTATATGTGAAGATTAAGCCAAACAATTACTTCATTAAATGAATATTGAAGGTGTAACAGATATGTCCAAATTATTCAAGAAAGAGAGATGTAGCAGAATTTTTTAGGCTAATCTCAAAAGTGAATTTTTTGGTTGGCACGGGGAACTGCAACAACAAATTATCATGGCCAATCTTCGAAACAAAATTGACAATCAAGCTGAGATGCCCTCATTCTGCAAATTGGCATTGTCTTTTGTGTGCAAAAAGTTTCAATCTTTTTTACCATTAACAAATAGGAGAATTGAAAAAGGATTACAACCACCATACATGTTTCATAGCCCAGCCATCCAAAAATGCTTGCCAAGAGAAAAATAAATAAACTTCAGCATTTAATTTATTAACAATATTAAAAGGTAGTAAATCAAATGTGTTAAATAATATATTTGAAGGAATTTTATTCAAATTATCAGCCTAGGTATGCTTCAACATTAAATATAATTGCAGAAGCATGCAAACCAACACAAGTTAAGAAGAGACAAGGAAAATGAAAGCAATCAATAATGGCTTTCTTTAGGCTCCATTTTCTCAACACCTAAAAATCCCATGAAATCAGCTTATACCTTAAAATTTATAATATTTTATAATATTCAGATCTTCAATTCAAAATCATGCTATCATATATCTTCTAAAAATTAAAATTATAAAAATTCATTAACAACTTATCAAAATTGTACCTCAACAATAAAAAAACATTCCTTATATAAACATATTAAACATATAAAAACAAATCATAAAGATGTCATTCCCGGATGAAATAAAGACTAGACTTACTAAAGAAGAGGCTAAAATATAACCAATAAGACAAACTATAAGGATTAAGGTAATGCATTAAAAAATGATATTTCTTAATATATAATATAATGACATTCCTTAAAAATCAAAAATAATTAATGAAATTTTTTTTATTAATCACCAGACCTGACTTGTTTAACAAAAAATGTCCTAGTTGGCACCTAAGTTCAAGAAAACAATAGCTCAACTAAAATTTAATGTTAAAAAAAATAAGAAAATCAAATGCAACAAAAATCCATTATGGTGAGTTTTGGAGTCACAAAGAACTGAAATAACAGAATTGTTATACCCAAAACCTTCAAAACAGAAATTACAATCATACTGAGGTGCTTTGCTTAAGTAAATAAATTAAAAAAATATCTTTAGTGGAACACTTTGCTTAAATTTAACAAGTTTGGCATAATAAATTCAAGTGAATTGAAATCAATTAATTCATCGACAAGAAAAGAGATGTACTTGTCAACACTGTATCACCAAACCGCATTAAATCAAGCCCATGAATAAATGAATCTTACCAGCAAAAATCATACTATCATTTTAATAAAAAAGAAAATATTTCATGGCAAGTACAAATAACCTTCTTTATTTATATAATAAGGATAGAGAAAATGAATATTAAATAGTAATAAAATTTCATAAAACATAAAATGCCATTAATTCACAATCCTCCAACTAAAAACACAGATTGGTTGAGAAAAGAATGAGCAAAAATAAATAGCACTTAAATTTTTCTTGCTGTTTGCTTAGAATAAGCCAAAAAATTACGTCATAAAAATGAATATTGAGGGTGCAATACAAGTATATCTAAATTGTTTGAAGAGAGATGTAGCAGAATGTTCGAGGCCAATCTCAAAA
The DNA here is from genome assembly GCA_016760335.1 of Gastrodia elata. Classification (NCBI taxonomy): domain Eukaryota; kingdom Viridiplantae; phylum Streptophyta; class Magnoliopsida; order Asparagales; family Orchidaceae; genus Gastrodia; species Gastrodia elata. The sequence goes on from CM028681.1 coordinate 31,372,395, forward strand.
GTGAATTTTTTGGTTGGCACGGAGAACTGCAACAAAAAATTATTATGGCCAATCTTTGAAACAAAGTTCACAATCAAGCTGAGGTGCCCCCATTCTGCAAATTGGCATTGTCCTTCGTGCGAAAAAATTCCAATCTTTTTTGACCATTAACAAATAGAAGAATCAAAAAAGTTTAGCAAACAATCACCATACATGTTTCATAGCCCAGCCATCCATAAATGCTCGCCAAGAGAAAAATAAATAAACTTCAACATTTAATTTATTAACAATATTAAAATGTAGAAAATCAAATGTGTACATAAAAAAATAATAAGATGCGAACTCATATATTTGAAGCAATTTTATTCAAATTATCAACCTAGGTATGCTTCAACATTAAATATAATTGCAAAAGTACGCAAACAAACATAAGTTAAGAAGAGGTAAAGAAAAAATGAAAGCAATCATTAATTTGCTTCAATAAAACTAACAATAACAGGCCAAAGGGTAGTTCTTAAAAGCAAATTTCAATTGAAATTTTTTAAAAAGAAAGAAAAATTGCATTTAAAGAAATGCTATACTATAACAAACCTTCTTAACAAATATTAAAATCTTGTAAAAGACCCTTCATTTTGAATATTGGCTTTCTTTAGCCATTTTCTCCCCTCCTAAAAATCCCATGAAATCAGCTTATACCCTCAAATTCATAAAATTCAGATCTTGAAATTCAAAAGCATGATATGATATCTTCTCAAAATTAAAATTATAAAAGTAAATTAACATCTTGTCAAAATCGTATTTCAATAATAAAAAAACATTCCTGATACAAGCATATAAAGACAAATCATAAAGATGTCATTCACGAATGAAATAAAGTTAGACTTACTAAAGAGGATGCCAAAATATAAATCATAAGATAAAACTATAATTAAGTCTCAAGGCACAAAAATCTGAAATAACAGAATTGCTATACCCAACCTTCAAACAAAGAACACAATCTTACTAAGGTGCCTTTAATCTGCAAATGAAACTTTAATGGAAGCACATTTTTTCTACTGAAACCATGATATGGAATTATACGGTAACTCATTTTGAAAAGTAAGACATGCACCTTAAAAAATTAATTTATAACAACTTTAGTGGAACACTATGCCTAAATTTAATAACTTTGGCATGATAAATTCAAGTTAATTGAGATCAGTTAATTATGAACAAGAGAAGTGATGTCCTTGTTGACACTGTATCACCAAACCGCATAAAATCAGTCCCATGGATAAATGGGTCTTACCAGCAAATCATAGTACCACTTTAATTTAAGAGAAAATATTTCATGGCTAGTACAAATAACCTCCTTTATTTATTTAGATGAGGATAGAGAAAAATGAATATTAAATAGACATCAAATTTCATAAAACATAAAATGCCATTAATTCACAATCCTCCAACTAAAAACACAGATTGGTTGAGAAATAGAATGAACCAAACTAAATAATGTGCTTAAATTTCTTCTTTCTGTTTGTGAAGAATAAGCCAAACAATTACTTCATTAAAATGAATATTGAGGTTGCAATACAATTGTCTAAATTATTCAAAAAAAAAGATGTAGCAGAATGTTCGAGGCCAATTTCAAAAGTGATTTTTGGTTGGCACGGAGAACTGCAACAATAAATTATTATAGCCAATCTTCGAAATAAAGATAACAATCAAGCTGAGGTGCCTTCATTCTGCAAATTGGCAATGTCCTTTGTGTGAGAAAAGATTTCAATCTTTTTTGACCATCAACAAATAGGAGAATAAAAAAAGGATTAGCGAACAATCACTATACATGTTTCAAAGCCAAGACATTCATAAATGCTGCAAGAGAAAAAATAAATTAACTTCAACAATTAATTTATTAACATTACTAAAATGTAGAAAATCAAATGTGTTAATAAAATAATAATAAGTTAGCAACTCATATATTTAAGCAAATTTATTCAATTTATCAGCCTAGGCAAGCTTCACCATTAAATATAATTGCAAAAGAACGCAAAGCATACACAAGTTAAAGAAAATGAAAGCAATCAATAATTTGCTTCAATAAAACTAATAATACAAGGCCAATCGGTAGTTTGAGAAAGCAAACTTCTATTGAGACTTTTAAGAAGCAAGAAAAATTGTATTTAAAGATATATTATACAATAATAAACCTTCTTAATAAATATCAAAATCTAGTAAAAGAGCCTTCATTTGGAATATTGGCTTTCTTTAGCCATTTTCTCCCCTCCTAAAAATCCCATGAAATCAGCATACGCCATCAAATTTATGATATCTAGAGCTTGAAATTCAAAATCATTCTATGATACCTTCTCAAAATTAAAATTATAAAAATACATTAACGACTTATCAAAATCGTACCTCAAGCATAAAAAAGAAGTCCTGATATAAACATGACAAATCATAAAGATGTCATTCACAGATGAAACAAAGATTAGATTTACTAAAGAGGATGCTAAAATATAAATCATAAGACAAACTATAAGAATTAAAGGTAACAAATGAAAAAAATTATACTTCTCAATATATAAAATTAATGATATTCCTTAGAATAAAAATCTGATGAAAACCCTCATATTAAAATGAACATTGAGGGTGCAATATAAGTATGTCTAAATTATTCAAAAAAGAGTTAAGTATTTCAGAGCTTGTAACTCAAAATCATGCTATCATTTCTTCTCAAATATAAAAATTAGGAAAAAACATTAGAGACTTAATATGGCAAGTATATGGCTAGCTCATTATAAAAATTAATGACATTCCTTGGAAGAAAAATTTACTGATGAAAACCTTAACATTAATTAGCAGCATCACTTGTTGGCACCTGAGCTCAAGTAAATAATAGCTCAAAACTTTAATGTTATTGAGGTGCCTTTAATCTGTAAATTGACCTGTAATGGAAGCACATTTTTTCTCCTGAAGCCATGATATGGCAAGTATATGGCTAGCTCATTTTAAATAGCAAAAATTATGCGCCTAATAAAATAAAAAAAACCTTTCATAAGCATGGAGAAAATTTCAAAGGGCTAAATAAGTAGCAAAATCATTGTCAATATATAAGCTCAAAGAGTACTTTAATTTTCATCGTTAATGTATAACCACCAAAAATAAAGATTTGAATCATCAAAATAACTAACAGATGTTTAATGCACTTTGATTCTTAATTATTAAAGGAAGAGATAAGATTTGCTTTAGAGTCAATTTAGGGGCTCTTTGGTTTGCAGTTATTTGAGGTAATGTTATGTTATTTAAAACTGTTGTTAAGATAACAGGTGTTTGGTTTGATGTTATGTTATCTGACTCAAAAATTACCTAAATACCATTGTTATCTGAATGTACGGAAGATTACGGAAGAGAGGTAGGGTACTCCGCGATTACGGAAGAGAGGTATCGGAAGAGAAGTAGGAAGAACATAGTAGTGCTATTACAGTAAAGAAGATAACCTACGAAAGAAAGATCCTTACCGCATGGAGGGTGAAGATGGAGAAATCGATGAGTTCTCCAAGGTAAGAGAAGGATCGGCGAGTCTTCAAAGGAAGGAAGAGGCGAGTTCAATAAGGAACGACATTCGAGTGAGGAAGGAGAAGGGCCGGCGTGAATGGATGTCGGGAGATCAAGGATCGGCGCGAATGGAGGCTGCTAGCTTGCGATTTAGGGTATTCGGTCTGCTTGCGATTTAGGGTATTCGGTCTGCTAGCGTTTTATGGTTGGACGCTCCTTTCGGCATCTGCTCCTTTGGGGCAGCGCCTGTATACACGTCCATAGACTTAATTAAAAATGTCTCCAAATTAACTCAAGCTCATTGTTAGACAATTTTAATTGTCTCCAGAATTTAAGATAATCAAGTTTAATCGGAGATATTATTAATTAAAATTGAAATTAAAAATATCTTCAGAATTTAAGATAATTAAGTTCAAACGGTGATCGGGTGTCTAACAATGGCCTTAAGATCGATCACCGATTGAACTTCAAAAATTACAAATTTAAAATCGATTTGAGCATCTTGATGAGGCAACTCACACGTTCAAAAATTATTGAATTTGAATCGGTATTTTATTTTATACTAATTCTTAAATAAAAATTTTCAAAATTCACTATACTGAATTTTCGGAGCTCAAAAATTGATGAAACTTGAAACACAACATTCTTATTTGATACTTAATCTAAAACTACAAAAAATTTTAAATTCTAATTTATATTTTATTGTCTATGAATATATGAAATTAAAATTTTTTATGAAATTAAAGGATTTTATTTGGGGGTATTCTCATCTCATGTGTAATATAACATGAATGACACTGAACCAAACAGCATATATCTGAATAACACTGACATCTGTTATTTAAATAACACTGAACCAAATAGCCTCTGTTATCTGAATAACACTGTTATCTAAATAATATGTTATCTGAATAACATGCTATCTTAAAAACTTTTCAAATAACACTGAACCAAACAGCCTTAGTAAAAAAAGTTAAAATATATATTTAATGAAACTAGCATACCTAATCGATCAAATGTGAAGCAAAAGTACAGAGAATCGAGGGTTAGCTTGAGAGATTGGGGTTCGGCACCCTACAGAACCAATGTCTACCTCTTTATCGTCTAAAGATTTGGTCTTAAGGTTCAAAGATATGATTGACGGTCAGTGACTCCAGTATCCGCGTGCGTTGATGATAGGTACTTGGTTTAGTAATACAAGATCAACCCTGCTTCCATTGTGGGATATTTGGACTTATGGTTGTCCGATAGAGGGAAAAAAAATGTGGTTTTAAGAGGAAGGGAGATAAAACGTGGCTTTATGGTAGAAGATTGCCAAATTTTTTGTCCGATAGGGGAAGAAAAATGTGGTTTTAAGAGGAAAGGAGATCAAACGTCGGCTTTAGGCTTTAGGGTTGAAGATCGTTGAAGAGTGCCGAACTATGAATATATATACAGTAGAAATATTTATATATATATATATATTATAATTTTAATAAATTCAATTTCAATTAAAACGAAATTTTAATTTATAAATAGAGAAAAAAATATGTTGAATGTTTATTGAGGGCTGCTATATTCTCAAATGAGAGCATATTAAAATTAATGTAGGCGACAACACACTGAAAGAAAATAAAAAACAGAAGATAATATCGTGAAAAACGTAGCAACAAAAAAAAAAAATTGCAGGAAAAAAAAAATTACAAGAAAAAACTTGCGCTCTCACAGAGAAAAATTGTTGCGACAGACGAAGTTGAAACTCCTAAGATATTCAAAAACAAACAATCTCAACTTTGAGTAAGAACTACAAAACAAACAAATAATAAATCACCGAACACGCAACTAATAAATATAGAACTTATAAAATATGAACTAAACACAAAAACTAATTTTATTAAGATATGAAAATTTTATTTATTATTTAAAAAAAATTTTGTTAACACAAATTATTAATGAAAGACTTAAAAATTATGTTGACATATTTTGCAACATATTTTGTTAATACAAATAATAAAAAATTAATTAAAATTACTATTTTTATTGCTATTAGCATTTTTTCCTCTTATGAAAATTTGATACTTGCCTTACATAACCAATATTTATATTTTATATACTCATATATTTTATTTCATCATTAAGAATTTATATTCACACTAAGAATATGAAAATAAATAAACTAACAACTAAATAAATTATATTATTATTTAGTATTATTTTGTGACCAAATCAGAATCCCTGCTAGAGTTGAAGTTTATAAGCATTACAGATTGAGAGTATTCTGCTCCTTGAAAAAAAAAATAAATAGAAATATTTAGAGACAAGATAATAAAAAAATTAAAGACACGAATAAATTTGAACAAAATAAAAAGAAAAATACGAACAAAAAAAAAGTAAATCTAAATCAATTTTGATGAGAATGAGCGATCCTGAATAATAACAGTGGCAGTGTAGTCATATTTACCTTTATCCAAAAATAGGCAAAGTGCAACCAGTTAGAAAAATAATTATGCATTTACCAACCCCGGATGAGGATGTGGTAAGGCCGAATGGTGAAAAATTATAAAATTTCTCTTTTGAAGTTAATAAATCGTATACTCCTAGTACAAAAAAAAGTTTTATCATGAATGAGAACTTTGTAAATATGTTTTTAATAAAGAATAAGTATGAAAATTACATACATTAGCAAATTTAGTTACGATACATAAGAAATAAGTGTGTTGCTAGCTATCAAAAGTTTGAATAGGAATCACAAATCTATGTAGTTAGCAAATTAAAAAAATGAAAATTATATATCTTAAATGAATATCTAAATATGTTAAAAATTAATTAAAAAATAATACCTTAAAGTTTATTTTACTTATAACAGGAGTTATGTCATTTAATATTTCTTTGTACACAATATTTTTAGTATACTTAATTAGCTAGCCAAATTTATTAAAAACATAATATTCACAATCTATTTTGATTTGTGTGGCGGCCGCCCCTTAATTATTTAAGATTAAATGGTGGTTGTCACTAGGCATCCCTCACTTAGCCTTATATTAAGAATAAGCATTCCTAATTCACTAATAGATAAGGGAATGATATGTCCTAAGTAGAGCAAATGAGACATTCACTAAATGAGTATACTAAAATAACAAATATTAACATCCATTCATTCATAATAAAATAGAGAAATATTCAACTCAGAATAAATATGCAGGAAAAGAAAATATAAGCAGAACCTATATTATTACAAAATATTTAAAATTTTAAGGAAAGAAAATTAAACACTTAGCCTCACAAGCAGAAATAAAAAGAAAACTAATGATCTACACTGTCACGCTTCTCCTCCTGAGCAATCTCTTCAGAAGGCCTAGCAACCTCAAATATCATGGAATCTGCTATTGTCGGTTTCACAATGACAGGGCCCCAGCAAAAAAAAACTGAAAATTTGATTAGACAAAATATCAAGTATATTTTAGAATAAGCAATTTATATATTAAATGATATCATAAATATCCTAAATAATTTAGGAGCAATAAAGCAATAAAAAAAGTGGTAAAAATTATAATCATATAATTATAATTTAAGCAAAATGTGAGGTAAACACATACTTCAACTTAAGTTACAGAAAAGATTAAGCAAAATATATATATATAAAAATCTGCTAAGTACAAAAAATATCATAAATAAATATAATCAATTTTACATATGCTAATTCATAAATAAAATAAAAATAACAAAGCTAAAATAAAAATTCAAGCATCCTAACATACTTACAAATATAAACAAAAATTACTGAATATGTACAATGTACAGGAAATACTGTAAATACTGAAATACTGCATAAATACTGAAGAAATATAAGCTGAAAATATAAAATAAAATGCTATCTCATATGGACATGCTCTTACTTAGTCCTGCCAAACAGTAAATGCTACTCAAATCCTTTTGAACATCTGGGAGAAATATTTCAGATTAACATGTCCATAAAAATATTACATCTAAGAGAAATATCCCAGATCTCAAATACAATTTCTGCTTCTAAGAGAAATTTTCAAGAATAATAGCATCTAAAAAATATGCCATCATACTGTAAAGACAGACTAAGTAAGACATATTCCACAAATTTAATAAAAAATTCATTAAATTCATTTGCCATTTTTACTTATGAATATGCCTTATAAAAATTTCAAATCTAATATGAAATATGCATCAAATATCCTATGTTTTATCGAATATATCATAAATATAAAGGTCCAAAATAAGAAAGCAAAACATACAAATACAAGGTGTAATTAGCACTACACAAAACTCTGTGATATCACTTATTTTCTAATTTAATTCATTCTAACTAATCTGAACTTATACAAGCTTAGGATCTCCTATATTCAGCTATCAAGTATAAACTCAGAATATTAGTCTTATAAAATTTAAAGTAATTAGAACTAATCAAATTCTAATATATTTCAATCAATGACGCTTATATAAGTTTGAATAATAAATCAAACATCCTAATTGATGAATTTAAATAGTTCCCAAGCCAATCTTGATTAATACAAATTAAGATTGGGAGATTAAGAGTTGAACTTCAAATATTAAAACTTAACCTTTTAATCCAATAGGTTCTAAGACTAATGGTATAAGGTTAATCTTAACTCTCATGAATTACAAATTAATGTTATCTTATTAAGCAAAACCAAGCTTAATAAGATGGATCTCTAAACTTAAAATATAATTAAAATATAAAATAATCATAAATAAAAAATGAAATTCTAAAAAATTATAATATCAAAATTTCATCAATTGAGTAACCCATTTACTCAATGGATGAACTATAATCTAAATTTCTAAACTGATTCCTAAGGAATAAGATCCTAAAGATTTAAAGGGAAAATCTAAGAAATGGATTTAAGATAAAGAGAAAGTTAAAGCATTAATGTTAATTAATCTTAATTATCTTCATTTTTTGATATAATTATCTTATGAAAGATATAAGGTGAACCTTATGAACTTAAATTAGGATTTAAGATATTTAAGTTGAATTTTAGAATTTTTCTTAAAATGACAAATTAATGAGTCTAAACATCCTAAATTAATTCCAAATTAGTTATAATACTAATTTTAGAGATTATATTATGATTTTTAAAGTTTAAGGATACTTAAACTTAAATTTGGGCAAAATGATTATTTTACCCATACTTAATAAGGGTCTAAAAAGCTACTTTAAGATTTAAGGTTCCAAATTAAAATTTATTAAAACAAATAGTTACTTACTGTTTAATATAAAGATAGACAGTAAGTACACCCAAATCGGATAAGGATGAAGCCTAATGAGCTCAAATTAAGATTTTAGCTCATTAAGGGCAAATTATTAATTTTGCTAAGTGAAATCTAAAACTTCAATTATAGTATTATTGTTTACTATCTAAGGATTTTATAGAACCAAAAATTACTGAAATCTGGTATCAAATGGCCAAGATATGAAAATTTAGGGTTTTTAAATGGGTCAAAAACATAATTTTTATATTTAAAGTTTAAATTTAGCAAACTCAGTGGCTATAGCTTTCCTATAACACACTAAGTATTTTAACTAGGAGTAGACACAATTTGGAATCCATTTAATTAAGTTATGACTTAATTAAGATTAATGGTGATTAGTGAAATTAATTACTAAATTAAAAAATTAACTTCATCACTGTATTCTACACTACACTAGGAGCTGTCAAAATTTGAAATTCTAAATTTGGATAATTAAGGAGCTTAATTTTTACTAATCTATTTTTAGAGTAATTTAGCTAAATTAAAAAGTATAATTACAAAAACTAAAACTTTTTTACAGATTAGTATTATACACATTCTCCTAATCAAAATAATATAATAAATTATATGATTTGGAGTTAAATTAACTAAATTATAAATTTATCAAATATCAGGATTAAGTGGATTAATTACTTTAAATGATAATTAATAAAATTATTCTCCAAACAGAACAACTATTTGCATAATATTAATTCTTACATTTTTTTAATTAAAATAGTATATTGGATCATTATATTTAAAATTGTAATTACAAAATTATGAGATTGTAAATAAGCAAAATTTTAAAGAAAGAAGAAAAATAAAATTTTTTGAAATATTTTTTGTAGTCACGTGAATATTAAATTTTTTTTGAAACTTTAGCATCAAATTTTCCCTACACAGAGCTCCTCATGAGGTGTGCCATATATCAATGGAAATCTCTCATCGAGACGTTTCTATTGATACTAAATACACATCATAATTTTGCAGATAACTTATTAAATTATGAGCCTTAATTCGGGCTTAAAGAATTAGTTTGAAGCATTGAAGAAGAAGATGAAGGGGTTGCTCTACTTTAAGATAAATCTAAATGATGCTAATGAAATTTAAGATTCAAAAGGAGATTAAAAATAGAAGTTTTTGGGGGCTCAAACGGTGCCACCTGCGCACGCACGCGGCCTACTGTCGTGTGCGCCAACAAAAGGAGAATTTTTTTAATAATTATTAATTAGTTATTAAATACATTTTAATTATTCAAAATTAAAAAATTAATTAAGCTCTAAAAAATCCAAAAAATTCATTAATAGCTAATTTGAGGGTGAGGAATGCAACAACAAAGTCAGATTTTGATTTCGACAACAATTTATTTTTCTTATTTTTCTAATTATTTAAATATATTAAAATATTCAAGAAAATTTGATGACTTACAAAAATTCCCAAAATTTCATCTTTAGCTAATTCGAGGGTGAGGAACGTAACGATGAAGTTAAATTTTTGATCAGATGTCAATTTAATTATCTCATTTTTTGGGTATTTAAATATATTAAATATATTAAAATATTCGCCAAAAATTCAACGACTTCGAAATACTTCTAAAATATCACCCTTAGCTAATTTTGGGGTTATGAATGTAATGATAAAATAAGATTTTTGATTTGGGGTCAATTTGAATATGTTAAATTCTAGGGTTCTTGAAGTTTCTAAAATTTGGATTTGATCTATTTGACACTTGATTATGACTAAGTGTAACAAACTTAGTATTGTTACCCATCAATTAGTGACCTAATTGACTCTAATCCTTTTCCATTAGTCTTATAATAGTGTTAGAAGCCTCCATTTCAAATTTCGTGCGATTTGGAGATTGTTTGATAATTTCTAACATTTCTTAATTTTCTGATAATTCTGAGAATGCCTAATTTATTTAGACCTCAAAATCAAAAATGGAGTCCACCATTGGACTCACCATACCCAAATTAGCTATAGGTGATATTTTAAAAGTGTTTGGAAGTTGTCAAAATAATCCCAAATATTTTATTAATATTTAAATACTTAAAAAATTAAGATAATTAAATTGACCTCCTATCAAAAATTCGATTATATTTTTGAGTTCCCCACACTTCAATTAGGTAAGGGTGAATTTTTGGGATTTTTAGGAGTGCGTTCGATTATTTTATTTTGAGTGTTAAGTTATGTTTAATTAATTAAATTAAATAAGGTAATTAATATAAATTAATAATTATATAATTATTTTATTATCTATCACAAATTGCAAAAAAGCGGGGATCCGCTGTGGGGCTTACAATGCAAAACACCAATCGCTTAGATCTGGGCCGTCCTTAAGTTTTAGGCGCGATCTAGCGGTAGAGGTCCGATCCGCTTGATCTAACCGTCGGATCGAAGGCTTGATATGACGGCTCAGATCATTTCTTCATACGCCTCTATTGACGCAGTGATCGTGCGCTTGCCGATCGGTCGCACAACCATACGACCTCTTCCTTATCTCTCATAAACCCCCGATTTCTCTTCTCGACTCATTTGCTTTCTTCGTTTTGCTTATTCTGCTGAAGAGGGAGAGCTGGGAGGGCTGTACCTTGCAAAGATCCTTCTCTTCCGAAACCCTAGCTGACAAAACCTCCAGGTATACTCCACTCTTCCACCTTGCATAAATTCGATAACAACAACTTGTTTAACATTCATTGATTTTGTTTTTAACCTACCAATCGAGCTCTAGCATCTCGATTTAAAAGTTTAGTTTTCTGGTTTAAGGATTTAACCCTAACAGAGATCTTCATCTTTTGCTGATAAATAAGTGTTGCTAAGGAGGTTTATATTTAGGGATTTTGAGTTATTTTGTAAGAGCTCGTCAATAGCTCCCCATTGATGGGTCGTAGGCTCCGTGAGATCCCCTAATTGCGACGAAATCCCTAACCCTAATTACCCTCTTTGGCGGCTTATCTTTAGAGAAGATGACGGTCTATTTAACCGGTCGAGTGTTTTTTCTCAAACTGTCCGGTTCTTCTAGATCGTCTCTAGATGAATGCAGGGCCTACTGTGACGCGTGTCTCCCATAAAGGGATGACACATGTCTTGCACGGTGCACGATTGGATCCGTGCCGAGATCATTGGGCATGGAAATTTGGGGCCATGTTTTTCGTGCCATCATTATGATTATTGCCGCCGCCTCTTCCTCTAATTCCGTGCGTAGCCTAAGTTTCTGTGATGTTCCATTTTCTGCTTATTAATTGATACACCTGAATTTAATGATTAAATGAATTGCAATTTAATTTCAATGATTAATTATGGTAATTTTATTTAATTGCAACTTCAAAAATACTAACCCAAATATAACAAAATTATATACCATTTTGATCACAAAAATGAGTAAATCAATAATATGTAATTTAATTTATGTTTGGATAAATATTTTAATTAGTCAATAATTAAGATTAATTAATTAATTATAAATAATTTCATCATTTTATGTGACATAATTTGATCATTTAATGTCCAAATTAAATGATCAAATAGTTCATTTCACTCACAAAAATGTGAGGAACAATAATATGAAATCAAATTTAACATTTGAACCATAATTTTCTTAATCACTTTTTAACCCTAATTAAGAGTCCCAAAAACCCTAAATTTTAAATATTATCCAAAATTGACTTACTAAGTGTCATTTTTCTTCTTATGATATAAGGATTTCAATTATATGTATATTAATTCCATTGGACTAACAATTTATAATTTTAGATTTTTGACTCTTACTTAGTGTTATTGTGATAATTCTAAATTTTTTAAATTGCATATTTTAGGTATTATAAAACCTTAGGATAGCTAATATGTCACATTTACTATCTTCCTTGTCAAATTATGTTACATTTATTTGAGCTTAGTTCTCATTTTTTAGTTAGGTAAATCAATTACAAATTGCTTGATTCACCTTTCAACCTTAAAGTAAAAATCTTAGGATTGATTTATATATTAATTATAGTTGATCCCTAGATCTATTAGTTACACCCATTGAGAGTAGTTAGTCTTAATACTTTTATAATTATAGATTATTGAATTAATTAGATCTAGCTTTAGTGACTAGATTAGAACTTAGTTCATTCATCCTAACCTTTAAAGTCTTCATTTAATTTCTTTAAGAGCTAGTAATAGGAATCCTAATTTACTTAGATTAGTTTAGAAATCCTACTGAATTCCTTAAACATCAACTATTATGATACTTAGAACTTGTATTTCTTAAGTTCTATCAATTGCTTACTTTAAACTTTTTACTTTATTATAACCTAGCTAGCTTAGTACTTGATTGGTTAGATCCTTCAAACTATAACCTAGTTAGTGAATTTTAGTGAATTTACCTTAACTTCCTATTTCTTAAGTTAGATATTTTCTTTATCTTAATCTCTTCCTACTAGACACCTAAACTTTGATTTAATTATTATAATTGAATTTTCTAGTTTAGGATGTGAATATGAACTAATTTTTAATTGTATCAATTATACTTATAATTTATTTTGTCATATCATATTAATTGAATTGAAACTACTATTTTTAAAACCCAAATTACTACTATATTTATAATTAACTTAAAATTAATATCTCAAAGTTAATTTGGAGCTCAATTAGCTCCAATCATTAAGTAGATCATTAAAATTAGATAACTTGGGATATCACACTTAGTTATAATTATTGAATTTCCTTAAATGCTTGCTTAGCTTTAAGCCTTATTCATTTAATCATTCATATAAGATATTATGCATTAATAAAACTTTCACAATAAAATTAATAGGGGTTTATATTGATAGATCAGCCTAGGGTAGGATAAAAAAGAGTAATAAGGAGACCTCACATTCTTAGAGGGTAAATGTGAGTGTTATAGGTTTTGACCCCACTTTTCTTTAGATGTTAAACAGCCGTGTTTAACTTCTCTTTTCATTCTGTGCCCGCATAATGAGTACCGATTAAAATAACTTCAATTAATTAATATGTGAGATTTTCTTTAATCTTACAGATTGTTAAGACTCATCATTGCTTATAGCTATATTACTTTTCATAGTTCTAGACTATATGAATCTTAGACTAATAGTCTAAGATCTTCCTTCAGTTTTTATACTATGCATTTTCTATAATTTAGTACCATACTTTACGTGTTTACAGTTTACTTAGATTACAGTGAATATTGTTAAAATTACATTTAAATGCTTTACTATCTCTTTTCCTTACTTAGCATAAGTTCTTTTGAACATATATATGTTTTACTTCATTTACTTTCATATGCACTTTAGTTTCTTTCTAGCCTATTTAGGATGCTTTTACCCTTACTTTATTTGTAGGGGGGGCTAGGATATTCATTTAAGTGAGTAATCTAACTCACTTTGTTTTTTATTTACTTTTATTTTTATACACTTATATGCTTACTTTCTTGCACCCGTGCTTATGATTATCTTGTAACTAGTAGTGATATCCAATTAAATAATGAAATGATTAGCTCAATCTTAAAATGTACTTAGACTATTTAGTATAACAAGATTTTCTATTTTCTTGGCTTTGCCATGTCACATTTTAATACCAAAATGTGATATATCAGGTGCATTTGGAGGCTAGTGGAGTTGGACCAAGTGCTAAAAGCTAGCTGCTTCTGCTTATAATATCATAAAAATATAGCTTATAATTAATTGCAAGTGAGCTTTAATTCTTACTTTCCTTTAAGTTTACTGTCGGTTTGTAATTAATGTCATTTACTTTACTTTCACTATACTTATTTTGGAGCTTATTTTATATTTAAATTCTTGTGATGAATGAATGAATGAATATAATGAATGGATGGATGAATATAAATACATGAAAATGAATTTTAACTAAGTCAATAGTTACATATTTATTTTGAATGTTAAATGGAATTAGTTGTATATTAAATTGCTTATAGAATTGGAAAAATAATTTCATATCTAAGTTAAGGATCTTTTCTTATCTTCATGTATGTAATAAATGTTGTGAATTGAGTATACCTTATGGTATATAATTGCTACACATGTATTTTCTCATTTTAAATTATTAGAATTGTAAATAAGCAATCCCATATAATGGATTGACTTTATATTAAAATTGCAAATGAGTAGATCCTATGTAATGAATTGACTCTATATTAGAATTAGAACTAAACAATCCTATGTAATGGATTGATTACATGTTAGTTTTAGGTTATTTTTCTTTCAATTATAACTTCCATTGGAATGGAAGTTTTGTATGTCTATCTTGCAGGTATTTTCTTTGGCCAAATTACAATAGAAACTCTGCCAAAATTTTTAAGAATTTAAGAACTTAAAAATTTCATAGCAAATTGTAGACTCATGTTTCACTTATTAAATATATTGAATTTCATAACTAAAATTGCAAGTATTCTCATAAATTGTATTTAAATTACATTCACACATGTTCTAGTACATATTGCATTTTCAGATGTATTACACATAACATATTTTATAAAATCCCCTTCTATCTTAGCTTAAGACCCTCTTCTAAATCCTTGGCCAAACACAATATATAATAATTTGGATTAGCTTCCTTCTAATCTAGTATTAGTATTGTGGTGACGTATCAATGTTGAGTTAAGCGATTCTCAATATTGGGGTCGTCAAACTAGGTCATTGCGATAGATCCTAATTGCTTAATTAGGGTGATGAAAATCAAAATCAGAACTTGGTTTAGTCATAATTAACCTAGATAGCAACTTGGGTTGTTATAATTTTTCACTCTAGAAAATGTAACATAAAGTTGACCATGCATAAGAACAGGTTTTGGCAAAAAGATTCCAATAGTACTCATTATTTGACATTGACTTTTATTTATTGTTATAGCAAATGCAACATTGATAGGAAATTGATGATGATATAACTGATATGGAAAAGTTGGTTCTGTGATGTCATTAAAATTCTAGGTATAATAACTATTTGACTAATATTTTTAATAATGAGGCGTGTACCATTGCATAAACATATGGTTTGATTCAAATTATGTAATAAGATAATAGGGACCCCAAATTTCAATTGAATGCAATGATATGCTAAATCTCTAAACTTAATTCTATGTACTAACTCGTGATTGTACCCAAAAGCTTCAGTTGTTATTTCATCTTCATATTAAATATGGTCAGCACTATAATGATTTATTAATTTTCCTACTATCTGATCAAGAATCATGTGATTGATTAGGTCAACATATTGGTATTTAAGCATGAAGAACTTCTAGCACACAATATTCACAGCATAATCGATTAGCTAATGTGCGCTCTCTTCAATTGAGGATCGCAGTTGTGTTGATGGTTACCAAGTAAATCCAAAACACAAATTTACAAAAATAGATCATAGCACATGCATACAAATTAAACACGTGCACACAAACATCCAAACACAAAGAATTACATGGAAAACCCAAGAATGAAAAAAACTACGGAGCCACGCCACAGAAAAAATCCATTAGAAAACTTGAAGATGTACAGAATTACAAAGAGCTTATCTCTTGACTAGAAATTCAGTAGCTCTTACTCTAATATGGAGATGAGAGAAAGCAACAACTACCAGGAGTCTATTCTCAAATATGCAAGAGGATTCTTACACTGTAGCTTCCTTAGAGCTTCACATAGGGATCTCCTCCTGTAACAACCCGATGTTGTTATCAGGCCGTTTAGGCCTAAACCTAATCAGATTAAGAGAAAATATAAGATCCTGGTTTAAGTCAAATAAAAATCAAATAAAAATATCCTAAAATAAAGCATATTGAGAGGATTCACTTGCAAAAATTTGAGCGCAATCGGGGTTCCAGATCATCCTAAATAAATTCGAAAATTTTAAACTTTCAGAGTTGATAATAGATAAAATAAAAGTCGGATTTTAGAAATTTTTATAGATTTAAGTTAAGCGTTATATGAGGGTGTTATGTTCTAAGTTTCAAAAACTTTCGAGCTTTGGATTAATCATAGCAAATTTTTGAAATTTTTCACTTAAAAATTAATATAAAATAAAGTACTCGTCCAAATTCAAAATTTTTAGACACTTGCGTTTGTCTCGTTGAGACGGTCATTTCGTTACCAAGTTCGTAATTTTTGAAGTTTGATCAGCCATTAATCAAAAATTCAAAAGTTTTAAGCAATTTTGACCATTTGATTGCAATCCGATGTCCCTAAATAACTTGAGCTGCTTATAAAATACTCTCTTTTAACCTAATTTTTCTAAACCACCAACTTAAATCCTCACAGCCAAAATTCCCTTACCTCCCAATCGACTTTTTATTTTTTATTTTTTTTTTTCTTCCATCCAACGCATTGAGGAGCTCTTGTCCTTCCTCTCGGCTATGGCCGAAGGCCTCTCCTCCTCTCATCTCTGAGCATCAATCTTCATCACACCATGAGTAGATCTTCTCATCAGCTGGGTGCCAATCCTCCATAGGACCGATCAGTACTCACTTCTCCAAGCTTGGGCTCTTCCTCTCTCTGTTGGACGGCCGAGCCCTCCTTGGCCACATAAAGCTCCGCCTCTCTGCCGAACTTCGATTGCATGGGAGTCGATCCTTCTTCCTCCTTCGCCGCCCAATTTCAGAAAGGTATATATACTTATATACAAATATATATATAAATTGTAGTGCACTTTAATTTCAGAATAATAATATCAAACTCATCATTTAGCCATTTCAAATGAGCAACAAAAGATGACTGTTGTTTTGTTATCACCCCAAAACAAACAATACAAACTCATAAGATGATAAAATATAGCAAAATTTAATCAATATAAAATACAAAATGCTTACTCCGTAAATGATTAAATTAAAGTGCACAACATTCCATACATTTTACATTTATGTATTATTAATAAGAATAGTAATTTAAATTTTCAATAATTAGTTAATTGGCTTTGTTCATTTATATTTTGTATCTTGTAATCAATAGAGATTGCAATATTTCTTCTCATAGGTTCACAATAATTTATATAAAATTAGAGAAATAATATTTACTTGTATTAGTTATTGTTTAATTAGTCATACAACATTTTGATTATGCTTGCTCTGTAAATGCTTTTAAGGAAGATAATACATTTGTATTAGTATCTCATGAGCGACCATTAAAACTTGCTAATTAATTCTTTGTAAGGTTTTGATAATATTTTATGATGATATTTTTATCAAACTAGATGGGATGAAAATGATAATATGTATCTTTTTTTCAAATGCAGAATATATATAGTAATATGAGTTTTCTTATCTCATGATGTATAACAAGTTTAACCTCATCATCTATATATCATCATTGTGTTCAATATAATGTTATTGTTTAAATATAATATTGATACCTCTTATGTCAAGATTAAAGTTCAACATATTTATCAAAATTGTCACCTTTTAAGCATGAAATTATATTGGACCAAAGCTATCTTGTCATATGTATCTAAAACCTTAATTAGGATAAGTGATGAAACTAAATTTGAATACTTGAAATGCTTAAGTAATTAGTGAATCCCCCCCCTCTCTGTTAAATGATCATGTAATGATTATATGAAGAAGTTAGCTTAGTGATGAGTTTGATTTCATCTCTATTAAATGTTACTAAAGCATGTTCAAGCATCTTATCAAATTTGAATGTAAATTTGATTATTTCACTCTTTATTGATTATCTACCTCTATTGCATGTAGCTAAGCTCATTAGAACTCATGTGCTTTCTCAAATTAGTTGTATCAATCACTTAAGTCACTCATAAATGAATGGTTTAAAGTTTATCCATACGTATCAGCTTATTTAATGCTCCTAAACTAGTGCTTATGGTTCTCTAGTAAATATTATTCATGATTAGAAATAGCTAAAATAATGATTGGACTTCAAGTTTATATTCATAAATAATTGCAAGCAATATTATTAGAGTACTCATTGTTTGCTACTCCCATATTTTTAAGAATGAATAAATCGATTATTCAGAATTTAGGCTTATTTTGTTGTTTTAATTCAGCTAATGCCATGGTTGACTATAATGGATTGTAATAAGGATCTTCTGCTATAGGACTATAGTCATGAGGTTTCTCTTTAAAGGTACTTTATATACTTAGAACTATATTGAGTTCTATATTCTTTTAATTATATTATTTTCTTGAGCTTTATGTACAATGCGTACACCACTTGCATAGATCTTAGCATCATTAGTGATTGGATTGTTATTTAAAAACCATGACATCAGGGTATAGGAACTCTTGCTAACTAAGTAGTAATCATTACCTTAGTTGAAAATTATAAATTATGCGAACATGAACTATAACCTAGAGTCAAAACTAAAGCACTTCTTTAGGAGCTTCACTTCACCTTAGCTATTTTCCTTAAGATTAGGAATAGACACTAGGTTAGATTTATTCATTGAATAAGTGATTTATTCAATGAATGGAACCTTGGTTTTATTAGTTTTTAGATTTTTATAATTTCATTTTGATTATTTTATCTTTCAATTTTAGATTAAGAATAAGAGATTCATTTATTAAGCTTGATTTTACTTAATAGAATATGCCTTAATCATCAGCTCACTTATAGATTGAACCATAAATCTTAAGCTTACCCTTAAATTATGTGATTGAACCCAAATTTGTGGTGTTTAATTCATAATCCCTAACTTAGTATATCTTAATCTGATCTTAGCTTAGAATATCTCAATTCATCAATTAGGATGTGATGATTTATTATTTAACTTATAGTCAATTTTGATTAAACTAAATTGGAACCTGATCAGTTCTGATTATTTTCAACTTAAAAGGCCATGTTTCTAAGTTGTATAACTTAGAATAGTTAGAATGGTTTAATAGATGATAACAGATATCACATAAGTCTAGATTGAGTCTCTTGCTTACTTTGACTTGATAGCTTGGCATACCTTGGATATTGAGACTTACTTCTTGAGCATAATAGGGGAACTTAGGATATGGATGATACATCCTAAGTTAGTGTTTATAAAGCATATCATTCATCTAGTTCTTGCAGTGCTTTCAGTTAGTAGAGTATGTCTTAGCTTAGTCTGCCACTTTGGTTCTTATATTATTATAGAATAGTCTCAGGCCTAGTGTATTGGATGTCTAGGATGGTTATAGACTTATTATATAAGTTTAACTCAGGCATATCTTTTTGGATGTCTAGGATGGTTATAATTGAACTCTCTGTTCAGATATGGCCTATTGCCTAGTATGATAGTATTATGTCTTAGGCTTACTGCTACTCTAGTCTAGTTTTCAGTTTTGCTTGCTGTGCCACATGTTTCAGTAGTCTTACTTACAGTACTGGCTTGCTTTGCCACATGTCTCAATGGCTTTATGGTACATTGATTGTTTTGTTTTTTGCCACATGTCTCAGTGGTCTTTCCTATTCATATCAATCTGCATGTTGTATGTATACTCTTATGGATTAGCTATATATATTGGCATGTTTTGAATGTTAGAATTTCTTATTATATTCAGTACTTGTGTTCTTTTATACTTAGCATATTTTAATATGATCATAATCATGTTATGATCAGATTTATTACAGTAGTTGCAGTTACTTTTGCTTTTAGCTTCACCTTACTTACTTTCGTGTTTTGTATGTTATTTCACATACTTGTTAATTGCTATAAATGGATAGTTTATAGTTACACCATTTCTTGTATAGCTTATTGTACCCCTTAATTGCTTGCATATTAGATTAATCAAATGTGATATCTTTAATTAATCAGTTTATTTAAAATAACTTAAATTGTACTTAGACTTATTAAAGTCTAATTAGATTTTTTTTTGGTTGTGCCCTGTCATATATGTATATATAGCAGATCAGGAGTATAGGTCATATCAAACGCTTGAGGATTTAGCTGCTATTAGGTTAAAGTAAAGTACAGCTCATTGAATGAGATATGCTTCTATTTTCTTGGCCTGCATTTAGTAAAAATTTAATAACTAATTTTTCTTATTCTTACTGTTCTGCATTTAATTTATTGTATATGAATGAATTAAATATGGACTGTGTCTGGATACCTTCTCTTTACTTATTTTTGTACTGCTATATTATATGTATGTTTCTGTTGGATCTTGCTCAGCTCCTGATTAGTATCACAGATATGTTTTTAGTTTAATGCTTGTGGTACTAATGACGGCCACCTCTTAAACTTAGTTGATTAAGGGGCGGCCTTCACAGTTGGTATCGGAGAGATCCATAGGGTGTTAGATAGGAGTTATGTTCCTATCTACATAATGGTTCGTTCTTATGTTGAACATGATTAGAGAAACATTAGTATAGTAGTTTTGAGATCCACAGTTCATTCAATACAAAACTAAAATGTTAGAATGATGAGAACATCAAGAAAGAGTAATATAAAAATCCTAGGACTCAGAAAAGAGTCAAGTTATAGATGTCAGAAAAATAATATGAGAGAAACATAAAGTGATACATGGAACGACACATTTAGTAACCTTAACCACGTCATCGTTCTGTTGAATCATTTCTTAAGTTACATGTAGACTCAATTCCAACTTAAATAGTAAATTTTGATTTATAAAATCAGCGTGGAAAGCTAAATAATTTATGCATTTATATATGACTTGCAAACTTGTCGTATAATTGCCGAGGCATTTGCGGGATATGATTTATCTATAGGTTATGTGAATTTAGTAAGAATGTTCTTACATAGTGAAGAAATTCATCATTTGTGGAGATAAGATGAAGAAGTTAGGAGTTAAGCCTAAAAATATCTCTAAGCTAATAATTATATCACTAATAATAGAAAAGAAAATGACAAAATGCAGAATCTGTGAATTCGGTTGCAGACGAACTTACTGAAACTGCATTTGTATCCATTTCTTTGATATTAAATTTGCAAACTTTCAAACTACCTCTCGGACTATTACGAATGGACTCCACCTTGATTAAGATAATTCTTTTGGCATTCTCATCTTATTAGCTTGTCGTTATTTTAGATCTCAAGCTCTAAGATGGTAGGATTCAAATTTTCATAATCCAAATTCCTAAATCTTGTTTGATTCATAATTATCTAATCTCGTTCAGTTTGCGATTTGAATCTACTGTGAAACTAAATCTACCAATCTAGAAAGTGAATTAAGAAGTGCTCGAGCAATAGATATGCCGAAATGGGAACGGAAAAGAAAGTTTGCATGTTGTCGACACCACCGCCTCATGCACCCTCACTTGACATTGCTGTCTTTGCCTCGCACATCACCTTCATTTGTCAATGCCTCCACTACGTATCATCACTTGTACCCGTTGACACCTAGCTTCCACCTTCAAGACTCCTGTGCCAGCCCGTCTTCCCATTCGCGATCCACACCTCTCTACACTAAAATGTGTGTGTCAAGGACCACGTGCGAGTGTCGAGCAATAACTAAAATTGCTTAAAAGCACCATACCGTGCGAGAAATTGCTCGCACCACCCTCAATTTGATCTCCAAGAAATCTCACAATAGGCGTCTATGTAACTATAATAAGCGAATTTTGTGTCTTACAATATGGGTTGAACACAATAGAGAATTTTTAATCACCTGTCAAGTGCTCAACAATTGTTAAGAATACAATTTTACCTATTTGGAGAATCTTAATGGCTTGATTGTCTAAATCAACGACAGCATTTTTACAACTTTTTCCTATTATCACTAGCAAAATATATGGCCTCTCTACTTAGTTTTGTCCTAAATCTTGCAATTCTTTTTTTAATCTCTTGCCTCAATCTGCATTAAGCAATATAACAACAGATTTTTTTTCTTTCATGTAATATTATTGCTATCAACTTATCATATTTGTTTTGCCATGTGCGTAAGCAACAAGTTAAAGAATTAATCTTGCCATTATACGAACTACCATCGAATTATTTTGTTATGAATGGAAAGTAAAGTTCATATTTTGTGGAAGCAACGTTCCTTGTGGTTAATGAAAAAATAAAAATGAATAGAAACCTAGCGGCTTTATGTATTTAGTGAATTAATTAGTGCATCAACTTATATATACACAAGTAAGGTTTAATAGATCATATATTGTCTCAACTTCCATGCACTGTCGCACTCGGGATTGATCAAAATGAGCAAATTCATTTATTGAAGTATTCAAAATGCATGTAAAATTTTGGGGGATTGTGAACCCCTCACTTATGCAAAATTTCCAACATAAAAATTTCTGTTTGCCGTAAACGATGGGGTCTATATTTGGAAACTTGCACCTTTTTGTTTGCTGTTATTATTGCGGGTGTTGTATAAGATTTTAGCTGCACTTGGAATGTTGCCTTTATTTCGATTATTTAAGTTATGAAGTTCAAGACTTAGGGACATAGCCATATGAGTACTAGAATATACTGCTTTTGGTATCAAATTATTCTATTCTAGTACAATTTTTTTTTCTGTTGACTTGAATGAAGGAAATTATAATTTCTTAGTTGAACGAATGTGTAAATTTATGTTGAGATCCTTCTCTTGCAGTCTTTAGTATTAAAGGATTATAAATTTTGTCTTCACTAAAATAATTATTTGTGCAGTCAGCCTTTTTATTAGTCGAATTCATTTCTGGGCAAACAAACAAACAATCAAAATACTATTAGAAGGAAAGTTTTGTTAGTTAAATAGCTATGATATTTTGTATGTCATCATCATCCTTATATATATCCATGCAACGTCTAGTCAAGTTCTAATCTGAATTTTTGCTTTACTATTGAAAACTGAAGTCACCGCATCCAATACCGATTTTAATTCAATATGAAAGTATTTGGACCTTCTAGTGCTTAATATAATTAGGATTAAGGATGCATCGAATATACTTTAAACTTCATATTAGTTGTGAATATTGTTTTATAAGGACCTAATTATTTTAAGATTGAAAATTTAAATTGAGAAGTTATTGTAAGCGGCATTAGCTTTATTTCCGTTAACTTTGTTTGTGATGTTTGGAGGGTTCAACTTATATTGAGTTGTTGATCAAATGCATTTTATATTCGGATACTTTATTTCACCTTGGATGCAATTCACATTAGATTCAATCTAGACAGCTCATTAAGCTTGAAATTCCTTTTATCGTTAAACTTTTGATTGTAGGCAATATTATTGTACTTAGACTTATTAAAGCCTAACCAGATTTTTCTTTTTTGGCTGTGCCTTGTCATATATGTATGTATGGCAGATCAGAAGTATAGGTCAGATCCACCACTTGTGGATTTAACTGCTAGCAGGTTAAAGTAAAGTGCAACTCATTGAAGGAGATATGCTTCCACCTTCTTGGCCTGCATTTAGTAAAAGTGTGATAACTAATTTTTCTTATTCTTACTGTTCTGCATTTAATGTATTGTATGTAAATGAATTAAATGTGGACTGTGTCTGAATGTTTCTTTTCATTCTTTGTACTGATATACTATATGTATATTTCTGTTGGATCTTGCTCAGCTCCTGATTAGTATTACGGATATATTTTTAGTTTAATGTCCGTGGTACTAATGACGACCACCTCTTAACACTTATTTGATTAAGGGGCGGCCGCCACAGTTGGTATTAGAAAGATCCATAGGGTGTCAGATAGAGGCCATGCTTTTATCTACCTAATGGTTCGTTCTTATGTTGAGCAGAATTTGGCAAACATTAGTATAGTAGCAATTGGATCCACAGTTCATTCAATACAACACTGAAATGTTAGAATGATGAGAATATCATGAGAAAGCAATATAGATCTTATAGGACTTAGAAAAGAGTCAATCTAAAAGGTGTTAGAAAAATAAAATATGTTGGAAGGACAAAGTGACACGTGCAATGATGTATTTAACCATCTCAACCACCCCATTTATTCTTATGATTCATTTCCTTAGGCTATCACTAAATTCACTTCCAACTTAAACATGTCAAGTAAATTTTGATTATTAAATTTGACCCAATCAGTGTGGAAAACAAAATAAGGTAGAAATCTATATTTAACTTGCAAACTTGTCGTGCATTATTTTTGGGTTTCCTTAAGGCTGTGTGGATTTAGTAAAGATATTCTTACATAGTGAAGCAGTTAATAAATTGTGGAGATAAGATGGGAAAGTTGTAAATTAAGCTTAAGAATATCTCTAAGCTACTACCTATATTACAATTAATAATGGAGGAAGCGACAAAGCAGACGAACCTACATAAACTACATTTGTGTGTGTTCCCTAAGCCGTTCGTGTAATGTCACAACCTATTTTAGTTTATTCTTGTCCATAATTTTGTGCCTTTCGTCATTTCAGTTTGATTTAAGATTTGTTTGATTTCTTAAGGATTAGATTGGCTCAGCAGTTATTATAGCTCCTAATTTATGTACACATACAATCCATTGATAAATGGGATATCTAGCTGCTAAGGAGTTTGTATCGACATCCTTATGTCTCCCTTAATTTCAATTGTATGTATTTAAGTAACCCTCGCCGTCCTTGCTTAAATTACGTAGGCTCCAATATTATTGATAAGAAAAGGGTAGATAGAACTCTAACTCTTCAATTTTATAGAGTTAATCAAGTATTGCGTTCCCTGTGCTCGAATTAGAAGGGATATGCTGCATTTTTTATTTATTTACTTGCTAACTTATTGTTTTAATATTCAAATGGTGTTGGAATGAAAAATCTTAGAAGTTTGGTTTTAATTAGATATGTAAGAATAAATAAATACCCTCTTTGATGTAAATTGAAATGAAATGGCCGTTATTGTGGGGAGAAATAATTCGACACTCCTATCAATTCAGTTTGAGGGGTATGTTTAGTTCATCAAGCCCTCATTTGAATTAGCGTAATAACTACTTATTTGCAACTACCAATATGGTCTGCCTTCTATTTACAAAGATATTAAGTTGTTATTTTCAGCTTAAGAAATAGAAAGCAAATTATACGGTCAAATAATATTAGGCGCTCCCACAATGAATCCAAGCCAGCATCACACACAAACTAAGTGTTTCTTAGGGAAAAGACAGATTTAAGTCACATGATCTGTAGACGCCAAATCTAAAATAATCTATGGCAACAATAGTTCTTAGACTATCTATGAGTTCAATACATATTTTCAGCTTACCACATTCCTTCTTCCTCCAGCATTCAATATTCTCAGCTTTTTCTTTCAACTGCAACCACAAGTTTGATAATGGTTTATCAAGAGGTAAAAATACTGACAATCTTATCCACAAATACGGAATCTTCAGAAAGAATGAAACAAAATAAATGTTTCTTTCAAAGATGCTTTATTAACAGATTTAAAAGCAAGAAAAAAAAAAGTGATGTTAAATTACATAAATGCCAATAACGTCAAACTATTTTTAAATAAGTTTCAAACCCAAAGCCTAGATTTGAGAATAAACATGCTGATGCGAAGTTTAGAGCAGCTTTCGCATTACTTATGTCGCCCACAGGGAAAATGTGATTTCGTCACTCACGAGTCAGATTCCTAGCTTCAATTGCATAAGAAATGAACATGTAGTTGCTCCAACTTTCACACTATTTGCACCGAATTTAAAGCGAGCTCGCTGCCATCCCAGCTTAAATATCACATTGTAGATGGGATATATCTTCCGCGGGCCACTAATTTGTATTCCCCGCACCTCACTTGAGAATTTTCTACCCCAAGAGTTACGTTCGGGTGGTATAGCAAGTTACTTAGGAATAGATTACTTTCCATCTTATAGAGACCAAATTTTATTAGCCCTTTTAAAAGAAAGATGTGAGCCAATTTGTCTCAGAGTGTTTAATTTGCAAGAAGACCAAAGCTCAAAAGTAAAGGTCTAGAAATATATCGCTTTGTCTGTGCTGTACCGAACTTGGGAAGATTTGTTAAAGGATTTTGCATTAGGACTATCCATTATATAATTCTCACTGATTTAGTTGCTGTTGAGCAATTATGTCTCCAATTACTCTAGAAAGTTATATGAATTGATATTAATCTAAAGTTATGTGCTTTCCTGAGCTATTAATTTTAATTTTCACAAAGTTAGACTTTTAATTAGCCTTTAGTAAGTAAGCCTTTCATATTTGAACTACCTTTTAATTTACCATGCTATATAATCTAATTCCAACTACACTTTGCGTATTATCGGAGGGTGATTTCCACGACATGTTAGCATCAAACATTTTTTTTTTACACAATATTTGACATCACCTTTTATAAACCCTCTTTTATATAGTTGTCAATAGATCAAAAAGATCAACTCAGCTCAAGAAGATAATAGCAAATGGAGAATAAAAGCTTTATTGTGGTTAATTTTCAAGTGCATTGGGCTTTTAGGATCTGATTCTCTCGCTCTTCTTGATCCAGAATGCTTCAATTCTTTTATGAAGCTGTTCTTCTTGTCGGAGAACCTTGTTGATGCTTTTCATAATAAGTATAGCGCACAAACAACAATGTATATTGTGATAGAAATTCATCATCCACGCTTAATGAAACGTAGCAAGTATTAAGAATGAAATGTGGTTCATTTCAGAATTTGTTATATCCATCTATAGATTGATAGAGGATCACGATGGGTCTATATTTGGGAAACCTCCACTTTTTGGTTGCTGCTATTATTGCGGGTGTTGTATAAGATTTTAGCTGCACTTGGAATGTTGCCTTTATTTCGATTATTCAAGTTATGAAGTTCAAGACTTAAGGGCCACAACCATGTGAGTACTAGAATATGCTGCTTTTGGTATCAAATTATTCTATTCTAGTACAGTTTTTATTTCTGTTGACTTGAATAAAGGAAACTATAATTTCTTAGTTGAACGAATGTGTAAATTTAGGTTGAGGTCCTTCTCTTGCAGTATTTAGTATTAAAGGATTATAAATTTTGTCTTGACTGAAATAACTATTTGTGCATTCAGCCTTTCTATTAGTCAAATTCCTTTCCGGGCAAACAAACAAACAATCAAAATATTATTAGAAAGAAAGTTTTGTTAGTTAAATAGCTATGATATTGTGTATGTCAACATCATCCTTATATATATCCATGCAACGTCTAGTCAAGTTCTAATATGAATTTTTGCTTTACTATTGAAAACTGAAGTCACCGCATCCGATACCGATTTTAATTCAATATGAACGTATTTGGACCTTCTAGTGCTTAATATAATTAGGATTAAGGATGCATCGAATATACTTTAAACTTCATATTAGTTGTGAATATTGTATTATAAGGACCTAATTATTTTAAGATTGAAAATTTAAATTGAGAAGTTATTGTAAGCGGCATTAGCTTTATTTCCGTTAACTTTGTTTGTGATGTTTGGAGGGTTCAACTTATATTGAGTTGTTGATCAAATGCATTTTATATTCGGATACTTTATTTCACCTTGGATGCAATTCACATTAGATTCAATCTAGACAGCTCATTAAGCTTGAAATTCCTTTTATCATTAAACTTTTGATTGTAGGCAATATTATTGGCTTGTTTCAGCCAACTGGTTCAATGAAAATTCATTTTTATAGCCTTCTCGCATGAATTAGCAGCAAAAGAGTCACTCCTTCTAAGAATAATGGCTCATGTTTTGAAAAATATTTGTTGCGAGGGTGATTCTACACTTCCCTGGTTGATCCTAGAAACCTAAGTTGCCTTTATTAATGGAGGTAAGTACCTCTTGCCAAGGAAATTATGAAACTTTTTATCTATGAATAAGAGTTTTGTTCCAAAATGAGTTTTTTTTCTGATATTCTTGAAGTTAATGCTGGCATAAGATTTCGTGCTCATTATAAGGGTTGCTGTTTCAGTGAGCCGTCATTTATTTAGCATGCTATTAAAGGGAATTATGTTAATGTGATGCTGTGTGGTCTATTTTACATGAAGTTTGGCTCAATTCTTTTGTTCATTTGCTGCATCAATCGGATATATTGGGAAATGCTATGGTCAAATTTTCTTAGTATACGGAGATGAATTCTTTCATTTAATACACCAAATTAATCTTTACTTGGGAAAGACATAAGCCCATAATTAGATACTATGGCACACACACACACATATATATATATATATATATATATATAAGTTGCACTAGAATGTATATGTTCTAAATTTTAAAAGAACTTATGCTAGACATATCATTATATATGGTTATGATGACGCTTTAGAAACTTTAAGCGAATTTAGTATCCCATCGTATATAAAATAATTTTAAGATTTGTGGAACTACTATGGTCACTGTCATTTGTTTTAAGGTGATTGGAATTGTGTCATTATAAAGTCTTCTTCACTCAGTGATACGAAAAAATCTTGTTCTTTTCCTTGATTGCTATAATAGCTGCATTGAATAAAGCATTGTGTTCATATGGATACTTGATCCTTGCATTGATCAAACCTTAATTTGTCAAGAGTGTCGTCATTTCATTTCAAATTCGTTGAAGCGTTTCCTTGATTTCAGTTGCAAGTTTTCTCGATCTCATTGATATTTTAGCTCTTTTTCTTTCTTTTTCAGAAGTATGACATCATTTTAAGTTCTTATTGAAAACGTAACACCAAAGCCAACTAGTATGCAATATGATGAAGTTGGTAGTGTATCACCTTTCCTTTGCCAACATCTTTTTTTAGCTTGTACCTGTTCTTCATGATGTCTGCTTCAACGTCAAGATTATTCTTTTCGAGTGTAGCACAGTGGTAGCTCAGTTGAGTGAGTAGTGGCGTTTGTTGCTAGTTTGTTTCCCTAGTTCTTAGAGGAAAATACATTGGTAGCATACCCTACTATGCCACTCAACCCAGTTGCTGGTGCTAAATTTTCTAACATTTCAGCATTTTCTATAGCTTGCCATCATTAATTTTGACTTGCCTGTTTCATTTAAGCAGTGATGTCGAGGACGACATAGTTCTTAAGTGGGGGAGTCTGTAACAATCCGGTGTTGTTATTAAGTCGTTTAGGCCTAAACCTAATCAGATTAAGAGAAAATATAAGATCCTGATTTAAGTCAAATAAAAATCAAATAAAATAATCCTCAAATAAAGCATATTGAGGGGATCTACTTGCGAAAATTTGAGCTCAATCGGGGTCTCGGATCATCCTAAATAAATTCAAAAAGTTTAAATTTTCAAAGTTGATAATAGATAAAATAAAAATCAAATTTCAGAAATTTTTGTAGATTTGAGTTAAGCGTTATATGAGGGTGTTATGTTTTAAGTTTCAAAAATTTTCAAGCTCCAGAATAATCGTAGCGAATTTTTAAAATTTTTCACTTAAAAATTAATATAAAATAAAATACTCGTCCAAATTCAATAATTTTTGAACGCTTGTGTTCGTCTCATCGAGACGGTCGTTTAGGTACTAAGTTCGTAATTTTTGGAGTTTGATCAGCCATTGATCAAAAATTCAGAAGTTTTAAGTAATTTTGACCATTTGATTGCAATCCGATGTCCCTAAATAACTTGAGCTACTTATAAAATACTCTCTTCTAACCTAATTTTTCTAAACCACTAACCTAAATCCTCACAGTCGAAATTCTCTTGCCTCCCAATTGACTTTTTTTTTTCTTCCATCCAACGCATTGAGGAGCTCTTCTCCTTCCTCTCGGCTATGGCTGATGGCCTCTCCTCCTCTCCATCTTCGAGCATCAATCTTCATCACGCCATGAGCAGATCTTCTCATCAGCTGGGTGCCGATCCTCTATAGGACCGATTGGTACTCACTTCTCCAAGCTCGGGCTCTTCCTCTCTCTGTTGGACGGCCGAGCCCTCCTTGGCCACATAAAGCTCCGCCTCTCTGCTGAGGTTCGATTGCATGGGAGTCGATCCTTCTTCCTCCTTTGCCGCCCACTTTCAGAAAGGTATATATACTTATATACAAGTATATATATATATAAATTGTAGTGCACTTTAATTTCAGAATAATAATATCAAACCCATCCTTTAGCCATTTCAAATGAGCAACCAAAGATGACTGTTATTTTGATATCACCCCAAAACGAACAATAAAAACTCCTAAAGATGATAAAATATAGCAAAATTTAATCAATGCAAAATATAAAATGCTTGCTCCGTAAATGATTAAATTAAAGTGCACTACATTCCATACATTTTACATTTATATATTATTAATTAGAATAGTAATTTAAATTTTCAATAATTAGTTATTAGCTTTGTTCATTTATATTTTGTATCTTGTGATCAGTAGAGATTGCAATATTTCTTCTCATAGGCTCACAATAATTTATATAAAACTAGAGAAATAATATTTACTTGTATTAGTCATTGTTTAATTAGTCCTACAACATTTTGATTATGCTTGCTCCGTAAATGCTTTTAAGGAATATAATACATTTGTATGAGCGACCATTAAAGCTTGCTAATTAATTCTTTGTAAGATTTTGGCAATATTTTATGATGAGATTTTTATCAAACTAGATGGGATGAAAATAATAATATGTTTCTTTTTTTCAAATGCATAATATATATAGTAATATGAGTTTTCTTATCTCATGATGTATAATAAGTTTAACCTCATCATCTATATATCATCATTGTGTTCAATATAATGTTATTATTTAAATATAATATTGATACCTCTTATGTCAAAATTAAAGTTCAACATATCTATCAAAATTATCACCTTTTAAGCATGAAATTATATTGGACCAAAGCTATCTTGTCATATGTATCTAAAACCTTAATTAAGATTAGTGATGAAACTAAATTTGAATACTTGAAATGCTTAAGTAGTTAGTGAACCCCCCCCCCCCCTCTCTGTTAAATGATCATGTAATGATTGTATGAAGAAGTTAGCTTAGTGATGAGTTTAACTTCATCTCTATTAAATATTACTAAAGCATGTTCAAGCATCTTTAACGAATTTGAATGTAAAATTGTTTGATTATTTCACTCTTTATTGATTATCTACCTCTATTGCATGTAGCTAAGCTCATTAGAACTCATGCGCTTTCTCAAATTAGTTGTATCAATCACTTAAGTCACTCATAAATGAATGGTTTAAAGTTTATCCATACGTATCAGCTTATTTAATGCTCCTAAACTAGTGCTCATGGTTCTCTTAGTAAATATTATTCATGATTAGAAATAGCTGAAATAATGATTGGACTTCAAGTTTATATTCGTAAATAATTGCAAGTGATCTTATTAGAGTTCTCATTGTTTGCTACACCCATATTTAAAAGAATGAATAAATCGATTATTCAGAATTTAGTTAATGCCATGGTTGATCATAATGGGATTGTAATAAAGATCTTCTGCTATGGGACTATAGTCATGAGGCTTCTTTTTAAAGGTACGTTATGTACTTACAACTTTATTGAGTTATGTATTCTCTTAATTATATTATTTTCTTGAGCTCTATGTACAGTGCGTACACCACTTGCATAGATCTTAACATCATTAGTGATTGGATTATTATTTGAAAACCATGACATCAGGGTATAGGAACTCTTGCTAACTAAGTAGTAATCATTACCTTAGTTAAAAATTGTAAATTATGCGAACATGAACTATAACCTAGAGTCAAAACTAAAACACTTCCTTAGGAGCTTCACTTCACCTTAGGCTCTTTTCCTTAAGATTAGGAATAGACACTAGGTTAGATTCATTAATTAAATAAGTGATTTATTCAATGAATGATACCATGGTTTTATTAGTTTCTAGATTTTCATAATTTCATTTTGATTATTTTATCTTTCAATTTTAGATTAAGAATAAGAAATTCATTTATTAAGCTTGATTTTACTTAATAGAATATGCCTTAATCATCAGTTCACTTGTAGATTGAACCATAGATCTTAAGCTTACCTTTAGATTATGTAATTGAACCCAAATTTGTAGTGTTTAATTCATAATCCATAGCTTAGTAGATCTTGATCTGATCTTAGCTTAGAATGTCTCAATTCATCAATTAGGATGTGATGAAATATTATTAAACTTATAGTCGCTTTTGATTGAACTAAATTGGAACATGATCAGTTCTGATTGTTTTTAACTTATAAGATTATGTTTTTAAGTTGTATAACTTGGAATAGTTATACAACTATTCCATAAGTCTAGATTAAGTCTCTTGCTTACTTTGACTTGATAGGGCATACCTTGGATATTGAGCCTTATTTCTTGAGCATAATAGGAGAACTTAGGATATGGATGATACATCCTAAGTTAGTGTTTGTAAAGCATATCATTCATCTAGTTCTTGCAGTGCTTTTAGTTAGTATAGTATGTCCTAGCTTAATCTTCCTCTTCAGTTCTTGTATTGTTATATAATAGTCTCAAGCCTAGCATATTGGATGTCTAGGATGGTTATAGACTTATTTTATGAGTTCAACTCAGGCCTAGCGTATTGGATGTCTAGGATGGTTATAGTTGAACTCTCTGTTTAGAGGCCCTGTATGGCCTATTGTTTGGTATGGTAGTACTATGTCTTAGGCTTACTGCTACTATAATCTAGTTTTTAGTTTTGCTTGCTGTGCCATATGTTTCAGTGGTCTTTCTTACGGTATTGGCTTGTTTTGCCACATATCTCAGTGGCTTTACGGTGCATTGATTATTTTTCTTTTTGCCACATGTCTCAGTGGTCTTTTGTTTTCATATCAATTTGCATGTTGTATGTATTCTCTTATGGATTAGCTATATATATTGGCATATTTAGAATGTTAGAATTTCTTGTTATATTCAGTACTTATGTTCTTTTATACTTAACATATTTTAATGTGATCATAATCATGTTAGGATCAGCTTTATTACAGTAGTTGTAGTTACTTTTGCTTTTAGCTTCACCTTATTTACTTTCGTGTTTTGTATGTTATTTCACATACTTGTTGATTGCTATAAATGGATAGTTTATAGTTATACTATTTCTTGTATAG
Source organism: Gastrodia elata (assembly GCA_016760335.1). Taxonomy (NCBI): domain Eukaryota; kingdom Viridiplantae; phylum Streptophyta; class Magnoliopsida; order Asparagales; family Orchidaceae; genus Gastrodia; species Gastrodia elata. Next base: position 31,405,971 of record CM028681.1, read on the forward strand.
CTTGTTGCACCCCATAATTGTTTGCATGTTAGATTAATCAAATATGATATCTTTAATTAATTAGTTCATTTAAAATAGCTTAAATTGTACTTAGACTTATTAAAGTCTAACTAGATTTTCTTTTTTTGACTGTGCCCTGTCATATATATACATATGACAGATCAGGAGTATAGGTCAGATCCAGAGCTTGAGGATTTAGCTACTAGCAGGTTAAAGTAAAGTGCAGCTCATTGAAGGAGATATGCTTCCATTTTCTTGGCCTGCATTTAGTAAAAGTGTAATAACTAATTTTTCTTATTCTTACTGTTCTGCATTTAATGTATTGTAAGTGATTGAATTAAATGTGGACTATGTTTGGATACCTCATCATTACTTATTTTTGCACTGCTATACTATATGTATGTTTCTGTTGGATCTTGCTCAGCTCCTGATTAGTATTACAGATATGTTTTTTATTTAACGTTGGTGGTACTAATGACGACCACCTCTTAAACTTAGTTGATTAAGGGGTGGCCGTCATACCTCATCACAATTAGCACAAGCCTCCAATTGAAAATGCCAATATATAAAACTCCTCCTATTTTTTCACTTAAGTACCCATGTCATATTTGGACCCTGAATGGTCCAAAATGCCCTCCAATTTACTTAGGGCATAACCTGAATTTGTGCAGAAGTCCGCCAGGTGCTATAGTGCGGTAGCGCCCATGTCTCGGGTTGGCATTCACTGCGATGCACGATAGCGCATGCGTCTCAAATCGTCAGCAACTTGGGATGGACCTGCTGCGGCGCACGGCCATGCCAATTTCTGATGGGGTGTGTTGCAGCGCATGCTTGTCTGACTACGACCACTGAGGTGCATGATAGCACCTCTGTCTCGGTGAGGGACTACCAGGGTGCGCTGTAGTACACTACGGTGCACAGAAGTGCTTATGTTGAATATGGACTTCACTCCTTGTACTGAGTCACCTCAGAACCTCCAGGATGCTCATCGAATCACCATTAGCACCAAAATTATGGACTAAATGGTCTCCACAACACAAAAATCTCCCACTTAGAGACCCTTAGGAAATCACCTCAACTTCGTAGTTTGATTCTTCATTGTCTTCTTCCATTCTTATCAAGAATATGGTGTGGCTCACCTGCTCTCTCTTCACGTACTGAGGCAAATTGAAGCTGCACATAACTTCAGTTTCTCCACTGTTACTGCTTTAGTAAGCATATCAGTTGGATTCTTAGAAGTGTGGATATTCTCCAATCCAAAGCTGTCCTTCTTCCAACGGTGTTTGGATGAAATGGTAATGAAGTTTGTCCTGGCATGAAATGCTGCATTCTTTGCTAGATGAATAGTATTCATACTATCACTATAGCGCTTCATATCCTTCTACTACTTACCCAATTCTATCATGAAACTCTTCAACTAGATCATCTCCTTACTTGCCTCTATAATGAAAATATATTATGCCTCCGTAGTAGATAGCGACATGATGTTTTGTAGCCTGAAGATCCAACTCACCGCAGCACTACTAATGTATACACTTGTAGCGCCCCGTCCTATCACCGTAAGCAAATGAATTAACAATTGGCAGTAAAATGGTGCGCTACTCGGGAAGAACTATTGAACCTCCCAGAATAATCTTGCTGAAATAAAAGCTGCTGGACTAATCTTTAAGATAAGTGTAAAACCTTATCTTAAGTATTAGACAATATAATATATACATTATATTATGAGTGGAATATGAGTAATCCAATACATATAAGTATAATAATATTTCTAGTATGCTAATTACATCACAATACTAAGTATAGGTAGTAGTAAATACAGAGTGTGAAAGCTAAAGCATACATCTAGAAATATTCATCACAGAATCTAAGTAAAGTATTTATCTCAGAAAAAAAAATCCAAAATTATTACAACTATTTACTTATAAAAACACAGAAAATAATCTAAATACTGAACTAAAAATAATTACTACAAAAAATAAAGGCTGGTGAAGAGTCCTCTAATGCTCCACAAACTCCTCTTAGATCTCCTGTGAAGGCTCATTGTGGTACCCCACCTCTTAATCCATAAGATTAAGCTAAGGGATGGTGTGTCACATTGGCAAATCCTTTAATTAACATTAGATTATGGGTAAATCCTATTCCACTAGTAAGGAAGAGATAAGCCAATGCATACATATTGTGTAATTAGTCACTAAGCAAATACAGATCAGAGTGCAGAAGCAAGGTAAAGTAAACATTCATCTAATTTATCACAATAAATAGAGAAAATGCAGCATTCAACTCATAATAAATAGTACAGTAATAAAAACATAGTCAGATGGTACCTGTATTATTACAATATTTGATTAAGTTTAAATGAGCTGAAATGAAATTACTCATCCTCACAATGAACAGAAATGACTAAATAGCTTCAGCTCCTTCTTGGTGCCCCTCATAAAGGATATGATCTTCAGAAGGCTTGACTACCTCAAATAACTCAAAATCTACTATTGTTGGTTTCACAATGATAGGGCCCTAGCCAAAGAAAAGAAAAGTTTAGTTAACTATAATGTCTAAGTACATTTTAGACTGTTAATAATTCATAAGTTTTATGATATTACTATTTTACTTAGACTATAAAAACAAGCAAAGCATAAGTGTAATAGCCTAAGGCTATTATCCAGCTTAATTTTAGCTTAACTGTATCGTAATTTAGTTCATCTTGCCATTAGAATCAATCCCTAAAGTTTTGGTGCAATTTGGAGCTAAATTAAATATTTTGGATTATTTTAATATTTAATTAATTATAAAATTGAGGAATTTAATTTGACCTCGAAATCGAAATCTGACTTCACCGTTGTGATTGTCACCCATAAATTAGCTAAGGGTGAAGTTTTGGACATGTTTGGAAGTCGTCAGATTTTCGCAAATAATTTAATATAATTAAATGCACCGGAAAAATGGAATAATTAAATAATCATCGGAATTGAAATCTGACTTTGCTGTTGAATTCCTCACCCCCAAATTAGCTAAGGGTGAATTTTTGAGATTTTTTGAAGCACATGTCTTAAACCTGAATTTTTAATAAATCAAATATTTGGAATAAATAATCATTTATTCCTTAAATTGCATTTTTCTCTTTCTTGCCTTTTATTTTATTTGGATGACCCATCCCTCCATTTTCGACTGACCCCTCTCCTCCCCTCCTTAATTACAAGGCTTGATGGCTAAGGCTATCCCTCTCCCCTCACCTCATAACTCCCCTAGCCATACTCTACTTTCCCCCTTCTCCTCCTCCATCTTCTTTAAGGAGAAGCCTCAGCCCCTCCTTCTTTGCTTGCTGTCAAGTTAAAGCTGAAACTCCTCTCCTCTATTTTCCCTATTATTAAACTTGGTGCTGAAGAAGAAGAAGAAGAAGTTCGTCCTCCAAGCTTTCCAAGTCTTCTTCCTCCTCTTTTTAAAAGGCTAAGGTGTACCCATTTGATCCTCTTCCTTATCTTCTTTATGTTGTTACTATGCTTGTTTGTATCTTTAGAAATCCATGATTATGTATGGAAGCCATTAAGGTTCATTAAGGCTCATTAAGGCATCATATTACTTTGAAAATCTCATACTTTGTTTTTTTTCCATTTTGTATACCCAAACCTTTAACTCCATTGTTCGTATAGTTAGGATAATTTATTTGTAATAATTTTGGTATTGATGGAAAGGTATCAAAAAGACCTTTCCATTGGTATATGGCACAACTTATGGAATGATTTGGATTGAGAGTATTTGAGCTTGAAATGTGACCATTCACAGTTTTTGCACAGGCAAAATCACCGTCAAGCGCTACAGCGCCCGAAACTCAAATAGTTTCCACTGCTGCGCACCATAGTGCGCTGCAGCGAGCTACAACATCAATTCAAGAAAAATCATATGAAATAAATAAATAAACTAATTGAACAGTCACACAAAAGCTAAACTGCTGCGGAGCGCCACAGCCCATCCCAGCGGGCTGCAGCGTCATTTTGGGAAAAACTATAAAAAATCAAGAGAAAAATTAATGAAATAGTCACACAAAAGTTGGACTGCTATAGCGTGCCACAGCGGGCTGCAGCGTCTTTCTGGAAATCTATATGAAACCAGAAAATAGATTAATTGAACAGTATTTCCGCAAGTTAATCTGTCACATCGCGCCGCAGCACCTGAAAGCGCTGCTGCGCGCCGTAGCATCCAGCTCTCGAATCAAGCGCTGCAGTGCTTTGCATGCCACAACATTGTTTTCCGTTGGAGCGCGCCGCAACATCTAAAAGCGCTGCAGTTTGCCATAGCGTCCAGAATCATCTAGAATTGTACAGAATCGGCTAAAATGGCCAAAACCTCACTGTTTTTGCATTTTAAGGTCCATAGGACCATAGTGGGACTGAATTATATCAAATTTAAATCTAGTTTAGATAAAATTGAGCATTTCATAAAATTTATGTGAAAAATCAGATTTGAAAGTTTGTTATTTATAGCATGCGCTTAAAATCTCTTAAGTGTCTTAAAACTTTTGTGCCAAGTATTAAAGAATAGAATCTTTGAATGCTTGTATTAGCTAAGTAGGTCTTAATAACCAAATTTGCATGAAACTTAAATCTTTAGAGTTGTAATCAAGTGCTAACCCCTTTGGTTTTATTTAGAATTTGGTTAGCCTTAATTATCTTTAATTTTATGTTACTTTACATTCCTATGCTTTCATGATTTTAAGATGTATGATAGAGAACTTTAACATGTATTTGGACACCTAATTGTGCTTAATTGATATTAAACTATAATGGAATATAAGAATCTTGAGAACTTGATTAAGTAAATGATACTTAATCTAAATCTGAAATTTGATATCAATAATATACCAATAATATATTGATTTATCATTGATCTATAAATCGACCATTTGGTCTTAATTTTAGAAAGGCTAGGGGTTAAACCCTAACTTGTCTTGATTAAGATCTAAACTTTAATCACCTTAATCAAGTAAATTTGATTGAAAGATAATTCAATTGACATGATTCCAATAATACATGTGATTTGACATTAATCTTAAGTCACTAAATTAGAAGTGCTAAGGTAATTAAAGAACTTGTGTGATTAAGTATTTGACCTTAAACTTTACATCTTTGATTTTCTCTTATATAAGATGCCTAGCATAAGGTTAATTATAAAACTAAGTTTATTTATCACAAGATCAAATCTTAATAACATTCTTGATTATACCCCATAATTATAGTATAGGTATTGATTAGATGGGTTTACCTATATGATTTGATCAAAATAAGCTTAATGAATAAAACTTATGAGTGCTAGTATAAGTGTTAGACATGTAAGATCTTGATGATCTTATAATAGAATTTTATATAATTAAAAGGCCTAATTAATGCTAAATATTGAGGTAGGAAAGAACTGGTTCTTATATCCCGAGATAGGAACTGGTTCTTATATCCTTTTTAACCCTAGAAACTTAATCTTAGATCCTTGTGGTAGAATCACCTAAATACATAGAATGAAATCTCTCCAATATGGTAGTAACCTATATTGGGTGATCATTTTGATCATATCCTTGGAACCTTGTGTAGGATTCACCCAATTAGAGTCAGTATTCATAGCTTTGGTAAATCCTTGGTTATTAAATAGAATTGCTATAACCCAAATTATTGGTTGGGTATGATTATGCATATCCATGGTGTTGAGTCACTTTAGCAATATTCAGGATTAGTTGAGTCACTCCAATGTGGACTTATGATCAGGTGCTATCCCGAGGGATTAGACGAATATAGTTCTATTAGAGTAAATCTTTCAAGACTAAGAGTGTTACAATTAGTGAACAAGATCCTTAGTTTGAGATATAAACTGCGACCAGGTTCTGCATCCTATCGTAGTACGCTTCGATAAGTGCAGTTTAAGCAAACTAAGTATCTCAAGTCACTTTGCATATAATACTAAGTATGTTTGTAATTAGGTTATTTAACGACTTAGCTTGAGATATAAACTGTGACCGGGTTCTGCCTCCTATCAAAGTGCACTTTGATAAGTGGAGTTTAAAACAAGCTAAGGGTTGAATCTACCTTTCTTAGAAACATACAAGCATGTGTATACAACCTTCCCAACTAATGATCTTAAGTATTATCCTAAGCAAAGATAGTTATTGAAACTAGAACTAGGAGTCAGAATTTATTTGGAGGGATTCTGCACAATAGAGACACTTGATTTATTATCTAATTTCAACCCATTCTCTAAATTTCTGAATTTTAAGGCATGTAGCATGAACATGAGCATGAGCATAAGCACGAACATGAGCTTTGCGTATGAGTATCAGTGATGATTATGAATTATGAAATGTTGCATATATAAATCAGGGAATTTGTAGGATGACTAGTACTGGATTCCCAACCGGATATATATAGACATTGGACCGTACGATTCATACACGTTCAGTAATATTTTGGCTACATATCAGTATTATATCATGGCATATACAGATACATGACTTCAGTGACATACAGCATAGTTTTACATATTATCACTCAATTTCAGATTCATTACTATTTTGGTTTACTTTTAGTATACAATTTCCAGTATAGCTTTACCTTACTTTACTTCTTTATAGTATTCCTGCAAATTTATTTACATTATATAAATGTTAAATGAATAATTAGAACTGTATAAATTAGTTTAAATGTGTTAGACATATTGTCTAACACGGGGTACTTTTGGGATCCGACAATTTGCTAGATCTTGAGCAGTATATTGAGCCAGGTCAGGAGGACACCTAGGAGATTCAGAAGGAGCCCGTGGAGCACTAGTGGATTCTTCCCCAGTGTTTCTATTTTGCTTACTTTATTCCATTTCAGTACTTAGCTTTTATGTCTATATTGCATTAAATTATTTATAATAATTCTGGATGTGTTTTCTTTTCTTTTGTGAGATGAATATTTTATTTAGCTTCTGTGATGAATATTTCTAGATATTTGCTTTAGCTTCCGCACTCTATTTATACACTATTATACTTAATTTTGTGAAGTGATCAGTATATTAGAAATGCTGATATCTTATACATATATTGAATTCCTCATGTGTTTTACATCTAATGTATATATTAGCTCTCAACCCTCCTCGAGTTTGAGTCAGCAGCTCTTTAGATGGGTTCAGTTTGAGCTATTTTGGGGAGATAGGATATTCCTCCCCGAGTGGAGCGCCGCTCCGCCACCGAATTGATTACCCCCTCTTTGCGCGCGGCGATGGGGTGGGGCGCTACAATAAGGGTGCAACAAGCATACAAAGGAGAAGGATAACTTATAAATACAATATTTATAACTAAACAAGATTTGAGACAAAAAGGCACACCTCAAGTAAATTAAGCAAGGATAAGCATACATGTATAATATATAAGTAAAAGTACTGAAAGAAAAATCTAATCCTAAATATACTAATTATCATATGACATGTACTGATTTAAAAGAAAATAATCCATCAATGGTACATATAAGTAAGCAACAAAGGCTTCAAGGATTTGTTCTAATGATTAAATGAATCTAATGGAATGATAATTAGGATGCAATTAAGTTATGATTAGGCCAAGTAACAACCTAGGGTTGTTACAACACATAACCTGTAGTGCTTCTCGTGTTATCAACATATTCTGCAAGATTTGAATCCACATAACCCTGTAAAATAATGTCAGATATTCCAAAGTATAAAGCTTTGCCCGCTGTACCTTTCAAATACCTTAGGATCCACTTGATTGCATCCCAATGGTGCTTCTTTCTCATGAATCTGCTAACCACTCCCACTGCATGGGCAATATCTGAGCTCGTGCAGATCATCGCGTATATCAAGCTCCCAATTGCTGAAGCATAAAGAACCTTTAGTATATGCTCCTTATCATCTTTAAATTTTGGCATATGCTACTTTGATAAGCTGAAGTGACTTACTAAGGGAGTGCCCACTGGCTTTGGTGCACTAATATTGAATTTTTTCAGCACCTTTTCAACATATTATTTCTGCGACAACTTCATAATTCCTGCACCTCTTTCCCTATTGATTCTCATTCCAAGAATCTTCTTGGCCGGCCCCAAGTCTTTCATATCAAACTCCTTTGACATAAGCTCTTTCAGCATCCTTATCTCCTCCATGTTCAATAATACGATCAATATATCATCCACATATAGCAATAGAATGATATAGGAGGACTAACAATGTTTTATGTAACAATAGTGATCCGCCTGTCATCTCTTATACTTAGATTCTATCATGAACCTGTTAAATCTTTTATACCACTACCTTGGCTCTTAATTCAAGCCATAGCGGCTCTTTTTGAGCTTGCACACTAGCTCATATTTTTCTTTCTCTTGAGCCTTGTATCCTTCAGGTTGTTGCATATATAGCTCCTCCAGCTCTCCATAAAGAATAGGGGTATTAACATCCATTTACTCCAGATGCAAATTCTCAACTGCTAGAACATTCAACACAACCTTGATGGTTATCATCTTCACAACTAGGTGAAGATCTCACTATAGTCGATCCCATGCCTTTGCTGAAAACCCTTTACTAGCAAGTTTTATCTTGTAGCATTTGCTTATATTTGGTTCTTCCTTTATCCAGTAAACCCACTTATTCTGAAGAGTCTTCATAGTGGGTAGAGGTGCCAACTCCCATGTTCCATTTGACATGAGTGATACAATTTCATCATTTATAGTAGCCTCCCACTTAATTGAATCTTCAACTTGAAGTGCCTCTTCCAAGCTTTTTGGTTCACCTCCATCATTAGCAACAAATAGAACAAGAAAGGTAAGTACCTCTGTTGCAATTTTGTGACTTTGTGGATCTTCTAAATATGGGTGTTTATGGTTCAATATAGACACCCTCCTGAACTTCTTCTTATACTCCAACGTCTGGCTCAATGCTGTCATCAAGCTCTATGTGCCGTGGCTCTCCATCTGAAGTATCCTTGAAATCAGTCTTGACTCCAATACAATCCTTGTACATTTTACTTTTATTAAAAGTAACATCCCTGCTTCTAATGACCTAGTTCTGATTGTCCCAGAACCTGTAACCAAACTCGACCGTGCCATATTTAACAAATGTGCACTTGATTGCCTTTGCGTCAAGCTTGCTCTTGGATCCTGCATCAATGTGCACGTAGGATGAGCAGCCAAATATCTTGAGGTGGTTTAGTTTCACCTCCTTTCTGCTCCAAGTTTCCTCAGGAATCCCTTTATTCAAGGGTACACAATGTTCTCGATTTAACGGCTTCGCCCCATAACTACTTTGGGAGACCCGCATGCAATCTCATGCTCTTAGCTCTTTCTGTGATACTTTTGTTCATCTGTTCTGCAATACCATTTTGTTGTGATATTCTTGGGACTGTGAACTCCCTCTTAATGCCTCTCAAGACACAAAACTCCTTGAACTCCCTATCACAATTCTCATAGATATTATCAAACCTTAAGCACTTAAGCCTTAAAACCGTCTCGTTCTCCACCAAAGCTAACCACTTTCCAGACACATAAAATATAACATATTTATATTTTAGAAAGAACACATACCTTTCTCGTATGATCATCAATGAAAATGACAAAATATGTGGCTCTACCTATGGAAGAAATAGGAGCTAGCCCCCATACGTCTGTATGCACCAACTCAAGTTTCTTGCCTTTCAATTCCTTCCCAACTTTGGAGAATGAATTTGTAATAACCCTAGGTTATTACTTAGTCAAATCTTAGCTTAATTATAATTTAATTATCATTCCCTGGAGTTCATCTAGTCATTAGAACAAATCCATGAAAATTTGGAACAATTCGGAGCTCAATTGAATACTTGGAATATTTTAATAATATTTAATTAATTAAAAATTGAGATATTTAATTTGACATCAAAATCAAAATCTGACTTCGCCATTGCGATTGTCACCCCCATATTAGCTAGGGGTGATATTTTGGACGTGTTTGGAAGTTATCGGATTTTTGTGAATATTTTAATGTAATTAAATACCTAAGAAAAAGAATAATTATTTAATTGTCGGAATCAAAATTGAATTTCGCTGTTGAATTCCTCACCCTCAACTTAGCTAGGGATGTATTTTTGGGATTATTCGAAGCCCGTTTATTAATCCAATTTTTAATTAGAAAATTGAGTTAATTGAAAATTAAAAATAAATAATTAATCCTTTGATTAAATCCATTTTTCCTTCTTTATTTTTTTTCCCTTTGACTGACTCCATTTGGCACCCCCACCCATTTTCCTTCGCATGCAAAGACCCCTTCTTCACTTCCTTTCCTCCATTTTTTTTCTCAAGCCATCTCCCCATGCCTTGGATGGGATGGTTCCTTCTCATCCCATCCCATGGCTCAAGGCTGGAGCCATCCTCATCTCTTCCTATAAAAGGGAGCCCCAGTCCTCCCTCCTTCCTTACCGTCTAGTTGAAGCTCCTCCTCCCTCCTTCCTTGCTATGCTTGCTGCTGAAGAAGCTTTTCCTCTCCAAGTTTCTTCAAGAAAGTAGAGTTTTCTTCTTCCTAACCAAGGTACCCATTTACTATACTCTTCATTGTGATATTCTCTTCAATTGATTTAGCAAAGTGTTGTGAATGATATTTCCATTAGCTATGGATTCTATGCGTGATCATCGAGCCTCCATCGGACTCAATTGTGAAGACCTACTTAAGTAGTAATAAGTGAAACTCTTAAACATCAAGGCACCTTTTCAGATAATTATGGAATTCCAGATAAGAACTCCGAAGTTAAGCGTGCTCATATGGGAGCACTCCCAGGATGGGTGACCTACTGGGAAGTTATCTTCTGAGAGCAGAACCATGAGGCTTTTCAAGCCAAAGCGGACAACACCTTGGTGCTTAAGAGTTTGGGTTGTTACAAATGATATCAGAGCAAACCATAGGGTATCAGATAGGAGCTAAGTGTCGTACATGGCAAAGTACCACTTCATGTGAGCATCCTCTTGAACCCGTGATAGTTAAGGTGCTATATGGTTGTGGATACCTCTTAAGCTTGTAGTGGTCACCTCTAGTCCTATCTACCCAATAGATGGTTTTGGATCTATGTGCGAATACTGAAGAGGACGTTAGTGACTTAAGTTGGGGAGATTGTGAAGACCCAGTTAAGTAGTAATAAGTGAAACTCTTAAACATCGATGCACTTTTTCAGATAACGGTGAAGTTCATGATAAGAACTCCAAAGTTAAGAGTGCTCATGTTGGGAAGTTATCTTATGAGGGCAAAATTGTGAGTCCTTTCAAGTAGTAATAATTGGGAGCACTCCCAGAATGGGTGACCTGCTGGGAAGTTATCTTCCGAGGGCAGAACCGTGAGGCCTTTCAAGCTAAAGTGAACAATACCTTGGTGCTTAAGAGTTTGGGCTATTATAAATAGTATCAGAGCAAACCATAGGGTGTTAGATATTAGCTAAATGTCATACATGGCAAAGTACAACTTCATGTGAGCAGCCTCTTGAACCCGTGATGGTTAAGGTGCTACATAATTGTGGATACCCCTTGAGCCTGTAGTGGCCACCTCTAGTCCTATTTACATAATGGATGGTTTTTGGATCTGTGTACAGATACTGACGAGGATGTTAGTGACTTAAGTTGGGGAGATTGTGAAGACCGACTTAAGTAGTAATAAGTGAAATTCTTAAACATTGAGGCGCCTTTTCAGATAATGGTGGAGTTCCTGGTAAGAACTCAAAAGTTAAGTGTGCTCATGTTGGAAAGTTATCTTCTGAGGGCAAAACTGTGAGTCCTTTCAAGTAGTAATAAGTAGGAGCACTCCCAGAATGGGTGACCTACTGTGAAGTTATCTTTTGAGAGAAAAACCGTGAGGCCTTTCAAGCCAAAGCAGATAATACCTTAGTGCTTAAGAGTTTGGGCTATTACAAATAGTATTAGAGTAAACTATAGGGTGTCAGATAGGAGCTAAGTGTCATACATAGCAAAGTACAACTTCATGTGAGCAGCCTCTTGAACCCGTAATGGTTAAGGTGCTGTATAGTTGTAGATACCTCTTGAGCCTACACCTCTAATCCTATCTACCAAATAGATGGTTTTTGGATCTGTGTGTGGATACTGATGAGAACGTTAGTGACTTAAGTTGGGGAGATTGTGAAGACCCACTTAAGTAGTAATAAGTGAAACTCTTAAATATTGAGGCGCCTTTTCAGATAACGATGGAGTTCCTGATAAGAACTCCAAAGTTAAGTGTGATCCTGTTGGGAAGTTTTCTTCTGAGGGAAAAACCGTGAGGCCTTTTAAGTAGTAATAATTAGGAGCACTCTAAGAATGGGTGACCTGCTGGGAAGTTATCTTCTGAGGGCAAAATTGTGAGGCCTTTTAAGCCAAAGCAGACAATACTTTGGTGCTGAAGAGTTTGGGCTATTACAAATAGTATTAGAGCAAATCATAGGGTGTCATACATGGCAAAGTACCACTTCATGTGAACAACCTCTTGAACCTGTGATAGTTAAGGTGCTATATTGTAATAGCCCAAACTCTTAAGCACCAAGATATTGTCCGCTTTGGCTTGAAATGCCTCACAGTTTTGCCCTCAGAAGATAACTTCCTAGCAGGTCATCCATCCTGGGAGTGCTCCCACATGAGCACGCTTAACTTTGGAGTTCTTATTAGGAACTTCACTGTTATCTGAAAAGGTGCCTAGATGTTTAAGAGTTTCGCTTATTACTACTTAAGTGGGTCATCACATTTTCCCAACTTAAGTAACTGACGTCCTTGTCAGTATCCACACACAGATCCAAGAACCATCTGCTGGGTAGATAGGACTAGAGGTGACCCCTACAGGCATAAGAGGTACCCACAACCATGTCGCACCTTAACCATCATAGGTTCAAGAGACTGCTCACATAAAGTGGTACTTTTCTATGTATGACACTTAGTTCCTATCTGACACCCTATAGTTTTCTCTGATACCATTTGTAACAGCCCAAACTCTTAAGTACCAAGGTATTGTCCGCTTTGGCTTGAAATGCCTCACAGTTTTGCCCTCAGAAGATAACTTCCCAGCAGGTCATCGAATCATATGCAATGAAATCGAATGGAAATCAAAGGAGAATCGGGATACGTATAATAAAGTAGCATTTTAGGACCTCTTTAGAATCCCGTAACTTTTGACCTATTTATTAGAACATAGTCAATATGGGTCTTAAAATGCTCAGGAGAGCAGCCCCATCAATGTAGTAGTATTAGTTTTCCCATTTGGGCATCAGGACAAAAAGTTAACCCTAGAACTCTTAGTGAAAAATGACCAAAATGCCCTTGGAATTCAAATGACCATAACTTGGTCAAATTAACTCCAAATTCAAAAATTCAAGATGCTAACTTGTTTAGAATTTCAATGTCATTAATAAACTGAAACAATATCTAGGATCTGAACCCTAAAAAATTAGAAAATGATCAAAATACCCCAAACCTTAGTTAGGTCATAACTTGACCATTTGAGGTCCAAATTGGGTTTACTCCCCACCAACATACTCAGTACATTATAGGGAAGCTATAGAAACTAAGTTTGCTAAAATTGGACTTCAAACGGAAAAGTTCGATTTTTATCACCTATTGACCGACTCGAATTTATCAAATTACCCTTCAAACTTAAAACATCCATAACTTAGTCAATTGACCTCAGAATGCAGTGTTCTTGGACTTTATGGAATTCTTGAGTAGTAACCTACCATAAACTGCATAAAAACTTAGTTTTCAATAGAGTGAAAATTACTTAAATACCCTTAAGTGATAAACCTTAGTTTGAACCTGTAGGGTCTGTTTCTCATCCAAATTGGACGTACTTACTGTCTATCTTCAAGTTAGACAGTAAGGAATCATATGGAAAAGAGAAACCTCATTTTGGCCACTTAAATCAAAAGTTGACTTTTTGGACTCTTAAGTAGGGGCAAAATGGTCCTTTTGCCCCAAATTTAGGATAAACACCCTTAACCTTTAATTAGTCTTTTAAATTAATAAAATTAATATTATAGCCATATTAGTGACATTCAAGTAAGTAAAATCAATAGTTAGGTCAGATTCCAAAATATTCCTAAGTCTTTAACACTACACCTTAAGGACCCTTCCTGAGACTAGGACTAGATCATAGGGTTGATTTCATTCATTGAAAAATAGGGTTTTTCAATGAATGAATCCTTGGTTTTATTAGTTTCTAGAATTTTTCAACTTATTGTGATTATTTTATCTTTTGATCTTAGATCTAAGATATGAGATTCATCATATTAAGTTTGATTACCTAATAGGATTGACCTTGATTATTAGATCACTATTAGAATTAAACCTAGATATTAGGTCTTACTCTTTTGGGATTATGTGATTAAGCCCAATCACGAGATGTTTAATTCATAATCTATAGTTTAGTAGTTTCTAGTTAGAACGTCAAAAATTATTAATTTGGTCGTAATGATTTGTTACTCAATTTTTTTGTCGATTTCGATTTGGTATATTAGGACCTAGCTAGTCTTAATATTTTGTAACTTGTAAGGACGAATGTCTAAGTTACACTTGATATGCAGGAAAATAGTGATCCTGAACTTGTGTAACTTGGAATAGCTAGAATGGATAATAGAAAACAAATGATATCACCATATTAATATAGTCCCTTGCTTGCATTGATACTTTGTGCTACACATTCCTTGTATATTTGAGCTTACTTCCTTGGACATTTCATATAAGATAACTTTGTGCATGAAAATAAAAACTTAGAATAATAGGACAACAGTTGCCTTTGGGTCCGGTTTATAGTGATTATGGTGCACATTTGCCCCGATGGACAGGGGTAAGATGAGACCAGGATGCCTAACTTTCTCATTGAGGAGAGTGTGTTAGGCTTGGGACCCATATAGTCTTGCAGACGTGCTTGACTCCTCAGTTGTTTCTAATTGTTATCCATAAAAACAAAGTAAAACAACTAAAATATGTTGCATAAGTATTGTCTACCTCTTCGGTCATGCAGTATGTTCAGTATATTTACAGATTGAGATGTATATATATGTGGGCCAGTTTAGCCAAGTCCTCTAATATGGCAGTCAGTATACAGAGTTTGATGTGCAGTCTTAGTGTTTGGCTATGTTTTAGTATTGCTTATTCAGTCAGTTACTTCTTTGTACAGCTTACATACAGTAGGATGTTAGATTTTGTTGCTATGTATATGTATCACTGCTGAGATTTATTATTATAATTTGCATATTTCATTTGATCACCAGTATATATTAGGATGTAGTATTTTCTTTCAGCACATGTTTAGTTACTTGTATTATATGCCTTACCTTGTTTACCTTGCTTTTGAGGCATGTCTTAGCCTCCTTTTTGCTTAAGTTATAAATGTTATTTATAGCTTTTACTCTTTCTTATTGTATTGCCAGTCGCTCCTTTATATATTGTTGCTTAGGAAAAAATGTGTAAAGTGGTGATATTTTAAAACATATGAAAGTGTATCAGCCTAAAATGTACTTAGACAAATTGTCTAACCAGATTTTCTCTTTTTTTGGTTGGGGCCCTACATTGTGAAATTGACAATGGCAGTGGTAGAGCAAATAGAGGATCTAGCACCCGAGGAGGAGCTATACCTAGAGGAGGAGCAGCAGCTCAGACCAGAGAATATCTAGTCCTTAGACTTATATATGAGGATGAGTGCATTTACATTTCCTTTTTTATTTAAACTTTAATTATTGTAATAATACAGGTACCCTTGACTGTGCATTTGGATTTATATGCTTATATTCAGAGCCATATTTTGCACTTATATTATATTATGATGCTTGGATGTCATTTATTGCTTCCGCACTCTGTATGTTTACTTATATAGTGACTGTTAGATTGATTCTGTGTTAACCCTTCCCTAACCAGGTGGATTAGGGAGTTTATCTTAATTCAATGGTAAGTAAGGGGTTAGCCAGAGTGACACACCACCCTTAACCTAATCCTTTGGCAGATTAAGGGTACGGGTCACCACATATATGGTTGTGGATACCTCTTGAGCTTGTAGTGGTCACCTCTAGTCCTATCTACCCAATGGATGGTTTTGGATCTGTGTGCGGATACTGACGAGGACGTTAGTGACTTAAGTTGGAAAGATTGTGAAGACCCACTTAAGTAGTAATAAGTGAAACTCTTAAACATCGATGCACCTTTTCAGATAATGGTGAAGTTCATGATAAGAACTCCAAAGTTAAGTGTGCTCATGTTGGGAAGTTATCTTATGAGGGCAAAACTGTGAGATCTTTCAAGTAGTAATAATTGGGAGCACTCCCAGAATGGGTGACCTGCTGGGAAGTTATCTTCTAAGGGCAGAACCATGAGGCCTTTCAAGCCAAAGCAGATAATACCTTGGTGCTTAAGAGTTTGGGCTATTACAAATGGTATCAGAGCAAACCATAGGGTGTCAGATATTAGCTAAGTGTCATAAATGGCAAAGCACAACTTCATGTGAGCAACCTCTTGAACCCGTGATGGTTAAGGTGCTACATAATTGTGGATACCCCTTGAGCCTGTAGTGGCCACCTCTAGTCCTATTTACCTAATGGATGGTTTTTGGATCTGTGTGCAGATACTGATGAGGATGTTAGTGACTTAAGTTGGGGAGACTGTGAAGACCAACTTAAGTAGTAATAAGTGGAACTCTTAAACATCGAGACGCCTTTTCAGATAACGGTGGAGTTCCAGTTAAGAACTCCAAAGTTAAATGTGCTAATGTTGGGAAGTTATCTTCTAAGAGCAAAACTATGAGGCCTTTCAAGTAGTAATAAATAGGAGCACTCCCAGAATGAGTGACCTGCTGTGAAGTTATCTTTTGAGGGAAAAACTATGAGGCTTTTCAAGCCAAAGCAGACAATACCTTAGTGCTTAAGAGTTTGGGCTATTACAAATGGTATCAGAGTAAACTATAGGGTGTCATATAGGAGCTAAGTGTCATACATAGCAAAGTACAACTTTATGTGAGCAGCCTCTTGAACCCGTAATGGTTAAGGTGATGCATAGTTGTGGATACCCCTTGAGCCTGTAGTGGTCACTTCTAATCCTATCTACCAAATGGATGGTTTTTGGATCTGTGTGTGGATACTGATGAGGACATTAGTGACTTAAGTTGGGGAGATTGTGAAGACCCACTTAAGTAGTAATAAGTGAAACTCTTAAACATCAAGGCACCTTTTTAGATAACGGTGGAGTTCCTGATAAGAACTCCAAAGTTAAGTGTGTTCCTATTGGGAAGTTATCTTCTGAGGGCAAAACCGTGAGGCCTTTCAAATAGTAATAATTGGGAGCACTCCAAGAATGGGTGACTTGCTGGGAAGTTATATTCTGAGGGAA
The DNA here is from genome assembly GCA_016760335.1 of Gastrodia elata. Lineage (NCBI taxonomy): Eukaryota > Viridiplantae > Streptophyta > Magnoliopsida > Asparagales > Orchidaceae > Gastrodia > Gastrodia elata. The sequence continues at coordinate 31,423,304 of CM028681.1, forward strand.
AAATTGTGAGGCCTTTTAAGCCAAAACGGATAATAGTTTGGTGCTTAAGAGTTTGGGCTATTAAAAATGGTATCAGAGTAAACCATAGGGTGTCGTACATGGCAAAGTACCACTTCATATGAGCAGCCTCTTGAACCCATGATAGTTAAGGTGATATATGGTTGTGGATCCTCTTGAGCTTGTAGTGGTCACCTCTAGTCCTATCTACCCAATGGATGGTTTTGAATCTGTGTGCGGATACTGACGAGGACATTAGTGACTTAAGTTGGGGAGATTATGAAGACACACTTAAGTAATAATAAGTGAAACTCTTAACCATCGATGCACCTTTTTAAATAATAGTGGATTTCATGATAAGAACTCCAAAGTGAAGTGTGCTCATGTTGGGAAGTTATCTTCTGAGGGAAAAATTGTGAGACCTTTTAAGTAGTAATAATTGGGAGCACTCCCAAAATGGGTGACCTGCTGGGAAGTTATCGTCTGAGGGTAAAACCGTGAGGCCTTTCAAGTCAAAGCAGACAGTACCTTAGTGCTTAAGAGTTTGGGCTATTACAAATGGTATCAGAGTAAACCATAGGATGTCAGATATTAGCTAAGTGTCATACATGGCAAGTACCACTTCATGTGAGCAGCTTCTTGAACTCGTGATGGTTAAGGTGCTACATAATTGTGGATACCCCTTGAGCCTGTAGTGGTTACCTCTAGTCCTGTTTACCCAATGGATGGTTTTTAGATCTGTGTGTGGATACTATTGAGGATGTTAGTGACTTAAGTTGGGGAGATTATGAAGAACCACTTAAGTAGTAATAAGTGAAACTCTTAAACATCAAGGTGCTTTTTTAGATAACGGTGGAGTTCCTGATAAGAACTCTAAAGTTAAGTGTGCTAATGTTGGGAAGTTATCTTCTGAGTGCAAAACTGTGAGGCCTTTCAAGTAGTAATAAGTGGGAGCACTCTCAGAATGGGTGACCTACTGTGAAGTTATCTTTTGCGGGCAAAACCGTGAGGCCTTTCAAGCCAAAGCAGATAATACCTTAGTGCTTAAGAGTTTGGGCTATTACAAATGGTATCTGAGCAAATTATAGGGTGTCAGATAGGAGCTAAGTGTCATACATAGAAAAGTACCACTTCATGTGAGCAGCCTCTTGAACTCGTAATGGTTAAGGTGCTGCATAGTTGTGGATACCCCTTGAGCCTATAGTGGTCACCTCTAATCCTATCTACCAAATGGATAGTTTTTGGATCTGTGTGCGGATACTTATGAGGACGTTAGTGTCTTAAGTTTGAGAGATTGTGAAGACCCACTTAAGTAGTAATAATTAAAACTCTTAAATATCGAGATGCCTTTTTAGATAACAGTAGATTTCCTGGTAAGAACTCCAAAGTTAAGTGTGCTCATGTTGGGAAGTTATCTTTTGAGGGCAAAACCATGAGGACTTTCAAGTAGTAATAAGTGGGAGTACTCCAAGAATGGGTGACATACTGGGAAGTTATCTTCTGAGGGCAAAACTGTAACATCCCATATATTGTTACCTATCAATTTGTGATCTAATTGACTTTAAATCTCTTCCATTACTCTTATAATAGAGTTAAAAGTCTCCACTTTAAATTTCATACGATTTGGAGACCGTTTGATAATTTCCAACATTTCATGGTTTTCAGATAATTCTGAAAATACCTAATTTAATTAGACTTCAGAATCGAAAATGGATTTCGTCATTGCGTTCTTCACGCCCAAATTAGCTTGGGGCGAAATTTTGGTAAGTTTTGGAGAAAGTCAAAATTATTGATTATTTTGATTATATTTTCTTAATTTGATAAATCAAATAATTAAGATGACTTCCAATTTAAATTTTGATTTCATTTTTGAATCCGTTACCCTCAATTTAGCTAAGAAACAATTTTTTCAAAAATTTTATAGAAAACTCTGATTTAATTTCTAAACTAATTACTAAATATATATATATATATATATATATACAAATATATATTCTACCTTATCGCATCAGCTACCCTAAATCCCTATCTCCTTCACGTGGCTGACACTCCTCCATTCGCATGTCTCCTTCCCATCCCGAGAGCCTCTCCCATTCTTATCCTTCGCGAGACGCCTTCTCCCTACGCACGCTCGGCTCCATTCTTATCCTACGAGCGATCGAGAGGAGAGTCAGCGACATGTGGCTCGAGCCTCTCTCGCCCTTATCTTCTCGTACGAGGGATGGGGAAAGGAATTCCTGCAAGGATAATAAGGTCATAGGTGACTCGAGGCAAAGGAAGGAGACCTTCTTCAAACCCTAGCCGAGCCCTTTCCTTCGCGGAGAACCTTTCCAGCCGAGCCTTCCAAGAAGAACCTCTCCACTCGTCGAGCACCTCTTCTAGCTGAGTCGCAAGGAACAAAAGTACTCCTCTTAATTCTCCTATTAAGTTTAGATTCTATAAAATTTACTTGATGGATTAATAAGGATCATAGTTAATCTTGTGATAGATCTCTTAATAATCTGTCAACTATAATATGATGAATGTTTCTTTTTAGTTGATTGTTATTTTTTTGTGTAATTTTAGTTGAATTTTATTATTATTGAATGCCTCGATTTAATCCTAATTTGATCTAAGTATGGCTCTCCATTTTAATCAGATATGATTCAATGATAAAATTTGTTATAATGACTGTATATACCTTAACTTTTCTGATAGTTTAAACTTACAATTAGCATAAGTATTAAATTTTCAAAGGATGTAATGACTGAAAATTGCTGCAACCCTAATTCTTATTATTTCACTTCTATTAAAATAATTATTCCATGGTTTTATATTTAGAGTATGTAAATGAAACTTTAGATGAAGCCATATGCCATTCATATATTGTGGCATACTTCGAGTATATTACTCTTATAATAAGATGCTTATAGAGGGATCTTTATTCTTTTTAAATATACTGCATCACAAAGATAATATGATTTTAAATCTAACTCTTATTAAATAATTCTATAGCTCATGAATAAATACTTTTATAAAGATGAATTAGATGAAATTTGATTATAATTGGGTTCCTTTGATATTGTGAAGAATAAGCACCACTTACATATGTTAATACACACTTGTACTTAAATTCCATAACATCTAATTGTGAATCATAGCTCTTAAAGGCTTTGATTATATCCCTAATTGTATAGATGAACAAATCATACATATTGTAATTTTTGAGTTTAAAGTTCTCATATGAATACACCTGCTAAAGTTAATAAATTTGTTAAAACTAGTTAAATTGCAGAATTATATTATAATAAGGTATTTCTATTGACCTTATTAAATATCATATAAATTCAGTAAAAGATAGGTAGAAAGAGAAATTGTATCAATATCTTGGTTGATTTAGTAATAATAAAGTAATTAAAAACATGAATTATAATACTTGGCTGAACCTTATTAAATATCATATAAATTCAGTAAAAGATAGGTAGAAAGAGAAATTGTATCAATATCTTAGTTGATTTAGTAATAATAAAGTAATTAAAAACATGAATTATAATACTTGGCTGAACCTCTGTCATACATCACAAAAGAATACTTATTAATTTGTTTAATAGATATCTGACTTACATTAAAATGAAGTAGTTTCATTGTGGCCATCCACTAAACAATAGACCTTATGTTTGAGTCATCAAGATTCAAATTTAAGTAAATGAATTCATTTTTATGATATTCAAAAGAGGTACAATGATGAAAGTATACATTTTGTAAAGTTTTAACTTACCATTCCATGGAGTTGGAAAAGAGAATTATGTGTAATTTTAAATATGTTGAGATTTTCTCTATTCTCCAACTATCGAACCTATTTATGACTTGTATTTTGTAATTTAGTAGTTTGAAGTGTGCAAATTCTTCTTGTGCACACATATATATATCATCTTGCAGTAATTGGAGTATTGCATGCTTATGTAAAATTTTTGGTGAAGCTTTCTCTAAAAATTCATAGTAACACAGAGCATATTCAGATCTAATATTATTTATTGGATAAATTTTCTTTTGTACTGGGAAACTTTAAGCAATTATGAAGGCTTTACTCATTAAATATACAACAAATATGAATAGATGATGTTGCTAGTGTTATATTTACTAAATTTAAGTAGGAACTTACCTTGTTGGTAATCATATGTGAATGAGTTGTAGTATTTTGTTAATGTTAGCTGATCAATATTGGGTTTTGGGTTTGCCCATTGAATTTGAAAGCATCCAATCTATAAGTCAGATTCAGTTCAACATTTATTGCAATGGGTAGAATTGGATGGAAACCTACGGCTGCTATTACACATAGCATCTTCTTAAGATATCTATTAAATGCATATTTCTAATTATGGACTGTTAATTAAATTATATTAATAAAATGCTGTCATTCTTTATAAATTCATATATTGTCATCTAATGTAATGCAAGAATGAATGTTGTCACTTCTTATATAGAATTGTATGTTGTTAAATAGATGAATATGAGAGATTATGGAATATTAGAATAAATGCTGTAATTATTTCTATTAGTATCATATGCTGCTGTGTATTAATTGAAATTAAATTGTTGCTATTTAAAGTAAAGAAAGAACACTTGTTATCAACAATTTCAATATATTGTCTTTGCTTCCATATATTTCAATAAATACAAATACTGCAATGTTGCCATCAGCTATTGTCAATTGAATTATGTGAATTAAGTACTGTTAGTTAAATCAAAATGATCAAATGTTGTTAGTGATGAATAGGATCATTTGCTGCCATATATATATAAGAATCACATGTTGCCATATAATCATGAGATCAAAATGCTGCTATATATCCTATAAGATTCAAAGATGCCATTTAATTTATGAGGATAATTGTTGCCATCTATTTGCAAGATACAAAAGTAGTCAATGGATTATATGAGTATCAATGCTCTTATTCTTTATAAAATTATAAGTTACCATTAATTTCATAAGAAAATACATGCTGCTATCTATTATGGGTAAGATCACCTGATGCCATCAAATGTTTAAGATTCAAATTGCTCACATGGAAATTATGAATCAAATTGTTGTCATAATAAACATATGTTGCCTTATCTCAATAAAACAAATGTTGCCATGTATCTCTTAAAGGAAGATCAATGAGATATCAAGTGTTTCAATATTGCTATCAAAGGAAATAAAAGAATATGTGTTGCTATTTGAATTCAACATGAATCAAATCGTTGCCATTTATTTTATAAGATTCAAAATGCTGCCATGTATTTTAGGAGATATAAATATTGTCATTTGTTTCAATAAGTACAAATGTTGCAATGTGTTTTATGGGATCTAAAAGCTGCCAAGAGAAACCAAAGGTTGTCCATTCATTTTTTTGAGAAGCAAATGATACTAGATAACCTATATGACCAAATGCTATTAATTGATTATAGGGGTATTAATGTTGTCATTCTTTTATAGATCATATTGCTGCCATCTAATTTTAATATACAAAATATTGCCAATAGATTATATGGGCATCAAAGAAGTTATTCCTTATAGAATCATATGTTGATATATCTCAAACGATGTCAAATGTTGCTATGAAGTTTTGAGAAATAACAAGTGCTGTCATTTAAATGCATTTAATTAAAATGTGTTAAGTTCATACTTTTACATATTCTTATTTCATTTGGATCTATTAATGAAAATGAGGACAAGGACTACCATTTAATTTGTGAAATTTAAATGTTGCCATGCCATATAAGTAAATTCATATGCTGCCTTTCTTTTAATGAAATCACATGCTGCCTTTAAATTTAAATGATTCATGTTTCTTTTTAATTGCTAACTTTAATGATGTTATTCTTTGCAGGTTGAGTTGTAAAATTAATACAGAAATGCTAAATTAAATGCTATGTGCAAAAGTCACATAAACCTGCTCTTATAAATGCTAATTTTATTTATGCATTTCCTTTTTTAGATGTTTTATATAGGATGTATAAACTGCTTAGTTTAGTTTTATATATTTGAAATTATTGTAGAATTGGAAATGAGCAATCCTATAAATTGATTGAACTCTACTGTAGAACTGGAAATGAGCAGTCCTATTAAAAGGATTGAACTCTACTTTAGAACTGGAGATAGTCAATAAAATTGACTTATATTGATTGTGAAAATTATTTATTTGAACAAAAACAAAGGAGATTGCCAAAATTTCTAAGAATTTTAAGACTTAGAAATTTTTCAGAAAATTTTAGTATTCAATTCAATATATCCATTTCAATGGTTCATTTTTGAACCTTAATTCTCAATCAACCTAATTGAAAAATAATAGTTCCTTTTCTTTTTAAGCTTTAGATAAGTTTTTATTTTATTTCAAATTTAGTTTAATATATCTTTTTTATAATTTCAAATTTCATGGAAATAAACTTACATTCATTTTTAGAATTGACTTAAGATCAAATATCTATAAGTCAATTTGGAGTTTAATTAAACTCCAATTATGAGTAGATTATTAAAAGTTTAGATAAACAAAAAGATATCACATACATTTACAATTTTTGCAATCTATTGAGTGCTTGCCTAGCTTTGAGCCTCTTTCCTTGAATATTCATTCAAGATCATTGTGCATAAATAAAGATTTTTCTTAAAAATTTTAAAGGGGAATGCCTTATGGCAAAATGAGTACAAAAGAAAGCGCTTATATTAGGACTTCACATTTTAGAGAGGGTAAATGTGAATGTTTAATTTCCCCATTGTATCTGGTTAAGCAGACGTGCTTAACTCCTCGCCCATTCTGTTGAGTACTCCTACAGAATGAGGTAGTTTCTAAATGTAACTTTAACTAAAGATATAAGGGTTCTTTTACAAATTGTAAGATCTCTTCATAACTGTTTAGTTATATTTTCATATCATAGTTCTAGACTATGATTATCTTAGATTGAGAATCTAAGATATTTCCTCATTTTCTTGACTTTACACTCTCTATTTTCAGTATTGTGTATTGCTTACTTCAGTTTAATTTGAATACAGTGTATGTTGTTCAATTTCAATTAATGCTTCATTGTATATCATTTGTTTACTTAGCATAAATTCCAATTAATCATATATTGCTTTCATTTCGTGCACATAGTAGTTTCTTACCTTTAAAATACTTTTCCTTACCAATTTTTATTAACAGGCTAGAACTTTAATAAAAGTGAGTATTTTTACTCCATTAATTTGATACTGTTTTCCTTACAGTTATGCTTACTTCACTTTCCCATACTTTACGGCTTTTATAGCACCGCTGCTTACTTTAAATTATAAATCATAGTTGTGATATCTTGTTAATCTAAGAACATAACCAATTTTAAAATGTGCTTAGACTATTTAGTTTAACTACACTTTTCCTTTTCTTGGCTTTGCCATATCATATTTAAATACCAAAATATGATAGATCAAGAGCCTTTTTATCCAGGTGATGCAGGTCCAAGTACTTGAAGAATTTATAAAGAAATCTGCTTCTGCTTAATCATAAATTATTTACTTGTATTTTTTTAACAAGCAAGAAAGAGAGATTTATTTGCTACATTATTCTCTTACTTTTAAAAGGCTTGTAATAATTAGATTATAAACTGTGGGGCCCCCGTACTAACAACAAGGAAGTACGGTGCTCCAACAGTGGCAAACCCCTGACTCAAGTGAAGTTAGGTAAACCCAACCTACCTTGAGCCAAGGATTTATCACAAAGTGCTATACATCGTCAATATACAAATATCAAAGTGGCGGAAGCAATGAATAATAGAGTAACATCCACAAGCATACATAGTAGAAAAGAGAATGCAATATAGTAACTCATCACAATGCAAAAATAAAATAAATCCAGAATTAATTATTACAAACTGAAGTTTAAAGAAAATGAAAATGTCTCTCAATCTCACCGAAATAAAATGCAATATCTAACTAAATAGCAGCAGCACAATCTTCCTCCTGAACCTGCTCATCTTCTGTGACACTGCCCATGAACACGTCTGAATCTGACATTTGTCGGTATCACAAATGCGAGGGCCCCAGCCAATAAAACAAAAAGGTTACAGTTAGACAATTGTCTAAGTATATTTTAGGCTATTTTCATGAACTGAATATTTTAAAGATATCACATTTTTAAATTTAACTAAACATGCAAGCAGTAAAGGGTACAACAAGCTATGAAAGAAATGGGTAACTATAAACTATCCATTTATAACTAGCATACAATGCAAAATAAACAAGGTGGGCTAAAAGCTAAAAGAAACAGCAACTACAATACATTTCTGAACCTAACATGCTTATGATCGTGTTAACATATGATGAGTATATAAAAGAAAACAAGTACTGAAAATGTGCAATTCTAGCATCCTAAATATACCAAAATATATATAAGTAAGCCATATGAGTATACATACAACATGCTAGTTATGAACAGGAAAAGAACATAAAAGCCACTGAGACATGTGGCAAAAGCAAGCAATCTATGAAATATGAAGCCACTGAGACATGTGGCAATGCGAGCAAATACTGAAAATAAGGCCACTGAAGCATGTGGTAAAGCAAATCAATAAATAATACAATCCAGCTAAAGTAGCAATAAGCCTAAGATATAGTACTGCCATACCAGCCAATAGGCCATACAGGGCCTCCAATATCAATCAATCAATCCCCAGCCTAGCCATCCAAATATGCTAGATCTGAGTCCAGTCTATACAATACTACTATGGAAGAGGCAGACTAAGCTAGAACATATTCTACCAACTACAAACAAGGCAAAACTGAATGATATGCAAGTCAAATACTAACTTAGGATGTATCATCAATATTCTAAGTTTTCCTATTATGCTCAAGGAATAAGGCACAATATCCAAGGTATGCCAAGCAATCTAGTCAAAGTAAGCAAAAGACTCAATCTAGACTTATGTGATATCTGGTGTTATCTAATTACCCAATCTAACTATTCTGAGAAGGTATAAGTTTAAGATCTCCAATATCCAGCTATCGAGTAGAATCTCAGATTTACGTCCTTAAAGTTAATATTAGAACTTAACAAGTTCTAATCCAAAATCATGTGATGACTATATGGTTTAAGTAAGTAAATCAATGACCTAATTTATTAATATTTTACTCTCTTACCCAAATCTTTATTAAATAAATCAAGATTTAAGGATTTAGAACTTAAACCCCATGTTGAGTTCAAATCCTAAATCCAAGGTAATATTCTATCTAGGATGTAGGGTTCACACTTATTGCCCAAATTAAAGGTAAAGGATCCTATAAGCTGAAAGATTCAGGAACTAAGAACTTAGTGAAAGGCTATTCTACTGATTATAAGATAAAATAATCAATTAAGAACTCGAGAATCTAAGATCTATATTCAATCTTTAAGATAATTTCATTATCTTATTGGTTAAATCATCCTATACCCACATGGAAGGTTTCAAAAGATTAAACAATCAATCATTAAAGAATTTCAATTGGAGATGATTCAATTTCAAATTGAAGATCTAAGTCTAAGATCTTAAGATCTAAAGATCTGAGGTTTGATCACTTTAGATCTCTAAATTAGAGTTTTATCTTAAGAGCTTTCATTTGTGATACTTTTAGAATCTAAGTTCATAGTTAAACTACATGGAGCTTATTAAGGCTGAAATTGACAAGTTTAAGCATTAGATTAACATTAAACTCATATTGACCTTTTTAGGGCTACTTAAGATCTAAGGATCTGAGGTTTGATCACTTTAGACTTTAAGCTAGAGTTTAACTTAAATTTTACTAATTACATTTATTTTAAGCTTTAGCTCTGAGGCTTACCTTACTGAACTTATTAAGGTGATATTTAATCATCTCAATTATTAGGTTCAAGGATTAATGCCAAATGACTCTTATAAGATCACTAAAGATCTAAATGTCTTAATTAGGGATTAAGTGGAGATTTCTTGAATTAATAATAACATTAACATTACTACTAGTCTAAGAGTTCAGAGAACATTTCTAATCTTCCTTAGGATAGTTTACTGAAATTCCTAAGCTTTAAGGAGAATTTAAACATATTCTGATCAAAATGACCAAAATGCCCATCTTAAGGCAAAAATTTGGATGCTAGGGTTTACTTACCCAAATTAATCCCAATCTGTATTAATGTGTTTCATATTGATTAATGAAGTGAGAAACACCCTCATCATAGATTTTGACCCCTTAATTAAGGTTAATTAATGCTAATTACTTAATTAAGCCAATTAGAGTGATTAGTAAATTTGGGCATCCTGAGGGCAATCCAACCTTATACTTAGGCTAATATAGACCTAATATGATATTAGGAACAACCTTCATCCAAATCAAAGGCTTAATTAGGGTTAATTTCACTAATCCTTATATAAGGTGATTAATGAGTGATTAAGAAATATAACTATCCAAAATTAAATTTAAGGGTCTGATATTGTTCCTTAGGGTACAAGGAGCAATTAGAGCCCTTAATCTCATAAATTGGATACTTAAATAAATTTATATGATTTAATTAGTGATAGCAAAGAGTTTGGCAAATAAATTTTAATCAAACCATTGGATCTGAGATTTTATTTTATATTTAGGTTCCTTGATTTTTTCTGATTCAATTGGTATATTAGATCATACCATTTGGATTTGTATAACTAAAGTTATTTAATTAATTTATTCTGTATTTTTATTTAAATTGGAATCATAGGTTTTAATTAATTAAATTCACAACCATAGAAAATATCATCCAATAATTATTTAATAAGCCGCGGCCCAAAATCAAAAGGCGCGGGTCACGGGTCGGCCCGGCCCATGACCCACGACTTCGTCTTCTTCCTCTCGATGGGTCCTGAGCCCACCAAACTTCGGCATTGAAATTCTCAGCGCACAGTCAACGATGGCGGCTCAGGTTGATCCCTACACGTTCCCTGAGTCAAGACGCGTCGATTAGACCAAGAACCCCCATTTAGATCCCTCTGGATTGATGGGGTGTCCCAGACCGACTGTGAGGGGAACAATTCTCCTCATAGAGGCCTCGATTCGACCGGGGTTGGATCCCTACATGTTCAGGGAGTCGAGACGCATCAAACCCTCAACCAATCTTAATATGAGGCGCAGCCAATCGCTGGGTCCTTACTCGGACTCAGCCATTGGCTCGGCTACTAGCTCAGTCGATTGATACGATCGACTCGAGCTAGTTTAGCCCCAGGCGACAATCAACACAGGTTCCTTAGGTGGCTACGATTCACTAGGCGACATCCAGGGCTCATCCAGAGGATAAAAATGAAATGGAGCTAAAGGAAATTTCCATGGGGGAAGGCGGTACCTGAAGTCGAGTTGCAGGCTCAGCCGAGGAGAATTAAAGTGCTCCTAAGCTTCCTGAAGGTTAGACGAATGTGCACAGGGGGTCTGAACACCAGACGAGCTCTCTATCAGCGGTTCCAAGCTCTGGAAACACTGGGAAAATGCCGAGGTGACGGAAGCTCTCGCAGGACTTCAGCTAGGGAATTAGGGATTCACAGTGAGCAAAGGGACTCACTGTGAAGTCCTGGAGGTTTTTATAGGCGCCATGGGGGTCTAGGAATGGAGACCGGGGCTTGGGAAAGGAGCTTGGCTCGGCCCACGGGTCCTCACCATTTTCCTAAAATTGGGAGGATCTAGGCCTCCCGGGTCGCCTTACTAGGCTCGACCACTTACGGAAAGGTGCTAACGGTCTAGCTGACCTGGCGAGGGGAGTGGCAGACAAGGTTACGTGGCGAATTTATGTGAATCTTCTCGGTCGGGACGGGATCTCTTCAGGGACGAAGATCCAGAATGGTAGGATTCGCCTCCGCCGTTTGATCCACGAAGCTGTTGGAAATAGACGGTCTGATGCGGCTTCAGCTTAACGAAACCGCGGAGAAGATCTCGGGCATTGGATGCCAGATGCCAATCGGACGGGTAGGATGCGATCAAGGCGCGCGGTGAGTGAGCCGTTGGATCGAGAGCGCTAAGTTGCGTGCTATCGCAGCGGGTGGCTTATAAGCATGCACCGCTGTCGGGACCCCGCAGCGGATCTGCCGCAGTCCCGACAGCGAATCCCACCGATTTAATTTTAATTAAAATTTAATTTAAATATAAATAAAATCAATTAATTAATATATAATTATCTTTAAATATCCTAAATCCAATTTAGGACCAAATGAGCTCTAAAAATTCTCAAAAATTCACCCTTAGCTAATTTTGGGGTGGGGAATTCAAAAATGAAATCAGATTTTGATTTGGAGATCAAATTATTTTAGGTATTTTTCAGAGCTTAAAAATAGCAAAAAATACCAAATTTTTTATTTTAGCTCGAAATGATTCCAAACTTCTAGGGTTAGGTTTAAATGACCCATTGAGTCCAATGGAATCAAAATCAAGGCTTGTTTGGCTTAATTAATCCAGATCTAGCTAGGGTAACAACTTAGGGTTGTTACAGACTCCCCCACTTAAGAACGATGTCGTCCCCGACATCTCTTAAGTGAAGAATTATTCTACTGAGACGATACGAGTTTAAATGCAATTGATAGTGGAGAAAAGAACAGTACCTGGGTTTGCAAAGAGCTGGGGATATTTATTGCGCATATCCAGCTCTTTCTCCCAAGTAGATTCTTCTAACGATCGGTTCTTCCACTAAATTTTGACCATAGGAATTGAACGATTCCTTAGTTGTTTTTGATCATGAGCTAAGATTCTGATAGGTTCTTCGACGTACGAAAGATCGGGTTGAATCTCTACTGCTGGAAGTTGAACGAGATGAGAAGGGTCTCGAAGACGTCTTCTCAATGAGGATACATGAAATACATTGTGAATAGCTGCAAAGTCATCAGGAAGACTTAACCGGTAGGCAGATGATCCTACTTTGGCCAAAACCTTGAAATGTCCAACATAGCGGGACTAAGTTTTCCAGCTACGCCAAATCTGAAGACACCTTTCATTGGACTGACTTTTAGATAAGCAGAATCTCCCACATTGAATTCTAGGAGACGGTGGTGAGAATCATGATACTTGCTATGACGATCTTAAGCTGAACGAATTCTCTGCTAAATTAATTTGATCTTATTACTGGTTTTTTCAACTAATTCTGAACCAAAGAGCTGAACACTCCCTGTTTTTGACTAAGCTAGTGGAGTACTGCATTTTTTACCATACAACACTTCATAAGGGGCCATCTTAATACTGGCTTGAAAACTGTTATTGTAGGCAAACTCCACTAACAGGATGTGATCTTCCCATGAACCAGCAAAATCAAGAATACATAACCTAAGCAAATCTTCCAACACTTGATTCACTCTTTCAGTTTGACCATCCATTTGAGGATGAAAGGCTGTACTCATGGCTAGAGTCATACCCAGATCTTAATGTATAGCTTGCCAAACTTGGAAGTAAATCTGCTGTCTCTATCAGATACGATTATTTTGGAATCCCATGAAATCTGACAATTTTTTTGATGTAGAGTTTCGCTAACTTCTCTACAGAATCAGTTTGACGGATGGGGAGAAAATGCGCTGATTTAGTTAAGCGGTCTACTATCACCCAGATCGCATCGGCACCTGATTTTGCACGAGGCAATCCCATGAAAAAATCCATAGATATATCAAACCATTTCCATTCCGGGATATCTAATAGATGCAGAAGACCACCAGGTCTTTGGTGTTCGGCCTTTACTAAATTACAGGCATGACACTTGGCTACAAAGTCAGCTATATCTTTCTTCATACCTGGCCACCAAAATGATTGCTTCATATCTTGGTACATCTTAGTACTGCCTGGGTGAATGTGATACCTAGAATTATTGCCTTCGACTAAAACTTCTTGATGCATGGATTTAGGAATCCACAATCGATTACCTTGATAAACTACACCATTTCGCAACTGCAAAATCCTGACGAAGTCCACCTTCAATATCCGCTTTAAATTTCAGATACTCATCATCTTTGGTTTGCGAGATAGAGACACCTCAGTGGAAAGTGGGTTCCACATTAATATTTGCTAATAGCGAACTCAACATATTGCCACTTATCAGAGAAATCTCGAGCTTACAAAATTCAGGTTCTAAGAAACTGGAGGCAATCATAGAGGTTAAAGTAGCACGATGACTAAGAGCATCAACCACTACATTCACTTTTCCTGAATGATATTGGATACTGAGGTCATAATCACTGATGAGCTCTAACCATCTTCTCTGGCGGTAATTCAACTCTCTCTGGGTGAAGATATACTTCAAACTTTGATGATCAGTGAAAATTGAACATTGCACTCCGTATAGATAGTGATGCCATATTTTCAAGACAAATATTATGGCTGCAAGTTCAAGATCATGAACTGGATAATTTCGCTCATGGGTTTTAGTTGACGAGAGGCGTAAGCAATTACTTTTCCCTCTTGCATTAAAACACAACCTAGACCGATTCAGGAGGCATCGGTATATACCTGATAGTTCAAAACCTTCTTTAGGTAGAACAATAACTGGAACAGTATAAAGAGCATTCTTTAGAGTTTGAAATGCTTCCTCACACTCTGGGATCCAAATAAATGGAACAGCCTTTTGAGTCAGTTTAGTCAACGGTGAAGCAATCTGGGAAAAGCCCTTAACAAACTTCCTGTAGTATCCTGCTAATCCCAAGAAACTTCTAATGTCAGCGACAGACTTAGGTTGAGCCCAGTCTTGAATAGCTCTTACCTTACTTTGATCTACACGGATACCTTGGGCATCGACTACATGTCCCAAGAATGCAATGGAATGGAGCCAGAACTCACATTTGGAAAACTTGGCATACAGTTGATGCTCACGCAAGGTTTCCAACACTAACCTCAGATGTTCTTCATGATCTCTTAGAGTCTTAGAATAAATAAGGATATCGACAATGAAGACGATCACAAACTTATCCAAATACAGTTTTAGCATGTGCTGCATCAAATCCATAAAGATTGATGGTGCATTGGTGAGTCCGAATGACATCACCAAAAACTCAAAGTGGCCATAACGAGTTCGGAAAGCAGTCTTCCCTACATCATCTTCTTTTACTCGCAGCTGATGGTATCCAGACCTTAAATCGATCTTGGAAAATATCACGGCTCCGGATAACTGGTCGAACAAATCATCTATTCTAGGCAGTGGGTATTTGTTCTTTATGGTGGCCTTATTCAATTCACGATAATCTATACACATATGCATAGATCCATCCTTCTTTTTCACAAATAAAACTAGCACTCCCCAAGGAGACATACTTGGCCTAATGAAGCCTTTATTCAGGAGTTCTTGTAACTGTTCGTTGAGTTCTTGAAGCTCCTTAGGTGCCATTATATAAGGTGCTTTGGATATCAGTTGGGTACCAGGGATCAATTCAATAGAGAATTCTACTTCTCTGAAAGGAGGTACACCAGGAAATTCTTCTGGGAATATATCGGTGAATTCTTTGACTACCTTACAATCAGCAAGAGAGATATTTTCTTTTATTTCGCCCATCATGGTGACTAAGTAGGCACTAAAACCCTTGACAATCAGTTGTTCAGCTCTAATGGCATTTATTAAAGATGACTGCAGGCTGGTTTTTCCTACAAACGTTTCAGGCTTGCCCTGAGAATGGAGAGTGACTCTTTTTATGATAGTTTATCACAGTATTATTATCACTGAGCCAATTCATCCCAAGGATGATATCAAAGTTAGCTATCGACAGGATGATTAGTTTAGCCTGAAATTCTTGATCATTTATCGGGACTTTGATATTGCAAAATTTATGAGCACTTAGTTGGATTCCTGATGGAAGTCCAACACTCAACTTCTGTGCTTGGTTGCATACATAAAGTTTAAGGTTATTAGCAAATTGTTCAGAGATAAATGAGTGACTGGCACCAGTATCGAACAATACGCTACAAGGTTGGTTATTGAAATAAAGTGTGCCTAAATTTTACACAGTTTCGTATTAACAGCTTGAAAAGAATTAAACTACAGAAATGCAATTTTAACAGGAGAGGTTTAGGAGTGTGTACCTGAAACCATATTGTTATATTCGGCGGCTTCAATAGGAGTTAAGGCATACACTTGTGCAGGTCCAGCAGGATGATTGTTAGATTGCCGTCATTGATAGTTCTGAGAATTGGGGACTGGTGGTTGCGTGTGAACAACTTCAGAAGCAGGGGCTGGCATTATAGCCAGATTTGGTTCCCTCCAGTTCAGTGGAGGTTCCTGGAACACTTGCTTCTTATGGTAAGGCTTCATTTGAACTTCGTCTATCATTTCTGTGTGGTCGCATTGATAGTACCGATGGCCTGTATACCCACAATTAAAACACCTCTGGCCAAAGTAGTAACACTTGCCGTACGGATGAGGCTTGGTACAGTTTTGAGCTGGTCCGGCAGTAGGTGCTACTTCCATCTGATATACTTTCGCGGGGTTAGATCCATATCTCTTGAAGTTTCCTCGTGGGTTCAGAGTTGTTTGCGCTTTTCTCTTATGATCCTCCTCAGATTGATGATGCTCTATCACCTTGGCCATTTCCACTAGTTTGAAGAAGTTAGTCAGACAGAGCGGCACTATTTGATTCTTCAACGAACTTCAGAGTCCACAAAGAAAGCGGTGGCACTTAGCTGACTCAGAATGGGTGACTTCTGGTGCAAAATGAATCAATCTGCAGAACTCTCTTTTGTATTCAGCGACTGAACGACTCCCTTGAGTCAACCTTATGATTGTGTCTGCAATACTGTTTTGTGCAGATGGGGGAATAAATTCAATCTTGAAGGCCTCGACGAACTCATCCTAGGGGATGTCTTCTAACTCGTAGTCAGTGAGCTTGGTGTTTCGGATCTCTTCCCACCAATATTCTGCTTCCGCATGAAACAGACGGGTGGCGAGACGAATAGCTTCTAAGTTCGAGACCTTAAGACTAACGAGATCCCTTTCCACAACTTTCAACCAGTCAGCTGTATCCATCGGGGACAGGTTCCCACCAAAGGTTGGAGGTCTTAACCTCAGAAAATTGTGAAGGAGGTTATCCGCTGAGTGATATGAAGAAGAAGCAACTTGTGGAGCATGAACTGTCGGAGCAGCGATAATGACTGGAGGTGTACGAACATTCAGTAGTTTCTGCATAACGAGCGCCTATTGAGCTTGGTTTTCCAGCAGAGTTGCCACCATGGCTCGCAGATGAGCCACCTCATCATTAGAACTACTAGAGGCCACAGTGTTCTTGATAGGAGTAACAATGGGTGGTGATCCAAAATCCATTCTAGTTTGATTAAGAAAAGGACAAACTTAGAATTTACTCTAAGGAAGAGAAATCAAAATCTTTCATTAATTATAAATTAAGGGATTACAATGCCAAAACTGTAAATGAAACAGAGTTGCTTGGAAATGAAATAACATTTATCCTAACTATCATTCAAACATTATCAATGTATTCTGCCCTAAAGGCTACACAAAAGCTCTCAAAAGTGACTTCCCGACGCTTCCTATTACGTTTCTTCTCGATTCTTGCCATGGTCTCATACCACCAAACTCCGGCGTAGTCCACCATCAGGTCTGTCATAATATCTACATAAAGTGACTTAGGACACTCTATGTGTATCAGAATGGACTCCACTCAGCTCAACCATTCTTGTGCGTATATGGGAAAGTTGAGCCCTCGGTATACAGCTTGTTGTAGAAGCTTCTCCAGGACCAAAATTCCTTTTGCTGAAACTCCTTCAATCTACCAGTTGCTTTCCTGCCTCCATTTGAAGCTATAGCTCCAAACTCTCTTGAAGGCACGCTAATAATAGTCTATATCGGACTCTTCAGAATCCATTTAACTCTGGGGACAGAATTTATTACATTTGTGTTAGACTCCAGATGACTAATTTATTAGGATGGGAGTATTCTCCTCCTAAATTTTACATAGAGTTACTGACACTATTATGTTATGGATGTCACTTATATTGATGCTTGTATTTCAGAAAAATAATCCATTAGGTAGAAAGGAATCATAGATCCCATTCTGACACCTTATGATGTTCTCTGATACCAACTGTGGGGCCGCCATACTAACAACAAGGAAGTACGGTGCTCCAACTATGGCAAACCCCTGACTCAAGTGAAGTTAGGTAAACCCAACCTGCCTTGAGCCAAGGATTTGTCACCAAGTGCTATACATAGTCAATATACAAATATCAAAGTGGCGGAAGCAATGAATAATAGAGTAACATCCACAAGCATACATAGTAGGAAAAGAGGATGCAATACAGTAACTCATCACAATGCAGAAATAAAATACATCCAGAATTAATCATTATAAACTAAAGTTTAAAGAAAATGAAAATGTCTCTCAATCTCACCGAAATAAAATGCAATATCTAACTAAACAGCAGCAGCACGATTCTCCTCCTGAACCTGCTCCTCTTCTGAGACACTGCCCATGAACACGTCTGAATCTAATATTTATCGGTATCACAAATGCTAGGGCCCCAGCCAATAAAACAAAAAGGTTACAGTTAGACAATTATCTAAGTACATTTTAGGATATTTTCATGAACTGAATATTTTAAAGATATCACATTTTTAAATTTAACTAAACATGCAAGCAGTAAAGGGTGCAACAAGCTATGAAATAAATGGGTAACTATAAACTATCCATTTATAGCTAGCATACAATGCAAAATAAACAAGATGGGGCTAAAAGCTAAAAGAAACAGCAACTACAATATATTTCTGAACCTAACATGCTTATGATCGTGTTAACATATGCTGAGTATATAAAATAACACTAGTACTGAAAATGTGCAATTTTAGCATCCTAAACATGCCAAAATATATATAAGTAAGCCATATGAGTATACATACAACATGCTAGTTATCAACAGGAAAAGAATATAAAAGCCACTGAGACATGTGGCAAAAGCAAGCAATCTATGAAATATGAAGCCATTGGGACATGCGGCAATGCGAGCAAATACTTAAAATAAGGCCACTGAAGCATGTGGCAAAGCAAATCAGAAACAATACAATCCAGCTAAAGTAGCAATAAGCCTAAGACATAGTATTGCCATACCAGCCAATAGGCCATACAGGGCCTCGAATATCAATCAATCAATCCCCAGCCTAGCCATCCAAATATGCTAGGTCTGAGTCCAGTCTATACAATACTACTACTGAAGAGGCAGACTAAGCTAGGACATATTCTACCAACTGTAAACAAGGCAAAACTGAATGATATGCAAGTCAAATACTAACTTAGGATATATCATCCATATCCTAAGTTTTCCTATTATGCTCAAGGAATAAGGCTCAATATCCAAGGTATGCCAAGCAATCTAGTCAAAGTAAGCAAAAGACTCAATCTAGACTTATGTGATATCTGGTGTTATCTAATTACCCAATCTAACTATTCTGAGAAGGTACAAGTTTAGGATCTCCAATATCCAGCTATTGAGTAGAATCTCAGATTTACGTTTTTAAGTTAACATTAGAACTTAACAAGTTCCAATCCAAAATCATGTGACGACTATATGGTTTAAGTAAGTAAATCAATAACCTAATTTATTAATTATTTACTCTGTTACCCAAATCTTGATTAAATAAATCAAGATTTAAGGATTTAGAACTTAAACCCCATGTTGAGTTCAAATCCTAAATCCAAGGTAATATTCTATCTAGGATGTAGGGTTCACACTTATTGCCCAAATTATAGGTAAAGGATCCTATAAGCTGAAAGATTTAGGAACTAAGAACTTAGTGAAAGGCTATTCTACTGATTATAAGATAAAATAATCAATTAAGAACTTGAGAATCTAAGATCTATATTCAATCTTTAAGATAATTTCAGTATCTTATTGGTTAAATCATCCTATACCCACATGGAAGGTTTCAAAAGATTAAACAATCAATCATTAAAGAATTTCAATTGGAGATGGTTCAATTTCAAATTGAAGATCTAAGTCTAAGATCTTAAGATCTAAAGATCCGAGGTTTGATCACTTTAGATCTCTAAATTAGAATTTTATCTTAAGGGCTTTCATTTGTGATTCTTTTAGAATCTAAGTTCATAGTTAAATTACATGGATCTTATTAAGGCTAAAATTGACAAGTTTAAGCATTAGATTAACATTAAACTCATATTGACCTTTTTAGGGCTACTTAAGATCTAAGGATCTGAGGTTTGATCACTTTAGACTTTAAGCTAGATTTTAACTTAAACTTTACCAATTACATTTCTTTTAAGCTCTAGCTCTTAGGTTTGCCTTACTGAACTTATTAAAGTGATATTTAATCATCTCAATTATTAGATTCAAGGATTAATGCCAAATGACTCTTATAAGATCACTGAAGATCTAAGTGTCTTAATTAAAGATTAAGTGGAGATTTCTTGAATTAATGATCACATTAACATTACTATTAGTCTAAGAGTTCAGAGAACATTTCTAATATACCTTAGGATAATTTACTAAAATTCCCAAGCTTTAAGGAGCATTTAAACATATTCTGGTCAAAATGACCAAAATGCCCATCTTAAGGCAAAAATTTGGATGCTAGGGTTTACTTACCCAAATTAATCCCAGTCTGTCTTAATGTGTTTCATATTAATTAATGAAGTGAGAAACACCCTCATCATAGATTTTGACCCCTAAATTAAGGTTAATTAACACTAATTACTTAATTAAGCCAATTAGGGTTATTAGTAAATTTGGGCATCCTTAGGGCAATCCGACATTATACTTAGGCTAATATAGACCTAATATGACATTATGAACAACCTCCATCCAAATCAAAGGCTTAATTAGGGTTAATCTCACTAATCCTTATTTAAGGTGATTAAGAAGTGATTAAGAAAGATAACTATCCAAAATTAAATTTAAGGGTCTTATATTATTCCTTAGGGTACAAGGAGCAATCAGAGCCCTTAATCTCATAAATTGGATACTTAAATAATTTTATATAATTTAATTAATGACAGCAAAGAGTTTTGCAAATAAATTTTAATCCAACCATTGGATCTGAGATTTTATTTTATATTTAGGTTCCTTGAATTTTTCTGATTCAAATGGTATACCATTTGGATTTGTATAACTAAAGTTATTTAATTAATTTATTATGTATTTTTATTTAAATTGGAATCATAAGTTTTAATTAATTAAATTCACAACCATAGAAAATATCATCCAATAATTATTTAATTAGCTGCGACCGAAAATCAAAAGGTGCGGGTCACGGGTCGGCCCGGCCCAGGACCCGCGACTTCGTCTTCTTCCTCTCGACGGGTCCCGAGCCCGCCGAACTTCGGCACTGAAATTCTTGGCGCACAGTCGACGACGGCGGCTCGGCTTGATCCCTACACGTTCCCTGAGTCTAGACGCGTCGATTGGACCAAGAACCCCCATCTAGATCCCTCTAGATCAATGGGGAGCTACTCGACCGAGATGCCTTCGATACGGGCGTCTCAGGTCAACTGTGAGGGGAAAAATTCCCCTCACAGAGGCCTTGATTCGATCGAGGTTCGATCCCTACATGTTCAGGGAGTTGAGACGCATCGAACCCGCAACCTTTCTTGACCTGAGGCGCAGCCAATCGCTGGGTCCTTACTCGAACTTAGCCATTGGTTCGATTGCTAGCTCAGTCGATCGATACAATCGGCTTGAGCTAGCTTAGCCCCAGGCGATAGTCAACATAGGTTCCTTAGGGGGCTACGGTTCACTAGGCAACATCTAGGGCTCATCCATAGGATAGAAATGAAATGGAGCTAAAGGAAATATCCATGGGGAAAGGTGGTACCTGAAGTCGAGTTGTAGGCTCGACCAAGAGGAATTGAAGTGCTCCTAAGCTTCCTGAAGGTTAGATGAACGTGCACAGGGGGTCTGAACACCAGACGGGCCCTCTATCAGTGGTTCCAAGCTCTGAAAATGCCGGGAAAATGCCAAGGTTACAGAAGCTCCCGCAGGCCTTCAGCTAGGGAATTGGGGATTCACAGTGAGCAAAGGGACTCACTGTGAAGTCCTGGAGGTTTTTATAGGTGCCATGGGGGCCTAGGAACAGAGACTGGGGCTTGGGAAAGGAGCTTGGCTCGGCCCACGGGTCCTCACCATTTTCCTAAAATTGGGAGGATCCAGGCCTCTCGGTCGCCTTACTAAGCTCGGCCCCTTACGGAAAGGTGCTAATGGTCTAGCTGACCTAGCGAGGGGAGTGGCAGACAAGGTTACGTGGTGAATTTCCACGAATCTTCTTGGTCGGGACGGGATCTCTTCGGGGACGAAGATCCACAGTGGTAGGATTCGCCTCTGCCGTCTGATCCACGAAGCCGTTGGAAATAGACGGTCTGATGCGGCTTCAGCTTAACAAAACTGTGGAGAAGATCTCGGGCGTCGAATGCCAGATGCCGATCGGACGGGTAGGATGCGATCAAGGTGTGCGGTAAGTGAGCCGTTGGATCGAGAGCGCTAAGATGCGTGCTGTCGCATCGGGTGGCTTATACGCATGCGCCGCTGTCAGGACCCAGAAGCGGATCTGCCGCGGTCCCGACAGCGAATCCCGCCGATTTAATTTTAATTAAAATTTAATTTAAATATAAATAAATTCAATTAATTAATATATAATTATCCTTAAATATCCTAAATCCAATTTAGGACCAAATGAGCTCCAAGATTTCCCAAAAATTCACCCTTAGCTAATTTTGGGGTGGGGAATTCAAAAATGAAATCAGATTTTGAGATCAAATTAATTTAGGTATTTTCAGAGCTTAAAAATAGTCAAAAATACCAAATTTTCTATTTTAGCTCCAAATGATTCCAAACTTCTAGGGTTAGGTTTAAATGACCCATCGAGTCCAATGGAATCTAACTTAAGGCTTAGTTTGGCTTAATTAATCCAGATCTAGCTAGGGTAACAACTTAGGGTTGTTACATAAATAGTTCAGTTACTTTTGCCTACACTTTTAATGTGTATTGTATCTTCTATTTTTAAAACTGCTTGGGATGAATGAGTGGATTAATAAAATTGCTTGGATTGTAAATACTTGCATTATTGCAGTTATATCTTCCTTTTCATTCATTTTAGCTTAACAATTACTCATAAAGTGACTTGGCCACTTAGCCTCTACACTTGATTTGCTTTCTTCTAATCAAATGTTGGGTGCTAATGTAACATCCCAAAATTTGGATTAATCTTCTATCCAATGATTGGGGCCATTACAAAAACCATGAGGCCTTTAAAGTCAAAGTAGACAATACCTTAGTGCTTAAGAGTTTAGGCTATTACAAATAATATCAGAGCAAACCATAGGGTGTCAGATAGGAGCTAAGTGCCATACATGGCAAAGTATCACTTCATGTGAGTAGCCTCTTGAACTCATGATGGTTGAGGTGCTATATAGTTACAGGTACCCCTTGATCCTGTAGTGGTCACCTCTAGTCCTATCTACCCAATGGATAATTTTTGGATCTGTGTGCGAATACTTACGAGGACGTTAGTGACTTAAGTTGGGGAGATTGTGAAGACCCACTTAAGTAGTAATATGTGAAACTCTTAAACATCGAGGCACCTTTTCAGATAATGGTGGAGTTCCTGATAAAAACTCCAAAGTTAAGTGTGCTCATGTTGAGAAATTATCCTCTGAGGGCAAAATCGTGAGGCCTTTCAAGTAGTAATAAGTGGGAGCACTCCCAGAATGGGTGACCTGTTGGGAATTTATCTTCTAAGGGCAAAACTGTGAGGCATTTCAAGACAAAATGAATAATACCTTGGTGCTTAAGAATTTGGGCTATTATAAATAGTATCAGAGCAAATCATAGGGTGTTAGATAGGAGCTAAGTATTATACATGGCAAAGTACCACTTCATGTGAGCAGCCTCTTAAACACATGATGGTTAAGGTGCTACATAGTTGTGGATACCCATTAAGCTTATAGTGGTCACCTATTGTCCTATCTACCAAATGGATGGTTTTTGGATCTGTGTGTGGATACTGATGAGGATGTCAGTGACTTAAGTTAAGGAGATTGTGAATACCCACTTAAGTAGTAATAAGTGAAACTCTTAAACATCGAGGCGCCTTTTCAGATAACGGTGGAGTTCCTAATAAGAACTCCAAAGTTAAGTGTGCTAATGTGGGAGCACTCCTAGGATGGGTGACCTACTAGAAAGTTATCTTCTGAGGGAAAAATAGTGAGGAATTTCAAGCCAAAGCGGACAATAGCTTGGTACTTAAGAGTTTGGGCTATTACTTCAAATGAGTCCGATCGAAGATTATTTCTCCATTGAAAAATGCTATAAAAGACAGTATAATTTATGTATACCCATAGCTAGGGCTTTATTTTCTACTTGTTAGAATAATTCATTCATACCGATTTTGGCATCAATGGAAAGGTCTTGGAAAGACCTTTCCATCGGTATGTGGAACCTCATGTGAAGTGCTATAAATCGAGAGTATCTGAGTGTGCAAGGAGACCGCTATAAATTGAGAGTATTTGAGTGTGAAAGGAAACCAGTTATGATTTTTGCACATGCAAAATCATCATCGGGCACCCAAGTTTCGGGTTAAATCTGCTGTAGTACACCATAGCGCCCTACAACGTACCGTAGCACCTGGCTCTCGGCTAGGGAGCACTACAGCGCGCTGTAGCATCCAGCTCTTGGGGACTCTGGCGCTGCAACGCCTGAAAATTCCATAGTGCGCTGCTACGCTGAAATCTGCAGTAGCACATCGCAGTGCCTAAAAGCGCTGCAGTGCACCGCAGTGCCTGGCTTTTGGCCAGTAGGTGCCACAGCGCGCCATAGCGCCCAAAAATGTTCAAATGTGCTAAGAACTGTCCGGAATTGCCCAAATTTGTAATTTTTCGCATTCTAATGACCCTAGGACCATAATGGGGCCAAAATATATCAAAATCAAATCTAAATTTAGTAAATTAAGCATTGTATAAATGTGTAAATGAATTTTAATGGAAAATTCACCATTTAACCTTAGTCACGTTCTAAATATCTTAGAGAATTGCTTGAATATTTTGTGCAAAATATAAATATTAGAATCTTTAATTTCTTGTGTGACCAAGTAGAACTTAATAACCAAATTATATGGAATTAAACTGCTTTACAATTGTAATCGAGTGCTAATCTTTTTTTATGTTTGATTTAAAGATTTGATTATCCTTAATTACTCGTTATTTTAATCAATATAATGTTTATGTGTGTTAGAGAACTTTAACGTCGATTTGGACACCTTACTTTACTTAATTTGATATTAAACTATATTTGAACGTAAGAATCTTAAGAATTTGATTAAGTAAATGATACTTAATCTAAATATAAAATTTGCCATCAATAATACACCAATAATGCATTGATTTGTCATTGATCAATAAATCAATTATTGGTCTTAATTTGGTAAGGCTAGGGGTTAAACCTTAACCTGTCTGATTAAGATCTAAATCCTTAATCACTTAATCTATCAACTTGATTAGAAGAGAATTCAACTTGCATAGTTCCAATAATATATCTGATTTGACATTGATTTTAAGAACATTGAATTCGAAGTACTAAGATAATTAAGGAACTTATGTGATTTATTATCTGGACATGTATCTTAAGATGTTTGATTTTCTCTTATGGAAGACTCTTAGAATGACAATAATTATAAAACTATGTTAATTTATTACAAGATCAAATCTTAATAACACTCTCGATTATACCCCACAATTGTAGTATATATATTGATCAGATGGGTTTCTCTATCTGATCTGATCAAAATAAGCTTAATAAATAAAACTTATGAATTTTAGCATAGATGTCGAATATATAAGATCTTGATGATCATACATTAGGTTTTATATGGTAATAACTTAACAAATGTTAACACCTTGAGGTAGGAAGGACTTATTGTGATATCTTGAGATAGGAACCTAGATGATCCTTCTTAACCCTAGAAGTTTGATCTTAGATCATTGTGGTTGAATCACCCAAATTACTTAAAATGAGAATTCTCCCATATGGTAGAAACCTATATTGAGTGACCTTTTGGTCACATCCTTGGAACCTTGTGTAAAATTCACCCCAATGAAGTATGAATTCATAACTTTGGTGATCCTTATTGATTAAATAGAATTGATTGAACTCAGATTATTAGTTGAGTATAGTAGTGTATACTCATATTGCTGGATTACTTCAGTAGTATTCAGGATTAGTTGATTCACCTTAATGTAGGACTATGTTTGTGTTCTATCCTGTGAGTTTTGTCGGATATAGTCCCACTTAGAATAAATCAATCAATCCTAAGAGTATTATAATTAGGGACTTAGATCATTAGTTTGTTTGAATAAAAATTGTCATCGGGTGATGCCTCCTATCGAAGATCGCTTCCATAGGCGTGGCTTCAAACAAACTAAGTGATTTAAGTCACTCTCTTTAGGACACTAAGTATGCTTGTATTTATGGTATTTAATAGCTTAGTTTGAGATATAAATCACCATCGAGTGATGCCTCCTATCGAAGATCGCTTCATTAGGTGCAGTTTTAATAAATTGAGTGTTAAATTCACATTTCTTAGAAATATACTAAATATGTGTATACAACCTTTCTAACTGATGATTTTAAGTAAAATCCTAATTAAAACTAATTATTGGAATTATGACTAGGAGTCAGAATCCATTTAGATGGATTCAGCACAATAGAGACATCTAATTTATTATCTAATTTTAAAGCATTTTTCTAGATTTCTAGATTTTAAGACATATAGTGTAGAGACATGAGCATGATCATAAGCATGATGTATGAGTACCAGTGATGATTTATGAGTTACGAAATGTTGTATACATCATCAGAGGAAATTTAGGATGCAATGACGTCACAATAACATGTATTTCCTAATTGGATGTTTGTAGACATTGGACTGTACGATTCATAATAGCTTAGTGATAATTTAGTTGCATATCAGTGGCATACAGTATCGTGGCATATACAAATGCATGACTTCAGTGGCATACATCATAGTTGTACATGTCATTTACTCAGTTTCAGATCATATACTATCTTTATTATTTTTTAGTATTCAGTATACCGTCATCTTTACTTTACTTTAATTTAATACAGTTTTAGATATTCAGTTATTTTACCATTTTTTTGCAGCTCTATTTAAATGTTAAATAAATAATTAGAACTGTTTAGATTAATTTTGATGTGTTAGACTTATTGTCTAACAGGTGGTACTTTTGGGTTCCGATAATTTGCTAGATCATGAGCAGCTTATTGAGCCAGGTCAGGAGGAAGTTCAGAAGGTTCTGGAGGAGTTTGTGGAGTCTTAATAGATTTCTCCTTTAGCTTTACTATTTTTGATTAGTTATTTCAGTTCAATACTTGGACTTTATTTCGATATTATTTCATTAAACCATTTGTAATAATTTCTGGATGTGTTTACTTTTCTATTCTGAGATGAATGCTTTCATTCAATTCCTATGATTAATGTTCTGGATCTATACTTAGCTTCTGCACTTTGTTTATATATTATTTATACTTAGTATATTGAAAATACTGATATTTTATACACATATTAGATTCCTCATGTAGTATATTACATCTAATGTATGTATTTGTCTAATACTTAGGATAAGGATAATACTCTTATCTTAAGTATTAGCTCTCGACCCTCCTTTGGGGTTGAGTCAGTAGCCTTCAGCATTTTATTCTCAGCTATTCGGAGAGATACAGAATCCCTTCCTGAGTAGTACACTGCTCCATCGCTGAATTGATTAAATTATCTCTTTTGCGCATGGCAATGGGGAGATGCACTACAGAAATATTCCTTAGTTTGCCTAGCACACTGTCTTCATAGAAATTCAAGTCTACTAACTTCAATCCTTGGTGCTTCCCCTTTGACTGTAGGGATTTCAATCCCCTATCGTTGAGCCGAGCGCTTGACTTACCAATCTATGCAAAGGAGTGGTTGAGTTGAGTGGAATCAGTCTTGAGGCACATAGAGTGTCTAGAGTCCATCTGCGTTGATATTGTGATGGATCAAATGCTGGACTATACAGGAATCTAATGGTTTGACACCATCAAGAAGCTCGAAAGGAAACGCAAGGGAAAGTGTTAGGAAGTGACCATCGAGGATTTTCATTTTACATTTAGTGCTGAGTACATTAAGGATAATTGAGTGTTAGTTAGAGTGACTGTCATTTCTTATTATTTTAATGATTCTAGTAGTGTTATGATTTTTGGAATTTTTTAAATCTTATGTAAGCCTTCATTTTTGAAGTAATGAGAATTTTTGGCATCTTTCGGAATTTGAATTATTGTCTTTCTTAGAATAATTCTTAAATTTGTGTTGCTTGATTAGAATGAATTCCTAATCTCCTCATGCGACTACGCCTATTAAAACTACTATCGCTTTGAGTAGTTCTTCTGACAAAATAGCTCACCTTCGGGGAATGGTGGCAACCTTGTTAGAGAACTAAGCTTAGCAAGCGCTAGTTATACAGAAAATGATGTCCGATCGCTTAGTGCCAGTTACTACTACTGCTCCTGCTGTTCCTATTCAGCAAACCCCATTTCCTTCCCATCACTCTATAGATGGTCTCATTCATAACTTTTTGAGACTAAGGCCTTCCACTTTTAGTGGGAATATGTCTCCAATGGATACAACCAACTGGTTGAAAATAGTCGAGAAAGAATTAATCAGTTTGAAGATCCCAAATTTTGAAGCCGTCCATCTCACAACACACCTATTCCATACTAAAGCAGAGTACTAGTGGGACGACATTTGAAACACCAGATTTGTTGATTATGAACTAGAGGACATTCCTTGGGATGAATTCGTAGAAGCTTTCAAGGCTGAATTCATTACCCCATCCACTCAAAATATTATAGCAGACACAATCTTACGACTGACACAAGGGAGCCATTCCGTATCTGAGTATGAAAGAGAATTTCATTGGTTAATTCACTTTGCTCCAGAATTGATCCAATTAGAATCAGTAAAATGCTAACGTTTCTTGAGCGGGATACGAGATTCATTATAAGATCTTATCGTCCCACTCCGTCTGACTAGTTTCTTTGAACTAGTGGAAACAGTAAAGGTGCTTGAGCACCATCATTCTGAAAGAGATCATAAGCACAAGATGTAAGCAGTTCCCCACCATCACAAAACCTTCAAAAGGCATAAGCCTCACTCTGCAAAGGTCTATTAAATAAAAGATGCACCAACTGCTGAACCAATCCAAGGCTGTAACTGGACTTATCCCTATGGCAAGTGTTATCACTTCGGCCATAAGTGCTACACGTGTGGGCTTCCAGGCCATCTGTTCTATCACCGCATATACACGGAAATAGTGGATGGAGTTAAAATTAAGCAGTCACAGAAAAACTAAGTCTTCAGAGCGACTCAACTGAATAGAAGGGAACTCGGTTTGGCAAGAATGCCAGCCCCTGCGTCTGAAACTGCTCGGAGCAACCTTTTGCTCCAAAGTTTCAGAACAACTCCAAGAAGTAGGTAAAGAATCATCTTGCAGGTCCTGCTCAAGTATACACGCTAACACCTCTTGAAGCTGCAGAAGATAATAATGTGGTTTCAGATACACATTTATGAATCTCTTGTTTTAAAATTTGCATTCCTGCACTTTAAATATTACAATTTGTTAATGTGATTCGTATGAATAATTTAAGCAAGCTATATTTTAATGACCAGCCCTGCAATATGTTATTCGACACTAGAGCTAGTCATTCTTTTATTTCTAAACATTTTTCCAATATTCTTAAACCACACTCATACAAACTAGCTATTTAAGTGTTGGACTTCCATCTAGAGCCCAACTCAGTGCCCATAAGTTTTGCAATGTTAAAATTCCCTTAAATGGTCAAGGATTTGACTCCAAGTTAATCATCCTGCCATTAGCAACTTTCGATATCATCCTTGGAATGATTTGGCTCAGTGACCATAATGCTGTGATAAATAACCTTAAGAAGAAGGTTACTCTTCATTTCCAGGGCAAGTCTGAAACTTTCATAGGAAAGGTTAGTATGCAATTATCATTAATCAATGCTATCAAAGCCAAGTAATTAATTAGTAAGGGTTGTGATGCTTTTCTGGTTACTATGATGGGTGAATCTAAAGAAAGTATTCATCTCTCTGATTGTAAAGTAGTTAAGGAATTCACTGATGTGTTCTTAGAATATTTGCCTGGTGTACCTCCTCCCAGAGAAGTAGAGTTCTCTATTGAATTGATCTCAGGTATCCAGCTCATATCTAAAGCTCCGTACAGAATGGCACATAAGGAACTTCAAAAGCTTAACAAACAGTTATAGGAGCTCTTGAACAAAGGTTTTATTAGGTTGATCATGTCTTCTTGGGGAGCGCCTATTTTGTTTGTAAATAAGAAAGATGGATCTATGCAAATGTGCATAGATTATCGCAAACTAAATAAAGTCACTGTAAATAATGAATATCTATTGCCTAAATTTGATGATTTGCTCAACCAATTATTTGGAGCTATTATATTCTTTAAGATTGACTTAAGATCTGGATATCATCAATTGCGAGTAAAAGAAGTAGATGTAGGAAAGACCGCCTTCTGTAGTCGTTATGGTCATTTAAAATTCTTAGTGATGTCTTTTGGACTCACTAATGCACCATCAATTTTCATGGATTTGATGTAGCGAGTTCTTAAACTGTATTTAAACAAATTCATAATTGTCTTTATCGATGATATCCTTATATACTCTCGAACCTTAAAGGATTATGAAGATTATCTGAGGTTTGTATTAGAAGCTTTGCATGAATATCAGCTTTATGCCAAGTTCTCCAAATGTGAATTTTGGCTTAAATCCATTACATTCTTGGGGCATGTAGTCGATGCCCAAGATATTTGCATAGATCAGAATAAAAGTAAGTGCTATTCAAAACTGGGTTCAGCCTAAGTTAGTTACCGATATCCAAAGTTTCTTGGGATTAGCTGGATATTACAGAAAGTTTATCAAGGGCTTTTCCCAGATTGCCTCACCTTTGACTAAGCTAACTTAGAAAGCTGTTCCATTTATTTGGAGTCATGGATACGAAGAAGCATTTCAAACCCTGAAGGACGCACTCTCTACCGCTCCAGTGCTTGTTCTGCCCAAGGAAAGTTTGAACTATTAAATGTATACAGATGCCTTTGGAATTAGTTTAGGCTGTGTGTTAATGCCAGAGGGTAAGGTAATTGCTTACGCCTCTCGTCTGTTAAAACCCCACGAGAAAATTATCCAATTCATGATCTTGAACTTGCCACTGTAATCTTTGCCTTAAAAATTTGGCGTCATTATTTATATGGAGTTCAATATTCAATTTTCACTGATCATCAAAGATTAAAGTACATCTTCACTCAAAGAGAACTGAACTGCGATCAGAGAAGATGGTTAGATCTTATTAGTGATTATGCCCTAAGTATTCAGTATTATCCATGTAAGGCAAATGTAGTAGCTGATGTTCTTAACCATCGTGCTACTCTATCTGTCATGATCGCCTCCAGTTTCTTAGAACAAGAATTTCATGAGCTTGAAATTTCTCTAGTCAGCGGTGATATACTGAGTTCGCTTCTAGTAAATATCAATGTGGAACCTACTTTTCACAGAGATGTCTCCATCTCGTAGACAAAGGGTGAAGACTATCTGAAATTCAAAGTAGAT
Organism: Gastrodia elata; assembly: GCA_016760335.1. NCBI lineage: Eukaryota > Viridiplantae > Streptophyta > Magnoliopsida > Asparagales > Orchidaceae > Gastrodia > Gastrodia elata. The sequence goes on from CM028681.1 coordinate 31,454,913, forward strand.
ATTGAAGGTGGTCATTGTCATGATTTGTAGATGCATAATGGTGTGATTTATCAAGGAAATCATTTATTGATTCCTAAATCCATGCAACATGAAGTTTTGATAGAAGACCATAATTCTGGATACCACATTCATCCAGGAAGAACTAAGATGTACCAGGATCTAAAGCAATTATTTTGGTGGCCTGGTATGAAAAAGAGTGTAGCCGATTTTGTGACTAAGTGTCATGCCTGCAACTTGGTAAAGGCCGAGCACCAAAGGCCTGGTGGTCTTCTGCATCCCTTAGAAATTCCTGAATAGAAATGGTTCAATATATCAAAAGATTTCATTATGGGATTTCCTCATGCAAAGTCTAGTGCCGATACAATCTGGGTTATAGTAGATCGTTTAACTAAATCAACACACTTCCTTCCTATCCGTCAGACTGACTCTGTTGAGAAGCTAGCAATGCTCTATTTTAAGGAAATTATCAGGCTGTATGGTATTCCAAAATTTATAGTATCAAATAGTGATAACAGATTTACTTCTAAATTTTGGTAGGCTGTGCAGTAAGATCTGGGGTCTGCTCTAGCTATGAGCACATTTTTTTATCCTCAAATAGATGGTCAAACTGCAAGAATAAATTAGGCTCTCAAAGATTTGCTTCAGCTCTGTACTCTTGATTTTATCAATTCATGGGAAGATCACATTCCATTAGTGAAGTTTACCTACAATAACAGCTATCAGGCGAGCATTAAAATAGCTCCTTGTGAGGCATTGTATAGTAGAAAATGCAGTACTACTCCGCTAGCTTGGCTAGAAACAAGAAGTGTTCAACTTTTTAGATCTGAGTTAGTTGAAGAAGCTAACAAGAAGATTCATTTAATTCAGCAGAGAATCCGTTCTGCTCAAGATCGCCAGAGCAAGTATCATGATGCTCATCATCGTCTCCTAGAATTCAATGTTGGAGATTCCGTGTATTTGAAAGTCAGTCCAATGAACGGTGTCTACAGATTCAACATAGCAGGGAAACTCAGTCCCTACTATGTTGGACCTTTTGATATTTTGGCCAAAGTAGGATCAACTGCCTAGGTTGAATTTTTCTGATGACTTTGCAGCCATTCACAATGTGTTTCATATATTGTCATTAAGAAGATGTCTCAGGATCCTTCTCAACTCAGTTCAGCTTCCAGAAGTAGAAATTCAGCCTGATATTTTGTATGCTGAAGAACTAATCAAAATCTTAGCTCGCCATCAAAAACAACTAAGGAATCGTTCAATTCCAATGGTCAAGTTCCAATGGAATAATCGATCTTTGGAAGAATCTACTTGGGAAAAAAAAAGTGGATATGCGCAATAAGTATCCGTAGCTCTTTGCAAGCCCAGGTACCATTCCTTTTTCTTTCCTTTCTGTTTCATTTTGTATTTCAGTCCTTGTAGTGTTTTCTTCACTGAGTGATGTCGGGGACGATATCATTCTTAAGTGGGGGAGTTTGTAATAACTCTTGTTGTTACCCTAGCTGAAATTATATTATTTAAGCTAAACCAAGTTCTAATTTTGATTTCATTAGATTCAATGGGACAGTTAAACCTAACCCTAGAAGTTTGAAATCAAATGGAGATCAATTGAGTATTTTGGTATTTTTGTCTATTTTTGGATCCTGAAAAAATACATAAATTAATTTGATCTTTAAATTAAAATCTGAGTTTATTTTTGAATTCATCATGCCTCAATTAGCTAAGGGTGAATTTTAGAAAATTTTTGGAGCTCATTGAATCCTCAATTAGATTTAGAAATTATTAGAATTAATATTAATTAATTAAATGATTTAAATTATTCATTAAATTAAATAATTAATATTAATTAAGCGGTTGCATTTGCTGTCGGGACCACGGTAGATCTGCTGCGGGGTCCTGACAGCGGCACATAGGTTTTAGCCAATGGATGCATTAGCATGCATCCTAGTGCATTCCATCTAATGGTGGGGTCTATTCCGTGTCAAGATCCAATCCTATGTGTCAAATCCACTGCGCACATCCGACGACTATCGTTCGATCCACTTAAGTAACCCATCAGAATTGTCCAGAACCAACGATCGATCCATCAAACGGCGGACGTAAGTCCGAGCACTGTGGATCATTGATAAATCCATAATTTATATGCTAAATAAAGGAAAAATCTCATTCACTTTTCATATTGAAACAATTTCCTTAATCAAATTCTGCCTATTTTTCAGGAAAAATGCAAGCACAGCAATTTATGGACAATTCTGGAAGGTTTCTGAAATTTCTGGAAGAAATCCGTTGCGGCGCGCTGAAGTGCGCGGCAGTGCGCCCCAGGGCGCCACAGCGGGATAACTTGCGGGACTCATGCGCTATAGCGCGCCATAACAGAAGAACTTGTGGGACTCAAGCGCTTTAGCGTGCAACAGCGGGAGAATTTGCAGGGCTCAAGCGCTATAGTGCGCTATAACGGATAGCCCTTCGGAACATGTCCGCGATAGCACGCTACAGTGTTTGCCTCTATGAACTTTGACCGCTGCAGTGCGCTATAGCGAACCATTAGAGAAAAACCACAGATCGCCACAGCGCGTCGCCACAGACCACTTTACAAAAATTCTATCGCTGTCGCGCGCCACAGCGCGCTAGCGCTGCGGCGGGGAGCCAAATTTCTAATTGAATAGGGCATTTATTGCGGCTTGACAAGACCCCCAACATGCTCTTTGTCTTCCAGCCATCATTCCTTGTGCGGTTGAGTTGTTTTTAAATGAAAAAATGACATTTTGAAGTGATGTGGACATTAAAGAATGGAAAAGTAGAGGTCATTTCACCCATCAAGTTGGATTTGCAATCATCATAGCAGAATTTTGGAAGAGGGAAAAGTAGATTTTGAATGGGAAGAAGAGGAATGTAGCCCCCTCTATAAATACAGCTCTTCTTCAGTTAAGAAGGGTTCCCAACTTTGCTCAAGAAAAATTCTAAGTAAGAAGAGGGCTGCATAGAAGAGAAAGAGAACTATTCAAGGGTGGAAGAACTCCTATTTCCAAGGAGAAGAAGGAAGAATGGCAGCACTAAGGACCTACGAGAAATGACCAAGAGCAAGAAGAGGAGAAATCTGGAGAACTTTATCAAAGGAACGTTCCTAGGACTCTTTAACTCTTGTCTTGCTTTTTTTTTTTTTTTTTTTCTTTCTTAGTTGATCATGAAAGGGTCTTTATTCATGTATGTGTTCTTTTTTATCTCTAGTGTAATGGAGAGCTAAACTCCCTCTTGGGGAGGGTTGGGGCAAGTCTACATGAATTGAAAGAGATTATTATGTATGAAAAATTTCTTCAAGCATTAATAAAAATTTGTGAATTAAATGACTTGTTAAAGAAATGAAAAATACTATTATGGACTTGAATGTGGATCAAATGATGAAGGATTAAATGACTTCAAGGACTAAGAGGTCTTGTGCTCCATAGCTCACCCTTACTTTGGAGCTGGAATCATGAGTGCACACACACTTTGTAACAACCCAAATTTTTGAAAACCAAAATATCGACCAAATCAGGAAAAAATCGGGTCCCCAAGAAAGTTCAAAATTAGACCAAACAAAGTAGACCATTAAAAATAGTATTTTTGTGATCATAATGCTCAAGTTTGGAGGCAATTCGACGGACGAGCATTCCTATATTAATTATTGAATTTTTAAATAAGAAAAATTAGGAAAATTAAATATAAGTCCAAATTAAATAATTTTAGTGTCGTTGGATTCACAATAATAAAATAAGGCTAGACAAAAATTTTTATCCAATTTTGAGTGCCGGATTGTCCGTAATTAATTTTTGAAGTTTTTACCTTCAAAAATTAATTAAAAATAAAATATAATTCCGAATCTAGAAATTTTTGTTCGAGGATGTTTGTCTCGTCAAGACGGACCTCTCGGTCAAGTTTCGTCAAATATGAAAATTAGACGACAGAAAAATATGATTAATTTAAATCAAAATTTTTATTTATTTATTTATTTAATTTTTTCTTTTCCTAAATCTAAAGAATCTTTTCTTCTTCATTATATATATTTTTTTCACGTGACCTGCTTCCTCCGCACGCAAAGGACCGGCCCCTCCCTTGGAGTCGCGTGGCCCTATGCAAAGGACCGGCCCCTCCCTTGGAGTCGTGTGGCCCTGCCCGCCGGGGGGGGGGGGGGGGCTGCCCGGCCACGTGGCCGGCCAGGACAGCCCCCTCATCCCTTTCCTTGGCTATAAATAGTCTCCTCCACCTCCTTTCTCCCTCACAAGCTTCCCAAAGCCTTCTCCTCTTCCTCCACCTTCGGCTGGCCGCCGACCTCCCTTATCCACGTCCCTACCTTCCCGGCAACCTCCAACCATCCTCTCCCTCCCCTCTTGGCAACCCCAAAGCCTCCCTTCAGCCCTCTTCTACTTCTTCTTCTTCCCCGGCCAACGACCACCCCTCGCCCCGCCACCTCGCCGAGCCGACGCCACGCCGGCACGCTGCCGACATTCCCACGAGTCGTCTACTATCTCATCGGCACTTATTCACCGCCCTCGGCAAGCCCCCTTTGAACGGGGAGAAGACCCACAAAAACTCAAAAAAAAAGTGAGTTAGAAAAAAATAAATAGGTCAATTGAAATATAAAAATTTTTAATGAGCGGTTAAAAATAACCACAAATTTAACTTGACTCCTAACCAAGCTAATTAATTAACCACTAGTTCTTACATTTATTTTTATGCTACTAATCGCTAACTTTTGATTTTTTTGCAATTTAATTCATGCATTTATCTTTACCGTAATTTTAATTCTTGTTCTTATATATATATATATATATATATCCAGGTCAGCCAGGAGGTCTCAAGCGGCTATGCTTCTTGTCCGATCCGTCCTCAGGAGATCTGCCAGGCTTCATTTATGCTAGACAAATCTATTTTATTTTGGAATGTGCGGGGTATAGCTGCTTCTGTTACTAGAAGAAGGCTCAAATTTATTTGCAATAGAAATAGTGTTACTTTTCTGGGTATCTTTGAGCCTCTCCTTAAGTGTGAGGCTATCAGAAGACTTGCTGCTTATCTTGGGTTTTCTTCTCATTTTTTCAATTATTGCAACAAAATTTGGATTTTCTGGAAAGCTTCTATTCGTTTTGATGTTGAGGTGAATGAATATCAGTGTATTCACGGGTCCTGCCTTTGGGGTGGTCATCCTGTAAGGATCTCGGTGGTTTACGCTAGCTGCTCCTACATTATTAGAAGAAACCATTGGTCCTCTATTATCAGCTGGTGTAATTCCAGTGATTCCCCTTGCTTGGTGGGAGGTGACTTTAATTCGGTGAGGAAAGCCTCAGAAAGAATTGGGCTTAGCAGATTCGCGCCAATTGCTTCTCGTGAATTTAATGAAATGATTTGCAAATGGGGGCTTATCGAAATTAATTTCCAGGGCTCTAGCTTTACTTGGTCTAACAACTCTACCGTTTCCAGAATTGATAGGTTTCTTGCAAATCCGAGTTGCTTGGGTTTATTTTCTGGTCTCCGTGTAGCCCACCTTAGCCGGTTAGGCTCAGAAAATGCCCCTCTCCTCCTTCCCCTTGTTTGCTCTTCCTTCTGTAAAGGCAAATTCTGCTTTCAGAATATGTGGGTGAGGCATCCGAGTTTTCTGGAGGTGGTCAAGTATAGTTGGGAATCTCCGGTTGCTTCTGTTGCTACCCCCTTGATTATCCTCTACATCAAGCTTAAAAGGCTCAAGCTTACCCGAGTCAATTGGAATTTAAATATTTCTGGCAACATTTTTTCAAAGGTTAGCAAAGCTGAGGCTGAGGTTGCTGCCCTGGAAGCGGAGTATGAGCTTTTGAACGACCAAAGTCTTTTCCTGAAACTTTCTAAAGCTCAAGATCGCCTCGATTCTTTACTTGAAATGGAACAGGATTTCTGAGTTCAAAAAGCTACCTTGAAAAAATTTAAAGAAGGGGAAAGGAATACTAAATTCTTTCAATCGTGGGTTAAAGTGAAGCAGGCATCCAATGCTTTTATCTATCTTAAGGATGTAGCTGGCACTAATATTCCTCAAGAAAATTTGGGAGAGTCTGCTTGCAGCTTCTTTGCAAATTTGTGGTCAAGTGAGGGTTGTAATCTGACCCCTCTTAACAATGACATTCCCTTTCCCTCAGTTTCTGAGGAAGAAAATTCCATGCTGGTCTCTCTTCCCTCGTTGGAGATTGAGGAGGTCATCCGTTCTTTAAAAGAAGACTCTGCGGTAGGGCAGGATGGATTCTCCCCTCTTTTCTTCATTAAGTGCTGGGATTTCATTAAGCTGGGCATGGTTGAAGCGGTTCTGGATTTCTTTTCCTCCCATTACATCCCTAAATTCATCACCTCCACTGCTATAGCCTTGATCCCCAAAGTTCAATCTCCCAAGTCTTGGTCAGATTTCAGGCCTATTAGCCCTTGCAATGTCTTCAACAAAATTTGCACTAAAGTCTTGGCTAACAGACTTTGCTCCATCCTTCCGAAGCTTATTTCCCCCAATCAAAATGCTTTTGTCAAAGGAAGGCTTATATCTGATAATTTCCTTCTAGCAAAGGAGCTAATCCATGACTTAGACAGGCCGTGCTTCGGTGGCAATGCCATCATTAAGCTCGATGTGATGAAGGCCTTCGATAGGATTGAATGGCGCTTCCTCTTTGCCATTCTCCGGAAGTTTGGTTTCTCCTTTGAGTTCACTCAATTCGTTTATAAGTCAATCTCTAATATTTGGTTCTCGGTCCTTACAAACGGCCAGTGCCATGGCTTCTTTAAATCTTCTAGAGGGCTTCGGCAGGGAGACCCTCTCTCCCTAGCACTGTTCATCCTTGCTAATGATTATTTTCTGAGACTGCTGTCCTTCCGGTTCTCGTTGGCTAAAGGAGTCAACTATCATAACACTGGTAAAGATATTATCTCCCACCTTGCTTTCGCCGACGACACTATTATTTTTTGTAGAGCCACGATCAAGGCCTTTAGTATCCTGCTGCAAATCCTAGAATACATGCAGGTTGTCTCTGGGATGAGAGTAAATATGTTCAAGTCCAATGTTGTTTTCGGGAAGCAGGTCGCTTTGAGCCGTTGCAATGAAATCCTGCGGCTATTTAGTCTCTCCAGGAAGTCTCTCCCCATTAGTTACCCGGGTCTTCCTTTGTCTAAAGGTAGAGTGTCGGGTTCTCTCTTCCAGCCCATCCTTGATCAAATGTCCACAAGAATTAATGGTTGGGCAACTAAATGCCTTTCCTTTAGGGGTCAGATTGTTTTGCTCCAATCGGTGCTTAGCTCTCTTCCAAACCATTTTCTGGAGGTAATTAAGCCTCCTGCCACTTTCATTAAGAGGGCCTATAATCTTTGTAACGGTTTCCTCTGGGGAGCATTTGATTCTAGAAAGGACGTGCGTTGGTCCTCATTGATGAAGATAGCGTGCCCAAAAGCTGGGGGGGGGCTGGGCTTCCATCTGTTTAATCTCATAGCTTCTACCTTTCGAATTCGGGACTAGTGGAGACTGAGATATGGGGATGGCAGTTGGGCTACCTTCATGGCCAACAAATACGGGAAGTCAACTCATCTTTCTGTTCGGTCTTGGAAGAAAAATGACTCCATTGGTTGGAATCATCTTTTAAATGTTAAAGCTTTAGCTAAGAGCAAAATATTTTAGAAGCTGGGAGAGGGCTTTATTTCTTTCTGGTTTGACAGGTGGTGTATCGAAGGCCCAATAGCTTCTCTTTTTCCGGTTAGGGGCTCCTCACTTGATTGCGTGGCAGATTTTTGGGCTGATGGCCGTTGGTTGGAGGATAAGCTAAGGAGCGTTGGTATTAGTGAGTCTTGGATTTCCAAACTCAATCAAGAGGTTGCCATTATTCCGTATACTGATGACTATTTCCAGGTGGTCTTCGACACCAATGTGCAAGTAAAAGTTAAATCAGCGCGTAAGCTCCTACTCAATCCGGGCCCTTCTTCTTCCCGATACTGGTTCAAGCTTCCAACCCTTGCCCTATCTTTCTTTATTTGGAGACTCTTGAGTAATTTTATCTCTGTGGATGACATTCTGCAGAACAGAGGAGTCTCATTAGCCTCTAAATGTTCCCATTGTCTGGCCGAGGAATCCATGTCTCATCTTTTCATGTTTTGCAAGTATGCTTTGCTTCTTTGGAAGGGCTTTGCTTCCTTTCTGAAGCTCGACAAGATTTTAAACTTGAGTAGCACTGCTGAGTTGATTCTTACTATGAGTACCGTCGACCCCTTCTCTTTTGCTCTGGTCTGTCAGATTCTTTGGTAAATTTGGTTTGTGAGAAACAATTTAAAGTGGAACAATAAATTGAATTCTCTCCCCAAATCCATCTTTTCGATTGGAAAGTATATTCAGATGGCTTGTGCTTCGGGCCTTTTACAGGGAAATGATAATTTCTCCAACTTTTATGACAAAATGGCTACTGTTTTCCCCTCTCAGGCCAGCGGCTCCCTGAGCATCCCGCAGGATGGTCACTCCTCCCTCTTCATTCACTTCTATGTGCTGAATCATGGAAGGGCTTGGTTCTCTTCTGTTGTGTGGGTGGAGCATTCGGGCCAGTAGCTTTCCCGTTCTTATGGTGCTAGAATTTGGATGATTCTGTGGCTGGTTTGGATCCTTTTATCGTCTTTCTCAGGCAGGCTTAATAATTTAGTGTGGATTTGCAATAATTCTTCCCATCTCCAGCTCTTGCATTTTTTTAAGGATCTCTTCTGATTCTCTCGGCTATTCCTGGGTGGTGGCACGATTTTAAGCTCACGCATGTCTGGTATTGCTTCTCCCCGTAGGCTTTTTGGCATTGTCTCTCTTGGGTCTCCCAGGTTTTCTTTCATGTCGAGCCTTTTCTGGAGGCTCATTTGCAACCAAAAGGCTTATCAGGTTTGTCTATTCTGGGGACTTTTTGAGGGTCTCTCGTCGTTATTTTGACGTTGCTCTGGATGGTGGGTTTTGCGGCTTGGCACTTCTTGGTTCCTGTGCTACTTTGTTTTTCTCAATTCTGCTTTGGATCTGTTGTGACTGGGGGGCGTCTAGTCCTGCTCTGTCAACCTACACTTTTTGTTGGGATTAAGTCCCGCCGCTTCACTTTCTGACTCCTCTGCTATTTATCCCCCCTTTCAACTTGCCTGTCGGATATCGCGATGGCGAACTGGCTTCGTGTCAAGCTGCGGGTTTCGCTCATTCTCTCTTCTGAAACTAGTAAGCTGATTTTTCATCTCTTTTTAAGGAAAATCTGTGGTGGAGTTCTCCTGGTTTGCTTGTGGGGGAAGCTTCTGCAGTTCTATGCTATAATGGTCGCTGCTCATCTTGATCCTCTGCTTTTCGGTCAGCCATGTTCCTTCTGGCTCAGTTCTATCATGCTGATTCTTCTTCTCCTGCTCCTCGAAGCCCTTCCGGATGGATGCCTTCCTGCGATCTCTGTCGCCGGCTCTCTCTGGTTCGTCGCTTGGACTTTGTCGGTGATGGTCTTCTCTGATTTTTGAAGTGCATTTCGGTTTCTTTTTGTTCCTTTCCTATTTTTGGGTGGACGTGTTTTGGCTTTTTTGTTTTTTATGGGCTGTCGGTTGGTCGGCTCGCCGCTCCTGTTTTTTTTTGTTTGGTTCATGCATTTGAATGTAAGCAGGTCTCACCGAAGGTTGTATAGTCCATTTTTCATGAAATGAGATCTAGTCCGAGATGGCATTCATTAAAAAAAAAAAAAAAAATATATATATATATATATATATATATATATATATATATATATATATATATATATATACATGTATGTATGTTATAATAGGATAATATGTCTATGTTATAATAATAATAATAATAATAATAATAATAATAATAATAACTAAATATGTTATTATTATTATTATTATTATCATATTTATTACTTAAATAATATTATTATAATATCTCTCACTAATATTATAATATTCTCTCTCTATTATTATTCTCTAAATAATAATAGTAATAATTATTATATTATTAATATTATTATAAATATAAAAATATTATTATTATAATAGTAACCCTCTTCTTAAAATAATATGATAATAAGTTATACTTATTATCATCTTCATATAGTAATAATAATAATATTTATACTATTATTATTATCCTATTAATACTATCATAATATTCTCTTTCTTCAAAATAAACTCATGTGCATAAAATTATCATATAAAATATTATTTTTATTTTCTTCCATTTATTGTACTCTCTCATATAGAGCAATAAAAATAATACTTTTTACGTGTAGATTTGTCTATAAATGATAATGATAATAATAATAATAAAAATAAAATATTATTATTATCATTATTATCATTTGTACTTTTGCTTTTTCATACTGACTTTTATTTCTTTACTTATAAATATAAATTTAATAATAATAATAACATTGGTTATTATTATTACTATTATCATTATCACTATCATCACTACTATCATTATTATCTCCATCACTATCATTATCATCATCTTATTTACACTAATATTAAAATAGTAAGAGAAAGAACCAGAGACACAGATAATTAAAAATAGGATAAAACAAATATCCTTATTTTCTTTACCTATCAATAATTTTCTAATAAATAAATTTTTTACAGATTCATAAGTCAACATAACTAAGGAAAACAGGTACCCTTATGTCATGAATTACATTTATATTTGTTAATTTGATTATACGCTTTTGCTCCACAAAATTTACTAAACTAATTTCTTACTCTGCTATAATTAAAGTTTACTGTCACTATATGAGATACTTTCAAAGATAGATAATGGATCTTGATTGATTGAATTAAATGGGGTTCCATGAGAAGTATTTACAGTTTGTACAGAATGTAATCAGAACGGGGCTAGTTCGCTATCATATTATTCCGTGAAGATATAAGGAGACTATGACTATGCCTACGAGGGGGCTAGCATGATGGCAATATTTGAACCCAAATTGTGATAATCATAGTAGACGTGCTTGATTTCCTTAAGATTCGAGAAATTGCCCGCTCGAATAAAAATGTTATATATATATATATATATTATTTACTTTCGAGATAGAAATATCAATTTTTGATAAGTATGACTTACTTGTGACAGGTTACTTTTATTACTATTTCAAAATTATCGCTAAAATTCTGATTTGTAGGAAAAGCTATGATAATTCTCAAATAAGGAAATTCTGCCTTTCAAACTTTTATTATTATGCTTCCCTGCAATTTTCCCTGTACTTAAATTTCATGCTTTTGTTCATATTTATACAATGTAATTAATGATATCCAAAGTACTAGAGTTTATCTCTAACGGGTGTTCTACCCGAGCATTTTCGTTGTAAATGCCAGGTCATGTCACTACTGAGGATTTGGAGATAGCCTGATCAATCTACCGCTGCACTTTTTATTCTCATATTGTATTTATAAATAAAAGAGAAACCTGCGCTTGTAATAATACTTTTTATAGAATAAAAATTTATACTTTCATGTTCTCTAATTATTTGAGCAAATGTATGTGATCTTTATATTATTATTCTAAACTCCCGACTACAATCCTCAGCATAAAATGATGATGCCACCCTAGTCTCCACACCTTAACCAGGATCTATCAAGAATCCAGGGTCAAGGTTAGGTATGGAACTAAGATGGGGGTCATCACACACTTAGAACTATGTGAGAAAGTTCTTGAGATTAGTGCACCTTAATCTATGTTCAACTAAATTGTTCAAGTATGTGAGCTAAGGCCCACTAAATGAGCTCTGCTGCTCAGCATACATGAAGGAAGGGAATGGATTATTTGAGAGCTCATGAACGAGGTGGCATAGTCATTGATCCCAAATGAAATCACTCATTTATCTAAATTGTACATGACGTGCGTAATGCTCTTAGTGGAATCAATGCTTGTAAGATTTTATATAAAGAAATAACTCTCATATCTAGAAATTAAGAATGAGAGGAAAACCAATAATCTAAAATCTTATAAGGGTCTTTGTGCTGAAATAGAACCGACTGTGTGTTCATTTCAAGCACGAGATTTGAACTTGTAAATCTTAGAGTTAAACTCTAAGGAGGACAATGTGCACTTGATTAAGTTATATAAAATTAAGTAAAAAAGACCAATGCTTGAGGAATTATCATACATGAGTGTGGCGCCCCCCCTTAATCCGCCCAAAGGATTAGGTTAAGTGTGGGGGGTCACTTTGGCTAACCCCTCACTTATCGTTAGATTAGGATAGACTCCACAATCCATCTGATTAGGAAAGGATTAACACAGAATCAATCTAACAATCACTATATAAGTAAACGTACAGAGTGCTGAAGCGATTTAAGGAAATGTAAACCATCCAAGTATCATAGTATAAATAGGATTAATAGAACTCAGAATATAAGCATACAATCCAAATATATAGTCAATGGTACCTGTATTATTACATAATTATAAATGTCTAAAATAGAAATAGAATGAAAACCATTCATCCTCACTCGAAGTATAAAGGAACTAGACGACAGCTTCTTCCACGGGCTCCTCCTCTGGGTAAGGCTCCACACCTAACTCCTGCTCGTCTAACTAAAAGGAGTCTGCCATTGTCGGTTTCATAATGTAGGGCCCCAGCCAAAGAAAAGAAAAATCTGGTTAGACAATTATCTAAGTACATTTTAAGCTGATGAATTGTTATATGTGTTAAGTAATATCACCATTCGACAACATCTAAGCAACATATGTATATGAAAAGGAGCAGCAAGCAGTACCAAAGAAAAGGAAAAGTTATAAACCATCATTTATAACTTAAGCAAAGAAAAGGAAAGAGGCTGAGACATGCCTCGCATACAAACTAAACAAGGAAGGACGTATAAATATACATAACTATCATGTACTGTAAGAAAAGTTCTACATCTTAAACATGCTGATGATCAATAGAAAATATGACAATTAGAATAAATAACTCAGCAGTGGTACATATAAATAGCAGCAAGATTCTAACATCCTAAATATATATATATAAATAGTACAAGGAAATAGCTGACGGAATAGAATACTGAAGAGTAAACAACAACAACTGCATATAAAGCCACACATGCATCGACTGCCATACAGAAAAGAGCTACTCTAGCCCATCGAATATCAAAGAAGCTTAGCACCCTCACGGCTAAGTCATAAAATTGTGTACCCCTAGCAACATAAGGAGGCTAGCAAATAAGCACACAAAGCAAATGAAGGGTCTTAGCACCAGTACGATTAAGGCCCAACTGTATGCCCCTAGCGACATAAGGAGGCTAATAAACTAAGCATACAAGGCAACCTTAACACCAGTACGGCTAAGGCACCAACGGTGTACCCCTAGCGACATAAGGAGGCTAGTAAACTGGTACATAACAAAATAGATCCTTCCTCTAGCGACATAAGGAGGCTAGGTAATAAGGACATAACTGAGAGGCAGCTCATAAAACTATTATCTTTTCATAAATCACTTTAATATTTTCACAAAGAATCTAAGGAGTCTCCATATTTTCCTAACAGTTTATTTATGCATCAAAAATCTTGTATGATATGCTCAAGGAAATATGGCACAAAAATCAAGGAACGCGTAGCAACAAAATATCAAATATAGTGTAACTCAGAAACTCATCCTTACGAGTTAAAAAGGACTAGAACTGATCAGGTTCTAATCTAGTTCAATCAGATAGATGATTACGAGTTAAATAAATGAATCATACGTCCTAGTTTTGTGAATTTAGACATTCTAACTAAGATCTGATCAAGATCTTTCTAAGCCTATAGATTATGGATTAAACACTATGAGAGTTAGGTTTAATCACATAATCCAAGGAGGATAAGACCTAAGTTCTATGTTTCATTCTATAAGTGATCTACTAGTTATGGCAAATCCTATTAAGTAATCAAACTTAATAGGATGAATCTCTTACCTTAAATTTAAAGTTAAAAGATAAAATAATCAGAACGAGTTGTAAAATAAAAGAAAGTCTAGAAAGCTAATAAAACCAAGGTTTCACCTATTGGGTAACCCAATTTACTCAATGAATGAACTCTAACTTATGATCTAGTCCTAGTCTCAGGAAGTATCCTTAAAGTGTAGTGCTTAGGACTTAACAAAAATTATTGAAATCTAACATAAGGGTTGATTTCACTCACTTAAATATCACTAAGATCTTTATAACATTGGTTTAAGAGTTTTGAAATGTAAACTAGAGGTTAAGAGTACATAGTCTAATCTTAGGGCAAAATGACTATTTGCCCCTATCTTAAGGGTCAAAAAGTCAACTTTTGACTTATGGGTTAGAATTAAATTCTTTTAGTCCCAACTGATTCCTTACTGTCTAACTTGAAGATAGATAGTAAGTACGTCCAAATTGGACTCAAAACGGTCAAGTTATGACCAAAATGAGGCTAGGGGTAATTTGGTCATTTACCTAAATTTTTAGGGTTTAGATCCTAAATATTATTTCAGTTTATTATTGGTTATAGTTCAAGGATTCCATAGAGTCTGAGAACACTAGATTTTGAGTTCAAACAGCTAAGTTATGAATGTTTTCATTTCGAGGGTAAATAAGTTCTCCGTATTATTAATTTAGCTTAATTATTACTCCGGGCTATACTTTATCAATTATCTATCATGTTTAATTACTTAACTAGCTAGTAATACTAAATTGAATATATATATATATATATATATATGTGTGTGTGTGTGTATACTATATTCAAGTGCTTATACTTGAAGGTTTTAACTAGTTTTGATCCACTAACAGCACTAATATTTAACCCCTTATTATTATGAATTAATTCAACCGACTGCTATTTAAATAAAAAAATAAGTCGGAATATACTTATAATAATTTCTAGTATTATAAAAGTACGTGTATATATATATATTTATATCTAAAAATATTGAAATCATAAAGTTCTATTTCTGTACTACTAAAATCATAATTTGTATACGTAATATATTTAATCTATATAACTAAGTCTATGCTTTATGGATGGTATTTATGTTAACTTAACTTATTCCATACTTAATGTTTTAAGC
Organism: Gastrodia elata; assembly: GCA_016760335.1. NCBI lineage: Eukaryota > Viridiplantae > Streptophyta > Magnoliopsida > Asparagales > Orchidaceae > Gastrodia > Gastrodia elata. The sequence goes on from CM028681.1 coordinate 31,469,930, forward strand.
TGTGTTAATAAATCAACTTAATTCATCCAATTCTTTTTGTTTAACTAAACTATCCTAATAATGTTAAAACTTAAGCCATCTACCTAAAAAAAATGCATCTTGAATAACCTAATTAATATTTAAATCTTGCTGCCTTAAGTATTTACTATATTCTATACTATTTAATAGATTAATGTAATGCTTAAGTTAATTAAATCATTCGGCTAATGATATACACACATATAATTATATATGTATAAATTTGTTTCTGTGATGCATAAAGTAAATATATATATATAATTTGGCATATAAGCGATATTTAAAGTATGAGATTTGGCTAATTGTGTATATCCCAAATGTTTAGCTGAAATTATTTTGATACATATAACCTCCGTGTATACATATGTGTATATATATACTTAATTAGCATGTATATATATACATGTATATATATACATATATATATATATATATATATATATATATATATATATATATATATATATATATGTATATACATATTTAGTACACGCCAGTTCATATAATCCCTTATGTAGGTTTAATATTTAGCTAATTATAAAGAGCATAAGCGTATACAAATATATTTCTGTTATTATTTTAAGTTAAATACATTAACACAATCTTAATTACTTAACGATGGCTTATAGCAACTAATTAGATATATATATATATATATATATATATATAGGAATAAGTATATATATATATATATACACACATAGACGTATATATCTAAGGACGAATTGTTTGAATCGAAGGGAGGAGATGACGATCATGACAAAAGACTGATTGAGTTTACTGAGATCTTCTTTATCCTTCCCTTATTAGGAAAGACAATTCTCTCCAAAAATCTTATTAAATCCTATTCATAATTTGAGTTGCGGATGAAGAAAAGAAATGCAAATATCGTAGGATTCGTGTTAGGCTACGATTTTGAATATGAGCTTATTTTGTTATAATATCAAAACAAAATTATGTTAAATTTGTAAATTAAAAGGAAGATTGTGATATGCATGCACAAATCCCTTGAATGGGGTGTGAGTTAGATTAAAAAGAAGATCGGTGGTTAGTGAAAGGGTTAGATAGATTTTATGGATAGTAATGGGAAGAGTTACAGTTGGACATTGGTGTCTAAATAGAGTTTTGAGAGATGAGAATCATGAGACCTAAATAAAATTTCGACACTTGTATAATATATGAGACATAACGTGATGAATTGAAGGTTGTATCAAATTGACAGTCTTTGATAAGCTCGAATGTGTAATAAAATGACAATAAATTTAACGCCTATAATTCAAATTCTACAATAATGAACTACATAATCATAACTTAGATAAAAAGATTCATCTAGAATAAGGGAATTCTTGTTTATTTAACTCGGATGCCAATGTAACGGCATTTGCGCCGTTTTCACAATATTCAAGCAATGTGGTGTGTCGCTTTTAGAGGGTGATCTAGCTCCCAACCGGACTCTCTCTTTTTTTTTTTTCATCTCCTTAGACATGAATTTTCAAATATTCATTAATATTTAATACTCATAAGATTGCACTAATTAAACCTTTAATTTATAACATGGTTTGCATATATACTTTACTGATTAAAGCTGTCTTATGATAGCTTTGATTTGAGTCATAACATTTCTATAGTCTTAAACAAACTCCAAGCATAACTCATCGTTACACTTATTGAGTATCATTTGATTATAGTTTTAACTCATGCGACCCCTTGCAACATGCCAATACTCTAATCAACAATCGCTTATTCAGATTCAAAATTTCGAAAGAAAAAAAAGAAGACATTTCATGTATTGAAGAAAGTCAGATCGAACTCGACGTTCATTAGATCGAGTTTATCAGCAATTAGAGATTCATCTCTAAATTAGAGGATACAGGGATTTCCTTTAGATAATAATCGGTTGCATATTGAAGAGGGTTAGAGCATAATAAAAATCAAAGAAACTTAATACATCCTGAGGTATAAAAAATATTGCAGGAAATGAAATTAGGGTAGAAAATAAAAGAAAGAAAATTTATCATTAACACCTAACTCAAGTATCGATCTATAGGAGGTTTGCGCAGAAATGAAGCTAAAAGAAATTATGAATTAAGTTTCATTGGACATCACTGATACTATGCTTTCGAAGGAACCTTATAAATCTTGCGAATTCTTGAAATGGGAAGTAACGTACTGGTCGATATAAATCCATATTACATCTAGCTTTAACGGACAATTATCAGCAACTGCAGAATGAAACATTGCTTAGAGTAATGAGAGTAGGAGGTGGGGTACCTTGATGGCGACAAAGGTAAGATCGGCGGCACGCGACAGAGGAACGTAGGCGAGGAAGCCGGCTGTGGCTGTGATACGCGTCGAGCCTGGAGGGATGAGGCGAAGGGGAAGGGTACCTCGCCGACGATGAAGGAGGAGGCGGGGAGGAGGCTCGGCCGATGGCTGGACTTGGCAAGCTGCGGCTGCCCTTGCTCTCCCCACGCCTTGGGCACGGCTGAGGCCATAAGGCCATCCGGGTGGAGCTTGCGAGGTGAGCGGCGGAGGTTGCGAGGAGGCGGTGACGCGTGGCGAACGAGGGGAGGCGAGGATGTTGTCGCTCGCGAACGGGAGGGAGGGGGTTCGGCCGAATGCGTGCGAATGGGTCATTAGGGCAGGAATCGGGAAAGAAAAAAAAAAGAAGAAGAAAAGAAAGAAAAGAAAGAAAAATAAATAAATTTAGGATTTAATAATAAAAGTTTTATTTATATTTAATATTTAGTTAAATTAGTTAAATTTTTAAACTTTCCTAATAATCAAATGATTTTCAAAAATCACCAAATATTCACCCCTAGCTAATTGAGGGGTGAGGAACGCAACGGCGAAGTCGGATTTCGATTCTGACGAGAATTTAATTTTCTCAATTTCCAGATATTTTTATTATTAAAATATTCATCGAAATTTCGACGACTTCCGATTGACACGAAAACTTCACCCCTAACTAATTTAGGGTCAATGAGCGCAATGGAGAAGTCCGTTTTTCGATCGGAGGTCAAAATAAATAGGTCAATCTCCGAGGTTCTTGAAATTCCCAAAATAATGATTTGATCCGTTTGACCTCTGGTTTGGACTTGATCTTGGTAGTTGATTCCAAATGACCTAATTAGCACTTAAGATTAGTTTTAAGACTAAGATTAGTCCTAATTGACTAAGATAATAACTTGGGTTGTTACAATGAGTCACTTAACATTTCATGTGGGAGAGACCCAACTCTCATCTTCGTTTTATCATAATTACTTTCTACTAAGATTTGTTGTGCTTGTTTAGGAACTAATTCAACAAAATACACATAGTTTAAATATTTTTGAACATAAATATACCGTAGTAACAAAACACCCAATTCCCTGAGGACGATAAATCTCGAAACTCACATTCCAAATTATTACTTCAGTCCACGTACACTTGCGTGCAAGCGCAGACGTGTAATTTACAGTTTGTCAAGTTTTTAGCGCTGTTGCCGGGGAATTGGTAGTTGTTTCATATTAAGGAGATTTTATTAGTAAATAGTGATTTAAGCAAATCCTTTGCATATAATTTTAATTTTAATTTTTATAATTATAGGTGCTAACCACTTACTTTTCTATCATTTATTTTAGTTTGCTAAATCATTGAACGTTATTGCTGTATTTGTTTATTGATAGCTTAATTTCTATTTTATATGAATAGAAGAATTTGCACTGAATATCTTTTTGATCTAAAAATTGAAAGAACATATTTACAAGCTAGAAGAGAACAAAATATTATACGAAATCAACAAGTCGTTATGGAAAATTTTAATGAAAATCTTAGAGAACCTTTAAAAGAGTCTAGGGGAAGAGCACTTAGAGACTATGCACTACCCACTATTAGGAGAATTCCCATGATATTGTTAGGCCTAACATCGAAGAAAATAACTTTGAAATCAAACCTTCCACGCTAAGTATGGTTCAAAATAATCAATTTGGTGGATTAACCACAGAAGATCCTAACTCACATATTTCAACCTTCCTTGAAATTTGTGACACCTTCAGGTTTAACGGTGTCTCTGAAGATGCAGTTAAACTAAGGCTTTTTCCATTTTTGTTAAGAGATAGAGCCAAAAGTTGGCTCAACTCTCTCCTCAGCGACTCGATCTGGACTTGGGATGATCTTGCTAAGAAATTCTTAGCCAAATATTTTCCTCCGGCAAAAATTGCTCGCTTGAGAATTGAGATAACTAACTTTAACCACTATGAAGTGGAGACATTGTACGATGGTTGGGATCATTTTCAGGAGTGCTTAAGGTGATGCCCACATCATGGGTTTCCTTTATGGATGGTTTGAATGCTCCAACAAAGACTCTCATTGATGTGACTGCCGGAGGCTCAATTAGCAGCAAAACCTAAGAAGAAGCTTATGAACTCTTAGAAGAAATGACAAACAATGCATACCAATGGCCTTCTAAAAGGCTTAAAAAGTAATCTATTAAAATGAATGAATCAAATCAAATAACGACACTATAAAATGAAATCAATGCCTTAAATGAACGAATTGAGAAAATTAATGTTAATGTTGTTCAAGAAACTTGATGTGAGTTGTGTGGGGGAAGACACGCGAGCAAAAACTGCAACTTGAATAATCCTTTCGTGCAATCGAACACTAAATAAGTTAACTATTTAAGAAACAATAATATTATGAATAACCCCTACTCCAATACTTATAACCCTGGGTGGAAAAACCACCCAAATTTCTCATGGAATAACAACAGTAGTAATATAAATCATAATGGGGGGAGTTTATGAAATCAACAAAGCTTTAATAATGGAAACAATTTGAATCATCACCCGTCAAATTTGGAAGGAGCATTTAACTCCTTTAAGGTAGAAACAATTCAATTCATGTGCCGTACTGAAGGTACTATTACCAAGCATGATGCCTCCATCCAAGGAATAGAGGCATTCCTAAAAAATATTGAAGCTCAACTGGGGTAGATCTCCAAGCAGCTGACCACCCGGTAGTAAGGAGCTCTACCTAGTTCTACTGAAGTAAATCCTAGGGAGTTAGTAAGTGTGATCCATTCTGAAGGGATGGATGGAAAATACAAAACTAAGAATTTTAATGCTATTGAAGAAGATCTAGATGGTAGAGAAGGGGTGAGAGGAGCCAAGTGTGAGAAGCTCACAGTTCCTAAATGTGATGACCTTAGAAGGTTGTGCATTCCTTGTGTAATAAGGAATGAAGTACTTTTAAATCTCTTGTATGATCTTGGTGCTTTAGTCAATATTATGCCCTACCATATATATGAACATCTGAAGGTAGGAGGAATGGAGTACACCTCCATGATTTTAGAATTTGCAAATCTTGAATCCTTGACCCCTCTAGAAATAGTTAAGGACACTGCCGTAGGATTGGGGAACTTCAATGTCCTGATTGATTTTGTTGTGTGTGAGTAGGACAGATAGAGCAAAAACTCCACCATTATATTTGGGCGACCCTTCTTAATGAGCACCAAGGCTATTATAGACATTTGCTATGGGATGATGAGCATTAAGATTAAAGGGAGATCAGAGCTAATTGATCTAAAACCCACTTGTTTTAAACAAAGAATGATGGAGGATGAGGTAAGGAGAAAAGAAGAAAGAATGAAGATTGATCATGATTTTGAAAATCTAAGTTTGGGAGAGAGGAATTCTAAAAATAGCTCTAACTCTTTGTCGAAAAAGGAGAGTAAGGAGGGTGTGAGAAAAAGAAAAACTAGAAGGGAAAAAGAAAAAAGAAGACTCCCCAAAGGACTGAGTTTCGAAAGGATGGTTCCAAGGAAGGGAGTGGTGAGGACAAAGGTTTGAGCACACTAAAGGGTTGTGCTCACTCGAGTACCTCAAGGTTATGGAAAGAAAAACCTCCAGATCCCACTGTTTGATACTTGTGCGAGTCTAGCTAAGATGTTAAACTAAGCACTTTTTGGGAGGCAACCCAAAAAAAAAATGAGGACAAAGGTTCGAGCACACTAAAGGATTGTGCTCACTCGAGTACCTCAAGATTATGGAAAGAAAAACCTCCAGATCCCACTGTTTGTTACTTGTGCGAGTCTAGCTAAGATGTTAAACTAAGCACCTTTTGGGAGGCAACCAAATTTTTTTTTTTTTTGGGAACTAAGCGCTACAGTGCGCCTTGGAGCACTGCAGCGTGCTATAGCGGGAGCTTTTTAAAACATTGACTGCTACAGTGCGTTATAGCGCATGGCTGAACAGCTGTAACAAACACTGTCACTACAGTGCACTACAGCGACTCCTTCCAGATGTGTTGGTCAGAGCTGCCTGGGGAATCCAATGCAGCTACTCAATACTATTGTTTAGAATTTTTAGGCAGTCAAAAGGTAGCTGGAAAAGCTGCTCACCCCTCCCATTTATGGCTAGTCACATTGATGGCATGCAAGGAATCTTTTGCCCAATTCCTTGTGCCATTTCCCTAGCTGAATTCTTTGGCTATTTATAGGGAGGATATGAGCAATTTTCCATTGCACTTTTAGCTCTCAAATTTCCAATCTCTCCTATTCTTTCGAAGTCTCTATATCCTCTTCTCTCTTGCATCATGTCGTCTGGCAAGAAGGCAAAAATCTTGTAGAGAGGCGGAGGCTTCATCTTCAGGAGGATCCTTCAACAAAAAGAGGTTCTCCTTCACTGAAGCTGAGCACCACTTCTTCTCCACAACCTCTCGACAGAAGATAATCCCCGAAGAGAGTTTTGGGAATTTCTTGCTCATCTCGAATGAGCAAGTTAATCCTAAGGGATGGAGGGAGATGGTGACTAACAAATCTCCCTCATACCCGACTATTGTCCAGGAAGTATATGCTAATGCCATAAATGCGGCCGGATGGATGGTTTTTGTTCAGGGTAAAGGAGTAGCTTTTGGGATTGCTCAAATCTAGCAATTCTATAGGCTAGTTGAGGTAGATGCTTATTCTTACTTATAACTCTTGGAATCTCACTTTAATCCCTCTGATCTTATTATGGAGCTCATCTGTGAAGACTTAAATTGGGAAGGAAGCCTAGCCAACATTCCTCATTCCGAATTGACGGACACGAGTAGTGCATGACTGGTTTTCATTTCTAGCTTTGTCATGCCGTCAGATCACTTGACTGAAGTGACCCACGCCAGAGCGCTCCTCTTGTGCTCATTGATTAGTCCAAGGGAGATCCATATCTCTAACATTATTTTTGAGTATCTCTAGAAAGCTCTCCAGGGATCCTGTGATGCATTAGCCTTCGGGTCATTGATCTCTGGGATATGCGTGGCCCAAGGGGTAAAAATCCTCTCCTCTGACTCCGTCATTCCCCCCAGCGCCGCTCTTGCACATTCAAATATGAACGTCCGTTCTAGTGAGCGAAAGCAAGCTAAGAAAAGGAGGGGCGATCAAGGGGAACATCAGATTCATCTGACTGTACTCTCTCAAATAAGTTGTTGTTACGAATTTATAAGCAACAAATAGATCTAGGAAATGCTATGGCAACAGACATGCGGTTCTTCAAAAAGAAACTCGCCCAGTAGCACGAATTCCAATCCAAATTCCATGAAGCTCTAGGATTAATGTTCGAGTACTGGTGCTTGCAAGGAGGACCGGACGTGTCCGTACTGCCGTGACTGCCTGTCGGTGACCCCATTCAGGACACTTGCTATCCATGCGACTATTCCTACAATATGTAAGAAGAAGAAGAGGATGATGAAGACCAAGAATAAATAGGTTATATCTTTTCTTATTTGCATTGCTAGTTTTTGTACTTTTTTTTTGTGTGTTTTTATTTTTATTTAAGGAAATAAATTATGGATTCTCATATTTTCAAAATCTTTCTATGATTTGCAAATGATAAATTTTTTCTGAATTTTTCAAGTTTAAAGAAGTTACAAGAATGTCAATATAGAAATTGATTATCATTTGCTTAACAAAAAGTGACTAAATGCATTGACAGCATTAAATCATTTAAATAAGGGAATGATTTAAGGTTGAATATAGTCTCTAAAAATTTAAGTCAATGCTAAGGACTAAGTGTGGGGGAAGGCTAAAAAATCAAAAAACTACGGATAATATTGAGTGAGCAAAAGAGTGTGCTAGGCTTCTGTAGGACTTCATATTCACAAAGATTTGGAAATGGGATGAAGAAAAATGTCTCTCCCTAAAGAATGAAAAAGAAAGCAAAAATAAGGATAAAAAAAATATCTCTCCGAATGAAAAGATGATATAGGATGATAAAAAATATCTCTCATAAAATTTTAAATATCTTTGTGATTCATAAGAAGGAGCACATATGACACAAACAACTCTTGATTACTCACTATAATCATAGTTCAGTAATTCTAAGGAACCTTCTCCATTACTTAGCACCAAGCATAATAACTTAAAATTGGAGATTAGCTTATTAACCTCGGTTCATAACTAAGATTAGAAAAATTTAAATGATGCCAATTATTCTTTTCATTTTAGTTAAGCACGACCTTTGAATTACAATTAAACTCACATTGATATTACTTATTGACAATCATACCTTAGAAACTGAAAAAAAAAATCATTTTTGAGCTTACTCGAGGACGAGCAAGAGTTTAAGTGTGGGGGTATAATAAATACATAATTTATATCATAAATAAAGGAATAATCTCATTCACTTTTCATAATGAAATAGCTTCATTGATTAAATTCTGCCTATTTTTCAAGAAAAATGCAAGCCCAGCAATTTCTGGACAATTCTGGAAGGTTTTTGAAATTTCTGGATGAAATCGGCTGTGGCGCGCCCCAGCGCTCCACAGCGGGAGAACTTGTGGGGCTCAGGCGCTATAGCGCGCCACAACAGGAGAACTTGCGGGACTCAGGCGCTATAGCACACCACAGCGGAGAACTTGCGGGATTCAGGCGCTATAGCATGCCACAGCGGGATAACTTGCAGGACTCATGCGGTATAGCGCCACAGTGATAGAATTTGCGGGCTCAAGCGCTATAGCGCGCTATAGTGGATAGCCTTCCGGAACATGTCCGTGACAGCCCGCTATAGCGTATACCTCCACGGATTTTGACCACTGCAGCGCGCTGCAGCGGACCATCAGAGAAAAAGCCCAGAACGCCATAGCGCGTCGCCGCAGACCACTTTACAAAAATTTGACCAATGTAGCACGCCACAGCGTGCTGCAGTGGTGCACCAAATTTTTATCTGAATAGTGCATTTATTATGGCTGGACAAGACCCCCAACCTGCTCCTTGTCTCCCACCCATCATTCCTTCTGCAGCAGAATAGTTTTTAAATGGAAAAAATGACATTTTGAAGTGATGTGAAGATTAAAGAATGGAAAAGTAGAGATCACTTCACCCCTCAAGTTGGATTTGCAATCATCATAGCATAATTTTGGAAGAGGGAAAAGTAGATTTTGAAAGGGAAGAAGAGGAATGCAGCCCCTCTATAAATACAGCTCTTCTTTATATAAGAAGGGTTCCCAATTTTGCTCAAGAAAAATCCTAAGTAAGGAGAGGGCTGCATAGAAAAGAAGGAGAACTCTTCAAGGGTGGAAGAACTCCTATTTCCAAGGAGAAGAAGATAGAAAGATAGTACTACGGACCTAAAAGAAATAACCAAGATTAAGAAGAGGAGAAATCCAGAGAACTTTATCAAAGGAGTGTTCCTAGTACTCTCTAACTCTTGTATTATTATTATTTTCTTTCTTAGTTGATCATGAGTGCACAAATGCTTAGAACTATGTGAGAAAGTTCTTGAGCTTAGTGCACCTTGATCTATATTCAACTAAAGTGTTGAAGCATGTGAGCTAAGGCCCACTAAATGAGCTCCATTGCTCAGCATATGTGAAGGGAGGGAATGGATTCTTTGAGAGCTCATAAATGAGGTGACATAGTCATTGAGCCTAAATGAAATCACTCCTTTATCTAAATTGCACATGACGTGCGTGATGCTCTTAGTGGAATCAATGCTTGTAAGATTTTATATAAGGAAATAACTCTCATATCTAGAAACTAAGAAATAGAACCGACTGTGTGTTCATTTCAAGCACGAGATTTGAACTTGTAAATCTTGGAGTTAAACTCTAAAGAAGATAATGTGCACTCGATTAAGTTACATAAAATTAAGTAAAAAAGACCAATGCTTGAGGAATCATCATACATGAGTCACCTAACATTTCATGTGGGAGAGACCCAACTCTCCTCTCCTTTTTATCATAATTACTTTCTACTAAGATTTGTTGTGCTTGTTTAGGAACCAATTCAACAAAACACGCATAGTTTAAACATTATTGAACATAAATATACCTTAGTAACAAAACACCCAATTCCTTGAGGAAGATAAATCTCAGAACTCATATTCCAAATTATTACTTCAGATCACGCACACTTGTGTGCAAGCGCAGATATGTAATTTACAGTTTGTCAATCATCTCTCTCTCCTCGCCCATTTGTGTGACTGGTCCCCCCCAATAGCCAGATCCTTTCAGCATCTGTGGCAGTACTGGAAAGACCCTATTCTTCCTCTTCTACCCTCAGTGTGACCTCTTGCCGGTAGTAGCCTCCTATATTTGCCCTCGACCGTTGAATTGAGCTCATTGCTTTGGCTCGAGCAGTTTCACCCAACTTGAGCCTTCGTATCCACCACAGTGCTCCCTTATACCTATAAATACCCTTAGAGCATCACAGTGAGTCTCTTTGCTCACTGTGATCCCTTAATTGCCCAGTCGAATCCCCTGGTGCTCCTGTAACTCTCGGCAAAATCCCAGCATCCCAGGAGATGCGAATTGCTGATTGAGGGTGTGGTATAGTGTTCAAACCCCCTTGCTAAGCTTCAGCAGTCACATGCAAGCTTCTGAGCTCCTCTCTCCACCTCAATTGCAGTCATTCTCCTAAACTAAGTACAACCTTTGACCTCCTTTCCATCAAGCTGGTTTCAGCTCGACTCATGGCTTCTCTACTTTAGATGCTGTGATAGGATCATACCCAAGTGTCTCACTTGCCAGCTGAGGTAATGGTGAGGACTTGCAGTGGACCAAATGGCGTAATTGTCATCTGCAAGTGCACTGGTAGCCAGCCTTTTGGCCGTAGAATCGCAGCAATTACCCGAGCCATTGAGTCCCAATTTGAAGATTAATTCCCTCTCTAATCGATTTCAAATTCATAGTAATCACTGGATTTAATCTGGACTATCAATTTGATTGGGATCGATTGACCCAATTTCAGCTTGCGCTCGCAAAATTACGCGAGTAGCACCCCAGTGATCCACCCACTCTCGGGACTGGTTAAGTTGTCCAATTGCTCATTTGTCGGTCCCTGAATGTGTAGGTCTAGGTCCTAGCTCGTGGCATTGGCTTTGTGAGGAGAATTCACTCCTCGCAGGTGCACCTTAGAATGTGCCTCAGCCGAGTAGCACTCCAGTGATCTGGCACATCCCAGATGAGGGTTCTTAGCTCGATCGACGTGTCTAGTGCCACTGATGGTGTAGCTGTCAAGATCTAGGTGTGGCATGGCTTGAGTGTGGAGAATTGCACGTCTGAAGCTAACCCTAGGTGCCAAGTATCGGGGAGCCGCCGTTAGGACAATACACAGTGCCGGATCAGGTCAGTCCCCGACTTGCGTGTTTTCGATTTTAGGCTGCGGCTAATTTAGGATTTTTTGAAATTAATTTCCTTAAGGAAATTAATTTAGAAAATCAAAACCTATGATTTCAATTTAAATAAACATTCAGACTAAATTATCTAAATAACTTTGGCTATACTTATCCAAATGGTATGATCCAATATACAATTTTAATCAAGAAAATGTAAGGATTAATAATATAAAATAAAATTCAAGATCCAATGGTTAGATTTTATGTAATTGCCTAATCTCTCTCTATTTTTATTTAATTCATAATTAATTCATTAATGTCCAAAAATCTTGATTGAGGTCTTTGATTGCTCATGAGACTAAGGAGAACCTATGTAGGCCATTATAAATAATTTAGAACATTAAAATTGCTAATTATCTCTTAATTACCCTAATTTTGGATTAATAAATTAAGCCTTGGTCAAACCTCTGATTTTGATAATTTAGGTTTCAATCACCTTCTTAAGTGTAATAGAGTTTAGAAATGCACTTGGATTATCCTAATGTGCCTTAATTTTCTTAATCACCCTATTTGGTCTTAAAGGGTGATTAGTGCTAATTAGGCTAATTATGACATCAAATCTTAAGTTGAGTGTTTCAATCATCTCATCATCCAATATTAAGTTTAATAACACTTATTTGCATCAAATTGAATGATTAAATATTAAATTTCCAATATTGGTCTTAAGAGAGATATTTTGGTCATTTTGACCAAAATATGATATAAGCACCTTTAATCCTTAGAGTTTTAGTAAAATATTCTACTTAATACATTAGTACCTTTCCATAATCTTATGTGGAATGAATTTGATCTAAGTGAAGACATCTTAAATTCCCTTAATGAGATCTTAAGACTTTAATGAGAACTTAAGACTCCTCATTCAAAGAACAAACCTAATTTATACTAGTAGTCAAATTCTAACTCAATTGCATTATTGAGATCATTCTTGAGCTAGAATTTTAGAAAATGAATTATTCATGTAAAATCCTAAGTCTAAGTTTTAGATTAAATTTGAAGTGATTAAGCCTCAAATCTTAGATCTTAGATCATCTAATTGAATTATGCCAACTCATTTGGAATTCCCTACTTGATTAATTATCTAACTTTTTTTAATCCTCCTTGTGGGTGTAGGATTATTTCAATCTATAAAATAATATGATTATTCTATGGATTGAATATAGATCTTAGATTCATATTTTCTTAATGGATTATTTTACCTTATAACATTAGAATAACATTTTATTAAGGTCTTAGTTTCTGAATCTTTCAACTTATAAGATTCTGTACCTTTAGATTATGTTTGAGTGTGAACCCTAGATCCTCAGTAGGATATCACCTTGGATTCAAGATTTGAACCCCAATTATGAAGCTTAAGTCCAGAATCCTTAATCTTGATTTACCTAATCAAGATTTGGGTTTGAGAGAAATATAATAATTAAGTCATTGATTTATTTACTTAAATCTTTTATAGTCGTCATCTGATTTTGAATTAGAACTTGTTAAGTTCTAAGGTTAACATTAAGGTCATGAATCTAAGATTATACTCGATAGCTGGATATTGGAGATCCTAAACTCATATTTTCTCAGAATAGTTAGATTTGAAAAAATTAGATAACAATAGATATCATATGAGTCTAGTTGAGTCTCTTGCTTACTTTGTCTATTGTTGCTATGCACACCTTGTATAATGAGCCTTTTTCCTTGGACATAATAGGTGAATTTAGGATAATGATAATGTATCTTAAATTAGTATCTGAAAAGCATAAACATTCATTCAGTCCATTCAGTGCATTCAGTTCAGTAGGGTGTGTCCTATCTTAGTCTGCCTCCTCAGCTCTAGTTTATTATAGAATAGACTCGGACCTAGCTTTGTGCTTGGTTAGGATGGATACATGTCTTATTCTATAAGTTCAACTCAGACCTAGCTCTGATGGTGTCTAGGATAGATACATGTTGAACTTTCTGTTCAGAGGTCCTGTATGGCCTGTTACTGTTATAGCAGTACTAAGTTTAGGCACGATTCTACTTCAGTTCAGTTTCAGTAGCTTGGTTTGCTTTTTGCCACATGCTTAAGTGGCTTTACTTTTAGTTCATTTCAGTACCTTGGTTTGCTTTGCCATATGTTTCAGTGGCTTTACTTTTAGTTTATTTAAGTACCATGGCTTGCTTTACCACATGCTTCAGTGGGCTTTTATTTATTTATTTTGCATACTTGTATACTTATTCCTATTCAGTAGTTATTAAATATTAGCATGTTTAGGATGCTAGTTTTTGTATACTTAGTTTAGCATATTTTGGTACAATTTTCTTTTAATGAAATCAGCATGTATCAATGTGATCATAAGCATGTTAGGATGAGTTTACTTTCGGTACCTTATAGTTATTTACACATATTAGCCTTACCTTATTTCAGCTTCATGTTTAGTATGTTATTTACATACTTTGTTATTAAGTTATAAATATATTGTTTATAGCTATCGTGTTCCTTGTAGCTTGTTGCACCTTAATTTACTTGCATGCTTAAAGTAATGATATGATATCTTTAAATGTTCAATTCACTTAAATCAACCTAAAATGTACTTAGACAATTTGTCTAACTATAACCTTTTTATTTTGTTGGCTGGGCCCTGACATTTGCGATATCGACAAATGTCAGATTTGAAGTTGTTCGCTGGTGGTTCTGCAGGAGAGGAGCTTGGACAGGAGGAGGATATTCCTGTTGCTATTTAGCTAGATTCCATTTTTTGCTGTGAGATTTAGAGTTCTTTTCTTTCTCTTAAATATTCTGTCTATAATAATTCTTATTCTGGGTATATATACCTTCTGCACTTTGAGCTGAGTTACTGTTGCCTTTACTCTTCCATACTATGTTGTGATGTGGATGTCAGGTTATATTGTTTTCTGCTTCCGCTACTTTGATATGTTGATGTATGTTCATAGTTCTCAGGTGACAAGTCTTTTGCTTGAGGCGGGTTGGGTTACACCTGACTCTACTTGGGCTGGGGATTTGCCATAGTTGGAGCACCACACTCCTTATGATTATGCTAATATCAGTATTAGCATGACCACGGAGGGTTCGGGGCCCCATAGTTGGTATCAGAGAACACCATAAAGTGTCAGAATGGGACCTATAATTCCTTTTTACATAATGGACCATTATTCTGAGGTACGAACATCAATATATAACATCCATAACATAGTACCATCGATAAATCCTTGAGAATGTAGAATGAAAATACTTATACCATAAAAATCTAGTCACCTCTAGTTGATAAAAAAAAATTGTTCTACTATAGCCAAATGGATCCTGATGAGTCTGACTTGGACTATTATCTTCATGTCGAGTTAGCTTGGAGCTATAACTTTAAGTGGAGACAAGAGAGTTAATGGAAGATCAAAGGAGTTTCAGCACAAGGAAACCCAATCTTGGATAAACTTCTACATCAATCAGTATACTGAGGGCTTGACTTTCCAATCTACACAAAAGAGTGGTTGAGCTGAGTGGAATCAGTCTTGTGGCACATAGAGTGTCTAGAGTCCATCTACATTGATACTGTGATGGATTAGATGCTGGACTATGCGGGAATCTGGTGGTTCGACACCATCAGGAAGCTCAAAAGGAAACATAAGGGAAAGCATTAGGAAGTGACCTTGAAGAATTTTTGTTTTGCATTTAGTGCTGAGTACATTAAGGATAATTGAGTGTTACTTAGAGTGGCTGTCATTTCTTATTACTTTAATGATTTTAGTAGTGTTATGATTTTTGGCATTTTCTAAATTTTATGTAAGCCTTCATTTTTAAAGTAATGAGAATTTTTGGCATCTTTTGGAATTGAATTATTATCTTTCTTAGAATAATTCTAAAATTTGTATTGCTTGATCATAATGAATTCCAGATCTCCTCCTGCAGCTACGCCAATTAAAATTGTTGTCGCTTTGAGTAGTTCTTCTGACGAAATAGCTCACCTTCGGGGAATGGTATCAACCTTGTTAGAGAATCAAGCTCAGTAAGCGCTAGTTATGCAGAAAAGTATGTCCGATCGCTCAGTGCCAGTGACTGCTACTGCTCCAACTGTTCCTGTTCAGCAAACCCCATTTCCTTTCCATCACTCTATAGATGGTCTCCTTCATAACTTTTTGAGACTAACGCTTTCCAGTTTCAGTGGGAATCTGTCTCCAATTGATACAATCGACTGGTTGAAAATAGTCAAGAAAGATTTAATCAATTTGTAGATCCCAAATTCTGAAGCCGTCAGTCTCACAGCACACCTATTCCATGCTGAAGCAGAGTACTGGTGGGATGACATTCGAAACACCAATATTTTCAAATACAAATTAGAGGACATTCTTTGGGATGAATTTGTAGAAGCTTTCAAGGTTGAATTCATTCCCCCATCAGCTCAAAATATTATAACAGACACAATCTTATGACTGACACAAGGGAGCCATTCTGTATCTGAGTACAAAAGAGAATTTGTAGGTTAATTAACTTTTCTCTAGAACTGATCCAATAAGAATCAGTAAAATGCAATCGCTTCCTCAACGGGTTATGAGATTCGTTAAAAGATCTTATCATCCCGCTCTGTCTGACTAGTTTCTTCAAACTAGTGGAAACAACAAAGGTGCTTTAGCACCATCATTCTGAAAGGGATCATAAATGCAAGATGCAAGTAGTTCCCCACCATCATAAAACCTTCAAAAGGCATAAGCCTCACTCTGCAAAGGTCTATCAAATAGAAGATCCATCAATTGCTGAACCAATCCAAGGCTGTAACTGGACTCATCCCTATGGCAAGTGTTGTCACTTCGGCCATAAATGCTACACGTGTGGGCATCCAGACCATCTGTTCTACCATTGCACATACCCAGAAATAGTGGATGGAGTTCAAATTAAATAGTCACAGAAAAATTAAGTCTTCAGAGCGACTCCACTGAATAGAAGGGAACCCAGTTTGGCAATAATGCCAGCCCCTATGTCTGAAGCTGCTCGGGAGCAACCTTCTACTCCAAAGTTTTAGAATAACTCCAAGAAGCAGGTAACAATGTGGTTTCATGTACATATTTCTGAACCTCTTCTTTTAAAATTTACATTCCTACACTTTAAATATTGCAATTTGTTAATGTGATTTGTATGAACAATTTAGGCACACTATGTTTTAATGACAACCCTGCAATGTGTTATTTGACACTGGAGCTAGTCATTCTTTTATTTCTAAACATTTTGCTAATATTCTTAAACCACACTCATACAAACTAGCTAAACCCTTAAGTGTTGGACGTCAATCTGGAGCCCAACTCAGTGCTCATAAGTTTTGCAATGTCAAAAGACCTTTAAATGGTCAAGGATTTGACTCCAAGTTAATCGTCCTGCCATTAGTAAATTTTGATATCATCCTTGGAATGAATTGGCTCAGTGACTATAATACTATGATAAACTGCCTTAAGAAGAAGGTTACTCTTCATTCCCAGGGCAAGTCTGAAACTTTTATAGGAAAGGTCAGTACAAAATTATCATTAACCAATGCTTTCCTTTTGATGGGGATTTTCTGCTGAAGAATGGCACTACATTCCTCAATCAAGGCACCATTTATTTCTCATTTATCTTCCTTTTTTTGGATACGATGTCTTTCATGAATTTAGCGTAGCTGGGCATTTGCTCTAAGGCTTCAGCAAGAGAAATATTTATGTGAAGGGTTTTAAATATTTCTATAAACTTTTGGAATTGGACATCTAATTTTTCCCTTGCCATTCTTTGAGGGTAAGAAATGTGAGGAGTGTATTCAGGTTGTTTAGTTAATTGAGCTTGAGCTTCCTCCATCACTTCCTTCTTTTTTCCCTTATTACTATCCTCTTCCTCCATTGATTCCTCTTTTAAAGTCTTAGATATATTCTCAGATTTCTTAAACACAGCAGGTCCGTAGTTTTCCTGCTTCTTAATGGTATTTAATTTCCTAATTTATTCACACAATCCCTTATTGCTTCAATTAGGACTGGTTTATTTAATTGGCTCATTATTTCTTTTAACTTCAGCTCAATTCTTTTAATCATTTCTGTGATGACCCACTTAAGTAGTAATAAGCAAACTCTTAAACATCGAGGCGCCTTTTCAGGTAACAGTGGAGTTCCTGATAAGAACTCCAAAGTTAAGTGTGCTCATGTGGGAGCACTCCCAGGATGGGTGACCTGTTGGGAAGTTATCTTCTGAGGGAAAAATCGTGAGGCATTTCAAGCCAAAGCGGACAATACCTTGGTGTTTAAGAGTTTGAGTTGTTACAAATGGTATTAGAGCAAACCATAGGGTGTCAGATAGGAGCTAAGTGCCATACATAGCAAAGTACCACTTCATGTGAGTAGCCTCTTGAACCTATGATCATTAAGGTGCTACATAGTTGTGAGTACCTCTTGTGCATGCAGGGGTCACCTCTAGTCCTATCTACCCAGTGGATGGTTCTTGGATTTGTGTGTGGATACTGACGAGAACGTCAGTTACTTAAGTTGGGGAGATTGTGATGACCCACTTAAGTAGTAATAAGCGAAACTCTTAAACATCGAGGCACCTTTTCAGATAACAGTGGAGTTCCTGATAAGAACTCCAAAGTTAAGCATGCTCATGTGAGAGCACTCCCAGGATGGGTGGCCTGCTGGGAAGTTATCTTCTGAGAGCAAAATCGTGAGGCATTTCAGGCCAAAGCAGTTAATACCTTGGTGCTTAAGAGTTTGGGCTGTTACAGTTTCCTCTTGGCTCAAGAGAGTGTGCTCATGCTGATTCAGAGTTGCATCCATTTTGTTCATAAAATCGATTATGGAAGTTCTAAACTCTCTAAAGAAATGCTCTAATCGTCTTCTATACTTACCTTGATTATCCTTATAGTTTTGGAAATCATTGACACATTCCATTACCCTATTATCCTCATGAAATGAATTTAGTTGCATACTCTCAAGTCATTGATTTAGTTGGGAAATTTAATTTTTTAGTTCAAAAATATGGTTGACTTCATTTACTTGGTTAGCTTCCCATTTTTTAATGTTAAGCCCTTCATTTGGCCATTGATAAGCATTAGTAGCCATCTCCTCTAAAAGGTCACAGGCCTCCTCTTGAGTCTTATTGATGTAGGACAAAATAAATGCGTATGCGGAAGTATGATAATTTTTACACCAATAAAAATAACAAATTACTCACGATTGAGTATCGATAAAATAAGGCAAATTTTACGTATAAATGTGAAATTAAAAAAAAAATGAGATTGAGATGATTTGAGTCACAATTATGCTAACACACAAAATTCCTTACCATATAAAGTATAAAGATAAATAAACGCTAGTTGATCTTACATGTGTCAAAGTTAAGGCAACCGGTGGCGAAGTAGGGAAAATTAAAGTCGACCTCTATAAATAGTCCTTTTTCGCAGGATCTTCTTCCTTCCTTAGATGTCCTTCTCTAAGGCTTGCAATACTTATACTCAAGATTTCCTTCTCTTAAGAATGAAATTACTAATGAACACAATAAGTAGAGAAATATATTTTCATTCAATCTTCAATGCCAAGATACATAAGACATTGGCTTATTTATAGCAATATAATATATGCCAAATGACCATCAAAACTATAAACTTATCCTTTTATGAAGGGTTAAAGTGTCTTTTCCTATAAATGACAAATAAAATCATTAACTAACCCACTCATGAAGGACTAAAGTGTCATTTCATATAAAATATCAAATAAAACTTAAACCAACTCTTTCATAAAGGACTAAAGTGTCTTTTCACTCAAATAACACTCATGACAAAAACTTGATAAATGGGCTAATTTAAAGGCCCATTTAAATGGATTCCACAAATAAACCCATGTAACTAAAATGGAAAATATAATATAGAATCATGGAAACATTAAACTTAATTTATGATTTGGTGCGTTGACGATGATTACGTAGGTGCTCTGCATCAGCACTCCCCGGCTTTGAAGGATTCTCCTCTGGAGAATGATGATCAATGTACTCATCTAGAAGTTGTGGACTAATATGGTATAACTCTTCAAATGTAAGCCTAGAGTCTTCAAGTGGCAATAGTCCTTTCCAACGGATAAGAAACCTCTAAACTCCTCCATCTGATGTGCTAATGATCTGGTCATCTAAAATCTAATCAAGATGATGGGATTGTAATCGGCGAGATGGTAAGGGAGCCCCTTAGTAAGTGTTAACCTGCATGTTAGTGGTATTTGCAGAGGGAAAAATATTTGGGAATTGCCCACAGTACAACATTAAATCAAACACATTAAACAAAGGTGAAATACTGGCATATATAGGAAGATCAACCTCATATGCATTATTATTTATCTTCTTTACAATTTTATAAGGGCCAAAATTTTTGAGTGTTAATTTTTTTAAAGTTCATTTTGGGAGCCTCTCTGGCCTAACCTTGGCCATAACCAAATCTCCTTCATTAAATTTTACAAATCGTCTATGTGCATCAGCATTAGCTTTATATTTATCATAACTTAATGTAAGCTTTTGTTGAATTTCTTGGAGTAAATCATGCATGCTTTAAGTGAATGAAGATGTATATGCACTAGATCTATAAGAAATAAGAAGGTCAACAAGGTATATTGGCATTCTTGGTTCATACACTGTAATATTTTGAAATGGACTTTTTTCTGGTTGATCGATTAATAGAACTATTAAAAGTAAACTTGGCAGTGGGTAGAACAAGATCCCAACTAGTGGTATGGTCTGTCACTAAGCATCTAAGAAGGTCTTGTAGCCTTCTATTTATTACCTCTGTTTGTCAATTAGTTTGAGGGTGATAAGCAGTAGAAAATAAGAGCTTTGTTCCAAGCTTCTTCCATAAAGTTTTTCAAAAATAACTCATAAATCTAACATCACAATCAGAGACTATTATTTTGGGTAATCCGTGCAAATGAACAATCTCATGAAAGAAAATTGAAGCAACATGAGAAGCATCAGATGTCTTATAATATGGAATAAAATGGGCCATTTTTGAAAATTGATCAACAACAACAAGAATGGAGTCAAAACATTGGATGGTGGAAGGTAATCCAAGTATAAAGTCCATACTAAGGTCTTCCCATGGCTTGTGAGGAATTGGAAGAGGTGTATACAATCCATGACTATGTTATCCACTTTTAGCTAATTGACAAGTGCGACATTGGGAAACAGCACGAGCAACATCTTTCTCGATACTTGGCCAAAAGAATCGATCTTCCACCATGGATATAGTTTTATCACAACTAAAATGACCAGAAATGCCTCCTAAATGCATTTCTTCAATTAGAAAATCTCGAAGTGAAGAATCAGGAACACAAAGATGGGTTCCTCAAAAAAGATATTCATCTCGAAGTTGATAATTTTAGTCAATAGTGGAGGTATCAACATTTAGAGATTCATATGGTTGACCAAAATCTTTACAAGTTTTGTACTCATTTTTTTTTATCAAATTCAGTAAATTTGATGCTCATACTATATAAAATAGTACACATTCTACTTAAAGCATCATCAACTTTTTTCTCAGTACCAGACTTATGTTTAAGAATGAAGGTGCACCCTTGAAGGTATTGAACCCACTTTGCATGATGAGAACTGAGCTTCTTTTGAGTGTTGAGATACTTTAATGCTTCATGGTCAAAGTATAATATAAAATCTCAAGAAAGAAGGTAGTGTCTCCAATATTTAAGGGCTTGGACTACTGCATAGAATTCACGATCATATGTAGAGTAACGTTGTCGAGAAACATTTAGCTTTTCACTAAAGAAAGTAATTGGGTGACCCTCGTTCTTAAGAACACCTCCAATACCAACACCAGAGGCATCACAAGATACTTCAAACACTTTGTTAAAATCAATAATTTTAATATCGGTGGGCTAGTTAAAAGATTTTTTATTTGTTTAAAAGCATTAGATAATGTCTTTGTCCATTTAAATTCTCCACCTTTTAAACATTGCGTGATTGGAGCCATTACTGTACTAAACCCATGTATATACCTTCGATAAAATGTGGCTAACCCATAAAAACTACGAACATCATGTATATTTGATGAAGTTGGCCAATTTTGAATTGCATTAATTTTCTCAGGATCAGAAGAAATACCATCACAAGATACAATGAATCATAAGAAAATTACTGATGACATCATAAAGAACACTTCTTCAAATGGATATATAGTTTTTCTTGTTGAAGAACCTCAAAAACTTGCCTTAAATGTGTTACATGACCACTCTTAGTCTGACTTAAAATTAAAATATCATAAAAAAAAAACACTAAAAATCTTCCAATAAAGGGGCGTAAGATGTAATTCATTACTTGCATAAAGGTAATAGGGGCATTGGTCAAGCCAAAAGGAATTACCAACCACTCATATAACCCATCTTTTGTCTTAAAGGCTGTCTTCCATTCATCTCCTTCTTTCATGCGAATCTGGTGATATCCACTTCTTAGATTAATCTTTGAGAAAATTTGTGCACCAACCATCATATCTAGCATATCATCAAGTCATGGGATGGGAAAGAGATATTTAATAGTGATTTTATTAATTCCATGACTATTTGTACACATACACCATGACCATCTTTTTTTGGGGTAAGGAGAGCAAGCACAGCATAAGGTAATAACTTTCTCAAATAAAATCTTTAGATAATAACTCATCAACTTGTCATTTGAGTTTAACATGTTCATTTGGGTTCATTTGATAATGAGGAAGATTAGGAAGTGAAGATCCAGGAACCAAATCAATAACATATTGAATGCTTCTTAGTGGGGAAGTTCATTAGGGCAAACATCAATGAATTTAGAGAGGAGATCACTTATCTCAACAGGTAAGGTTTCATCACAGGGTTATTAAGGGATTTTTGTTACAATTAGAGCAAACACAATATTTCCAAGAGCTTCTCTCTTAAAATCATGCTTATTAATAATGTGTAAGGATTTATTTTCTCTAGGATGGTGTGAGCTTGCCTCTTTAGGCTTAGCATGATTTAGAACAACTCTTTTTCCTTTAAACATGAATGAGTAAGTATTTGTATGTCTGTCATGAATGCCATGCATATCATAAAGCTAGGATCTTCCTAACAGTATGTGGGAAACATTCATAGGAAGAGCATCACACCATATCTTATCAGAGTATGCTCCTTATTATATTGGGACAAGGCAATATTAAGATATAGAGATGGAATTTTTGTTGACCCATGCAACCTTATAGGGTCGTGGATGAGGCTCAGGTGTGAGCTTCATCATAACTAAGAATGATGTGTCTATAACATTCATACAACTTTTACTATTAATGATAAGTTTACAAGATTTATCACCACTTTTAAAATATGTATGAAAAATTGATGTACGTTTCCAATCAGTGTCCTTTTGAGGGGTTGTTAATACACATCACATAATAGTAATGTGTGGCTCACTTAATGCTTCATCTGCATCACTAGCTTCTTCACAAGGGTCAACTACAACTAGATCATCATCACAATCATTATTATGTTCAACAGTTTCAAAATCTATTAGTAGATTTCTACGTGGACAAGTACTTGCAAAATGCCCATTTTTGCCACATGTGAAACAAGTTATGCTTGAAGATTTAGAATTTGACACAATGCGTGCCTTTCCTTTATGATTATTTGATGGTTTGGAAGATTGAGGAATTGGGGCAATGGAGCGATGCTGGAAATTAATTCATAATGAGGTTGTTTGTTTTTTATGGGTGTGAGACTTGAGGTATTGTTCAAATTGAGTTGCAAGTTGAAATGCATCCTCAAGAGTGTAAACCTCTCGAGTTAGCATTTCTTGTCGAATATCTCGAGAACTTATTGTTCGATGATCTTCAATAACATCACAATGGGTCATCAATTAATCAAAATGAGTCATATAAGCAGCAACACTCATAGCTCCTTGCCTAAGTGTAGTCATCTCATCCATGAGCCGATCATGAAAGGTTAAGGGCACCTATTTTTATTTTAAGATTTCTTTCATCTCATCCCAAGAAGAAAGAGGTGGTTGCCCAGCTCATTGATTCTTACGCTCAAGATTAATCCAATATGTTTTAGCATGGCCTATAAACTTCATATTAGAAAAATGTACTTGTCTCTCGTGGGACATTTGCATCCAATCAAAATATTGATCCATATCAATAAGCCAATCCAAAAAAACTTTTGCATCGAGTCGCCCATCAAAAGGGGGTAGGTCTATCTTTACCCTACGAACAGTATCATAATCTAAGTCTTGGTGGTTTGTTCATGATGCCATAATACATTGACCCATATTATGTAAGCGCTCATATATGTGAGGAGGAAAATGATCTCAATGACTTAAGAGTATTATGTCTGAAAAATTTTTGCATCGAGTCGTCCATCAAAAGGGCACTACCTTTGTGTATAGCCATTATGTCTCAAAAATTTTTGCTCTATCCTATGATAATTTTGGGGATGTATACTATCTAGATCTTGATAACTATCAACATGACTTAAGAGGTGATTGCATTGTGTTTTAGTTGGTGATTGGGGAGGAAAATGAGATGATATATAATCATTTGGATGACCTTCTTTGCTAGTAAGATGATCATTTTTTTCATTTGGTGCAAGTGGAGTTGGTGACGTTTCATTGGCTTTCACCTCAAGCGCTTCAATTCTAGTTAAAAAATCAGGCATTGAGAGAGTGAGATTTTCTATTTTTTCAAGTAAGAGTTTGAGGAGGTCATCGGTTCTTTGTTCAGAAGTTTGGTCTTGGTATCGATGTCCACTACGAGTTGACATAACTTTTTTTTTTTTAATTATATATAGGAGCTCTCGACTTTTAAGGGTTTTCGATATTTAAATAGCCAAATCAAGTACAATACTCTTCTACAAAGTTGTAGATCTTGATGTTCTACCCAAAATTGAGTGCTCAAATATAAAATTCAAATATAAATTGAATAAGTTATGATCAAAATATGATAGGGTATAATTCAAATTGAAAAGTGACTTGAATGAAATTTATGCTTTATTGTATGCAATGATTTTGCCATCTATTGGCATAAAAAGTTGAGAATATATTTTCTCTGATACCAATATGATGTAGGATAAAATATATGCGTATGTAGAGGGTATGATGATTTTTACACCAATAAAAATAACAGATTACTCACGATTGAGTATCGATAAAATAAGGTGAATTTTGCATGCAAATGTAAAATTATAAAAAAAATGAGATTGAGATGACTCAAGCCACAGTTATGCTAACACATAAAATATAGAGATAAATAAGAGCTATGGTTGATCTAACCTATGTCAAAATTAAAGAAACTGGTGGTGAAGCGGAGATAATTGAAGTCGACCTCTACAGTCAGTCCTTCGTCGCAGGATCTTCTTCCTTCCTTAGATGTCCTTCTCTAAGGCTTGCAATACTCACACTCAAGATTTTCTTCTTTTAAGAATGAAAGTACTAATGAGCATAATAAGTAGAGAAATATATTTTCATTCAATCTTCAATGCCAAGATACATAGACATTGGCTTATTTATAGTCATACAATATATGTGAAATGATCATCAAAACTATAAACTTACTCATTCATGAAGGGTTAAAATGTATTTTCCTACAAATGACTAATAAAACCATCAACTAACTCACTCATGAAGGACTAAAGTATCCTTTCATATAAAATACCAGAAAAACCTAAAAATTGACTCTCTCAAGAAGGACTAAAGTGTCATTTCACTCAAATAACACTCATGACAAAAACTGATAAATGGGCTAATCTAAAAGCCCATTTAAATGGATTCCACAAATAAGCCCATGTAACTAAAATGGAAAATACAATATAGAATCATGGAAATATTATGCTTAATTTATGATTTGGTGTGTCGACGATGATTACGTGGGTACTCTGCATCACTTACTACTTAGGGATCCACCTGAGGCTGCATCAATAAGTGTCTGCATGGGTGCATTCAATCCGTTATAGAAAATCTGCACTTGCATCAACAATGGAAACCCATTATGGGGGCAGCGCCTTAAGCAGTCCTTAAAGCGCTCCCAGCCGTCATATAAATTTTCACTATTTTGTTGAGAGAAATTTGATATCTCATTTTTTAGCCTAGCAGTTTTAGCAGGTGGGAAATACTTAGCTAAGAATTTCTTAGCTAAGTTATCCCAAGTCCTAATAGACTCGACATGTAGAGAGCTAAGCCATACCTTTGCTCCATCTCTTAAAAAAAAAGGGAACAATCTCAATCTAAGAGCCTCATCCAACACACCATTGAATCTAACGATATCACATATTTCCAGAAAGTTTAAAATATGCGCATTAGGATCATTAGAGGCTAAACTACTAAATTAATTATTTTGGACCATGTTTAACATTGATGGCTTAATTTCAAAGTTATTTGCTTGTATGGGAGGTCTAACAATTACATTTAGGAGGATTCTAAGGGGTCTTCCCTTAACATTTACTAATGGCCTAAAAGGATTAGCTTCTAAATTTTCCATTGCAATTCATGCTTGGTTCAGATTTGTATGTTCTCTCATAGCTCTTAAATATGTTCGTTCAATTTTGGGATAAAAAAGCAATTAATTACAAGTTCTCCTACTCTTACAATTCTAAAATTTAGCTAGCAAGAACAATTACTTCAATCAGGTTTCATAGTTCAGCAATTATAAATTTCAGCATACAGAATTCAGTAATATAATTTTAGCAGTGAAAGCAACCAAGTTACAATTTAGACTAGCACTACAAATTAGTGATGATAGAATTACAGGAAACTGAAATAATATATATGCAAAAAGTAAACTATAAATCACTATTTACTTTAAGATTATACTTAATACAAAACAAAACCTGTTCCCCGGCAATGACGCCAAATACTTGACAAAAAGTAAATACACGTCTGCGCTCACAAGCAAGTGTACATGGTCTGAAGTAATAAATTGGAATGGTTAGTTCCAGATTTATATTGTCCACAGGGAATGATAGTTTTGATACTAAGTTCTATCTTCTTTAAAAAATGTGTAGAATAATCATTTTTGTTGTTTTAGTTTGGTTCCTAAATTAGCAATAGAAAGCACTTAAATTAAGATACTATGTGATTAAGAAGAGAGAGTTGGGAGTTCTTATTATTACACTATGTATAGTGATTTTACTATACCTACTCAATCAAGTGAACTTTAACTTCCTTAGATCTATCCTCTAATTCCAACAAGTTCAAATTTAGTGCACAAGGAGAACACCCTAGGGTTCTACCTCGGCACATAGATTCTTATGAGATCTTAATTAACTAAATTTTGATTTTCTACATCTAGATTACCAAAACATTCTCTTAGTTCATTGATCTCACAAGCATTGATTCCCACCAATTAGCATCATGCGCTACACACGCAATTTAGCTAAGGGAAAATATTCATTGGACCCAATGGACTATGTCACTTCATCCATGGGTGTTCGATGATCTCTCCCTCCTTCTACTTTGCTAAACTGTAGAGCATGATTGGAGGGGCTTGGCTCACAAGCTTCAACTTCTCGGATGAGCTTAAGGAGTGGTGCTGATGGGCTTGAGAATTTGTCACGTAGCTCTCAGCTTCATTGCCCTCCCTCCATTCTCTATTCCAATTAGTGAGCATTGGAGCGCAAGTCTTTTAATAAAAATTTATATTGGATAACATTCCAGGTATTTGAATTGAAACTTAAGAATAAGTAAACATTAAACCTTAGATTTTATTTTATTGTAACATTATCATACAACACCATACTCCTTACTTAACACATAAATTCAGCCCCAACCCTCTCCAAGGAGGGTTTAGCCTTCCATTACAAATTCAATATAGTAAGAGATATAAAAGAACATGAACCTTGACATCAGTTCATAGATAAAGAAATCAGGATAGGGATGAGAAATGATACCAGGAATAGCCTTGCATTTTTGGGGTTCTCTTGGTTCTTCTCTTTCCTTATCTTTCTTTCTCCACGCTCCTCCACTTCTCTTCCTTCTTGAACTTGCAAGGTCGATTTGAAATTCTTCCCTGGAGGGTTCTATTTCTCTCTCCAACAACAACCTCTTTTAGGGTTTTAGAATATTGAAAAAATTGGGAACCATTGTATGGCCTAAAAATATTCCTTAAATAAGGAAGCTCTGAGCCCTTTTTACATTAATCCAGATGACTTTTCATCTCCCCTTGCTTTTAATGCAAACCATTCATGTTTTGTTCTAATAATCCATTGGAATTCATCAGACTTTAAAATTAATTCGGTTTTCAAAAGACTGGGGAAGGTCAAATGTTAGAATATGCAGCCTTCCCAATGCTGATATTAATGTTAATTATGAGCGTTTCTGCACTGGCTACTGTGGTGTGCTGTGGCACGCTATGGCATGCTGCAACAATCGCATCTGATTCTGTTGAATCTGGCTCCAGTTATGCTGTTTTAGTGAGGATTTGCCGTAGCGCGCTGTGGTAGCTTCGATCAAAACACTGTTCCATTGCAGCGCACTGTGGCAGCTTCGATCTAAACACTATTCTGTTACAGTGTTGTAACAACCCGATGTTGTTACTGAGCTGTTTAAACTTAACCTTGATCAAACTAAGTCAAAATTAGAATTTCAATTTAAGTCAAATAAAAATATCCTCAAATAAAGCTTTTTAAGAGGATCCTCTTGCAAAAATTTGAGCACAATTGGAATTTCACATCATCCTAAATAAATTTGGAAAGTTTAAACTTCAGAAGCTGATAATAAATAAAATATAAATCAAAATTTAAAAATTTTTGTATAATCAAGTTAGGCATTCTATGAGGATGCTATGTTTTAAGTTTCACAAATTTTTGAGCTCCGAATTAATCGTAGCGAATTTTTAAAAATTTTCATTTAAAAATTAATATAAAATAAAATACTCATTTAAATTTAATTATTTTTTAACTCTTTCGTTCTTCTCGTCGAGATGCACATTTTGATACTAAGTTTGTAATTTTTAAAGTTCATTTGGGTATAGATTATAGCTCATGAAATTTCAGCCGTTCGATTTAAATCCATCGGCTTAAATAGATCATAGATTTGCTTTATTTGTGTCTCTTCTAACCTAATTTTTCCAATCCTCGCTCTAACATTAATCCTCACAACCAAAAAGTCTTTTATCTCTTCAGCGTAAGCCAATCGACCTCCTCTCCTTCACCAGCAAGGCGCGCCTCTCCTCCTCTCCATCTCTGCGACCAAGCATCATTCTTTTCCATGCCAAGAGCCGATCTTCTCATCTGCTAGGTGCTGATCCTCCATAGAACCAATTGGTGCTTGCTTCATAAAGCACCGAGCTCTTCCTCTCTCGGTTGAGTGGCGGAGTCTTCCTTGAGCCGCATAAAGCTTCGCCTCTCTGTCGAGCTTCGATCACATGAGAGTCGATCTTTCTTCCTCCTTTGCCGCCTAATTCCAATAAGGTATATAAAAAAAAATGTAGTGCACTTTAATTTCAACATAATAATATCTTCTTTATCATCTATAATCTACTTTGAGTTCGCAATAAATATAGTTTTAGTACACTTACCTAAATTTGATCTTGGCCATAAGTTAGAACTCTTGATGCATGAAATTCTCTTAGATGTACATGCACTCAAGGTATTTAACTGCGTGTTGGATTAAGCTTCAACTCTCTGCATCACAGTAGAATGGTAGTCTCGTGTTTGGTATTAATATATGATAATTAAGATAATAGTGTTAAATTTTAGACTTGGAAGTATGTATGATTCATGCATGCTTATTGGATCATATTTATATTATATTCATACTTTTTAAATGAATAAATTCTTCTATCTCTTCTATGATATGAGATGTTGTAATATTTATTTAAATCTTAGTCATGAATGAGCTTAGTTCGTCCCCATTAAAATTCACTTTGACCTAGTTTTTAGCTTAAACCGCATATGCTAGTTTCAAAGAATTATGAAAACATATTTAGAAATCAACCTATCATTTTATTTTCATCTTCCAGCTAGGGAAAGACTATTTTTGCTTCATGGGAAGCCGGAGGCTTAAAGTTCCTATGTCATTGTTGTAGAAGCTCTGGCGTCATATCAGGTACGTAAGTACTTAGAACTTGTATTAAGTTCTAATAAATTAAATTGTTTATTTAGTCCTTTGTTAATTGTGTACATCACTTGCATAGTTCTTATTGTTGTTTTTGTGCTTTTAATTTCTCGAATTCTATGTTAACTTTCATTTATTTTGCAAGTTGTTTTAAAAGATTAAGGTGTTTTGATTCTATCATGAATGCTTAATTTCATTAGACTGTCATTTATTCCTAATTAAACCTAAGAGATCTTAAGATCTTGATCAATCGATTAACACTTGATCTATGATCTTAGATTGCCATCAATAACACATCAAAAATTCATTTGATTTGTCATTGATCTATAATGTAACTATTCATCTTAAGTTGATAAGGTTAGGGATTAACACCTAATATATCTGATTAAGACCCAAGCTCTTAATCCTTTAATCAATCAACTTGATTGCAAGATAGTTTGACTGACATAATTCTAATAATCTAATTGATTTGACATTGATCTTAATTCACTGAACTATAAGTGCTAAGGAAATTGAAGAACTTGTATGAATAAGTATCTGAACTTGAGCTTAAGATCTTTTGATTTTCTCTTATACAAGACTCGTAACATAAAAATAATATTAAAACCATACTGATTTATTACAAAATCAAATCTTAATAATCCTTTTGATTATACCTCATAATTATAGTATTGAACTTGATTAGATGGGGCCACCTGTCTGATTAGATCAAAATAAGTTACTGAATAATCCCTTAAGATTATATTAAGTATTTAGATATGATAGATCCTGATGATCTTACATTAAGTTTTGTGTGATAATAATGCTAGCCTTAATCATCTTTAAACCAATGATGTAGGAAAGACTTATTGTGTTATAATGAGGTAGGAGCTTAGATGATCCTAGTTGACCCTAGAAGTTGATCTTAAACCCTTATGGTAAAATCACCTAAATTACTTAGAATGAGATTTATTCTATGTGATAGTATCATATATTTGGTGACCTCTTGGTCATATCCATGAAACCTTGTGTAGTTTGTGTCCCATTTGAATCCTAGATTCATAGTTTTTGGAATCCATGTTGATTAAATAGCATTAATGTAACTCAGATTGTTGGCTAAGTATAGTGACGTAAATCCATAGAGCTGGGTCATTCCAGAAATATTCAGTATTGGTGAGTCACTTTAAGTAAGATTTATCTTGTGCTATCCTGTGGGCTTAGGCAGATATAGTCAACTTAGAATAAACCAATCAATCCTAAGAGTGTTATAATTAGTGAATTAGATCCTTAGTTTGGAAGGATAACTGTGATAGGATTATGCCTCCTATCGTTGTGCATGGCGATAAGTGCAGTTATGAGCAAACTAAGTATCTAATGTTACTTTTCTTAAGACACTATTAGTATATTATAGTTAGCGAAATGGAATCTTTAGTTTGAAAGAATAACTGTGACAGGACTATGCCTCCTATCATTGTGCATGGCGATAAGTGCAGTTATAAATAAACTAAGTGTTTCAAATCGCTCTCTTTAGAATACTAAGTATGCTTGTAATTTAGTTATTTAAGAGCTTAGTTTGAATAAATAATTGTGACATGGTTCTGCCTTTTATTGTTGTGCGTGGCGATAAGTGCAGTTATGAGCAAACTAAGTGTTAAATTCACCTTTGTTGGAAATATACAACTATATGTATACAACCTTTCTAGCTGATGATTTTAGATAAAATACCAAGTAAAACTAATTATTGAATTTAGAAATAGGAGTCAAAATTCATTTAGATAGATTCTGCATAATGGAGATATTGGATTCATTATTTGATTTAAAATCATTTTTTGAATTTCTGAATTTCAAGTCATGTAGACATAGAAGCATGAGCATGATCATAAGCATAATGTATGAGTATCTGTGATAATTTATAGATTATGGAATGTTGTATATATATAAATTGGGGAATTTGCAGGATGACTACTACTGGATTCCCAATTGGATATATATAAGCATTGGACCGTACAATTCATAGCAGTTCAGTGATATATTGGCTACATATCATGATATTCAGTTCCGTGGCATATACAGATATATTTATTCAGTGGCATACAATATACCTTTATATATACCTTATTTAGTTTCAGATCATTTACTGTCTTTTTCATTTTTAATATTCAGCAATTTTATACACTTTCAAGTTTTTAGTTATTTTGCTGCTTTTCTGCTATTTTGTTTATACTTCTAATTATTTTACAGTATTTTTGTAGATTAAATTTCTGTCTTACTATTATGCTGAATAATACATTTTAAATGAAAGAGTATGTTATTTTTTATTTCTGCTTAATTGTGATTAGACTTTTTAAGTCTAATATATTATTGTTTTCTTGGTTGGCTTGGCCCGGCCATATATGTACATATGGCACTATTAGGATTTAGCTCAGGCTTTGCACTTGGGGGTGTGCTTGAGATATAAAGTCAAGTGAGGTTGGTGTACCGCAAAGAAGAAGAAATGGCTGATAGTAATCTTTTTGTTTCCCTTATGTAAATTTAAATGTAATAAATGAATTGCCTTCTTATTATTCTACATTTTCTATATTGTATGTGAATAGATATATGTGGATAATATTTGAATGCCTTTTCTTATTTTCTGCACTGCTTTACTTATGTTTCTGCTAAGGTCTTGCTCATCTTAGGATTAATGCCATGGATATTCTGCTTATTATCTATGGTGTTAGTGACGACCACTACTTAATCATAGTTGAGTTAGGGTTACTCGACAATGGTTAAGAGGTGACTGTTACAAGCGTGCTGTAGCGAGTCGAGATAATTTAGATTCTTGCCACAAAGCGCTGTGGCGGTTTGAGTTTCGAATTTCACTTTTTTGAGCTGGGACTCTGGTATGTGAAATCCATGTCAGGATTGGAGCAATTTGAGGAGCCTACTTTTGAGATCTGGGAATTTCAGGATGAGGCAGAGGAGCCACAACCATTGGATTTTTAATTTTAGGACTTAGATTTATTCCTTTCTACTAGTGAGAAGGAGATTTATTTTATTAAATATTTAATTGTGGCCTGTAATAATTGGATAGCTCTTGATATATTTTTATTTTATTTTCTGAGATGAATGTTGTTCCAACTTTTGTGAGGAATGTTATGGATGAATGCTTAACTTCCACACTTTGATTATCTTATGCTCAGTATTGTGATGTGAATTTTTATTATTTATCTTATCACATACTTATTGGCAATTATTATAAATTAAACATGTTGCCAATGCAAAGGGATAAAGTAATTAACACTTGGGATAAAAATCATATTTATTTTAAGGATTGGACCTTAGATGAAGTAATCATAGATTACTCATTTTAATCCTAATAAATTCAGCATAAGTGTTGAGTTGATGATGGGCCAGGATGGGCTATCTCAAGTTGATGGCCCAGTTAACTCGTGGCATCTCAGTTGGTATCAAAGAGCACCATACGGTGTCAGATAAAGAAAGTGTTATTGTTTACCTTAGGGTTCATTCTCCAAAATAAATATGATCACAAATACTAAGTGTAAGAATGCATCATCCATAATTCATCAAGTCTTATCTCAAAAACAAAAATAAAGTTACCTAGAAATGACACCTTAGGCTTGAACAAACTTAAATGTAAAAATCACTTAAAAGCTAAGACAAATCTTACAAACATAATCTCATAAAATTTATTCTTTATAGGAATGAAAATTATTATTGTCGATTCGATTGACACCTTAGACTATTTAATGACTAATGGATGAATAACTATCAAGATGACAAGATATATGGTAGATCCATTAGAGGATTATCTCTCGCTAGCTTAGAGGTACTCGATAAGATTTTGTACTACCCCACATTCAGAGGCTCAAACTTCCCAACACTAGCCAAAGAGAGGTTAAGTTGTGTGCACACTGCATTTCATGAGACAGCATGTCCAGATGACTATCATCTCTAGATTCTGGGCACACTACTATGTGGAAAAGATGAAGAATGGTGGGCCAAAACACATTGGAGGCTAGGAAGGAAGTGCAAGAGAGGACAGTGTGTGGTCACCTATGATGACTTATATGCTACTTTTGTAGCAGAATTCTTCAAATGACTATGATATATGTCTGTCCTTAGTTATTTTCTTCATTTGCATTTCCTTTTTGCTCATAGTAATTCACTTACATTATGTAATTCCTCATTTAAAAGTATTAATGAGAAGGAACCCTATGTTTTATCTCTTAAAATTATATTCTTAAATTTTTAGTCATGAATTTTGGTTTTCCATTCATGACTACCCCGATTAAGAGCACAGTTTCTTTAAGCAGCAGATTTGAATATGTGAATTCTCTGGTTGGGTTGGTAAAGGACATGATTGAATGTCAAACCAATGAAGTCCAAGAGACTTAGAAAATCCTTGCTGCTCAACAACATCCAATTATTAATGTAGCTACCCCATCTACCTCCCACTTATTAGCAGATGGAATACTTCACAGTTTCCTTCATTTAAGAATACTAACATTTAATGGGTCCTTAAAACTTATGGAATTTATTAGTTGACTAAAATTGGTAGAGAAACACTTGGCAAGTATCAAATGTCCAAACTCTGAGACTATCCATTTGACCACCCAATAATTGCACGATGAGGCAAAATATTGGTGGGAGAATGAGTGAAATACTAAGTTCACAAACTTTGAAACTAAAGACAACCCATGGGAATCATTCATTGAAGACTTCAAGGAAGAACTTTTTCCTCAATTAGTGTAGACCATGCTGGAGGATGAACTACTCCAACTTATTCAAGGAGGAAGGTCTTTTTATGAGTATGAGATGGAATTTTAAAGATTATCAAGGTTTAATCTTAAACTGGTATGATCAGAAGCGGCTAGATATAATAGATTCATGAAAGGACGTTGAGACACTAAGAAGGGACATTTAGTGTCCCATCACTTCAAAAAATTTACTGAGTTGGTTGAAGCTTCCCATATCTAAGAGCATTTCCAGTTCCAAATGGACAAGAAAAGAAAGAGAAAAACCCAATTTGTTCTAGCCATAGAAGAAGCATTCAGACACTCGATGACAGTGAAGGTGTATCACCTTGATGTTGGGAGCCACCGGCAACTACTAAATAATGCAACCGTCCCCACCCTTATGGTAATTGCTATCATCAAGAAAATATTTGTTACACTTATGGCAGATAAGGTCACTGTTACAATCGATGCATCTTTGAGAAGGTTATTAATGGAGCTCTAATCACTAGCTCCAAAAGAGATCAAGTCTTTCATCCCCAACCCTTGAGAAGTAAAGTTCCTGACTAGCAGTTATGCTACAACATGCTCCTGTTCAAGCATTGAGAAAGATGTCTACTCCTACTCTTGCATAGAATAATCAGGATCGAGCGAATCAGAATCATCAATCCTCTGCACTTGTGAGAGTGTATATGCTCACTCCAGCTACTGGTCCTAAAGATAATGAAGTTGTTTCAGGTATGTTTGAAATTTTATTTTATAGATGCTTCAACTCTTTTTCTTCTTGTTATTGCAAGTAAACTTTGGAATTATACAATTATGCACCTTAAACATTAATGGAAAAACTTGTAACATTTTATTTGATACTAGAGAAAGTCATTCATTTGTGTTTGAGAATTGAGTAGAATTTTTAAAGTTACCCTACTATTGATTAGCAAAGTCTTTGAGCATAGGGCTACCATTAGGAGCTCATATGCAAGCACACCAATTTTGTTAGATTGTTATAACAATCGATGATTAAGACTTTGAAGCTAGGCTAATTGTGCTACTGATTGTAAACTTTGATATGATACTAGGACTGAATTGGATGAGCAAGCATGACGCCAGATAAATCTAAGATTTATAGTAAAATAGGTTAATAAAAATAAACACTTTTTTGTTAGAATTGTATGCATTGATGTGGTTTCACTATTTTTAGGATAAAATATTAACTAAATTAATTTGGGCTAAAATATGAAATTCTGGAAAAAAACTGCCCCAGCATGCCCCAGTGCGCCATAGCGCGCTATAGCACTCTCAAGAAAGAGAGCTCCACGCTACCGTGCGTTGCAGCAGACCAAGACATAGAGCTCCATGCTATCGTGCACTGTAGTAGTCTCAAGATAGAGATTATAGCACTACCGCATGCCCCAGCGGAAGTAACTGTGGCCCAAACTTAGCAAAAATTTGAAAGCATCCCACAGCCGCGCACCGTAGCGGTCTCAAGATAGAGATTCTGGTACTACGGCACATCGCAGCGCTACATAACTTAAAATTAACATGATACAACGCACCGTAGTGGTCTCAATCAGAGACTCTAGTGCTACTGCACACCGCAACAGTCTCAAGACAGAGACTTTGGCGCTACGGCTTGCCGTAGTGCCCATCGCTGTTTCAGCCAGGCAAGAGCATTAAGGGAAGCATAGGGAAGGCCAAAAATCTCAAAATTTTTTATCTTCCCATAGCTGTTAGTATACTAAAATGCATTTAATTCTCCTCCTTCTCAAGTGAACAAAAGAATATTCAATTAGAGTCATTTAATTCCTGAGGAGATTAAAGGGTGATTGTACTAATGCTAATGGAATTATTCAAGATCTATAAGAGTTGAGAAGAAAGACTAAAAAGGGGTTCCCCATATTGACATTCAAGGTTTAAAGTATTATAAGCTACAGTAGCTAAAGGAAAAGGAGAAACCCTGCCCAAGGAAGGAATAGGCTCCACCAATAAGAAGAGGAATCAATCCCAAAAAGTAGAGAGGAGAAATAAATCTGTGATCGAGAGAAGATCTAGTGAACACGATAGCAGTTCTTAGTATTTTATCTCGATCTCTGTCTTAATTTATTTTCTGTAACAACCATGCAAGGGTTCAAAGTCCTGATTTGCTTTCCTTGTATCTCTTTTGTAATGGAAGTCTAAACCCTCCTTGGGGAGGGTTGGGCATAAGCATGTAATGATTTTAGGGATTTAAAAGTGTTTGTACTCAATATTGTTAATGAATAAAGTCCTCAATCAATTGTTTGATTATTGATATGAAGAAATCTTGGGTGAATGATGTGTCATGAATGTATTATATTTATGTTAATGCTTTTAAATTAGAAAAACTACCAAGCTAGTTTACCTTTTTAGAACTAAAGATATGCATGTAAAGTGTCCTTGCCATGAAGATCTGTGACAATATTCGATGTGAGAGGATGATCAATGCAAGTCTTTAGGGTTTGAAAAGATGAACTGAGCGATGGAAAAATTAAATGATCATAGAGCTCCCCTAATCACCTTTAACTTAAGCTAGGAACATATGCACAATTGCCGAGAGCCCAATGATAAGCTCTTGAGCATTGTTCCTTTAGATAAGATGAGAAGTTGAAGCATGTGAGCTAAGAGCCACCAAGTGCGCTCCATAGCTCGTTCTAAGTTTATGCAAAGCTGATGAAGCATTGAGTGCTTGTGGGAGACGTGACATAACCCACTTAGCCGAATGACTCTCTTCTTTAGCTAAACTCAGAACATATGCATATGATGCTATTTTGTTAAATCAAGATTATATGATTGTACAACTACAATAGATTTGAGAACTTAGACGTAAGTATCAAATTTAATTAATATTGATCACGTGAGGGTTTATGTGTTAAGATTGAACCTCTGTGTATTCATCACTGAGCATAGGCATAACTTAGTCTGATTTAGGGGACACCCTAGAGAAGATTATGTTACTTGATTATAATTAAAACACCTAAGGAATTTGACATTAAAAATTAATAAAGAAGAGTACTTACATGAAAGCCTTAAATGAATTGCATGTTAAGCCCAACTCTTCCTAATTTATGAACTAGTAGTTTCTAATCAATGAAACTCTGATTGTTAAATTTGAACCAACATCACAAATTAATCATTATTCAATCATCAGTGAAAATAAATATACTTTAGCAACGAAACACTCCATTCTCAGTGAATGATAAATCTCAGGACTTCCAATCGCTTCTTACTTCAGACCAGTGCACTTGCGTATAAGCACAGACGTGTATTAAAAAGTTTGTCAACACCACTATAAACTACCAGAAGAAGAAGATCACACTCAGTAGTGGAAGTCAAGTGAAGTCATTTATCGGGAAACTTAGTACTCAAGTGTAACAACCCAAGGTTGTTGCTTAGCTTAATTTAAGCATAATCATATCTTAATTATCATTCTGTTAATTTCATCTAGCTATTAGAATCAATCCCTAAAAATTTAGCGTGATTCAGAGCTAAATCCAATATTTGAATTATTTTAATATTTAATTAATTAGAAAATTGAGGTATTCATTTTGACCTCGAAATCAAAATCCAACTTTTCTATTGTGATTGTCACCCCCAAATTAGCTAGGGGTGATGATTTGGACGTGTTCGGAAGTCGTCGAATTTTTGCGAATATTTTAATATAATTAAATACACCGGAAAATGGAATAATTAAATAATCATCAGAATCGAATTTTGACTTTGCCGTTGAACTCCTCACTCCTAAATTAGTTAGGAGTGAAGTTTTGGGATTTTTCGGAACACGTTTATTTAATTTGAATTTTTAATAAATTAAAAATTAGGAATATTAATTAATTATTCCTTAATTTGCTTTTTCTCTTTCCTTATCTCTCCTAAATTTTGGCTGGCCATCCCCTTCATTCAGCTGACCCCTTACCTCCCTATTACACATTGCAAGTTGAGGCCATCCCTCTTCTCCCCTTTCTTAATTGCAATGCTTGATGGCTAAGGCCATCCCCCTCCTCTTACCTCATAACTCCCTAGCTCATGGCCTTCCCGTTCCTTCTTCTTCTTTAAAGAGAAACCTCAGCCCTCTTTATTTTGTTTACTGCTAAGCTAAAAGCTTCCTCTATATTTCCCCCATTGTTGAGCTTGGTGCTGACGAAGGAGCTTCCCTCCCTCAAAGGTCTTGAGGAAAACAAAGGTTTATTCTTCCACTCCCAAAGGCTTAGGTACCCTTTTGTTTACTCTCCTTATACCAATTTTTTCTTCATCCTTGGTCATTTCATTCCTCTATTATTTTTATTCACATATTTAAACATCCATGATTAAGTATAGAAGCCATTATAGTTCTTCAAAGTAATATACCTCATGCTCTATTTTTCATCCATTCTGCATACCCCTGCCTTTATCACCATTGTTCATATAGCTAGGATGATCCGTTTGTGCCGAGTTTGGTGTCAATGGAAAGGTATCAGAAAAACCTTTCCATTGATGTATGCACCACTCATTGAATGCTCTAGATTGAGAGTATTTGAGCTCGAAATGTGACCATTTACGGATTTCGCACAGGCGAAATCACCGTCGGGCGCTAGAGCGCGCCGTAGCGTCTAGAAAATTCATTTGACCATATCTTAGTCATTTATACTTTAAATCCAAAAATTTAAAGTGCTAGATAGCTTAGAATTTTAGTGCCAACAATAATCTAAGATAATATTTAGGTTTTGAACCTAGAAAAAGTTAAAAAATGACAAAAATATCCCTAACCTTAATTAGGTCTTAACTTGACCAATTGAAGTCCAATTTGGGTCTACTCCCAGTTAAAGTACTCAGTATGATATAGAGAAGCTATAGCCACTAAGTTTGCTGAATTTGGATATTAAATGAAAAAGCTAGCTTTTGACCCCCCTTAGCTTAGAAAATTACCAAATTGCTCTTGGAAATTAAAATGGCTATAACTAATTCATTAGACTTTAGAATTTAGCGTTCTTAGACTCTATAGAATCCTTGAACAGCAACCAATAGTAAACTGCATAAAAATTTAGATTTAATTAGGTGTAATTTACTAAAATTTCCCTTAGGTCAAAAACCTTAGTTTGGACCCATATGACTCATTTCTTATCCAAATTATATAATTAGGGTGCTATTAGTTTTCTTATGCAGAGTAAAATTAATGTGCAAGGTGATTTATTTTTCTAATCTTTATATTTCAATTTATGCCCTAATCTTTTTAAATTATGATTAGTAAGAATTAGGGTTTGTAATCATTAGATTTTAACAAACTTAGTCTCCGATTAATTGTATGATAAGATATAACTTATGAGCCAAATTGTATGAATTAAAGATGGTTAGATTTGTAGTTATGAGCTAATCCTTTTGGATTGATTTAAGGTTTGATTAACACTAATTACTTTTCGGTTTCTAAAATTTTCTGTTAATATGATTCATAACAGTAAGGGAGATGTATTGAAATCATGTTTGAAAATTTAGGATGTATAAACTAAATAAATAAAAAATGGAGAACTTAATTATAATAATTAACTTAAGAAGTCTTAAGACTTTGATCAAGCTATTAAGACTTGATCTAGGCTTAAGATTGCCACCAATAATACATCCCAAATTCACTAATTTGACATTTGATTTATAAATAAACATTTGATCTTAATTGGGCATGAGTAAGGGGTCAAACTCTAATCTAGTTGATTAAGATCCAAACTCTTAAATCTTTAATTAAATTGACTTGATTATAAGATAGAGAAATTGACATTATTCTAATAATGCATCTGATTTGGTATTGATCTTAAACATTTGAATTAGACATGTTAAGATTATTGATATATCTATGTGATTGATTAATATGAATCTAAACTTTAGATCCTTGATTTTCTCCTAAATAAGACTACTAGAATAAAAATAATAGAACTAAATTGATTTAATAATTGATCTAACTCTAATAACATCCTTGATTTAAATCCCATAATCTTAGAATAGATATGCTCAAATGACTTAATCATCTGATTTGATCACTCTAAGCCTAACTATCAAATGGAACATAATATGTTAACTTTAGAATTAAGGGTATGAGATCTTAAGTATCTCAGCATATGATGGCCTCTAAAATATTTTAAAAATCTAAATTTAAATATACATTAAGATAGGGGAATTTTATATAACTTATTGAGGTAGAAGCTTAGATGATCCTTTAATAATAGAAGCTAATCTTATCCCCTCGTGGTAGAAATCACTTAAGATATTATAATAACACTTTTTCTTATGGTAAAACCCATATTTAGTGATCCTTAATCACCCTCTTCTTGGAGCCTTGTATAAAACTTACTTATTTAGCATAGGAATTAATAGTCTTGATAAATCCTTATTGATTAAATATAATTATTTGAACCTAGGTTATTGGTTGGTGTAGTAGAGTATACCCATAGTACTGGATTATTTCAGTAATATTTAGGATTGGTTGATTCACTCAAATGTGGGCTTATGACCAGGTGCTATCCTAAGGATTAGATGAATATAGTACTGTTAGAGTAAATCTTCCAAGACTAAGAGTGTTACAATTAGTGAACAAGATCATTAGTTTGAGATATAAACTACGACCAGGTTCTGCCTCCTATCGAGTGTGCTTCGATAAGTGTAGTTTAAGCAAACTAAGTATCTTAAGTCACTTTGTGTAGACCACTAAGTATGCTTGTAATCAAGTTATTTAACGGCTTAGCTTGATATATAAGCTGTGATCAGGTTCTGCCTCCTATCTTAGTGCGCTTTGATATGTACAATTTTAAATAAGCTAAGGGTTAAATCTACCTCTCTTGGAAACATACAACCATGTGTATATAACCTTTCCAACTAATGATTTTAAGTAAACTCTCAATTTAACCAATTATCAAACTAGAACCTAGGAGTCAGAATCCTTTTAGTAGGATTCTGCATAATGGAGATATTAAATTCATTATCAGATTTCAAAGCATTTTTTGGATTTTTTTGGATTTACCTCATGTAGTTTAGAAGCATGAGCATGAGCATAAGCATGATATAAAATTCTTCAACTTAAGGACTTTCAGCAATCATGGTACAGAGTATAACACAACGATTAAGGGCATCAGCTACAACATATGCTTTACCAAGATGATATTGAATACTCTAGTCATAATTGTTGATAAATTTTAACCACCTTCTCTGTCAATAGTTTAGTTCATGCTGAGTAAATACATACTTCAAGCTCTGATGATTAGTGAAAATGGTACACTGAATTTCATACAAATAGTGATGTCATATTTTTAAGGCAAATATAATAGCAGCAAGTTTGAGATCATGCACTGGGTAATTCTTTGCATGAGGCTTAAGATAATGAGAAGCATATGTAATGACCCATCTTTCTTGTATTAACACGCATCCCAAACCAACTCCAGACAAATAAGTATAGACTTGGTAGTCCAAACCTTCCTTTGGCAGAATAAGCACTGGGGCAGTTGAAAGTGCATCTTTTAACTTCTGATACACTTCTTCATAGTCAGGGCTCTAGACAAAAGGTATTGCTTTCTGAGTCAGTCTGGTCAACAGAGAGGCGATCTAAGAGAAGCCGTTTATGAATTTTCTATAATAACTGACTAATCCCAAAAAGTTTCGAATATCAATTACTAACTTGGGCCGCACCCAATTATGGATAATGCTAACTTACTTCTAGTCTACATGGATTCCTTGGGCATCATCTACATGACCCAAGAATGCTATGAAATCTAGCCAAACTTCACACTTTAAAAACTTTGCATACAATTGATGAGCTCACAATGTTTCCAACACTGCTATCAGATGATCTTCATGCTCTTTAAGAGTTTTAAAGTAAATAAGATTGTCATTGATGAAAATAATGACAAATTTATCTAAAAAAGGCTTTAGGACTCTGAAGAACTAAAAAAATAGGGAATTTAAAGTTAGAATTTATGTTTTTCTACTTTGAGTGTATTTTTGTGGCATTTCAGAAAATAAGGGCTCAATTTGAAATAAAAAGAAAAATTGAACGAAGATGGCACTGCGGCGCGTTGCGCGCTACAACGCGCCATAGCTCCCAATGTCCCAACACTAAGGTGCTACATCGCATCGCCAGAAATCCCAA
Source organism: Gastrodia elata (assembly GCA_016760335.1). NCBI lineage: Eukaryota > Viridiplantae > Streptophyta > Magnoliopsida > Asparagales > Orchidaceae > Gastrodia > Gastrodia elata. Next base: position 31,512,434 of record CM028681.1, read on the forward strand.
GGCTTAGGCGCTACAGTGTGACATAGCGCCATAAATTATTAGACTTGGGTTCTAGAGAGCTCCATAACACCATAAATCCAAAGGTTTAGCCACTATAGCGTGCCATAGCAGCCAACTTCTCGAAAGCCAGGCACTACAGTGCGCCAGTGCCCCCAACTTTTTGAGTGTCTGGCGCTACAGTCCGCAATAGAGCCCAACTTCCCGAGATTTAGGCGCTGCAGCGAGCCACAATGCAAAAAATATGAGACTCGGGCGGGACAGTGCGCCATAGCGGCCAACTTCCCAAAAGCCAAGCCCTCCCACGAGCCAAAGCGCCCAACTTCCCGAGAGCTATTTATTACTACTAACTGAAGCACACCAATCCACATAACACCATTCATAACAGTAGGAATTAATACTTTATATAAAATACTTACATCAATACATAAAAACCATAAGCCATATCATGCCATGATATGACATAAATTTAAAAACCCACTAAATCTAGAAAGCCCACCAATGCATGCAACCATATGTACTAACCAAAGGTTATTAAGTCAATTAGACTTAAAATTGAATGGATTAAGCCAAAATTAGAATATAAGTTTTACTCGAATAAAATTAAATTAAATTAGATGGAGCGTAGTGTAAGAATTCTACTACAAAAGTTTGAGCATAATTGGGACCATGTATCTTCCTAATATTATTTTTTATATTTTTGCTTTTGAAATATATAAGAAATAAAATATAAATCAGAACAAAGATGTATTTATTGTTTTGAATTGAGCATCAAATGAGGGTGCTATGTCTTAAGCTTTGAAATTTGAGCTATGGATTGAATGTAATAATTTTTTGAAGTTTTAATATTTAAAATTCATATAAAATAAACCCTTGATCTTTCTTATATGGAAGAACCCGTTAAAATTCTAGATCGTGATCAGAAGCAATTAAGAAATTATTATATTTCAATGATCAAAGTTCAGTGGAAGAACTGATCATATAATGAAGCCATTTGGGAGAAAGAAGTGGATATGCGATGAAAATACCCAAGTCTTTTAAATTAAGGTACTTCCTTAACTCTAGCTTATTACAATTTATTATTCTATATTTGCTTTATTCTTTCCACTAGAGTAATGTCGAGGACGACGTTGTTCTTAAGTGGGGGAGTCTGTAACAACCCATGTTGTTACTTAGGTCAGTTAGGGCTAATCTAAGTCCTAATTATAATTCCAGTACACTAATTAAGTCATTAGGAACTCACCTCTAAGATCCAGTCCAAATTAGAAGTCAAATGGATCAAATCTTAATTTTTTAGAATTTTTAAAAACCCTAGAAATTGACCTATTTATTTTTACCTCAAATCAAAATATGACTTTGCCATTGCGTTCATCACCCCCAAATAAGCTAGGGGTGAAGTTTTGGAGGTATTTGGAAGTTGTTGGATTTTTGTTGAATATTTTAATATTATTTAAACACCCAAGAAAATTTAAATAATTAAACACTTGTCGAAATGAAAATCCGTCTTCGCCGTTGCGTTCCTCACCTCTCAATTAGCTTGGGGTGAATTATTAGAAATTTTTGAAAACACATTTAATCAATTAAATTTAATTAATAAAATCAGTTCAAAATATTTAATATTAAAATAAATATTTTTACCTAAATGACTTCCATCTAAATCGCTCGATGTCATTTCCGCCTTCTTCCTATGCGTTAGATCTGACGACATTTGCTTACCGTTCGATCAATCGATCAAATGGTCTGTGTGTGTCTTCCTTAAGCCTCCTGCGCGTGGCACTCCTGCGCACGCGTCAGCCTATCGTCGCTCGCAGATGGCAAAACCGCTGCACCCAATTGCTTCCAAACTCCTTTAAGGCACTTCTATACCCCCTTCATCTCAAGACTTTGGATCAAATTATCGAGAGCTGCGATTCGAAGCGATCGGGTAAAACCTTAATCTTCCTCAGCCGTGAATCAAGGTACCCAATTCCTTCCAATTTGTTCAATAAATCTGCCTTGAATATTGTATTATGGATACTTTATTAAGTAAATTTCTTACATAGAATAGAATTGGTTTGAATGCGAATCTCGACTAGTCCATGATTGTTTCCCTTTCTGCTATATAGGGCATCATAGTAGGGTGATAATGAATGTTAAGTTAATATTTTAAGCTTAGATGATTGATGTACACAAATACTTCATTTTTGGAATATTAATTGTATCCATCAAACAACTTTGATCAGCATTTCTGCCGATGCCTGGGTGGGTCTTCTTCTCCTTCGCAGGCCAGCCTCCGCAGTGAAGACGAAGGGTGGATCCCACCTCCTTCTTGCGTGTCCGTAAATAAAGGCTCAGGTGAGACCCTCTGCTCCACTGGCGGAAGCCGTCTACCCAGTTGTCCCGTCTGTCTTCTCTAGCAGGACCCGTGGGCTGTTTAACAGAAATAAACTTTAAGTAAAATAATTGTTATAATTAGAAGTTTAATAGTTTAAATTAAAAACTTATAAATATTCAAACACTTATAACATTCAATCCATTAATTCAAATGCACTAAAATAATATCTCTTTTTAATCAAAAAAATGAGAGGAGCAATTTGGTTCTGTCAAATTTATTTTTAGAGCTATATATCACATAGTTGCATTTAGGATTCCTAAATTAGCCCTAAATGCCACAAAACTTCATTCAGTCATAACTTTGTGCGTGTTTACCCAAATATAGGCAATATGGGTCTTATAGTAATTAGTAGAACCTCTAGAACAACCTAGTAGTGTTCAATTCTCTGTTCGGATTAGTATTTGCTTAATCACTTTTAAGACCTAACCCTAATTACCCTAATTAATTATAGATCTTCAATTGACCATGACTTGGCAATTGAGCTTCAAATTAGGTCTTCCAATATACCATTTTGATTAGAAAGACTTAATTAATAGTAAACTATAAAAATATTTTAGATTTAATGGTTAGATCTCTTAATTAACTCTAATCATCTTAAAACTTGATTAGTGAATATTAGTATAATTAGTGATCCAAATTGAGTAATTTTAGTTTTTGATTACTCATAGAGTAGAGTAAAACCTAATTGTGTGGTTGGTTTAATAATTTTGTGATTAATTTTACTAATCACTCACTAATCACCTAAACCCTAATTAAGCCATAACTTAACCAAATGAGGACCAATTTATTAAGTAAAATTACCAAATTGCCCCTATGAGTCAAATTCATTAATTTGATCTCATAAGGCTTAGAAATCACTCAAAAATTAATATACTTACTGTTTAACTTTATATTAGATGGTAATTAATCATTAGCCACTAAAAATTTCTAATTTAGTGCCCTAAATTATAAAGTAGATTTTTAGACCATTAAGGAGGGGCAAAATGATCATTTTACCCAAAGTTAGGGTTAATTGTTTTTAAGGCCCTAATTTCATGTCATAATTGTTAAAATTAGTAAATAGAGAAATTTAGAAAGAAATTTCATTAATTTAAAACATAATTTATGTTTTAAGCAAAATTATCATTTTCCTTCCTTAGGAAAATTCTAAGTGTCTTTGAGTTGTATGATGTGATATAAATCTCACATCATACCCCCTTCCTTAAGCTTCTTATTTTTTTCCTTAATCCTTCTTATAACATTAGTTAGGTTTGGAGCTTGAATGTTCATCTTCGTATTTAAGAGCTCATTCCTTAGGAGTTAGGACTAGTCCTTATGTTAGATTTCATCTATTGAGTAAATGGGTTACTCAATATGTGAAACCTTGATTTTTATAGTTTTTAGATTTTCATAGTTTATTATTAATTTTTCAATCTTTTAACTTTAGATTTAAGGATAGAGATCCATCCTATTAAGTACGACTTTACTTAATAGGATTTGCCTTAATCTTAATCTATGAGTTTAGGTATTAAAACCTAATCTTTTAGAATCACCTTTTAGATTATGTAATTAAGCCCCAATATTTGGAGTTTAATTCTTAATCCTTTCATCTTGATTTGGCTAATCAAGATGTTTTGGGTTGCTTAAAATCATTAAAATAGGTCGTTTGATTTATTATTCCATTTATAGTCAACATCAATTTCTTTATAATTAGGACCTAGCTAGTCCTAATTATTTTTAATTTATAAGGTCATGAATTTGAGTTACACTCGATAGTAGGAATTGGAGATGATATTTGATGAGTATCTCATGTCATCCTTGAATTTGCATAAACAACATTTGTATTTTATCGGTGTTTTCAGTTATGTAGAGTGTAATCTAATTAGTCTACCTCTCGGTTCCACTTATCTCATCTTATATTTCTTGTGTGGCTATTAGCCCGGTTCCGATATGGTAGTACTAGTTTTAGGTGCACTTCTACTCAATGTTTTTGCCTCTCGGTTCCACTTATCTTATCTTATACTTCTTGTATGGCTGTTGGCCCGGTTCTTATATGGCAGTAAGGGAGTTCTTATATTTTCATTTCAGATGGCAAGTTTGGCTATTGCAGTGTTTCAGCTTATACTTTCTATTTCAGTCTACTTGACTATACTTTTAGCACTTTCTTATTTATTATTTTACTGCATTACTAACTTTATTTATCTATAGATTGCTAGTCTTGTTCATTACTTATATATTTATAGGATATTAGTCTTACTTTTCAATTATTTTAATATTTCACATTTTTATTTTACTTTATGTCAATTAGCATATACTTGTATTGATTATAAGCATGTTTAGGCTGAGTTGTCTTTTAGTTATATTAATACTTAGTCTTTATTTACTAACTAACCTTGTTATAGCTATACTTGGAGGTATGTGCTTACTTCATGTTTTGTAAAGTTATAAACTTATAGTTTATAATTGCCTTTTTCTTTCATATGCATTCTGCTCCTTTACTGCTTGTTTTAATTTTAAAGTGTATAGTGATATATAAATTAACATAATAAAATTTGTAGCCTAAAATGTTCTTAGATATTTTGTCTAATTAGAATTTTCTTTTGTTGGCTGGGGCCCTATCATTGTGAAACTGACAATGGTAGATTCTAAGCTATTTGAGGTTGTGGAGCCTTTTGAAGATAGGATTCAGGAGGAGGTTCAAGCTGTTGAAGACCCTTAGCTTTTCTTTCCTGCATTATGAGGATTAGTGGATTATATTTCTATTTTCTACTTAACTTTAAAATTATATTGTAATAATATAGGGTTAACTTTATTTATTTTGCTACTTTACTTATTATGAGTTGAATGTTTAGTTCCTTATATTGTAATGAATGAATATTTATTTTTTTCGCTTCTGCACTCTGCTTTCTAGTCCCTTTCATTTAGTGAAATTATACTTGGAGAATGACAAAGTCCTTAATTATGATGGATTAGGATGAGTATCTAATCTAATTATAAGTAGGGACCTTATCATTTAGGTGACCCCTCCACGTAATCATGTTAACTAAAGAATTAACAGGACCACAGCGAGGCAGGGCTGCCATAAAATGTTAACAATCTTTGAGCTCCATAGCTCACTCCTGATTTATGCGAGGTGATTGTTGCACATTAAGCATGAGTCATGTGACAGGCTCGTTAAGCTTCTTAGAACATCACCTTGGCTAAATCAAGAGAGGAGGCATGTGAGTCAAGAGCCACTAATTGATCCCCTTAGCTAACTCTAGATTTATGTAAGGTTACTGATGCGCTTAGGGCTATGGGTAATGTGACTTAAACCCATTTTTCCTAGTAGCTTATGACATTGGCTAAATTAAGAGGGGGTGCATATGATCCATTAGTGGATTCAAGTTCATGTGATACTCAACTTAAACACAGATTTCATATAGTAGATGTAAGAAATTAACTCACAAATTAAAGATCACATGTATGTCTCAATGCCGAGATTGAACCTGCTAGTGTTCATTTCAGAGCACACGACAAGACTTAGTACTTTCAGTCATATAACTAGAAAAGACTAAGTGCCCTGAATAAGACTTATAAAATTAATCCAATTAATTTGACATGATGTTGAGAAGAAGAGTGATTGCTTGAAATCATGCAAAGCCGCATGTTAAATCCCAACTCTCCCTATTTTTCCATAAGGAATTTCAAGTTAGAAACTCTGAAATTATTATTAGAACCTAGATAACATGCTATGTTAACTCTTAAGCATTAGTGAAATTAAGAATACTCTAGTAACAAAACAAATCATTGTTCCTAGTGGACGATAAATCTTAGGATTTTACCATCTTATATTACTTCAAACCATGTACACTTGCGTGCAAGCGCAGATTACGTAATTTCGGTCTGTCAAATTTTTGGCACCATTGCCGGGGAACGGCTTACTTGTTTCATATTAGAGAAAACATAAGATTAATTAGTGATTTAAGATTTCTTATGCATATATACTTTTTAAAGTAATTATTTGTTAGTATAATTTGAGTTGTGCATGTAAGTTTTTATTTAATACAAGTTGTGCATTCATATGAAAAACTATTCAAATCATCTCTTTGACCTAGAAATTGAACGAACCTTGCTAAGAGATATGATAAACCTAATAAATATAGTTAATTTAGTGTTAGTTGTAATTCTTTCTGTAGGTTTAGTGTAATTTAATTTGTGTTTTCTATGGCATTTTAGGACAGAAGAGCTGAAATAATTATCAAAAGAAAAAATATGGAATCTGGAATAGGAGAGGCGCTACGACGAGCCAAAATGCGCCCCAGCATGCTGTGGCGGAGTGCACCTGAGAAGACTGAGCTACATCACGCCGCAACGCCCTTCAAATAGAAAGCTCAGCGCTTCAGTGCACCGTAGCGCCCAATCAATAGAGAGCATGGTGCTATAGCCCTCGATAATAGATCCAGACAAAAAGGTCAGCTCTACATCACGCTTCAAAATTTTATCAAAACTGAGAGCCCAGTGCTACCCCATGCTGCAGTGCACTCAGGCGCAACAATGTGCCGCATCGCATTCTGACGCCATAGCGCATGTTAGATTAAAAGCTCAGCGCTGCAGTGCGCCGCAGCGCCCATCAAACAGAAAGCTAGGTACTACAGCGTGCCATAGCACATTCCAAATAGAAACCAAGGCGCTATAGTGCACTGCAGCGCACAACCGACAAAGGACCTAGTGCTACAATGCACCGTATCGCGTGCCTAAATTTTTGTTTCTTCCACTTTTTCAAATCTGCATTGAAAAAGCACATGCATTTAATTATTTCCCAATCCCCATAGCATAATTCATAATTATTACATTTAAGACTCCTCATTACACATGGAATAATAAAAAATTAATATTAAAAGTAAGTTCAACTTTCGAAGAGGAGAGTTAATAGCTGAATGATTATTGGAAAAGCTGAGGGGAAGATTATAAAAGCAAAATTTTAGAATGTGAAAGGGTTCCAATTATTCAGTTTCTAGCTCTTTGACACATAAGCTGTTGTAAAAACAAATAGAAGAGAGTCCCTTGCCCAAGGAAGGAAGGTTGCAGTCAAGGAAGAAGAAGAAGCACATCAAGCAAGGAACAAGACCTACAAAAAAGCATTCCAGGTGAACATGATAGCTATTCCTTGAGTATCACACTTTTTCTTAACTCTTTTGATTTCTTGTAACACCTACAAAGGCTTATTTTTAATTATTGCCTCCTTTGTATTTTTGATTTAATGATAACCCTCCTTGAGGAGAGTTGTGCATATGCATGTAAGGATTTAAAAATGTAATATTTGTACTATTTAATATCATTGAATATCATTTAGTCATTTCTAATTGAATGTTTATGAATAAATGGATTGAAAAAGCATATTTTATAATGAAGAAATCTAAGCAAATAATGTTTTAATAGTAAAAAACCATGTAGTACATGGATCACTTAAAAGTGAGGCTATGCATGCTTGAGCATCGACATCCTGAATGTCCGTGACAACATTCACTATGCAAAAAAGGCCCATGCACAACCTTAGTCTTAAGCTGATCAATAGAGCCATGGAACTATTACCATTCTCTGAGTTCCGTTGCTCACAATTAACTTATGCGAAGAATTTGTGCATGATAAGCCTAGAGCTATGTGACAAGCTCTGTGAGCATCATAGCACATGACCTTGGCTAAGCAAAGAAATTATGCGTGTGAGCCGAGAAGCACTAGTTCAGCTCCATAGCTCATTCTAGGTTTATGCAAGGATTTAGAACATTGATTGTTTTGAGTGATGTAACATAAACCCATTTAGCATAATGACTCATCTCCTTAGCTAAACATATAATTGATGCATGTGAGCCATTAGTGGAATCAAGTTCATGTGATGCATAACTAAAGCTACAGATTTCATTTCTTAGATGTAAGAATTGAACTCAATCAATATGGATCACATGAAGGTCTAAGTGGTGAGATAGAACCTTTTTGCATTCATCTCTGAGCCCTAGGCAAGACTTAGTACACTTAGGGAACTCCCTAGAGAAGACTAAGTTTCTGGATTTTTAATTAATTGATCCAATTATTTGACACTAAATTGAGAAAGAAGAGTACTTATATGAACCCTTATTGAATTGTATGCTAAAGCCCAACTCTCCCAATATTCTCTAAAAGTAGTTTCGAATCAAAGAAACTCTGACTTTGTTAAACCAGGACAATAAATTATCAGCCATTTGAGCACTTAAATATTAGCTAAATTAAGCAAACTTTAGTAACAAAAATAAAATTGTTCCCAGCGGACGATAAATCTCGGGATCTTACCAACCCTTATTACTTCAAATCACGTACACTTGCGTGCAAGCGCAAACGTGTATTTTCGTATGTCAAGTTTTTGGCGTCATTATCGGAGAACGATATATTTACTTTGTATTAGAGATAGTATAAAGTAATTAGTGATTTGAGATTTTGATGCATATACCTATTTGATTTTTGCGATTAAATGATACTTTAATTTTTTGTTTTTGTAATTACTGTTTTAACTTTTCTGTATACACTTTGTATATCTTGCTGTATTATAAAATCCTGTTGACTGAGTTGGGCATGCGTAGACGCAATCTTGATAACTTCTTGTTTGACCCTGAAATCGAGCGATCAATATTAAGATTAAGAAGACTACAACTTAAACCTAATCCCGTACACTTACGAATGGAAAATAGACGAGATAACTTGGGGGAGGTCCACGCGTAACAACGAGGTAGAGCCCTTAAGGATTATGCTTTACCAATAGTTAGGGGAATCCCTCATGCAATAGTTACACTTAATGTTGAAACAAACAACTTTAAAATAAAATATTCAACATTACACATGGTACAGAATAGCCAGTTTAGTGGCCAAGCTACCGAAGACCCCAAAGCACTTATTTCCAATTTTCTAGAAATTTGTGATATCCTTAGATTTAATGGTGTCACTGACGATGCCATTAGACACTCTTTCCTTTCTCATTGAGATATTGAGCCAAAAATTGGTTATACTCTTTTCCTGGTGACTCAATTCTCACGTGGGATGATTTGGCTAGGAAATTTCTAGCAAAATATTTCTCCCCTGTGAAGATCACTAGGCTAAGGTTTGAGATCTCTAACTTTTCTCAGCAAGATGGGGAAATTCTATATGATGGTTGGGAGTGTTTCAAGGAGTGCCTACAGCGATGTCCTCACCATGGGTTTCCTCAATGGATGCATGCTCAAGAGTTTTATAATGGCTTGAACGCACCCACTATAACCCTTATTGATGCTGTCGCCAGTGGCTCTCTAAGTAGCAAGACTCAAGAAGAGGCCTATGACCTCCTAAAGTAGATGGCTAATAATGCTTACCAATGTCCTACTGAGATGTTGAGATCTAATAGGAAAGATGTCAATAATGTGAATGAATCCAATCAAATCCTTGCTCTCCAATAAGAAATTGGCATTTTAAATCAGAAAATAGGGAGCATAAGCATAAATGTTATACAAGAAAATCATTGTGAGCAGTGTGGGGGGAGGTATAATAGTGAGACCTGTAATTTGAACAATCTTTTTACACCTTCAAACACTGAGCAAGTTAATTTCCTTAAGAACAATAATAATACTAATAATTCCCAAAATAATCCTTACTCCAACACTTACAATCCAGGGTAGAGGAATCACCCTAACGTCTCTTGGAGTAAGAGAAACATCCATGGAAATTATAATAATGGCAATCAAATGCAAAATTGGCTGGCACAAAATTATAATAACACTTATCATCCTCAACAACAAAGAACCCAAGAACCCGAACAGGGAGGAGCGTTCAATTCTTTTAAAGCTGAAACATTCAATTTGTGAATATGACTAAACAAACTATAAGCTGTCACAAAACTTCAATTCAAGGAATTAAAGTTACCCTTAGGAATATAGAAGTCTAGCAAAGGCAAATTTTACAACAACTGTCCACTCACACGCAAGGGATACTACCTAGCTCAGCCAAAATAAATCCTGGGAGATGGTGACTGCAATAACTTCTTATGAATTAGTTGAAAAAGCTCTGGTAAGTGATTTGGCAAAGGGAAACAAGAGAGAGGAAACTAAGAACATTGAGAAAAATGCCCGAGAAGAAAACCATATAGCTCTAAAAAGAAAAAATCTGGGAATGATGAATATTTCATTCATTGAAGGAGAAGTCTTTTTAGATCCCTTGTATAATCTTGGGGCTTCTATCAATGTCATGCCTTTTCATGTTTATGCTCAGCTGAGGATGAGGGTACTGGAAGAAACTACGGTTATTTTAGAATTTGCAAAATTAAACTCTATGACCCCAATAGAAATTGTGCAGAATGTTCCGATGTGGCTGGGATGCTTCATTAATCCCATAGATTTTATTATCTATGAGTGGGATAGGTGAAATGAAAACTCCATCATCATCTTTTGGAGACCCTTCATAGCCAGTACTAGAGCTATAATTGATGTGGAGAGGGGAGTAATGACAGTGAGGATAAATGATACAGAAGAAGAGGCAAGCCAAATGCCTACCATATTTAAACAAAAAAATATTAATTCAAGGTGGTAAAGGAAGAATTTAGTTAAGACATCTGATCCTAAACCTGAAATTAAATGTGAGCATATAATAGAAGCTGATTCTGAGGGAACTGACTACACCTCAACTGGATGTGGTAGTGCTAAGGAAGTAAAAATTAATAGAAAAACTTGGAGAGATAAACTAAAGAAGAAGGTAAAAATTGATGAGAAAATTCCCTTAAATAATTTTGAGTGCCTGAGTTTGAGCACACCAGTTGAAAACCTTGTTTGTGCTCACCCATGTCCTTCAAAAATGTGGAAAGAAATTCCACTAGGAGATGCAAACTGAACAAACTTAAACCGGTCAGGTTGAGAACGTAGAACCTAGTGCTTGTTAGGAGGCAACCCAATGCTTTTGATTCGCTTGATTATATTTCTTGGCTTTGTGGTGATGTTTAGTTTAATAAATGTTTAGCAATCTGATTATTTTTAAAAATTGAGTAAAAAAAAAAATCCTTGAACAGCTTGATTTTCCAGGCATTACAACGCGTCGCATCGCATTTCAGCACGTTTCAGCGCTACAGTGCGTCATAGCGCATTTTGGCGCTATAGCGCATAGCAACACATTATGGCGCTACAGCGCGCCGTAGCGTAGGTTAAACAAAAAGACTATCGCTTCCACACGCCGTAGCGTGCTACGGCACATGACATAGAAATTTGCACAGCTAGTGCAATAATGACTTGGGGGGAATTCCAAGCAGTCAATACCCACTATAGGGTGCTTCTTAGACAAAATTCAGTTAAAAAGCTATCAATAACTCATCTTTTGATCATCCCAATGGCTTTATTTTAACTCACACTTATGGCACTTTATGAAATTCTTTGACCAACTATTAGGAAGGCTCTTGGTGGCCTAAATTAGTTGAAATGCTCATAACCTAGTTTGCTTATAAATAGAAAGGGAAGTGGGACTTCTTTCTTGCAGTTCCCTAAACTCTCACCCTCCCCTTGCAAATCCTTAGCAACCTGATTACTGTAATAATGGCTTTCAAAAAAATATCCACAGCAAGCAAGGGTGCCACAGCCTCAACTTCTGCATGCAGTTTTGATAGCAAAAGGTTCTCCTACGTTGAGGCAGAACAGCGGTGTGTCCAGATCACATCAAAGTTAAAGCTCATCCCTCAGAGAGGGTTCGCCCTCCCTTACCCTATCAGCTACCTTGACCTAGCAATTAGAGGATGGAAAAGCTTAGACTGTCTGAAGAGTGATTCATACCCAATTCTAGTTTAGGAGGTCTTCGCCAATGCTATTGATGCAAATTGGCATAAGATCTTCGTGCAAGGGAAGGCTGTGAGCTTTGGGCTCAAAAATATTAACAAATTCTATGGACTCGGAGTAGTGGGTAACTACTCTAGCCAAGTTTGTTTGAATGAAGATTTTTACCCTGTGGCTATCGCAAGAGAACTCACACAACATGATGCCAACTGGAGAGGGAGCCTTGCTAACATTCACCGTGCCCTACAAACCAACCCATGAAATGATTGGCACGTCCTCATCTCTAGAAGAATAATTCCATCTGGGAATTTAAGTGAAGTAACTTGGGATAGGGTCATGCTCATTTATGCAATTAAACGACCGAAAGATATTCATATCTCTGGGGTTATACTGGAGCATCTCTGGCTCACCCTAATTGGGCCTTGCACAGTCTTATCTATTGAATCTCTGATTTCTTGAATATCCCACAACCAAGGGGTTAAGGTAAACTCTAATGAACTGGTGATTCCTCCCTGTACTCCTCTAACTCATCGAAATGTACACTTTCATTTCCAAGAGGGGAAGAGGAGGAAAAAGAGAAGGCAAGGGAGGAAGGCGAGGCATCTTCTTCAACAGGCCTAAATCCTAAGCTGAATAATATTCAAAAAGATATCACTAGAATGAAGTAGCAGCACAAGCAGACTGGGAAGTGTGAAGAAAGACATGAAATACTACAAAACTTCCATTTACCAACAATGCAGGTTCAAACAAGACTTCCGCATAGCTCTTGGGGAAATGGTAGCAAATTGGAATCAGCATGGCGAGCCCGAACAATCTGTCTTCCCACAACCTCCAGTGCTTGAACCTCCTCCAAATATACCTTGGCCTGATTATGAAGAAAAAGATGACGAAGAAGATAAAGATGAGGAAGAAGATGAAGAAGAGGAATAAATAGGCTATAAACTTTTTCATTTGTAATTTTTTTTTTATATTTTATTTTCTTTGTTTTGGGATAATCCATCATTGCTTTAACTCTTTCTTGTAGTTTTTAAACATCAATTAATACACTTTTTTGAGTTAAAAGCTATTCTATTAAGCTCAAATAAATAATCTTAAAATTCTTCTTATTTTGTTATTCAATATTTGTGACATTGGATAAGTGAGTGACGTTCTTTTGTTAATATATTTTTAACAAAAACTGGCTTGAGTCATTACCTCATGTTCCCTTATCAAAAACTCATGGTACTTTGAACTAAGAGTGGGGGAAAATAAGGTTATTACGAGATAAATACAAGAATGGTGAAATTAAAGAATGTGCTAAGCTTCTATAGGACTTACTGAATACAATGTATGAACAATAGGATGATGAAAAATATCTCTTCCTAAGAAAAAAAAAATAAAAAAGAAGGAATTGGGATGAAGAAAAATATCTCTCCCAAGAAAAAGGAGAAAATTTAGGATGAAGAAAAATATCTCTCCCGACTAATGATACATATTGAATTTTTGAAGAAGAAGCACAAATGACACACCAATTTCTTGAGACACTAACTTAAGTTCATACAAAATCAAGCTGAAGGTTCCCCCTAAAATATACATTCAAGTATTTATACTTTGTCTTAAAGCAAGGGGAAATGGTAGTGAAATGAGTTGCTTAATGTAGAAACAAGTACAAATGAGAGCCTAAGCTTGTTAAAATCATATCATTGAATAAGCCTTAATTTACAAAGAAGAATTTAATGGCCATTTAATTTAGAGCAAGATTATGTAACTAATTATTCAAAAGAACTATTCAGTGCTTACTCAAGGACAAGTAAGAAATTAAGTGTGAGGGTATGATGAACCCATAAAAATAGTAAATTTAGTATTAATTGTAATGCTTTATATAGGTTTAGTGTACTTTAATTTGTTTTGCTTGCAGTGTTTCATGACAAAAGAGCTGAAATGAAAGTCAAAAGAAGAAATCAAGAATCTGGAACAAGAGAGGCACTATGCGCACCACAGCGTGCCCCAGCACGCTATGGCGGAACGCACCCGAGAAGACAGAGCAAAAATGCACTGCAACACCCTTGAAATAGAGAGCTTAGTGCTATAGTACATGGTGGAAAATCTAGATAGAAAGCTCGGTGTTATAGCGCACCACACCACGCTTCAAAGATTTATCTGAATTGAGAACACAGTGCTATAGCCCGCAGCGCATTCTAGTGCCACAACGCTCCGAAGCGCCCATCAAATAGAAAGCTTAGCACTATAGCACACTGCAGCGCATTACAAACAGAAACTCAGGTGCCACAGTACACTATAGCGCGCATCCAACAGAGGGTTGGGAGCTATTGGGCAGTGTAACGCCCACCTAAAATCTGGATTTTTCCACCTTTTCAAATCTGAATTCAAAAGACACATGCATTAAACTGTTCCAATTCTCCATAGTAGAATTTAAAATTCTTACATTTAAGGCACATTGACAGATGAAAAATACACATCTGCGTTTGCACGCAAGTGTACTTGGTATGAAGTATTAAGTGGAAGTTTTAATTCTGGGATTTATCGTTCTCTGGGAACGGTGGTTCTGATACCAAGTTATATTTTCTTTCAATAATGTTTAGATGCTGATTTTTGGATTAATTTTTGATTCCTAAAGTAGCAATACAAAATACATTAAGTTAAGATATGATTTGATTAAAAGGAGAGAGTTGAGTTTTTATTATAATAGTTGCAAGGGCTTGGTGATATAACTTCACTGTTGAATGAAAATATACCTTAAATCTTCATGCTTGAGCGTTAATGCCGCGAATGTCCATGACAACATTCACTGTCCAAAAATGGCTCTTGCACAACCTTAGTCCTAAGCTGATCAATAGAGCCATTGGACCATTACCATTCTTTGAGTTCCATTGCTCACCATTAGCTTATGCGAGGAATTTGTGCATGATAAGCCTAGAGTTATCTGACAAGCTCTGCGAGCATCATAGCACATGAAGTTAGCTAAGCAAAAAAGTTAACGTGTGTGAGCTGAGAACCACTAGTTGAGCTCTATAGCCCTTTCTAGGTTTATGTGATGATATAGAACATTGAGTGTTATGGGTGATGTGACATAAACCCATTTAGCCCAATAACTCATCTCCTTAGCTAAATCTAGAATTGATGTAAGTGAGCCATTAGTGGAATCAACTTCATGTGATGCGCAACTAAAATTACATATTTCATATCTTAGATGTTAGCATTGAACTCAATCAATATAGATCACATGAAGGTCTAAGTACTGAGATTGACTTTTTTGTGTTTGTCTCCAAGCACTAGGCAAAACTTAGCACATTTAGTGGACTCTCTTGAGAAGTCTAAGTTTCTTAATTTTTAATTAATTGATTCAATTTGTTTGGCATTAAATTGAGAAAGAAGAGTACCTACATGAACCCTTATTGAATTGCATGCTAAAGCCCAACTCTCCTTAATTTCTTCAAAAGTAGTTTTGAATCCAAAAAACTCTAACTTTGTTAAATCTGGACCAAAAATTATCAACCCTTTAAACACTTAAACATTAGCTAAATTAAGCAAACTCTAGTAACAAAAACAAAACCATTTCAAGAGGATGATAAATCTCTGGATCTTACCATCCCTTAATACTTCAGACTACGTACACTTACGTGCAAGCGTAGACATGTATTTTCTGTCTATCAAGCTAGGCGTACACAACTTAGAGTAACTCAACACCAACAACAGATGGACAACTTAAGGAATAATCTTGGAGAAATTCATGAGAAAAATAGGAAGAGAGACCCAAGAGATTATGCCTTACCTGCTGTGAGAGGAATACCACACGCGATAATAAAACCTAGCATAGAAGCTAAAAATTTTGAAATCGAATTATCTACCTTATAGATGGTCAAAAATAACAAGTTTAGTGGTCAGGCGGCTGAAGATCCTAACTCACATATCTCAAATTTCTTGGAGATATATAATACTTTTAGATATAATGGCATTACTAATGACTCCTTAGATTAAGACTCTTTCCCTTCTTATTAAGAGATAAAGCAAAAAATTGGCTTATTTCTTTGTTAAGCGACTTTATTCGCACCTTGGATGATTTGGCTAGAAAGTTCCTAGCTAAGTATTTTCTACTTGCAAAGGCCGCAAGGTTAAGAAATGAAATCTCTAACTACTCTCAGCAAGAAGGGGAGACATTATATGATATTTGGGAATATTCAAGGAGTGTCTAAGGCACTGTCACATCACAGGTTCACACTGTGGATGCAAGTTCAAATGTTCTATAACAGTTTGAACACACCCACACAAACTTGATTGATGTAGTCACTGGTGGCTCTCTCAATAGCAAAACTTAGGAAGAGGCTTATGACCTCTTAGAAGAGATGGCTAACAAGGCTTATCAGCGGCCGACTGAATGACTCAACTATAATAGAGAGAAGTAAATAACTTGACCGAATCTAACCAAATCACTGCACTTCAACATGAAATCGCCATGTTAAATCGAAAGTTGAGTTTATTAAACACAATTCAAGAATTTGGGGTCTGATATTTTAGGCATAACCATTTTGACATCATATATTCAAGTGGTGACCCAGACCCTCACAAGGACATGAGAGAAGTAAAATGGATCTGTAATAACACTAACACCTTTCTTAACACTTTGAACCCAAGCTTATGAAATTCCAGTAGTACTCAACCTAATAATCATTTGAAAATATCTATGAGTGAGTTTAGAAAATCCACAATTGATTTTATGCATAGAACTAATGCAACTTTGAATAGAGATAAAGCTATACTAATAAGGCAAGAAGGGACCATTAAGAGAATAGAGAATGAATTGGAAGATATTATCAACTAGCTAAAAAAGCCTATTTTGGTTGGAGCTACAAGTGAGTGTGAGAATGAGGAAGGAAACTCTATAACCTTAAGGAGTGATAGAATATCTAAACCCCTAATGAATAAGGATGCTGAGACAAACTCTAACATTCATAAAGTGGAAATAGAAGGGGAAACAGATATAGAACATGGCAGGGAAAAAGAAATAGGTTAAATTGAACCTATGATGCAGATAGAAAAACAAAAAAATGGTCATCCTATACATTTCCCCTATCGCATGGCCAAGAAAAACGTGGATCTTCAGTTCCAAAGGTTTCTAGAAACCTTCAAAACTCTCCACATAAACATACCTTTTGTCGAAGCCTTGGAACAGATGCTAAAAAATACATTTTATCAAAGAAATAAAAAATAAATGAGAAGGAAACTGTTGCATTAACTGAAGAATGGAGTGAGATTTTGCAGCAAAAGATCCCCATTAAAAGAAATGATACTGGTAGTTTCACAATCCCATGCTCTATTGGAAACTGAACCTTCTCCAAGGCTCTCTGTGATTTAGGTGCATCCATCAACTTAATGCCTTATTACATTCTTAATGAATTAGGAATTGATAGTTTGAAACTGATATATAGGAATCCCGTGGGAATCTTAGAAAATGTACTTATAAAAGTAGATAAATTCATATTCCCAGCTAATTTTATCATTCTATATATGGAAAATAAAAAAACAAGAGATACCAATTATTCTTGGGAAACATTTTCTAGCCATTTGTAATACTCAAATAAATGTAGACAAGGAAGAGTTGAGTTTGTTATGTGATGGGGAAGAAGTTAGAATTAACATTCGAGAAACTATGAATCACCCAACTAATTATGAGGAGAATTGCTGGAGAGCTGACCTCTTACAAAATTTTAGTATGTCAGGAAACATTCTAGAAGAGGAATATGATATCTAGGATGAAAAAGAAGAGGATTAAATTGAGAGGGAAAAAGAAGAATTAATCGAGGAGAAAATAAAATTTTCTCCTTCAACTGAGAGTCCTCCCAGTTTGGAACTTAAACCCCTCCCTAACTACTTGAAATATGCATATTTAGGGGAGGGAAACTCTGTAACAACCCTAGATTGTTACTTAGCTTAATTTTAGCTTAATTGCATCCTAATTATTATTTCATTGAGTTCCTCTAGTCAGTGGAATCAATCCCTGAAGATTTGGAGCGATTCAAAGCTGAATTTAATATTTTGATTATTTTAATAATATTTAATTAATTATAAATTTGAGATATTTTGTTTGACCTTGAAATCAAAATCTGATTTCGCCATTGCGCTCATCACCTCAAAATAAGCTAGGGGTGATGTTTTGGACGTGTTTGGAAGTTGTTGGATTTTCATGAATATTTTGATGTAATTAAATACACAAAAAAATATTAAAATTAAATACTCATCGGAATCAAAATCCGACTTCGGCATTGTGATCCTCACCCCAAATTAGCTTAAGGTGAATTTTTGAGATTTTTCGGAACACATTTACAAAATTTGATTTGTTTAAAAAGCAATAAAAAATTAAATATTTTGAATATTTTATTTTAATCCATTTTGTATTCTTTCCCTCCTTCTTCTTCTTTGGATAACTAGGACCCATAAACCTTCACCTCACTCTGCAGCAACCTGCATGCTCAGCCTGCCCTCCCCCTTTTTTATTCTCTGCTCCTTCCATCCTCGTTCCCCATCCCCTCTCAACCTCCTGCCACCCCCTTATCTCCACAACTGGGATGGGACAACTCATGCCCATCCCATCCAATGGCAGGCTTCCCCTCCATTAAAAGAGCCTTTAGCTTTCAGCTCCATTTCCCCCAATTTTCTTTGCCCAGCTGTATCTCCCCATTGTTGTGTTTGCTGAAGGAAGGATCTCTCAACCCTCTCAAGCTTCTTCCCTTAAGTCCTTAGGGTCGTAGGACTCTATCTCCTCCAATCAAAGGTACCTTCCATTCCACCATTGAATCGATTCAACAGCTATTTTATTTTGCTCTTATGCTTAGTTTGTATCCTTAGAAATCTATAATAATGATATCGAGTTCATTAGAGCTCATTAGGCTTATGATTTTAGGAAGTTGTAACAGTTCTGTTTTCCCTCCTTTCTGCATACCTGAACCTTTAAGTTCATTGTTCATATATATATAATAGTTGTTGTATTCCAATTCTAGTATCGATGGACAGGTCTCAAAAATACCTTTCCATCGGTATATGGAACTACACGTGAAGTGCTCTAGGTTGAGAGTATTTGAGCCCGAAAGATGACTCGTTACGGTTTTCGCACAGGCGAAATCATGGTCGGGAGCTGCAGTGCACCGCAGTGCCCGATGTTTGAAATTAGGTCCAGTGTAGCGCGCCATAGCGCGCTACCGCATGCCACAGTGCACCCCAGCACGCCGCTACGCCTGAGCTTCGAGCTGAATCCACCATAATCCGCTGCAGCGCGCCACATCGCCGAAACCCGCTGCAGCGCGCCACAACGTCGAAATCCGCTATAGTTCGCTATAGCGCATAGTAGCATGCTACAACACGCCACAGTGTGCCGTAGCACCTAGCTTTTGGCCAGAAGGCACTACAGCGCGCTATAGCGCCTAAAACTTATCTTGATTGGTTCAGAACCGCCTTAAATGGTTAAAACTTAGCAGTTTTCAAACTTTATGGACCTTAGGACCCTAGTGGGGCCAAATTATATCAAATTTGAACTTAATTTTAGTAAAATTGAGCACTGTATAAAATTGTGTGTGATTTTTAAATATGAAAAGATTGGGTTTTGACCCCTTTCAAGAAAAAAGAACCCTAGATATTGATTTGACCATATCTTAGTCAATTAGACTCCAAATTAAGAAATTCAAGATACTAACTAGGTTAAAAATTCAGTGCCAATAATAAACTGAAATAAAATTTATATTTTAACCAACATGGACCATAAGTTAATCAATATATCCATAATCTTAATTAGATCATAACTTGGCCAAATGAGGTCCAATTTGGGTCTACTCCCAATTAAAGTACTGAATGTGATATAGGGAAGCTATAGCCACTGGATTTGTTGAATTTGGATCTCAAATGAAAAAGTTAAGTTTTTGACCCCTCTTAACATTAAAAATAACATATTTACTCTTAAACTTAGAACACTCATAACTAATAATCCAATAGACCTCAAAATTTAGTATTCTTGGATTTTATGGAATCCATGAATAACAAGCAACTATAAACTGCACAAATATTAAGATTCCATCAGGAGAAAATTATTAAATCACCCCTTGGGTTAAATTCCTTAGTTAAGACATATATGACCCATTTCTTGTTCAAATTTGGTATACTTATTGTCTATCTTTATGTTAGATAATAAGGAATCATTTGGCAGTAGGAAAATCCAATTTAGAGTTATAAATCAAAAAGTAGCTTTTTGAACCCTTAAGTAGGGGCAAAATGGTCATTTTGCCCAAAATTTAGGTTAAGTGTTCTTAACCCTTAAAATATATTTTAAATCATTAAAAATAGTAATAAAATGATTTAGGATAAATTTAAGTCTTAATTTGAATAATTTGTTAGACATCCTAATTTAGGCCTGAAAATCTCTAAGGATAATATACCTTATTTAAACTAAAATTCACTTTTAACTTCCCTAATTAAATAAAAAAACAAATAAGATAAATTGTAATAACTATTATCAACTCTAAAAATCCCATAAGTCCTTTATTAGAAACTTCTTAGGATCCACACTTCACTTTAGGATCTTTTTCTTAAGACTAAGAATAAATCCTAGGTTAGGTTTCACTTATTGAATAAATGAGTCATTCAATGGATGAAACCTTGGTTTTGTTAGTTTCTAAATTTTTACACTTTAATTCTAATTATTTTATTTTTTAACTTTAGATTAAGATTAGGAGAATTATTCTACTAAGCTTGATTGTGTTTAATAAAATTTGCCTTGATTATTAGTTCACATTTAGACTCAAACCATAACCCTTAAGTATTAACTTGGGATTATATGATTAGCTCCAATTCATGTTGTTTAATCCATAATCCTTAGTTATAATAGATCTTGATCAGATCTTAGTTTAGAACATCTAAATTCATTAATTAGGACGTAATGATTTCTTATTTAACTTAAAGTCATTATTGATTGAATTAAATTAAAATATGATCAATTCTAATTACTTTTAACTTATAAGGCCATGCTTCTAAGTTATACGCGATAGTAGAACTTAGAGATCCTTAACTTGTGTAACTTGGAATAATTAGAATAGTTTAATAGATTATAACTGATATCACCTTGTGTAGTAGAGTCCCTTGCTTACTATTGACTTATATTTTTCACATTCTTTGTACTTTGTGCCTTTTTTCTTGAACATGTCATACAAGATAATGTTGTTGCATGAAATAAAAATATATAACATTAGGATAATATTTGCATTAGGTTCAGTTACTTGTTGATCTGGCACATTTTACTCTAAAGGACAGGGGTAAGGAGAAATAAGGAGTACTTGGCATTACTCATTAAGAAGTGTTGTGCTAAGTTTGGAACCCATATAGTCTTGTAGAGGTGCTTGACTCCTCAGCTACTTCTGGATATATTCATAGTAAAGTAAATAATTAAAACATTACTGCCTCTTCAGTTCAGTTTATGCTCTGTTATTCTGGCCTAGCCTCAGATGATGCTAGGTATATTTTGTCAACTTAGCCTCATTAACGCTAAGAATCCTTTTGATATCAGTAGGCTAGATTAGCCCTCTTTTGATATGGTAGTACTTACATACATGTTCACTGTTTACTATTTACCATTTACTGTTTATTGTTCATTATTTCCTATTTATCATCGTACTTGACTTTAGTCTACCTTGCTTTACTTATATATTATAGGATGCTAGACCTTTATTGCTTACTTATATGTACTACTGATGGATTAAATTCTTTTAAATCAGCATGTCATATGATCATCAGCATATTTAGGATTAGATTTTTCTTTCAGTACTTTTACTTACTGTATTATACATGTATGTCTATCCTTACTTAATTTACTTGAGGTGTTCCTTTTTTCCTCAAATCTTGATTAGTTATAAGTGCTATATTTATAACTTATCCTTCTCCTTCATTTGCTTATTGCACCTTTATGCTTTGCTTGTTGTTATAATCTAAGTAAAATAATGATATCATAAAACTAATGAATTATTAACAGCCTAAATGTTTAAACTGAATAATGGTAGATTTTTTTGCTTTGTTAATAATATGTCTAACTAGATTTTTTTTTCTTTGGCTGGGGCCCTATCATTGTGAAACTAACAATGGTAGATTTTGCGTTATTCAAGGTAGTCGAGCCTTCTGAAGATCAGATTTAGGAGGAGGAGCGAGTTGCTGTTGATAATCCTTAGCTTAGCTCTATTTTATTTTGTGAGGATGAGAGCTTTATCTTTTTCATTTAAACTTAATTAATGTTGTAATAATACAAGTGCCATCTGACTGTGTTTTCCTTACTGTACTATTTATTTTGAGTTGTATGCTGCATTTTCTCTATTTATTGTGGTAAATTGGATGTATGATTACTTTGCTTTGCTTCTGCACTCTGATTCTTTATTTGCTTAGTGACTGATTACATAGCATGTATGCATTAGCTTATCTCTTCCTTACTAGTGGAATAGGATTTATACCTAATCCAATGTTGAGTGAGGGATTTGCCAAAGTGACACACCACCCCTTAGCTTAATCTTGTGAATTAAGGGGCGGGGTGTCACACCCTCCTTGCCTGTAATAGATTTAGTTTTGCTTAATCCGAATTAAGAAATTCAATTATGTACCACCTTGGGAAAATATAAGAAATCTCTGGGATGGAGTATAGCGAACATAAGGGCAATCAGCCCAACTCTTTGCATGCACGAAATCCTAATGGAGGATGATTTTAAGCCATCGATTGAACCCTAAAGAAGATTTAATCCAAACATTAGGAAAGCGGTGCATAAGAAAATAGTCAAATTATTCAATATTGGGATCATTTTCCCCATCTCAGAAAGATGATGATTAGCCATATTCATGTTGTGCCTAAGAAATTTAGGATAACGGTGGTGATAAATGAAAATAATAAACTTATTCCCATTAGGAAGATGATTGGATAGAGAGTGTGCATTGACTATAGGAGGTTAAACAAAGCAATCAAAAGGATCACTATCCTTTTCCATTCACTGATTAGATGCTAGATTGAAATAACCCTAGGTTGTTACCTAGCCTAATCTTAGCTTGATCGCACCCTAATTATCATTCCATTAAGTTCATCTACTTATTAGAACTAAACCCTTAAATTTTAGAGCGATTCAGAGCTCAATAGAATAGTTGGAATATTTAATAATATTTAATTAATTAGAAAATTTAGATATTTAATTTGACCTCAAAATCAAAATCCAACTTCATCATTGTGCACGTCACTCCCAAATTAACTAGGGGTGATATTTTGGAAGTATATCGAAGTTGTCGAATTTTCTCGAATATTTTAATATATTTAAATACCCCGAAAAATAAGAAAATTAAATACTCGTCTAAATCGAAATCCGACTTCACCGTTGAATTTCTCACCTCTCCAATTAAGGAGGGTGAATTTTTAGGATTTTTTGGAGCACATATATAAAATTTGATTTTTTTAAAGCATTAATTAACTAAATTAAAAATTATTAAAAATCCATTTTTTCCCTCTTTTTCATGAGCTGGGACCACTCAGCCTTTTCCCTATTTCCTAGCACCTTCCTCCCCATACCCTACACACTCAAATGGGCTTCTACCCCTCTCCTTCCCCTCCATGTTGATGGGAAGGCTCGTTGATAGAGCCATGTCCCATCCTCCTTTAAGATGGACCATCAGCCCTCCTTCCTTCAATTGCTGAAAATCCCTCCTCACTCTCTATTTGCTCAGTTGAAAATCTTCTTCTCTTCTCAAGCTCATTCCCTTCCAAGCTCATTACCAAGCTAAAGATGAACCCCAACCTCTTCCTCCTCTTGCTAGCAGTTGAAGAAGAAGAAGCTTTTTCCCCTTAAGCCCTCAAATTCCCAAGTTCCTGCAGAAATCAGAGTCCTCTTTCTCCATTCATTTCAAGGCTAAGGTACCTCTTCTCTTTATCAAATGGTTGTTATATTTACCTTACATATCTATTTCTTACTAATAAGAACCTGTGTTTGAGATGTAGAGATCATTAGAGCAAATTAAGATAGTAAGTCTTAGGGAAGAAAATCCATTCTACAAAAATGATTTTTGTATTCCTGAACCTTAAGCTTCATTATTTGTATTGTTAAAATATATATTTTGTGTCGATTTTAGTATCCATGGAAAGGCCTTTCCATCTATATACGGCACCGCACTTGAGGTACCTTAAATCAAGAGTATTTGAGTGCCAAATGGGACACATTTCAGTTTTCACATTGCCAAAATCACCGTCGAGCACCGCAGCGCGCCGTAGCGCCCAGAACTGTCTGGAATCGCCCAGAACTGTTCAGAATGACCTAAACTTCAAATTTTTCACATTTCAATGATTCTAGGACCCTAATGGGGCCAAAATATACTAAAAATTAAACCTAAATTTAGAAAAATCAAGCATCGTGTGAATTTAAAAGTGATTTTGAATATGGAAATCTACCACTTATCCTAAAGGGCATATTATAAATACTAAACTTTCACTTTTAGACCCTAGAATAGTTTTAGCCATAACTTAACTAATGAAATCATAATTTAGCATTCTTAGGTTCTATGGAACCCTTGGACAGTGCACAACAATAAATTAACTAAATTTTTCAGATTTCACTAGGTAAAATTGCCAAATTGCCCTTATAAGATAAAATCCTTAATTTGAACCCATAAGACTTAAGTTTTACCCTAATCATCATCAGTCGAGGCCAGTCGCAAGGAAGGAGACGACGGTGCGGGTCGGGCTGACCCATGACCCGCGCTGTCCAATAGTGTTGGGCTTCTAAGCCTGATCGACCCACGCGTCTTTGGATAGACCCGCGTTGTCCGATAGTGTTGGGCTTCAGTAATATTTTTAGTTTTTATTTTCCTTAAGGAAAATAGGTTGGATTAATTAAAATAATACAAACTAAATTAATTTGATAACTTATAATCCACTGACCCAAACCCTATGATATTATATATCATTTTCATCAAGAAATCATAAGGAATAATAATATGCAATAAAATTTTTAATCCAATGGTTAGATTTTATAAATTTGCATAATCTTTCTTTGAACATAATTAATTCATGATTAATTCATTTAATATCCAAAATTATCATTTAAATTTCTGATTGTTCCTAAGAGAGATTAGAACCTAGATATGCCATTAAAAATAATTTAGAATTTCTAAAATTACTAAGCATCTCTTAATCATCCTAATCCTTGATTAGTTAATTAAGCCCATTTTAACCCCTCTGATTTTGGTGATTTATGTTTCTATTATCTTCTTAAGTGTAGTGGAACCTACATCTGTGCTCGGATACCCTTAGTGAACTATAATTTCCTTAATCTTCTTAATTAGCCTTAAAGTGTGATTAGTGTCCTTTAAGCTAATCATGATCTAAATCTTTAGATTTTATGTTTCATGCACTTCACTAGTAAGCATTAAGTTCATTAAAATTGATTTGAATCAATTTGAATGTTTAAATTTCTAATTTTTAGCCTTAAGAAGAGTATTTTAGTCATTCTTGAGTAAAATATTGTTTAAGCATCCTAAAATCTTAGAAACTTCAGCAAATTGTTTTTAATCAATAATGAAATATATTAGTGTTATTTTCCTAACTTTTGAGCCTAATTAATCTAATTGAGTTAAGTTTAATTTTCCCTTTGTCTTAAGTGATCAAACCTTAGATCTTAGATCTTAGACTCCTAATCATTTTGTTCTAATTATGCCATATCATCTTGCAAATCCTTAATTAATTCATTGTCTTAATCCCTTTGAAGCTTTCTTATGGATGTAGGATTGATTCAACCTATGAAATAAGGTGATTATTCTATAGACTGAATATAGACCATAAATTCTTACATTATTGATTGATTCTTTTGTCTTATGATAATAGAATAACCTTTCACTAAGAACTTAGCTTCTCAATCTTTCAACTCCTAAGATCCTTTATCTTTAGACTAAAGTTGGATGTGAACCATAGATCTTTGATAAAGTAGCATCTTGGATCCAAGATTTGAACCCCAATTTTGGAGTTTAAGTCAAGAATCCTTAATCTTGACTAGCCTAATCAAGATTTGGGTTGAGTGAGTAAAATATAATACTTACATCATTAAATTATTTACTTTAAATCCTTTATATTCGTCATCTGATTTTGGATTAGAACTTGTTAAGTTTTAATGTTACCATTAAGGTCATGAATCTGTGATTATACTCGATAGCTTGATATTGGAAATCCTAAACTTGTATTCTCTCAGAATAGTTAGAGCGAATTAATTAGATAATAACAGATATCACATAAGTCTAGTTGAGTCTCTTGCTTACTTGATTATTGTTGCTTCGCATACCTTATCTATTGAGCCTTTTTTCTTGAACATAATAGATGAACTCAGAATACTGATGAGTATTCCAAGTTAGTATTTCAATAACATAAACATCCATTCAGTTCATTCAATGTCTTCAATTTAGTATGGTTTTTCCTAGCTTAGTCTGCCACCTCAGTTCTAATTTTATTATAGAACAGACTCGAACCTAGCACTGTGCTTGGCTAGGTTGTACACATGTCTTATTCTATAAGTTCAAATCAGACCTAGCTCTGATGATGTTTAGGATGGATACATGTTGAACTTTCTGTTCAGAGGCCCTGTATGGCCTATTTTTATTATGGCAGTACTATATTTAGGCATGCTCTTACTTTTATTCAATTCTAGTACTTTGGCCTATTTTGCCACATGCTTTAGTGGTTTTACTTTTATTTTAGTTCAGTACTTTGGCTTACTTTTCCATATGCTTTAGTGGCTTTTACTTATTAGTTATGCATACTAGTATGTTTATTCTAATTCAATACCTATTCAGTAATTTCATGCTTAGGATGCTAGAATTGTATATTCAATTACACATAGTTTTCCTTCATGTAACCAGCATGTATTCATGTGATCATTATCATATTAGGATGAGTTTTACTTTCAGTACTTTGTAGTTAATTATACATTATAGCCTCACCTTGTTCAGCTTGATGTATGATATGTCATTTTCATACTTTGTTGCTTCATTAGAAATGTTATCTTATAACTATCTTATTCATTATAGCTTGCTGCACCTTAAACTACTTGCATGCTTAAAGTAATAATGTGATATCTTTAAATATTCAATTCATTTAATCAACCTAAAATGTGCTTAGACAATTTGTCTAGCTGTAATATTTTTCTTTTGTTGGCTCGGGCCCTAGCATTTGTGATACTGATAAATATCATATTTGGAGCTGTTCGTTGGTGGTTCTTCTGGAGAGGAGCTTGGACAAGAGGAATATTTTCCTGTTGCTGCTTAGTTAGACTTTATATTTTACTGTGAGAGAGAGAGAGCACTCCTTTATTTTAAACTTTCAGTCTGTAATTGTAATAACCCAAGATGTTACCTTAGTCAATTAAGACTAATCTCAGGCCTAATCATTATCCTAAGTACTAATTAAGTAATTTGGGGTCAACCTCTAATACCTTGTCCAAATCAGGAGTCAATTGGATCGAATCCTAATTTCAAAAAACTCCTAAAACCCTAAAATTTGACCTATCTAAATTGACCTCCAATCGAAAAACGGGCTTCGCCATCGCACTCATTGCCCCCAAATTAGCTAGGGGTGATGTTTTTCGTGTCGATCAGAAGTCGTCAAAATTTTGACAAATATTTTAATAATACTTAAATACCCTGCAAATCGAGGAAACTAAAATACTCGGCAGATTAAAAATCCGACCTCACCGTTACGTTCATCACCCCTCAATTAGCTAGGGGTGAATATTTGGGAATTTTTGGAAATCAATTAACTATTTAATTGATCAAATTAAATTAGGATTTTTAAAATAATTAATTATTTAGAATATTATTAATATTTAATATTTTATTTTCGGCGCCGTTAGAAGTCGACGCCGTCAGCCATTAATAGTCCGCGCCGTCAGGGTTGCCATCTGGATCAGACGGTAGATCTAAGTCGTCTGATCCGGGATCAGACGGCGTAGCCGTCCCCGTCCCCATCGAGGGCTCCGCCCCCGCTCGAACGCCACGCGTCGACCCACCGTTGCGGTGGTCCCATCGATGGCTTCCTCCCCTCGGCTCCTCCGTCCCATTGCCATTAAGATTGATTGCCATGCATACCGAGACCCATTCTGGCTTAGAGCGAATCGGAGAGTCAAACCGAACCTCTGCTAGCCGAGCGCATCCCAACCGTTCATCAGGTACGCTCTGATATCCCTCTTTGATTACTCATATCTTTGCACTTCAATTTATATAATTATTGCAAGGCCTGGATTAATGATTGATCGAGTCGGATCGAGGGGTATTGTTAGGAGTCGATCGAATTTAGGTTTAGATAAATAGTGCCTACCGTTAAACCCGTCGACCCGAGCATAGGATGCTAGGGCTCATCTTCACCGGCAGCCGAGTCGCTCCCGGGTCTCAGTCCATTTGTCGATCAGAAGGTCTCCTCGAGACCTTCCCATTGGTAGCGGGTTGGAACCACGCCATCGTCGGTGCACCGAGAAGATAGCAACCCTAGCTGCCTCGTGTCGGGCTGGCCCCGGGAAGAAGACGAGACCCTCCCCCTCGGGTCGGGCTGGGTCAGTCGCCCGTGCCGCGACTGCGCGTGCGCCACGGGAGTTGAGGCTGTCAGCCCCACGCGCCTCTCGGCTGATGCGTGGGGGACCCGCCGCGCATGGCAGCAACCAATCCTGCGAAGCCACGCGTCTCTGCGAGCACCACTGGTAGCCTCGGTCATCTGCAGTGGGCCCCATTGTCTCTGTCGTGGCAAATCACAAGCTGCCACGTGTCCAGTGGGGTCCACATGCATAATTAATTAAAGAAAATATATTATATATTTATTTATTTTTATTTATGTATATAGTTACATATATATGTATATGTATTAGAACAGATAGTCTAAATTACTATATGCATAGTCAGAAACTTTAGAATAAATGTGTATACACATAAGTGTTTAGGAAATTAGGAACTTTAGAATCCATAAGTATTTAAGTATATATACACATGTATATATGCTAGATGAAACTTTAAGATATAACTAAAATAATTAAAATAATTAAAAAATAATGTGATTATCAACTTATATTTACAGATAATTAATTAATTAAATAATAAATACAGAAAAATACTTAACTTTAGAAATGGATAATAAATTAATATAAAATAAATAAATGAATAGTAAAATAATACAAATTGTATTTTTGATTAGTAAAACTTAAAAGTTTAATAATTTATTATAGGATGATCCAAATATAGCCAATTTAAGTCTCAAAGTACTCAGAAAAATAAAAGGAATCTAATGACGTAATGTAGAATTTAGTTTCAGGGCACGCATAATGAAGTAGCATTTTAGGACCCCATAACTTTTCACCTAATAGACCAAACATAGTCAATATGGGTCTTAAAATGCTCAAGAGAGTGGCTGTAATAACCCAAGTTGTTACTTTAGATAATTAGGACTAATCACCATCCTAATCTTGATCATAAGTGTTAATCAAGTTATTAGGAGTCATCCCATGAGACTTAGTCCAAAATAGGAGTCAAATAGATCAAGTCCTGATTTTTGGAAAATCCGAAAACCCTGAAAATTGACCCATTTAAATTGACCTCAGATCAAAAATCGGACTTCGCCATTGCGCTCATTGCCCCAAATTAGCTATGGGTGATGTTTTCGAGTCAATCGGAAGTCGTCGAAATTTCGACGAATATTTTAATAATATTTAAATACCCTGAAAAATAGGAAAATTAAATACTCGTCAGAATTAAAATCCAACTTCATCATTGTGATCCTCACACTCAAATTAGCCAAGGGTGAAATTTTGGGATTTTTCGGAGAATGTTTAATTTTATTGAATATTTTAATATTTAATTAATTAGAAAATTGAGGTATTTATTTTGACCTTGAAATCGAAATCCGACTTCATCGTTGCTATTGTCACCCCCAAATTAGCTAGGGGCGATGTTTTGGACGCATTAGGAAATCGTCGGATTTTCGCGAATATTTTAATATAATTAAATACCCCGAAAATTATCATATTTTAATAATCGTCAAAATCAAATTCTGACTTCGCCGTTGGATTCCTCACCCCCAAATTAGCTAGGGGTGAATTTTTGAGAATTTTCGGAGCACATTTATAATATCCGAATTTTTCTTTATTTTTAGAATTTATTTCTTAAATTGAGCAAAATATTCCATTTTTTAATCTCTTCTCTCTGTTTTTTTTAAGCTACTATCCCCTCCTCCCTTCCTAGCAAATTCCTCTCCATTCTCTTCACTCAAGTGGGCTACTGTCATCTTCTTCCCATCAATGCTGATGGGAGGGCTCTTAATGGAGCCTTGTCCCCCCTAATCCTCCTTAAAATACAACTTCAGCTCCTCTTCTTCCTCCTTTGCCCAGCTGAAGCTCTCCCTCTACTTCACATTCTTGCTGTACCTACTATTGGAGAAAGCCATAGCCCATTCCTCTTCTTGCTAGTAGCTGAAGGAGAAGAAGAAAGGACCTCTAAAGCTCTCAAGCCTCTCCTAGGAAATCTACCATTGTCAACACTAAGGTACTTCCTTTCCCCCATTAAATGTATTCAATGGCTACTCCATTTCATTCTTATGCTTAGTTTACATCCTTAGAAATTTGTATTTAAGCTATGGAGTTCATTAGAGCTCATTAAGGTTACGATTTTAGGAAGATAAAGCTATCCTGTTTTTCCTCCATTCTGCATACCCAATCGTTTAACCCCACTATTTTTATTGATAACTTAATCATTTGGTGCTGATTTGGGTACCAATGGAAATGTCTCGGAAATAGCTTTCCAACAGTATATGGCACCGCACGTGAAGTGCTCTAGGTTGAGAGTAATCGAGCCCGAACGTTGACCCATCGCGGTTTACGCTCAGGTAAAATCACCGTCTGACGCTACAGCGCGCTGGAGCGCCCAGAGTTGCGATTTTGGGTCCACTACAGTGCGCTACACTGCAAAATTCACTACAGTGCGCTCCAGCGGGCTGCAGCGCCCCAAGTTTCGAATCCGTGTCTGCTAAAGCGCGCCATAGCGCTGAAATCTGCATTTTTGCCTGCTACAGCACGCTCTAGCATGCTGCGGCGTGCTCCAGCACCTCCATATAGTATAGGGACCGCTATAGCGCACCCTAGCGCTTAAAAACTGTAACAACCCAGGTTGTTACTTTGCTCAATTAAGACTAATCTAAGTCTTAATTAAGGTTCTAAGTCACTAATTAAGTAATTTAGAACTTATCTCAATAACTTAGGTCAAATCTGAAGGCAACAAAGTCAAATTAGAAATTCTGGAAAAATTTCAAACCTTAGAAATTGACTTTTTATCTAGATCTCAGATTAAAAATCTGACTTTGCCATTGCGTTCAGAACACCCAAATTAGCTAGGGGTGAAGTTTTGGAGGTATTTGGATTTTCGTCGAATATTTTAATAATATTTAAATACCTGAAAATTCAAATAAATAAATACTCGTCGAAATGAAAATCCGAGTGCGCCGTTGCGTTCCTCACCCCTTAATTAGCTAGGGGTGATTTATTGGAAATTTTTGGAGTGCGTTTAGTTAGTTAATTTTAATTAATAAAATAGGTTTGAAAATAATTAAATAATAATATTAATTATAAGTACTTAACGGCGCCGTCCATTATGGAGTAACGCCGTCGCTCTGAATCTTTCCGCGCCGTTCAAACGAACGGATCGATCGATCTGTCCGATCTCACGATCGGACGGTCGTCGCTTCTTCGTCCTCGAAGAAGCTCCGCGTGGCGAAGGAACGACAAGTGGCGCCCTAATCTCCTCCCAGCGCAGAGCAGATCCCTTATCCACCGCTTAAACCCCTCAATAATTACTCCACTTGAACCTATCCAGCGAGCACTTTGATCATCGCGTCGAGGAGCTGCATTTTGAGCCACAAATCGAACCCTAAGTTCTGAACCGTAGAATTTCAGGTATCTCTATCTTTCAATCTATGCTTCCAAATCTAGAATTTCTTGTTCGTATATTGATTTCATAGTCTTGATTGAATTTTGAGCAGACCCGATCGAGTAGATCAGGTCTGGTTAACCCGAATTTGTCTAAGTTGCAACAATAGAAACCGTTACCCTTCTTATCGCCGAGCATAGTGACCTAGGGTTTGATATTACCGCCTTCTCAGGCGATGTTTAGGGTGCCAATCGAAAGGTCTCTTCAAGACCTTTCGATCGGTATATAGCTCATCCTCCGGTGGCGGCTATTTCGCTGCCGTTTTCAATGCCCTAGGCGCTGCTATCGGAGCGGTCGCGTGAAGACGAAGGATCTTTTCGGGCCGGTCGGGTCGGCCCGGGCCCGACCTGTGGACCGTGCCCGCAGCGCTTCGGCTGCCGCGGCGGGACCCACCCCGCGACGCGCGGCCAGTCGCAGCGCGACGCGTGGCACTGCGAGTCAGCGAACTAACATTGGGGCCGCCGTCGTCTGCCGCGCCATTAACTGCCCACCACGTGTCCTGAAAATAATTTATATAAAAACGTTATTTATATAATTAACGAATAATAAAATAAACGATAATAAAAATAATTAATAACTGATTTAATTAATTTAATTAAACAGTTTTAATTAATTAATTAAATATCAAACTTTAAACATTAATATCTTGCAAAATTGACATCCAATTAATGCAAATAAATATACCATTGGATTCAGCAAAAATAGAGGAATATTATGGCACTGTTAATTTTGCATTTGGACTTATATTTAGCAAAGTGAATTTTAGGGTATAATTTAAATTAAATTAACTGATGCAAATTTTATTTAGCTTATAACTTTGTGTATGTTGATCCAAACATACCCAATATGGGTCTTAAAGTGATCAGAAAACCCTAAGGATTAATTTGATAGTGTTCACTTTACTGTTTGGATTAGTATTTGCCTAATCACTTTTAGGTCCTAACCCTAATTACCCTAATTAACCCTAGAACTTCAATTGACCATAACTTGGTCAATTGAGCTCCAAATTGGATAATCTAAATATCCATGTAGATCAGAAAAATCTAATTAATAGTAATCTGTAAAAATATTTTAGATCCAACAGTTAGATTTGCTAATCACTCCTAATTACTCTAAAATATGATTAGTGAATATTAGCAAATCTAGTAACCCAAATTGAGTGATTTAAGTTTCAGAGGACTCATAGAACCATTTAGAATCAATCTGTAAGGTTGGATTAGTATTTGAGTGATTAATTTTGCTAATCACTCACTAATCACCCTAAACCCTAATTAGGTCATAACTTAGTCAAATCCAAATTGAGCCTACCACATGTCATGGTGACCAGTGAACTATTTGTAAACCATAGCCACTGGTTTTACTCAATTTGGACACTAATTGGCAAAGTTAGGTTTTTGACCCATAATTAAGAATTCCTTAATCACCTTTTAACCCTAGATGTTGTATTGGCCATAACTTGGTCAATACTTATCAAAATTTAGTAAATTTAAATTCTATGAAAAGCTTAGATAATAAAGGTCAATAATCTGAAAGAAAATTTAACTTTTACTTAGTCAAATTACTAATTTGCCCTTATGAGTCAAATTCAATAATTTGACTTCATATGGCTAAATAATAACCCAAAATTAGTTTAGTTGCTGTCTAATTTTACATTAGACAGTAAGAATCACTTTCCAAGAGAAAATTTTAGAATTTAAGCCCTAGATCAAAATTTGATCTTTTAAACCCTTAAGTATGGGCAAAATGGTCATTTTGCCTAAATTTAGGGTTTAGCCTTTAAAAGCCCTAAATTCAGTTTCTAATCACAAAAATCAGTAAATAGAATGATTTAAAACTAAAATTAATCAAATCCAAGTCTAAATTAGATTCTGATTAAAATCTCAAAATTTGTTTCTTAAGGAAAATTTCCTAAGTCTTAAGTGAGTGATTGCTCCTTCTTTAATCATTCTTAGACCCATCCTTAGGTCTTATAATATTAGTTAGGATGTGTGTCTTGAGAGATACTCTTAGTAATTAAGAGCCTTAATTCTTAAGATTAGGAATAGATCTTAAGTTAGAATTCATCTGTTGAGTAAATTGGGTTACTCAATAGGTGAAACCTTGAGTTTACTAGTTTCTAGATTTTTCTCAGTTTATTAAATGATTATTTGATCTTTAAACCCTAGAATTAAGAATAGAGATCTATCCTAATGAATTGATTTATCATTAGGACTTGCCTTAACTTAATCTGTGAGATTTGGGTTCTAAACCTTAGATCTTTAGATTATACCTTTAGATTAAGTGATTAGACCCCATCATTTGGAGTCTAATTCTTAATCTTTTCATCTTGATTTGGCTAATCAAGATGAGGTTGGGATGATTTAAATTACAAAACTAGGTCGATGATTTATTCACTTTAACCAAATAGTCATCTTTTGATTAAGTTATAATTAGGACGTGGCCAGTCCTAATTATCTTTAACTAGTAGGATTCGTGATTCTAAGTTACATAATGTGTAAGAATTGATGATTCTGAAACTTATGTAACTTAGAGTAGATAGAACGAATAAGTAGACAACAACGGATGTCACCTGTGTTTTAGATAGAGTTTTTTTGCTCACTTTGATTTTGATGCTTCGTATTCCTTGATTTTGAGCCTTATACCTTGAATATGTATTATATACTTAAGATATTTGATAAATATCTTATGTTAATTTGGAACATTCATAAGCAGCATTATGTTTTCATTTCACAAGTGGTTTGTAAGGTGTAGCTTGATTAGTATACCTCTTCGATCAACCCATTCGGGTCGGCAACCTTTCGAGGGTTTAATGTCCGTTAGTCTATGGCCATGCCTAGTCCGAGTGATAGGATGGATAGACTCTTGCCATACTGACTATAGAGTCAGGATTCTGATATGGTTATACTAATTCAAGTACACTTATATTCAGTTCTGTCTTAGCTCATCAGGCTAAGAGTTTTCAGTGATGTTCAGTTTAGAGTTTCTTAGCTCATCAGGCTAAGATTTGCTAAGTATGTTTTCAGTTTGAGTCACTTAGATGGTCACTGCAGTTTCTGTTTTCAGTTACTATTTTACTTGCATATTCTGCATTTCAGCACTATTTTACTTACAGTTTTCCTACACGTATTTTTATATAGGATGCTAATTTTACTTACTATTTTTATATGCTCACATAGGATGCTATTTATTTTCAGTTTTAGACTGTTCAATTTCTGTATGTCACTTAGCATAATCTGTTTGATCATAAGCATATTTAGGTTGTACTTTTCTTACAGTTTTATTTAGTTTTTTGCTTACCTGTCTTTGTTGCAGTTGCTTGGAGGAGGTATGTATTACTTGCTATTTGTATAGTTATAAACTGTTTGTTTATAATTTTTTACTATTCTTTTTGTATGCTTTTTGCACCTATTTTGCTCAGTTCTGATTTATGGTGATATTCAAGTAACTTAATAAATTATTTACCCTAAAATGTACTTAGACATATTGTCTAACTAAGATTTTTCTTTTGTTGGCTGGGGCCCTACCATTATGAAACTGATAATGGTAGGTTCTGAGTTTGTTGGAGCAGCAGATCCAATGGAGAGCTTACCATTGGAGGAGGAGCCCGTTCCTGAAGATCTGTAGCCTTAGTTTCTTTTGCTTGTGAGATCGAGAGTTTCATTTTTCAGTTCTCTTAAACTTATTAAATGTTGTAATAATATAGGTTTAACTTTTCTTTTCAGCTCGTTACTTATTCTATATTGTTGTATTTATACTGTATAGATGGATGTTATACTTTCATTGCTTCTACACTCTGAGTTCTTGTATGATCATTTAGTGATAGTATCTTTGGATGAATGGCAAAGTCCTTAGTTAAGTTGGATTAGAATGTGTGTCTAATCCAATCTTAAGTGGGAACCTTGTCATTTGGTGACCCCTCCACCGTAATCATGTTAATTTAAGAGTTAACAGGACCACGGCGGGGCAGGCCGCCACAAAAATGCACTTTTTGGCCGCTACGGCGCGCTATAGCGCTCCACAGCGGCCAGAAAATTGAATTGACCATAACTTTGTCATCCGAACTCCAAATTCAAAAATTTAAAGTGCTAGATAGCTTAAAATTTTAGTACCTACAATAATATAATAAAATATTTTGGTTTTGAACCCTAGAAAAATCAAACATGCCCAAAATACCCCTAATTATAATTAGGTCACAACTTGGCGAATTTAGGTCCAATTTGGGTCTACTACTAGTCAAAATACTCAGTGGGATATAAAGAAGCTATAGCCACTGAGTTTGCTGAATTTGGACATCAAATAAAAGAGTTAAAGCTTCTTGACCCCCCTTAACTTAGAAAATTCCCAAATTTTCCCTTAGAAATTCAATTGGCTATAAATAATTAGTTAGACCTCAAAATTTAGTTTTCTTAAACTCTATGGAGTCCTTAAACTGTAACCAACAATAAAATGTATAAAAATTTAGATTTTATTAAGTGCAATTTATTAAAAAGGACCATTATGTCAAAAACCTTAGTTTAAACCTATAGGGCCCATTTCTTACCCAAATTTGGTATACGTAACTGTCTATATTCATGTTGGACAATAAGGAATTATTTGATAGTAAGAAATCCAAATTGGGAGCCCTAAATCAAAAAGTTGACTTTTTAGACCCTCAAGTAGGGGTAAAATGGTCATTTTGCCCAAAATTTAGTTAAGTGCCCTTAACCTCTAATTTGTGTTTTAAATCACTCAAACTAGTATTAGAACTAAATTAGAATCATTTAAGTGAGAAAAAATAGCCATTAGGTCAACTTAGTAAAAATTTCCCAAAATTCTTTAAGTCTTTTTCTTAGGATCCTACACCTCACTTAATGATCATTCCTAAGTCTAAGACTAGATCATAGGTTAGAATTCATTCATTAGGTAAATGGGTTACTTAAGGAATAAAACCTTGGTTTTACTAGTTTCTAGAATTTTATAACTTATTTTGATTATTTTGTCTTCTAATTCTAGATTCAAGGTAGGAGATTCAATCTATTAAGTTTGATTACTTAATAGATTTTGCCTTAACTAGTGGATCACTTATAGAATGAAACCTAGATCTTAGGTCTTATCCTTCTTGGATTATGGGATTAAGCCCAATCTCGTGGTGTTTAATCCATAATCTATAATTTAGTAGTTTTGATTAGAGCTTAGTACAGAACGTCTAAAATCATTAATTAGGTCGTGATGATTTATTACTTAACTCTTATAGTCGGCTTTGATTCAATATATTAGGACCTAGCTAGTCCTAATATTTTGTAACTTATAAGGATGAGTTTCTAAGTTACACTCGATAGTAGGAAAACGGTGATCCTGAACTTGTGTAACTTAGAATAGTTAGAATGGATAATTAGAAAACAAATGATACCACCATATTACTAGAGTCCCTTGCTTACTTGATTTATTTTATTGCTATGCATTCCTTGTATATTTGAGCTTACTTCCTTGGACATATCACATAAGAGAATGTTGTGCATGAAATTAAAACTTAGAATAATTAGGATAACAGTTGCCTTTGGGTTCAGTCTCTGGGAGGATTTTGGTGGCACATTTACCCTATTGGACGGGGTAAGGAGTAACGAGGAGGCTTAACATTACTTATTGAGAAGAGTGTGTTAAGTATGAAACTTGCGTAGTCTTGCAGACGTGCTTGACTCATCAGCTGTTTCTGAAATGTGTCCACAGAAACAAAGTAAATTAACTAAAAGATTTTGCATTTGTGATTACTGCTCCTCAGTTCTGCTGCTGGATTCTGTCTACCCTAGCCCTGAAAGGCTATGGGCATTATTGTCTGCTCAAGTCTTGAAAGGCTTGGGGATTTCATCGGTCCGATGGCCAACTTTATGATATGGCAGTCTTTACATATTCGTTTTAGTTTTCAGCTTACTGTGTACAGTATTTTGATGCATATTTCAGTCAGATGTATTTTTTTACTTACCTGCTCATTTGTATGTATTTATAGGATTAAACTTTACTTCCAGTACTTTTACTTACTGTAGTATATATATATGTATATGCCCTTTTCTTACTTAGTTGTTGAGGTGTGCTTTTGCCTCATTTATTGTTTAGTTATAAATGTTGTGGTTATAACTATCCATATTTCTCTGTACACTTACTGCACCTATACTCTTAGTTTGTTTTTGTTGTGCTTAAGTATAAAAATGGTGACATTAATAAATCATGTAAAATATTCAACCTAAAATGTACTTAGACAATTGTCTAACAAGATTTTTCTTTTAGTGGCTGGGGCCCTAGCATTATGAAATCGATAATGTCAGATTCAGATAGGTTTGAGGAGCTAGGTGTTGAAGCAGAGGTGCCTTGCTTAGAGGAGGAGCTTCAACCAGGAGAGCCGGATATTGCTTAGTTCCTTTTAGCTGCTTGTGAGGCTGAGTGATTTATCTTTCAGTCTTATAAACTATTTAAATATTATAATAATACAGGTACCTATGACTGCGTGTTTGGATTATTATATGCTTATATTCTAAGTTATGTTTTATACTTATTATACTGTGATGCTTGGATGTCATTCATTTTAAATTTGCTTCCGCACTCTGTATGTTTTAGTATATAGTGATTATTTATTTTATTCTGTGCTATTCCTTCCCTTATTAGGTGGATTATGGGTTTTCATCCTAATCTAATGATAAGTGAGGGGTTAGCTAGAGTGACACTCCACCCCTTAGTTTAATCATTGAGGATTAAGGGGCAGGGCGCCACAGTTGGTATCAGAGAACTCCATAAGGTGTCAGATTAGAATTTGTATTCTTATCTACCTAATAGAAGATTCTTCTGCTAATTTAGTCACTATGTCCGAAATCATTGGGGTCGCATCCAAGAACACCACAGTATCATGAGCTCAGAATAATAAGAGTATAAAAATAGAAAATGCTATCATGGTATCAGAACTTAAATAAGTACGAACTTAGGATAAATGAGTAATTAAGTAACCTAAATAAATCTTATAGGATCAAACCTAAGTTTAGTATGTAACTAACTGATTCAAATTAAAACCTTCATAAGATTTACAAGATCAAGAACTTAAGATGTCAGAGCTTAACTTTCATACTAAGACATATGAATCCCTATAAGGCTTTAAATTAACAAATGGGTCTTAAAACACTTTTAAATAGTTACCTTCAACTTTCTAAAATTTTGTCTCCTTGAGAATAGTTAACAAACATCCTACTTTTAAGAACCATTAAGGCTAATAACATTCCTCTAAGGAGTTTAAAAATTGGTTAAAATGTTAGTGTATTAATAGATATTAGGCCAAAGTGAAAACACTAGATTGGGAGACCATCCATTGTACCAAGTCACCATTAGCATCTATGACTCCTGGTTCACTAATGCCTTCCATCCCACGATACGAGGTAGAAACCCGACAGAATGTATTATGAAAAAGAGAATCATGTAATGATACCTATATTTACTTTCGTTGCACCATTGACAAACTATATTGAATAAAGTATTTCGGTAAATGGCTACCTACTGTATCTCTTACATCAACCACTTTAGGATTAACAAAGTGCAAGTCAATCTTATGAAATTCTTCTTAGATTCTGACACCTTGTCGCTTCTACAACTTCAGATTAAGCTATGGATCCTGGATCATCTCCTTCTTCTACAGTCCTGTAAAATACCAAAAATCTCATTTCTAATTGTTTATTAATATTTAAATAATTTTGACCTTAGATTAAAAATCTGACTTCACCATTGCGTTCACCACCCCCAAATTAGCTAGGGGTAAAGTTTTGAAGGTATTTGGAAGTCGATAAATTTTTGACAAATATTTTAATATTATTTAAATACCTGAAAATTCGAATAATTAAATACTCATTGGATCAAAAATCCGAGTGCGCCGTTGCATTCAGAAGCCCTCAATTAGCTAGGAATGATATTTTGAAATTTTATATATATATATTTATTAGGATAAATTCATTTAATTAAATATATTAAATTAAATTAATTAATTATATATTTAATTAGAATATTAATGGTTCCATTCTATTTTTCCCTAACGCTATTTTTTTTGGTTGCTCGCACCGTCTAGATAGACGGATTGTTCTAAACCATCTGATCGGGAGGATCAGACGGCTCTGGAATCGTCGTCCCCGCGACTCACGCGTGTC
Source organism: Gastrodia elata (assembly GCA_016760335.1). NCBI lineage: Eukaryota > Viridiplantae > Streptophyta > Magnoliopsida > Asparagales > Orchidaceae > Gastrodia > Gastrodia elata. The sequence goes on from CM028681.1 coordinate 31,552,720, forward strand.
GCAGAAGGCAACACGCATCGTGTAGAAGTCCTCCGCGTGTCACGGATGAGGACGCGCGGCACTCTTCGTTCGCCAAGTGCAGATGGTCGCTTATAAGGATACGATTTAGTTATACCCTATCTAATTTCGGCAATCTCAACCCCCATTTTTGCCTAATCCTGCCTTCGCCAGCTTCTGCGAACCGTTTCGATCCATCCAGTTTTCCTGAAAGGTCTCAGCAGTTCATTCGGGTATAGCAATTGAACTCAATTTCTTCCTTGAGTAATTCGAATACAATATCTACGTTTGAATCATCTTAGCTATATACTTAATTCTGTATTCGAACTGAGCATTAATAAAGGAAAGATCGAATGAATTCAATAACAAATTCTACCCTAATTTTGATCGATGATATTCATATTTTTGCATTCTACGAGACCTTAGATAAATAATATTGTAACTCTGCAAATCAAACAGAAATAGATCAAATCATAAGTGAAAGTCCCAGCTTTTCAGAATTTACTTCCTCGTTTTAGGGCATCGTAGGAGCGAGCAAGAGAGGCCGACGTTTCCCATTTTCCTTAGCTAATCATGAAGGGTGGAGCTGTGGCTTGCAATTCCCTAGCGTTTTGTACCTAGAGACATTGTGTCCATTGATTTAGGGAGATGCCCTAATTCTCCCTGTCCGTAGAAGGAGAAGGACGAAGGAACGCGGGCTCATCTCGGGACTTTCGTGACCCGAGCTGTAACGCCCCGTCCTGTCGCAATGCACAAAAGCCAAGTATAATTTATAGTTTGGCGGCGGAATGGTGCGTTACTCGGGAACGGTGGGCCACACAAATAAAACCCATCTTCTCGAATAGGCTAGAGAGACTAAGCCGTACTGAAGGTCGCTGACTCGAACCCTAAGAGTAGGTTCGAGAGTCAATATCTAAGACAAGAATACTTATCTTAGGTATTAGACTGGCACGTACATAAGGTTCAAGGGAGCTAGAAAGAACTCATGTACGTTATAAAAATATCAGCATTTCAAGTACGCTGATCACATCATAATACTATGTATAGTAGTATAACAGAGTGCGGAAGCTAAAAGTAAAACATCCAAAAATACATTCATCTCAAGCAGTAGTAAATATCTATCTCAGAAAAGAAAAGTAAAAATACATCCAGGATTTATTACAAACTATTTAAATGTAGGAATATAAAGAGTCTATCTAAAATGTGGAAAGAGCTAGAAAATAAAGGTAGGTGCTCGAATCTCTACAGCTCTAAATGCTCCTCCTGAGTCTCTGGTACGTCCTCCTGACCTGTCTCCAAGAACTGCTCAGGATCTAGCAAATTGCTGGATCCCAAAAGCACCCCGTGTTAGATAAGAAGTCTAACACCAAAGCTATATAAACAAGCTAAACTAAACATAACAAATATGCAATGGCGTAAAGTAAAAGTGCAGGAAAACTATAAAGGGAATAAATAACTAAAACTGTAAGAACTGAGTGAAATAAAACTGTATCAAAACTAAATACTGAAAGTAAATGTAAGTATCCGATACTCGTAAAATGAATGTGAGAGGAATGTCAAATGCTGAAAGGAATTGTATAAGTTACATTATATGCCACTGAAGCAATGCTCACAAATATGCTACACCTCGGTATATCACAGAACTATCACTGAATATTTATGAGTAGTACGGTCCAATGAAGTACAACAGTTAGGAAGTAAGTATGGTGATGTAGATACACCCTAAAATTCCATTTCGAGCTCAGCCGGGTCACAAGGCCCAATTGGGGTCTCATGGTGTTTAGGGGAAGACCAGTAATGGTTTGCTGAGCTGGAGGCGCACGTGGGGGACAAGGGAGGCCACTGGCAGTACGGGGAATCTTCCCTGTCGGGTGCGGCTTGGCGGAGACGAAGATACATAGTGCGGGTGCGTTGTGGACTGTCTGATGCATCGATCGGGAAGATGCAACGGTCCTGATCTTCTGGATCCTAATGGCTGAACCAGATTAAATCTGCGCCATAGGATCATTAGGGTTGATCTAACGGCTGACCCGCAGTTCTAATCCTAACCGTCGGATGGAAAGGCGCAACGGCTAGATTTGAGGGATCCCGCTGTCGCGTGACCCGGGCTCCGCAGCGGATCGCCCGCGGTCCACACAGCGGATCCCGGCTGTTATATTAGGTATTAGGGTAAAAATGCAATTATGGAAAGTTGTAAGTCCTTAAGTGCAATTGTACCATTTTAAATTAAATTGAATTATTGCCCAAAGGAATTCCAAAATGCACCAAATTTTCACCCTTATCTATTTTGGGGGTGAGGAATCCAAAAATGAAATCAGATTTTAATTCTGAGGTCAAATTATTTGGGTCTAGATTAAGGCATCTAGATTGATTGATTTGTAAATTTGATTTAGAGAAGTCCAATGAACTTCAAGTCTTCTAGATAGGCTTATATTGATGATCTATAAAACAATGATACTAAAAAAAAAAATTAAATCAAGTAGCTTATATTTTGCATGGTAACAACCTAGGATTGTTATAGACTCCCCCACTTAAGAACAAAGTCGTCCTCGACATCATCTCAATAAAAGACAACAAGGAAAGGTGAGGTACATGAATAAGGCTTTAGAACTAAAGAGTACCTGAGGTTTCAAAGAGGCTGGGATATTTCTTTTTCATATCTTCCTCTTTCTCCCAAGTAGGTTCTTCTAAAGAGCGATTTCTCCACTGAACTTTTACCATTGGGATTGAGCAATTCCTTAGTTACTTTTGATCATGAGCTAAGATCTTAATCGGCACTTCTACAAAAGAAAGATCTGGTTGGAGTGATACGGCTGGAAGTTGAATTAAGTGAGATGGATCACGGAGATATTTTTGTAGAGAGGAGATGTGAAACACATTATGAACTGCAGAGAAATCTTCAGGAAGCTTTAGTCGATATGCTGCAGAACCAATCTTTTCTAGTATTTCAAATGGCCCGACGTAGCGAGGACTTAACTTTCCGGCTACACCAAAATGATGAACGCCCTTCATTGGACTTACTTTAAGGTACACATAATTTCCCATCTCAAGGTCCAAAGCATGATGATGAGTATCGTGATATTTACTCTGTCGGTCCTGAGCTGTTTTGATTCTTTGCTGGATTAGCTAAATCTTGCGAATTGTTTCTTCCACTAACTCTGACCCATAAAGCTGAACACTGCTAGTCTCTGACTATGCTAATGGCGTACTGCATTATTTGTCGTATAGAGCTTCATATGGAGCCATGCCGATACTGGCTTGAAAACTATCATTGTACGCAAATTCTACTAGAGGAAGGTGGTCCTCCCAAAAACCTCCAAAGTTCAGAATACAGAGACAAAGGAGATCTTCCATAACTTGGTTGACTCTTTCAGTTTGTCCATCCATCTGAGGATGAAAGGCGATACTCATGGCTAGAGTAGTTCCCAAGTCCTGATGTAGTGCTTGCCAAAATTTGGAAGTGAAGCGGCTATCTCGATCAGATACAATGGATCTCGAAATCCCATGGAGTCGGACAATTTCCTTTATATATAACTTTGCCTATTTTTCCACAGAATCTATTTGACGCATAGGGATAAAGTGAGCTGACTTGGTCAATCGATTGACAATAACCCAATTCGAATCCGCACCGGATCTTGTTTTAGGCAAACCCATAATGAAATCCATAGAAATATCAAACCACTTCCACTCGGGGATTGCTAGAGGGTGAAGAAGTCCTCCAGGCTTTTGATGCTCGGCTTTGACTAAGATGCAAGCATGACATTTTGCCACAAATTTTGCCACACTCTTTTTCATGCCAGGCCACCAGAATGATTTCTTCAGGTCCTGGTACATTTTGGTACTACCTGGATGCACTTGGTAACCTAAATTATGGCCTTCGACCAGGATCTCTTGATGCATGGATTTGGGAATCCATGGATGATCACCTTGGTAAATTACACTACGATGAAGCTGAAGGTCAAAGCGATGACCACTTTCAATATCGACTTTGAACTTCAAATAATCTTCATCCTTGGTTTGAGAGATGAAAACATCATAATGAAAGGTAGGTTCAACAGAGCTCATGGATATCAATGTGCTTAGCATATCTCCCCGCACTTGCCTAATTTCAAACCTTTGGAATTCTTCCTCTAATGTACTTGAGAGAATCATAGAAGATAGCCTAGCATGACGGCTGAGTGCATATGCTACGACATTTGCTTTTCCCGGATGATAGTATATGCTTAAGTCGTAGTCGCTTATTAACTCGAGCCATCTTCGCTGTCAGCAAATTAACTCGCGTTGAGTGAAAATATATTTTAAGCTCTGATGGTCGGTGAATATGGAACACTGGACGCCATACAGATAATGACGCCAAATCTTTAGAGCGAAGACTGCTGATGCTAGTTCGAGATCATGAATAGGATAGTTCTTTTCATGTGGTTTTAACTGCTGAGATGCGTAGGCTATAACTCTCCCTTCCTGCATTAATACACATCCCAGACTTATACCAGATGCGTTGGTATAAACTTGGTAATTCAATCCTTCCTTGGGTAAGGCGAGAACTGGGGCAGAAGAGAGAGCATCTTTCAATGTTTGGAATGCTTTCTCACATTTTAGACTCCAGACAAAAGGTATTGCTTTTTTAGTCAGCTTGGTAAGAGGAGACGCAATTTGTGAGAAACCTTTGACGAACTTTTTATAATAGCCTGACAGTCCTAAGAAACTTCTGATATCTATCACAGATTTCGGTTGTGACCAATCTCGGACTGCGCTTACTTTGTTTTGATCCACTATGATCCCTTGAGAGTCGATGACGTGACCCAGAAAGGCGATAGAATCAAGCCAGAACTCGCACTTAGAATACTTAGCATAGAGTTCGTGGTTCCTGTGTTCTTCAAGTACTATGCGAAGGTGTTTTTCATGATTGGTCTCATTCCTGGAGTAAATCAATATGTCATCGATGAAGACGATGACGAATTTATCCAGATATTCCTTCAACACACGCTGCATTAAGTCCATAAAAACGAACGGTGCATTTGTCAACCCAAAAGACATCACCAAGAATTCGTAATGTCCATAACGAGTTCGAAATGCTGTTTTCTCAATATCATAATCCTTAACTCGTAATTGATGATACGCAGATCGCAAGTCTATCTTGGAGAAGACTTTTGCTCCAGATAACTGATCAAACAGGTCATCGATACACGGCAGAGGGTATTTATTCTTAATAGTTACTTTGTTTAATTCCCTATAATCGATGCACATCCTCATCGAACCATCTTTCTTCTTAACAAATAACACCAGCACTCCCAAGGGAATGAACTTGGGCGGATGAGGCCCTTCTCTAACAATTCTCGAAGTTGGTTGTTCAACTCTTGGAGTTCTTTTGGCGCCATGAGGTACGAAACCTTCGACAGTGGTTGAGTTTCGGGAGTTACTTCTATGGTGAACTCCACTTCTCTATTCGGGGGAAGACCAGGCAAGTCTTCAGGGAAAACATCGGGAAATTCGCAAACTACCCGGTTCTCGGAAAGAGGTATGACTTCTTTATTTTCTCCCAACATCATTACAAGGTACGCACTGCATCCCTTCTTGACTAGTTTCTCGGCCACGATGGCGTTGATTAACAATGACTGGGTGCTATGTTTTCCCACGAATGATTTGGAGTTTCTTCCACTGCCCAAGGTTATTTTCTTCTTTTGGCAATTTATGGACGCACCATGTTGACTTAACCAATTCATATCTAGGATTATGTCAAAGTTGGTGATTGGAAGTAGAATTAGCTTAGCTCCGAAGTTTTGACCCTTAACAGGAATATCTAGATTGCAGAATTGTTGAGACTGCATACGAGCTCCAGAAGGTAGCCCAATACTTAATGAACTGGCTAGTTGATGTGTATGTAGTTTAAGTGTTTTAGCCCACTCTTCCGATACGAAAGAATGACTTGCTCCCGTATCGAATAAAACATTACAAGTTGTGTTGTTTATTGTTAAAGTGCCTATAGTTGTGATAATTTGCATAAGGATAATTTATTCGAAAATTGAAATACTGGAATAGTAAAAGGTAATCACTTAATACAGTAAGAAAAGAGAATTTATTTAAGGCGTACATGATACTACGTCATTATTTTCAGGAGCAGAAGCTGGAGTTAACATATATACCCGGACAGGTGCCGAGGGTTGTTTGTTCTGGGTCCCTGAATCCTGGCGGTTATATGTTGACCTTTGCACAGGTACACTTACCCTTGAGTTCGTTGTAGGAGCTGACATTATGGCAGGAGTGGGCTCCCGCTAGTTTACAGGTTGAGCGTGAAAGGTTTTCTTACGACGAGAGTGGTCGATGGGCACACCATCGATGGTATTTTTCTCCCTGCACTCATAGTAGCGATGGCCCTTACGGCCACAAGTGAAACATACACCACCAAAGTGGTAGCACTTTCCATACGGATGTATCCTCTTGCATTCAGAATTTTGAGACTGAGATTGTGTAGTTTCCATGTTGTAGACTCTGGCCATTCTGTGATGGCCAAAGCGCTCGTCTCGTGGGTGCGTGACTATGGTTTTTCTCTTCCGGTCCAGCTGACCCTGGAATCCTTCTTGCAGACGGGCAGCCTCGATTAATTCAAGTAGAGTTTTGAACTGCCGTGAGACTAGGTGTGCTCTAATAGAATCTCTCAAGCCCTTCATGAAGCGGTGACACTTGGATGCTTCTGTTCTCACTAGATCTGGAACGAATCTTGAAAGTCTTCTGAACTCTTGTTCATATTCAGACACAGACTTATTGCCTTGGGTAAGATGAAGGAGTTCGTCTTCTATAACTGCTTGTGCTGAGGCCAGAATGAAAGCTTCGTGAAATGCTTCCATGAACATATCCCATGGAATGTCCTCCACCTCGAAGTCCGCGAACCTATTATTCTGTTCATTTTCCCACCAGTATTCTGCTTCTTCTTGAAACAAGTAGGTTACCAGATAGATTGCCTCAGAATTAGGACATTTAATTAAGGCCAGGTTCTTCTCCACCAACTTTATCCATGTTACTGTATCCATGGGGTTTAATGCTCCATTGAATGTGGGAGTACGGAAACGAAGGAAATTGTGTAGGACTCTGTCCCCTGAATTATAGGAAGAAGATCTGGAGGATTGTTGTTTGACTGAGAGGATGAGAGATAGTGTCTCCTGTGCCTGTTGTGCGTTGCTGTCGATTAAGGCCTTTATTAAATTGGCCATAAGACTTGACTCCTCAGGTCCGCTTGACGATGGGATCGTCTTTTTAGTAGGAGTGGGGGCAGAGGGGGAACCAGGATTCATAGCTGTAGTTACAATGTAAATTTTAGAAACATGAAATTTCATTCATTCTTAAATTCTTTCTCAAAGGAGAAGATACATGGATATATCAAAATTTGCAAACTAGATAACAAGACATGTCATAAGGAAATTCCTAGAATCTAGTTACAATACTCTACCCAGAAGGCAGCACAAAAGTCATCATATGTTACTATGTGACCCTTCCGAGCTAATCTTCTATCGACCCAATACCACCAACGACTTGATGATCCCCTCAATAGGATCTCTATAATCTCCAGACGGTACCCTCTCTGGACAGGCTGTCTCTCGAAGTGCCATCGTAACATGATCCAACCACTCTTTGGCGAGTACCGAAAGACTGGTACCCTTGATGGATGAATGAACCAGGATCTTGTCTAGTACTGCGACTCCTCGGGGTGATACTCCATCTACCGTCCTCCCGTAGATCTAACCATCTCGAAGGTCGTCTATCCAATAATCATCAAACCTCGTAAGGTAGAACAGAAATGCTGACGGCGAGTATTCCATCCCCTAAATAGTTTAACTCATAAATATTCCATTCATTCATTTCTTTCAAAATTCATTTAAATCCTATGGTGTTATTTTAAATTTTTAGTTTCAGTTATCTTGTTATGTGTGTTTAATCCCTAGGGCATCAGTATTGCGGACATAATCCCCCTTTCTATTTCTGAGACAGCTTAATGAACCTTTTGGATGTTTGCTTTGCACTACACATAGTGATTGTGATCTTATCCTGACACAGAGAACAAATTATAAAGTATATAAGAACAAGCTCCTTATCTGACACTTTATAATACTTCTCTGATACCAACTGTAACGCCCCATCTCGTCGCCATGCGCAAAAGCCAAGTATAATTTATAGTTCGGCGGTGGAACGGTGCATTACTTAGGAACGGTGGCCCACACAAATAAAACTCATCTTCCTGAATAGGCTAGAGAGATGAAGCCATACTGAAGGTCACTAACTTGAACCCTAAGAGTAGGTTCAAGAGTCAATATCTAAGACAAGAATACTTATCTTAGGTATTAGACTGGCACGTACATAAGGTTCAAGGGAGCTAGAAAGAACACATGTATGATATAAAATATATCAGCGTTTCAAGTACGCTGATCACATCACAATACTATGTATAGTAGTATAACAGAGTGCGGAAGCTAAAGGCAAAACATCCAAAAATACATTCATCTCAAGCAGTAGTAAATATCCATCTCAGAAAAGAAAAGTAAGAATACATCAAGGATTTATTACAAACCATTTAAATGTAGGAATATAAAGAGTCTATCTAAAATGCGGAAAGAGCTAGAAAATAAAGGTAGGTGCTCGAATTTCTACAGCTCCAAATGCTCCTCCTGAGTCTCTGGTATGTCCTCCTGACCTGTCTCCAAGAACTGCTCAGGATCTAGCAAATTGCTGGATCCTGAAAGCACCCCGTGTTAGACAAGAAGTCTAACACATCGAAGCTATCTAAACAAGCTAAACTAAACATAACAAATATGCAAGGGCGTAAAGTAAAAGTGCAGGAAAACTGTAAAGGGAATAAATAACTAAAACTGTAAGAACTGAGTGAAATAAAACTGTATCAAAACTAAATACTGAAAGTAAAGGTAAGTATCCGATACTCGTAAAATGAATGTGAGAGGAATGTCAAATGCTGAAAGAAATGCTATAAGCTACATTATATGCCACTGAAACAATGCTCACAAATATGCTACACCTCAGTATATCACAGAACTATCACTGAATATTTATGAATAGTACGGTCCAATGAAGTACAATAGTTATGAAGTAAGTATGGTGATGCAGAAACACCCTGAAATTCCCCAGTCTGTGTATATAACATTCTATATCTCATACTGTATCACTGATAACCTTGTGTCACAATAGAAGGAATGAGTTCCACTCATGTTCATACTTATGCTTATGTTATGATGTTGAATGAATGAGAAATCCCAAAATCCATAAAAAAGGTAGTAAAAAATAGTGATGAATCCTAAGTCTCCACTGTGCAGAATCCTGCTAAAAGGATTCTATTTCCAAATTCTAGATTGGTGTTTGGTTAAAGTTGCTTATTTACTTAAAGATCACTGGGTGGGGTGATTGTATACACATATTAAATATGTTGCAAAGATTGGACTTGCAACATTTAGTTTGACTATGCCACCCTAATAAAGTGGTCTTCATTTGGAGGCACCATCCGTTGATGGTTTTGTATCTCAAACTAAGCCTTGAGTCACCAAACTCACAATCATACTTAGCATCTTAAAGAAGGTGAATCCTGTCACTTAGTTTATTTGAGCCATACCTATTGAAGCGATCTTCGCTAGGAGGCATTGCCCGTTGGCAACTTGTCTTTCAATCAAACTAAGGGATGTGCACCCATTTAATACTCTCTTAGGATCGATTGATTTACTCTAAGCGAGGTTATATCCGCCTAAGCTTGCAGGATAGCAATAAAGATAAATCTCACTTAGAGTGACTCAACTAATCCCGAATACCAGTAATATAGGTATACTATGCTGCACTACCCAATAATTATGGTTCAATCAAGTCTATTTAACAGAACAAGGATTTACAAAAAATACAAGTTCTAGACTAATAAGTAAGTCCTATACAAGGGTTCACCAATAAAGTATGATCAAGGATCACTTAATAAGGATTCTACCAGAAGGAGAAGCATCTTTTCCAATGCCTTAATGGTTTACTACTAGAAGGAGAGTAGATCAATTTCTAAGGTGATGGGATCTTCTATACTTCTACCTAAAGGGATCATACAAGGCCTCCTACCTCATAGTATATGAATTTAAGTCTTTTAAATATTTCAAGATGATCTCATGAAGAGATACTTAAGGTTCTCTCTTCTCAATTTTGATATTTACCTCTTAGGTTCTATTGCATAATTAGGTTTAGGGTGATTAGATCAGATGATAAAGTCAACTAGTCACACTCACTCTAAGATCATGGGATTTAAATCAAACATATTGTTCAGGATTAGGTCACTTGTTTAATCAATATAATTTTAATCGTCTTCTCATGCTAGTCTTCTTTTTTAAGAGAAAATTAGGGATCTTAAGATTTGATTCAGATGATAAAATCACCAAGGATTGTTATTGACCTTAGTTTGTCTAATTCAAATGTTCAGTATCAATAGTAAATCAAATGCATTATTAGAAAATGTTAAGTTCCTAGTTTTGAAATCAATTCAATTAAGTCAAGTTTCTTAAAGACTTGGACTCTCCTTAAGTAGATTAGGGTTTGATCTCTTCTCATGCCTTAAGAAAAATCAAGTTATTCATTTAAGATCAATGTCAAATCAGTGGATTAATTATGTATTATTGGTGGCAATCTCAGACCTAGTTCAAGTCTTAAAAGCTTGACCCAAATCTTAAGATTTCTTAAGTTAACTAAGATGTTTAGGATTTCAAATCTTTAGATTCATTCAAGGATACTTAATAAGCTTATCTAGGTGAATTCACTATACTTGATTTCTATTATAAATCAGATTAATAATCAACGTTTATAAAATAGATATTACTTAATATTAATCAAACCCTAATTCCACTTAAAAAAGGATTAGCTCATATGTACCAATACAACCATTCAAATCACATGATATTTGACATGTAAGTTCTAATTAATCATACAAAAAATTAGAGCCTGAGTTTGCTAAGATTCAATCATTATAAGTCCTAATATTTACTAATCATGATTTAACAAGATTAGGGCATAATTAAAATTATAAAACTCAAAAAAATATTTTGCATAGCACATGCAATCTAATTGATATCAGTGAGCTAATGGCACCCTAAACATGCACTTTGGATGAGTAAATTTACTAATATGCCCTAATTATGATCCACTGTACTTAGGCAAAAAATAAAAATCTAACCATCAGATGCATGATTTTATTTTATATTTAGGTTCCTGAGATTTTTCTGATCATTTTCATATATAATATTATAGGATTTCGACCAGTGGATTAAAAGTTATTTGAATAATACATTATGTATTTTTATTTAATCAAAATCCTATGATTTGATTAATCGAACCCTTAAGGAAAATAATTCCATTAATTCAATTTTAATAAAATAGCTCGGCCCGGAATCGAAAATGCGCGGGTCGACAGGTGCCCGAGAGACCCGGCACTGTCGCACCATGCGGGTCGTGGGTCGACCCGGCCCGCACAGTGCCGTCGTCCCCATTCCTCCGTCCCAACGGGTAGGCCGAATTAGGGAACCCTAATTCCCAAAATTTCGGCGCGCCCAGGCCACGGCTCGGCCAGCATTTGATCGTTACTCCATCACCGTGGTCAAACTCATCGATTGGGACCCGAATCCCCTTGTGAGACGGTCTGGATCAGCCAGACCTTACTCACCCGAGGATTCCACCATTGAGCTACTGTGGGGAGACAATTCTCCCCACAGAGGCCATGCTAGACCCTGGGCTCGATCCCTACACCATCATGGAGGTGAGGTGGATTGAAGCCCTCTAGTCCGGGGGTCTGGGGTGGCCTGGATCACTGGGTCCTTACTCGATCGAGGCGATCCAAAAGAAACTGAACCCGATCCATCGATTCGATCGATCGGGGCTAACCTAGACCCTAATTACGATACAGATGAGTTTGAAACGACAATAAGTAGAAAACCACGTCAAATGGAATAAGTTCTGAGCCTTATTGTCTCAGAACCTGCAACTGGGATACCTGGCTTTGCGGGACGAAGCTGGGACTGGAAGACGGATCGTGGTTCGCTGTCGCAGGGACTCTGGAAGCTCTTAGGGGTCCTGAACTCTAGGAGTAACCCTCCATCAGCGGTACACGAGCTCGGGAGCGCCTGGGTGAAGCTTCGAGAGTTCGGTAATGGCGACGAATTTCAGAGGCCACAATTGATCAGCAAGGATCAATTGAAGCGGAGCTGGGGCTATTTATAGCCTTGGCTGAGCTTAGAGAAGTTTCTGGAGCCACTGGCTCGGGCTGGGGAGGCCCGAGAGGGTGGGCCATGGCCGAGCTCTCGAAATTTCATTTCGAGCTCGGTCGGGTCACAAGGCCCAATTGGGGTCTCATTGTGTTTAGGGGAAGACCAACAACGGTTTGCTGAGCTGGAGGCGCGCGTGGGGGACAGGGGAGGCCACTGGAAGTACGGGGAATCTTCCCTATCGGGCGAGGCTTGGCAGAGATGAAGATCCACAGTGCAGGTGCGCTGTGGACCGTCTGATGCATCGATCGGGAAGACGCAACGGTCCTGATCCTCTGGATCTTAACGGCCGAACCAGATTAAATTTGCGCCATAAGATCATTAGGGATGATCTGACAGCTGACCCGCGGCTCTAATCCTAACCGTCGGATGGAAAGGCGCGATGGCTAGATTTGAGGGATCCCGCTGTCGCGTGACCCGGGCTCCGCAGCGTATCGCCCGCGGTCCGCACAGCGGATCCGGGCTGTTATATTAGGTATTAGGGTAAAAATGCAATTATGGAAAGTTATAAGCCCTTAAGTGCAATTGAACCATTCTAAATTAAATTGAATTATTGCCCAAATGAATTCTAAATTGCACCAAATTTTCATCTTTAGCTAATTTGGAGGTGAGGAATCCAAAAATGAAATCAAATTTTAATTCTGAGGTCAAATTATTTTGGGTCTAGATTAAGACATCTAGATTAATTGATTTGCAAATTTGATTTAGAGAAGTCCAATGAACTTCAAGTCTTCTAGAAAGGCTTATATTGATGATCTAAAAAACAATGATACTAAAAAAAAAAATTAAATCAAGTAGGTTATATTTTGCATGGGAACAACCTAGGGTTATTATACGAGCAGAGCCCAATATCGCAGCGCCTTAAGTGGCGGGGTTCGTGCTCAGTAAATATATATATATATATATATTAAATAGACAGAAAATTAATATTAATTAATAAGATAAATAAAAATAGATAAAATAAAATAAATAATTAACAGAAAAATAAAAGAAAATAATTAATAATAAATAACAATTTAGTAATTTTATTAAATAAATATAATTAATACAGAATTAATTATATTTAATATTCACAATAATATAATTCAATTAATTACAAAATTTTAAACTTAAATAACTCCTAAAATATTTATACAAATCATACAAACAAATACATTAAATTTATCAGCAAAAATCAAGGATTATTTTAGTGCCATCTAAATTTCAGTAAGATTAATATTTTGTAAAGTGATATTTTAGAATATTAAATAAATCAAAATAGGTTATAAATAATCAATCAATCATAACTTTTAATCCATTAACCCAAACATACCCAATATAAGTCTCAAAGTACTCAGAAAATCCTAAGGATCAATTTAGTAGTGTCCATTTTGTTGTTTGGATTAAATCAAGACTAATCACAATTAGGACCTAACCCTAATTAAGCTTTTAACCATAGAAATTTCAAATAGTCATAAGTAAGTCAATTTAACTCCAAACTAAGTGATCCAAATATCAATTTAGATCAAAAAAACCTAATTTACAGTAAACTGTAAAAATATTTAGAATCCAATGGTTAGATCTTCTAATTAACCCTAATTACTTAAAAACTTAATTAGTGAATATTAGGAAAATTAATGATCCAAATTGAGTAATTTTAGTTTTAGATGACTCATAAAGTGAATTAGAACCTACCTGTATAATTAGTTTAGTAATATTCCAAATAAATTCACTAATCACTCACTAATCATATTAAACCCTAATTATTAACTCTAAAATTATATTAGTTATAACTTAGCCAATACAAATTAGAATTTGATGATTTTAGGTCCTATGAAAACCTTAGAACATAATCTACAATAAACTGAAAAAACTTTTAAATTTTATTAAAGATAAAATTACTAATATGCCCTTATAAGGTTAATTCCCAATTTGACCTTATAAGGCATAATAATTAAGTAACTTAAATAATTTAAATATTCAAATATTAATTATTATTATAAATCATGACTTAAATTATTTTTGGCAGATCAGAGAAATTAAATTGGTTGATTTTGAATCAAAATAGTCAGGTACGCAAATTTTCTTATAAGTTTCATTTCAGTATTCTTATTTTTGAGCCATTTTTCATTTGAGTATTATTTACACTGCTTACCGCTTTTTAATCTGCAAAAGAATGATATCAAGTAGCATGTAACAAAAAGAATGAAATATGGTATATATATATTTTGTGGTGTTTATCTTTGGAGGGTGGAACGCAACACTGAGAATCTGTACAGATTGGGCCTGCTGGCAGCCCCTGAGAGTTATATGGAGGGATTTAGCCTCTTGTAGGAAGTAGGCAAATCCAGAGGAAAGACACACCATCAGTTCCTATTTTGAGTAAGCTGCCGACGGGTAGCGAGATAAGCTTCCTTTAGGTTATGCCTATGGGTTTACTCATTTGGGCTCAGGAGTCTACGGACTCGACTTATTGTTACAAATGCTTTTGATAAATTTTATTTCATGCTGTTCATATATATTGATTTTCACAGCTAACTTGCAGGGCAGAAATTAAATTTAGAAACCATGCCTATTATAGGATGCTAGATTTATTCTTATAAGAATAATTTGCGTACTCCTACCTGACTGGTAAACTGAATTTTTCAAGTTTTGATAATTAAAATCTAGAAGATCTGCCAAATAAAAGGAGAAGAAATAAAGAAGTTGGAGAATGTAGATATTTCATCTTTATTTTGTAAAAGATAAACTATTATAAATTTCATATATGTTTGGCTCTATCTTTAAATGTATAATTGGACTTTGGACTTTTATTATTTTGTGTCCTTTTGTATATAAACATGTATATGTTTACATTTGAGATGAATTGTTCCTTAAAAACTCTCGAACTTCAGTCCCCGGTCATCACAAGTCCCTAGCAGCTCCTCAACTAAGGCAACCACACTGCTGGAGACAATAAGCGTCTTGGTCAACACTCAAGCCAAGCTATTCAAAGGAATGGAGAGAATAATAATCGCACTCTCCAATCCGAATCCACTCCCATCATCAGTAGCCCCACCTTATGATCCATATAATGGCTGTACAAAGCCCCATCCTGATGGAAGTGTTACCACAACACGAGGTGTTGTTATACTTGTGGCCAATAGGGTCACCACTTCTATCAGTGCATGTATGACAAGACCATCGACGGTGCTTACATCGACCATTCCAAGCACCCTGAGGCTGCAACACCGGGTCGAAAGAAGAAAACAGCCAACACACCTCGAGCCCTTTCGTCTAGACCTTCATAGAAACAAAAATGCAATGATGGGTCTGCAAGAGCATGCACCCATCTAAGTGTAGCCAACATCAATGCTGTTGTTTCAGGTACACATATTCAATCATCTAATTATTTTCATCATTTAAGTTTTATCATTGCTTCATTATTAATTCTTATTCTTAACCATCCTTTAATTTTACTTGTAAATCTAATACTATACTAGGATGTCATATTGTTGATTGGACAAGTTTTTATTCCTAGATTAGCTAATCAAATCTTAGGTTCTAAGTCATGCTTTTGTGACTTGTAACAATAGTTCCTTCACTAAGTAGTAACTTACCCAATTGGGTAAATCACCTCTCACTCCTTAGGTTAGACCAAGTTAGTGATAAGCAAGTCATAACTGTGACTTAGAATACTAGCTTAGCATTAGATCTCCAACACCTTAGTTGTTGGAGTGACTACCTTCCATATCATGTTGAAATGGAAAGTCATCACCATAGAACCAAAATTGATCAAGTCATAGTTTATGACTTGATAAGTAGCCTTATAAATTGCATTCTAGTACATCATCCTAATTGGATGAGGAACCCATCATCTTGATTTATTGTGAATCCTTTGGTCCTTTCAATATCGAATCATATTTTGTGATTCGATGTATAGGACTTCTCTTCCCCTTGAGGTTAATTTCCAAGTTCTCGACCACTCTCTCTAACTTAGCATTATTCCTTCTATTAAGGTGGATTACCTTACCAACAATAGGAGCCTTAGCTTGGATTGATCTTATGATTGGTCCATCCTAGACCTTCCAAGTATGAGTTCACTTCATGGCTAGACTATTCTAGCCCATGTTTGTAAACCACAAGTGTAGTAGCCTATCTCATTATACTTGGTCTAATGATAGGGTATTAGCTAGCCTTAGTTATAGAATCTTTACTAAGTCAAGAATAATTATTCTTTGAAAATCTAACCTCCCTTTAAGTTGTTGAGCGCTTAAATTTTTGTATTGGGATTAAAATTCTTAGATACCCTTAAGAACCCTTCTTAATTGAGTCACTATGGTGGCTTAATGAGATGGCCTAGTATCTTCCTTTGCCCATCCTAGTTGGATGGTTACTCCCTCCTCTTTAGCATGAACCTCCTTAAGTGATCAGCATCGCTTAATTATAATATTTGAGTCATGGAAGATCACATTCCCATAAAATAAGAATTTCTTCTTCCCAAATAGGTTAAGTTCAACCTTTAAACATATGCATGGGTCATGAGGTGACTCAAGCAATGTTGTTCATTCCCTAGGAATGAGCTCTCTTCTAAACTATGTTAATTTTAACCTTTAAGTACTGAATGATCTGGGCCACATATGTGACTCGGATACTAATATTTATTCTATAACCTTAAACCTAAGTCATAGGTTATGACTTATGGTTGTAACATAGGTCCCTGCTAGGTTTCCTCGCACTTATCCTTATGGATGAATGAGCTCCTTGCCTTAGCCAAGCCATGATTCATGACTGGTGTTAATGGCCTTATGATAAGCTCTCGAATCTTTAATGTTGAGTCATCATATGTGACTTAATTCTTCTCAACTTTAAGGCTAAGTATCCTAATTAGATATTGATCCTGGCTACCTTAGTAAAACCCTTAGTAAGAGGTGGATGCCCCTTATCTAGTTCAAGTCTAGTATGGACTAATTCATATAGTTAGTTCATTTCAACTTTATTTTTTAAGGTAGGAATTAATAGAAATCTATGAGCTTCCTTATTAGGCTTAACCTAATAAGTGGTCATTTAGCCAGCTTTTAAGTCCTAGACTCCATTGAAGAAAGTAGTCAAAGAGCTCTAGTTCTTGGATGACCGATTCCTTGAGTTCTAATTCATTGAAATAGAATCCTAGCATTTCCTTAATGCTAGGTAAGTCTTGTATGACTTAGTTATTTAGCCTAAAACTCTTAAGCGATGAATGTCACTTAAGTATAAGAACCACAAGAATCCTTGATCCTTAAATAATCCTATGCTTAGTAAGTGATATCACCCACTAAATGATAGTCCTATTTCGTAATGCTGAGTCATATGATATGACTGAGCACCTAATTTTTAATCCCAAGAAGTCACATTCAATCCAATTAAATATTAACTTGTCTCTTTTTCATTATTTCCTCACTTAAGTGATAATTATCACTAAGAGTAGTTATTTTTCTCTAATCTTAACAGTGAGGCTAGATTAATACGGTCCAACCTTAAAACTTAAGTCTAGGAACTCTAAATGAAGAATCCTAACACTTCCTCAAAAATTTGTGTACAAACTCAGTCATGTTTATTTCTTCCTACTTAAGTGATGTTGAGGATGACGTCATTTTTAAGTGGGGGAGTTTGTAACAACCAAAGTCATTACTTTAGATAATTAGGACTAATCTCCATCCTAATCTTGATCTTAAGTGTTAATCAAGTCATTAGGAGTTATCCCATGAGACTTAGTCCAAAACAGGAGTCAAATGGATCAAGTCCTGCTTTTTGGAAAATCCAGAAACCCTAAAACTTGACCTATCTAAATCGACCTCAGATCAAAAATCGGACTTTGCCATTGTGCTCATTGCCCTAAATTAGCTAGGGGTGATGTTTTTGAGTCAATTAGAAGTCGTCGAAATTTCGATGAATATTTTAATAATATTTAAATACCCTGAAAAATAGAAAAATTAAATACTCATCAGAATTAAAATCCGACTTCACCGTTGCGATCCTCACCCTCAAATTAGCCAATGCTAAACTTTTGGGATTTTTCGGAAAACGTTTAATTTTATTGAATATTTTAATATTTAATTAATTAGAAAGTTTAGGTATTTATTTTGACCTCGAAATCAAAATCTGACTTCACCGTTGTGATTATCACCCCAAATTAGCTAGGGGTGATGTTTTGGACGCATTTGGAAGTCGTCGGATTTTCGCGAATATTTTAATATAATTAAATACCCCGAAAATTAGCATAATTAAATAATCGTCAAAATCAAATTCTGACTTCGTCGTTGGTTTCCTCACCCCCAAATTAGCTAGGGTGAATTTTTGAGAATTTTCAGAGCACATTTATAATATCCAAATTTTTCTTTATTTTTAGAATTTATTTCTTAAATTGAGCAAAAAATTCCATTTTTTTATCTCTTCCTTCTGATTTTTTTTAAGCTGCTATCCCTTCCTCCCTTCCTAGCAACTTCCTCTCCATTCTCTTCACTCAAGTGGGCTGCTGCCATCTTCTTCCCATCAATGCTGATAGGAGGGCTCTTAATGGAGCCTTGTCCCCCCTAATCCTCCTTAAAATACAACTTCAGCTCCTCTTCTTCCTCCTTTGCCCAGCTGAAGCTCTCCCTCTACTTCACATTCTAGCTGTACCTACTATTAGAGAAAGTATTAGCCCATTCCTCTTCTTGCTAGTAGCTGAAGGAGAAGAAGAAAGGACCTCTCAAGCTCTCAAGCCTCTCCTAGGAAATATGCCATTGTCAACACTAAGGTACTTCCTTTCCCCCCATTGAATGTATTCAATGGCTACTCCATTTCACTCTTATGCTTAGTTTGCACCCTTGGAAATTTATATTTAAGCTATGGAGTTCATTAGAGCTCATTAAGGTTGCAATTTTAGGAAGATAAAGCTATCATATTTTTCCTCCATTCTGCATACCCAATCGTTAAACCCCACTGTTTGTATTGATAACTTAATCATTTGGTGTTGATTTGGATACCAATGGAAATGTCTCGGAAAGAGCTTTCCAACGGTATATGGCACCTCACGTGAAGTGCTCTACGTTGAGAGTAATCAAGCCTGAAAGTTGACCCATCGCTATTTACGCTCAGGCAAAATCAACGTCTGATACTACAGTGTGCTGGAGCGCCCAGAGTTGCGATTTTGGGTCCGCTACAGTGCGCTGCAGTGCAAAATCAGCTACAACGTGCTACAGCGGGCTGCAGCGCCCAAGTTTCGAATCCGAGTCCGCTAGAGCGCGTCATAGCGCCGAAATTTGCATTTTTGCCCCCTACAGCCCGCTGCGGCACGCTCTAGTGCCTCCATATCGTATAGGGACCGTATAGTGCACCATAGTGCTTAAAAATACACTTTTTGGCCGCTACAGCGCGCTATATATAGCGCTCCACAGCGGCCAGAAAATTGAATTAACCATAACTTTGTCATCCGGACTCCAAATTCAAATATTTAAAGTGCTAGATAGCTTATAATTTTAGTGCCTACAATAATATAATAAAATAATTCAGTTTTGAACCCTAGAAAAATCAAAAATGCCCAAAATACACCAAATTATAATTAGGTCATAACTTGGCCAATTTAGGTTCAATTTGGGTCTACTAGTAGTCAAAATACTCAGTGGGATATAAAGAAGCTATAGCCACTATGTTTGCTGAATTTGGACACCAAATGAAAGAGTTAGAGCTTCTTGACCCCTCTTAACTTAGAAAATTCCCAAATTATCCCTTAGAAATTCAATTGGCTATAAATAATTAGTTAGACCTCAAAATTTAGTGTTCTTAAACTCTATGGAGTCATTGAACTGTAACCAACAGTAAAATGTTTAAAAATTTAGATTTCAGCCGCGCAATCTACTAAAAAAGATCATTAGGTTAAAAACCTTAGTTTGAACCTATATTACCCATTTCTTACCCAAATTTGGTATACTTACTATCTATCTTTATGTTGGACAGTAAGGAATCATTTGATAGTAAGAAATCCTAATTTGGAGCCCTAAATCAAAAAGTTGACTTTTAGACCCTTAAGTAGGGGCAAAATGGTCATTTTGCCCAAAATTTAAGTTAAGTGCCCTTAACCTCTAATCTGTGTTTTAAATCACTCAAACTAGTATTATAACTAAATTAGAATCATTTAAGTGAGAAAAATCAGCCATTAGGTTAACTTAGTAAAAATTCCCCAAAATTCTCTAAGTCTTTTTCTTAGGATCCTACACCTCACTTAATGATCATTCCTAAGACTAGGACTAGATCATAAGTTAGAATTCATTCATTGGGTAAATGGGTTACTCAATGAATGAAACCTTGGTTTTACTAGTTTCTATAATTTTACAACTTTTTTTGATTATTTTGTCTTCTAATTCTAGATTTAAGGTAGGAGATTCAATCTATTAAGTTTGATTACCTAAAAGATTTTGCCTTAACTAGTAGATCACTTTTAGAATGAAACCTAGATCTTAGGTCTTATCCTTCTTAGATTATGGGATTAAGCCCAATCTCGTAGTGTTTAATCCATAATCTATAGTTTAGTAGTTTTATTTAGAACTTAGTACAGAACGTCTAAAATCATTAATTAGGTTGTGATGATTTATTACTTAACTCTTATAGTGCATTGATTTAGTATATTAGGACCTAGCTAGTCCTAATATTTTGTAACTTATAAGAATGAGTTTTTAAGTTACATTCGATAGTAGGAAAATGGTGATCCTGAACTTGTGTAACTTAGAATAGTTAGAATGGATAATTAGAAAAAAAATGATATCACCATATTAGTAGAGTCCCTTGCTTACTTGATTTATTTTATTGCTACATATTCCTTGTATATTTGAGCTTACTTCCTTGGACATATCACATAAGAGAATGTTGTGCATGAAATGAAAACTTATAATAATTAGGATAATAGTTGCCTTTGGGTTCAGTCTCTGGGAGGATTTTGGTGCACATTTACCCTATTGGACGGGGTAAGGAGTAATAAGGAGGCTTAACATTACTCATTGAGGAGAGTGTGTTATGTATGAAACTTGCGTAGTCTTGCAGACGTGCTTGACTCATCAGCTGTTTCTAAAATGTGTCCACAGAAACAAAGTAAATTAACTAAAAGATTTTGCATTTGTGATTACTGCTCCTCAGTTCTGCTGCTGGATTCTGTCTACCCTAGCCCTGAAAGGCTATGGGCATTATTGTCTGCTCAAGTCATGAAAGGCTTGGGGATTTCATCGGTCCGATGGCCAACTTTATGATATGGCAGTCTTTACATATTCGTTTTAGTTTTCAGCTTACTGTGTACAGTATTTTGATGCATATTTCAGTCAGCTGTATTTTTTTACTTACCTGCTCATTTGTATGTATTTATAGGATGCTAGACTTTACTGTTTACCATATGTATCATGTTCAGATTTCTACCTTTAATCAGTATATGCCAAATGATCATCAGCATGTCTAGGATTATACTTTACTTTCAATACTTTTACTTACTATAATATTGTAACAACCCAAGTTGTTACCTAGATCAATTAAGACTAATCTAAGTCCTAATTATGGTTTTAGTATCTTAATTAAGTCATTTAGAACATACCTCTAAGATTTGTATCAAATCAGGGATCAAATAGAGTAAATCCTGATTTCTGGAAAATCTCAAAACCTTAGAATTTGACTTTTTATTTAGACCTTAGATTAAAAATCTGACTTCACCATTATGTTCACCACCCCCAAATTAGATAGGGGTAAAGTTTTGGATGCATTTAGAAGTCGTTGGATTTTCGTCTAATATTAAAATATTATTTAAATATCCTAAAAATCAAATAATTAAATACTCGTTGAATCAAAAATTCGATCACGCTGTTGTGTTCCTCACCCCTTAGTTAGCTAGGGGTGATTTATTGGAAATTTTCTGGATAAAATTAATCATATAAATTTAATTAAGAAATTTGTAGAATTTAAATTTAAATTATTAATATTTTATTAGCACTTAACGGCATCATATGCCTTCTCTCCACCATTAATCCACGCAGTTAATCTTCTAACGGCGATCGTATGCCGTTCGATCGAAGGGCTAGTAGCTTTTGTTTTGGATCCTCCATGTGTCGGGACCCCGAATGGACGCGCGTTGCCTTGAGCAGCAGGTGGAAATCTTGCTGCTTCAACCAGAGAGGATGGATATGCATTAGATTCTTAATAAGAGCTTCTAACATTCATTTCGGCATTTTGGGAAGGTCATCCGGAAGAAACTGAACAACCTGAAGGCGAAACCCTAATCCTCTTTTAATTACAAACATCAGGTACTTCACTTCAATACTCTCCTTGTAATCCCTCTTTGCCCATATGAATTCGCATTTGCTTCAGAATTTCATTTAAGAATTTCCCGTGTTAAGGTATTGATGATTTAAGGTGATTTCAATTACCTCTTTTTGATGAATTTCCATTCCAATTGCAATCTATATGTACCTCCAATTTCCTATCTTTTGATTTCAATTTTCAATTTGATTGCATAAATGATAAATACCATTATCTGTGAATCATTTGAGCGTGTCTAAACTCGATCAGACCATTTACGCAAACCCATCAATGGGTATTTCTGTTTGCCATTTTTTTCGCACAAAGAGGACTACTTAGGGTTTGAATTTTTGCCATGATCAAGGTCTTCTTTGCTACTGTTTCACACACCGTAGGAAGGCTCAGGTCACCCTCCAGGCATTGCCGTGCGGGCTAGCCACCGGCGTGGCCCGTTCGACTCTGAAATCTCGTGCCCTAGCCTCCTCTAGTCCGCGACTGGAGGAAGATGAAGGAGCCCGATAAAAAAATTTCGGGTCTCGCTTGGCCCGAAAGCGCCGCGCCTTCCACGTGTCCCCGCCGTTTAAGTTGCGGGACCCGCTTGCCGTTTAAAAAGCCATTTAATTAAGAATAAATATTAAAATGTTATAATTAATTAAATCAAATAAAACACAAACATTCAATCATCCTTAACTTTAGATCCACCCATCCAATTATAGAAAATTAATATATCATTGGAATCAAAAAATTATGAGAAATTTATTGGCATTGTCAAAAGTTCATTTAGAGCCATATTTAACAAAATGACATTTAGAATCCCTAAATTAACCCTAAATGTCACAGAACTTCAACTAGCCATAACTTTGTGTGCACTAATCCAAACCTATTGAATATGGGTCTTAAATACTCACAAAACTCTAAAGATTAATCTGAGAATATTTACTTTGCTGTTTGAATTAGTTTGAGCCTCATCACTTTTAGGACCTAACCCTAATTATCCTAACTAGACATAAAACTTCAATTGACCATAAGATAGTCAATTTAACTCCAAATTAGGTGATCCAAATATCAATTTAGATCAGAAAAACCTAATTTACAATAATCTACAAAAATATTTAGGATCCAACGGTTAGATTTGCTAATCACCTTTAATTACCCTAAAAATTGATTAATGAATATTATCAAATCTAATGATCCAAATTGTACAAATTAAGTTTCAGAGAACCCCTAAAACCTATTAAAACCTAACTGTAAGGTTGGATTAGTAAATTGGTGATTAATTTCACTAATCACTCTAAACCTTAATTAGGCCATAACTTAGCCAAATGGAGTCCAAATTGAGCCTACTATTAGTCATTAGAATCAATAAATCAATTGTAACATATATCCACTGAAATTATTCAATTTGGACACCAAATAACAAAGTTAAGATTTTTGACCCTTAATTAAGAATCCTTAATTACCCTTTAAACCCTAGAACTTGTATTGGCTATAACTTAGCCAATACACGTCAGAATTCAATAATTTTAGGTTCTATGGAAACCTTAGGGCATAACCAACAGTAAACAGATAGAAAAGTTAGGTATCATTAGGGTAAAATTACCAATTTTCCCTTATAGGTCAAATTCCTTGATTTGATCTTATAAGGCTTAATACTAAACCAAAATTAATGAACTTACTGTCTAAACTCATATTAGACAGTCAGCAATTATTCCATTTTATTAAAATCTAAAATTAAGCTCTAATTCATAAAGATGAATCTTAGACTCTTAAGTAAGGGCAAAATGATCTTTTTGCCCAAAATTAGGGTTTAATGAATTTAAGACCTGATTTCATCTCTAAATCATAATATATAGTAATTAAAATAATTTAGACATTATTTAGATATTTCTAAGTATCAAATTAGAAATTTGACGAAAACCCTAAGTTAAATCTTAAGCAAAACTTAAGTGAATTATGAGAAACCTTCCTTTCCTTTGAACTTCTTAGATCATCCTTTAGGTCTTATAACCTTAGTTAGGATGTGTGTCTGAGTGATACTCTTAGTACTTAAGAGCTTAAATTCCTAAGATTAGGAATAGTCTTAAGTTAGAATTCATCTAATTAGTAAAGTGGGATACTCATTAAGGTGAAACCTTGATCTTATTAGTTTATTAGATTTTCATAGTTTATTAATTAATTATTTGATCTTTTAACATTAGAATTAGGATTAGAAATCTATCCTATTGAGTTTGACTTAATTCAATAGGATTTGCCTTAACACTTAATCAGTAAGATGGGATTAAACCTTAGTCCTTAATATGACCCTGTGATTAAGTAATTAAATCTCATTCCTTGGAGTTTGATTCTTAATCCTTTAAATCTTGATTTGGCTAATCAAGATTTAGTTTGGGATTTATAAAATAATAACTTAGGACAATTAATTTAATTATTTTAATCTTGTAGATGACTTTGATTCAGTTATAATTAGGATGTGGCCAATCCTAATTATGTTTAACTTATAGGTTTGTGATTCTAAGTTACAGACAGTATAGGAATTTAGGATTCTGAATCTTATGTAACTTAAAGTAGTTCGAATGTTTAAATTAGAAAACATGTGATATCACAAAGTTTGTGTAGTGCTATTATTCCTTGAATTTGAATTACCATGCTTTTCTTGTTGTTTGAGCCTTTTATACTTTTGGACATACTTAACATTAATACTTGATACATACTTTATAATATACTTTGAATTATATTCACATAACATTTGTATAATTTTAAAAAGAAAATATAAATAAAACAAACAACATTATACTTGTGGTTTATATTTTACTTAGCCTGTCATTTAGTATGACTTTACTTTAGGATAGCTTTTGCCTAGGGAATTTTTCCTATGGTATGTTACTTTGGCATTGGGATATTTCTCCTATATGCTCTTTAAACACTTTGTGGATTTTACTTTAGGATCTGGGATGTTTCTCCTAGATGCCTCTTTGATGGATATTACTTTAATCTGGGATGTTTCTCCTAGATTATCAGATGAACTTTACTTTTTGGCAAACTAAGTAAGAGTATCTCACACATATAGTACTTTAATCTACACTACTTACATTTACTTTTCAGTCTCTTTACAGTTACTTTAAATATTTTTCTTTACACTTCAAACTTACTTTACTTTACTGTTTCAGCATATTTTTCTTTCATATTTTTCATTTTCTGCAGTTCCTTTACATTTCAGAACTTTCTGTATGTCAGTCGTTTTACTTACTTGAGAGCATGTTAGGATGCTAGTCTTTATATTTTCAGTACAGTACTTTTACTTATACTATAACTGGCATATTAGTTTGATCATATTCCTTAGAACTTTTCTTTGTACTTAGTAGATTTGCACTTGTACTTTACTTATCATGTATTTCAGCCTGAGTTGAGGTATGTTTCTACCTCAAAACTTGTTCTTCATTTCTTTGTTGCTTTACCACTATGATTTGCTTAAATTACAATTGTGATATCATTAAAATACATTAAAATTCATTACCTTAAAATGTACTTAGATATTTTGTCTAACAAGATTTTTCTTTTATTGGCTGGGGCCCTACCATTATGAAACCGATAATGGTAGATTCTGAGCTTTTTGAGGAAATTGAGCCTACAGAGGAGCAGATCCAGGAGGAGGTTCAGACTACTGAGGGACCTTAGCCTAGTTACTAAATTACTTTACATTTATTCTATGAGGATGAGAGCATTTTACGTTACAGTTCTTTAAACTTTAAATATTTATAATAATACAGGACTAAATTGCGCTTTACTTTCCTGTATTGTATATATTCTGAGCTGGATGTCTTTACTTTATAGTATGGATGATTACTTCAGTTTGTACTTTTCTTCCACACTCTGATACTCATTAAGTGATTGTTAATCTTTACCTTATTATGAAAAGTACATCTTTTTCTTAAGATTGGATTGGAGTCTTAAATTCCAACCTAATGTTAAGTTTGAGATGTGCTTAGTGACGACCACTCCTTAATCCTTATAATTAGAAGGGGCGGCCGCACAAGTATATATATATATATATATATATATATGTATGTATATGCCCTTTTCTTGCTTAGTTATTGAGGTGTGCTTTTGCCTCATTTGTTGTTTAGTTATAAAAGTTGTGGTTAAAACTATCCCTGTTTCTCTGTACGCTTATTGCACCTATGCTCTTAGTTTATTTTTGTTGTGCTTAAGTATAAAAATGGTGACATTAATAACTCATGTAAAATATTCAGCCTAAAATGTACTTAGACAATTATCTAACAATATTTTTCTTTTATTTGCTGGGGCCTTGGCATTATGAAACCGATAATGTCAGATTCAGATAGGTTTGAGGAGCTAGGTGTTAAAGCAGAGGTGCCTTGCTTAGAGGAGGAGCTTCAGCCAGGAGAGCCAGATATTGCTTAGTTCCTTTTAGCCACTTGTGAGGATGAGTGATTTATCTTTCAGTCTTTTAAACTATTTAAATGTTGTAATAATACAGGTACCTATGACTGCGTATTTGGATTATTATATGCTTATATTCTGAGTTATGTTTTATACTTATTATACTATGATGCTTGGATGTCATTTATTTTAAATTCACTTCTGCACTCTATATGTTTTAGTAGATAGTCACTGTTTATTTTATTATGTGATATTCCTTCCCTTATTAGGTGGATTATGGGTTTTCATCCTAATCCAATAATAAGTGAGGGGTTAGCCAGAGTGACACTCTACCCCTTAGCTTAATCTTTGGGATTAAGGGGTGGGGCGCCCCAGTGGCCCCATCATTGCAGTAGTATTAGTTTTCTCATCTGGACATCAGAACAAAAAGTTAACCCTATATCTCATAGTTGACTTTAGGGAAAATTGACCAAAATGTCTTTAGAATTCAGATGACCATAACATGATCAAATCAACTCCAAATTCAAAAATTCAAGATGTTAACTAGTGTGGAATTTCAATTTCATCACTAAACTAAAATAATATTTAGGATCTGAACCCTATAAATTTAGAAAATGACTAAAATACCCCTAACCTTAGTTAGGTCATAACTTGACCATTTGAGGTACAAATTGGGTTTACTCCCTATCAACATACTCAGTATATTATAGGGAAGCTATAAAAATTAAGTTTGCTAAAATTGGAGTTCAAACAGAAAAGTTCGATTTTTGTCACCCATTGACCGACCCAAAATTACCAAATTGCCTTCCAACTTAAAACATCCATAACTTAGTCAATTTACCTCAGAATGCGGTGTTCTTGGACTCAATAAAATACTTGAACAGTAACTTACAATAAACTGCATAAAAAATCAGGTTTCATTAATTAAATGCCCTTGAGTCAAAAATCTTAGTTTGAACACGTAGAACCCGTTTCTTGTCCGAATTGGACGTGCTTACTGTCTATCTTCAAATTAGATAGTAAAGAATCATTTGAAACCAAGAAACCTTAGTTGGGACCCTTAAATAAAAAGTTGACTTTTCAGACCCATAAGTAGGGGCAAAATTGTCATTTTGCCCGGAATTTAGAATAAACACTCGTAACCTTTAACTAGTCTTTTAAAACACTAAAACTAACATTATAACTATATTGGAATCATTTAAGTGAGAAAAATCAGTATTTAGGTCAATTCATCAAATACTTGAAAATCCTTCTAACTCTTTTCTTAGGATCTTACACCTCACTTAAGGATCATTCCTGAGACTAGGACTATATCATAGGTTAGTATTCATTCATTGGGTAAATGGGTTACTCAATGGATGAAACCTTGGTTTTATTAGTTTCTAGAATTTTAAAACTTATTCTGATTATTTTATCTTATAATTTTAGATTTAAGATAAGAGATTCATCCCATTAAGTTTGATTTCTTAATAGGATTTGCCTTAACTAGTAGATCACTTTTATAATGAAACTTAGAACTTAAGTCTTGCCCTTTGGATTATGTGATTAAGCCCAATCTCGTGGTGTTTGATCCATAATCTATAGTTTAGTAATTTTGATTAGAACTCAGTATAGAACGTCTAAAATCATTAATTAGGATGTGATGATTTATTATTTAACTCTTATAGTCGACTTTGATTCGGTATATTAGGACCTAGCTAGTCCTAATATTTTGTAACTTATAAGGATGAGTTTCTGAGTTACACTCGATAGTAGGAAAATGGTGATCCTGAACTTGTGTAACTTAGAATAGTTAGAAAGGATAATTAGAAAATAAATGATATCACCATATTAGTAGAGTCCCTTACTTATCTTGATATTGTATTGCTACGCATTTCATGTTTTTGTGCTTAATTCCTTGTTCATATCATACAAGAAAACTTTGTGCATTGATGAATCCATAAATTATATCTAAAATAAAAGGGAAAATTCATTTATTTAAGATATTTTTGCTCCTCCTAAATCAGATTTTTCTATCTTTTTCAGGAAATGGAATCCAAAGGAGCTCTAGGGCATTTCTATAATTTTTTTAAAAAAATAAACAAAGAATTCCGCTACAGCGCGCGGTTGCGCGCCGCAGCGGGCTACAGCAGAAATATTTAAACTATATTAAATAGGCTCCCCACTAATTGAATAGTGATTTTTGCAAAATTCACCCCTACAGTGCACAGTCGCGCACTGCAGCGGTTTACCGCGAAAATACTTATGATTATTAAAAGAGGGCTCAACTAATTAAATAGTGATTTTTGCGAAATTCATCGCTACCGCGCACTGCAGCGGTTTATCGTGAAAATACTTATGATTATTAAAAGGGGGCTCAACTAATTGAATAGTGTTTTTCGTGGAATTTGCCGCTCCAGCGCGCGGTCGCGTGCTGCAGCGGTTTATCGCGAAGGATTTGACTATATAAATCGGGCCGCCCAACTAATTGAACAGTATTTTTTACGAATTCACCGCTACAGCGCGCGGTCGCGCGCTGCAGCAGTTTATCGCGAAGAACTTGGTTATATAAATCAGGCCACCCAACTAATTGAACAGTGTTTTTCACGGAATTGACCGCTACAGTGCGCGGTCGCGCGCTGCAGCGGTCTGCCGCAGAAATATTTATCTCTATAAAATTTGGAAAAAGAACTAATTGAACAGTGTTTTTTGCGGAACTCCCCGCTACAGCGCACGGTCACGCGCTGCAGCGGTCTACAGCGGAGGACTTGGCTAAATTGCTAAGGACCATGGTATGCTAAAGCACGCCGCAGCACGCTACACCGCGCTCCAGTGCGCTGCAGCAGCCCACCGAAATTTTTTCCAGACAATGCATTTAATGCGGTTGACCTTTATCCTGGATGTTGCCTCCAGCCATCATTTCCTGCAGCAGCCATTTTTGTAAGATTTGAGGTGATGTTGTGGCTAAAGAAATGAGATTATTGTCACCTCACCCTAAATTAAAAATTAATGCAATGATGAATTCAACATTTTTATGGAAAAATTCTAGTTGCTTATGGAAGAGAGGAGCATGCAGCCCCCACGCCCTCCTATATATACCCCTCCTCTTAACTAGAGGGGGGTTCACAATTTTAGCAAAAATTCCCTAAGTAAGGAGGAGAGCCAAAGGAAGAGAGAACTCTCCATGGGTGGCAAGGCAAGCTTTTGTAAAGGGACAAGAGGAAGAATGCAGCACTAGCAATCTAAGAAAAAGGTAATTAGAAGGAGAAGAAGAATTCCGGAGAACTTCTACAGAGCGTTCATAGTATCTTCTAAACTCAATACTGTATTTTCTTTTTAGTGACCATGAAAGGGTCTTTAGCTATGTATATGTCTTCCTTATTTTCTTGTGTAATGAGTAGCTAAACTCCCCTTGGGGAGGGTTGGGATGAAGTCCCATTTTGCATGATGTAATATTGATGTATGAATGTTTTCCCTCAAGCATAATGTATTTATAATTTAAATGCCTTACTAAGAAATTTCTATCTAATTAGTCTTAATGTGTTTATGAGAAAAGAACTAAAGAATCCAAGATCTAATTATCTTTTGCTCCTTAGCTCACCTTAGGTTGGATGCTAGATTTTGAGTGCATGAAAGCTTAGAACCATGTGAGAAGGTTCTTGAGCTCAATACACCTCAATCTAAGCTCAACCAAAGAGTTGATGCAAGTGATACTAAGACTCACTAATTGAGCTCCTTAGCTCCACATAATTAAGATTGAGAAATGAAGCATTGAGTGCTCATGAACTAAGTGACATAATTATTGAGCCCAACATGTGATTCTCTCATCTCAACTATGTGAGATGCGAAGTGATGCTTGTAGTGAAAAATCAATGCTTGTGAGATCTTGAGATTTAAGAAAATTTGAACTCTCCTTAAATAAGGAGAAAATGAATTAACTTTAAATCTCAAGAATCTTACAAGAATCTTTGTGCTAAAGTAGAACCGAATGTGAGTTCATTTTGTGCACGAGATTTGAACTTGTAAGCCTTTGAGCTCGACTAAAGGACAATAATGTGCACTTGATTTCAATTAAACTAAATGATAAAGCTTGAGAAACAAATCTACACAAGTATTATATCATTATATATGGGATGGGCCCAACTCTCTTCTTTCTTTAATCTAGCTATTTTACTTAGTGAATATTTATGCTAATTTAGACCAACCAACCAATACATATTATAGCTTAAATATTAGTGAGAATATATATACTTTAGTGCTAAATCAACCAATTCTCTGTGGTTCAATAAATTCCCGGAAAATCACACTTTCCACTTATTACTTCAGACCACGTGCACTTGCGTGCAAGCGCAGACGTGTATTTACAGTCTGTCAAGTTTTTGGCGCCATTGCCGGGGAATTGGTTTTTGATTTGAACTAAAGATAATCTATAAGTAGCTAGCGATTTAAGCATTTGATATTTTTTTTATATTAATAGTTTTACATTTTCTATTGTAATTATCAAGCTAATATTTTATATTTCTTTTTGTTTATTTCATTTCCAAAATATATCTGTTTAAACTTTATTGCTAAATTGTTCTTGATAAGCTTTATTGAAGCTTGTATGAGTAAAAGAGTCTGTACTGAATATCTATTTGATCTGAAATAGAACAAATATACTTACAAGCTAGGCGAGAACAAAACTTATCAAACCAACAAATTGTGATGGACACTTTCACTGAAAACTTAGAAGTGTCTAGGGGTAAAGCACTTAGAGATTATGCACTGCCCACTGTTAGGGCATTCCCCATGCGATTGTAAGGCCGAATATAGAAGCCCATAATTTTAAAACCAAACCCTCTACGCTAAGTATGGTATAAAATAATCAGTTTGGAGGATTAGCCACTGAAGATCCAAATTCACATATTTCAACCTTCCTTGAAATATGTGATACCTTCAAGTTTAACGGCGTCTCCGAAGACGTAGTTAAATTGAGGTTATTTCCTTTCTCACTGAGAGATAGAGCCAAGAGTTGGCTCAGCTCTTTACCAAGCGATTCTATCCATACTTGGGACGATTTGGCTAAGAAATTCTTAGCCAAATACTTCCCTCCGGCTAAAACTGCACGGTTGAAAATTGAGATCACCAACTTTACTTAGATGGAAGGTGAGACTCTCTATGATGGGTGGGAGCGCTT
The DNA here is from genome assembly GCA_016760335.1 of Gastrodia elata. Classification (NCBI taxonomy): domain Eukaryota; kingdom Viridiplantae; phylum Streptophyta; class Magnoliopsida; order Asparagales; family Orchidaceae; genus Gastrodia; species Gastrodia elata. The sequence goes on from CM028681.1 coordinate 31,584,802, forward strand.
TAAGGAGTACCTCAGGCGTTGCCAGCATCATGGGTTCCCTCTCTAGATGCAAGTGCAAATCTTTTACAATGGTTTGAATGCTCCGACTAGGACACTCATTGATGCAGCCGCCGGGGGATCCATTAGTGGAAAAACCCAAGAGGAAGCCTATGACCTCTTGAAAGAAATGGCAAACAATGCTTACCAATGGCCTTCTGAAAGGCTTAAAAAAGAATCCATTAAAGTGAATGAGTCAAATCAAATAATAGCTTTGCAACAAGAAATTCATGCCTTGAATGAAAAGATAGAAAGGATGAATGTACACATAGTTTCTGGGGTACAATGTGAATTATGCGGAGGGAGACATAATAGTGAGAGTTGTAACGTGAACAACCCTTTTGTACAAAACAATACTGAACAAGTCAACTACTTAAGAAACAACAACCAAACAAATAACCTCTACTCCAACACATATAATCCAGGATGGAAGAACCACCCAAATTTCTCATGGAGTATTAACAACAACAATGCAAATCAATATGGGGGGAATTCATCCAACCAACAAGGCACAAATTAAAGTAACAATAGCCACAACTACCAGCACAATCTAGAAGGGGCATTCAGCGCATTTAAGACCAAAATAACCCATTCCATGCACCGTACTAAGGCAACTATCACACGTCATGAGGCTTCTATCCAGGAAATAGAAGCCTCCCTTAGAAATATTGAAACTCAATTGGGGCAAATCTCCAAGCAACTGACCTCTCGGGGCAGCAGGGGGCATTACCTAGTTCTACTGAAATAAATCCAAGGGAATTAGTGAGTGTGATCTATTCTAAAGTTGTATTGGGAGGAATGAATGATGAAATAGAGAGAGCAACAAATTTTGGATTAGAAGTAGAGGAAGGAATAAAAGGGAATGATAATGAAAAGCTAACCGCACCCAAATGTGACGATCCAAGGAGGTTATGCATTCCATATATAATAAGAAATGAAGTGTTTGTAGATCTCTTGTGTGATCTAGGCGCCTCAATTAATGTAATGCCCTACCACATATATGAGCAATTAAAGCTAGGAGGGATGGAATACACCTCAATGATTCTTGAGTTTGCTAATCTTGAGTCCCTTACTCCTCTGGGAATGATAAAAAATATTGATGTGGAACAAGGAAATTTTATTGTACCAACTGATTTTATGGTGTGCAAATAGGACAGATGGAATAAAAATTCAACAATTATCTTTATAAGATCCTTTCTGATGAGTATTAAGGCTGTTATAAATGTAATTCGCGGTATAATGAGCGTCAGTGTTAAGAGAAAAACAGAAGTGATTGATTTAAAACCCACTCTCTTTAAAAAGAAAAAAATGGAGGAAAAAATCAAGAAAAGAATTAGATAAGAGAGATTATCGGTAGATAATATTATAGGAGACCTGACGATTGAAGAAAAATATTTTGATGGTAATTCTACTCCTTCCTCTGAAAAGGGGAGCAAGGAAGGAGTGAAGAAGAGAAAAACATGATGAGAAAAAAGGAAGAAAAAGACTCCCACAAATCATGAAGTTGAAAGAAGGGATCCTTTGGTTGAGGTTAAGGATGAACAGGGTTCGAGCCACCAAGAGGAATGTGCTCGCTTGAACATCCTTAGCCTATGGAAAATGAAACCGTCGGATCCATCATATTAATCTTAAGAGAGTCTAGCTTAGGACGTTAAATGGAGCGCTTATTGGGAGGCAACCCAATCAAAAAAAAAAAAAAAAAAATATTTTGGCGCTACAGCGCGCTGCAGCAGAAATTCCGCGACAGCGCGCTGCAGTGGGTGATTCACGCATAAACGGTATCGCGACAGCGCGCGGAACCATTTTCCGCTCGGGCGCACCCTAACCCGCGATCGCACGCTACAGCGCGCTACCGCGCGCTGCAGCGGTTTTCCGCGGATTGCCTAGATCGTCTGCTTTGGGAATATGCAGTCAATAAGTCATGACCCTTGGGTTCCCAAGGCAGTCAAAAGTTGCTGAAAAAGTTGCCCCCCCCCCCCCCCCCCTTCACATGGATCGCCACATTAATGGCATGGGGAAGACCATTTGACCATCTTCTGTTATCTTGAATTTTTGGGCTATAAATAAGGAGGGAGTGGGGGGATTATCCTTGCACATTCTCTACATCTTCTTCAATCTCTTGATCATCTTAAAACTCTAATTCCAAGGCAATGTATTCCGGGAAGAAGGCAATCGCAAGGAAGGATGTTGAAGCTTCCTCATCCGGAGGAACTTTCAACACAAAGAGGTTCTCCTCGGCGAAGGCCGAGCACCGTTTCACCTCTATCACTTCCCAACGGAAGTAGATCCCGAAGCAAAGCTTCAGCGTTGCCTACCCCGTCCCTCATGAACATGTCAATCCTAGAGGATGGCATGAGTTTGTGACCAAGAGACCTCCCACATACACGGTAATTGTCCAATAGGTGTATGCAAACGCAATTGATGCATCCGGGCAATGGATTTTCTGTCGAGGAAAGGGTGTCACCCTAGGAATTGCTCAAATTGAGCAATTCTATAGGTTGGCGGAGGTAAGCTCTTGTTCATACTCTAACCTCTTGGACTCTCGTTTTGACTCCCGCGCTCTTGTTGAGGAGATCGTCAATAATGACACTGAGTGGGAAGGGGGACTCACCAACATTCATCGCTCCAAATTAACGGAGATGAGTAGTGCTTGGCTAGTCTTCATTTCTAGCTATGTCATGCCCTCGAGTCACTTAACTGAAGTGACCCGTGCCCGAGCACTCCTTTTGTGCTCATTGGTTAGGGCAGGCGAAATTCACATCTCAAACATTATCTTTGAGCAGCTTTGGAAAGCTCTCAAAGGTTCATGCGCAGCATTGGCCTTCGGGTCTTTGATTTCTGAGTTATGCGAAGCCCAAGGGGTTAAGATCCTCTCCTCCGACACTATTGTTCCTCCCAGCATTTCTCTGCACCCCTCAAACCTTAACGTCCGGGCAAGTGAATGTAAATTGCCCAAGAAAAGAAGGGGCCATAGGGCAGAAGCGTCTGCACCTTCTGATTTACGTCTCACAAACTAACTCTTAATGCGCCTCCACAATCAAAACGTAGAGCTTAGTAAAGCTCTAGCTACCGATATGGGGTTTTTCAAACAGGAATATTCCCAACAGCGCCAGTTCCAATCAGAATTCCATGAAGTCCTCGGGATGTTGTTTGATGATTGGAATTTGCACGGCGGACCGGATGCCTTCATGTTGCCACGGCCTCCCATCGGTGCACCCATATCGGAGATGCGCTACCCTACCGAGATGGCGTATGTGTCGGAGGAAGACGATGATGAGAACGAGGAAAATTAACTAGGTTGTATTTATTTTTTTTTTTTACTTTTTCTTTTTATATTTATTGTAGTTTGTTTGTATTTTAATATTGCAATTTATGAATTCTCCTATTCCCGCATTTATTGAGTTATTCTTAAGTGACATAGTTTTCTGAATTTTTCAAAAGAAATGAAAATCACAAAAATACAAAAATCAAATGAGATATAAGTAAAAGAATGCTTAGCAAAAAAATGATTAAATGAATTATACGCAATCAAATGAGAGATTGAGGAATGAATGGAGGGAAATCTAAATCTCCAAAAATTTAAATAAATACTTGAGCTAAGTGTGGGGGAAGGCATATGATTTAAACTAAAAAAATGTGGTATGAATTCTAAATGGAGTGTGCTAGGCTCCCGTAGGACTTTATGATCATAAAAATGTTAGGGATGAAGAAAAATATCTCTCCATAAGGATGAAAAGAATAAAATATTTATGAAAAAAGGGATGATGAAAAATATCTCTCCCAAGTGAACAAAATAAGAAAGGATGAAGAAAAATATCTCTCCTTTAAAAACTTTTCATCTTTGTGATTTATAAGAAGGAGCACATATGACACAACTCTAAGAATCTCTAAACCATGTCTTTAGTCTAAAAATATAAAATGTATGAAACTCATCACCTATTATCAAGCATTAAAAAATTCAAATATTTGAAGATTTTAGTGACTTAACCACCTTAGTGACTCAATTGAAAATATTAAGATTGCTACGATATTCATTTCATTTTCAGTTGCTATGCACATATTTTCACTTATACTTATTTCAAGTACGTCATTGTGATTTTCATCTATTCAAATGCAGAAAAAATTATCATTTTGAGCTTACTCTATGACAAGCAAGAATTTAAATATGGGGGTGTGATGAATCCATAAATTATATCTAAAATAAAGGGGAAATTTTATTTATTTAAGATATTTTTGCTGCTCCTAAATCAAATTTTTCTATCTTTTTCAGGAAATGGAATCCAAAGGAGCTTTAAGGCATTTCTGCAATTTTTCTAAAAAAATAAACAAGAATTCCTCTACAGCGCGTTGTAGCGCGCCGTCGCGCGCCGTAGCGGGCTACAGCGAAAACATTTAAACTATATTAAACAGGCTCCCCACTAATTGAATTGTGATTTTTGCGGAATTCACCGCTATAGCGCACGGTCGCGCGCTGCAGCGGTTTACCGCGAAAATACTTATGAATATTAAAAGGGGGCTCAATTAATTGAATAGTGATTTTTGCGGAATTCACCACTACCGTGCGCGGTCGCGCACTGCAGCGGTTTACCGTGAAAATACTTATGATTATTAAAAGGAGGCTCAACTAATTGAATAGTGTTTTTCACAGAATTAACCGCTACAGCGCGCGGTCGCGCGCTGCACCGATTTATCGCGAAGAACTTGGTTATATAAATCGGGCCCTAACTAATTGAACAGTGTTTTTCGCGGAATTGACCGCTACAGCGCGTGGTCACGCGCAGCAGCGGTCTACCGCAGAAATATTTCTCTCTATAAAATCTGGAAAAAGAACTAATTAAACAGTGTTTTTCACGGAATTCTCTGCTACAGCGCACGGTCGTGCACTGCAGCAGTCTACAGTGGAGGACTTGGCTAAATTGCTAAGGACCAGGGTATGCTAAAGCGGCCCACCGAAATTTTTCCCAGACAATGCATTTAATGCGGCTGGAGACATGACCTTTATCCTGAATGTTGTCTCCAGCCATCATTTCTTGCAGCAGCCATTTTTGTAAGCTTTGAGGTGATGTTGTGGCTAAAGAAATGAGATTATTGTCACCTCACTCTAAATTAAAAATTAATGCAATGATGAATTCAGCATTTTTTGTAGAAATTCTAGTTGCTTATGGAAGAGAGGAGCATGCAGTCCCCCCCCCCTCCTATAAATACCCCTCCTCTTGACTAGAGGGGGGTTTATAATTTTAGCAAAAATTCCCTAAGTAAGGAGGAGAGCCAAAGGAAGAGAGAACTCCCCAAGGGTGGCAAGGCAAACTTTTACAAAGGGAGAAGAGGAAGAAGGCAGCACTAACAATCTAAGGAGAAGGAAATTAGAAGGAGAAGAAGAATTATGGAGAACTTCTACAGAGCGTTCGTATCTTCTAAACTCAATCTTGTATTTTCTTTTTAGTGACCATGAAAGGGTCATTAGTTATGTATGTGTCTTCCTTATTTTCTTGTGCAATGAGTAGCTAAACTCCCCTTGGGGAGGGTTGGGATGAAGTCCCATTTTGCATGATGTAATATTGATGTATGAATGTTTTTCCTCAAGCATAATGTATTTGTAATTTAAATGCCTTACTAAGAAATTTCTATCTAATTAGTCTTGATGTGTTTATGAGAAAAGAACTAAAGAATCCAAGATCTAATTGTCTTGTGCTCCTTAGCTCACCTTAGGTTGGATGCTAGATAATAAGTGTATGAAAGCTTAGAACCATGTGAGAAGGTTCTCGAGCTCAATGTACCTCAATCTAAGCTCAACCAAAGAGTTGATGCAAGTGATGCTAAGACCCACTAATTGAGCTCCTTAGCTCCACATAATTGAGATTAAGAAATAAAGCATTGAGTGCTCATGAACTAAGTGACATAGTCATTGAGCCCAACATGTGATTCTCTCATCTCAACTATGTGAGATGTGAAATGATGCTCGTAGTGGAAAATCAATGCTTGTGAGATCTTGAGATTTAAGAAAATTTGAACTCTCCTTAAATAAGGAGAAAATGAATTAACTTTAAATCTCAAGAATCTTTGTGCTAAAGTAGAACTGAATGTGAGTTCATTTTGTGCACGAGATTTGAACTTGTAAGCCTTTGAGCTAGACTAAAGGACAACAATGTGCACTTGATTTCAATTAAACTAAATGATAAAGTTTGAGAAACAAATCTACATAAGTATTATATCATTGCACATGAGATGGGCCCAACTCTCCTCTTTCTTTAATCTTGCTATTTTACTTAGTGAATATTCATGCTAATTTTAGACTAACCAACTAATATATACTATATCTTAAACATTAGTGAGAATAGATATACTTTAGTGCCAAATCAACCAATTCTCTGTGGTTCGATAAATTCCCGGAAAGTCACACTTTCCACTTATTAATTCAGACCACATACACTTGCGTGCAAGCGCAGACGTGTATTTACAGTCTGTCATTCATTAAATGAAAACTTAGAATAATTAGGATAACAGTTGCCTTTGGGTTCAATATACTTAGTAGATTCGGGCACGCATTTACCCTAATGGACAGGGGTAAGGAGTAATAAGGATGCTTAACATTACTCAGTGAGAAGTGTGTGTTAAGCTTGGAACCTATACAGTCTTGCAGACGTGCTTGACTCCTCAGCTATTTCTGGACGTGTCCACAGAAACAAAGTAAAGTAATAAAAAGATTTTGCATGTGTGATTACTGCCTCCTCAGTTCTGCTACTGGATTCTATCTGCCTTAGCCCTGAAAGGCTATGGGAATTTCTGTCTGCCCAAGCCCAGAAAGGCTTGAGGATTTCACCGGCCCGATGGCCAACTTTCTGATATGGCAATCTTTAAATACCTGTGTTAGTTATTCAGCTTACTGTGTACGGTGTTCTGATGCATATGTCAGCTAGCTGTTTTTCTTTACTTACCTGCTTACATGTATATATTTATAGGATGCTAGACTTTATTACTTACTATATGTACCATGTTCAGATTTCTATCATTTAATTTGCATATATCATATGATCATCAGCATGTCTAGGATTAGACTTTACTTTTAGTACTTTTACTTATTATATTATATGCCCATTCCTTGCTTAGCTATTGAGGTGTGCTTTTACCTCATTTGTTGTTATAACTGTTCATGTTTCCTTGTACGCTTACTGCACCTACTGCTTAGTTACTTTTTATTACATTTAAGGTTAAAATGGTGATATTATAGAACACGTGAAAATCTATCATCCTAATATAAACTTAGACAACTGTCTAATACAAGATTTTTCTTTTTTTGGTTGGGGCCCTACATTATGAAACTGATAATGTCAAGTATTGAGCAGTTTGAGGATCCAATGCCTGAGGAGGAGCCCTACTTAGAAGAGGTGCAGCAGCTAGGACCAGAAGATATTTAGTTTCATATGTGAGGATGAGTGCATTTACACTTTTATTTATTTAAACTTTAAATGTTATAATAATACAGGTACCTATGACTATGTGTTTGGATTATTATATGCTATTTATTATAAGTCATATTTCATTTTGCTTATACTATGATGATTGGATATTTCTCATTTTTAATTTGCTTCTGCACTCTGTATGTTTTAGTAGATAGTGATTGATATTTGATATATGCTCACTCCTTCCCTTATTAGGTAGATTGTGGATTTCATCCTAATCCAATGATAAGTGGGGGGTTAACTAGAGTGACACACCACCCCTTAGCTTAATCCTGCAGATTAAGGGGTGGGGTGCCACAGTAATAATTCTTAATCTAGATGTATTTAATTTCTACACTTTGAGCTGAGTTACTGTTGTATTTACCTTTCTATGCTATGCTGTGATGTGGATGTTATATTATACTTTTTTGTACTTTCATTACTTTGATATGTTGATGTATGTTCTTAATTTATGGTGACAAGTTTTCTGCCTAAGGCGGGTTGGGTTATACCTAACTCTACTTAAGTTGGGGATTTGACATAGTTGGAGCACCGTATTCCTTGTGATTATGTTAATATTCGTATTAGCATGGCCGCGGAGGGTACTGGACCCCACAACCTAAAACATATCATATAAGAACATTGATGCCTAAAATGAAAACTTGAAATAATTATGATAACATTTGCATAGGGTTTAGTTTCTGATTGATCTTGCACATTTTACCCCAATGGACATTGGTAAGGAGAAATAAGGAATACTTAACATTACTCATTGAGGAGTGTTATGTTAAGTTGGGACCTGCTTAGTCTTGTAGATATGCTTGACTCCTCAGCTACTTCTAGAAATATTACTGTATTTGTACTTACTGACTCCTCAGCTATTTCTAAAAATATTATTGCATTTGTACTTACTGCCTCCTCAGTTTAGTTCTACTTTATTACTTTGCCTTAGCCTCTTATGATGCTAAGAAACTTACCAGCTTAGCCTCTTATGATGCTAAGAATATTACATTTTTCAGTTAAGTAGGCTAGTTTAGCCCTTTTCTGATATGGCAGTCATTATATACTATTTACTATTTTACTATTACCTTTTTACTACAGTTTGCCTTTACTTTACTTGCTTACTTATATACTTATAGAATGCTAAATTTCCTTTATTGCTTACTTATACTTATCACAGATAGATTGCTTACTTACATAATTCATTTGATCATCAGCATGTTTATGATGAGTTTTTTCTATCAGTACTTTTCTTACTTTATTTATATATATATGCCTAACATTGTCACAGCTTAGTATTGAGGTATGTTCTTTTGCCTCATATGCTGCCAAGTTATAAATGCTGTATTTATAACTTTCCATATCCCTCTGTATGCTTGTTGCACCCTTACATTTTTTGCTTGCTTTATAGTCTAAGTAAAATTGTGATATCATAAAACTCATGAACTTAAATAGCCTAAAATATACTTAGACAATATATCTAATAAGATTTTCTTTTCTTTGGCTAGGGCCCTGTTATTGTGAAATCGATAATGGCAGGTTCTCAGCAATTTGAGGACCTTGTGCCTGAAGAGGAGCCATTCTTGGAGGAGCATCAGGTCGGGGCAGAAGATCAGTAGATTAGCTATCTTTTTATTTTGCTTGTGAGGATGAGTGATTTATTTCATTTTAAACTTATCTTAAAATTGATGTAATAATTCAGGTACCCATGTATATTCTTTTATTATACTATTTTATATTGAACTGCATGTTTACTTCTTACATGTATTGTGGTGAATTGGATGTAGCATTTTACTTTTTCTTGCTTCCGCACTCTGATGAATATATATACTTAGTGAATGATTCTGCTACATTATCAGGGCACATCCTTCCCTTATTAGGGGATTGAGGATTACACCTTAATCTAATGATAAGTAAGGAATTTGCCAGCATGACACACCGCTCTTGATCTAATCTTGTTGTGGATTGGGGGAGAGGTGCCACATAGATAGACTGGCCAGGAATACTTTTTATTGTTTCTTAGGTGGATACTCAAGATACAATCAATTTTAATAACCCAAAAGACCAAGAAAAGACTACATTCACTTGCCTGTATGGCACATTTGCCTTTAGAAGAATGCCATTTTGACTATGTTATGTACCTGCCACTTTCCAAAGATGCATGATGGCAATATTCTCGAAAATGATAGAGGGCTTCCTTGAGATATTTATAGATGATTTCTCTGTTATGAGAACCACTTTTGATAATTGCTTATCAAATTTAGACAAAGTGCTTAAAAAATGTGAAGAAACTAACCTCATGTTAAATTGGGAAAAATGCCACTTCATGGTTAAGGAATGAATAATTTTAGGACACGTAATCTCCGCACGAGGTATTAAGGTAGATAAAGAAAATATTGATGTGATAAAAAAACTTCTGACACCCACTAATGTTAAATGCATAAATTTTCTATGACACGCAGGTTTCTATAGGTGATTCATTAAGGATTTCTCAAAAATCAGTCTCCCTCTTTGCAAACTCCTCAGTATGGATGTTGAATTCGATGTCAATGCAGCATGTTTAGAAGAATTCAACACAATAAATGCTGCATTGATTTATGCACCCATAATTTCTGCTACTAATTGGGAGCTTCCTTTTGAAATTATGTGTGATGCAAGTGATGCAGTCGTAGGGGCTGTTCTTGGCCAAAAGAGAGAAAGAACATTTCATTCTCTATGTTATGCTAGTAGAGTTTTAAACGTTGCACAAAGAAATGATGAAACTATGGAAAAAGAGCTCTTGGTCGTGATCTTTGCTTTTGACAAATTCCGCTCATATTTAATTGGCTCAAAAACTATTGTTTATATTGATCATGCCGCCATTAAATATTTACTTCAAAAGAAGGAAGCAAAGTCTAGATTAATAAGGTGGGTATTGTTGCTCCAAGATATTTGATTTGGAAATAAGGGATAAAAAGGGAAGTGATAATATTGTGGCAAACCATTTATCTAGATTAACCTACCTCAAGTTAGATGGGACTCATGATATATGTGAGAACTTCTCCGATGAACAGTTATACGCTATTATTTCAGCAAAACCACCTTGGTTTGCTGACATTGCTAATTACTTTTTGTATGATCCTATTCTCTATAAAAAATGTGTAGATCAAATCATGAGGAAGTGCATGCTTGAAGATGAAGTAAGCAAAATTCTTTTCCATTGTCATACTTCACCCTATGGAAGACATCATGGCATAAAAAGAACCGCAGCTAAGGTATTACCATCTGGTTTCTTTTGAAAAACCATTTTTAAAGATGTTGTTGAGTATGTTAAAAAGTGTGATAAATACCAGAGGACAAGGAACATTGGTAAGAGGGATGAGTTACCCTTAAATAAAATTTTTGAAGTCGAACACTTTAATGTTTGGAGAATTGACTTCATGGGGCCATTTCCAACATCAAAATTGAATAGTTATATTTTGGTTGCTGTTAAATATGTGTCAAAATAGGTGGAGGCGGGTTCATGTGTGAACAACGATGCTAAGACTGTGCTTAAATTTCTTAAGGAAAATATCTTGGTGAGATTTGACACACTTAGAGTTCTCATTAGTGATGGGGTAGAATATTTTTGCAATAGACAACTATAAGTTTTGCTTAAAAACTATGGACTGAAACATAAAGTGGGAACTTCCTGTCACCCAAAAACAAGTGGTCAAGTGGAAGTTTCAAAGAGAGAGTTAAAATAAATCCTAAAGAAAACTGTGAGCAATAATAGGAGAGATTGGTCCTATAAACTAAATGATGCCTTGTGGACTTACAGAACGACATTCAAAACCCTTTTAGGAATGTTTCCTTACAAACTTGTGTTTGGGAAGTCATGTCACCTACCTGTTGAGCTGGAGCATCACGCCTTCTTGGCTATGAAAAAGCTTAATTTTGATTTAAAGTAAGCAGGAGAGTTAAGAGCTCTACAGCTCAATGAGATGGAAGAAATTAGAATGAATGCATATGAAAATGCTAGGATTTACAAGGAAAGAACTCAGAAATGGCATGACAAAATGTTAAAACCCAAAAAATTTGAACCAGGGATGAAGGTTTTGTTATTCAACTCTAGATTAAAATTATTCCCAAGAAAGTTAAAATCCAAGTGGTCAAGACCATTCACTATCCTCAAGGTTTATCCCCATGGAGCAGTTGAATTGATATCAAAAGAGGGATCTTTGAATGTTAACATACGATTCAAACCCTACTATATGGAGGAACATGTTAGGGAAAAAGAAGTAATTACACTATGAGATGTGCATGTGGAGGGGAACACATAGAGAGCATCCATTCAGTTAGGTTAAGGACGGTAAACCAAGCGCTCAATAGGAGGGAACCCAGAAATAAATAGGTTGTTGCTTTTCTTTTTAATTTATAGTTTTTCTTTTTAATTGTTTATTTTATTTATCTATTAGTCATCCACAAACACTGTAATTAAGTGTTTGTACCTTATAAAAATCAATGATATCAATTTTTGTGAATTTAGATCTGCACAATCGAGCTCTAACTAAGTAATCTAGAAATTCCTTTTGAATTAATGTGGTTTTGACAAATAATTGATTGAGAAAGTGGGTAACCATCATTTGTAAAAACTTCAATAAAAACTACCAATAATCATTACCTTGTATGTTTTATCAAAAACTTGTGAGGTTATAAAATTAAGTGTGGGGGAAAACTAAAACTTGTATGAGATAAATGAAGGAATGATGAATTCAAAAATGTGATAGGCTTTTGTAGGACTTACTGAATGCATTACATGAACAAATTGGATAAAGAAAAATATATCTCCCTTAAAAAAAATAAGAAAATCAAAATGAAGAAAAAGGGAATAAAGAAAAATAGCTCTCCCAACCTACTAGAAAGAAAAATCGGGATGAAGAAAAATGACTTTCCCAAAAAAGGTAATATGCATGCATTACAGAAGAAGAAGCACATATGACACGAAAATGTTCAAGAACACCAACCTTCTGTTACACCAATACAAGAACTTGAAGGTTTTCCAAAATCATTTCTTTTCAACATAACTCACTATTTTCAAATAAAAAAAGAAAAGGAAGTAGGAGCAGGGAAACATTGAATCCAATCATCATTTTGTTGAACAATTTTAAAATTATAAAGAAGAATTTTAGAACTGTCCTAAGTGAGATTTAATGATTCTAATATTCAAAAGGGGGTATTCATTACTTACTCAAGGATGAGCACGAAATTAAATGTGGGCGTGTGATGAACCCAATAAATATAGATCATTTAGTGTTATAATTTCTATTTTTCATAGAATTAGTGGTACTTTGACATGTATTTTTGTAGCATTTCAGGTCAAAGAACTTGATATCAAGAAGAAAAGAATAATTTAAGTAGCAAGGACGCTGTAGTGCGCCACAACGCACCATAGCGCCTTATTCTAGAGAGCAAAGAGCTACAGTGCACAGTAGCGTGCTTTAAACAGAGAGCAAGGCACTACAGCGTGCCACAATGTCTATCAAATAGGGAACCTGACTCTACAGCACGCTGTAACATGCTTCAAATAGAAACTTAGACGCTACAGTACGCCGTAGTGCTTATTAAACAGAGAACCTTCAAACAAAAACTTAGACACCACAACGTGCCGCAATGCCTAGCAAACAGCGAACCTGATGCTCCAGCGTGCTGTAGCACGCTTCAGACAAAAAGCGTGGTGCTACATGGTGTTGCAATGCCCATCCAATCGGAGACTTGGACATTACACTGCTCCAAGGCGCCGAATCAAACAGAAAGTGTGGCGCAACAGCGCATTGTAGCGCCCGACGGACAGGGGGCTTGGCGCTATAGTGCGTCGTAGCGCTCTCTTAATTTTCTACAACCTTCTCTCTACCCAATCTGTATTAAAAAGACAAATGAACTTAATTTGTTCTTATTCCCACAGCAGAATTCAAATGCTGACATTTAAAATTTTCATTACCAATGGAATAAAGGAATAAAAGTAAATGCAAAATGTAACTTTCAAGATGACAAATAATTGGCTGTGTGAATACTAGGAGGCTGTCTTGAGGGCTATAAAAGTAAGGATTGGAGAAGAAGAATGGTTCAAAATTTTTAGTGGAAGAGTGCCTAACCTAAAGTGCTGCTGAGATTTATTAGAGGAGAGTTCCCTACCCAAGGAAGGAAGGAATTGCAGTCCAAGGAAAAAAGAAGAACATAGAGCAAGGAGATTTAGAGAGTCAAGGAGGAAAGATCATGAAGAATGCAATAGATATTCCCTAGTATTGTACCCCTTTCTTAATCTTTTTCATTATTTTCTCATGCATCTCTCTCTGTATTTCAAGTTTAATGGAAGCCTAAACCCTTCTTGGGTAGGGTTGGGTATAAGAATGTAGGGTTAAATGATTGTAAGGAAATATGCTCTTCTTATCAATGAATGATTGTTCAAGGTTTGAAATATTTGTATGTTGAGTGAATGAAATGATTGGAACTTCTGATTCCCTGTATAAATTAAAAAGAAAACACATTTTATCATCTAAACCTCATAGAGCACATTGATCGCCTTGTTCAAGGGCTAAGCATGCTTGAGTGTTAATGCCACAAATGTGTGTGACAACATTCGTCATGCAAAAACAGCCCATGCATAACCTTGGGCAAGTCTTGATCAATAGATCGATGAGAAATTGTTAACACTCTTTGAGCTCCATAGCTCACTCCTAACTTATGGGAGGTAATTATTGCATGTTAAGCATGGGTCATGTGACAGGCTCATTTAGCTTAGTAGAACATCACCTTGGCTAAATTAAGAGGGGATGCATGTGTGCCAAGAGCCATTGATTGAGCCCCATAGCTCACTCTAGATTTACGTGAGGTTACTGATGCGCTTAGAGCTATGGGAGATGTGACATAAATCCATTTAACCTAGTAGCTTGTGACCTTTGCTAAATTAAGAGGAGATGTATGTGATCCATTAGTGAATTTAAGTTCATGTGATTCTCAACTTAAGAAACATATTTCATAACTTAGACATAAGAAATGAACTCATAAAATAAAGATCATATGGATGTCTTAGTGCCGATATTGAATCTACTAGTGTACATTTCAGAGCACGAGATATGACTTAGTACATTCAGTCATGTAACTAGAGAAGAATAAGTCCCTTGAATAAGACTTATAAAATCAATCCAATTAATTTGACATAACGTTGAGAAGAAGAGTGTTTGCATGAAATCATACGAACCTGCATGTTAAATCCCAACTCTCCCTATTTTTTCTTATGTAATTTTAAGTTATAAACTCTGAAATTATTATTAGGACCAAGACAACACACTATCTTAACTCTTAAACATTAGTGAAATTAAGTATACTCTAGTAACAAATTAAAATACTGTTCCCAGTGGACGATAAATCTCAGAATCTTACCATCCCATATTACTTCAGACCATGTACACTTGCGTGTAAGCATAGCCTACACAATTTCGGCCTGTCACTTATCTTTATACGCAATGATTAGTATAGTTAAATAAACTAAGTGCTTAAAGTCACCCTTCTTAGGACACACGAATCATGTATATGTAATCCTAAACATGTGATGAATTAAGATGCTATGAAAGTATAATGTTGAATAATGCTGACTTTAGTAGAGTTAGATTTAAATTATATAGTCCATACGATTAAACATCCCTATTTTCATAACATTCAAGGTGAATGTGCATATTAAAGGAAATAGGTTAAATGATTAAGCAACAAAAAGGGGTATTTACTTTTGTTTGTCTATTTTTGGTTTTGATGATTTAAAAATACCTTGTGTATTAAACTTCTTGGTATATTCTGAATCGCATAAGCATGTTATATCATTAGCAAAGTGGTTCTGCTCACCTAGGATATATTAGCAAAGCTGTTTTGTTCACCTATAAATTGAGGGATGCCATGTGGCACCAAGGTTAAGCATATTTGTGGCATAATATAGTGGCATATTTCGATACATACATATTGCCATACATCACAATTTTATTTTCAGTGATTTCAGTTACAGTTTTGTTTCAGTTGGTTTACTTTCAATACTTCCATTTAGTTACCATTTTTACTACTTTCAGTTTCAGCGTTTAGAATTACAATTTCAATTTGCTTCAGTTGTCTGTAGTTCGATTTCTATTTTAATTAAATGTTAAATAAAATCCCTTAAATGGAAGAACATATAAAATACAATCTAAAATTTATTTTGACTCATTGTTTAACAAGATTTTTATCTTTTTGGTTAGGGTCATAGTATTGTGAAACCGACAATACCAGATCCTGAGTAGTTGGAGAGCCAGCTTTAGAGGCAACTCAGGAGATCCAGGAGGAGCTAGAGGAGAATTAGCCAGTCCATCACTTACATATTGTCTTAGTTTATTTTTTGTTGTGAGATGAGAGACTTTTACTGGTCATTTCATTTTAAGCTATGATTTGTAATAATTAAACTTGAGATGTATTTTTTCTTTCTTTACTGAGATGAATATTTATACTTAGCTGCTGTGATGAATGTTATGGATGAATACTAAGATTTTCACACTATGTTATTACTACCACTTAGTATTGTGATGTGATCGACATAAATATCATATAAGATACTCGTATACATTGGGTATTTACTCATCATCCCTTGTAAACCCAAGGTGTATAAGTACCTCAGATATTAAACTTCTCTTAAGAATTAGTTCTCAGTAATAAATAAGATTAGAGAAAGTTCAGCCTTCCTGAATAATGCACCATTCTGACACCAATCATGTTATCATTAACCTTTTTATTGCGCACAATGATGGGACGGGACATTACACTTAGTCTCGGGAAGTTGGGTGCCATGGGGTAGTGTAGCGCCTGAGTCTCGGGAAATTGGGCTCTAAAGTGTGCTATAATGCTTAAGTCTCGGGTCGTTGGGAGTTGTGGCACGATGTAGAGCCTTTCTCTCTATGATTTTAGCGCTATGGCACCTTACTCTCGGGAACAAGGACATTGTGGCAAGCTATAGCACGCTGTAATGCACTACAGTGCCAATTTCATTCAATTTTCCTTTCCGCTTCAATTTGATCTCTGCTTACCTGAAATGCTATAGATACACACTAAAAATGCAACTAATCCTAAGAAAAACATAAACTCTAATGCAAACTTCTCTATGTTTATTGGGTTCATTAGTTATTAACAGATGGTGATGAACTAGAAAACTTTAAAGAGATGCTTCAGGTGAATGATTCAATCAAGTGGGAGGTTTCCATGAATGATTAAATGACATCACTCATGTCGAATGGGACATGGGAGTTGGCAGCTCTACCAGCTAGAAAGAAAGCTCTTCCGAATAAGTGGATTTACTAGCTGAAGGAAGAAGTATATGGGAGCAAACGCTACAAGGCGAGGTTTGTAGTAAAGGGCTTTCAGCAGCGACGTGGAGTTGACTACAGTGAGATCTTTGCCCTAGTTACGAAGAAGTTCTTTGTAACTCTGTAATCCTTTTGATTCTTAGTGGAATTTTTGTATGGTGTGGCTCCATGGTTTTTCCCATCTTTGAGTTTTTCACGTAAAATCCTTGTTATTTGGATGCTTGTGTTTAGATGCATGTGTACGTGATGTTTCTATTTTGATGTGCTTGGTTGATTTCGTCGTTTACTTGGTAACTGTCAACGTATTCCTGATCCTCGAGCGTAAAATCTCTTCCGCTGCGGTGCTCGTGCTCATCTCACAACAATGACACTTTAAAATAAAATTTTCCAGGATACATTTTATAAGTTAAGTAATAAAAATTTAAGTCACGGTGGGGTTAACTACACCCAATGATTAATTGTATTTTAGTAAGAGAATAATTTTCACCGCTTATAACTTATGTGAATCACTATTAATAACTTTCACCGCTTATAACATAGAAATGTGTCAATATTCAATCTTATATGTGTTGTGAGTTTACTATTGTTTACTGCATAAGAAATATGATACTTAAGTATCCAGAGAAATATAATTGGAATCAAATATTTTGACACGTTTCCTATATTTGAGTAGAAGCTCAATGAGTAAGAGATAGCTTGAGAAAAACAGCCATCTTTTGGAGAAGCAAAGAGAATAAACTATTTAAGCCTTATTTTTAATGCTTTCATTGTCCAAAAAATGCAGTGATGTAATAACAAATGTCATGAACTTCGTTTATTTTATATTTTCATAGATGGAATGTTTCATTTTGACTCTTTGTATATTTGACAAGATGTATTCTACCTGCCTCTAATCCTGAGCCGGATCTCCCCATAAACTAAGGCT
This sequence comes from Gastrodia elata, assembly GCA_016760335.1. Classification (NCBI taxonomy): domain Eukaryota; kingdom Viridiplantae; phylum Streptophyta; class Magnoliopsida; order Asparagales; family Orchidaceae; genus Gastrodia; species Gastrodia elata. Next base: position 31,602,537 of record CM028681.1, read on the forward strand.
CTTTGGGATTTGATTTGAAGAGACCAAGACCACCTCTGTAATACTAACTGAATATCAACAAATGGACAACTGTTAATACTTTGGATCATTTCAGAAAATTAATCTACTCCTGAAGACGTTGCCGGCCTTCAGTCTCCTCGTTAATAACTAAAACACTAAAGGAAGTTGGAAAGGGTTAGCAAGCTTCCACCATTACCAAAAAATTAAATATATATGATCAAAAGCTGAATTGGCTTCTTAGTGGGCTTCCATTCAAGGGTGATGTTCTCTTCTGACTGCTACTTTGGCCTGGCACCGTCGATTGACTGAAGTTTGTTTAGTTTGATATTTATTTGTCAATGATTTGTAATTATTGTTTCCAAAAAATACAAAATGAACCATTAACAACTTTGAGCTCCTGCTTCAAAAGAAAAAAAAAACAATTTTGACCTCAGTGAACTTGCATTGGAATCTCCGCTTCACTAATCTGATCAAGAAAACCAAGCAATTAGAGTGAAGGTGAGAAATTATTATCTATGACAGGAGCAGTCCTCGTCAATCCAGCACAGGGCAACTTCCTCCCGTCGATCCACATAAACTCAAGCACTTCCCCTGCATCAGCCTCCGCTCTCATCTCACTCACTCTCTTCCTCCGAACTAGTCTTAGCACCCAAATCCCCACCCCAAAGACCAGCAAAGAGGCACCCACAACCCCACCCAGACCCACAACTACCCACTTCCGCCAGTTCTTCTCTTTCCCGGAAATCAAAGCCACCAACCCGAAACGCCCCAGACCTTTCGTCGAACACATTCCGTGCACCTCCTCCCCATCCAAGCTGTACTCCCCTGCTTCTCCAAACCTGGCGCAGTACATCACCGTTAGGCTGTCCACTGCTGGGAATTCAATTGTGATGAACTCATCATCCTTTGCCGCAACCTCGATATCCCTTTCATTGTCCGAAGCATCGTAGGCAATGAGGCCGAGAACCGACGAAACTAGAGAGTAGCCGGCGGTAACGTGGCCACTGTAAAGGGAAGCCGAGAGGTTGTGGCCTAGGTTGTAACTGATGAATAGTAGTCTTTTTCTAAAAGGATTGGGGAAGATGCCTGGGGGGATGTGGAAAGAAGTCAAATTGGCTCCTTGCTGCCAAAATGTGCTGCTTCTTAGTCTTATGGCTGTGGCTTCAACACCCAAGGCAGTGAGGTTCGAGGGAAGTGGTACTTCGAATTCCGTTCCAGTGTGACGGAGCTCCATTGTGCCAAAGGAAGAATTTTTAATGGTGGAGATGAGGGACTGATCATCTCCGAGGGAGAAGGAGAGAAGAGAGAGGAAGCAGAGCGTTTGGGTTGAGAGGGAATGAGGGTTGATGGTCATGGAATTTAGTTTAGCCACGGGATTGAAATTTTTGGTTGTGTATATCATCAAGGGGTGACCAATTGGTACTCTCGAAATGGAGGGGAAAATGAGGCCATGGATAATAACAACGGGGGGCTGATTTTCTTCGCCGTCCATGAAAACTGAGGCTATAAATATTTGATGCAGTTTCATTCACTTAATTTTTAATTAGTTTAAAATAGCTCTTAAAATCAGCATTAGTGATTTTCCAAATGGAGCAGTTTGAGACCCCCAAATACTCTTTTTTTTCTTTTTTTTTTTTTTTTTGCTTATTCTCTTTATCATTACTCTTAATTATTGGTTCAAAGACTATAAATCATATATATTGAAATGATCAAAAGCTTAGATTTCAACTCTTGATTTTTGGTCCAAAGATTTAACTTTGCTTATTGCTCCATAAGATCATCAATCACATTTAGGGATGAAAGCACTCCTATTTCCCCATAGTGGTAAATTGAGTTTAATCAAATATATTCTCAACAACACCTTACAATTTATTGGTTAGAAGTTCTCAATTAATATCATTCTTGATAAATTTTTATGGATCGATGACATTTGATGTGGAGGAGGAGCCTCTAGTTCTTTGGAATGAGCACATGGAGATACGATATCGATTTTAGGTGTATCGTGTAAAGTTGGGAAGCTTCAAAAATTTATTTGTTAAGATTCTCCACTCTTCAAAGTTTTGTTGGAGTTTTTGATACTCCAAATTTATGGATGTACATAGTTTTTTTGTAATTAACATAAATATATGATGTTTAAATCATAACTTGTGCTAATTTATGAATGCATAATAATGGTCAATTTGTAATCGACGGAAAATAAAATTATCATAATAACAATTTAATTTGCAACCGACAGATGAGTAAAATTATTATAAATAGGTATTGTTGGGTTCATCTCAAGGCAAGCGATGCATTTGTATTCTTCTTTCATACATAGTGAAATTCACTCTCTCCTCCTTGTGGACGTAGATGATTCTCACCAAACCACGTAAATTATTGTCTTTTATGATTTATGCTTGTGAACTTCAGTGAATTATTTTCTTAATTTTAATTCTTGCTTCAATGATCAGTTTAGAGATTTATTGTTATTCAAGAACTTTGTTGTGATCTCCACAAGTGGTATTAAAGTGATCATTATGCTGCGAAAATTATTGTTCATGCTATAGATTTATATTGCACAATCATTGCAGAGGGAGGAGAAACATCATCAGTGAGTGATGCGTTTGAAAGATCTGTGCATCAAATTGTGACACCTTGTGAAAATTGATATTATTAAATTTGATGAGAATAATATCTTTAGAATGTGATGCTGCAAGATGATAGATGCACTGTGTGCGCATATAGATTGATTTGCAATTATTTTATGCAAGACATCAAGTATTCTGTGATGACAGAAACTTCTGTAGTGAAGCTATGACAAACACTGGAGAACAAGCAGTCGACGAAGAGTGTGGAGAATCAACTCCAGATAAAGCGGAGGCTCTATATACTGTAGATGCGTAGAGGTATCTAAATTGATGAGCGTATAAACGATTTCACTAAATTGTTGGCAGATCTTTTTAATTTGGATGAAGATACAGATGATGAATACAAGGCACTTCTTCTATTGAACTCTCTTCCGGATAAGTATGAAAACTTCACCATGATGCTCAGTCATTAGAAGGAGAGCTTGAGGTATGATGAAGTGACAACAATGTTGTTGAATAATGAACTTCGATAAAGAGACAAGAAGTATCCTAAGTCAGAGATGACTGAAGCACTTACCCTCCAACACGGAAGATCTAAGAAAAAGAAAGAATGAAAGAAGAAGAATTGTGGCTGCAATTAGAAGAAGGATAAGTCAAGGGGTTGAAGCCTTGGGCACAATCAGTGTGCCTTTTATTTAGAGAACAGCAAGTAGAAGAAAGACTATCCAAAATTGAAAAACATGAGAGGGGATTCATAAGAAACTGAAGCAAGAGTTACACAAGTGAACTTGATGTAATACATAAGCCTACACAAGAGCATGTAATGACAAGGTCATACTCAAGGAGTTTGAAGGAGGCTATCAGGTCATGACGAGATGCTTTTGTGAATTAGTTATATATTTTATTTGCCTATATTTGTCTAGAGTTGTTACCTCTTTTAATCTAGTCTAAATTGCTTAGAAACCTTTCCATTGCTTTCCAAACATCATTTTGAGCTAATCTTGGAATTTTGAGCTAATTTGGAAATCGATTGATTTTAATAAATATTTTAATCAAACTAAATAAATAGAAAAATAGAAAAATAAATTTGACATTTGATTGCATTTTTTAGTACATCACCCCAAAATTAGCTATGAGTGAATTTTTGGAGCTCATTTGATCAAAAAATTTTCATTAAATTAAATGGAATAATTTTTTTATTAAATAAAATTAATTCAAATTAATTAATTAGCGATTTAACATCTAATTAGCCATTTAAGGAGAAATGGCGATGAACCATTGTTGTTTTTAAAATACAGTACAACCAGATCAAGTGATATGGGCTATCCAGTCGTTTCTTCAAGTCCTATTGAGCGGTTGAGCTCCATTCTATAGCTTAATCGTTGGATCGAGGCTAGATCCAATGGATAGATATCCATCCACGATCAAACAAATTGCGTATTTGATCTGGGTCGTTCGAGCGATCCAGCAACCTAGATTGACAGGGTACTGTGCTCCTGTCATTTCCTCAAGTGAGGCCACGGTCGCTGGTTGTGCTCAGGGGCTGTGTTACGACCCCATTGTCCTGTCATTACTTAGCTTCCATTTGGTTGAGCTCATACCTCAAGAAGGCTTAGGACAGTCTCCTAGCATCCATGGGTCCGCTGTGAAGCCTAGGTCACACGACAGTGGAGCTCACGCCATTCGATCGTAGAACCACTTCGATCCAACGGCCCAGATCAGATCTGAACTGCGAGCGCTAGTTCACGCCCGAAGCTCTCACGGCCTAGATCACTCTGGACCAGGCCGTTAGGATCCATGTAATCAGAACCGTCCTGCGATTATGATCGATGGATCATATGAACCACAGTACTCCTGCACTATTGATTTTCGTCCCAGAAGAGCCCCATTCCTGACAGGGAGGATTTTCATACTCCCGATCGTAGGTTTTGCCCACACTCCTTCCCTCGATCAGTTAGGCGCCATGGATGGGTCCTAAAGCCCAACTTTCCGAGAGCTCAGCCTCAACCCAGGCTCTCGGGCCAGGCCAAGCTCCTTTCCTCACCTCAGTGCATCGCTGAGGCTATAAATAGCCTCATGATTCACATTGTGAGCTTATTTTGGCTCACTAAGTGAATCAATTATTTTCTCACCTCTTTCAGTTCTCAATCTTGGTTGTTCCAAAAGCTTCTCGACATCCCTAGCTCTTGTGCATGCCAATTAGATGGTGTGTTTTGATGTTCAAAACTTCTAGCCAGTTTCTGAGGTGCGACCAGCTCCCAATTCTTCTTTGATTGCTCAGGCCTCTACAATCCGATGAACCAGGTACTCCCCTATACTACTGTGAGTTGAGATAGCTCACAGCTCTTTCTCGTGAGCTTAATCCAATGCTGCATATAGATTCTTGCAATCCAAGTACGATTAGGATGGAATTGGATGCATCAGTGGTCCGACAAAGATTTAAATAATGCAGAGCATGGTCTGAACTAGGTTGTGGCCCAGGGATGTGCTCTCACTATCTCACTTGCAATTGGTGCCCAATCGAAACACTTATTACATCTGGAAGCATTGGTGTATCAACCCTCAATGGATCGATATGGTTTGGCTAGCCAGAGCTTAGACTGGCAATAGATACTCATTCAAGCTGGCTTAGTTCAACTTAGAGTCTAGCTCGAGTAAGGATCCATTGTCTGAGCCATGCCCAATCCTCAATTCCATGGGGCATAGCTTTGTCTTGCTCAGGCGATGGTGTAGGGAGCCGGAGCTAGCTCTCTAGTGGCCTTTATGGGGAGAATTTCTTCTTACAGTGAACCATAAGAGACACAATGCTAAAATTTGGGGAGAATAGCTCCCCAATGATCCTGAACATCCCAATTTGGGCTTATAGGTTCATTCAATGCATGTTAGCATGGTTATGGTGTTGCGATAATCCGGAGGAATCAGCGTTGGCTGAAGCTTAGCAATCGAGCAATTATGGTTAGCCCTAATCGCTGTGCATCGGGACAAAGGCACGGAGAGAGATGCACAGCGTTGGGTCGTGTCAGACCCTGACCCACACAATTTTGATTTCAGGCCAAGATAATATAAAGGAATTTTTGAATTCAATTTCTTTAAAGAAATTAAATCAGAAATTAAAACCTATAGTTAATTTAATAAAATTACTTCCATTTAAAATAATTGAATAACTTTGTCAATGTAGATCCAAATCATATGAAATTATATATCATTTTAATCAAAAAAAAATGTGTAGAACAATAATATGCAAAAATATTTTAGTTTCTACAATTTATTTTATTAATTTTTCCTAATTACTCCAATGGCTTGATTAATAAATTTTAACATTTATTCTTGTCCAAATTCTTCCATTATGGTTTCTAAATGTTTATTATGGCATGTAGATCTTAATACCATGGTTGCTATAATTTTTGTAATCTTTGTTCTTAATTATGCCTAAATCCTTAAATTTTATGATTAGGGATAATTAGTATATTTTGACTTATCCTAAATGAGAACTCTTGCTGATTTGAACTTTGAAAAAGATTAAGTAACTTAATGTTATCTTGCATTTCAAGTTTTGCATAAGTAAACCTTAACCCTATATAATCAGCTTTTAACCCTAATTAAGTTCAGTAGTCAATCTGAACATAAGTTCAATTAATGATTAACACTCAATGATTGTAAGAATTTAACTAGCACTTGCTAATTTGTCATATAATCTTTAGAATAGAAAATTAGAGGAGTAGGCCTTAGGGTGGTTAATGTGTTTATTTATCTTGAGCAAACCTTAAGATCCTTGATTTTCTCCTAATTAAGAGAATTAGCATAAATCATCCTTAACAAAACATGATTGATTTGCAAAGTAATTTATCTACAAGATTATGTGATTTTATCCTATAATTTAGTGTGCTTATGGTTAAGATAGAATTTAGAAGATCAGCATGCTTGATTTTGCATTATAACCTGATGATTTAATTCATAAACCTACATGTAGTTATACTACTTGATTTAAGATCAATTATGGTTAAGTAGAAATTTTATACATTGGTTATGAGCTATAGATCATTAAGGTATAAAGATAATCTTAAGCTTAAGTAAATGTTATACCTTTAGTAGGGTTACTTTCAGGTAGGAAGCTGCCTTACTTATCTCATTTTGAGGTAAGATCTTTGATGGACATTAACAACCTTAAATGATTGCTCCTATGCCTTATGGTAGGATAACCTAAAGAGACTTGGATTAAGTTATATTTTGTGGTAGTTATCCTAAATTGAATAACTTATATATCACTTCCTTGGAGCCTTTTGTGAAGGACCTACCATAATGGAGGATTGATTCAATAATTTGTAAATCCTTGATCATTAAATAGATTGTCAGAATGAGAATTTTAGTATTATCATATGGAGATGGTAGTGCATATCTATAAAACTAATTTATTCAGTAGAATATGGGATTGGTTAATTTGCCATAAATAGAATTATAGAGTTTCAACCTTATCTTAGGTAATTTAATAAGTACAGTTTGGTTTAACATAAACATCCCAAGTCTAAAGCATGTTATAAGTTGGAGATTTAACAATTTAGTTTGAGAGAATAAAACTGTAAAAAGATTTTGTCCCTTGTCCTTTTGTGCATTGATATGTGCAGTTAAACAAACTAAGTGCTTAAAGTCACCTTCTCGGGACATACTGACCATGCATATGTACTCTTAACATATGATGTATTAAGATGTTATAAAATTATAGTATATATTAAATGTTGAATTCAATAGGATTAAAATAGCATGGCATAGTTCATACAGTTAAACTTCTGATTTGTGAAATTTTTAAGGTAAATGTGTATAAGGAATTAGGCTAAGTCCTTAGACAACAAGACGAGATACTTACTTTGGTTTTGTCTATTTTCTAGTTTTTAATGATTTAAAAGCATTTAGTCTATTAAATCCCTTTGCATATTATGAATTACATAAGCATATCATGTCATTAGCGGAGAGGTTCTGCTCACCTAAGATATATTAGCGAGTAGTTCTGCACACCTTGAATCTTTGGGATGTTATGTGACATCTTGGTTATGCATATTTGCGGTATGAAATTCTGTGGCATCTACAGATATATATATATATATATATATATATATATATATATATATATATATATATATATATATATATATATATACAGTGGCATACAAGATAACTTTACTTTTTGTTATTTAAATTTACAGTCTCATTTTAGTTATTTTACTTTCAGTGTTTTTGTTCAGTTACAGTTTTCACTGCTTTAAATTTTAGTGTTTAGGTTTATATCTTAGTTGTTTTAGTTATTATACAGTTGATTTCTATTTTTATTTAATGTTAAGTAAAAATCCCTTAAATGGATTGTAACATAAAATGCACTTAAACATATTGTCTAATAAAATTTTTTCTTTTTTGGCTGGGGCCCTGTATTGTGAAACTGATAATATCAGAACCTGAGTATTTTGAGGAGCTGGCTTTGGAGGCTTCCCAGTCGGACTAAGAGGAGCTAGTGGAGCATTAGCTAGCTCAGCTATTACTTACTATTTTTAGTTACTTTCTGCTGTGAGTTGAGAGATATTTACTGCTCTTTTCCTTTTTAAACTATGGCTTATAATAATTTATCTATGAATATATTTTCTCTTTCTTTTCTAAGATGAATGTTTTTACCTAACTTTTGTGATGAATATTATGGATGAATGATATGGCTTCCGCACTCTATTATTACTACTACTTATACTTAGTACTATGATTTTAACTAATACTTAAGATAAGTATGTCATATTTATCTTAAGGATTAGTCCTTATTTCTACCTTGGGTATAGTTTCAGCAGTATTCGAAAAGCTTCAACAGCCCTTCCTGAGTAACGCACCATTCCACCGCCAATTGGGTTGTCATTAATATCTCTATTGTGCGTGGCAACGGAACATGGTGTTACAAAAGAGTCCCTCTTGGACCCACAGCTCAAGCTAGCCCAAGTGAACTTAAGCCCAAAACTAGCCTAGATACCCACTTATGGGGTTAGTTCATGCCAATATTACTCACTATGAGTCTATTAAGCTATAAAAAGATCAGTAAACCTCTTCAAAACCCAAAAAGGTCATATTAGGCTATGTCAAGCTAACATAGAACACATCAAATCCATTTAAGACCATTTGAGCTTGTTCAAGCAAGCCCAACTGACCAAAATTAGGCTTGACTCAATAACTTAGCCAAAGTGACTTGAATCAATCCTATAAGTCATAATAAGAGCTTTACCACTAAAAGAAATCATAAAATTTAGATTTGGTTCGATCAATGATCGCTTGGCCAATTGGGCTAGCCCCAAGCAAGCCCAAAGTGACCCCTTGTAACGCCCGTCCCGTCGTCGCCCACAACTGAGGTGTTAAAGACCAATCAATTGGCGGCAGAACGATGCGTTACTCGGGAAGGATTGCTGAACTTCCCAGAATGCTGCTGATACTCTACCCAACGTAGAACTGGGGACTAATCCTTAAGACAAGTGTGATATTCTTATCTTAAGTAATAGATAAGGTACTTACATATATTGGATTGATGAGAGGTGATTTTAATAAGAATCCAATGTATATGAGTATTTGCATCACTCACATGTCGATTACATCATAATACTAAGTATAAGTAGTTATAATAATAGAGTGCGAAAGCTATAGCATTCATCCATAACATTCATTACAAGAGTTAAGTAAAATATTCATCTTAGAAAAGAAAGAAAAATTACATCCATAGTTAAGATCACAAACCATTGCTTAAATTAAAAAGGGCAGTAAATGTCTCTCAACTCACAATAGAAAGTATCTAAAAATAGTAAGTAAAAGTTGAGCTAGGTAATGCTCCACAAACTCCTCCTGAATCTCCTAGGAAGCCTCCAAAGTATGCTCCTCAAACTACTCCGGATTTGACAAATTGTCAGATCCCAAAATGCTAGTTTCTTGAGAAAAAGAATTAAAAAAAAGTGCCTCATGTTAGATAATAATTCTAACACATATAAAGCTGCAACCTATCTTATTATAGTTTAAAATAATCAACATTTTAAAAGAAACATAACACAATTGCAAAAAATAATTGAAAGATATAAAATTGTACGAAACTGAAAGAAAAGTAAAATAGTAACTAAAATACAAGTGCTGAAAACAATAATCTGTAAAGAAACTGAAACTGAATAAAACACTTAAATAAAATTATGTTGTATGCTAATGTATGTATATATATATATATATATATATATATATACTTGAATATGCCACTGAATATTATGCATCAAATATGCATGATAGACTGTAATTACATATCTGCGCTTGCACGCAAGTGTACATGGCTTGAAGTAATAATTTGGAAGGTAAGTTCTGAGATTTATCGTCCTCAGGCAATGGTGTGTTTTATTACTGAGGTATATCTATATTCAATAATATTTAACGGTATGATTTCAGTTTTTGATTTGGTTCCATTAACAAAGCAAAATTTAGAGTTAACAAACTATTTGATTTAGAGAGGAGAGTTGGGTTTTCTCCATATGAATCGATAGGGACTCATGTTAAATTACTTCTCAAGCACCATTCATTCTTTCATAGTCATGCCAAATAATCAAGTATATATTGTATTCCTTAGAGTTGTCATCTAATTCCTACAAGTTTAAATCTTATGCATGAAATGAACATGCTAGGGTTCTATTTCAGTACAAAAATTCTCATGAGATCACAATTAGAGCATCATAGTTTTCCTATATCTAAGTGTTCAAGATAGTAATTTTAATTAGGCAATCTCATGAGTATTGATTCCACTAACAAGCATCTCGTGCATCATGTGCAGTTCAGATAAGAAAGTGACTTCATTAGGCTCCATGGATTATGTCACTTCATTCATGAGCTCTCAATAAATCCTCTTCCTCCTTTCACATATGCTGAGCAATGGAGCTTTGTTCGTAGGTCTTAGCTCACACGCTTTTTGACCTCTTGATTGAGCTTAGAGCATGGTGCAGTTAGGCTCAAGAAATTCTCACATAGTTTTAAGCATTGATGCACACATGCCCATCTCTAAATCAAGATGTGAGCTATGGAGCATAAGATATTTATTTTGATGTTCATATTTATAATTATATTTTCTTAACATATTTTTTTATTTAGTCCACAGCATGATTTTTGAGTGATTTCATTAAGTCATTCAAACACATATTTTTTTATTAACTGCTTAAGGAACTTCTCCAATATTCATTAAGTCCCTTACATTTTACGATGGACTCAGCCCAACCCTCTCCAAGGGGGTCTAGCCTTCCATTACAGTTGAGATAAAAAGAAAAGCATACAAGGATGAAGATCCTTTTATGATCCACTAAAAAGAAATCAAAAGAAAGATTAGGAGTGTACTAGGAACAACCCTTATTGGGGTTCTTTGGATTTCTATCTTCTTCCTCTCTCTTTTCCTTTAGCTCCCTAGTGCAGCTTTTACTTCTTTCTCCTCTAGAAATAACCTCTTCAACCTCCCTTAGAGAGGTCTCCTTCTTCTTCTATGAAGCTCCTAAAAATTTGGAATTTTGGAGTGAAAATGGGAATCCTTCTCATGTCAAAGAGGTTGCATTTATAGAGGAGTCATCCTCTTTTGCCTTGTATTCAAATTCTGCTCTTTTCCCTCCACCATTCCTATTGTAATGAGTGTAAATCTCACTTGATGCATGAAATGATTTCTCCTTTTTGCAATTTTAAATCTTGTAATTATTTCAAAAAACCTTCTTTTTCCCTTAAAATAAGCTATTGGCAGAGGATATATCAGCTGGGAGATAAGCTGCTAGCTGGGGGTCTTGTCCCAGCTGCAATTAATGCCCTTAAGAGACAGAAAATACAATGCCCAATGTAGCGCATTGTAGCACGTTGTGGCGCGCTGCAGCAGTTTAAGTTTGTAACCTCATCCGCAGTAGCGCGCTATAGCATCTTTATCTTTTGACCTTGATCTGCGGTAGCGCACTGCAGCGCGCTGTGGCGCACTGTAGCAAATTAAGTTCGAAAACTTATTCGCATTAGTGCGCTACGACGCGTTGTGGCGCACAGTAGCATCCAGGTTTCGAAGTTTGTGTCCGCTGAGCCCTTATGTTCATCCACGGTCGTGCGTTGCAGTGCACTCCGGCGCGCTATAGCGACTTAATATCAAAAACTTACCCGCAGTAGCCAGTGTAGCGGCATCTAGTTTTGATGTATCTTCCGTTATGGCACATTGTAGCGAATTAAGTTCAAAAACTTACCCGCGATAGCAGCTGCAGTGGTTTAATTCAAAAACTTACCCGCAGTAGAACGCTGTAGCGAATTAAGTTCAAAAACTTACCCATAGTAGCGCGCTGTAGCGAATTAAGTTCAAAAACCTACCCCACGATAGCGCGCTATGGTGCACTGCAGCGATCTAAGTTCGATTCTTCCTCCGCGGTAGCGCACTATGGCACGCTGTAGTGGAATTGCTCCAGATTTTGGGAATCCCCTTGGATTAGTGCTTTCTGATTGCCAATAGCTAGAGCGCGCTGTTGCGGTTTTCTCCCAGAAATTGTAGAAATACTCCAGATTCTCCCAGAATTTGATGTGCTCTCATTTTTCTTGAAAATGAATATAATTTTATCAAAGTAGGCAGTTTTTAATATGGATTTGAATGAGGTTTTCTTTTATTTATGGTATAAATTATGGATTAATCACATCCCACACTTAAATTCTTGCTCATCCTCGAATAAGCTTAAAAAATGATTTTTTCTGTTTTTAAAGTATGAAAGTCAAAGTCTTAATATCAATTGGATGATTATTATCATTCAAACTTGTGTAACTGAAATAATTTGGCAAATTTTCAGCCACTAAACATTTCTAACTCTAGTTATGATCCTTGGTTGTTTGACTAGTCTCCAATTTCAAGTTTGTAATGCTTGGTACATCATGATGGGAGAGGTTCTAAAGAGTATTTTACTTGACTCAGCTATTTGAACATTAAAAATCTTTTAAAATTGAGAGATCCAATATATATATATATATATATATATATATATATATATATATATATATATATATATATATATTATGTCAACTCATAGTGGACATTGATACCAAGGCCAAACTTTTGAACAAAGAACCGATGACCTCCTCAAACTCTTACTTAAGAAAATCTCACTCTCTCAATACATGATTTTTGAATTAGAATTGAAGCGCTATAGTTGAAAGCCAATGAAACGTCACCAACTCTACTTGCACCAAATGAAAAAAATGACCATCTTTCTAGCCAAGAAGGTCATCACAATGAGTTTATATCATCTCATCTTACTCCACAATCACCAACTATACCACAATGCAATCACCTCTTAAGTCATGTTAATGATTATTAAGATCTAGATAGTATACATCCCCAAAACTATCATAGGATATAACAAAATTTTTGGAGACCTAATGGCTATGTGCAAAGGTATCATCAAGATCCATTTCCTCCTTGCACATATGAGCCCTTACATAATATGGGTCAACGTATTATGGCATCATGAACAAAGCACCAAGACTTAGATGTTGATATTGTCCATAGGGTAAAGATAGACCCGCCCACTTTTGATGGACGACTCGACGCAAAAGTTTTTCTTGATTGGCTTATTGATATAGATCAATATTTTGATTGGATGCAAATGTTTCGCGAGAGAAAAGTACGTTTTGCTAGTATGAAGTTGATAGGCCAAGCTAAAACATATTGGATTAATCTTGAGCGTAAGAATTAACGAGCTGGGCAACCACCTATTTCTTCTTGGGATGAGATGAAAGAAATCTTAAAACAAAAATATGTGCCCTAACCTTTCATGATCAGCTCATGGATGACATGACTACACTTAGGCAAGGAGCTATGTGTGTTGCTAATTATATGACTCATTTTGATGAATTGTTGACCCGTAATGACGTTATTGAAGATCATCAAATAACAATTTCTTGATTTCAAATTGATTTAAGAGTAGATATTCGACAAGAAATGTTAACTCGAGAGGTTTACATTCTTGAGGATGCATTTCAACTTGCTACTCAATTTGAACAAATACCTCAAGTCTCACACCCATAGCAAATAAACAACCTCATTATAAATTAATTCCCAGCATCGCTCCATTGCCCCAATTCCCCAATCTTCCAAACCATCAAATGATCATAAAGGAAAGACACCCATTGTGTCAAATTCAAAAGCTTCAAGCATAACTTGTTTCACATGTGGCAAAAATGGGCATTTTGCAAGTACTTGTCCACGTAGAAATCTATTTATAGATTCTAAAACTATTGAATACAATAATTATTGTGATGATGATCTAGTTATAGTTGACCCTTGTGAAGAAGCTAGTGATGCAGATGAAGTATTAAATGAGCCACACATAGCTGTTATGAGATGTGCATTAACTACCCCTCAAAAGGACACTGATTTGAAACTTACATCAATTTTTATACATATTTTAAAAGTGGTGACAAATCTTGTAAGCTTATCATTTATAGTGGAAGCTGTATGAATGTTATTACTACATCAGCCTTAGTTAGGATGAAGCCCACACCTGAGCCTCATCCATGACCCTACAATGTTGCATGGGTCAACAAAACTTCTATCTCTATATCTCAACATTGTCTTGTCCTAATATAATTAGGAGCATATTCTAATAAGATTTGTTATGAAGTTCTTTCTATGGATGTTTCCCATATACTGTTAGGAAGTATAACAACCCTAGTTGTTATCATAACTAAATTTAGATTAATTAAGCCAAACAAAGTTTTAATTTTGATTTCATTTGACTCATTAAGTCATTTAAACCTAACCCTAGAAGTTTGGGATCACTCGGAGCTAAATTAAGAATTTTAGTATTTTTGCCTATTTTTAAGCCCTGGAAAATACCTAAATTAAATTGATCTCCAAATTAAAATATGATTTTATTTTTGAATTCCTCATACCCTAATTAGCTAAGGGTGAATTTTTGGGAATTTTTGGAGCTCATTTAATCCTAAATTGGATTTATAGAATTAATTAGAATTTAAATTAATTATTTAATGAATTAATATTAATTAAATTAAATATATTTATATTTTATATATTTGGGATTTGCTGTCGGGACCGTGGCAGATCCGCTGCGGGGTCCCGACAGCGGCGCATAGGATATAGCCATCCGATGCCTTAGCACGCATCCGAGCACATTTAATCCAACAGCGGGATCCCATCCGAGTTAAGATATAATCCTAGGCGTCAAATCCATTGCGCACATCTAACGGTTACCATCTATCCCGCTTAAGTAATCCATCTAGATCGTCCAGAGCCAACGGTCGATCCATCCGACGGCTCTGAAGTCCCCGAGCATTGTGAACTTTTGTTCACCTCTCGACCTGTCGCCCGCAGGTCCCCCATGACAACCAGGCAACCTCCAGCCCCCGTGGTAGTATGGGAGGATGTCGAATTTCCTCTCCTATCCTCAGCGCGACCTCCTGTCGATAATATCTTCTCTGAAATGCCCCTGGTCATTGCTCCCAAGCCTTCCCTTTGGTCCAAGCTAATGCCATAGAGCCCAAGCTTTGGAAGCCATCCCTAATGCTCCTAAGGCCTATAAATACCTTCAGGATATCACAGTGAGTCCCTTTGCTCACTGTGAATCCTCAATTTCCTATCTGATGTCCCTTAGAGCTCTCGTCTCTCTCGGCAATTCCTGGCATTTTTGAAGCTTTGAACCATTGTTAGAGGGTCCGTCTGGTGTTCAGACTCCCTGTGAACTTGCATTTGCTACTTGGGAAACTCCAGGACACCTCAATTCCTCTCGGCCATGCCTGCAACCTCAGTCTTCAGGTACAGCCTTCTCCCACTGAATTTTTTAAGTTCAGTTCTTCATTCTGCCTCTGGATTGAGCCTCTGAATGTCATCTAACTAGCCTTAGCCACTTAGGAAACCAGTTGTGATTGTCACCAAAGTTTGAGCTAGCTCTGATCGATCGTATCGATCGATCGAGCTAGCAGCAGAGCCATAGCTGAGTCCGAGTAAGGACCCAGCGATCGGCTGCACCCCAGGTTATGAAACCTTGGGGGTTCAACTCGCCTCACCTCACTGATGGTGTAAGGATCGAGCCCCGTCTGTTTAATGGCTTCTATGAGGAGAATTATCCCCTCACAATGAACCCTAATTATCTAAAATTGGAAGTTTTGGTGGAGTAGCCACTCAGCGTTCTAGTCTGTCCCAAATATGGCTTATAGGTTCAATCGACACGCCTTGACTTCCTGAAGGAGTGGCGATTGAATGCCGGTTATGGCGTGGTCTATCGGCGGCAAATTTTACCGTCCAAGGTACCCTCCCCACGGCTGTCTGTGAAGGGGGTATCGGGGACGATGCTACTGGCACATCGAGCTGGGCTCGCCCAGGCCCACGCAGTGCGACAGTACCAGCCCAGCCGGGCCCCACTCTGGCCTGTGAGGTTTGATATCCGGGTCAGGTAAATTAATTCATTTAAGAATTATTTTCCTTCTTAAAAATAAAGGATAAATAAGTTTAATTAAAAACCCAATGATTCCAATTTAAATAAACATTCAGACTATATTAATGAAATAATTTATTCAATACTTATCCAAATGATATGATCCAATATACTATTTTAATCAAAAAAATGCAAGGAATAATAATATATAAAAAATAAAAGATCCAATGGTTAGATCTTATACAATTTCCTAATCTTTCTCTATTTTTATTTAAATCATAATAAATTCATTAATTATCCAAAAATATTAATTAAGGTCTCTGATTGCTCGTGAGACTTTATAGAACCTATGTAGACCATTAAAAGTAATTTAAGATCTTTAATTTTACTAATCACTCCTTAATTACCCTAAAATAAGATTAGTGGATTAAGTCTTGATTTAACCTTTGATTCTGGTAAATCTAGTTTCTAATGCCTCATTAAGTATAGTAGAGCCTTTAAATATGTTTGGATCATTCTAGTATGCCCAAATTTCCTTAATCACCTTAATTAGCTTAAAAATGTAATTAATGCTAATTAAGCTAATTAGATTACCAAAACCTAAGATAAGTGTGTATCCTACTTCATTAACCAATATGGAGCTCATTAAAATAGACTTGAACCAATTTAGATGATTAAATCTTAAAATCTCATTTTTAGCCTTAAGAGGGGTATTTTGGTCATTTTGACCAAAATGTGTTTAAGTACCCTTAAACCTTTGAATTCTCAATTAAAGTAATAATAACTAGTAATGTAATGTATTAACATCAATTGCTAAGTGGTATCATTTCTTGAATGAATCCTAGTGTTAAACCTTAAAGCTCTTAAGTAAGCTCTTAAGATCTTAAGTGATCTTAAGACCCTTATAAAAGACTTAGCTTAAATTAATATTAATGTTAAAGTTTCTAATCCTAGCTATCCTACCAAAGCTTATTCATGAATTATAGTCTCAATGAAAGTATAAGCAAAAGCTTTAAAGAACCTTAAACTTAAACTTATTAGTTTAGATCTAAGTGATTAGAACTCAGATCTTAGATCTCAGATCTTACACTTTAGACGTTAGATCTTCTAATTGGATTGAATTACCTTCATTTAGAATTCCTTACTTGATTAATTGTTTGACCCTTTTGAAACCTTCCTTGTGGGTGTAGGATAGATTCAATCTATAGAATAACATAATTATCCTAAAGATTGAATATAGATCTTAGATTCTTAGTTCTTAATTGATTATTTTATCTTATAACCTGTAGAGTGACCTTTCAGTTGAGATCTTAGTTTCTGAATCCTTTAGCTTATAAGATTCCTTATCTTTAATTTGGGTTTTAAGTGTGAACCTTAGATCCTTATTAGGATATTACATTGGATTCAGGATTTGAACACCAAAGTGGAGTTTGGATCCAGAATCCTTAATCTTAATTTACTTATCAAGATTTGGTTTAAGAGAGGAAAGTAATAGCAATTAAGTCACTGACTTATTTACTTTGAATCTTTATAGTCATCATATGATCTTGAATTAGAACTTGTTAAGTTCTAATTTTAACATTAAGGTCGTGAATCTGGGATTATACTCGATAGCTGGATATTGGAGATCCTAAACTTGTATCTTCTCAAAATAGTTAGTTGGATAAATTAGACAACAATAGATTTCACATAAGACTAGATTGAGTCTCTTGCTTACTTTGACTTTGATTGCTTTACACACCTTGAATATTGAGCCTCATTTTTTAAGCATAATAGGTAAACTTAGGATATGGAAGATACATTTTAAGCTAGTATTTAAAAAGCATAGCATTCATTCAATTCTTTCAGTGCTTTCAGTTAGTAGAGTATGTCCTAGCTTAGTCTGCCTCTTCAGTTCTAGTTTTGTTATAAAATAAACTCAGACCTAGCTATGAGGATGTCTAGGATGGATACATGTCTTACTCTATAAGTTCAACTTGGACCTAGCTCTGCGATGCCTAAGATGGATACATGTTGAACTTTCAGTTCAGAGGTCCTGTATGGTCTATTTTTGTTATGAAAATACTATGTCTTAGGCTTACTCCTACTTCAGTTCAATTTTTAGTATTTGTTTTTCTTTGCCACATGTTTCAGTGGCCTTACTTTAGTGCTTGGCTTACTTTGCCGCATGTTTTAGTAGCTTTACTTTCTGCTCATTCATGTACTTAGCTTACTTTTGCCACATGTCTCAGTGGCCTTTTCATATTAAATCTGCATGCTTGTATATATGCTCTTATTAGTTAGTTATTAAATATTTACATATTATGATGCTAGAATGGTATGTTCATTTCAGCCCTTGCGTTCCTTATACACTCAGCATGTATCCATGTGATCATAAGCATGTTAGGATCATATTTATTTCAGTAGTTATAGTTATTTTGCTTTTAGCCACACTATATTTAATTGATGTTTTGTATGTTATTTTTACATACTTGTTGATTAGCTATAAATAATTAGTTTAGGGCTATCCCGTTCTTTGTAGCTTGTAACATCTTATAATTCTTGCATGTTTAAAATCTTTAAATGTGATATCTTAAATATTCAGTTCACTTAAATAGCCTAAAATGTACTTAGACAATTGTCTAACTGCAACTTTTTTTTTTGTTGGCTGGGGCCCTGGCATTTGTGATACCGACAAACATCAGATTTGGAGCTGTTCGTAGGCAATGCTACAAAAGAGGAGCTGGTGCAGGAGGAGAATCTTCCTACTTCTGTTTTGATAGATTCTCATTTTTCTTGCAGTGAGA
The DNA here is from genome assembly GCA_016760335.1 of Gastrodia elata. Lineage (NCBI taxonomy): Eukaryota > Viridiplantae > Streptophyta > Magnoliopsida > Asparagales > Orchidaceae > Gastrodia > Gastrodia elata. Next base: position 31,621,317 of record CM028681.1, read on the forward strand.
TTGAGAGATCCTTACTTTTATTTAATTCAGTTTGTAATAATTAAATTCTGGATGTATTTACTTTTTGCGCTTTGATCTGAGATACTGTTTCTTTTACTCTCTTATACTATGCAATGATGTGGATATTATATTATATTATTTCTTGCTTCTGCTATTTTGATTTATAATGATGTATGTTTATAATTCCAGGTGACAATTCCTTGGCTTAAGGCAGGGTGGGTCCTACCTGACCTTACTTATAATGGGGATTTACCATAATTGGAGCACCGTACTCCCCGTATTTATACTAATATCAGTATTAGCATGGCCGTGGAGGGTACAGGGCTCCACAGTTGGTATCAGAGAATACCATAAGGTGTCAAAATGGGATCTGTGATTCCTTTCAACCTAATAGACCCTGAAGTACAAACATCAAGGTATAAAATCCACAACATGGTACTATCAGTAACTCTCTGAAAAATGTAGAATGAAAATACTCCTATCCTAAATATCTAATCATCTATATATAACAAAAAACTAATACATTCTATTATTAAGATCAAATGGATCATGAAGAGTCTGATTTGAAATATTATCTGCATGCCTTCGAGTTGGCTTAGAGTTATAGTTTCAAATGGAGATGTGCAATAAATATTCACAGCTCTTTTCAAGCCTAGGTGAAATTTTGGAAAATTTTGGAGCTCATTTAATCCTAAATTAGATTTATAAAATTAATTAGAGTTTAAATTAATTTATAAATGAACTAATATTAATTAAATTAAATATATTTATATTTATATATCTGGGATTTGCTGTCAGGACCACGGCGGATCTGCTGCGGGGTCCCGATAGCGGCGCATAGGATATGGCCATTTGATGCCTTAGCACGCATCCTAGCACATTTAATCCAACGGCGGGATCCCATCCGAGTTAAGATCTAATCTTAGGCGTTGGATCCATCGCGTGCATCTAATGGCTACCATCTATCCCACTTAAGTAATACATATGGACCATCCGGAGCCAATGGTCGATCCATCTGACGGCTCTGAAGTCCCCTGAGCACCGTGGACCTTCGTTCATCTCTCGACCCGTCACTCTCTGGTCCCCCCCCCCCCCCCCCAATAACCAGGAAACCTCCAGCCCCCATGGCAGTATGGGAGGATGTCAAATTTCCTCTCCTACCCTCAGCACAACCTCTCACCGGTAGTAGCTTCCCTGAAATTCCCCTGGTCGTTGCACCCAAGCCTTCCCTTCGGTTTGAGCAAATGCCAAGGAGCCCGAGCTCTGGAAGCTATCCCCATTGCTCCTAAGGCATATAAATACCTTAAGGATATCACAGTGAGTCCCTTTGCTCACTGTGAATTCTCAATTTCCCATTTTACGTCCCCTGGAGCTCCCATCTCTCTCGGTGATTCCCAGCATTTCTGAAGCTTTGAACTGCTGATAGAGGGTTCTTCTGGTGTTCAGACTCCCTACGAACTTGCGTCTGCAACTTGGGAAACTCTAGCTCACCTCAATTCCTCTCGGCCATGCCTACACCTCAGTCTTCAGATACAACCTTCTCCCACTGAATTTCTTAAGTTCAATTCTTTATTCTGCCTCTGGATTGAGCCTCTGGATGTCGTCTAACTAGCCTTAGCTACTTAGGAAACCAGTTGTGATTGTCACCAGGGTTTGAGCTATCTCTGATCGATCGTATTGATTAATCGAGCTAGTGGTCGAGCCATGGCTGTGTCCGAGTAAGGACCCAGCGATTTGCTACACCCCAAGTTATGAACCATGGGGGTTCAACTCGCCTCACCTCACCGATGGTGTAGGGATTGAGCCCCATCCATTTAATGGCTTCTGTGAGGATAATTATCCCCTCACAGTGAACCTTAATTGTCTGAAATTGGAAGTTTCAGTGGAGTAGCCACCCAGCGTTCTAGTCTATCCCAGATAAGGCTTATAGGTTCAATCGACGCGCCTCGACTTCTTGAAGGTATGGCGATTGAATGCTGGTCGTGGCGTGGTCTATCGGTGGCAAATTTTGCGATCCAAGATACCCTCCCCACGACTGTCTATGAAGGGGGTATCAGGGACGATGCTACTGGTGCATCGGACCGAGCCAGCCTAGGCCTACACGGTGCGACAGTGCCAGCCCAACCGAACCCCGCTCTGACCCGCGCGGTTTGATATCCAGGCTAGGTAAATTAATTTATTTAGGAATTATTTTCCTTCTGAAAAGTAAGGGATAAATAAATTTAATTAAAAACCATATGATTCTAATTTAAATAAATATTCACGATGTATTAATGAAAAATTTTAATTAATACTTATCCAAATAGTATGATCCAATATACATTTTAATCAGAAAAATGCAAGAAATAATAATATAAATTAAAATGAAAGATCCAATTATTAGATCTTAAATAGTTGCCTAATCTTTCTCTATTTTTATTTAAATCATAATAAATTCATTAATTATCCAAAAATATTAATTAAGGTCTCTGATTGCTCGTGAGACTTTATAGAACCTATGTAGACCATTAAAAGTAATTTAAGATCTTTAATTTTACTAATCACTCCTTAATTACCCTAAAATAAGATTAGTGGATTAAGTCTTGATTTAACCTTTGATTCTGGTAAATCTAGTTTCTAATGCCTCATTAAGTATAGTAGAGCCTTTAAATATGTTTGGATCATTCTAGTATGCCCAAATTTCCTTAATCACCTTAATTAGCTTAAAAATGTAATTAATGCTAATTAAGCTAATTAGATTACCAAAACCTAAGATAAGTGTGTATCCTACTTCATTAACCAATATGGAACTCATTAAAATAGACTTGAATCAATTTAGATGATTAAATCTTAAAATCCCATTTTTAGCCTTAAGAGGGGTATTTTGGTCATTTTGACCAAAATGTGTTTAAGTACCCTTAAACCTTAGAATTCTCAATTAAAGTAATAATAACCAGTAATGTAATGTATTAACATCAATGGCTAAGTGGTATTATACCTTGAATGAATCCTAGTGTTAAACCTTAAAATTCTTAAGTAAGCTCTTAAGATCTTAAGTGATCTTAAGACCTTTTATAAAAGACTTAGCTTAAATTAATATTAATGTTAAAGTTTCTAATCCTAGCTATCCTACCAAAGCTTGTTCATGAATTATAGTCTCAATGAAAGTATAAGCAAAAGCTTTAAAGAACCTTAAACTTAGACTTATTAGTTTAGATCTAAGTGATTAGAACTTCGAATCTTAGATCTCAGACCTTAGACTTTAGACTTTAGATCTTCTAATTAGATTGAATTACCTTCATTTAGAATTCCTTACTTGATTAACTATTTAACCCTTTTGAAACCTTCCTTATGGGTGTAGGATAGATTCAATCTATATAATAACATAATTATCCTAAAGATTGAATATAGATCTTAGATTCTTAATTCTTAATTGATTATTTTATCTTATAACCAATAGAGTGACCTTTCAATTAAGATATTAGTTTCTGAATCCTTTAGCTTATAAGATTTCTTATCTTTAATTTGGGTTTTAAGTGTGAACCCTAAATCCTTATTAGGATATTACATTGGATTCAGGATTTGAACACCAAAGTGGAGTTTGGATCCAGAATCCTTAATCTTAATTTACTTAATCAAGATTTGGGTTAAGAGAGGAAAATAATATCAATTAAGTCATTGACTTATTTACTTTGAATCTTTATAGTCATCATATGATCATGAATTATAACTTGTTAAGTTCTAATATTAACATTAAGTTCATGAATCTAGGATTATACTCGATAGCTGGATATTAGAGATCCTAAACTTGTATCTTCTCATAATAAATAGTTTGGTAAATTAGACAATGAAATAAATCACATAAGTCTAGATTGAGCCTCTTGCTTACTTTGACTTTGATTGCTTTGCACACCTTAAATATTGAGCCTCGTTCTTTGAGCATAATAGGTAAACTTGGATATGGAAGATACATCCTAAGCTAGTATTTGAAAAGTATAGCATTCATTCAATTCTTTCAGTTCTCTCAGTTAGTAGAGTATGTCCTAGCTTAGACTACCTCTTTAGTTTTAGTTTTATTATAAAATAGACTCGGACCTAGCTCTATGGATGTCTAGGATGGATACATGTCTTATTCTATAAGTTCAACTCGGACCTAGCTCTGCGGATGCCTAGGATGGATACATATTGATCTTTCAGTTCAGAGGTCCTGTATTGCCTGTTTCTGTTATGGCAGTAGTATGTCTTAGGCTTACTCTTACTTTAGTTCAGTTTTCAGTATTTGTTTTACTTTGCCACATGTTTTAGTGGCCTTACTTTAGTGATTGGCTTACTTTACTACAGGTTTCACTGGCCTTACTTTCTGCTCATTTATGTATTTAGCTTACTTTTGTCATATGTCTCAGTGGCCTTTTCATATTAAATATGCATGCTTATATATATGCTCTTATTGGTTAATTATTAAATATTTGTATGTTAGGATACTAGAATGGTATGTTTATTTCAGCCCTTGTGTTTTTTATATACTCAGCATGTATTCATGTGATCATAAGCATGTTAGCATTAAATTTATTTCAGTAGTTACAGTTACTTTTAGCCACACCATGTTTAGTTGCTATTTTGTATGTTATTCTTACATACTTGTTGTTTAGCTATAAATGATTAGTTTAAGGCTATCCCGCTCTTTATAGCTTGTAGCACCTTATAATGCTTGCATATTTAAAACCTTTAAATATGATATCTTAAATATTCAGTTCACTTAAATAGCCTAAAATATACTTAGATAATTGTCTAACTATAACCTCTCTTTTTTATTGGCTGGGGCCTTGGCATTTGTGATACCGACAAATATCAGATTTGGAGCTGTTCGTAGGCAGTGCTACAGGAGAGGAGCTGGTGCTGGAGGAGAATCTTCCAATTGTAGTTTAGATAGATTCTCATTTTTCTTGCAGTGAGATTGAGATATATTTACTTTTATTTAATTCAGTTTGTAATAATTAACTTCTGGATGTATTTACTTTCTGCACTTTGATCTGAGTTACTGTTTCTTTTACTCTTTTATACTATGTTATGATGTGGATGTTATATTATACTATTTTTTACTTCTGCTACTTTAATTTGTAATGATGTATGTTCATAATTATAGGTGACAAGTCCTTGGCTTAAGGCAGGGTGGGTCATATCTAACTTTACTTAAGTTGGGGATTTGCCACTGTTGGAGCACCGTACTCCCCGTATTTATGCTAATATCAGTATTAGCATGGCCTCGGAGGGTATGGGGCCCCACATGAAGACCCTGGCTTTATGATATGCATATTATTCATGATAGACATGCAAATATTTACTCATTTATATTTAAGGACAAAAGAGTTATACTAACTTATTCTAAGCCTAAAGAGGCAAGCTCACACTAGCCTAGGAATTCATCTAACCTAGTAGAAAAGAAATCCTTGCACATTATTAATAAGCATAAGTTTAAGAGAGAAGCTCACAGAAATATTGTATTTACTGTAATTGTAACAAAAATCTCACAACAACCTTGGGATGAAGACTTACCTATTGAGATAAGTGATCTCCTCTCTAAATTTATTGATGTTTTCCTTGATGAACTTCCAAATGAACTTCCTTGACTAAGAAGCTTCAACATGTTATTGATTTGGTTACTGGATCTTCGCTTCCTATTCTTCCTCATTATTGAATGAACCCAAATGAACATGCTGAACTCAAACGACAAGTTGATGAGTTATTATCTAATGGTTTTATTCAAGAAAGTTTATCACCTTGTGCTGTGCCTGCTCTCCTTACCCCTAAAAAAAATGGTACATGGTGTATGTGTACATATATTCATGTGATTAATAAAATTACTATTAAATATCACTTTCCCATCCCACAGCTTGATGATATGCAAGACATGATGGTTGGTGCACAAATTTTCTCTAAGATTGATCTAAGGAGTGGATATACCAGATTTGCATAAAAGAAGGAGATGAATGGAAAATAGCCTTTAAGATAAAATATGGGTTATATGAGTGGTTGGTAATGCCTTTTGGCTTAACCAATGCCCCTAGTACCTTTATGTAAGTAATTAATCACAACTTATGTCCCTTTATTGGAATATTTTTAATGGTTTATTTTGATGATATTTTTATTTTTAGTCATACTAAGAATGATCACGTAATACATTTAAGGCAAGTTTTTGAGGTTCTTCAATAAGAAAAACTATATATCCATTTGAAGAAGTGTTTTTTTATGACATCATCAATAATTTTCCTTGGATTCATTGTATCTTGTGATGGTATTTTTGCTGATCATGAGAAAATCAATGCAATTCAAAATTGGCCAACTCCATCAAATATACATGAAATTCATAGTTTTTTTGGGTTAGCCACATTTTATCAAAGGTTTATACATGGGTTTAGTACAGTAATGGCTTTAATCACACAATATTTAAAAGGTGGAGAATTTAAATGGACAAAGGCAGCATCTAATGCTTTTATACAAATAAAAAATCTCTTAACTAGACCATCGATATTAAAATTGCTTGATTTTAACAAAGTGTTTGAAGTATCTTGTGATGCCTCTGGTGTTGGTATAGGAGGTGTTCTTAAGCAAGAGGGTCACCCAATTGCTTTCTTTAATGAAAAGCTAAATGATGCTCGACAATGTTACTCTGCATATGATCGTCAATTCTATGCAGTAGTCCAAGCCCTTCAATATTGGAGGCACTACCTTCTTTCTCAAGATTTTGCACTATACTCTGACCATGAAGCATTAAAGTATCTTAGCACTCAAAAGAAGCTCCGCTCTTGTCATGCAAAGTGAGTTCAATTCCTTCAAGAGTGAACATTCATTCTTAAACATAAGTTTGATACTGAGAATAAAGTTGATGATGCTTTAAGCAAAATTTGTACTATTTTACATAGTATGAGCATCAAAGTTACTGGATTTGATAAAATAAAAAATGAGTATAAAACTTGTAAGGATATTGGTCAACCATATGAATCTCTAATTGTTGACACCTCCACTGTTGACTTTAATTATCAAATTTGAGATGGATATCTTTTTCGAGGAACCCGTCTTTATGTTCCTAATTCTTCACTTTGAGATTTTCTAATTGAAAAAATGCATTTCGGAGGCATTTCGGGTCGTTTTGGTCGTGATAAAACTGTATCCATGATGAAAGATCGATTCTTTTGGCCAAGTATCGAGAGATATTGCTCATGTTGTTTCCTAATGCCACACTTGTAAATTAGCAAAAAGTGGAAAACATAATCATGAATTGTATACACCTCTTCCAATTCCTCACAAGCCATGGTAAGACCTAAGTATGAACTTTATACTCGGATTACCTCGCACCATCCAACATTTTGATCAATTTTCAAAAATGGCTCATTTTATTCCATGTTATAAGACACCTGATGCTTCTCATGTTGCTTCAATTTTCTTTTGTGAGATAGTTCGTTTTGCACAGATTACCCAAAACAATAGTCTCTAATCGTGATGTTATATTTAAGAGTTATTTTTGGAAAATTTTATGGAAGAAACTTGGAACAAAACTCTTATTTTTTACTGCTTATCACCCTCAAACTGATGGACAAACGGAGATAATAAATAGAAGTTTAGGAGACCTAATACCACTAGTTGGGATCTTGTTCTACCCACTGCCAAGTTTGCTTATAATAGTTCTATAAATCGATCAACTAGAAAAAGTCCTTTTCAAATTATTACAGGGTATGAACCAAGAAATCCAATAGACCTTATTGACCTTCATATTTCTTATAGATCAAGTGCATATGCATCTTCATTCGCACAAAGCATGCATGATTTATACCATGAAACTCAATAAAAGCTTACTTTAATTTATGATAAATATAAAGTTGATGCTGATGCACATAGGCAATTTGTAAAGTTTCATGAAGAAGATTTGGTTATGATCAAGGTTAGGCCAGAGAGACTCCCAAAAAGAACTTTAAAAAAGTTAACACTCAATAATTCTGGCCCTTATAAAATTGTAAAGAAGATAAATGATAATGCATATGAGATTGATCTTACTATAAATGCTGGTATTTCACCTGTGTTTAATGTGTCAGATTTAATGTTGTACTATGGGCAAGCCCCGAATATTTTTCCCTCTGCAAATAGCACTAACATGCAGCTTGACACTTACTTGGGGGCTCCCTTGCCATCTCGCCAATTACAATCCCATCGTCCTGATCAGATTTTAGATGACCAGATCATTATCACATCAGATGGAGGAGTTCAGAGGTTTCTTATCTGTTGGAAAGGTCTGTCGCCACTTGAAGACTCTTGGCTTACATTTGAAGAGTTGGACTATATTATTCCACAACTTCTACATGAGTACATTGATCATCATTCTCCAGAGGAGAATCCTTCAAAGCTGGGGAGTGCTGATGCAGAGCACCCACATAATCATCATCGACACACCAAATCCTAAATTTAAGCTTAATATTTCCATGATTCTATATTATACTTTCCATTTTAGTTACATGGGGCTTATTCATGGAATCCATTTAAATGGGCCTTTAGATTAGCCCATTTATCATGTTTTTGTCATGAGTGTTATTTGAGTGAAATGACACTTTAGTCCTTCATGAGAGAGTTAGATTAAGTTTTTTTGGTATTTTATATGAAAGGATACTTTAGTCCTTCATGAGTAGGTTGGTTGATGATTTTATTAGTTATTTATAGGAAAATACACTTTAACCCTTTATGAAAGGGTAAGTTATGATTTTGATGGTCATTTAACATATTGTATGGCTATAAATAAGCCAATGTCTTATGTATCATGGCATTGAAGATTGAATAAAAATATATTTCTCTACTTATTGTGTTCATTAGTAATTTCATTCTTAAGAGAAGGAAATCTTGAGTGTGAGTATTACAATCCTTAGAGAAGGACATATGAGGAAGGAAGAAGATCTTGCGACGAAGGATTGTTTGTAGAGATTGACTTCAATTATCTCTGCTTTACTATCGGTTGCCTTAACTTTGACACATGTTAGATCAACCATAGCTCTTATTTATCTCTATACTTTATATTTTAGGTCGAGCCTTCCCTTGAGCAAGAAGTTAATTCCTAATAACTCATTACATGCATGTGCCCCAACCCTCCCCAAGGAGGGTTTAGGCTTCCATTAAAAATAAAATATGGTAATAGCAACTAAGAATTGAGAGCTTTTATATGGCTCTTACAGAAAAGATAAAATAATTGAGATTGAGATACAATATTAGGAATTGTTGTTGCGTTCATCGGGCCTTCTCTTGATCTCAGATCTCTTTCTCCTTTCCGCTTCCTATGCTTGATATTTTTTCCTTCAATGCAAACCTTCTCCTTCCTTGGGCAGGGCGGACTCTCTTTCCTACTGCTTAGCAGCCTCAGGTTTTTTGAACCTTGATTATCAAAATGTGGAACCCTTCTATAGTTTTCAAGCTGAGCTTTCATAGACTTTTCCAAATAATCATTCAGTATTTAATCAGTCACCCTTTTCCCTTTTTGAGATTTAAATTTCATTAAATCTTTATTCTATTATGCTCTTGGAAATGATGAACTTTAATGCTTTTGCAATAATTCTTTGTTGTGGGAAGAAGGGGAGTTATGATCTTTGGTTTTCCCTATTCTGTTTTGAATGCTTTTACCTGGCAGAATTTATGGCGGGCACAATGACGCACGGTAGTGCCAGAGTCTCGATTTTGAGGGTGTTGTGGCACGTGGTAGCGCCAAAGTTTTGGTATTGAGGCCGTTGCAGCATGCGGCGGTGCTAAAGTTTCAGTATTAAGACCGCTGTAGCGAGCGGTAGAGCCAGAGTTTCGGTCTGGTGACCGCTGCAGCGCGCAGTAGCGCTAGAGTTTTGGTCTTGGGACTGCTGTAGCGCACCGTAGCATGACACTTTTGAATGTTTGAATTAATGTGAACTGTCGGGCAATATCTTCTATCCGCTGTAGCACACGGTAGCATCTGACTTTTGGTCAAAGGTTCGTTATGGTGCGAAGTAGCGTGGCAGTCTCAGTCTTAGGTCGTGTGATAGCATGGTAGTTTTGGTTTGACTTATACCACAGTGCGCTGCAGTGCACTGCGGTGCGCCATAGCGTGATTCTTCTAGTTTTTTTTTATTTTCATTCCAAAATTGAATTCAGCTCTTCCTTGTCTTGAAAACAACAAAAGCATATCAAAGCATACAAATCCTAATGATAAATGTTTATTTTACTAACTTATTTTAATAAATATTTTAGGTTCATCACACCCCATACTTAGCTTCTTGTCCATCCTTGAGTATGCCCTAAAATTGGATATTCTGAATTCTTTAGTTGCACAATTCTTAAGGATGGTAGTGAAATTTTTCTTCTTTTAGAATTTTGCTTAACATGATGATCAGTGAAATAGAATTTATTAATTGAATTTAGTCCAGTATTTTCCACTCTTTTAACTATTCTATTATTCCTTTCTCTTGATGTATGATGCTAGACTTAAATGTTCATGAGGGGATTTTTAGGTTTTCTTTGGTTGAGAAGAAACAAGATTCAGTGTTTTTATAATTGTTTTAATGCTATATATTTTTCTTCTTGTGAGTCCCAATGAATGTCAATTTACAAGAGAGATATTTTTATTCATCCCGCTTTTCTCAGTTTTCTCATTTTTTGGGGACAGATATTTTTTATCATCCCGTCATTTTTTTTTTGTTTCCATTCCAAGGGAGAGATATTTTTCTTCATCTCCTTTTCTAATTATTCATTGCATTCAACAAGTCTTAAAGAATTTTAGCACATTCTTGATTTCACTATTTCTTGCTCCTCTTAATAAAGCTCCTCAATTTCTCACCCCTACACTTAGATTTTAGCAACATAAATTTTTGAGTTAAGAGTAATATAGTGATTAGAGTGTAATCTTACATCAACATAAATACTTAAGAATCAATGAATTTCAAAATTCACATTTTGTTAAGTTATTCAACTTTTGGAAAGTTTTCACACATACTATTACAGATAAATATTTGTGCAATAAAAAGTTTCCCTAAAATTAGAATAATAAAGTTAAAATTGTAGCAGCACGGGACAATGGGGAAATGATTTTCACTATGATTTATTAAAATCAAAACAAAAATACAAGAAAACTAAGAAAATAACAAAAAAAAATGGCAACATGTTCATTCACCATCATCATTGTCTTCTTCCTCTTCTTCTTCTTCTTCATCATCTTCATCCTCTTCAAGCCACTATGAGTTTGGAAGGAATTCAAAATTTGGGGTTGTGGGATGATAGATTCTCCTGGTCCTCCATGCAGGCTCCAATTTGAAAGCATTGTTCCAAGAGCCGAAGGGGAAATCATTTTGGAACCTGTCTTGTCGAGACAAGGCGGCTTATAGTACCGCATGTCTACCTCCATACAATTCCCCATTTATTTTTGATACTCCCTCATTTAAAACATCCCTTTTTATATATTTTTTAGTTTTGACATTATGCCTGAAGAGGAGGAAGATGCTTCTCATTCCTCCCCTTGTCCTGTTCTCTTGCTCTTCTTCCCTTTTTAATAATGTGTGTAAGTTGTAACGTGTAAGAGGAACACGGGGAGGTATCCTTGAGTCACTCGAGACTACCCTGACTTTTTGTTCAAGGAAAATCCCAGAAATTAAAGATTGAAAAGCTGAAGTTGCGCAAGGCCCGGTCAAGGCGTGCCATAAGTGTTCAGGAATAACCTTGGAAATATGGATAACTCCAGGTCGTTTGATTGCATAAATTAACATTGCCCTTGACCGGGTCACCTCACTTAAATGCCCAAATGGCATTATTTTACTAGAGATAAGAACATACCACACATTACACGGGTCCTTAAGGAGGGCTCATGGAATATTGGCAAGGTTTCCTTTCCAATTAATTTCATAAGAGGTGAGGGCGCTCACGACAACTGATGGTTCAAATTCAACATTAAGGTAGGCATGGTAGGCACAGTTCTTTACTGCACTAAGTCCGTAAAATTGCTTGATTTGCTCAAGCCTGAAAGGTATTGCTTTCCCTCGCACAAAAATCTTCCTCCCCTTTGCATTGATTGCATTGGCGAAGACTTCTTGTACGATGGTGGGTAGGAATCAGTCTATAGGACAACCAATGTTTCTCATCCCCAGTGTGCCACATCATTGTGGTTCACGGGATAAGGGAACGGGTAGGAATCAGTCTGTAGGACAACCAATGTTTCTCATCTCCAAATCTAAAGTCATGTTGTAGCAATTTTGACTGCTTGAGATTTAAATTTCTTTCCATATTTTTGGAGGTCCTAGGTGAGCACTAGCAGCTTTTTTGGCTGTTGTGCTCAAATTCAAGCACTCATAATTAATTTCTGGAAATGCATTTGCAATTATTATTTTTTTTTCAGTTTCCCCGACTCATTTTCTTCTTCAGTGTTTTCTCCTAAACACTACCACCTCCAGTTGATGTGCAGTCAGTCCTTTCAAAATTACCATTACTTGCATTATCATAATGAGTTTTAAGTTTCAGATCAAGAGTTTTACTTATATTCTTCTTTTGCTACTTAGCCTTAATAATTTTTTGTTTGTATATGGTGGGCATTAGATCTATTTCTTCTGCCACACCATTTACCCTTACAGTCAACATATCCCTCTCGATATTTATAATGGCTCTAATGCTGGCAAGGAATGGTCCCCCAAAGATGACAGTGGAATTTTTATTCCATCTGTCCCATTCACATATGATAAAATTTATAGGAGTTATGAAACTTCCTAGCCCCACCGAGACATTCCTTACCACTCCTATCAGGGTCATGGAGTCTAAGTTGGCAAATTCAAGAATGATTGGGGTTTCTTCAATTCCCCTTACCCCAAGCCAGGAATATAAATGCAAGGGCATGATATTGACGGAGGCCCCAAGATCACACAAAGGATCTAAAAGGACTTCTCCTCCAATAACACACGAAATGTTCATTCTTTCGAGGTCTGGTCTTTTGATGGCCATTATGTTCTTTTCTAAGTGCCCGATATTTGTTGTCCTGGTTTTCTTTTCTTCAGCTTCTTCTGAGGAATTATCTTTTAAGTATTCCATTTTTAATTTATCAGAATTAATGACACTCACCATCTCCCTTGGGTTCACTTCCGTTGAGCTAGGAAGCATTCTCTACTGATGAGTAGATAGATGTTGGAAAATTTATCCTAACTGGACTTTTATGTTTCTGTGACACCTCAATCCCTTAGATTGAGTCATCATGATGGTTTATGTTTGATTCAGTTCTTTTCATGAATTGTATGGTTTCATCCTTGAAAAAATTAAAGGCTCCTTTTAGTCCAGATTCTTGGGTTATTTAAAGATTAGGCTGATAATTATTGTTGAAATTTTTTACTTGCCTATTTTGCGATTGATTTCCATAACTATAGTTCTCTTGAGAGTTCCCATTGCTCCAAGAAAAATTGGGGTGATTCCTCCACCCTTGATTATAAGTGTTAGAGTATGGGTTATTTGGGGAATTATTGCCATTGTTATTATTGTTTCTCAAAAAATTCACTTATTCCACATTAGAGGGTGCAAATAGATTATTTAAATTGCAACACTCATTGTTGTGAGACCCTCCACATAGTTCACAATTGAATTCCTGAACTGCATTGACACTCATGTTTTTAATATTTTGGTTTAACAAATCAATTTCCCTTTGCAGTGCAGACATTTGGGTAGGTTCATTTAGATTACTGACCTCTTTTCTATTGGAATTGAGCCGCTCAGTCTGCCATTGATAAGCATTATTAGCCATTTCCTTAGCCTCTTCTTGGATTTTACTACTTAAGGAACCTCCGACAGCTACATCGATGAGTGCCATGGTGGGTGCATTCAGTCCACTGTAGAACGTTTGCACTTGCATCCACAACAAAAACCCATGATGAGGATAACACCTCAGACATTCATTAAAGTGCTCCCAACCATCGTATAGACTTTCCCTATTCTGCTGAGAGAAATTAGAGATCTCATTTCTCAGCTTGGCAGTCTTCGCAGGAGAGAAATACTTGGCTAAACATTTCCTAGCCAAGTCGTCGAATTAAATCGCCAGGCAGAGAGCTGAGCCATATTTTTTCTCTATCTCTCAATGAGAAGAGAAAAAGTCTTAATCAAATGGCATCATCAGAAACACCATTAAATCTGAAGGTGTCGCATATTTCCAAAAAGTTCGAAATATGCAAATTGGGATCTTTTGTAGCTAACCCACTAAATTGGTTATTTTGAACCATTTATAATGTTGAGGGTTTGATTTCATAGTTATTTACATCTACATTTGGTCTAACAATTGTGTGTGCGATTCCCCTTATAGTGGACAGTGCATAATCTCTAAGGGCCCTACTTTTATTATTTTATAGCACTTCCTTTGGATGTCTACCTAAATTTTCTATTTCTAGTTGAATTTAATTTGTTATTAGTTGTTCTCTTCTTGCTCTTAAATATGTTCTGTCAATTTCAGGATCGAAGAGAAAGTTTGAGCACTCTTTTCTTCGCATGCAATTCAGATTACAACTAAAAGATGGCAGTTCACAGCAATCAATACAACAATAGCAAAAATTTAGAAAAAAGCTAAAGCTAAAAATACACCAAAACTATTTGCAATTTAATCACAAAAATAAAAACAATATGCAGTAAGAAAAAATTTAAATAACCAGCTACTAACAAATTATCTTTAATACGAAACAGTTCACCGTTCCTCGGCAACGGCGCTAAAAACTTGACAGACTAAATTTGTACGTCTGTGCTTACACGCAAGTGCACGTGATCTTAAGTAATAATTGGGATTGTGAGATCCTAAGATTTATCATCTACTGAGAATGATGTGTTTCATTACTAAAGTATATTAAAGTGCATTGATATTTGAATGATGATTTAGGGTTGATGTTGGTTCTTATTTTATCAAACCAAAGTTTCTTTGATTAAAAACTACTTATTGAGGAAGTAGGGAGAGTTAGCTTTAGCATGTAATTCATTAAGGATTTGTGTAAGTACTCTTATTTGTCAACTTTTAGTGTCAAATGATTTGGATGTTTAATTATAATCAAGAAACATAATTTTCTCTAGGGTGTCACCTAAATGTACTAAGTTTTGCCTAGTGCTCAGAGATGAACACAAGTAGGTTTAATCTCGGCACATAAACCCTCACATGATCATTATAGTTGAATTCGATGCTTACATCTAAGTTATCAAATCTACAATTTTAGTTATGCATCACATGAGCTTGATTCCACCAATGACTCACATGCATCAGTTCTAAGTTTAGCTAAGGAAGAGATTCAATGGGCTAAGTAGGTTATGTCACATCACCCACAAACACACAATGTATCGTAATCTTTGCATCAACTTAGCATGAGCTATGGAGCATAATTGGTGGCTATTGGCTCACATGCATCAACTTCTCATCTTAGCTAAGGGAACTATGCTATGACGCTCTTAGAGCTTGTCACGAGGCTCTAAAAAATCATGCAAATGTTCCAAGCATAAGCTAATGGTAAGCAGTGGAGCTCAAAGAGTATTTATTATTCCATCACTCTGTTCATTATCTCAAACCTAAATGCTTACTTTGGTCATTATCGCACAGCGAATGTTGTCACAGGCATTCGTTGCGAGGATGCTCAGCAAGCATACCCTTAGTTCCAATAGATAAACTAGCTTGATGGTTTTCTTAGTTTAAGACCTTCATATGCTTAAGAGTATATTCATGACAAATAATTCATCCAAGCATTCTCCACATCTTTTAATCAAAAGATTAATGACTTAAGAAAATATTCAATGATATATTCAGAGTACAAACACATTTATTCCATTAACTCATTACATGCATGTGCCCCAACCCTCTCCAAAGAGGATTTAGGCTTCCATTAAAAAGAAAATTCAAAGATAGCAACTAAGAATTGAGAGCTTTTGCATGGCTCTTACAGAAAAGATAAAATGATTGAGATTGCTATACAATACTTGGAACTGTTGTCACGTTCAGTCGGGCCTTCTCTCGATCTCATATCTCTTTCTCCTTTCCGCTTCCTATGCTTGATCTTTTTTCCTTCAATGCAACCCTTCTCCTTCCTTAATTATCAAAATGTGGAACCCTTCTATAGTTTTCAAGGTGTGCTTTTATAAACTTCTCCAAATAATCATGCAGCATTTAATCAGCCACCTTTTTCCCTTCTTGAGATATGAATTTCATTAAATCTTTACTCTGTTATGCTCTTGGAAATGAGGGACTTTAATGCTTTTGCAATAATTCTTTGCTGTGGGAAAGGGAGAGTAATGACCTTTAGCTTTCCCTATACTATTTTGAATGCATTTACCTGGCAGAATTACGGCGGGCGCTACGACGCACGATAGCGCCAGAGTCTCGGTATTGAGACTGCTACATCGCGCGGTAGCGCCAGAGTTTTAATATTGAGACCGCTGCATTGCGTGGCAGCACCAAAGTTTCATTCTTGGGGTCGCTGTAGTGCACGGTAGCGTGACACTTTCGAATATTTTAATTAATGTGAACCGCCAGGCAATATCTTATATCCATTATATTGTGCACGGTAGCATTTGACTTTCGGTCAAAGGTCTATTACGGCGCGCGGTAGCATAGCAGTTTCAGTCTCTGGTTCGCTACGGATGTGCGATAGCGTGGCAGTTTCAGTTTGATTTCTTCCATAGTTCGATGTATCGCACCATAGCGTGATTCTTTTAGTTTTTTTGGTTTTAATTCCAGGATTGAATTCAGCTCTTCCTTGTCCTGAAAATAACAAATGCATATCAAAGCATACAAATCCGAGTGAAAAATATTTATTTTTTCTAATTTATTTTACTATAAATTTTAGGCTCATCAATGTTCCAGAACATTTTATAGAATTCCATAGGGAAACCATTAGGCCCATGAGCTGAATTATCTTTAGACTATTTATAACTAACCATTTTTCTTTTTCATCCGAGCAAGCAGTAATATTAGAATTGATGCTCTCATTAACAATGTGCTGCCAAGTAGAATGGCAAATGTTGTAGACACTGACATAACCACTTTTGAACATCTTATAAAAATAGGAGATGGCAAAATTTGTCATTTGATCCTGGTCAGAGAAGTAGTTACCATCTGACAAGGCAATGTTGTCAATTTTATTGATTTTCCTTCTCTTCTTCACCCAAGAATGGTAAAATTTTGTGTTTCTTTCCCCTTCCATCTTCCATCTTCCATTTAAGGCTAAACTTTTGCTTCTAGAAAGATTATCTATCATTGTGACCTTGAGTAAGAAGGGCTTTAGCATGATTAGGCTCATCGCGCTTAGCTGCACAATGGTCCATCTCAAAAAGAGTTTCAAGAGTGTTGAGATTATTTTACAAGAGGGTGATGTTGCTGATATTATCAATGGTGTTTTTATTCCAAATGATTAAGGCCTTATGCAGCCTCTTGAGTTTTTGGACGAGACAAAACATCCCATTAGTTTGACAATCCTCATTCCAAGAGTTAGCAATAATCTCAGCATAATCCTTTCTATTTAAATAGAATAATTGGGATCTTTAGGATTTATGGATCATGGTGGTATCCACCTAAGTTTTAAAAATGAAGGGTATATGATCAAAATTAGTAGAGTTTAAGGAAGAGTTAGAGAAGTTTTGGAAAAGAACAATCCAGTTACAAAAGTATATCAATTCTCACATAATTTTTACCATTAGACCAAGTACATTGCACTCAACCACATTATAGCAAGGCATAATTAAATCATTTGTGGATCTGTTATAATTACAAGCATAACCTTTATAATCAGAATTTTTCAAAACCGCATTAAAATCCCCACCAACCATCTAAGGAAGATTAACGTATTACAATTTTTCAAGAAAGCCCAGAGAATTTCTTTATCACTTCTAAGATTTTTACTATGAACCAAAGTTAACATAACTTGTAAGTTATCTTTTTGAGCTTTTAGATGAATAGCTTGATTACATTCATCTAGAACCTCGATATTCCACCCATTTTTCAAAAAACAATACAGATATTTCTCAATTGAGAAGAGAGAAAATTATCAAAATTAACCAACTTACCGATCCTAGTAAAAGGAGTGAATTTTAGTTCAATGATTACATCAATATCAATTTTGTGTTCCCACGAAATATGTTTAAATCTATTTTTGGAGTTGTTCCTCAAGCCCTCTAATATTCCACACAAGGATGTTTATCATGTATGACTATTAGATTTGGATATAGTTATTCTCTTGGGCTCCAAATTCAGAGATGCAACTTTATTGCATTTCTTAATTGAGATACCACCACAAATAATTTCCCTAAAAGATTTAGGTTTACCTACTGTGGAGAAGGGGGAGTAGGAAAATAACAGTGAGAAGACTCCCCAATATTGGGAGTAGTTAATATATCATTGGATACAACATTTGGTCCATGCTTACTAAATTCGTGTTGCATTCAGAAAAGACTTTGGAAGCAACCTGGATAGCAGGGAGGTGAGAGATGCCTCCCTGAATTTCTGTCTACATCAAATTATTAGCCAATATCCAACATAAACATTAAAAAACCAGCATCATCATTAGATCCAGGAGTTGTATTATCCACATTAATAGTGGGTTCACAATATTCAAATAACATAGGGACGTTATTTTTAGAAGTAAGAATGCTAGCATCCATATTAAGAATAGCAATTTTATCAGTTGTAAGACTTATAAAAAGTAAATTCACAGTAATGTTTACCATATCAGTCGCGTTCTGCTCCCTTAGGATGGCAGAAAAAGGAGGGACAAAAACAACAGATCTAACCCTTATAGACTCCCCAATAGGAGACCCAACAACAAAAGGGGAAGTGGGTTATAGTAGCATTAAGGGCGTTGGGGCAAAAACAACAAAAGGGGAAGATGGTATAAAATCCACAGTAGAAGCTTGATCATCAATATTTAAAATAATAAAAGTGTCTGGAATGAAGGCTAGATAGAGCAAGGTCAGGAGACGGGACTGGTCCTATCTAACTAGCTCCAAAAAACCACTATTTCCCAATCCACGATCATTCAATTCTAGGGGTAAGCAGTTAATGGTTTGCATGATCAAAAATAGCATAAGATGAGCAAAAAAGAGCGTTTTTCATAAATATTTTTTTGAAAGTAACCCTTATTTCTGGTACCCATCCAGATTTTGTTTGTATGGGTTTTAAGAACATCAAGCTCCACCAACACTCTAGGAGCAAAAATTTTACTCAAGGAAACAGTATTTTTATCAACTTGCAGTGAATGCCCCCATTAGCCCTAGCCATGTCAATCATGATCTCTTTGTAGAGTGATTTCGTTACTTTGTTAAAAAATAAATTAGTGAAAATTCTTCAATATAGAACAATGATTATTCTTAAGTTAATTAAACTTTGAATTTAATCAAAGAAACTATTTCATCTTCTCATCTTTATTACTCCAAAAAAACAAAATTTGCAATTTTTTTCTCTATAATTTTTTAATCATTTTCCGTATGGAGTAGCATTTGCACGTGCAAATTTTAAGAAATTATAATTATGAGTATTAATTCTTCTTAATTATATAAATACTAAATTAAACTGAACCTAAGAGAATGCATATATTGTGTAATTACAGTATTAACGTTATGTTAAAATTGAACTAAAAAATATATAATAATATTTAAATAATAAATAATATGATATATTGTGTAATTATAACATTTTCATAAAAATATAGATGAAAGAAAGTATATGGTATACTATATTTTAACTGTAAAATAAGAATATGGGATGTTTTATCCAACTAACTTCAAAAAATAAATATTTTTAGTAAATTCTACACCAAAAAATATAACTAATCCTAATTTCTTATGGAAAAAAAATTTTGAATTTTTGAAGGCTATTCTAAGCAATGATCGGACCCGGATCAACGAACCGGTGGGTCCGAGTATTTAAACCCGGTTAAATTCGTTTTCACCGAACCAAACCTGCCGGTTCAAAACTTTTCCAAAACAACCCCATTCTCGATGGACCAAAGCCTACAGTCCTAGACCAGGAAAGTTAATCCAAACGGGCACAATTGAAGCATCATTAGACACATTCACGTACGGATCCCACTTACAAAACTGCAGTGTGTGACTACGGATGTCATGGGAACCCTTTGCAAAAACTGGAATAGTCCAAGCCATTGGTAAATTTAATAAAATATGCGGTTGTTATCAAAAAAATTGAAAGTAAACCTTCCCGTAAGCTTAACATGGATAAGGAAAGCCACAATTTCCCCATCTTTAGGGAGCGAAGACAGAAATTTATCGATTAACGTAAGACTGTGAGGAGTAAATAATCTTTCAAGTTCATCCTCAGAAGAGTGGTAGATCGCGGGATGGCCATCTGAACAATTGATCACTTTGGGGTCGACCCCTCCAAGACCTTCTGAAAGAATCTATTAACAACTGCTTCACCAGCCATTAAAAAACCAACATCCACCACAGAACAAAAGAATGTACAGAACAAAAGAAGCAGCAGCAATAAGGCAAGAAAAAAAATCCTAAAAACTTGTTGCACAGAGAATAAAAGAGAGAGATAAAAAGAAATAGATAGAAAGAGTCGCCGAGAGACCGCCGAGAGACCACCGCTCGTCGACCTTCAGCAGACGAAAGGAACCCTAGAATCGCCATAGCAGGATCGAGCGGGCAAGCTAAAAAAGATTTGGATGTCCTAAAATATTTCTTATTTAAATTATTAAATACTCAAATTTAAGTGCTAATAATATGATAAATTTACCACCCACATAATCTCTTGCCATTTTTTTAAATAAATTCTATATTTAAATGCTAATATTATAATTATCAAAATACATGCATTAGAAATACTTTATGGCACATGTCTCTATTGATTTGGTCATTTGTCTAATTGACATGTCTCTAAAATTTATTTTTAAAATGAAATAACTTGCACATTATGGGCACACCCAACATGTGTGTGCCATGCATCGCATGTAATCATGTCCAAGAGATATTGACATCACAAGACATGCTAATGAAATGACTCTATAGAATATAAATTTACATTGCGAATTTCAAATTGCCCTATCATCCTTACATTCGTACTGCAACAATGCATAAAAATAAGGGTTTTTTTACATACACGACACATAAATCATTATCTTGCAGCCGCAAAACAGAATATTTCTTAATTATAGAAGAATGGCTTTACGTATGCAGGGGATTTCCAGTGTGCAATGTTCAGCCGCCATGATTTAAATCATTGAAAAGTTCATAATAAATAGGTATACAAGTGATCAGAAAATCACCTTACAGCTAATCCCAGCTATCTCTCGTCCTCCTGATTGCCTTCTTCTGTGAAACAACCCTCTTGGCTTGCAACCTCTTCTGCTCTCCTATGGCAGCTCTATCATTATAGACATGATTAGTCATTTTTTTGAAGTCTTACCATAGGTAAAATAAATCTTCCAATACAAAAATGCACAAAAATAACTATGTATTTATTCATCATCTATGTGAATTTAGCAATTGAACAATCAACCGGTGCTCATTGTTGAGTGCCAATGTATGCTTTTAGGAGGACAAACGGCTTCTCGCCAATCTTGTTCGGTTTGAAACTGTATAGCATAACCCCAAAGATCTTTAAATGAAGGCATGAGAAATAGAAGATTAGATATTGAGAAATTCATGCACAAACCAAGGTGACCCCAAACCATTCACAAGAAAATGTAGAAAATAAAAACATAATCAAATCCTAGGTTACACTCTTCAAAAATCATATCTTCAAAAACCCATTCACCACAAGTAAATTCTCCTAAGCAACTACAGGCAGAAAAGCCTTGTACACTCTCATTTGTAAGCTTCGCAGGTGGAGCTATCGGAACATTGCTCTCATTGCGAAAGCTTGCTTTCAAAGTGCTTCCACGAACAATCCCTCTTTCAAAACCACCGAGAGATAGGTCAATGTTAAATAAGAAACTGTTGAGCATGAAATTTTGAGGCAAAGTCTAAGCACAAAAGATCCATAAGCTGATGTAAGATTTTGAGCACTTAAGATTCCAAAGCTAAGAGTTCAAAGCTTGTTTAAATGATTTCATATGTTATTTTTCATCAAGCGTTAATTATTTATATGCTGAAATACAATCCCAGTTTATGGATAATTCATTGAAACCTACAATGGCAATCAGCTGCAATATTCCAATATTTAGCTTTACTGAACGCTAATCTTTCGTCGTCGAACAAGTTGGTGTTGGTGCTCAATGATCCCAGAAACAAGTGCAAGGTGCGCTTGTCATACAAGCAATGAAATTACCCAGCCCGTTGTATGGATCAGTACTGAGAGTCACAAGGAGGAGCTATACTTCATGGTGGTGTGTGTTGTCTCCTTAAATTGCATCTTCAGGTAACTAGCACTGAAAAAGTTCAAGATCGTGATCACTACTCGGCATCTTGTCATCGAGATGCCTTGCGTAAAAGGCATCATTATCATACTAGAAAACCCAATCCATTCTTGCAATGCTAGCTATGTTCAAATCTCTTGCCGCTCAGCCTGCCCAGGAAGCATTTGAAGAACAGTCAAAGGAAATCCCCATGACCTGCCCGAATGTAGCTACCGCATTAGCACCTTGGCCCAACTTGTTATCATTCTTCATAGTAATATTGATGTGCTTGTTTGATTTCCCTTTAAAATATCCAACGTATATACTCAAATGTTGTGAGTAATCGGTTCAACACCTATCCAGCCTCTTCAGATTGATAAAAATAGTGAAAATTATCCATTCATAGAAAGAGGAAATTGTAGAAGAGCTCAAAAGCTACAGGTAGCAGAACTCTCTACTTCTGTCTTTAAATGACTTTAAAATTGAGACATTCACATCTCATAATAAACGGTGTGCACGTGTGCGTTTGTGTAACAGCCAACAGCAACTTCCAAATAGTGAGCAGCCGTCAAAAAATTCCTTTGAATACTTAAGAAAAAGTAGGAAATGGGACATACAGTTTCTGTATCCTTTTTTTCTGCTCCTCCGATGGGGGTGGCGCGACATAAGATGCAGAGTCAATGATTTCCTTGTGAACAAAAACATTAAGAATAAAATTTTGCAAACAATTCTGCAGAACAGTTGTAATAGTGTTACTTAAGAGCTTTTCACAGTCTAACCTGGAGTTTTGACAGAGCATCTTCAATATTACCCCTGAAAGAAGAAAATTTAATAAATATATATATGTAGAAATGAAACGGCAGCAATTTGAAATTCACTTCTGTGTTCTGGTTTTGGTGGAAGAAATAACAAGCTCTCCATTCTTGTTAATACGATTTTTTTCCTGCATTTTTTATACAATTGTTGAGCATGGTTTATGAGATGTATCAAAACAAAAACAGAGCCAAAGAATACAAGTTTAGTCAATTAACCATTTGAAGTATTTTCTCCTTGACTCTTTCACCTAGCCAATGGGCATTCTTGACGTTAAAACGCATGTCAACCTTAGAATTCACTGCAAAAAGAATAAGAAGCTAGTGAAAATACCAAAATGCAAGCATTTATTTCAAGCAACGTTAGTTTTACTCCATGTTTTTTAATCAAAGATCACTCACTTTAATTCTATCTCCATATTTCATGCATGATTCCTCTTTCACTTTAAATATGAACCATCGCAAGAATATTCAGTCACGTTTCTTATAAAAAATTCTATAACTTCCTTTAATTAAAAAAAATTTCTTGCGTAATCCGATCTAATTAACGTAGGTAAAATGTAAAGAAAGGGAAAAAGGGGATTTTTACGTACATATCACCAAAATCTTTACAATATGCATCAGCACCCGAATTTTAATATTTATAAAATAAGCGTCATCCTTTCGTCAATCATAGAATTTTTCTGATTATAAGTAGATAAGAGGTGTCATGCTAGAAATGATGAGATGAAAGAATTCTCATAAATATTAATGTCGGGGTGGTAAATATAAAACTCTGGGTGCTTCATATGAAAAAAAAATGTATAACTAGTTCAAGTTCTTCAAATTTAAATCAATATCGTTTATCATTTAAGCAATGTATAACAATTACTAACTGTAAAAGAGTGCCAGAGGCTCCCAAAAGTTCAAAATTATTCAAGGGCAATCATAAAAACATTACAGATACCTCTGCTGACAAAATTATTGACTGAAAGAAAAGCAAGAAATTATTGGATAAAGCATAGAAAAATCAAGTTTGTCAGTGCATAAGAAACTGAAGACTTTAACCAGAAACTCAGATTTTGAATGAAATTTTAATGAAACTCTAACACTTTGCAAAATCTACTTCATTTTATTACCAACGACCAAAAATTTTCATCTAATATAAATTGGGGCATAATTAGATGCTTTTTTTTGCCCATTGCTTGAATTTATTTTCAAAATATTTATAATGAAATAAAAGTAACAAAAGCCAAAACTGAAACTGAAATCCAACACCAAACTACTGAATTTGAAACTTTAGCTAAGGATTCAAAGCCAAAATCAAAATCGAGAATTGAAACCTTATTGGCAATCAAACAGTCATATGCAGCAAATCATTAAATGATTGTGAACCTTTATTGACATTCTGACCACCAGGTCCACCGCTTCTAGCAAAATTAATAGTGACGTGATCTGTAGAATCAGAGAAATGAAAAGGTTAGAAAGACAGTGCAGCTAGAAGAGTTGACGTATGGTACTAATAGTAAGTCTTGGTTCATCCAAACAGGCCTGCCATTTTCCTATCGCAAAACTCAACAGATTTAGATTGAAGTTATAGAAAGAACAATTATTGAAACATGGGAAATTAAATCTTTGAACGATTTTAGAGTTATAATAGAAAAATAAAAGAATTTGAGATTATAGTGATTTGAGAATTAAACAAAAGAGGAACTAATTCTGGCTTGCTTGGGCGCAAGCCAATTATGACACTCAAATTATTTTGGGCAAAAATTGCAATGCTAACTGGCACTTGCTTTCCATTTAAACACCAAGACTTTTATATTTAGGCGAGCACTCATAAAGCCGTTAGGAACATTTATACATTAAGACATCCTGACCAAACGGAGTTTCAAAAGCAAATTGCAATAATCCCAGGTTAATATAATGACTTTGAGAAAAAATCCAAATAAAATTAATATTGACTTTGTTGAGCCAAATTCAGAGATAAGAAAAAGAGGAAGGATGCTTTATATAGTTGACAGCAAGTGTAAAACATGTAGAATTAACATGATATGAATCCCTTACAAAAATGTGCTAGAGTTGGAGAGCCCATGACACGATGCATTGCATTGTTTGAATGCAGTATCGAGCATGCAAAGGTCGTTATGCTGGCATCTGTGTGGTTCTGAGTGAGTAAAATTTACTGTATCATAGATGCATGCGTGTAAAAAGCTAGTTCAAAACAAAATAAATATAAGTGCATTAGCAAGCAAGCTGTTGTAACAGATATTTGATTAAAAAAAGATAAATTTCAGCTTCATGAACAAAGTAGCATGAACAAAAGCAAAATAAATTAATACTTTAAACATTAAGTATTGACAAGTACGAACCAAAATATAACAGATGTGTGTATTATTCCGAATAAAATTGATGGGGTGTTTGGTATAACTTGATTATTTTATAAAATGACTAAAGTGTAATATAATTATTTGCAGTTATTTGGTTTACAAAATATTATGCTCCTAGCAATTCAATAGTGAAATTACCTCCTGAATTCTATTTTAATTTTTTTAGGCTTTAATCATAACAAGCCCGAAAATGAATATATGCAATGCAAGTTTAATATTAAAATATCATCACTCATCCTATTTTAATCAATTCTATGATCAAGAGCAAATATATTAATAATAACAATAGCTCATTGGCTCAAAATAAAACTAATAAAAGAATAATTGTAGTTACTCCGATGGAGAAGAAGATGAAGATATGCGATGATGCTCAAAAGAATAAATAATAACAATTGAAGAATAATTAGTGCAAGTTCAATAACAGTAACTAATGCAAGTTTAATCATCGGCACATGCTCAAAAGAATAAATAGATGCTCAAAGAATGCTTGAGAATGAAAAGCACTATGAAAAGACAATCCAGTCGCTTCGAAGAGGTAGTGTGAGCCGATCTGATTGTCATTGATGTCTCAGAACTCAAAATCCTGGACTATGTCGAACTCGACAGCAAAGACATGGTTGTTGAACTTTCATTCCTTCTGCATACTGTGATTTTTAAGCACTTTTATTATAAGAAAATCGCACCCCCCCACCCCCCACCCGAAAAAAAAAAAAAAAAAAAAAAAAAAATTGGTGTACATAGCACAGTATATTTATTATATTAAATACATAAATCTGCATTCAGTCCTTTAAACTTTATCAAGTTCAAAGGGAGTTCATACTAATTCAATCTATTATTTATATTCGTAAGTAGTTTAACCCGTTGGTTATGAATCTAAGCTATTAACTCTTCAAGCTTATTAAGTTAATATTCTAACATAATTTAGTCATTATATTTGTTAAACTTAAGGATGATATATTAACTCTGCTTCAAAAGCTTAACCAGTCTTCAAGTATGCTCAACTATTTATGTTTGTGAGCTTAATGCTAAATTTAAAGATGATATATTGACTCTGCTTCAAAAGCTTAACCAGAGTCTTCAAGTATGCTCGACTAATTAAGTTTGTGAGCTTCTACTTAATCGAATTATAAACATATTGAACTAGTGAAAGAAAGTATATCAAGCTTAATCTTTTAGACGTATTAAACTTGAAAATTGGGAACTAAGTAGCTTCAAAAGCAAGATGAGTCAGCTAGAAGACTCAACCCTTTGGGTCGGTGAGTCATTATTTGTTCAAACGTTTAAGCTTGATAAACAAGCTTGAAGAACTTTAGTAGGTTCGGTCCTTTAGACATGTTGAACTTAAAATTTTATGCCAGTTGGTCATTTAGACTTATGTTGAACTTAAAATTTTATGCCAGGTTGACTTCAAACTTTTAGACTCCGCACATGTAATAATTTTTCTTTAAGTTCAATCTTTAAATTTATCAAACTTAAGATTATTGGCTCGTTCATTTAGACTTATTGAGCAAACTTAGAAACTCAGTCCCGTTAAGGCTTGTGAGTTCAAGTAAATTAAGAGCAGCACATGTGCTACAAGAAAATAGACTTTCCCTACATCATAAGGGATATAGAATTGCCCTCTATACTACAAAATATTAAATTAACCTATATATTACAAGGTTATAGCATCATATTAAGAGGTTAACTGTCTTATCTTTTAGGATTAAAAACATGCAAGTATCATGAAAAAACATATTAAATATTACTAGATTACACATTTGAGCCATCTTAAAAAAAGACCATAAAATCAATTATTTCTCATATACTTGCATTACCATATATTAGTTAATCATAGTACTTCTTGAGATATTAAGAAATTATAAGCCTTATACCTTCACTATCAATAAGTTAACATACCCCTCCATACATCTATCAATAATGAAGAGTTCTTCCCAATTTGGTACAAACTTATTTTCAATTTATCGATAAGAAATTATAAGCCTTCATCAACCAAGGTGACCAAGTCACCTTCTTTAAAGCTTTTAAGGTGGAGAATGTGATCATATGCTCTGGTCATTTTTTCTTTATAGTTTTTTAGACTTTGTTGAGCACAAAGTTTCATTCAATGCTTCATGTTCTTTCAAAAGAAATAGTGCATCTTTATCATTAGTAAGTTTATACTAAATGTTTAATGAGGAGTGAATGAGTTGCACCTCGAGTAGTACAATACCAATAAATAAGGGGTATCTTAAATTATTGTTTTGTATGTGGTACGATATACCCACAAAATTTCTATGAGCTTATCATGTCATTCTCTTTTGTTTATTCCATGAACTTTCAACTTCTTTACAGTATTTTGTTGAAATCTTATAAGAGTTCATTCTCTCTTAGATTAAAAATAGAGAAGTACAGCCATATTATTTTGTGGCACTCAATAAATTGATCCATCTTTGCACTTTTGAATGTCACAACATTATCAAATTGATGTAAAAATGAACTTCGAATTAATATACAAAGTGACTTTGAAAGAACTTCATTATATTATCAGCTTTAACTTCGCACAATGGAATCACTTCTTCCCATTTAGAAAAATATTCACCAGCTACGGGAATAAACTGATGTCCCAATGATGATGGTGGATCAATCGGACCAATTACATCAATTCTCCGGCTTTTAAAAAGCAATAACGCTACTTTAAGATCTAGTGGATTTGGTTGTATGTGGAGAACATCTCCATGAATCTGGCACTAGTGGCCTTTTATCGCAATATCAATGCAATCTTTTACAATACTTGGATAATAATATCACATGCATTTGATTTTCATTTTTAACTGATCAGTATTGGCACCCTTCAAATATTCAGCCATAATTGAATTGCTTCATCCAGACTAAGGCATCATGACACATTTAATCAAAAAAGTTTCGATATAATGTGTTATTTATGGTGGCATATCGTGGTACCCTTCCTGATATTTGTAAAGCAATTGACCTGCCTTTGAAAAACTTTCTCTACTTGAAGTAGGTGGTGAACGGTTCCTTCCAATCAATTTCAACACTTATGGCATGGAGTTCCTCCATGTTTAGAAGACTTCATACTAGTCAGCATCAAAATCTGTTAATTTTGCATAGTAATAAAATTCTCATTTTGTAGGGTACCTTTTTAGGCTTTCCAGACTGAAGATTATGTCATCAAGTAGTTCATCATTCAGTAGATGATTTACTGGGAAATTATGAGCAGATAAAAAACCAGCTAGTGTGTATCCGGTTATTGCTTTCAATGGCCATATGTTATATCAAATTATGATAATAACACAGCTTACCGAGCTAGAAATTCATTAATGCTGGCCCTGACATTGGAAATTTTAAGAGTTCAACCATTGATATCAATGTTATCTTATTATGCATCAGCATATAATGACAGTTTCTGCATTGCAAAAATAAGAGCCAAACATTATTTCTCGATTGACGAGTATATGGCTTCTGCACCAATCAATCGTTGACTGATGTAGTATAGAGCATCTTTTTATCCTTCATTGTTTTGCACCAGCAAGGCTCCCATCGACTCCTCTAATGTTGTAATATACAAAATTAGAGCTTCCTAGGGAACCGTCTTACCAGTGTTATAAAAATAGCAAATATTGTTTTATGAAATCTAAAGCTTCCTAGCATGCATTATATCATATAAACAAGATGTTCTTCTTCAATAGCTTGTAAAATGGTTGACAAGTTCTTGAATGATTATAAATGAACATTCTTATAAATTGCAGACTGCATCATAAATAACGTAGTCCCTTTAGGCAGTGGCATTTCGACAATCACCTTTATTTTAGAAATATTATTTTTATTCACTCGGTGATGTATAAAAAACCCCAAAAATTTCTGATACATTTCCAAAAATTCATTTTCAAATTGAACTTCAGAATTCTTTCAAATACAATCCTGAAGTCATTGATGTGGTTGTCATGAGTTTTACTTTTTATGACCGGATAATTAACATAGCACTCTATTATGAGGTCATCAGAGATACGAGCATAGTTTACTGACCTCATCATGGTTTGATGCACTATCAATCGTTAGTTCTTAATTAAGCAATGGGAAATCACCTTTATATCATTCTTAATTTAAATCACTGAAGTCAACACAAACACAGATATGATTGTTCTTCTTCCTTTAACAGCCTCACTTAAGAGGAAGCAGTATGCTGACAAAAAACAATCTTGGATCATCTTTAGTGCCTTCCAATTTTAAGATGTGTTGGCTGTCTTTGTGACTGTAAAGTGGGACTCTAAGATAAATTTTCAGAATGATCATAGCCAAGGCTCATTTAGGTTAGTTGCTTGAGCATTGTCTATTTACAAGAATTTAATATTCATAAATATCATAAAAATTAAAATGTATTCCCCTCACAAAATAAATAACCAAACTAATATAATAATGCAACTCTGACATTCAATACTCCCATTTAGATTAGCCATTAAATTTTAATCTCATATTAACCATGTTTTGGAGCCAGTCCCCCCTTGCGCTAAGCACCTTAGCACAGGAACACTATATATGCATCATTATCTATTGTAGTGGTTTAATGCAAGTATCATACCCTGCATATATTAATCGTGTAAAGTTCTTATTCACAAAACACTCTTCTAGCAAGTACCTTGGAGCCTTCTCGATGACCTTACACTTCTTGTCAATCGCATACAATAATCACTAAGCTACAACTGATGAGGTCCAACTCTACCTTCATTGTATCAAAAACCTTCACAACTTTTGCACAAACATTTCAATTCATTACTCACTGCAGATTGAAACCATTAGAATTCTGCATCATTAATGCTTGTTTCCAAGCTACTTATAACCTTTTGTTAAATCAGTGTATCCAACACCCTCCATTGAACCACAAATCAAAAGCATCACAAGCATCAATAACATGCCTACAGACACAGAAACCGGTAATTCGATAGCAAATTAAAATCGCAAAGCTGTTAGGGGAAAATGAGCCAAGCCCCTAGAGTTCTACTGACCTAGGGTTACCTTTGGCGTCGCGCCAGAACCTGAAGAGCGAGCCCGCTCCTCGGCTTCCTGCAAAACATGTTGTATCATGGAGAGGCGAGCAGACACCTTTTGGCCTCCCTCGCCTGGTACCGAGGCCGAGTAGCGGATTTGCCAATGCCCGGTTTCTTCGTGTAACCGTGGCAATGTCAGGATTCTCTGGCTGATTCTCGGAATCGGAAAGGCGATGTAGAACCCTCGCAAGTGGAAACTGCTGCGCAAAATCGCCATTTCCGTGACAAGAGATTTTGGTATGAAACTTGATTTTTGCGAGGCTGATGAAACGAGAATGAAGCTAATTTGGATCAAACTTACTTTTGTTAGAAGTTGCGAATATGATATTTGGACTTTGGTTTCCAAAAAAAACACTTGAAAAAATTTTGCAGCGTTTAAATACCTGTCAAATTGTGATGGATGATGTTTTAAATTAGAGTATTGATATACTTACACACTAGTATATATCGAAATATATAGATGATATGTCAATCTAATGTGTAAGTAGATTATTGGTTGAATGTACTTTTTGATAAGACTTATATACAAAAATTATAATAAAGAAAATTTTTAATTGGTCCTAAATATTTTTTGATGTATATTTTTGTATAATCATAATATTTTCCTTTAAACTATGCTATGAAATAATAAATTAAGAGCTTAACTACTAAACTATAATACTATCACAATGAATCAAATTTGTAAATTAAAATTTTAATTAAAAAGTTATTAAAATTATATTTATTTAATTATTTATTAATAAAACACCTAAGCTACCTCAATTTCTTTCCATTCCTTTTTTTTTCATGATTTTTTTTTAGTAGTATCTAATAGTGTTGAATCAATTAAAATCAATAAGAAATCCTTCAAACCAAAGAATGAGACTTTGTGTCATTACTATCCCTTCTTGTCTCCAAATCGAAAAGCAAAACCAATAATAAATCTTCAAATAGATAATCCTTCAAAAATATATAGCAGTCGTGGCAATGTCTGAATAGATACATCATACTGAACAAATATAGCAGACTAAGTTGATCCAATTGCACGAGGAAACAGTGCATTAGCAAAACCAATAACAAATTTCCTTGGCATTGCCATGGTTGATCCAACGGTGGCAGACTAAACAGATATAACTAATCTTCAAATATATAATGCCCAAACAAAGAAGTAGAGCACACTAAATAAAGACAATCCCCTCTTCTATATACGATTGAAAGCTGCAAGCTAATAAGCTGGAACCATGTAGCAAGTGAAAAGAAAAATGATATTGCAGGAGATCAAAATCATATTCGAAGTTAATGTTCCAGAATTATTACTTTATAAACAATGAAAGAGCATAAGAATTATCAGCAGAATAGATAACCTATCATGACCTGCCATCAACTCCACACTTATGCTGAATTGATTAAGAACAAATTAATTATCTCTAAGTTCATCTGATAACTAATCCTTAAGATGGTTATGATTTTTATTCCAAATATTGGTTGTCCTATTCCTATGCATTGCAGTGTATTTAACTTATAAGAATTTCCAATGAATATGAGATAAGATTAATAATAGAAAAATCACATCAAAATGCTGAGTATAAAATAATATAAAATTAAAGTACAAAAGTCAAACATTTATCCATAACATTTATCATAAATACTGAAATAAACATTTGTCACAAAAAATAAAAATAAAAATATATCTAGAGTTATTTAATTATTATATATCAAAATTAAATGTTCAATAAAATAACTAATGCAAGTGGGTTGTCTTTTTGGTGAATTAGGTATTCAAATATTGTATAAATGGATAGGTTAATGTCTACAAATAATTTTTGCAGTTTGTGGTGAGTTGGTTATGAGTTTAGAGTGGACTACTTAAAGGAAAACTAAGACTAGTTCATATCGAGCCTAGATTGGGTTGATTCAAAATATCCCTCTTGTATGTGGGGTTTTAGTGGATTAAAGGGTTGGAAATAAATTAATATATATAACTTAAGATGTGTAGTTTGGATCTGGAGTAGATGGCTAGGTTTAATGATGTTTAGATGGGTGTCGAGGGGTAGGGAATAAAACTAGGTTATGATGTGTGGTGCCCCACCCCTAAATTCGTAAGATTAGACTTAAGAGGTGGTGTATCACTCTGACAAATCCCTCACTTATTATTAGATTAGATAAGTTCCATAGTCCATTAATAAGGGAATGAGGTGCACAGAATAATTACAATAGATCAGTCACTAAATCAACACAGATATAAAAGTGCGAAAGCATATGAAATAAATAATACATCTATTTCACTATACATCAAACATAAAATAAAGTAAAACATAGCTCAAAGAATAATTGTGCAGAAAAGTAATCACAGTCACAAGTACTTGTATTATTACAACATTTAATAAATAAACTAAAGGATTGAAATAAAATCTCTCATCCTCACCAAATGTTGAAAAGGAACTAAACAACGTTTGGCTCTCATGGCTGATGCTCCTCTTCAATAAATGGCTCCTCCTCTTCAGTGTCTGGCTCCTCAAACCTATCTGAATCTGACATTATCAGTTTCACAATGCCAGGGCCTCAGCCAATAAAAGAAATCGTATTAGATAATTGTCTAAGTACATTTTAGGCTGAATATTTTACATGAGTTATTAATGCTGGTCCTGCCGTGGTCAGGAGGCGCCGGAATTTGGAGATTAGGGTTCCCCTAATCGTCATCTCCGTTGGGACGAAGGCACGAGGATGAAGGTCCTGTGCGAGTCGGGTCAGCCCGTGACCCGCACTGTGCGACAGTCGCGGGTCTTCGGGCCCCGGTCAACCCGCCCGATTTGGTTAATGGGCCGAGCCCATTTATTTAATATCCGATTAATTGGAATTATTTTCCTTAAGGAAAATAATCCAATTAATCAAATCATATGAAAATTTAATTAGAAAAATATAGAATGTATTAATTGAATAACTTTCAATCAACTGGTCCAAACCCTATGATATTATATATGAAAATGATCAGCAAAACATCAGGGACAGAATATAAAATAAAAATTGACATCTGATGGTTAGATCTTTAATTATTGCTTAATTACAGTGAACCTTAATTATGGTATTTTAGTAGTTTTACTTTACCAAATTGCATATTTAGGGTGCCATTAGTTCACTTATAATGAGTAGAATGCATGTGCTAGGTGGATTATTTTTCTGAGTTCTAAAATTATAGTTATGCCCTAATTTTGTTAAAGCATGATTAGTGAAAATTAGGGTTTATACTCATTGGATTTTAACAAACTTAGGCTCTGATTAATTAACCTATTAAGTAAAACTTGTGTGCCAAATTGCAACTAGTTTTAATAGCTGGATTTGTAATTAAGTGCTAATTCATTTGAATGGATTTAGGGTTTGATTAGCACTAATTACTTTCTATTATAAACTTTTCTGTTTTTATGCTTCATAATAGTAGGATAAATGTATTGGAAACTTTAGATATTAATCCCTAATGTATAATTTGGACAAAACAAAATTTGAGATCTTAACCTCCTTAATTAACTTAAGAAATCTTAAGATTTGGATCAAGCTTTTAAAACTTGATCTAGGTCTGAGGTTGCCACCAATAATACATGAATGATCCACTGATTTGAAATTAATCTTTAAACACCCACCTAATTTTACTTAAGGCATGAGAAGGGATCAAACCCTAATCTACTTAAGAAAGATTCAAATCCTTAAAACTTAACTTAATTGATTTGATTATAAGACTCTGAATTTGACATTTTCCAATAATGCATCTGATTTGATATTGACTATAAACATTCAACTTAGACATGATAAGGTTGACAATAACTCTATGTGATTTCCTAATCTGAATCAAGACCTTAAGATCCTTGCTTTTCTCCTAAGTAAGAGGATTAGCATGAGAGGTTGATAAAATTATCTTGATTAAATAATTGATCTAAAATTTTAATAACATCTTATGATTTAAATCCCATAATCTTAGATTAAGATGTGATCAGGTGACTAGATTATCTAATCTGATCATTCTAAATCTAATTATGAAATGGAACCCAATATATTAATATCAGAAGTTAGAATGAGGAGTCTTAAGCATCTCTTCATAAGATCGTCCTAAAATATTAAAAGACCTAAATTCACATACTTTGAGGTAGGAGACCTTATATGACTCTTTGGGGTAGAAGCTTAGAAGATCCCATAACCTTAGAGATTGATCTTATCCCCTCGTGGTAGAAATCACCTAAGACATTAGAAAGATACTTCTCCTTGTGGTAGAATCCATATTAAGTGATCTTTGATCACCATTTTTTTGTGAAACCTTGTATAGGACTTACCCATTAGCTTAGGCCTTGGTAGTCTTGATAATTCCTTGCTTTATTAAGTAGACTAGATTGAACCTTGATCATTGGGTGATGTAATATAGTATACCCATACTACTAGTCCCCAATAGTATTCAGGATTTGTTGATTCACTCTAATAGGGACTTATGAGCGGGTGCTAACCTAAGGGATTATATGAATACAGTCCCATTAGAATAAATCATTCAAACATAAGAGTGTATTAAATGGGTATCCATTCCTTAGTTTGATTGAAATACAATTTGCCAACGGACAATGCCTCCTAGAGAAGATCGCTTCAATAGGTCTGGCTCAACCAAACTAAGTAATTGAAGTTACCTCCTTTGAAATACTAGATGTAATTGTGAGTGGGGCATCTTAATAACTTAGCTTGAGATACAAATCACCAACGGGTGATGCCTCTTATCGAAGATCACTTCGTTAGGGTGGCTTAATCAAATTAAGTGATGAGAATTACCTTCCTTGCAAGGACACTAAGTATGTGTATACCATCATTCTACCTAATAGTCCTTAATTAAATCTGCAACTTTAACTAACTATCGATCTAGAAGATAAAAGTCGGAATCCTCTTAGCAGGATTCTACACAGTAGAGACTTAGAATTCATTATCATCATTCCAATCTTTCATGGATTTCTAGATTCTTACTCGTATAGAATAGGAGCATGGGCATAAGCATAAGCATGAACTTGAAGTATTATTTTAGCGGTAACGTATGAGCATCAGTGATGGAGTATGGGTTACAGAATGTTACATACACATACTGGGGAATTTCAGGGTGCATCTACGTCACCATTCTGTATTCCTAACTGGGTGTATGTTTACATTAGACCGTACTACTCATAATCTTTTAGTGATAGTTCAGTGACATATTCGTGACATATGTGGTGTGGCATATTTGGGTGCATCCTTCCAGTGACATACAGTACATCATTTGACATTTCTGTCATCTTGATTTACGAATATTCGATGTTTCTTTTACTTTCAGTTCTCTTTTTGTGACAGTTTTACTTATTTAGCCTTTATCGTCCTACTTACTCAGCTGTTTCAGTTTTTCCTTAATTATTTTCTTTTTCCCAGTTTTCTTGCAGTTATACTTTACTTTACTTGTTACTTGTATTTAGCTTTATTACTGTATAGTTAGTTGCGATGTGTTAGACTTTTTGTCTAACATGGGGTACTTTTGGGATCTAGCAATTTGCTAGATCCAGAGCAGCTTGTTGAGACAAGGCAGGAGGACACACAGGGGATCCAGGAGGAGTACGTGGAGCCTTAGTGAATCAGACATCTACATTTACTTTCAGCTTTATTTTAGTACTACAGTAGACTTTATATATTTCTGCATTTAAAACAGTCTATAATGAACTCTGGATGTATCTTTTGCTTTCTTTTTCTGAGATGGATGTTTACTATTGCTTGTAATGAGTGTATTCTGGATGTATTGCTTTTAACTTTTGCACTCTGTTATACTACTATACTTAGTATTGTGATGTGACCAACATATTGGAAATGCTGATACATTGATGACATATATTGGATTCTCACTCATTCTTTAAATCCATTATACGTGTTAGTCTAATACTTAAGGTAAGTATTCTACTCTTATCTTAAGTATTGGCTCTCGATCCTACTCTTAGGATCGAGTCAGCAGCCTTCAGCATGGCTCAGCCTTAGACCCGCCTATTCGGGAAGATGAGTTTTTGCTTGTATACCCATCCTCCCGAGTAGCGCACCGCTCCGCTGCTGAATATACACATAATACTTGTCTTTTGTGCACGATGACGGGGCGGGGTGCTACAATACTTAAACACAATAAAATGGAATATATAACATAGGAGCAATAAGCATACACGGAACATGGTAAGTTAAAAATACAACATTTATAATTAAGTAGGAATTGAGGCAAAAGGGCACACCTCACACAAACTAAGCAAGGAGTAGGCATACATGCATAATGCAGTAAGTAAAAGTACTGAAAGAAAAGTCTAATCTTAAACATGCTGATTATCACATGACATATGCTGATTAGAAACAGTAAGTCTGAAAGTAGTATATATAGTAAGCAGTAAAATCTAGCATCCTATAAATATGTACAAATGAGAAGGTAAGCAAAATACAACTGACTGAAATAACATGCATCAATAATACAAAAAATAGTAAACTGAAACTAAAACAAATATGTAAAACCGCCATATCAGAAAGTTGGCCAATCGGACCCAAACAGAAATTCCCAAAGTGTAACAACCTGAGATTGTTACTGGAGTAATTAATCCCAAATTCTGGAGAATTACGTTAACATTAGAATTTCAATGTTAGTCAAATAAAATCTTAACAAAAATACCCTCAAATGAAGCGTATCAAGGGGATCCTCCTACCAAAATTTGAGCGCAATCTGATTTCCGGATCGTTTTAAATAAATTCAGGAAGTTTAAAGTTCTGGAGTTGATAATAGATAAAATAAGAGTTGGATTTTAGAAATTTTTATAGATTTGAGTTAAGCGTTATATGAGGATGCTATGTTATAAGTTTCGTGATTTTTCGGGCTCCAGATTAATCGTAGTGAATTTTTAAAGTTTTTCACTTAAAAATTAATATAAAATAAAATACTTGTCAAAATTCAATAATTTTTAGACGCTTGCGTTCGTCTCATCGAGATGGTCATTTCAATACTAAGTTTATAATTTTTAAAGGTCAATTGGCTATAGGTCTTAGCTTGAGAATTTTTAGCCATGTGATTTAAATCTAATGGCTACATTAGATCTTAGATTTTACTTTATATCTCATCTAAACCCTATTTTCTTTCCTAAACCTAAAAGCCCTGCCTCTCATTTCTTCTCCCAGCTGAACCTTATCATCCCTTCCCTAGCCGAGTGATCTCTCCTTCCCTCTCTCGATCGAGCATCCTTCATCCTCCACGACCGAGCTCGAGGAGCCCTCATCCTCCACGATCGAGCAACAGCCCTCATCCTCCACGGTCAAGTGACAACCCTCCTTTTCCATGGTCGAGCACTCCTTCTCCTCTCTATGGCCGAACAATGATCTTCTTCCCCTCATAAAAATCGATCAGCATCTCATCAATTGATCTTTCCTTTGACACTTTGGAGGTACAAATTCATGCTAAAGATTTTATTGGTTGTGAGTAAATGTTTCATGTTCTTAAATAATTCTGATGCTTGGATATAAACCTAAATGCTTTGGATCTGATTTTATTGTCTCTTGTATTTAACATCAAATGCATGCATAAGTGATATCAAATAAATATCATAATAATAGCTTAGATTTTATTGTTATTATCAGCAATATTGAGTAAGTCGTCCTACATGTGCTTTGTTCAATTTGTAATCAATTTAAGTTAGGTTATACATCACTCATGATATTGTTCAGTCAAGCTTGAATTAACTTTAATTATGAGATTGATTTAATTTAAGCAAAGGTGCAGAAATTCGTACCTAATGTTTAAGTACAATTTCTTTGATTTGCTCATATAATCAATATTTAACGCTTGTTTAGGTTGTTAACCAATATCCTTATAAATCCGTATGCATGTAGCCTTCCATGTAGTAGCTAATCAAATTTGTATTAGTGACTTAAGTGGATATTATACTTGCATGAATTATGTCGATTTTTGTTTATCATGAAATCTGATTTTTTTTTTTGAAATAATGCTAAGCTAGATAAAGCTGAATATGTTTGAGTAACTGTAGCTATTAAGGAAGATCGTATGTATGTTGATCAACAAGCTTGATGTTGTAATATTGATGCATTAATATATTAACTATTATTATCCATATAAAGAGCCTAGTAAAATAATGTGGATGTTTAAGTTAAATCAAGTAGGTTATATTATGTTTGAAGCTCAATAGTCGATTTATTCTATATGATTGCTATTAACTATTTATTATTGCCAACATCTTGAATAAATCATTTTAGAAGATTAGTAAGGCTTATGTTAATATTATTTATGATTTCTTAAATATCAAATAAATTTTATATAGCGGCTTATGTAAATAGCTTAATGAACTCCTTGCATGTCTTCAGAAATAATTAATCAAATATCATTATGTCGAAGCAACGCTTGTATCATTTGTTGTGAAATCTAAAATTAGCATCTCAATCAAATATCTGCGAAGTAATATTGATTATCTTTAATAATGACACAATGATGTTCTTAAGTTTATCCTAAGAGATCATATCCTTATTCTTCCATCCATCTACTAGGATTTGATTGTGGTCAAAGTATTATATTCCATCTTGTAACTCCTTTTCTTTTAGCATGTGGTAGTTTAGCATTCTATCTTTAGTATTAGAAATGAATTGGCCATAATCCATGTTCATGAAGGAGTAAGCAAAGTTATTAAGGAAACTATCACCTAATAATACTTTGCCCAATTACTTCAGGTGTTGTGAATGCTACCTCCTACTAACAAAATCATTAAATTTCAAGATAATACGGCTTGCGCAAGGTAAATAATTACTTAGAACTTGTATTGAGTTCTATATATTAAATTATTTATTTAGTCCTATGTTAAGTGCGTACATCACTTGCATAGTTCTTGTTACTGTTTTTGTGCTTTTACTTTTCTTAAGTTTTATGTTAATTTTCAGTTACTTTGCAAGTTGTGTTTAAGGATTGAGGTGTCTTGATTATGTCTTGAATACTAAATTTCAATAAACTCTCACTTATCCCTAGTTAAACTTAAGAGATCTTAAGGGCTTGATCAAGTGAATTACACTTAATCTGGATCTTGAATCACCATCAATAATTCATCAATAATTCATTTGATTTGTCATTGATTTGTAATGCAACTATTGGTCTTAAATTGATAAGGTTAGGGGTTAATACCTAATCTGTCAAACTTAGACCTAAACTCTTAATCACTTAAATAATCGACTCGATTATAAGATAAGGAACTTGAAAATTTCCAATAATGCATCCAATTTGGTATTGATCTTAAATATTTGAATTAGACATGTTAAGATTAATAATAAATCTATGTGATAGCTTGATCTGAATCTAAACTTTAGATCCTTGATTTTCTCCTAAATAAAATTATTAGTATAGAAGATTAATAAAATTATATTGATTGAACAAGTGATATAAAATTTTAACAACATCCTTGATTTAAATCCCATAATCTTAGATTAAGTTATGATCAGATGGCTTAATCATCTGATCTGATCATTCTAAACCTAATTATGAAATAAAACCTAAAATATTAATATCAGAGTTTAGAATGGGAGATCTTAAGCATCTCTTCATAAGATCATCTTGAAATATTTAAAAGACCTAAATTACATATACCTTGAGGTAGGAGAACTTGTATGACTCATTGAGGTAAAAGCTTAGATGATCCCTTAACCTTAGAAATTGATCTTTAACCCCTCGTAGTAGGAATCACTTAAGACATTAGAATGATACTTCTCCTTGTGGTAGGATCCATGTTGGGTGATCCTTGATCACATTTTAGTGGAACCTTGTGTAGGGATCTCCTATTTAGCATAGGCCTTTATAGTCTTGATAATTCCTTGATTTATTAAGTAGATATGTTTGAACCCCGATTATTGGGCAGTATAGCATAATATACCCATACTACTGATTCTTCAGTGATATTCAGGATTGGTTGATTCACTCTAATGGGGACTTATGAGCAGGTTCTATCCTGCGGGATTAGACAAATACAATCCCATTAGAATAAATCATTCAAACCTAAGATTGTATTGAACAGGTATTCATTCCTTAGTTTGATTGAAATACAAATTGCCAACGGTACAATGCCTCCTAATGAAGACTGCTTCAATAGGTGTGGCTCAAACAAACTAAGTAATGAGATTCACCTTCTCTAAGACACTAAGCATGATTGTGAGTAAGTGATGCGCATCACTTTTCTTGCAAACATGTTGAATATGTGTATACGATCATCCCATCGGGTGATCTTTAACTAAATTTGCAACTTTAACCAATTATCATTCTAGAAGCTAGGAGTCAGAATCCTTTTAGTAAGATTCTGCACAATAAAGACTTAGAATTCATTATATGTATTCTAAGTTTTCATGGCTTTCTGGATTTTTACCCATATATAATAAGAGCATGGGCATAAGCATAAGCATAAGCATGAGCTTAAAGCATCATTTCAGCAGTGACACATTAGTATCAATGATAAATTATGGCTTACGGAATATTACATACACAGACTGGGGAATTTTATGGTGCATCTGCATCACCGTACTATCTTTCCAACTGAGCGTATATGTACATTGGACTGTACTACTCATAACCTTTCAGTGATCATTCTGCTGTATATTCGTGGCATACCATACTGTGACATATTTGGGTGCATCATTTCAGTGACATGTAGTACAGCATTTGATATTCCTTTCACATTGATTTCTGAGCATCTGATATTTTCATTTACTTTTAGTATTTAGTTTTGATGCAGTTTTACTTTGCTTAGTCTTTATAATTCAGTTATTTTGCGCCTTTACAGTTTTTTTTTTCTGCACTCTTACTTTACTTTGCTTCAATTTTATATAGTCTTATACTTTCATTTATTTTACAGTATTTCTGCAGCTTAATTTATGTCTTACTATTATGTTAAATAACGTCTTTTAAATGCAAGTATATGCTATGTTGTAGCGTTATTGTACTTAGACTTTATAAGTCTAATATTATTATTTTTCCTTTATTGGCTTGGCCCTGTCATATATGTACATATGGCAGCATCAGGTATTAGCTCAGAATTTGTGCTTGGGGGTGTGCTGGTGACAGAAGGTTGGGTGAGATTGATAGGCTGCAAAGAAGGAGATCTTGCTTAATTATTAAAATTTATGTTGCTCTTATTTAATTAAATGTAATAAAGAAGTTCCTTTCTTATTATTCTACATTTTTTATATTGTATATGAATGGATGGATGTGGATACTGTTGAATGCCTTTTTCCTTAGTTTCTACACTACTTTACATATATTTCTGCCTAATACTGTGCTCACCTTCAGATTAATGCCATGGGTATATTGCTTATTATTTGTGGTGTTAGTGACAACCACCGCTTGATTGTAGTTGAGTTAGTGTTACTCGATGACGGTCAAAGGGCGGCCATTACACAAAGCCTTTCTGGGCTAAGGCAAACAAAACAGAACAACGAGATTGAAGAGGCAGTAAATATAAATGCAGAATTTTTTAGTTATTTTACTTTTATTTCTGTGAACATGTCCAAAAATAGCTAAGGAGTCAAGCACATCTGCAAGACTATACGGGTTCCAAGCTTAACACACACTTTTTAATGAGTAATGTTGAGCATCTTTATTACTCCTTACCCCTATTTATTAGGGTAAATATGTACCAGAACCTACCAGAATAAACTGAACCCAAGGTAACAGTTATTTAATTATTCTATATTTTCATTTCATGCACAAAGTTTTTTTACCTGACATGTCCAAGGAATTAAGCACATAACACAAGGAATACGTAGCACAAATAAATCAAGTAAGTAAGGAACTCTTCTATACATGGTGACAGTATTGTTATCTAATTAAATCATTCTAAATATTCTAAATTACACAAGTTCAGGATCTCCAATTCATACTATCGAGTGTAACTTAGAAATACAGCCTTATAGATTGTAAGATATTAGAATTAGCTAGGTCCTAATATGATTAATCAATATCGACTATATAAGTTAAATGATAAATTAATACGTCCTAATTAATAAATTTAGATATTCTAGATTAGAAGAAAGCTGAACAAAAATCTACTAAGCTAGAGATTATGGATTAAATACCCCGAGCTTGGGCTTAATCACATAATCCCAAATATAAGACTTAAAATCTAGGTTTCAATCTAAATGTGATCTAATGATTTAGGCAAATCATATTAAGTAAAGTCAAACTTAATAGGATGATTCTCCTATCCAGAATCTAAGGTTGAAAGACAAATTAATCAAAATTAAACTGTAAAATCTAAGAAGTAATAAAACTAAGGATTCATTCATTAAATAACTCTGTTATTCAATGAATGAAATCTATACTATGATCTAGCCTACTCTTAGGAATGATCCTAATATGAAGTGAAAGATCCTAACAAGAGATTTAGAGAAATTTAGGAAATTTAACCAATTTTATTGAAAAGCTACTTTTTATTCACTTAAAGGCTTCTAGTTTAGTTCTAATATTGATTGTACTTATTTGAAAGGATAATTAGGGCTTAAGAGTACTTAACCTAAAATTTGGGCAAAATGATAGTTTTGCCTCTACTTAAGGGTCCAAAAAGTTACTTTTTGGAATTAAGATTCCAAATTAGAATTTCTTACTGCCAAATCATTCCTTACTATCTGACATGAAGCTAAATAGTAAGTACACTCAATTTGAATAAGAAACGGGTCCTATAGGTCCAAACTAATGACTTAACATAAAGGGTAATTTAGTAATTTATACTTAATAGAATCTAGATTTTTATACAGTTTACTGTTAGTTGCTTTTCAAGGATTCCATAAAGTCCAAGAACACTAAATTTTAAGGTTTAATGGCCAAGTTATTAAGGTTCTAATATTTAGGGGCAATTCGATAATTTCTAATTGTCAAAAGGGCAAAACCGAATTTTTTCATTTGAGGTCCAAATTCAGCAAATTCAGTTTCTATAACTTCACTAAAATACACTGAGTACTTTAACAAAGAGTAGACCAAATTGGACTTCAATTAATTAAGTTATGGCCTAACTAAAATTAGAGATATTTTAGTTATTTCTAATTTTCTAGAGTTTAGAGCTTAAATATTAGTTTAGATTATTGATGGCACTAAAATTCTAAACTAGTTAGCACTTCAAAATTTTAGATTTGGAGCTGAATTGACTAAGTTATGGTCAATTGAAAACTAAGAGCAGTTTGGTCATTTTTGGGTGAGGGTCATAAATGTCATTTTTCAAACTAAGCTACAAATAGGAAAAATAATACTACTATAGTGATGGGGATATTCTCCTGAGTATTTTAAGACTCATATTACATATGTTTGGATAACTAGGTTAAAAGTTATGAGAGTTTATTTATGACTTAAAATGTCACTAGGTTAAATATACCTCGGATCGAATTTTTGATTAGCGCCATTTGATTTTTTTATTTTTCTGAGTAAAATGAGACATATATTTAATATGTTTGGATCAATATTTTTAAAGTTATGAGACTTTCAAGTTTTGGATCAATAATATTTAATTTAAATAATATTGCTATTCATTTATTCAAATCAAATTAATTTACTATTTTCAAATTTATTTACCCTAATTAACTTAATTTAGAACTTACTATTAATAATTAAGTAAATTAGTTATGCAAATTTTAATTTATAATCTTATTGAAATTAATTAGCTGTGTATAACTAGATACTTATAAATATAGGCATATATGAATATATATATATATATATATATATATATATATACATGCGTTACTGTATTAATTTAATTAATTAGCTGTTGACTGATTAACTTTTGTTTAATCTTAACTAACTAACTACTGATTATAGTTAACACTACTAATTAATTACTATTTAAATTAGTTGCTTAACAGAATTAAGTTTATCCTAATAATAATAGAGATAGATATATCTATATATATATATATATATATATATCTATATATAAATGTATCTATAGTTCTATCTATTTTATATACATATATAGTTATATATATATATATACTAATATAATATATATATATATATATATAAATATAACCATGTATATATTTAATCTAATTTTTTTCTGTATGAAAGGATGGCGGGACCCAGCGAGACACGTGGCATGACCCGGTTGGCCGCAACACTACGGGGCGGGTCCCACGCGGGACACGCGGCGACGCC
This sequence comes from Gastrodia elata, assembly GCA_016760335.1. NCBI lineage: Eukaryota > Viridiplantae > Streptophyta > Magnoliopsida > Asparagales > Orchidaceae > Gastrodia > Gastrodia elata. Next base: position 31,666,014 of record CM028681.1, read on the forward strand.
CGAACGGGCGTGGGACTACGCGCCCGACAGAAGAGATGACCCTAGAAGTGGGCCCCGTATCCTCGGCGCGTGACACGCAGACCGCTGCCGGGTCGCGTATGGGTCGGGCCTGACCCAACCCGACCCGGGATCTTCGCCTTCCTTCCGAGATGACAGAGCTAGGGCGGGGATTCGAGGGGCTTCCCGACGGCACCGAGCAACGGCCCGCACATCGACGGAGAGGTCTCGAGGAGACCTTCATTTTGATATGCATTCCGGCACCTGAGGTGGCCTGGTCAGTTCGAGGACTATTTAAAGGAAAACCAAGACTAGTCCATATCGAGCCTAGATTGGGTTGATTCAAAATATCCCTCTTGTAGGTGGGGTTTTAGTGGATTAAAGGGCTGGAAATAAATTAAATATAGATAACTTAAGATGTGCAGTTTGGATTTAGAGTAGATGACTAGGTTTAATAGTATTTATATGGGTGTCAAGGGGTAGGGAATAAAACCAGGTCAGGATGTGTGGTGCCCCACCCCCAAATTCGTAAGATTAGACTTAAGAGGTGATGTGCTACTCTGGCAAATCTCTCACTTATTATTAGATTAGGTAAAATTCATAGTCCACTAATAAGGAAATGAGGTGCACAGAATGAATACAAGAGATCAATCACTAAATCAACACGGATACAAAGTGCGAAAGCATATGAAATAAATAGTACATCTATTTCACCATACATCAAACATGAAATAAAGTAAAATATAGCTCAATGAATAACAGAGCAAAAAAGTAATCATAGTCACAAGTACCTGTATTATTACATCATTTAATAAATAAACTAAAGGACTGAAATAAAATCTCTCATCCTCACCAAATGTTAAAAAGGAATTAAATAATGTTTAGCTCTCATGGCGGATGCTCCTCTTCAATAAATAGCTCTTCCTCTTCAGTGACTAGCTCCTCAAACCTATCTGAATCTGATATTATCAGTTTTACAATGCCAGGGCCTCAGTCAATAAAGGAAAATCTTATTAGACAATTGTCTAAGTACATTTTAGGCTGAACAGTTTACATGAGTTATTAATGTCACCATTTATACTTAAATACAATAAAATGGACTATATAGCATAGGAGCAATAAGCATACATATAACAGGGTAAGTTATAAATACATCATTTATAACTAAGCAGGAATTAAGGCAAAAGGGCACATCTCACGTAAACTAAGCAAGGAGTAGGCATACATGAATAATGTAGTATGTAAAAGTACTGAAAGAAAAGTCTAATCTTAAATATGCTGATGATCACATGACATATGATGATTAGAAACAATAAGTCTGAAAGTGGAATATATAGTAAGCAGTAAAATCTAGCATTCTATAAATATGTACAAGTGAGCAGGTAAGCAAAATACAACTGACTGAAATAACATGCATTAATAATATAAAAAATAGTAAACTGAAATTGAAACAGATATGTAAAACTGCCATATCAGAAAGTTGGCCAATCGAACCCAAACAGAAATTCCCAAAGCCTTTTTGGGCTAGAGCAAACAAAATAGAACAACGGGACTGAAGAGGCACTAAATACAAATACATAATTTTTTAGTTATTTTACTTTTGTTTATGTGGAAGCATCCAGAAATAGCTGAGTAGTCAAGCACATCTACAGTACTATACGGGTTCCAAGATTAACACACACTCCTCAATGAGTAATGTTAAGCATCATTATTACTCATTACCCCTATTTATTAGGGTAAATGTGCACCATAACCTAAATTGTTATCCTAATTATTCTATGTTTTTATTTCATGAACAAAGTTTTCTTACCTGACATGTCCAAAGAATTAAGCATAAAATATAAGAAATGTGTAGCACAAATAAATTAAGTAAGCAAGGGACTCTTCTACACATAGTGACACTGCTATTATCTAATTAAACCATTCTAACTATTCTAAGTTACACAAGTTCAGGATCTCCAATTTCTACTATCGAGTGTAACTTAAAAATACGACCTTATAGATTGCAAAATATTAGAACTAGCAAGGTCTTAATATGATTAATCCATGTCAACTATATAAGTTAAATAATAAATTAGTACATCCTAATTAATGAATTTAGACATTCTAAACTAGAAGAAAATTGAACAAAAATCTACTAATATAGAGATTAAGGACTAAACACCATAAGCTTGGGCTTAATCACATAATCCTAAATATAAGACTTAAGATCTAGGTTTCAATTTAAATATGATCTAATGATTTAGGCAAATCCTAGGATGATTCTCCTATCCTAAATCTAAGGTTGAAAGACAAAATAATCAAAATAAAACTGTAAAATCTAGAAACTAATAAAACCAGGGATTCATTCATTAAATAACCCTGTTATTCAATGAATTAAATTTATACTATCATCTAGCCCTACTCTTAGGAATGATCCTAATATAAAGTGAAAGATCTTAAGAAGAGACTTAGAGAAATTTAGGAAATTTAACCATTTTTATTGAAAAGCTACTTTTATTCACTTAAAGACTTCTAGTTTAGTTCTAATATTGATTTTATTGATTTGGAAGGATAATTAGGGCTTAAGAGCACTTAACCTAAAATTTGGGCAAAGTGACTATTTTGCCTTTACATAAGGGTTCAAAAAGCTACTTTTTAGAATTAGGGTTTCAAATTAGAATTTCTTACTGCCAAATGATTTCTTATTATTTGACATGAAGATAGACATGCACTTAATTTGTATAAGAAACAGGTCCTATAGGTCCAAACTAAGGATTTAACTTAAGGGGTAATTTAGTAATTTATACTTAATAGAATATATTTTTTTATGCAGTTTACTATTAGTTGCTATTCAAAGATTCTATAGAGTCTAAGAATACTTAATTCTGAGATCTAATGGCTAAGTTATGGAGGTTCTAATATTCAGGGGCAATTTGATAATTTTTAATTGTCAAAAGGGGCAAAACTGAACTTTTCTGTTTGAGGTTTAAATTTAGTAAACTCAGCTTCTATAACTTTCCTATAATAAACTAAGTACTTTAACAGGGAGTAGACCTAAATTGGACTTCAATTGGTCAAATTGTGGCCTAACTAAAGTTAGGGGTATTTTAATTATTTCTGATTTTTTATGGTTCAAAACTTAAATATTATTTTAGATTATTGATAGCACTAAATTCTAAGCTAGTTAGCACTTCAAATTTATGGATTTAGAGTTGAATTGACCAAGTTATGGTCAATTGAAAACTAAGAGCATTTTGATCATTTTTGGGTGAGGGTCCTAAATGTCACTTTTCAAACTAAGTTCCAAATGAGAAAAATAATACTACTATAATGATGGAGCTGTTCTCTTGAGTATTTTAAGACCCATATTATATTTGTTTGGATAATTAGGTTAAAAGTTATGGGGGTTTGTTTAGGACCTAAAATATCACTAGGTTAAATATACCCCGGATCAAATTTTTGATTAGCACCATTTGATTCCTTTTATTTTTCTGAGTAAAATGAGACATATATTTGATAAGTTTGGATAAATATTTTTAAAGTTATGAGGCTTTTAAGTTTTGGATTAATAATATTTAATTTAAATAATATTACTATTCATTTATTCAAATCAAATTAATTTACTATTTTCAAATTTATTTAACCTAATTAATTTAATTTAGAACTTATTGTTAATAATTAAGTAAATTAATTATGCAAATTTAATTTATAGTCCTACTGAAATTAATTAGCTGTGTATAATTAGCTATTTAACACATAGGTATATATACACATGTGTTACTGTATTAATTTAATTAATTAGCTGTTGACTGGTTGACTTTTGTTTAATCTTAACTAACTAACTATTAATTATAGTTAACACTACTAATTAATTACTGTTTAAATTAACTGCTAACAAATTAAATTAATCATAATAATAATAGAGATATATATATCTATGTATATATATCTACATATAAATTTATCTACAGTTCTATTTTATATGCATATATAGTTATATTTATATACTAATATATATATATATATATATATATATATATATATATATATATATATATAACCCCATATATATTTAATATAATTTTCTTATGCAGGAAAGGATGGAGGGACCCAGCGAGACACGTGGCGTGACCCGGTTGGCTGCAGCACTGTGGGGCGGGTCCTACACGGGACGACGCGCGAGGCCCACGCGCCCGACAGACGCGACAGCCCCAAAAGTGGGCCCCGTGTCCTCGGCGCGTGACACGCAGACTGCTGTCGGGTCGGGCCTGACCCGACCAGACCCGGGATCTTTGCCTTTCTTCCGAGACAACAGTGCTAGGGCAGGGGATTCGAGGGGCTTCCCGACGGCGCCGAGCGACGGCCCGCACATCGACGGAGAGGTCTCGGGGAGATGTTCTTTTTGATATGTGTTCAGGCACCTGAGGTGGTCTGGTCAACTCGGGAATCCCAACCATAGGCTCAGTAGTCCGGATGGGCACGGGTTCTACCGGTATGTACTGTGCATCGATCGAAAAATTCGCTCGATCAAATGCAAATGAGGACAATCCGATCCGGTGGATCAACAATCCACAAAATGAAATAGGATTTACGAATTGAAACGATGCAAATTGCATACGAAACGGAAGAGGTAGGGATGGTACATGATCGACGGCATGCAGAGGATCTAGGGTTCGAGGTGCGGTGGTTCGTCGAGACAGATTCCGGGCTTGAGCTAACACCCGAGGCTGGCTACAATCTTGTAGCTTAAGGAAACCCGACGGACTCACCGAGGGAGTCCCCCGCGTGGTGATTGGTCGGCCGCGGCGGCTACCGCTCGCTATGCGCCATGCGGTTCGCTTGCGACTGGGGACGGAGACAGGAGCATGCGAGCCGTTCGATCGCATGATCGAACGGTTGGATTCCTGCCATTTGATTGAACGGCAGGAGCTAATGGGCCACGCAAGCGGGGAACAGCGCCGTTGGAAGTTTTAATTAATAATAACTTAATTAATTAATTTAAATTCTATTTTCATTAATTAAAATTGATTAATTTAATGACTCCAAAACTTTTTCAAATATTCACTCCTAGCTAATTGAGGGGTGAGGAATACAACGGCGAGTTCATATTTTTGATCAGATGAGTATTTTAATTTCATATTTTTCGGGGTATTTAAAATATTATTAAAATATTTGGCAAATTTTCGACGACCTCTGATTGCCTCCAAAATATCACCCTAGCGAATTTGGGGGCAATGAGCGCAATGACAAAGTTCAATTTTTGATATAAGGTCAATTTAGATAGGTCAATTTTTAGGGTTTTTGGATTTTCTCAAAATCAGGATTTGATCCGATTGACTCTTGATTTGGACTAGGTCTTGGTGGTGAACTCCTAATGACCTAATTAGAGTACTAAGACTGAGATTAGGACTTGGATTAGTCCTAAATGACTTAAGTAACAACTTGGGTTATTATAGGATGTTCTTGGATTTGGCTGTGGAGATTGTAGTGAAGTTTGGAGTGCGTTTGAGAGATTAGATAATGATTTAATAATTTTAAGGGATACTTAAGATGCTAGAGAAGATGCATGGATAGTTTGAGGTTATGATCATAAGAGTATAATTATAAAATAAAATATAAATGAGATAGCAACCTAACTCACCAAAGATATGTAATAAACTTGACACCACCAAGCACCAAGCAATATGAGAGCTATTCACCACAAAATTCCTTCATTCAAGTTACTTAATTACATTACATTTCAGCTCATATTTATGGGCACTACAAGTTTCTTGCCCTATGAGCTTTGGAGGAAAAATATAGAGGGAAATTTTGGTAGAAAAGATAGGTAGTTGGTAATTAGTGAGGGAGTAACTCTAATTAATTGCATTAAATATTTTTCTCATAATATGTCTAGCCAAACATGTACCTTAATAAATAAAAAAGTTTAATATTAATAAAAACAAAATACAAATGGTAAGCCCAATATTTGAGCTCTTTATTGAGCTTTTGATTGGGCTCTTATTGTTGGTTGGGCCCACCTTCAAACTTTTCCCTTGAGCATTAGCCATGGCTCGTGTTGTTGGGCTTTGGTAATATTCTTAGAATGTGCTACATCAACTCCTGTCGACCCAATTGAACTCTACACCGAATAGTTAAAATCCAAGTAATCTTCTACTAATTGTGGGTCTAGAGCTTCCAAATCAGTACGTGTTAGCCATGTGTCTTCTGTAGGCGGCTTATTCTTCCAATGAACAAAAAATAATGCACTTTATCTTGATCACAATAATTCTCCTTAGTGATGATATAGTCAATGTCTAAAAAGTATGGAGTTTGCATGTGGGGAACTATATCTCCTGCTAAAAAATCAGACTGTCCAAGTGGAGGTTTGATAACTCCTTCATATGATAAAATATCTTTAATATTAATAACAGGGTGAATTAGCATATCATTAGGCAAATTAAGGTGACAATCATTAGATCCAATTTTTTTAAGAATTTTGAATGGGCCACAATCCCTTAGATATAATTTCTTATACTTGGCGTTATTATATTGCTCATGGCAGATGCGAATCAAAACATAATCACCTTCTTTAAATTCTTTAGTTGATTTACTATGTTTTGCCTTAAATACATATTTTTCATTACTTAAAGTGATTTGTTGTCTTATAGAATTATGAAGGCTTTGAAAATATTTGGTAAATGTGAATGCTGAATCAAAAAATACATGAGAAGGAAGGTTGGCAGCATCAATCAGCCGTTTAGGATTATGGCCATACACCACTTTAAATGGAGATATTTTAGTTGTTCAGAAAGTACTACTATTATACAAAAATTTAGCAGTAGGTAAATGTATGTCTCAATTACCTATGCTTTTTCCAACAAGTCACATAAGTAAGTTTCCTACGCTTTGATTAACAACTTCAATTTGACCATCTATTTGAGAGTGAAAAGTTGATGAAAATTTCAATTTTGTCCCAAGAAGTTTCCATATAGTCTTCCAAGAGTATGAGACAAACCTAACATCCTGATCTGATACAATAATTGAATGAAGGCCATGTAATCGCACAATTTCCTTAATGAGTAATTTTGCAATATGGGAGGCATAATTAGTTTTAGAGCAAGGTATGAAATGGGTCATCTTAGAAAATTTATCAATAACCACAAATATGCTATCATGACCACAAGTTATTCGGAGTAACCCAAGAATAAAATCCATTGGTAAATCTTTCCAAGGCCTATGAGGAATAGGCAATGCCATATATTGGCCAGATTTTTGTTTAGTAACCTTAGCCTGTTTACAAGTTAAGCATTGAGCTACTAGTTTTTGAATATCTCTTTTAAGGGAAGGACAAAAAAACCTATTATGCATCAAGCATATAATTTTATCATTTCCAAAATGACCAGCAATTCCTCCTAAGTACAGTTCAAAATTCAAAAACTTCTTAAGAGAAGACCTAGGAATGCAAAGTTGCTTTCCTCGATAAAGATACCCGTTAATCACATAATATGTTGCATTTATGGTAAGAGGTTTGTCCAAGTGCTCCATATAAATCAAATGAAAGTATGGACACACTGGGTACTCATCTTGAATTCATTCAAATTCATGAATTTTGAATTCTAAAGAGGAGATGGATATTGCCACCCTTGATAATGCTTCAACAAGTTTATTTTCAACTCCTAGTTTATATTTAAGGATAAATAAATAGTCTTGGAGCAACTCAACCCATTTGGCATATCTATGCCTTAACTTTTGTTTAGTATTGATAAATTGAAGGGCAATATTGTATGAGTTAAGGACAAACTCATTATTTAAAAGATAGTGTCTCCAATGCCTTAAGGACTGATTGACATCATAAATTTCCCTATCATATGTTGAGTATCATTGCTTTGCATCATTCAACTTCTCACTAAAGAAAGAAACATGAGGATTTTCTTGACTTAAAACTCCTATAATTCCAATTTCAAATGAATCATAAGTCACTTCAATGGTCTTAGAAAAATCAGGGAGTCGAAGGACTGAGGTCGATGTTATTAAAACTTTAATTTAATATAAAGCCTTTTGAGCAATTGGGGTCTAACAAAACTTGTCTAACTTCAGTATATCAAAGATTGGAGCTATAACATCACTAAAGTTTCTAATGAATCGCCTATAGAATGTTGCGAGGCCATAAAAACTCCTTACTTCAGTAAAATTTTTAGGAGTTGGCCACTACATGATTGCCTTTACTTTGGTCGGGTCAAGTTTTATTCCTTCAGATGAAATATAAAACTTAGTAATATCACCTCAGTTTGCAAGAAGAAACATTTTTAAAATTAATGTATGATTTCACTATTTTAAGGGTCTCAAAAATTTGTCTAAGATGATTAATGTGGTCTACTTTATTTAGGCTAAAAATTAATATATCATCAAAATAAACCACAAAAAATTTTCTTATAGATGGCTTAAAAACAATATTCATCAATCTCATAAATATACTAGGTGCATTCAAAAGTTCAAATGGCATGACCAACCATTCATAGAGTTCATCAGGGGTCTCGAAAGGTATTTTTCATTCATTTCTAAATCTAATTCTAATTTGATGATACCCACTTTTCAAATCAATCTTAGAAAAGAAGTTTGCTTATGAGATCAAGTTTAATATATCATCTAATCAGGGAATGGGAAACAATATTTGATAGCGATTTTATTGATAGCCTAAATATCGATGCACATTCTCCATGTTCTATACTTCTTATAAGTTATTAGGGCAGAGACAGCACAAAGACTAAAATATCTTGTATAAATTCTTTTTTAAGTAACTCAGTGACTTGACTCTTAATTTCTGCATGTTCTATGGGGTTCATTTTATAATGAGGAAGGTTTGAAAATTGTGATCCTGGAACTAAGTATATAGCTTGTTGGATGGATCGAAGTGGTGGTAATTCATTTAAGAATTTCTCCAAAGAAATTTCTCTAAATTTAGAATGGAGAGGTAAAACCTCTTTAGGAATGGGAATCTCATTAATATTTAAGTAACTTCTTTATATATAAAAGGTGAACATTGGTCAGATCAGAAAATTCTTTTTTTAAGGTTCCAAATCCCATTGACCTTACATCTAATGTTGAAGAAGAATGAGTAAATAAGCTAGAACTAGGATTACACATAGGATCCCTTATCACGATCAGTTGAAGCTTTGCTTCTTTCTTGATAGCGGGTTTTGGTTAAAGATCAAATGTTAGTTATGTGGTACTATAGATGATATCTTCTATGGTGGTCTGATTGGCAAGAGTTTGATGGTTTTATTGTTATATAGAAAATATATGTGTTCTCCCGACTATAATGAATTACACTCAAGTCATAAAGCCATGGTTGCCCAAGTAGAATATGAGCGATATCCATAGGGAGCACATCACACCAAATTTTATCCTTATAATTACCAATCTTGATAGGAACTAAACATCGACTAGTGATGGGAAGTGAAGTATGGTTAGCCCAAATAACATGAAAGTTTTGGGGATGAGGTTCCATTTTTAAATTAGCTCTTGATATAATGTTGGTAGAGATAATATTCATTATACTACCCCCATCAATAACTAAGCTGCACCTTCACTCATTAGACACAACATACATGCTAAAAATATTCCTTCTCCTTCAATCTTCTTCTTCATTCCAAGTTATTTTAAGGCATCTCATCATATTAATTTAAGGATCATCCATAAATTTTTCATTTGATAATGGGGTATCATCATAAACATCTTTTAAGGTTTCATCTATAGGGTCAAGAACTTCATCTAACAGTAAGATTTGTGCCTTACATTGGTTCTGCATGTGACCTCTCTTATGACATTTGAAATAAATGATATATCTGATATTATTAGAGGTTCCCTCAAAAAGAGGTTTGGGTGGATAGTTTAAGCAAGATGGTGGAATGGGTCTAGTATTTGACTTATGATTTGAATTAGAAGTCACTTGAGCTCTAGTTCATATTATAGAAGTTGACTTCTTTTATTGTTCAATAAGTAAAGCATAATGAAAAGCTTCTTCTAAGGTTTGGGGATCAAAAAGTTCAACCTCATTTCTAATTTTTATTATAAGCCCAATAATAAAATTTTTAGCAAGTAGTCAATCATTATCCACACAATTAGTCCTAGAAACTAGATCCTCAAAAGTATTTAAGTATTGTGTTACGTAATGAGAGCCTTGCCTTAGAGTCAGTAATTATCTATGTAACTTATTATCATGATATTGAGAAAAATATTTTGACCTAAGCATTTTTTTCATTTCTATCCAAGTAAGATTTGTCCTTCCTAACCTTTGTTCTTTTGCTAAAGCGTTTGTCCAATAAATCTTAGCATGGCAAGTCAATTTCATCTTAGCAAAAGAAACTCGTTGATAATCATCCATCCTATACCAATCAAAGAAGTCATCCATTTGGGTTAACCAATCTAAGAATTTGTTTGGATCATGTTTGCTATCATAAGTAGGAGCTTCAACTTCAACTATTATTGAGAGATCATTAAAATTATTAGTAACTCCTTGGTGGTCTCTCCTTTCTCTATTCTTAGGGTTCAGTTGTCTTTGATGAGGTTGGGGGGGTGGTAGAAAATGGGGTTAGTAATCATTTGCATCTATGTAAGAGCCATCATCTTCCATAGGTATACTAAGGTTATGGATAGGATGTGAAGCATAATTTTTAATATTTTACAAGAGGTTTAAGATGATTTAAATTTGATCTTTAATTTCTTTCATTTGAATTTTATTTTCCTCTAATAATTCTATAGTATTTGCTTTATGTTCATGAATCTTAAGATCTAGGGAATCTATTATCTTGGTTAAGTTATCGATTTAGTCTTGAGAAATTGACTTTAGTGCCATTTTTTTTAATAAAAAAATATGAGGAAAAAAATCCTAAATGTGAGAAGGTGAATTAAAAAATATAAATATAAAAATAATGTGAATTGTAAGTTAAAGGAACTTCTAGCTGAGGAGGGGGCACCTGGCCACTTACTTCCCAAGTTCTCCTTAGGCTGTTTACGCTCTTTTGACAAAATTCTTTTTAACTTCCCAATATATTAAGTTCTATACAAGTATATTCTTATGCATACAAGTTTAAAGCAAAGTAAAGTATTTTTTTCTTGCCTAAATTGAAAAGCCTTATTTTCTTAAGAATTATAAATTAATTTAAGTGATAAAAATAAGAAACTAATATCACTTCAAATACCAAACATTGAAAGTAAATAAGTTCATATAATTTTTTTGTTCGCACCAAAGTAAAGGCTTCACTATTAAGTAGTACACTCACTTTCCATATTTTCACTCAAGTAAATGCTTAAGGTATGTTCACACAAGGATATTGTCTAGGCTATATAATGGTGCTCATTAATTGGAGTTCATGCATACACTATAGACTTGCAAGTAATATGACGAATTTTCAAGCAATTAATATGAAAAATATTAAGTTATAAAATGACTAACTTACCTTACACTTATTGACATGACTCAAAAGCTTGTGGAAAAGATTTCACCAAACTTTATTCTTTATGCCAAGATGTATTTTTTTTCAGCTTTCCTAATCTCGCTCTAATACTAAAAAATGATGCTAGTGGGCTGCCTTTTTGGTGAATTAGGTATTCAAATATTGTATATATAGGTAGGGTAATGTCTAAGGACGATTTCCAAAGTTTTTAGTGGATTGGTTATGGGTTTAGAGTATACTATCTAAAGAAAAACCAAGACTAGTCCAGATCGAGCCTAATTTGGGCTGATTTGAAATATCCCTCTTGTATATGGAGTTTTAGTGGGTTAAAGGACTGGAAATAAATTAATATAGATAGCTTAAGATGTGTAGTTTGGATCTAGAGTATATGGCTAGGTTTGATAGTATTTAGATGGGTGTCAAGGGGTAAAAAATAAGACTAGATTGAGCTATTTTCAATTTGGATGTGGTGGAGTTTGGAGTGTGTTTGAAATATTAGATAATGATTTAATTATTTTAAGGGATACTTAAAATACTAGAGAAGAAGTGTGGATAGTTTGAGTTTGTTAGCGTAAGAGAATAGTTAGAAAATAAAATATAAATAAGATAATAACCCAACTCACCTTACTTCCATTCAATTAGAAGCATGGTTAAGTAAACACTATAATTGAGTAACTTAAGAGCTAAGATTATGGTTAAGTAAACACTATAATTGAGGAACTTAAGTGCTAAGATTCTATACACTAAACCTATCTAATTAAGTTCAATTAGAAGGATCTTACTTAAAATCAACTACTAATCTAGCTAGGTTAATAATAAAAAGAAAGGTTTTTAAGAATATGAAAGAAGGATTTGTAAACTATAAACTCTATGTTTTATATAAGTTGAAGGCTAAGGAAATCAATAGGATTCCTAAGCTATTCTAATGAAATTATGAAATTAGTAAAATTATCAAAATTACCCTAATTCAGGAGCCAAAACTCTAAAATTACCAATTATTGTTCAAATGAAATAATACATGCAAATATGGAATCCTTATAGTGTAAGGGGAAAAATGACATTAAGTTAGTCAATTTTGGACAACATTAGGTTTCTAGGATTTGGGAGGACTCCTAATTAGGGTTAAAAAGTCAGCATAAGATTTAAGATTCTAAACCTATATTTGATCTCATAATATTTTTCTTCACATTTTTGTGAGTGAAATAGACTATTTGATCATTTAATTTAGACATTAAATATTCAAATTAGGTCACATACAATAATAAGATTAAATTATACTTAATTAATTAATCTAAATAAATGATTAAATAATATATTCATCAAAACAAAAATTAAATGGCATTTTATTAATCTACGCATTCTTGCGATCAAAATGATATATAATATCACATAATTTGGATGAGTATATTTAAATTTATGATTGGAATAAGATTTGCATTTAAATGATTAATTAATCATTAATTTCAAACGTATAATCATTAAAACAGAAAAGAAAGATGGCGGCACAGAAATTTAAGAAGTGATAGCTATTAATGGAGAGGCACTGATTAATGGACAGCGTTAAAATCAGCACTAAACACAATCCCATACGCTGACGCGGTGACCTTAGATGTCGACATGCATCGACATCAATTTAGAAGCAATGGCTCGGTCTGAGCTACTGGACCTGTCCGGTCCAAATACAAAACCTAAACTGAAACACAACCCATCTTGAGCCACTTTGTCCCCAAACAAAAGCCCCCAAAAGGCAAAACCTAGGGTTTGGATTTCTAGGTCATTCCGATGGACTCAGGGTTCAGCCCACATGCCAAATCGAGGCTCACACCATGAGCGACTCATTAAGCCAGAGAATGGCCCTTGGGGTCGCTCAGATTGACGGTAGGGTGATGCCCTAGAGTACATAATCGGAACCCTAAGCTCAGCAGAAAACTACTCGGCTAATCTGAGTTCGATCCGCTCTAAAGGAGTCTAACTTGGACAAATATAATCACCCAACATTATACAATAACTCCAGATACATTTAATATAGGAAAACATAAGAGAATAGGTTTATGGATGGAATTTGTCAGTCGAAAAACCTTGGGTTCTGTGCAGAGCTTCCAAAAATGATGAACAAAGCCTTCCTTAGCTCCTTAACCCTCCCACAGCTTCAGATAAGCGCCAAAAGAAGAGTAGAGGAGGAATTAGGGGCTTAAGGGCTCGGAGGCGCCAGCTGGAGTCCCGAACCATCCTTATCTGATGAGCTGCGAATGTACCTGAGGCATTTCAGGAAGACATACAGGGAAGGAGATCTGGCCCTTCGTTCAATTGTTCAATCAAATGACCAGATCTGATATATAAAATCAGATTAAATGCATGCCATCTAATCGGATCACAAAAAGGCACAACAGCCAAGATCCGTGCGCACCGCTATCCCATGCACTGGCCTCACACACGGGATCAGCGCATTTTTGAATATTAGCCATTGGGAAATTTAAATAATAATACATATATATTTAATTTAATTTCTTTATTTAATTAATTAAATATCCAAAATAAAATAATCAAACGCACTTTGAAAAATCCCAAAAATTCACCCTTACTTAATTGAGGGGTGAGGAACTCAAAAATGTAAGCAGATTTTTGATCGGAAGTCAATTTAATTATCTTAATTTTTTGAGCATTTAAATAATATCAAAATATTTGGGGAAATTTTGATGACTTCCAAACACTTACAAAATACCACTCCTAGCTAATTTGGGTATGGTGAGTCTAATGGTGGACTCTATTTTTGAATTTGAGGTCTAAATAAAATAGACATTTATAGAATTATCAGAAAACTAGGAATGTTGGAAATTGCCAAATGATCTTTAAATCACATGAAAATTGAAATTGAGGCTCTTAATACTAGTATAAGATTGATGGAAAAAAAATTAAGTCAATTAAGTTAGTAATTAATAGGTAACAATACTAGGGTTGTTACAATTACTATCTAATTTGCAATCCCTAATTTTCTTTTTTCACATAGAAAGGTAACTGTACGTGACTATGCAAATTAACGAATTGGGGTTCAACAATGGGTCATAATAGTAGTGAAATTGTGGAGTCATGTACCCTTAGTGGCTATGTTAACACTGAAATAAACATAATTATGGTGAATACGGTCATCGTGTGCAACTCTCCCAACCATAGTCGAGTCAGGTATGAACCCAACCCGCCTTAGCTGAAAGGCTTGTCACCTAAAACTGAAAGTCATGCATCAAAATATTAAAGTAGCAAAAACAAGTAAAAATATAACATTCACATCCACAATACAGTAAAAAAAAGTAAAGACAGTGACTCATCTCAATATGAAAATGCATAAAGTAACTACATCAAGAATATTTAATATTTACAAACTAAATTTAAATATATTACAGGCAGACAAATTTTCTAAGTATATTTTAGGCTAATTAAATGAAATAAAATATTTAAGATATCATATTTTACTAAGTATGCAAGTATTAACGGTGCCATAAGCAACAAAGAACAGGATAATTATAAATAGGCATTTATAACTAAATAAAATGAAGTATGTAAATTAACATACCTCAACCAAAAGATACAGCAAGGTTAGGTAGTAAATATATAATAACTAAAAATATTAAAAAAATTCATCATAATATGCTTATGATCAAATAAATACATGCTGATTTTCATAAAGAAAGTTTGAACTAAAATATAAAAGAACTGAAATAAAACTAGTATCCTAATATGTAAGAGCTGAACTAAAAAGCACTGGACTAAAATAATTGTACTGAAATGAATTGAAAACAAATAAAAAACATTAAATTATATGCATAATTTACAATATAAATAACTTGACTAAACGAAACTACTGAAGTGAAAGAGAGTCTAACATATATCACCTTAGCCAACCACAGAGCTAGGTCTAGTTAGACTTAAAGGATCAAAAAAAGAAAGATATGCCTAAATTAGTATAGCCATAACAAAAATTAGTTAAACAAAGCCACTGAATAAAAAAGTCTTAACATATATTATCTTGGCCAACCACAGAGCCTAGGTCTAGTTATATTATAGAATCAAACATATATCATCTGGCTAACCGCATAGCCTAGTTCTAGTATGTTTTATATTAAATTAACTGAACTGGAGAGGTAGGCAAATTTGAACACACTTTATTAAACTGAGCACAAATGAACTAAATGAACTAAATAAACCGAATGAACTGATTTATAATTATATAATGTTTATGTATTCAAATTTATATGGGATACTTATCAAATATCCAATATTCAAGTAATATTTCAAGGTATAAAACTCAAGTACAAGATATGCGAAGCAACAATATTCAAAGTAAGCAAGACACTCAACTAAAAATATGTGATATATATTGTTACCTATATTAATACATTCTATCTATTCTAAGATAATACAAGCTTAGGATCTCCAATAACTAACTATTGTAAAATCTTAGATCTACGACCTTAAATTTAACATTTGAACATAACAAGTTCTAATTCATAATCAAAAGTGATGACTATAAGGGTTAAGAATTTAATCAATGACTTACTTATTATATTTTTAATAACTCCAACCCAATCTTGATTATGCCAATCAAGATTGAGAATTCTGGGTTCAAACTCTAAATTGGGGTTTAAACCTGAATCCAAGGTACTAACTTTTTAAGGATCAAAGGGCTCATACCCACAGTTACTCTAAGGGTAGAGGAGTCTTAAAAGCTGAAATATTCAAGAACAATGATCTAATTGAAAGGCTGAATCTAATTGTCATAGGATAAAATAATTAGATAAGAACTTAAGAATCTAAGATCTAAGTTCAATTTATATAATAAATTCATTATTTTATAATTTTAACAAAACTAAACCCACTAAAAAGACTTCAAATAAATAAATTAAGAATTCCAAGAAGGAAGGATTCAATTCAATAAGGACTTTGTTTGATGAAAGGTTACAAAAGATCTAAGATCTTTGACTTATATTTAATCACTCAAGATCTTAATAAGATTTGAATTTAGGATCCTCATTGAGATGTTTACATTAAGGCATAAATATTATGATTAGCTTAGATCTAAGTTTTATTAAGCTAGATTACAAGGAGGATCTATGATCACTTTAAGAGTTTGAGAATCACTTAAATAGATTTAAAAGAGAATTTGGGCTTAAATGATTAGGATCCATTAATAGAGTGCAAATACTTAAGAAATGATTCAAAAAAATTACTTTATTGATTTTAAACATTTTAAGGATATAATCAGGGTTTAAGGGCTCTTAAACCTACTCTTGGTTAAAATGACCAAAATGACCTTCTTGAAGTTAAAATTGGGATTTTAAGAATTAGACATCCAAATTGATTCTAATAAGTTTTAATAGGCTTTATAATGACTAATAAGAGAAATGAGACCATAAAATTTAAGTTTGGATCTAAGGATAGTCTAATTAGCATTAATCCCTTTTTAAGGCTAAGAAAAGTGATTATTGAAATTAAAACTTAATATGACAATTTAAACACATAGATAAAGTTCTAATAGACCTAAGAAAGCAATAGGCACTTGATTCACCAAAATTATAGGCTTAACTAGGTCATTAGGCACTAATCAAAATCTAGGGTACTAAGAGGTGATTAATAAATTTAGGACTCTTAAAATATTCTTAAAGGTATACATGGGTTCTTCCCTGTCATATGAACAATTAAAGACATTAATCATGAAATTAGGCCATTAATGAATTATTTATTTACTAATTAAGATTAGAGAGAGATTATGCTAAATTAAAAATTCTAACCATTGGATCTGAATTTTTATTACAAATTATTATTCATTAGTTTTTTTTAATCAAAATGGTATATTGGACCATACCATTTGGATCTATATTGATTAAGCTATGCAATTAATTTAAATGGTAGTACATGGATTATATAAATTATAGGATTTGTTTTTCTAAATTAATTTCCTTCTAGAAATTAATTCCAAAAAATTATTTATTATTAGTGGCCCAAAATCGAAAACACATGGGCTAGGGTCTGACCCGCCCCCCCACTGTTTATCTTCCGTGCCTTAGGAAAGTCCCAATAGAAGGTGCCTAGGGTTAGCTTCCACCGCCGAGTTCTCCACCTCTGAGCCACATCGTGCCTTAATTTTGACTCCTACACCTTTAGCAGTACTAGACACATCAATTAAGATGGGAAGCCCTCTATGGGACACGTTGGGTCTATGGGTCCTTATTCAACCTGATCAACCTCAAGGGCAAAATTTGAGGAGTGAATTCTCCTCACAGAGGCAATACCGTGACCTAAGGTTTAGTCCTACATGTTCAAGAATTGAAGGTGAGATAATTGGGTGGGTCGAGAAGCCTTGAGGTTGTCTAGATCACTAAGATGCTACTCATGGTAGATCACAGACGCAAGTTGAGTCTGAGTCGATTGATTTGAGCTGAATTGATCGATCAGACTGATTTTGACAATTCTTACTCCTTAGTAAATACCTAATGAGGCTATCAAGCAATCATAGGGACTTTAATTTCTAGGGATTCCAGTAGATCAAGGGTTTATTGGCAGTGCAACTTCAAATGGTGATTACACAATATGGTCCACTGTCTGCCCCTACCAGTACCCTGACTGCCTTCAGAGAAGCTATGGTGATGTCCTAGCATAGCACCTAAGGTGTTTTGAGCAATAAGAAGTAGACAGTAATTTGAATTGACTCACGGGGGAGAAGGAGTACCTAGAAATGCAAGAAAGGTGATGGGTTGAGCTCAGTACAAACACCTTGGAGTCATTTGAGCTTTATGCAGGAGCTTAGGGGTTTGAACTTCAAACCACACCCACTACAAAGCTGCTGGAGGTCGAATAGAGCTCCACTAATACCTGAACTAGGTTGTCAACTGAGGACCAAAGGATAATGATGAAAAAGGTGCTAGGACTTTAGGGAATTACAAATTTAGTGAGCAAAGGTTTTGTTGTAGAGCTCCTGGGGCTATTTAGCGAGCAACAATTTTGCAAATTCAATGAGCAAGGGTTTTGCAATTTTAGAAGGCATTAATAGCTACTTTCAAAGCCATGGTTGCACCAACTACCTCAGCCCAAAGCTATGAAATAATCCTGGTCCATGAGAGGGCACATCCGGGAGAATAATAGGATCAGGTCGTTGGATGTGAGAAGGAGGTCATGGGGGATAGGATCCTATCCCCGTACTGCCATGATGGCTGGACATTGGGATCCTGTCAGAACTCAATTGCGGCTAATCACTCGGGGAAGATAATGAATAGGATGGGTCACAGGTGCAACCATTAAATCTATCTAAGCATCTTATAATTAGATACTAATGCACCTAAGTATGAATATGGATTATTGGATCCTATCACAAAAAGATGGAATGGCACGGATTTAATATCCCAGTGGTTCCTTATTCGAGAGATGGGAGGGGATCGGCCACGTAACCGATTAGGAGCCGTTGGAATTAATATAAAACTTTAATTAAATTATATTAAATTAATACTTAATTAACTAATGGTATTAAACCCTATTTATGACCAAATGACCTCTAAAAATTCCCAAAACTTCTCACTTAGCTAATTATGGGTGCAAGGAATTCAAAAATACAAGCATTTTTAATTTAGAGATCAAATTATTTTAGCTAATTTTCAGGACCCTAAAATAGGCAAAATAGTTATAATGCTCTAATGAGCTTTGATTGATTTCAAATTTCTAGGGTTACCTATTGAGTCTAATAGAACAATAATTAAAGCTTAGTTTAGCTTAGATTATCATGGGTTAGCTAGAGTAACAACTAGGGTTGTTATAAAAATAAACAAACAAAATTAAGTATGGGAATTTCATGACTAAACAAATGGGAAAAATCAAGTACCTGACTTCATCATTCCCTATTTTTGTTGGATAAAATCGCTCATGACATACGAACCCTAGCCGTGCCAGCACGCTTGTTTGATCCTAGGTTTTCCAAACAAAACATCTGAGATGAATTTGGCCCAACTTTGAGAGGGTGAATCGATGTTTCCATCGTGGATTCAAAGCGACGTGAAGCCTCAGGCATAGTTCTGGGGATGACAACTGATAGACGGAAATACACGTCTGCGTTTGCACGCAAGTGTACATGGTCTGAAGTAATAAGTGGAAAGTTTAGTTTTTGAGATTTATCAAACCTTAGGGAATGATTGTTTTGATACCGAGTTGTATTTTCTTTCACTAATATTTAGATAACAATTTTGGTTGATTTTTATGGTTCCTAATTAGCAATACACAAGACTTGAGTTAAGATACGATTGGATTAAAAAGAAACAGTTGAGATTTCTTTGTAATATATACAAGGGATTGGCTATATTACTTCATTATTCAAAAGTAGAAATGCATTTTATTTACTTTGTTTAATCAAGTGAACACCATTGGAATTGGAGTATTCTCCAATTTTATTAAATTCAAGTTTAGGGCAGATAGAGAATTCCTTATGGGTTCGTCACTAGCACATAAACTCTTATGAGATATTAATTGATTAGTTAGATTTTGATCTCCTATGTCTTGGTCACCAAAACATCTTTTAATTATAATGATCTCACAAGCAATATTCCACCTATCATGCGTCATTCGCTTCACACGCTGTTTAGCTGGATGAGATGATGCATTGGGTTAATGGATTTTGTCACATAATCCATGAAGTTCCCAATGTCCTTTCATCCCTTTGACTTTTCTAAGCAGTAGAGCAAGGTCAATGGAGAGCTTAGTTCTCAAGCTTCAATCTTTTGGAGAGCTATTAAGGGAGGCTGCAAGTGAGCCTTGAGAATTCTTTCACGTAATTCTCAGCTCGACTCGCACTACCTTCCTCACTCTTACCCACTTGATGAGCATTGGAACACAAGCTCTTTTGATTTAAAATAACTAAGCATTCAGTTCATCCAAGCATTCATTTAATAATAAAAATTAACACACAAATAGTTTCTCATTACATTTAAATAATGTCATCATACAACCAATATTTCTCTTACATAATTCTACAACTACATCTCAACCCTCTCCAAGATGATTTTAGCCTACCATCACTAAGCAAGAAAGAACATACATGCAAGGAAAAGTGAACATCGCCATCAGTTCACGGCAATAAATTAATCAAGGGAGTTTAGGAAAAATATAAGGAATCACTCGGAAAAATTCTAGGGTTCTCTTTACTTTCTTGCGCTGTCCTCTTAAAGCTCCACCCTTCATTCCTTGCTGTCTTTTCTTCCTTCATGTTCTTGGTCCTTTTTTCCCCTTGGAGAGTTCTCCTTCTTTCTCTCTTCTGCAGCCTTTCCTTTAGGTCTTTTGAGTAGCCAAAGTTGGAACCCTTTCAAGGTCTGAGATTGGCCCTTAAATAGGGATGCACTCAACCTCAAAGCTTTTAACGAGTGACCTTTCCTCTTCCTTGATTTAATTCTAATCTCTTTTAATATTTTTATCTATTTAAACTATTGGGATTCAGTAGGGATTCAATAAATCAGTTTTCAAGAGGCTAGGGGAGACCAAATGTCACATTTTTGTGGCTTTCCCCATGCCTCTTAATTGCTATTTTTTTAAAAATTATGGGTCGTCCGCTGCAGCGCTGTGGCAGCGATGCTCTATTTACTGTTCCGCTGTGGCAGCTATGTTTCAATTCCTTTTCCACTGCGGTGCATTATGGCAGCAGTGCTCCAAATGTATTTCTTGCACAGTAGTTAGTAACTTTTTGTTTGGTCGCTACAGCATACGTTAAGGCGCGCTGCAGTGTGCTACAGCGGACAATTTGCAGGATCACTGCTCAATTAGTTTTAACTATAGTCTTATAAAATGAAAATTTTACCCGCTGTGGTGCACTACAGCGGACAACTTGCAAGATCACTGTTCAATTAGTTAACTATAGTTTTATAAAATGAAAATTCACGTGCTGCAGCACGCTACAACGGGCATCCTGCAAGATTTCAATTACTTGTTTGAATAAGATTTAATATTCAACGAGAAATGATGATGTAGCATGCGTTGGCGTGCCATGGCGCGCTGCGGTGCAACTTGTGATTTCACTATTCAATTACTCGTTTATAAGGTTTCAATAATTAACAAGAAATGATGTTGTGGCGCACCGTGGCACGCTGCTACGTGCCACTCATTTATAAGGTTTTAATTTATCCTTATCAATATGATGCTGTGGTGCGCTATGGCAAGCTATGACGCCTTACAACGGTCGTGCTCCAGGTCTGCAGTTGTACTTCCAGATCAGGAGATTTTAAGGGGACGCCATGGCGCGCTGCAGCGCGCCGCGGTGGTTTTTGTCCAGAATTTGGCAAATCAGCCTTTGCAATTTGTTTTTTTCATTTTCTTGAAAAGACATCAATTTCTACTCAAAGTATAGGAAAATATATAGTGATATGAATATTTAAACACTAAATTTTTGCTACAAATTCTTGCTACATCACACCATCACACTTAAATTCTTGCTCATCCTCGAGTAAGCTCAATAAATGTGAATTCCTGAATTTGTCCTTATCTAAGGATTCAATGCGTTGAGCTCATGTATCATGAATTGGGATGTCAAGCATACTCTAGTCAAAATTACTTAATGTCTCCAAGTTCTACTACCCCTCCAATTGAGTTCATGTGTCTACACTTTCTTTAGTTTCAATTTAAAGTGTCATGCTTAGTGTTTAAATATGGAGAGGTGATCCTGAAATTCTAACCTTAATGATGCAATTGGTGAGTCTTTTGAGCATTGTGTCATGTGTGCTCCTTCTTATGATTCACAAGGACATTTTAACATGTTAGAAGAGATATTTTTCTTCATCCTAAATGTTCACTTGTTTAGCTTGGGAGAGATATTTTTCATCATCCATTTATATATTAATTTTTCTGTTAGATTCCTTTTTTAAGGGGAGAGCCATTATCTTCATCCCTTAATGTAGTCCTTGTGATCACTAAGTCATACAGGAGCTTAGCACTTTAGATTATCACTCACCTCTTGCCACTTTAGTTTAATTTTTAGATTTTTCACCCCCACACTTAAACTTAAGCAAATTCAATTTAAGTCCTGGAAACCAAACGTAGTAGACTTATGAACTCAATAAGGGGTGTGTCACTTGAATTAATTTTCATCTTATCTCAAACATGCTTGCATCTTAATTCTATACCATAAGTGTTTTTTTTGACATTGAATCTAAAGCTTGACCGCATTCAGAAATTCTCTTTAAAGTTCAATTTTAGCAAAAATGTAGGGTGTGCAAAATACGAAATTTATTTTATTGATTGAAATCAAAACTACATAATAGGAAATAGAAAAAAATGAAAACACAAAAATAAACATGAAACAGCACAACCTTATTAATCATGGGTTGCCTCCCATCGAGCGCTTGTTTTTACGTCTCAGCCTGACGCCAATTTAGCTCATCTACTTGATTCCTTCTCTTGGCAGATCCTGCAATAACCAACTCTCTTTCTCTTGCACTTCAGATCCATCTAAGTAAGGTTCTAGATGGTGCCCATTTACTTTAATTGTCCCAGCTGATGAAGTGATATCCACACTTCCATGGGGGTATATTTTAGTGATTACAAATGGGCCAATCCATCTTGATTTCAGCTTTCCTGGAAAGAGCCTCAACCTAGAGTTAAATAACAATACCTTCATTCCCAGTTCTAGGTGTTTTAGTCTTATTTGCTTATCATGCAATTTCTTAGTTCTTTCCTTGTATAGCTTGGCACTATCATATGCTCCCAACCTGAATTCATCCAGTTCATGCAATTGCAGAACCCTTTTTTCTCGTGCTAATTTGAAATCAAAGTTCAGCTTTTTAATTGCCCAAAAGGCTTGATGTTCTAACTCTACCGACAAATGGCATGATTTCCCATAGACCAATTTGTAAGGGGACATTCCTAAAGGTGTTTTGAATGCGATCCTATATGCCCAAAGCGTATCGTTTAATTTCATGGATCAGTACTTTCTATTTCTGTTAATGATTTTCTCTAGGATTTGCTTTAATTCACGGTTAGACACTTCCACTTGGCCATTGGTTTGAGGATGGTATGCTATACCTACCTTATGTTTCACCCCATACCCCTTTAATAGAGTTTCTAATTATTTAATGTAGAAATGTGTTCCACCATCACTTATTAGGACACGTGGTGTACCAAACATAGAGAGGACCTGATCTTTCAAGAATTTAATCACAGTTTTGGCATCATTATTTACACATGCTATAGCTTCAACCCATTTGGAAACATATTCCACTCCCACTAATATGTAGTTACTTGAATTGGAGGTGGGGAATGGGCCCATAAAATCAATCCCCCAAACATCAAAGAGTTCAACTTTAAAGATTTCATCGAGAGGTAACTCATCCCATTTTCCTAAATTTCCCATCCTTTGACATTGATCACAGCTCTTTACAAAATCAGCAGTGTCCTTGAATAATTTGGGCCAATAAAATCCAAATTGCTGCACCTTTGCTGATGTTTGATCAATACAGTGATGCCCTCTATAAGGAGATGTGTGGCAATAATATAAGATATTAAATGTTTCAATTTCAGGCACACATCTTCTTAGGATTTGATCGGGACAGCATTTGTATAGGAATGGATCATACCAAAAGTAATTCTTAAAAATAGCAAAAAAAAATTTCTTTGTCGATAGTTAAATTCTTTTGAGATCACTCTTCCTGCAAGATAGTTTGCAAAATTAGCGAACCACAGGAGGATTTCTTGCTTCAATTAAGTAGAGCTATTCATCAGGAAATATTTCACAAATTTCTTCTCCCTTTTTATGTCTTACATGAGTCAATCTAGAGAAGTGATCAGCCACCACATTATCTGTAACAACCCTAAGTTATTACCTGGCTAAAATTATAGTTAACCTAGTCCAATTTTAAATACCATTACTTATAGAACCTTAAACTAAACCTATCTAGAAAATTTGAAGTCCATTGGACTTCTCTAAGTTTAAAATGATAATTTGATCAGTCTAGATACCCTAGGTTAGACCTAAAATATTTTGATCTCAAAATTAAATTTTGATTGCATTTTTGAATTCCTCACCCCCAAATTAGCTAAGGGTGAAAATTAGGTGCAATTTGGAGATCATTTAGGCCATAATTTAATTTAATTTAAGATGGTCTAATTGCACAAAAGGGTTCCTAACATTTCAAATTTGCAATTATACCTTTTACCCGATAAAACGGCCGGATCCGCTGTGCGGACTGCGGGCGATCCGCTGTGGAACCCGGGTCATGCGACAGCAAAGTCCCGCACATCTAGCCGTCGTGCCTTTTTAACCAACGATCGGGATTTGATCTCGCTAGATGGCAGATCCGTCATTGGATCCATCCCGTGGATCCTATGGCCAGGATCGCTCCCGCGATCGGCGGTTAGGATCCGAGCAATCCCAGCCATAGCACCATCTGATCGATAGATCAGATGGCATCCGAAGGTCCTGCAATGTGGACCTTCGTCTTCGCCACGCCCGTGCCCGACAGGGACATTTCCCGTACTACCAGCTTCCCATCCGGTCTGCCACTCGCGCCTCCAGCTCGGCAGAGCCGTTAGGAACTTCCCAGGAATGGTTAGAGATCCCATTCGGGCCTCATGACCCGGCCAAGCTTGAATTGGAAATTCGAGAGCTCGGCCATGGCCCGACTTCTTGGGTCCTGTCCAGCCCGAACCAGCCCTCCAGAAGCTTCCCTAAGCTCGCATGAGGCTATAAATAGCCTCAGGAATCCCTCCTCCATCCCTTTGCTGCTCAATTTCCCTCAAATTGTCACTGTCTTCCCTCTTGCCATTGCTTTGCTAAACTCCAGAGCTCGAAGAAGGCAATCCAGTAGCTTCTGAACTGCTGATAGTAGGCTCCCCTGGTGTTCAGGATGCTTTGCAGCATCTGGAAGTGCAGCCAAGGCCAGTCGAGCCCTCAGACGGTCACCCCGAGCTCGCCCGAGAATCCATGTACTCTCGTTTGTTGGTTTCGAGCCAATGAGGCTCGAACCTTCTTCCTTTTGATGCGTATGCATTTGTATTGTCGTCCTGAACCTAATGGTATCGAGATTAAGATCTAGGATAGCCCCGATCGATCGAATCGATCGATCGGGTTAAGGCTCCTTAAGGATCGCCTCGGTCGAGTAAGGACCCGATGATCCAGACCATCCCAGACCCTCAGACCAGAGGGCTTCGATCCGCCTCACCTCCCTGATGGTGTAGGGATCGAGCTCAGGGGTCTGGCGTGGCCTCTGTGGGGAGAATTGTCTCCCCACAGTAGCTCCAATGGAGGAGCCCTCGGGTGAGTAAGGTCCGGCCGATCCGGACTGTCTCACAGAGGGCTTCTAGTTCCATTCAGGTGCGTCTGATCACAGAGATCGTGTAGCGATCAAATGCTGGTCCTGCCATGGTCAGGAGGCGCCGGAATTTGGAGATTAGGGTTCCCCTAATCGGCCTCTCCGTCGGGACGAAGGCACAAGGACGAAGGTCCTGTGCGGGTCGGGTCAGCCCGTGTCCCACGCGGTTTGGTTAATGGGCCGAGCCCATTTAATGAATATCCAATTAATTGGAATTATTTTCCTTATGGAAAATAATCCAATTAATCAAATCATATGAAAATTTAATTAGAAAAATACAGAATGTATTAATTAAATAACTTTTAATCCATTAGTCCAAACCCTATAATATTATATATAAAAATGATCAGCAAAACATCAGAGACCAGAATATAAAATAAAAATTGACATCTTATGGTTAGATCTATAATTATTGCTTAATTATAGTGAAACTTAATTAGGATGATTTAGCAAATATACTTAACCAATGTGCATGATCAGGATGCCATTAATTTACTTATGATGAGTAGAATGCATGTGCTAGGTGGATTATTTTTTTGAGTTCTGTAATTTCAATTATACCCTAATTTTGTTAAAGCATGATTAGTGAAAATTAGGGTTTATACTCACTAGATTTTAGCAAACTTAGTCTCTGATTAATTAACCTATTAAGTAGAACTGGTGTGCCAAATTATAACTAGTTTTAATGGCTAGATTTGTAATTAAGTGCTAATCTATTTGAATGGATTTATAGTTTGATTAGCACTAATTACTTTTCTATTTTTATGCTTCATAATAGTAGGATAAATGTATTGGAAACCTTAGATATCAATCCATAATTTATAATTTGGACAAAACAAAATTGGAGATCTTAACCTCCTTAATTAACTTAAGAAATCTTAAGACTTGGATCAGGCTTTTAAGACTTGATCTAGGTCTGAGGTTGCCACCAATAATATATTATTAATCCACTAATTTGACATTGATCTTTAAACATACCCTTGATTTTACTTAAGGTAGGAGAAGGGATCAAACCCTAATCTACTTAAGAAAGATCCAAAGCCTTAAAACTTAACATAATTGATTTGATTATAAGACAATGAATTTTACATTTTCCAATAATACATCTAATTTGATATTGACTCTAATCATTCAACTTAGACATGATAAGGTTGACAATAATTCTATGTGATTTCTTAATCTGAATCAAGACCTTAAGATCCTTGATTTTCTCCTAACTAAGCGGATTAGCATGAGAGGTTAATAAAATCATCTTGATTAAATAATTGATCTAAAATCTTAATAACATCTTCTGATTTAAATCCCATAATCTTAGATTAAGTTGTGATCAGGTGACTTGATCATCTGATCTGATCATTCCAAACCTAATTATGAAATGGAACCCAATATATTAATATCAGAAGTTAGAATGAGGAGTCTTAAGCATCTCTTCATTAGATTGTCATGAAACATTAAAAGACCTAAATGCATATACTTTGAGGTAGGAGACCTTGTATGACTCTTTGAGGTAGAAGTTTAGAAGATCCCATAACCTTAGAGATTGATCTTATCCCCTCGTGGTAGAAATCATGTAAGACATTAGAAAGATACTTCTCCTTGTGGTAGAATCCATATTAAGTGATCTTTAATCACCATTTTGTGAAACCTTGTATAGGACTTACCCATTAGCTTAGGCCTTGGTAGTCTTGATAATTCCTTATTTTATTAAGTAGACTTGATTGAACCTTGATCATTGGGTGGTGTAATATAGTATACCCATACTACTGGTTCCCAGTAGTATTCAGGATTGGTTGATTCACTCTAATAGGGACTTATGAGCGGGTGCTAACCTGAGGGATTAGATGAATACAGTCCCGTTAGAATAAATCATTCAAACCTAAGAGTGTATTAAATGGATATTCATTCCTTAGTTTGATTAAAATAAAATTTGCCAGCGGGCAATGCCTCATAGAGAAGATCGCTTCAATAGGGTTGGCTCAACCAAACTAAGTAACTGAAGTTACCTCCTTTGAAATACTAGGTGTAATTGTGAGTGGGGCATCTTAATAACTTAGTTAGAGATACAAATCACCAACGGGTGATGTCTCTTATCGAATATCACTTCGTTAAGGTGGCTTAATCAAACTAATTGATGAGAATTACCTTCTTTGCAAAAATACTAAGTATGTGTATACCATCATTCTATCTAATAATCTTTAAAGTAAATCTGCAACTCTAACCAATTATCGTTCTAGAAGCTAGGAGTCAAAATCCTTTTAGCAGGATTTTGCATAGTGGAGACTTATAATTCATTATCTGCATTCCAAGTTTTCATGGCTTTCTGGATTTTTACTCATATAGAATAGGAGCATGGGCATAAGCATGAGCATGAACTTGAAGTATCATTTCAGCGGTAACGTATGAGCATCAGTGATGAAGTATGGGTTACAGAATGTTACATACACATATTGGGGAATTCTGGGGTGCATCTGCGTCGCCATACTGTATTCCCAACTGGGTGTATGTTTACATTGGACCGTACTACTCATAGTCTTTTAGTGATAGTTCAGTGACATATCCGTGACATATGTGGTGTGGCATATTTGGGTGCATCTTTCTAGTGACATACAGTACAACATTTGACATTTCTTTCATCTTGATTTATGAATATTTGATGTTTCCCTTACTTTCAGTTCTCTTTTGTGTGACAGTTTTACTTATTTAGCCTTTATTATCCTACTTACTCAGCTGTTTCAGTTTTTCCTTACTTAGTTTCTTTTCCCCAATTTTCCTACAGTTATACTTTACTTTACTTGTTACTTGTATTTAGCTTTATTACTATATAGTTAGTTGATGTGTTAGACTTCTTATCTAACATGGGGTACTTTTGGGATCTGGCAATTTGCTAGATCCTGAGCAGCTTGTAGAGACAGGACAGGAGGACACCCAGGAGATCCAGGAGGAGTATGTGGAGCCTTAGTGGATCGGACATCTATATTTACTTTCAACTTTATTTCAGAACAACAGTAGACTTTATATATTTCTGCATTTAAAACAGTCAGTAATAAATTCTGGATGTATCTTTTACTTTCTTTTTCTAAGACGGATGTTTACTACTGCTTGTGATGAATGTATTATGGATGTATTGCTTTTCACTTCCGCACTCTATTATAATACTATACTTAGTATTATGATGTGACCAGCATACTGGAAATACTGATACATTGATGACGTATATTGGATCCTCACTCGTTCTTTAAATCCAATGTACGTGTTAGTCTAATAATTTAGGTAAGTATTCTACTCTTATCTTAAGTATTGGCTCTCAATCCTACTCTTAAGATCGAGTCAGTAGCCTTCAGCATGGCTCAGTCTTAGGCCCGCCTATTCGAGAAGATGGATTTTTGCTTGTATACCCGTCCTCCCGAGTAGCGCACCGCTCCGCCACATAATACTTATCTTTTCAATCGCACCCCTTTTTACCACAAATGTCCAAGTCAAATTCTTGTAACAATAAAACCCAACATATGAGTTGTGGCTTTGCTTCTTTCTTTTGAAGAAGATACTCGATTGCAGCATGATCCTTGTAAGTGATTATTTTTTATCCAATAAGATATGCCCTGAATTTGTTGAATACAAAAACAATCGCTAAATGCTCTTTCTCGATGGTGGCATAATTTCTTTGGGCCTCATCCATTAACTTACTCGCGTAATAAATGGAATAGAAAATGTTTTCTTTTCGCTTACCTAAAACTGCTCCCGCCGCAAGATCAGTAGCATCACATATGATTTCGAAGGGGTGATCCCAGCTAGGAGTGGAAATTATAAGAGCTGAGATGAGAGCAGATTTTATGGCATTGAATCCCCTTATGCAGTTTTCATCAAATTTATATTCAACATCCTTTCCTAGAAGTCAGCATAAAGGTAAGCTTATTTTAGAGAAATCTTTTATGAACCTTCTATAAAACTCCGCAGGCCCAAAAAAACTCCTAATCCTTTTACATTAGAGGGTGGGGGCAATTTCTCAATAACCTCAATTTTGGCCTTATCAACCTCAATTCCTCTCATTGATATAAGGTGGCCCAAGACAATTCGTTCCTCCACCATGAAGTGACACTATTCCCAATTTAGAATGAGATTAGTTTTCGCACATTTCCTTAGGACCTTACCCAAGTTTGTTAAATAGTTTTCAAAGGACTCTCCCACAACAGAAAAATCATCCATAAAGATCTCTAGGAAGTCTCCTATCATTTCAGAAAAAATGGCCATCATACACCTCTGTATCAAAATTTAATTGTACCCCGAGTAACCATCCAAAAAACAAAAGTAAGGGTTCATTGCCAGCCTATCTAACATCTAATCAATGAATGGGAGAGGATAGTGATCTTTCCTAGTTATCTTTTTTAATCTCTTATAGTCAATGCATACTCTCCACCCCGTAACCTTTCTTATAGGAATGAATTCATTATTTTTCACTCAAGTTCACGGTCATCCCACTTTTCTTAGGGACCACATGAATAGTACTTACCAAAGGGCTGTTCGATATTGGAAAAATGACCCCAGCATCCAAAAGCTTAATGATCTCCTTATGCACTACCTCTCTTATATTTGGGTTTAATCTTCATTGAGGCTCTATGGAAGGTTTGGAGTTGTCTTCAAGCATAATGCGGTGCATACATAAAGTAGGACTAATACCTTTCAAATCGGAAATGCTCCATCCTATTGCCCTCTTATGCTCTCATAATATTGTACACAATTTAGTCTCTTGGGTTGGGCTTAACAAAGTGAAAATTATTACTGATAATGATGTTCCCTCCCCAAGATAAACATATTTTAAGTGTTTGGGCAAAGGTTTTAAATCCAATTCCGGGGGTTCATCTATAGACAGCTGTATTCTTTTCCTCTCCTGAATCAATTCAACAATTTTATCTTCTTCCTCTTCAATTATAGCTTCTTCTTCTTCCTCCAAATCTAATTCCTCATAGTCACCAGAAACTAGCACTTCTTCTACTACATTTACTTCCCAACACTCTTCATTTGGCATAAATGGATGCCTCATGGAATCTTTTATGTTAAAACTCACCTTCTCCCCCTCACAAAAGACTCAATTCTCCCTTATCAACATTAATCATGGTTTTTCTAGTAGCAAGAAATGGTCTCCCCAAAAAATTATAGGTATCTCCTAATTTTCATCTTCCATTTCCAACACAATAAAATCAGCAGGGAAAATAAATTTATCAACCATTACTAGAACATTTTCAAAGATTCCCATGGGAGGTTTTACGGATCTATCAGCTAGTTAGAGAAGGACTGAGGTAGGTTTTAAAGAATCAATTCCCAATTTTTTAAATATGTAAAATGACATTAAATTTATTGAGGCACCCAAATCACATAAAGCCCTTTTAAAAGAATAGTTTCCTATTATACATGGAATGGTAAAACTTTCTGGGTCCTTTCTTTTAAAAGGAATTTTTTGTTGGAGAATGGTACTACATTCCTCAGTCAAGGCCATAGTTTCCTTTTCATTTATTTTTCTTTTCCTCGATAGTGTATCTTTCATAAATTTAGCATAACTAGGCATCTGTTCCAATGCTTTGGCAAAGGGAGTACTTATATGAAGAGTTTTAAAAGTTTCAATGAATTTTTGGAATTGGTTATCTAGCTTCTCCCTTGCCATTCTTTGAGGATAGAAGATGTGAGGAGTGTGGTCAGAAGGTTTGGTTATCTGTGTGTTAGTTCCCTCATTCATTTCCTTATCCTTGTTCTTATTGACTTCCTTTCCCCCAATTGATCTCTTTCTCATGTCTTCAGAAATATTTTCAGGATTTTTAGGACCCAAGGGTTCTGTAATTTTTCCACTTCTCTAGAATATTCTGATTCATTCCTATAGACCCCTATGGCCCATACCAAGAAGGGTCGATTTAGTTACGTCATAATCTCCTTTATTTTTAACTCAATTCTTTGAACAGCTTTTTCTTGATTCAAAGTGTGTGTTTGTGTTGATTTAATGTTGCATCTGTTCTATTCATAAAATGAGTTGTATCCATTCTAAATTCTTTTAGGGAACACTCTAAACTTCTTCTCTCCTTGGTTTGTTGGGTTCTAAAGTTTTAAACAGCATTCACTCCCTCAATTTCTCCCTCATGATCCGAAAGATGTTGCACTCCCTATAGTTTTTGGGTTAACATGTCAATTTTGTTTCTTAATTCGAAAATCTGATTTAACTCGTTCACGTTATCTACCTTCACCTTATTAGAATGTGGCTGCTCAGTTGGCCATTGGTATGCATTGTTAGCCATTTCTTTGAGGAGATCAAAGGCCTCCTTAAGGGTTTAACTACTCAAAGATCCTCCTGCGGCTGCATCTATGAGGTCCTTGTGGGTGCATTTAATCTATTGTAAAACGTCTGCACCTGCATCCACAAAGGGAACCCATGATGCGGGCAACATCTTAACCAGTCCTTAAAATGTTCCCAGCCATCATACAAGTTCTCACCATGCTGTTGAGAGAAGTTTGAAATTTCATTTCTCAGCTTGGTAGTCTTTACAGGAGGAAAATACTTGTCTAGGAATTTCATTGCCAAGTTATCCCAAGTCCTTATAGACTCACTGGGTGTAGAGAACTGAGCCAAATCTTAGCTTTATCTCTCAGCAAGAATGGGAATAATCTCAATCTCAAGGCATCATTGGATACCCCGTTGAATCGGAAAGTGTCACATATTTCCAAAAAAGTTGAAATATGTGTATTCGGGTTATCCGATGCTATCCCACCAAATTGATTGTTTTGGACCATGTTCAAGATGGATGGTTTTATCTCAAAATTATTTGCTTGTATAGGAGGTTTAACAATGGCATTTTGAACTCCCTCTATTGTGGGAAGTGTTTACCACATGTTCTGCTGGGTCTATATCTAAGTCTTCCATTTGTGCATTTTGTTGGTTTAGAATGGCTTGCTCTCTCCTAGCTCTCAAATAAGTTCTATCTATTTTAGGATCTTAAAATAATTCAGTAAGATTCCTCCTACTATGCAGTTTAGGGGTAACTAGCTAGAACAAGTTCAACAATTAGCACAAAATTCAATAAGATAGTATGCAATAAAGTTCAGCACAAGTTCTTTTTACAAATTTTCAAATTTTTCTCAAAGAAATACAGAAATTAACTACAGCTATGTAAGAATATCCACAAGTTAAGTAATTCTAAATCACTAGTTACTAGAGAATTGTACTTGATACAAAACAAAAATTGTTCCCCAACAACATCGCCAAAAACTTGACAGAAGGAAATACACGTCTGCGTTTGCATCAAGTATACGTGGTTTGAAGTAATAAGTGGAAAGTTAAGTTTTCGGGATTTATCGAACCTCAGGGAATGATTATTTTGATACAAAGTTGTATTTTTGTGGTTCCTAATTAGCAATACACAATACTTGAGTTAAGATATGATTGGATTAAAAAGGAGAGAGTTGAGATTTTATTGTAATATATGCAAAGGGTTGGTTATATTACTTCATTATTCAAATGTAGACATGCATTTTATTTACTTTGTTTATGAACACCATTGGAATTGGAGTATCCTCCAATTTCACTGGGTTCAAGTTTAGTGCACAAAGAGAAATCCTTATGGGTTCATCACTAGCACATAAACTCTTATGAGATATTAATTGATTAGTTAGATTTTGATCTCTTATGTCTAGGTCACCAAAACATCTTTTAATTATAATGATCTCACAAGCAAGATTCCATCTATCATGCATCATGCGCTTCACACACAGTTTAGCTGGATGAGATGATGCATTGGTTCAATGGATTTTGTCACATAATCCATTAAATTCCCAATGTTTTTTCATCCCTTTGAATTTGTTGAGCAATAGAGCAAGGTAAATGGAGAGCTTGTTCTCAGCTTTAATCTCTTGGAGAGCTACTAAGGGAGGGTGCAAGTGAGCTTTGATAATTCTGTTGCGTAATTCTCAGCTCGACTCGCACAACCTTCCTCAATCTTACCCAATTGATGAGCATTGGAACACAAGCTCTTTTGATTTAAAATAACTAAGCATTCAGTTCATCCAAGTATTTATTTAATAATAAAAATTAACACATAATTAGTTTCTCATTACATTTAAATAATGTCATCATACAACTAATATTTCTCTTACATAATTCTATAACTACATCTCAACCTTCTCTAAGGGGATTTTAGCCTACCATCACTAAGCAAGATAGAACATACATGCAAGGAAAAGTGAACGTTTCCATCAGTTCACGATAAGAAATTAATCAAGGGAGTTTAGGAAAAATATAAGGAATCACCTGGAGAAATTCTGGGGTTCTCTTTACTTTCCTACACTGTCCTCTTGAAGCTCCACCCTTCATTTCTTGCTGTCTTTTCTTCATACCAGTTCTTGGTCCTCTTTTCCCTTTGGAGAGTTCTCCTTCTTTCTCTCTTATGCAGCCTTTCCTTTAGGTCTTTTGAGTAGCTAAAGTTGCAACCCTTTCAAGGTCTGAGATTGTCCCTTAAATAGGGATTCACTCAACCTCAAAACTTTTAATGTGTGACCTTTCCTCTTTTTTGATTTAATTCAATCCCTTTTAATATTTTTATTTGCTTAAACTGTTGTGATTCAGCAGGGATACAATATATTAGTTTTTAAGTGGTTGGGGGAGACCAAAGGTCACATTTTTATGGCTTTCCCCATGCCTCTTAATTGCTATTTTCTGGAAAATTATGGGCCATCCGCGGCAGCGCTCTGTGGCGCACTGCGGCATGCTGTGGCAGTGACGTTCCATTTACTATTCTGCTGTGGCGCACTGTGGCAGCTGCGTTTCAATTCCTTTTCCATTGCGGCGCGCTGTGGTAGTAGTGCTCCAAACGTATTTCCTGCACAATATTAGTAACTTTTTGTTCGGTCGCTGCAGCGTACGCTGAGGCGCGCTGTGGTGTGCTACAGTGGTCAACTTGCAGGATCACTATTTAATTAGTTTTAACTATAGTTTTATAAAATGAAAATTTTACCCGCTGCAGTGCGCTACAGCGAAAAACTTGCAGGATCAATGTTTAATTAGTTAACTGTAGTTTTATAAAATGAAAATTCACCCGCAGCGGTGCGCTACAGTGGGCATCTTGCAAGATCACTATTCAATTACTTGTTTATATAACGTTTAATATTCAATGAGAAATGATGCAGGAGCATGCGGTGGCGCGTTGCAGCATGCAACTTGCAATTTCACTGTTTAATTACTCATTTATAAGATTTTAATAATTAACGAGAAATGTCGCTGTGGCGTGCCGCGGCGTGCCATTTGCATTTTTTTACTATTCAATTACTCATTTATAAGGTTTTTATTTATCCTTATCAATATGACGTTGGGGCGCACTATGGCGAGCCATGGGGCGCTACAGCGGTCGTGCTCTAGGTCTGCAGTTGTACTTCC
Source organism: Gastrodia elata (assembly GCA_016760335.1). Lineage (NCBI taxonomy): Eukaryota > Viridiplantae > Streptophyta > Magnoliopsida > Asparagales > Orchidaceae > Gastrodia > Gastrodia elata. The sequence goes on from CM028681.1 coordinate 31,701,161, forward strand.
AGGTCAGGCGATTTCCATGGCGCGCTGGAGCGCGCTGTGGCAGTTTTTATCCAGAATTTGGTAAATCTGCCTTTGCAATTTGTTTTCTTCATTTTCCTGAAAAGACATCAGTTTCTACTCAAAGTAAAGGGAAATATATAGTGATATGAATGTTTAAACACTAGATTTTTGCTACAAATTCTGGCTACATCAACAGCTAAAGAGAGGTCCGATCGATCCCAGCTGTTTGATCGATTATGAATATCAGTAGAAGGCTGATCTTCCACTATTCGATTGAATTCTAATGGCTAGATTATTTTAAAAAGTAATTTAAATATTTAATAAATTTAGTTAACTTAATAATTCCAAATACTAACCAAATGATCTTCAAAAATTTCTAAAATTTCATGCATAGCTAATTTGGGTGTGAGGAAAATACAAAAATGAAGTCAAATTTTAAATTGGAGGTCTAAATAATTATCTCATTTTTATAATTAGTTAAATTGATCAAAATAATGATCTCACTCAAACAAATTCCAAACTCTACCAAAACTTCAGGGATTAGTCTTAAGACCATTATAAAACTAATGGTGAGGTTCTTAAGCTAATATGGTGATTAAAAATTAAGTAACAACCATGGGTTGTTACTACCAGTTCTCTTCATTAAAAAGAAGGATGGCTTTATGCGTTTGCATATAGACTACCGAGAGACAAACAAGGTAACAATCAAGAATAAGTTTCTATTACCTCAGATTGATGATCTATTCGATTAATTGTCTTGTACTAATGTGTTCTCCAAGATTGATATTCCATCAGGTTACCATCAGCTGTGAGTCAAAGAATAAGATATAAAGAAGACTGCATTTATGGCTCATTATGAACATTACAAATTCATAGTGATGTTCTTCAGTCTAACAGTTGCACTGTCCATCTTTATGAACCTAATGCAGCGAGTGCTATAGCCCCTCTTAGATAAATTTGTATTTAATCTAATAATGAAGTGGAGCATGACAACCACTTGAGGGTTGCGTTAGAAGAATTGCGCAAGCATCAGCTCTATGCTAAATATTCCATGTGTGAATTTTAGCTTGATTATGTGGCATTTTTAGGTCACATTATGGATGCTCAAGGAATCAAAGTTGAATAAAGGAAAGTTAGTGATGTGCAAGAATGGTCTCAACCAAAGACAGAGACCAAAATTCATAATTTTCTGGAACTTGCAGGATACTATCACAAGTTTGTAAAGGGATTTTTGTAGATTGCTTCTTCTTTAACAAGGTTAACCCAAAATGCTATTCCTTTTGAATGGGTTCCTGAATGCAGAGAAGCCTTCTCAAAGCTTAAATAGACTCTAACTTTTACCACTATTTTAACCTTACCCAAAGTGGGCATGAACCTCCAAATTCTTTACTGATGTTTCAGGATTTGGCTTGGGATGCGTATTAATGCAAGAAAAGAAATGCATCTCGTCAACTGAAACTAAATGAAAGAAATTATCTTGTTAGCATTTGAAATTTCCACTGTAGTGTTCACTCTGAAACTTTGGCAAGACTACCTGTATGGGTTAAGTCTAAGATTTTCACCAATCACCAAAGCATAAAGTACATTTTCACTTAGTACGAATTAAACTGTAACCAGAGAAGAAGGCTCGAGCTCATCTGTGATTATGACCTCAGTATTCAGTATCATCCTAAAAAATTAAATGTTATAACAGATGATCTAAGTCTTCGTGTTATTCTCTGTTCAATGATTGCTAAAATACTATTGGCAACTGAATTTTGTTGGTTGAGTATTGAACCTGTGCATGGTGAAATGTTGAATTCGTTATTAGAGATGAGTTCGATTGAACCAACCTTCCTCAGGGATGTCTCCATTTCGTAAACAAAGGATGAAGCCTACCTGAAATTCAAAGCTGACATTGAAAGCGGTCATCGCATCGACCTGCAATTGCAAGGAAGTGCTATCTATCATGGGAGTTGGTTGTCGATTCCCAAATTCATGAACCAAGAAATTTTTATTGAAAGCCACAATTCCAGCTACAAAATATATTAGGAGTTAAAGTAATCCTTTTGGTGGCCTGTACTAAAGAAAAGTGTGGCATAGTTCATTGCAAGATTCCATGAATATAATTTGGTTAAGGTTGAACACCATAGTCTTAAAGGATTACTGCATCCACTTGAAATCCCAGAACAGAAGTAGTTCGATATATCAATGTACTTCATTATGGGATTATCAAAATCAAGATCTGGAGCTGATGCAATATGGGATATTATTGATCAACTAACCAAGTCAGCTCATTTTATTTTGATCCATCAAACTGATTCAGTGGAGAAATTGGCAAAGACCATATCAAGGAAATCATCATAATCCATGGGATTCCAAAATCAAATGTATCCGATCGAGATAGCAGGTTCACTTTAATATTCTTGCAAGTTGTGCATCAAAACCTGGAAACTATCTTGGCCATGAGCACTGCTTTTCACCTCTAGACTAATGGTCAAACATAAAAGATTATCAGGCTCTTAAATACCTCATGTATCTCTGTATTTTAGAATTCAATGCTTTCTGAGAAGATCATATTCTGCTTGTCGAGTTTTCTTATAACAAGAGCCATCAAGCAAGTGTCAGCATGGCCCCGTATGAAGCTTTATATGGGAGGAGATGCAACACTCCACTTGCTTGGTTAGAAATGGGTAGCAATGCAATATTGTCAAAGTTAGTTGAAGAAATCAACAAAAAGGTTTAATCATTCAGCAGAGGATCCGTGCAATGCAATATTGTCAAGTATCACAACACTAGGCATTGTCCTTTAGAGTTCATAGTTGGTGATTTTGCTTATTTAAAAGCCAACCTGATGAAGCGTCTATTCAAATTTGGCATAGTTGGGAAACCCAATCCTTATTATTTAAGTAGGATCTGGAGTTTATAAGCTAACACTCATAGATGATTTCTCAATAGTTTATGATATATTCCACGTATCATCTCTGATAAGATGTCTTCAAAACCATTCTCACTTAGTTCAACATCCAGCAATATCTCTCCAGCCTGATCTTTCTTTTGTGAATGAGCCAGTTAAAATCCTAGCTCATGATCAAAGGTAAGTAAGAAGTCGCTCTACTCCTATGGTGAAAGTACAATGGAAGAACTGCATCATAGAAGAATCTACTTATGAAAGAGTAGCATACATTTGTTAGAAACATCCAAGGCTATTTGAGAATCTAGGTAGTCTTCTTTTAGTTCTCTGCTCTTAATTATGCAATTCCTTACACTTCTTAACTATGATGTCGAAGACGACATTGTTCTTAAGTGGGGAAGCCTGAAACAACTTTAAGTTGTTACCCTTTCTAATCTATGTTTAATTAGGTCTTAAACCTTGTGCCACTAACTTCTAAACCTCATTAGGACCAAACATTAAAAATTTGGGGCTCATCGAAATTTGTTTAGATTAATTAGCTAATTAGTCAATTTAGTGACCTAGAAATTTAATTAAATTAAATTGATCTCCAAATAAAATTTTTATTGTATTTTTGAATTCCTCGCCCCTAAATTAGCTAGGGTGAAAGTTTGGGAATTTTTGGAGGCCATTTAGACCTTAATTCAATTAAAATTTAATTGGGGAAATTGCACATAAGGGCTCTTAAATTCAAATTATTCTAATTTAGCCCACCAAACAATCGACTGAGTTCAGGATTTGTTGTGCGAACCACAGGTGATCTATATAGATCTCGGGTCACGTGATAGCCAATTTAAATCCATCTGTCCGTCTACCCATGAGAATCAGATAGCCCATATCAATCCAACTTATATATGTTATTAGATGTCAGATCACGACCATGATGTGATGGCTAGAATCATCTCCTTGACCGATTGCTACAATTCATAAAATCAGGGTTGTTCTACCTTTTTCATCGATCGATTAGATGACCCATAACATACCCACTACTGCTCACCTTCATTCCGAGTCGCTTGTCCCCAATAGTAAAAATCCTCCGTTCTCGGTTGTGTTAGACTTGTCCCCAACTCTCCATCCACATCAGTAAGACCATTGCTCTCCATTCCCATCTTTAGGTAGGAGATCCTCTGAATTATTTTGCCCTAGCCTCGTTTATTTTGGCAGTAGGGAGGCCACCTCTTGGGTCGGGCCTGAAAGTCATGGCTTAGCCCATCCTAGCCTTTTTTTAGGTTATTAAAAAAGCCTCAAGACTTCTCAATGAGCCTCGTTGTTCACTGAGAAGCTCTTAATTTTGAAATTTAAACCCTGCACCTAAATTGCTCCCTTCCTCTCTGAAACCTTGATGAATTCCCAGTTTCAGACCTAGCCGTAGTGTGTGAGACTTGATGTTCGAGTCCCTAGAAGGCCGCTGATAGCTCAAGGAAGCTCCAGTAATCAGACAAAACCTGCGGGTGCATCTCCAGACACTGCAGCTCATCGACTTTCCTCTCAGCCCAGGTACACTCATTTCCTGTGTATTGAGCAATCAATCCCGCACTGCAGTGTCTCGATTGACAATTTCAATCTCTCCTAGAATGATTGCTGTTGTCAACCAAGTTTAATCAAATCTGATCGAACAGCAATTGGCTCAGGCCTGTACAGTGGGGTACAGTTCCCAAGACATAGTAAGCTCCCACTGGTCTGGACAATCTCAGACCAAACCAAATTAGAGTCTTGTTTCATCTTGAAATGATGATTGTTTCAAGATGAAGAGGGAGTCATGTTGTCATCTCTGTGGGGAGAATTATTTCCCCGTATGAAATCATAAAGTAAGAATTATGGTGGATAAAACCTCGACAATTCCGACAACTTCATAGAAGGATTTTGGGAGGAATTGACTCATCTTCAAGCAAGAAATATGATGTAATGAAAATAAAGCCATGGCATAGCCTAGGGGACCCAAATTTAGTGAAGAAATCTAAACCTAGCGATAACCAGCATTAGAAATATAATTTTAGTAATTTAAGTGCCTATGGATTTATTAAATAGTAAGGAACCTAATGGTAACTTTATATTCCAATTTTTTATGTTAAATTTGTTAATTATTCTTAAATACTTCAAAACCCTAATTAGCTAATATTAATAATTTACTTAGTTAATTATGGCCTACTTGTTGTCTAAACTCTCATTAGATGATAAGGATTTGTTTAATAACATCTAATTTTGTTTTGAACTCAATTCCATGTCTTAGATTTTTCAGAACTCTTAAGAAGGATTAATTAATTAATAAGATCTACGATAACCTTCAATCTTGATGATTCTTTCAAAATCAGTGAATTAGCATGCTTAAATCATTTAGTAATCCAAATACAAGGCATTGATTATCTAAACAGCCAAGTCTCAATTGTACAAAATCATTTAGGAAAAATAAGTCTTAACCATAAGAAGTGGTTTAAGAGGTAAAATTTACATTCCTTATTTGCCATCTAAATCCATTTAGTAGACATCAATTGTAAATATTCTTATACTATTAAGACTCATTTGATACATATTTCAATCTTGGAAGCTCACTTATAGTACTAAAGGAAATAGGATTCAATAGAAATTGTTAAAGGGGTAACCTTGAAATAATTAATTGAATGATCACTAGTTAAGTGATTCATTGAGGTAGGATGTCTTTTATTGAATACTTTGAGGTAGAACCTTAGATTTACCATGTGAACCCTAAAAATTGAACCTATTTTGTGATCGAATTAATTCAATGAAAACTAGATTTATACTTACGTTCGTGTGGTAGTAGTTTCTAATGTAGAAGGTAGATAATCATACCTTGGAGCCTAAATTTAAACCATTAGTATCTAAGTTATATCATATGTAGCTTTGTAAATCTTAAACCTTAAAATAACTTACTTAGAACTCATCCCAAAGATAATATTAGTACTATTATATGGGAATGAAGTACATATCCATAATTTAACTCTAATTTTTAGTTAATTTAAGAAATTAGTTAATTTGCCTTGTAAGGAATTGTAGAGTTACCATCTTTTCTTAAGTATTTAGATAAGTACAGTACCTATAAGGATAAACATCTCCATCCCATTGTGTGTTATGAGTTATGTTTTGAACCTGTAATGCCCTAATATTGGATTAAGTAATTTAATTCAACACTAGGTGTTATTGTAGTACTTAATAATGGGTTAGTAAGTCTTAACTGACTATTAAGCACTACAAGGGGTCTGAGGATCTATAAAGTGGAAAAGTAGATGCATAATATAACATAAATATTTACCATTCTAACCACGCAGAAAAGAAAGAAAACACATCATATAATTGTAAAGTAAATCATCCATTATTTAATTAAACATCCATTACGTAATGACACTCGTGCTCACGGGAATAATAAAGTAAGCAAAATGATAGTAAAAGTAAAGGTCTTCAAGCTGCTACTACAAGGACCAATCTACATCAAGTGCAAGATCCACTTCAAGCTCTTGATCTATCATATTAGTATTTAATACAGTAGGGCACAACCAACAAAAGCAAAACCAAATGATTAGACTTAAAAAGTCGTAGTACAATTTAGGGCAACTAAGTTATTTTAGACTTAATAGATATGACATTATCCCTTTACAATTTCTATAAGTGGAGGACAAAGAAGTAAAGAGGGAAAAGTAAAATAATGACTATAAGTAATAAGTAAACTAAGTAAATGTAGTAAAAGTGAAAAGCTAGTACACAACCTGCATCAAATATATAAGTAAGGAAAGCAGGCACATCTATAAATACAAGTGTGAAATAAAAAAGCAGAAATATATACAAAGGGCATGTAAAGTAAATAGAGCAGTGTAAAGAAAATGAATATATAAACTAAAATATACTACAGAAAGTAAGTAAAAGAACTGTAAATACAAGTAAATAATATATATGAAAGTAAGGAGATCTGAGTATCAAAGACTGAATAAACTTTTAAAGTAAGGAGATCTCACTCTCATAGATTGAATAAAATATAAATACAGTCATAAAGGACTGTATCCATAAATATTAATATTTATCTTGATTAAAATATTTGTTTTGTTCTACGGGCAAAAAATACATAATAAATAAGAGATCAAGCACATCTTCTCAACCATAAGAAAGTGGAGTTTTCCATAAACACACACATTCCCCCTTGTAGGACATGTGTGGTCTCCTGATCACTCCATAGCCTGCCTTATCTCAGTAATAGCTATATAATGTAGTCCACTATATGAAACCCTAAAGTAATGTTATATGTTTAAGTCATGTACAATGTCATTAACAAATGAATTCAAGGATTTAGTCATTATGCATTGCAGTATTCAAGGATGTTCAAAGCTAATTATAAACCATGCGATATTCATTGTTATATACTTTAGTTATCTATCCTATTATTGGGACTAATCAAGCCCCTTAATTGACTAAGATATTCATCAAATATCCTAATCAATTGATACATAATAACATAAAATTTAAATAAGGTTTTAAAAATAATGATTTGATTAAGGTCTTATTTATGTGATAAAATAAATTATAGATATAGTTGCAATGATACAAATAAACATCATACCCAATTGCTAATATTACAATTATCTAAACTATCTCTTACTCTATAAGTCTCACTATATATGTTGTAGGATTTTTATGACTACACTATTAACACTTTTAATATTTACACTATTTTCTAATCACTCTAGCTCACTAACATTTTAATTTTCTATGCTTAAGAAGGTTCTTCTATCTATCCACTTAAGTTATCTTAACCTTAGATATGCTACTAGTGGTTTAATGCTATATTATCCTTAATATTACTGGTGTGTAAGGATACTAGCTTATTATTGGAAAGACTTAAGGGATGACATTACTTAAGTTATAGTTGTCAAAATTAATCACATAAGCTTACGAATCTCAACATCAGGTTTCTTCTCATGATCATAAGGTTTCAAGTCTTAATGAAACCGACACTAAGTTTTAGGTTTTACTATGATGATTAATACTTAAGGAATTTTAATTCTTACTAATGTTTCATCCAAAGTGATTCTAAGCACTACACTAAGCATAATATGGCTATTATACTCCACTAAGTAAGTTGTAGAAGGTTACTTTGATTGATTACTAATTTCTAGTGGAATGTACAAATCCTCTTAGAGTGGTTCCATCCTAACATCTTATAAGTCTTCTCTTAGTCATAAGTACTACACTAAGGATTACTCAATACTACTCTAAGAATTTACAGGATTTAGATATAAAGTATAACTTCTCTCTCTTACAAGTTAGGATTCAATCTAAGTTCACTAATACTAGGTCATTCAATTGAAGTATATTATTCTATGTAAATATAGTGTTTAAAAAGAATGGTAATCTTATTTAGAATTATCAAGATGATAAAGTAATGTATAAGTATGAATGTAAGTTGAATTAAGAACCTATCTTACTACTATAGCTCTTACAATCCTAAGTCACTAGACTAGCCCTATTACTAGGATCCTCATTTATAAAGTTAATATGGAGGTTTGCTAGCCTTAAGTTTACTATGGAAATTAAGGATTAAATGATTCTAACTCATTAACTAAACTAATTTGACTAACTATTTATGTATTTTTAATAAGTAAGGTGCTAGGTGAGGGTTCTCTAACCACTAGCTTCTAGGTTCACCTCAATGCACTAGGGATTCTAGAATTAGCTAAGAGGTTAGGCTTACTATATTGGGCTAATATACCTAAGTTACATACTAGGATAGTTAGGGTTGATCCTACACTTAAGGAATGTAAAGTGCTAAACTAAGCTCAATTTAACCTTGTAAGGTTTTACTAATAATTCTAATAATCATAGAGAACATTTCAATTGCTATCCAATCTAGGGTTCAGATTCAATCAATAATTAAGTGTTAAGTTAAAAGCTAAGGAACCCCACTAACCTCTCAACTATAGCCTCTCATCATGTTAAGGCCATTTCCTAGGTTAATTAGTGCTATGCCAAAACTAGGTCATTCTAGTTATTTTCTTTCTGAAAACATTATCTATGCAATTACTTCCTGCTCAGACATCCTCATCTAACCCACCATATATCAAAAGAAAGTATTCATCAAGACCTACAATTTGACCTAAAATGAGAAGGCCTATATAGTAAACTCTAGATCTCTAATTTTGGACACTAAGGTGTTGTTACCTACTGTGCTTAACGACAAGTCAAGCTCCAATTGAGTAGGAATGAGCTCGATTGGAGCTCGACAATAAGTATGAAATGAATAAATGAAAAATAAATGAAGTAATTGCATAGCTAAATAAGTGGCATAATGGGGTAACTTCGATCTTGTCAACTTAGTTAGGGTTCACAAAATTTGATGCCTGCAGCGACGCCTGCAGAGCTTGTGTTCCTCTTCAACTTCCCTAGCAGCTACGCTTCAACCAAAATGGAGTGAAAGGAGTCATAAGGGGGCTTAATTGCTACAGAAACGCTCAGGAGAAGGCCGTATAGTGTGACACTCTGCGGCTCTGTACACACATGATCGCGCGTGACAGAGACGCATAGTATCATTAGTAGAAACTGTTATTGTAAGCAAACTCCACTAAGGGAATGTGCTCTTCCCCACTTAAGAATGATGAAGCCCTCGACATCACTCAAGTGGGAAGAATAAAGCAGTTATAGAATAATGAATTGAAAGATGCTAGAGATAATGAAATACCTTGGTTAAAAAGACTTGGGTATTTTTGTCGCATATCCACTTCTTTTTCCCAAGTGCTTCATTACATGAACGATTCTTCCATTGAACTTTGATCATTGAAATAGAACGATTTCTTAATTATTTTTTATCACAATCTAAGATTTTAACTGGTTCTTCGGCATTAGTAAGATCAAGTTGAATCTCTATTATTGGAAGTTGAATAAGATGGGAAGGATCTCGAAGACATTTTCTTAGTGATGATACATGGAATACATTGTGAACAGCAGCAAAATCTTTAAGAAGTTCTAGTTTATAAGCTGCTGATCCAATCTTCTTTATGATCTTGAAAGGTCCCACATATCTTGGACTAAGTTTTCCTAAAACTCCAAAATGATAAATTCCCTTCATTTGGCTGACTTTTAAGTATACTAAATCTTCTTCTTGGAACTCAAGAAGATGGTGACGATTATCATGATATTTACTTTGTCTATCTTGAACTATTCTAATTCTCTGTTGAATGAGTTTCACTTTTTTTATTTATTTCTTCCACTAACTCTGAACCATACAATTGAGTATCTTCTGTCTCTGACCATGCTAGTGGAGTGGAGCACTTTCTACCATATAAGGCTTTATATGGTGCCATTTTAATACTTAACTGGAAACTATAATTGTAAGCAAATTCCACTAAAGGAATCTCTTCCTAAGATCCTGAAAAATCCAACATGCATAATCAAAGAAGATCTTCTAAAACTTTTTAACTCTTTTTATTTGGGCATCAGTTTGTGGGTGGAATGCTATACTCATGGCCAAAGTAGTACCCAAATCTTGATGTACAACCTGCCAAAATTTTAAAGTGAAACAGCTTTCTCTATCAGACACAATTGTTTTGGAAATTTCGTGCAATTTGACTATTTCTTTAATAGACAATTTTGCTAACTTTTCCACGGAGTCAGTTTGACGCACATGAATAAAATGTGCTGACTTAGTAAGACAATCTACTATAACCTATATTGCATCAACACCGGATCTTGCACAAGGTAAACCCATAATAAAATCTATTGATATATCTATCCATTTCCATTCTGGAATCTCTAGTGGATGCAAAAACCACCTGGTTTTTGGTGTTCTGCTTTTACTAAACAACATGTGTGGCAATTTGCAACAAATTCTGCCACACTATTCTTTATTCCTGGCCACCAGAATGATTATTTTAAATCTTGATACATCTTAGAGTTTCCTGGATGTATCTGATATCTTGAGTTGTGACTTTCAATGGAGATCTCTTTTTGCATGGATTTGGGAATCCAGAGGTGATTATCCATATAAATAGCACCTTTCTTGAACTTTAACTCTGGGCGACGACCACTTTCTATCGCCACTTTAAGATTTAAGTAGTCATCATCCTTTGTTTGAGTAATAGAAACGTCTCTATGAAAAGTGGGTTCTATATTATTCATGGATATTATTATACTCATAAAGTCACTGCGAATTGGTGTAATATCCATCCTACGAAATTCATCTACTCATGAACTTTCTAAAATTATTGAATTAATAGTAGCCTGATGACTTAAAGCATCAGCTACTATGTTAGCTTTTCCAGGATGATACTGGATGTCCAAATCATAATCATTAATCAATTCTAGCCATCTTCGTTGTCTATAATTTAGTTCTCTTTGGGTAAATATGTATTTCAAATTTTGATGATCCATAAAGATGGAGCACTAAACTCCGTACAGTTAATGGTGCCAGATCTTTAAGGCAAAAACTAATGCTGCAAGTTCTAGATTATGGACAGCGTAGATTATCTCATGAGTCTTAAGCTGTCGAGATGTGTATGCTATAATTTTACCTTCTTGCATTAATACACATCCTAAGATGATTCCTGATGCATCTGTGTATACCTGATAGTTAGCATCTCTTTAGGAAGAACTAACATGAGAGCAGAAGATAATGCATCTTTTAATGTTTTAAATGCATTTTCACATTCTGTTGACCAAATAAATGGAATTGCTTTTTGGGTCAACTTTGTTAAAGGAGATGTAATTTGGGAAAAAGCTTTAACAAATTTCCTATAATATCCAGCTAACCCCAAAAAGCTACAACTTTTTGTAACTGATTTTGGCTGAGCCCAATCTTGTATGGCGCTAATCTACTATTGTTATACTCTAATTCCTTAAGCATCTACCACATGCCCCAAAAAGGATACTAAGCTTAACCAAACTTCACATCTAAAAAATTTAGCATATAAATCATTTTCTTGTAGAGTCTCCATAACTATTCTTAAATGATTCTCATGTTCTTTCTAGGATTTTGAATATATGAGAATGTCATCAATAAAGACTATAACAAATTTATCTAAGTATGGTCTTAGAATTTGCTGCATTAAATCCATACAGACTGAGGGTGCATTAGTGAGGCCAAAGGACATTACCCAGATCTCAAGTCGATCTTTGAGAATACAACGGCTCCTGATAACTGATTAAATAAGTCATCTATCCTAGGAAGAGGATGCTTATTTTTAATGATTACTTTATTTAGTTCTCTGTAGTCTATGCACATTTGCATAGACCCGTCCTTCTTGACAAACACCACTGGAGCTCCCCACGGGGACATACTAGGTTTTTTAAAACCTTTATTCAAATGTTCTTTCAACTTTTTATTCAATTCTTGGAGTTCTTTAGGAGCCATCCTATAGGGTGCTTTTGAAATTGGTTGAGTACTTGGAACTAGGTTAATGGCAAATTCTATTTCTCTTTCAGGTGGCAGTCCAGGTAATTCTTCAGGAAATACATCTGTAAATTCTTTAACTACTTTAATATCAGTAATAGAAACTTCTCTTTTACTGTCTCCCATCATGGTTACCAGAAATGCCATACAACCTTTACTCACTAACATTTCTTCTTGGAGTGCATTAATTAAAGAACCTTGGGTGCTAAATCTCCCCACAAAGGTTTCAGAGATACCAAATGACTGAAGAATAATCTTCTTCTTTTGACAATCTATAGTGGCGTTATGCATATTAAGCCAATTCATGCCTAGTATAATGTCAAAATTTGCAATGGGTAGTACTATTAACTTAGCCTGAAAGGGTCTTTTATTCACCGATACTTGCAGATTGCAAAACTTAGTTGCACTTAGTTGAGCTCCGGATGGAAGTCGAACATTTAAGATTTTGGCAAGTTTATAACATGGTAATTTCATATTGTGAACAAGACTTTTTGAGATGAAAGAATGACTAGCCCCAGTATCAAATAATACAGTACATGACTTTTACTCTATAATTATGGTGCCTAATTAACCATTTAAATGAAAAAGCATTTAATAAATATTGTAATGCTATAAGTAATGAATTATTAAGAATGTGTACCTGAAACCACGTTGTTGTCTTCAGTGGCTTGAATAATAATAAGATTATAAACTCTAGCTATCCCATCAAGTCTATTATTGGTTGCTTGGACCCTTGTTTGATTTGGAACTAGAGGTCAAGAGGTAGTTATCTGAATCTTTAAAGGAGTCTAGTTCTCTTTGGCTGGAGGTGGCATTAAGGCCATCCTCGGCTCCCTCTTGTTCAAAGGAGTGGGTCTAAATACTTGATTTCGATGAGAATGATTTATTATAACTCCATTGATAGTTTTAAAAGCATTACATTGCTCATATCTATGGCCCTGATGACCACATGTATAACATCATCGATTGAAATGGTAACACTTCCCATGGGGATGGGGCTTTTGACATTCTTGGTTTTGTTTAATAGATTCATTAGCTTCCATCTGATAGGCTCTCCCTTGATTGGGACGGTGGTGTTTGAAACTTTCATATCGATGAGAAGGAGTAAATACTTTTCTCTTAAATTCTTTTGCTGATTGGTGGAGCTCGACCACCCTTGTCGTTTCCACTAACTTCTCAAAGTTAGTTAGTTGGAATGGGATGACAGGATCCTTGATGGATTCACGTAATCCACTTTGGAATTGATAGCACTTACTTCTTCTGTAGATACTAGATTTGGTGTAAAACATGCCAGTTTCCTGAATTCTGCAACATAGTCTGCCACAGATTGGCTACCTTGAGTTAACTTTAATAAGGAATCGCCGATAATATTCATTGAAGATGGAGTTACAAAGGTTTCTTTAAAGGCTTCTATAAACCAACCCCATTCTATATCTTCTAATTCATACTCTTCAAAATGAGTTCCTCTTATATCGTCCCACCAGTGTTCAGCCTCACCTTGAAGCGGATGCGTGGCCAATCGTACAATTTGGTAATTTGGACAGCTGAGACTTACCAAATTTTTCTCTATCATTTTCAACCATGCCATTGTATCGATAGGAGATTAAGTTCCGTCAAATGTAGGTGGCCTTAGTCTTAAGAAGCTGTGTAGCATTCCGTCACCAGATGATCAGTTGGGATTAAATGTATGTGCAACTGGCAATGCAGATGAAGTACTGGCATTGACCGATGGAAGAGTAGATACTAGCTTTTGTATGGCTAGTGTCTGTTGGTTTAGTGTATTCATCATGCTTCTCATAGAAACTGATTCCACCGCATTATTGTCATTTGGTATCGCAATAGCATTATTTGGGGGATTATTAGAAGTTGGGACCTCATTAATTGGAGTATTGTTAGGAGAAGTAGCGGGATTCATTTTCTAAAAATAAAAATTAGCATTCTTAGTTTTATTGAAAGAGAACTAGAACATCATCAACATTTTATTATTCTTAAAACATTAAGTTATTATAATCTAAAAAACATAAAGCAAAATCCATATCATAATAAGGACCTTAGCCTATATACTTAGTGGAAAAAGCTATACAAAAATCTTCGTAAGTGAGTTTGCGACAATCCCTTCGAAGTTCCTTGGATAAACTTTTGTAATTGTCAATCCACCATTCTCTTGCAAGATCTCTCAGAAGGCATAACACTACATCTACTTTAATATTATCTAGCCATTCTAAAGTGCTGAAAATATGGTTCACTCTTGTGAGCCATTTCTTAGCCAAAATGGGAAAATCAAGCCCTCTATAAGAGCCTTCCTATAGTAGTTTATTTAATACTTAAGCTCCTTCATTTGACACCCCTTTTATATATCTTCCTTTCTTTAGTCCGAGTTGAAATTCGTATCTCCAAATGGTCTCGAACTCTTTTAAGTAACTCATGAACGCCATTCTTAAGTATCTTTTATGCCTATAATTACCATTAAATCCCTTTAGTTTGTTGAGCATATATTATTATTTAGATAGTCATACTTTAATGTTTACTATAATTTTCTCATTCCTTACTTTATTTTGAGTTATACTCATAATGATATGGATGTTGTTTCAAGTATTCGTTTTAGTGATGAAATGACAGAAGAATAATCCATTAGATAGAGAGGAGTACAAATTCCAATCTGACACCTTATGGAGTTCTCTGATACCAACTGTGGTGGCCCTGCCCCGCTGTGGTCCTGCTAACTCTTAAGTTAATATGATTACGATGGAGAGGTCACCTAAATGATAATGTCTCTACTTATAATTAGATTAGGTACATATCCTAATCTATCATAATTAAAGACTTTGTCATTTCTAAGTATAATTCACTAAATGAAAGGTACTAGAAAGCAGAGTGCAGAACCAAAAATAATAAACATACATTCATTACAATATAAGGAACTAAACATCCAACTCAGAATAAGTAAAGTAGCAAGATAAATAAAGTTAACCCTGTATTATTACAACATGATTTGAAAAGTTATGCAGAAAATATAAATATAATCCACTCATCCTCACAATACAGGAAAGAAAAGCTAAGGTTCTTCAACAGCTTGGATCTCCTCCAGAATCCTGTCTTCAGAAGGTTCCACGATCTCAAAAAGCTCAGAGTCTACCATTATTAGTTTCATAATGATAGGGTCCCAGCCAACAAAACAAAAATCTAGTTAGACAAAATGTTTAAGTACATTTTAGGCTGCAATTTATTATGTTAATTTAAATATCACCATAACTTTAAATTTAAAATAAGCAGTAAAGGAGCAGAATGCATATGAAAGAAAAATATAATTATAAACTATAAGTCTATAACTTAACAAAATAGGAAGTAAATGCATACCTCCAAGTATAGTTGCATTAGTTATAAAATAAAGACTAAGTACTAATATAACTGAAAGATAACTCAACCTAGACATGCTTATGATCAATACAAGTATATGTTAATTGACATAAAGTAAAATAAAATGTGAAACATTTAAATAATTGAAAAGCAATACTAACATCCTATAAAGATATAAGTAACGAACAAGAGTAGTAACCTATAAATAAATAAAGCTAGTAATGTAGTAAAATAGTAGTAAGAAAGTGCTAAGAATATAGTAAAGTAAATTGAAATATAAAGTATAAGCTGATAACCTGCACTGGCCAAACTTGCCATCTGAAAGGAAAATATAAGAACTCACTTACTGCCATATCAGAACCAGGACAACAGCCACATAAGAAGTATAAGATGAGATAAGTGGAACCAAGAGGCAGAAACACTGAGTAGAAGTGCACCTAAAACTAGTACTACCATATCGGAACCGGGCCAACAGCCACACAAGAAGTATAAGATGAGACAAGTGAAACTGAGAGGCAGACTAATTAGATCACACTCTACTTAACTGAAAACACAGATAAAATACAAATGTTGTTTATGCAAATTCAAATATGACATGAGATACTTATCAAATATTCCATGTCCAATATATGTGAACAAGGTATAAGGCTCAAAAACAAGGTAAGCAAAGCATCAATTTTCAAAGTGAGCAAGAGACTCTACTAAGACACAGGTGATATCCATTATTGTCTAATTTATTTGTTCTATCTACTCCAAGTTACACAAGTTCAGGATCTCTAATTCCTACTATTGAGTGTAACTCAGATTCACGACCTTATAAGTTGAAAATAATTAGGACTAGCTAGGTCCTAATTATAAAAAAATCGATGTCGATAATATAAGTTAAATGATAAATCAATCGACTTATTTTAATAATTTAAGCAGTCTCAAGCCATTTTGATTAGCTAAATAAAGATGAAAGGATTAAGAATTAAACTCTAAACATTGGGGTTTAATTACTTAATCCAAAAGGTGATTCTAAGGACTAGGTTTCAATACCCAAACTCATAGATTAAGATTTAGGCAAATCCTATTAAGTGAAGTCGTACTTAATAGGATAGATCTCTATCCTTAAAGCTAAAGTTAGAAGATTGAAAATTCAATAATAAACTATGAAAATCCATAAACTATCAAAATCAAGGCTTCACATATTGAGTAAGCCATTTACTCAATAGATGAAATTTAACCTAAGAACTAATCCTAATCCTAAGGAAATAAACTCTAAAATACTAAGATGAACTCTCAGACACACAACCTAACTAATATTATTAGAAATAATAAGAATAAATTAAGGAGGTTTAAAGAAGAGGTATGATGTGGGATGAATCTCATATCATACAACTAATAAATTATAGTGAATTTTCCTAAGGAAGGGAAATGATGATTTTGCTTAAAACTTAAATTATAATTTAAAATAATAAAATTTCTTTTTAAACTTCTATATTTACTGAATTTAATAATTTTAACATGAAATTTGGGCCTAAAGGCAATTAACCCTATATTTAGGCAAAATGACCATTTTGCCCCTCCTCAAGGGTCTAAAAATCTACTTTTTGATTTAGGGCTTTAAATTGAAACTTTTCAATGGCTAATGATTACATACTATCTAATATGAAGTTAGACAGTAAGTACATCAATTTTGGATGGTTATTAAACCTTATGAGATCAAATTAAGGAATTTGACTCATAGGGGCAATTTCATAATTTTACTTATAATGAAATATAATTTTTTTGTCAGTTTATTATAACTTGCTGTCTAAGGTTTATAGAATTTAAATTTACTAAATTCTGATATGTATTGGCTAAGTTATAACAAATTCAAGAATTAGGGCTAATTAAGGAAATTAGGGTTTCCTAAAAATGGGTCAAAAACTTAACTTTTCCAAATTAAGTTCAAATTTAATAAACTTAGTGGCTACAGCTTTCCTATAATCCACTAATTACTTTAATTAGGAGTAGATCCAAATTAGACCTCATTTAGTTAAGTTATGGCTTAATTAGAGCTTAGGTGATTAGTGAATGATTACTGAGATTTATCATAGAATCACTAAACCAACTGCATAATTAGGTTTTACTCTACTCTTTAAGTAATCAGAAACTAAAATTAATCAATTTAGATCATTAATTATGCTAATATTCACTAATCAAGTTTTAATATGATTAGAGTTGATTAGGAGATCTAACCATTGGATCTAAAATATTTTTGTAGTTTACTATTAATTAGGTCTTCCTGATAAAATGGCATATTGGAAGACCTAATTTGGAGCTCAATTGACTAAGTTATGGTCAATTGAAGTTCTAGGATTAATTAGAGTAATTAAGGTTAAGTCCTAAAAGTGACTAAGTTAATACTAATCCAAACAGAGAATTGAACACTATTAGGTTACTCTAGAGGCTTCACTAATCATTTTAAGACTCATATTGCCTATATTTAGACTAGTGGCTAAGAAGTATGAGCTTTGGAAGATTAAGGTTTGGGTCAAAAAGTGATTAGCCTAAATATATCTCAAACAACAAATTAACACTACTCGATTAATCCTTAGGCTTTGCTGATTACTTTGAGACCCATATTGGGTATATTTGGGTGAGTGTGTGCAAAGTTATGGCTTAATGAAATTTTGTGGCATTTAGGGTAAATATGGGGGATCCTAAATGTCACTATGTGAAATACACCTCTAAATTGAGAATTGACAGTGCCAAAGTGATCCTCTAATTTTGCTGATTACAATGGTATATTTGTTTGTTGCATTTAGACATGTATCTTGTTAATTATGGATGATTAAAGTTTTAGATATTAATTAAATTAAAATCAATTTATTCTGTTTCTATTTAAACTAATCTATTTTACTATATATATATATATATATATATATATATATATACATAAACTATATTTTCTGCAGATGGCGGGACCCGCATGATGACGCCAGCCGACAGAGGCAGACTGCAACAACACGTGGCAACGCTCCATAGGTGGAGAGCTGAGAGGTGGGCCCCGCCATCTGACCCAGCGCTCGACACGAATACCAACGGGGCCCACTGCACTCATTGCGGAGGACGCAGCACACAAGAGGGAGCTGGCTTGGTGTAATCGAATTGGATGGGTTCGTAATAGAACCAGACCGGTCCGGGCTGGACTGGTCTCTGCGGATCATCCCCGTTGGGGACGCTAACCCTAGAAACTAGGGTTCCCAATTTTGCATAGCACTGAACGAATTTATACAGCATGCCATAGGTTAAATTAATGCTACGAATAAGGTCTATCAATAAAATATAAGAACCCTATCAGAAATTTAAAACATCTCTTCTAAATTGTAAACCATAATTTTTGATCTCTACGGTTAGCACGGGAATATACTTGGATGCAAATAACATACATAAATGAAATGGGAATGAAGCGAAAGGAGTACCTTTAATTTTGACTGCCTAAAATGCACACGGTTTGATACAAGATTCCTTCGCCTTCCATAGGGTTTGATTCCGCCAAAACAGTCAAGTTGAAGCGAATCAAAGGGTTATTGAGTCTTAGATAGTGCTCATCATCGGTTGGAGCATCCGTCTGGAGGCCAGGCTGACGCGCGTCGAAGCATCTGGCGTGACGAGCACTCCTGCTCGACACGCGGAGGAGGGCGCGGAAGACAACCTCTCTGCCATCATATCTGATGATCAGACGACCTGATTCATTGATCGCTTTTGACGGAAAAGAGGATGGCATTAGGAAATACTAACATTGTGGACTAAATAGATAACGGCACAGTTAAGTTATTTAATAATATTATTATTTAATTAATAAATATAAATTTTTATTAATTAAAATTAGATAATTAAATATATTCAAAAAAAAAGTTCCAATAAATCACACCTAGCTAGTTATGGGGTGAGGAACGCAACGACGCAATCAGATTTTTGTTTCGACGAGCATTTAATTATTTGATTTTCCGGAGTATTTAAATAATATTAAAATATTCGCCAAAATTTTGACGACTTTCGATTGACATGAAAATATCACCCCTAGCTAATTTGGGAGCAATGAGTGTAATGGCGAAGTTCATTTTTTGATTTGATGTCAATTTAGATAGGTCGAATTCTAGGGTTTTTGAAAATTCCCAAAATCAGGATTTGATCTTTTTGATCCCTGATTTGGACTGGATCTTAGAGGTGAGTTCATAATGACTTAATTAGCACACTAGAACCCTAAATAGGACTTGGATTAGTCATAAATGACCTAAGTAACAACCTGGGTTGTTGCAAATTAAGAGCCTATCCTTACTACAATAGCTCTCACAATCATAAGTCACTAGACTTGCCCTATTACTAGGATCCTCATTTATAAAGTTAATATGGAGGTTTGTTAGCCTTAAGTTTACTATGGAAATTAGGGATTAAATGATTCTAACTCATTAACTAAACTAATTTGACTAACTATTTATGCATTTTTAATAAGTAAGGTCTAACAACCCTAGGTTGTTACCCTGCTAATAAATATAGCTTAATCATCTTCAATTTTATTACCATTATTATTATAGCATTAAATTGAGCTTGTCTAAGAAATTTGAAGTCCATTAGACTTCTCTAAGTCCAAAATTATTTTGATCAGTTTAGACGCTCTATATTAGACCTAAAATATTTTGATCTCAAAATTAAAATCTGATTACATTTTTGAATTCCTCATCCCCAAATTAGCTAGGGGTGAAAGTTTGCTATAATTTAGAAAGCATTTAGGCCATAATTCAAATTTAATTAAAAAAAGTTAATTGCATAAAAGGGTTCCTAATTTTTCAAATTTACAAATATATCCTTAAAACTAAATTAACAGCCAGGATCCGCTGTGCGGACACCGGGCGATCCGCTGCGGAGCCCGGGTCATGTGGCAGCGGAGTCCCGCTGATCGCACTGTTGAGCCTTTAGATCCCACGGCTCGGATTGAATTCCGCGGGATAGCAAATCCACTGTTAGATGAATCTGTGGATCCTACGGCTAGGATTACTAACACGATCGGTCGTTAGGATCCGAGCGATCCCAGCAGTAACGCCATCTGATCAATTTATTTGATGGCATCCGAAGGTCCCCTACTGTGAACCTTCATCTTCCTCTTGCCCGTGCCCGACAAGGAAGATCCCCCCATACTACCAGCTGCTGAGCCTGTCCCCCACTCCCACATCCACCTCAGTAGGCCGTTACAACCTCCGTCGTCTTAGCAAGGAGCCCCAATTGGGCCTTGTGACCCTGCCGAGCTCAAATTAGAAATTCAAGAGCTAGGCCATGGCCCAACCCCCTCGGACCTCCCTAGCCCGAGGAATTTCCTCCAGAAGCTTCCCAATCCTCTGCCAAGGCTATAAATAGCCCTAGCATTGCTCCATCTGACCCTTGCTGATCAATTAAACTCTCTGTCTCCTCCGCTATTGCCATATGTCCGAGCTTGCGGAGGCAATCTCAGGAGCTCTCAAACCACTGATAGTAAGCTCTCTAGAAGTTTAGGATCCTTTGCAGCATCTGGAAGCTCAGCGAAGGTCAACCGAACCCTCTGCCAGCCGTGACGAGCCCAACCGAGAAACCAGGTACCCCCCATTTGCTCGGTCTGAGCCAATTGGGCTTATACTCCCCTCCTTTTGATTTGTTTAATTGTGTATTGTTAAAACAAACTCAATGCGATCATGTCTATGCCATTGGTCGGCTAAATCCCTTAAGGACGTCTCGGGTCGAGTAAGGCCCCGGCGTTCCAGCCCACCTCAGGCCCTCAAACTAGGGTCTTCGATCCGTCTCACCTCCCTAAAGGTGTAGGGGTCGAGCCCTGGGTCTGGCATGGCCTATGTGGGAAGAATTGTCTTCCCACAGTAGCCCTAGTATGGGAGCTCTCAGGTGAGTAGGGTCTGGCCGATCCAGACCGCCTCACAGAGGGCTTCGGGTCCCCTTCGACGTGCCTGACCACGGGGTACGTGTAGCAACCGTTGGTTGGTCGTTCCATGGTCGGGATGTGTCGAAATTGGCCGACTAGGAACCCTAATCGGCTCCTTCCATCGAGATAAAGGCTTGGGGATGAAGTTCCTGTGCAGGTCGGGCTGACCCATGACCCGTACGGTGCGACAGTCCCGGGTCTTCGAGCCCCGGCCGACCCACATGTTTTGGATTCGGGTCGCGCCCATTTAAATAATATCCGAATAATTGGAATTATTTTCCTTAGGGAAAATAATTCAATTATTCTAATCATAGGGATTTAATTAAATAAAAATACATAATGTATTAATTGAATAACTTTTAATTCACTGGTTCAAATCATATGATATTATATATCAGATTGATCAGAAAATCCTCAAAAATAAGAATATAAAATAATATTGAACATCTAATGGATGGATTTCCTATTTTAACCTAAGTATTGCAAAACTTGATTATGATGGATTAGCAACTATACTTAACCAAATTGTATGTTTAGGGTATCAATAGTTTCCTTATGACGAGTAGAATTAATGTGCTAAGTAATTTATTTTTCTGATCTCTATTTTCTAATTTATGCCCTAATCTTGTTAAATCATGATTAGTGAAAATTAGGGTTTTTAACTATTGGATCTTAGCAAACTTAGTCTCTGACTAATTGTATGATAAAATAAAACTTATGAGCCAAATTGTATGAAATTCTAATAGTTAGATTTGTAATTATGTGCTAATCTTTTTGGATTAGCTTAGGATTTGATTATCACTAATTACTTTCTGTTTTTTAAATTTTTCTATTAATATGCTTCATGACAGTAAGGTAGATGTATTGAATCCATGAATAATGAATTGTGATGGATAATTTGAATAAATAAAAAATGGAGAACTTAATCATTCTCATTAAGCTTAAGAAGTCTTAAGACTTTGATCAAGCTATTAAGGCTTGATCTAGGTCTAAGACTGCCACCAATAATATACCCTAATTCACTAATTTAACATTGATTTATAATTAAACATTTGATCTTGATTAGGCATGAGTAGAGGTTAAACCCTAATCTGATTAATTAAGATCCAAACTCTTACACCTTAAGTAAATTGACTTGATTACAAGATAATGCAATTGACATTATTCCAATAATGCATCTGATTTGGTATTGATCTTAAACATTTGAATTAGACATGTTAAGGTTAATAATAAATCTATGTGATTGCTTAATCTGAATCTAAATTTTAGATCTTATTTTTTATCTTAAATAAGACTATTAGCATGAAAAGATTAATAGAATTATATTGATCTCATAATTGATCTGACTCTAATAACATCCTTGATTTAAATCCTATAATCCTAGAATAAGTTATGATTAGATGACTTAATCATCTGATCAGATCACTCTAAACCTAAATGATAAGTAAAACATAGAATGTTAGCATTAGAATTAAGAGTGTGAGATCTTAAGTATCTCAACCTAAGATAATCACTGAAATATTTTAAAGAACTAAATTAAATATACATTACGGTAGGAGAATTTATATAACTCATTGAGATAGAAACTTAGATGATCCCTTAACCTTAGAAGTTGATCTTAACCCCTCATGGTAGGAATCACTTAAGAGATTAGAATGATACATCTCCTTGTAGTAGAATCTATATTGAGTGATCCTTGATCACCTTTTTCTTAGAGCCTTGTATAGGACTTACCTATTTAGCATAGGAATTAATAGTCTTGATATACTCTTGATGATTAAATAGAGTTGTTTAAATCTGGATTATTAGTTGGGTATAGTAGAGTATACCCATAGTACTAGATTATTTTAATAATATTCGAAAATGGTTGAGTCACTCTAAGTTAGATTTATCTTTGGGCTATCCCGCGGGTTTAGGTAGATACAACCTCGCTTAGAGTAAATCAATCGATCCTAAGAGTGTATTAAATGAGAACTCATTCCTTAGTTTGATTGAAATACAAATCGCCAACGGGCGATGCCTCCTAACGAAGACCGCTTCAATAGGTGTGGCTCAAACAAACTAAGTAATTAGAATCACCTTCTTTAAGACACTGAGTATGATTGTAAGTTGGGAATCTTAATAACTTAGTTGGAGATACAAATCTCCAACGGGCGATGCATCCTATCGAAGACCGCTTCGTTAGGGTGTCTTAATCAAACTAAGTGTTAAGAACTACCTTTCTTGCAGAGTGATAAATATGTGTATACAATCATCCCATCTAATGATTTTAAAGTAAATCTTCAACTATAACCAATTATCGTTCAAGAAGCTCAGAGTCAAAATCCTTTTAGCAGGATTCTGCACAGTGGAGACCTTGAATTTATTATCGGTATTCAAAGTTTTATGGATTTTTGGATTTCCCCCACACAGAATAGAAGCATGGGCATAAACATGAGCATGAGCATGATGAATGATTCAGTGGTGACGTATGAGTATCAGTGATGAATTATGGGTTACGGAATGTTACATACCTTGATTGGGGAATTTTATAATGCATCGGCATCACAATAAACTATATTCTCAACTGGATGTATATATACATTGGACCGTACGACTCATAGCCTTTCAGTGATAGTTTTGTTGCATATCTGTGGCATACCGTGTTGTGGCATATTTGGATGCATATAGTACAGCTTTGAGTATTGTTACATTGGTTTATGAGCATTTGATATTTTTCACTTATTTTCAGTATTCAATTTTCAGTTCATTTTTATGTTGTGCAGTCTTTACAGTTTCAGTTACTTAGTGCCTTTTTTTTCAACTTTTCTATAACTTTTTTTACTTTACTATCTATCTATATTTACTTTAGTACTGCTTAATTTAGTTGTGATATGTTAGACTTCTTGTCTAATACGGGGTACATTTGGGATCCGGCAATTTGCTAGATCACGAGCAGCTTGTTGAGACAGGGCAGGAGAACTTGCAAGAGATCCAGGAGGAGTACGTGGAGCCTTAGTGGATCTATCTTCCCCCTTTTACTTACTACTTTATTTTTAATATTTTAGATAGACTTTACATTTGTAGTATTAAATTAATTTGTAATAATTATGGATGTATTTTATTCTTTTCCTTTCTGAGATGAATGTTTATTACCGCTCTGTGATGAATGTATTCAGAATGTTTTGCTTTAGCTTTTGCACTCTGTTATACTACTATACTTAGTATTGTGATGTTATCAGTATACTAGAAATGTTGATATATTGATAATATATATTGGATTCATATTTACCTCTCTAAATTCAATGTACGTGTTAGTATAATACTTAAGACAAGTATCCTACTCTTATCTTAAGTATTGACTCTGATCCTACTCTTGGGTTCAAGTTAGCAGCCTTCAGTGTGGCTCAGTCTTAGCATATTCGGGAAGATGTTGTTGTTTGCTTCCTTCCCGAGTAACGCACTGCTCCGCTGCCGATCTGTTATACCTTTTGCGCGCGATAACAGGGCGGGGCGTTACATAAGGTGCTAGGTGAGGGTTCTCTAACCACTAACTTCTAGGTTCACCTTAATGCACTAGGGATTCTAGAATTAGCTAAGAGGTTATGCTTACTATATTGGGCTAATATCCCTAAGTTATATACTAGAATGGTTAGGGTTGATCCTACACTTAAGGAATGTAAAGTGCTAAACTAAGCTCAATTTAACCTTTGAAGGTTTTAATAATAATTCTAATAATCTTAGAGAACGATTTAATTACTATCCAATCTAGGGTTCAGATTCAATACAATAATTAAGTGCTAAGTTAAAAGCTAAGGAACCCCACTAACCTCTCAACTTTAGCCTCTCATCATGTTAAGGCCATTTCCTAGGTTAATTAGTGCTAAGCCAAAACTAGGTCATTCTAGTTATTTTCTTACTGAAAATATCATCTAATGTTGGAACATTTCATAAGTTAAGTTTTCTAAGTTATTTTAGAATCTAGGAACCTTACCTAGGTAAAAACCCTAAATTGAGAATTAAAAATTAATTTTTTTAATGGTCAAAAACTCACATTATTTCTTTGATATTTTAATCATGTAAACATAGTAGCTATAACTTTTTAATATCATAACAGGTACTATGACATTGAGTAGGGTCAAATCGGATATCAAATTGCAAATGTATGCATTAATAACTCTTAATGACAATTATAAAGTCATTGGCAAAATTAATCATCAAATTGGAAAATTAATTTCATATTAATATTCTACACATTTTTTTGATTATTTTAGTATATAATTTCATTATATTTGGAATTATATTTAAAGATATATTCCGTGGCCACTCCGGAGCTGCCTTGTGGCTCTGTGGGCCCCGCTGTGCAGTCCGTGGCCATTCACCGCCTGCCACGTGGCACTGGGACCCACCGCGCATCAATTCCTGCAGAAGAGTAATGATGATAAATATAATATATATATATATATATATATATATATATATTCACATACATAATAAAATCTGTCAAATAAATTCCTATAGTTATAGCTATAGGTAAACACACACACACACACACACACACACACATAATATATATATATATATATATATATATATATATAGTTACACATTTAGTTTATGTTAGTGGGTTAATTAACCATAATTAGAATAGTAATTAATTATATAGATCAGAAATCTTAAGTAGTTAATTATAGTTAGTGTATAGTTATAAATATATATATATATATATATTCTCTTATGATTAATGGGCTTAATAATTAACAGAAATGTTAAATAAAATTAGTAATAATAAATTTAATTAGTTAAGATCATTAGTTAATTTAATCAACATATTAATTAATTCAACCAATAAGGATTATTTAATTAATTGATTAATAAATTAATTAGCATAATTAGTAAAAACAATAAATAATAATTAACTAAATTAATTAATTAGCTAGAACAGTAGTTAATCAATTAATTTAAAATCTTAGCAATAAATAATTTAAAATAATTAATGTTATTTGATTACTTTTAAGTAATTAGTTTAATTAAATAATTAAGTAATTAGTTAAATTAAAATCACTAAATAGTAATTGAGTAAATTTAACTAAGTAATATTTTTAATTAAATTAAAAATAGTGAGGATAGTTATATGTTTTGAAATAGTACATTGTATAAATGAATAGTAAATTAAATTAATTTAATTTAATTTAAATAAGACTTTAAAGTTCAATAACTTTTTATACATTGATCCAAACTTAGCAAATATAGGTCCCATTTTCCTCAAAAAAATAAAATGAATAAAATAGCGTAATTCAAAAATCTATTTTGGGCTACATATAACGTAGTGATATTTTAGGACCTAAATAAACCCTCATAACTTTTAACGTAGTTATCCAAACATAGGTAATATAAGTCTTAAAATACTTAGGAGAACAGCCCCATCACTATAGAAGTATTAGTTTCCCTATCCTAAAAATGACTAAAATGCCCCTAGACTTCAATTGACCATAACTTGGTTAAAGTGCTAACTAGTTTATAATTTTAGTGTTATCAATAAACTGAAATAATATTTAGATATGAAACTTAAAAAATAAGAAATGACCAAAATACCCCTAACCCTAGTTAGGCCATAACTTGATCATTTGAAATCTAAATTGGGTTTACTCCCTATAAATACACTTAGTATATTATAGGAAAGCTATAGAAATTGAGTTTGCTAAAATTGGACATTAAACGGAAAAGTTCGGTTTTTGTCCCTCATTAACTGACAAAATTACCAAATTGCCCATAAAAATTGAAATAGATATAACTTAGTCATTTGACCTCAGAATGCAGTGTTCTTAGACTTTATGGAATCCTTGAATAGTAACCAACTATAAACAGTACAAAAATTTAGACTCTATTAGGAGTAAGTTACTAAAATGCCCCTTAAGTCAAAAACCTTAGTTTGGACCTATAGGACCCGTTTCTTATCCAAATTGACTGCACTTACTGTCTATCTTCATGTAAGGAATCATTTGGCAATAAGAAATTTTAATTTGGAGTTCTAAATTAAAAAGTAGCTTTCTGGAGCCTTAAGTAAGATCAAAATGGTCATTTTGCCCAGAATTTAGGTTAAGCATCCTTAACCTCTAAATTGTCTTTTAAATCACTAAAACTAGCATTAGAACTATATTAGAATCTTCTAAGTGATAAAAATCAGCTTTTCAATCAACTTGATAAAAATCCCTTAAAAAAAATTTCTCTAAATCTTTTTCTTAGGACCTTACACCTCACATTAAGATTATTCCTAAGACTAGGATTAGCTCATATGTTAGATTTTATTTATTGGATAAGTGGGTTATTCAATCAATGAATCCTTGGTTTTATTAGTTTCTAGATTTTACATATTATTTTAATTATTTTGTCTTTTAACCCTAGATTTAGGATAGGAGATTCATCTTATTAAGTTTGATTTGCTTAATAGGATTTACCTTAATCACTAGATCACTTTTAGATTGAAACCTAGATCTTATGTCTTATCTTTTTTGGATTATGTGATTAAGCCCCAATCTCATGGTGTTTAATCCATAATCTATTATTTGGTAGATCTTGATCAGATCTTAGATAAAACGTCTAAATTCATCAAATTAGGACATTATGATTTATTGATTAAACCTGTAGTCAAACTTGATTGAATTAGATTAGAACCTTATCAAATCTAATCCTCTTTTTTTTTCTTATAAGGTCGTGCTTCTAAGTTATACTGGATAGTAGTAATTGGAGATCCTGAACTTGGGTAACTTAGAATAGTTAGAATGGTTTAATTAGATAATAATTGTGTCACCATATATAAAAGAGTCCCTTATTTACTTGATTTATTTTATTGCTATGCATTTATTATATTTTGTGCTTACTTCCTTGGACATATCATATAAGAAAACTTCATGCATGAAATGAAAATATAGATTAGGATAACAGTTTCCTTGGGTTCAGTTATGTTCTGGTGCACATTTACCCTAATAGACAGGGGTAGGAGTAATAAGGATACTTAACATTACTCATTGAGGAGTGTGTGTTAAGCTTGGAACCCTTATAGTCTTGTAGATGTGATATACTCCTCAGTTATTTTTGTACGTGTCCACAGAAACAAAAGTAAAATAACTAAAAGATTATGCATTTGTAATTACTGCCTCCTCAGTTCTGCTATTATGTCTGCCCTAGCCCAGAAAGGCTATGGGAATTTTTGTCTGGGCCTGATTGGTCAATTCTCTAATATGGCAATCTTTAGATACCTATTTCAATTTTAGCTTACTGTGTACTGTATTATTGATGCATATTTTAATCAGTTGTGTTTCTTTACTTACCTGCTCACTTGTATATATTTATAGGATGCTAGATTTTACTGCTTACTATATATACTATATTTAGATTTCTATCTTCAATTAGCATATGTCATTTGATCATCAGTATGTATAGGATTAGACCTTACTTTCAATACTTTTATTTACTGCACTATATATATGTATATGCCCATTCCTTGTTTAGTTGCTTGAGGTGTGCTTTTTGCCGCACTTTTTGTTAGTTATAAATGCTATATTTATAACTTATCATGTTCCTTGTATGCTTACTGTTCTTATACTTTTAGTTCACTTTTATTATGTTTAAGTATAAAATGGTGACATTAATAATTCATTTAAAATATTCAGCCTAAAATGTACTTAGACAATTATCTAATAAGATTTTTTTTTATTAGCCGAGGCTCTAGCATTATGAAACAGATAATGTTAGATTCATATAAATTTGAGGACCTAGGTGCTGATGAAGAGGAGTCATTCATAGAGGAGGAGCACCATCCAAGAGAGACAGACACTGCCTAGTTTCCTTTTTAGCTTTCTGTGAGAAAGAGAGATTTTATTTCATTCTTTTAAACTATTCATTTAAATATTATAATATTATAGGTACTGTGACTATGATTACTTTTATGCACTTTATTATTTGCTGAGCTATAGTACTGTTTCTTACTTGATGTATGGTGAATGGATGCAATATTTATTTTATTTTACTTCCGCACTCTATATGTATATTAGATTTAGTGACTGGTCTTCTTAGTCATTCTGTGCACATCCTTCCCTTATTAGTTGATTGTGAATCTTACCTAATTTAATGATAAGTGAGGGATTTGCTAGAGTGGCACACCACCCCTTGGGCATAATTTTGCTGATTAGGGGGTGGGGTGCCACAGTTGGTATCAGAGAATTCCATAAGGTGTCAAATTAGAATTTGTATTCTATTCTACCTAATGGATGATTCTTCTGCTAATCAGTCACTTACTAGATACCAGAGTTATATCCAAGCATCATGATCATAAGCTCAGGATAATAAGAGTCTAGAAATAAAAATACATGCACAAGTAAAATATCAGTAAACTAATGTAACTTAAAAAACTATTAGACGTGCAAGGATGACACTTAGGTTTACCAACGATTTGAAGATAGGTGGGAGTACATAATCTAACCCCATTAGTAGCACGAGAGGTACGTAGAGAGAGTGTTAGATTTCTGGATCAAATACTTCGACAAAGTGTATTCAGAGGATATGATCTCCCTGTTCTAGCCAAGGTGTGGCTGAAACGGGTAGATTTTGTGTTTGAAATTATTAACTGCCCGGACAACATTAGAGTCCCCATTATATCTTATCTTCTACACAACGGAGCTAAGGATTGGTGGAGCGTAACCCTACGGGCACTCACCCATAGGCATGAAGGAATGCAAAGGGAGGTCACTTATGTGGACTTCCACCATGCTTTTACCGCTAGATATATCGGATAGATCTTTTAGATTTCATTCATATGCTACTTATTTTACTTTTTACATTTTGTATCTTAATTTTGAGTATTGGAGTTATAATTGAACTATTATTCTTATGATGCTTGATCTAGATACCTAGGGATACTACTACATGATCATGTCAGTGTACAATTTCTACACTCGCTTTGAGAATAAGTGGAAAGTTGATGTGCT
Source organism: Gastrodia elata (assembly GCA_016760335.1). Taxonomy (NCBI): domain Eukaryota; kingdom Viridiplantae; phylum Streptophyta; class Magnoliopsida; order Asparagales; family Orchidaceae; genus Gastrodia; species Gastrodia elata. Next base: position 31,731,736 of record CM028681.1, read on the forward strand.
CACGGAAAAATGATACGGGAGGGAAGTCCATGGTGTCTCCCCAACAGGAGCCAGCATACTGGAAAGGATGCAAGAAGATGTTGTATACAGGGGACCAGATTTCCCAATCCTAGCTACGGAGTGGTTACGAAGAGTAACCAAAATGTTCAACGAGCTAAGTTACCCGGATCGTATCCGGCTTAGCATTATCGAGCTCCTACTCCAGGATTATACTAAGGAGTGGCAGGCTCAAAAACAATAGATGCTCAGACATGGAGCTAATCGCATGCACTAAAAGATGACCTACGCTGACTTTTCCCAGGCCTTCACTGAAGAATACATAGGATAGACTCTATGTTTTCCCAGTTGCTATCTTTCATTTTATTAAGTTCTATATACTGCTTCCGATGATGTACTTTCATTTTTTACTTCTGATTAATTAAAGAGATGGAATATTATAATCTCCTACTTTTTAGATTTCTGAAAATGTATTATTTTTAATTCAGATTTTAGCAAGAAAAATCATGAATCCTGGATAGAACTACTCTCCTGCTCCCTCCAGCACTTCTTCCAGTGAGGTAAGTGTCTTGCTGGAAGCGGTCAAAATGATGGTGGAATCCCACAAAAAATAAGCAGAATTTCACCAGGAGCAAGTTAAGCAGGCTGCAGAGGCTCAGGCCAAGTAAGCCAGGAGAGTGGTCAGAGTTCAAGCCTGACAGGCAGAGCGCATGGAGCGACTGCTCACAGTACAAATGAGCCTGAATCGCTCGGTTCTTAAGACCACCATAGTGCCGCACTACTCATTTCAGCACCACACCCAGTCCGCTGATGAACTGCTACACTGCTTTCTATGCCTCAGACCCTGAACATTTGATGGGAGTCTCTCTGCTATTAATTTGAAAAATTGGATAAAATTAGTAGAGAAGAACCTAACCAGTATTAAGTGCCCAGATTCTGAAGTGATCCGCCTGACAACTCATCTCCTTCAAGGTGATGCAGAATATTGGTGAGACAACATCCGCCGTACGTTATTCGTGGATTGGGAATTGGAAGAATCTCATGGGATAAGTTCATTGCGGCATTTCAGACTCAGTGCATCCCTACCTCTGCCAGGCATATAATGGCAGATCAGTTTCTTAAGTTGCAGCAGGGAAGCTGTTTAATTTCAGCTTATGAGTCTGAATTCCAGCGACTAGCAAGGTTCGCCTCTAATCTCATCCCTACAGAATCCGATAGATGCCATCACTTTTGGAGCGGACTTCAGCCCTCCATCCAGAGACTAGTCATCTCCCACTACTCGACCAACTTCGCGGAGCTGCTGGAATTCACCAAGATGATTGAACTCGGTGAGGTATCTGAGCCTAAGTACAATTATGGTATGACAACCGTTCAGCATGAGAACACTAGGAGAGCTAGAGTATATCAACTTGAGGCAGGAACATCATCAGCAAACCTCTTCAACAGCTGCACTCGTCCCTATCATATACAGATGGTGCTATCATAAGTCCAGAAACTGCTTCAACTACAGGAGGCCTGGACATTCCTATTATCGGTGCAACTACACCGACACTATTGATGGCGATCATATCGATCATTCAAAATGCCAACGAGTTTTTGATTTGTTCCAAAAGACTGCCACTGTCCAACCAACGCTACCACCACCTCCTTCTGCTCAATGGAGTGAGATAGCTAGTGTTCCCTGCCTAAATGCTCCGAGACTGCCTACCCAGTAGCCTTACAATAAGCAGCAGGCTGGTCCAGCGTGGGTCTATGCCCTCACTCCTACTGAAGCTGCAGAAGATAATAATGTGGTGTCAGGTGCACACACTTCTAAACCAATCTACTTTTTAATATTACTTGCTTAAAAGTAACTAGTGAAATTACTGCTCTCATAATTAGGTACAATCTATATAAATAATAAGCCCTGTAACATTTTATTCAACACTAAAATGAGTCACTCCATTTTTGAGAGCTGGACAAAGTCTCTCAACTTGTCATTACACAGTCTAGCGAATCCTCTAATCATAGGACTATCGTCTGAAGCTCAACTACAGGCCTGTCAATTCTGCAAGATACAAATTCCCATTGGAGAAACAGAATTCAAAACCAAGCTTGTAGTCTTGCCAATAGCCAACTTCGATGTTATTGTGGGCTTGAATTGGTTAGTCAGCAATTGTCAAAATAAAAAGATCACCCTGGGTGGTGGTAAACAAGCTAAGTCATTGTTGAGAACCTTAGTACAATGGCTTCTTTAGTCAATGCTACCAAAGCTAAGAAGCTAGTAAGTAAAGGTTGTAGCGCCTTCCTAGTGACAATACTAGGAGAGAAGAAGGAAGATGTTCCCCTATCCAAGAATCCCGTCGTTTGTAAATTCGCCTATGTTTTTCCCGACGACCTACCCGGTCTTCCACCTATACGGGAAGTAGAGTTTGCAATCGATGTTGCACCAGTAGCCCAACCAATTTCCAAGGCACCCTATCGAATGGCACCCAAAGAGTTGCAGGAACTAAACAAGCAACTATAGGAGTTATTGGAGAAAGGTCTTATCAGGTCTAGCTCTTCCCCATGGGGAGTGCCAGTATTATTTGTCAAAAAGAAGGATGGGTCAATGCGGATGTGTATTGATTACAGAGAGCTGAACAAAGTAATCATAAAGAACAAATACTAGCTACCCTGCATTGATGATTTGTTCGATCAAATTGCTGGAGCAAAACTATTTTTAAAGATCGACCTACGGTCGAGATACCACCAGCTTCAGGTGAAGGATTCAGACATAGCAATGACCACTTCCAGTATCGGATATGACCACTTGAGTTTCTTGAAATGTCGTTTGGATTAACAAATGCGCCTTCCATCTTTATGGACCTAATGCAGCGTATCTTGAAACCATACATTGACAAATTCATCATCGTGTTCATAGACGATATTTTAATATACTCCAAGACAAAGAAGAAACACGAAAGTCATCTCAGGACAATATTAGAAGGACTGAGAAACCACCAGCTGTATGCTAAGTATTTAAAGTGTGAATTTTGGCTTGAATCTATCGCCTTCTTGAGCCACGTAGTAGATGCTTAAGGGATCAAAGTATACTAGAACAAGGTCAGCGTAATCCAATAATGGGTGCAACCCTAGTCAGTGATAGAAATCATAAGATTCTTGAGTTTGGTTAGTTATTACAGAAGGTTCAGGAAAGGATTTTCTCAAATAGCCTCTCCACTCACCAAACTCACCCAGAAGAATATACCCTTTGAATGGTCACTAGCTTGTGAAGCAGCGTTCCAAGCACTAAAAGATGCACTTACCTTTACCCCCGTTCTAGTTCTTCCTAAGGAAGGAGTGAACTATCAAGTCTATACAGACGCCTCTGGTATAGGCTTAGGTGTTGTGTTAATGTAGAAAGAAAAGGTTATCGCCTATGCTTTTCATCAACGGAAGACTCACAAAAGTAACAATGCCGTCCATGATCTAGAATTAGCTGCCTTAAAGATTTGGCATCACTTTCTATATGGGATTCAGTGCTCGATTTTCACATATCACCAAAGTCTGAAGTACAGATTCACTCAAAGGGAGTTGAACTGTCGATAGAGAAGGTGGTTAGAATTGATCAGTGACTACGACCTAGACATCTAGTACCACCCTAGAAAGGTAAATGTTGTAGCTTACGCTCTAAGCCGTCATGCTACTCTTAATGCTCTTATTAATAAGAGCCCTCTGGAAGAAGAATTCCATAAATTGTATATCAAGTCAGTGCATAGTGACCAGGTGAGTACGATGCTCTCAATGATTAATGTGGAGCCTACATTCCACAGAGATGTATCTATTACTCAAACAAAAGATTATGAATACCTAAGCTTTAAGTAAGCCATCGAGAGTGGTCGTCATACTAACCTACAATTTTATAAGGGATTCCTAAGTCTATGCACCAAGAGGTTCTAATTGAAGGCCATAACTCTGGATACCAAATTCATCCTAGAAGCTCAAAGATGTACCAAGATCTGAAGTAATCCTTCTGGTAGCTAGGAATGAAGAAAAGTGTGGCTGAGCTTGTGCAAAGTGCCATGCTTGCAATCTGGTTAAAGCAACACCAAAAACCCAGTGGTTTACTTCATCCACTTGAGATTCTTCAGTAGAAGTGGATAGATATATCTATGGATTTCATGATGGGATTGCCTCGTGTAAGATCTGGAGCAGATGCGATTTGGGTCATAGTTGACCGGTTAACCAAATCTGCTCATTTCATTCTTATTCGGCAAACAGACTTAGTTGAGAAGCTCGCAAAGCTGTATATCATGGAAATAATCAGATTGCATGGGATACCCAAGACAGACATATTTGACAGAGACAACCGATCCACTTCCAAATTCTGGCAAGCTATGTATCAAGATCTAAGCACAACCCTAGTAATAAGTACAGCCTTTCATCCACAGTTGGCTGGTCAGAAAGAATGAGTGAATCAAGTTCTTGAAGACCTACTTAGATTATACATACTTGACTTTGCTGGATCTTGGGAAGATCACCTCCCACTAGTAGAGTTCACCTATAACAACAGCTTTCAAGACAGTATAAAGATGGCCCCCTATGAAGCCTTATATGGTAAAAGTGCAGTACCCCTTTGGCGTGGTCAGAAATAGGCAGTGTACAGTTGTACGGATCTGATCTAGTAAAAGAAACAAACAAGAAGGTTTAGTTGATTCAGCAGCGGATTCGTGCAGCTCAGGACCGTTAGAGTAAATATCATGACCTTCACCATCATCCTATAAAATTCAAAGTTGGAGACTTCACATACTTAAAGGTTAGTCCAATGAAAGGAGTCTTCAGATTTGGCATAGCTGGGAAACTTAGTCCCCGTTATGTTTGATCATTTGAAGTATTAACTAGAATAGGTTCTTCCACCTACAGATTAAATCTCCCAGATGACCTTGCAGCAGTCCACAATGTATTTCATATATCATCATTAAGAAGACGCCTCAGAGATCCATCTTACCTCATGCAGTTCCTAGAAATACAAATCCAGCCCTATCTACCGTATGCCGAAGAACCAATATGAATCCTGGCCCATGATCGCAAGCAACATAGGAATCATGCGATCAAGATGATCAAAGTTCAGTGAAAGAATTGTTCTCGGAATGAAGCCACTAAGGAAAAGGAGTCAGATATGCAAGCTAAATATCCTAGACTCTTCGAGAATCCAGGTAATACTTTCTTAGCATTATAAGCCTTTAAATTCAATTCATGCTTTAATATTGTCTTCTTCTTTCCACTTGATTGATGTCCAGGATATTATCGTTCTTAAGTGGGGGAGCTTGTAACAACCTGAGTTGTTACTCTAGTCAATTAAAACTAATTTCAGTATTAATCTTGATCCTAAGTGTTAATCAAGTTATTATGAGCCATCCACTAAGACCTAGTCCAAATCAGGAGTCAAATGGATTAAATCATGATCTTTGGAAAATTCAAAAACCTTAGAATTTGACCTGTCTAAAATAACCTCGGATAAAAAAAACGGACTCCGTCATTGCGCTCATTACCCCCAAATTATCTAGAGGTAATATTTTTGTGTCAATCGGAAGTCATCAAAATTTTGACGAATATTTTCATAATATTTAAATACCCCGAAAATTGGGAAATTAAAATACTCATTGGATCAAAAAGCTGACCTCACCGTTGCGTTCCTCACCCATCAATTAGCTTGGGGTGAATATTTGGAAAATTTTGGGAGTCATTAAATTAACTAATTCTAATTAATAAAATTAAGATTTAAATTAATTAAATTAAATTTATTATTATGGGCTTGAATTGGCCATTCAAAGCCAAGCTTGTACTTCATTCAATCAATGTGATCTTCCTTCGATACCCTATTTCACATGCTAGATTACGAAGCAATCGAGTCCGATCGAACCTCTGATGGTTCGATCGATCGTATTTTGGGTAAAGTCTGCAGTAGTTCTTGTTAGGCCCGAAGCCGTCCGGGGGTTCGTAGTTATGGTTAAGTACTTCGTGTTAGCTAGACCACATCTCGCATTCATTAGACCACTAATGGCTAGCCCTCGTTGAGGCCGTCCTGTCGGTACGCGGGTCGGCACCTAGCTCCGATGGGACGGTCGCTTATCAGTGTGCCCTAATTTGGCCGCTCGGGAAGGCGAATTATCGGGTCAGGTCGGGTCAACCCGAGCCCGACCCACGTATATCTGGGACCCGTCTGCAGGCTCATGGGGCCCGCGGTGCCGGCAGACGCACGCGGGTACGCCCGCATGTCGTACATGGGCCCCGCCTCTAGTCAGCATGCGTCGCGTGTGGGCCCCACTGCGGTCGTTTCGGCCACAGCCGTGGGGCCCACCCCACGTTACATGGACACTCCGGAGCTGCCACGTGGCGCTGTGGGACCCGCTGTGCAGTCCGTGGCCATTCACCGCCTGCTACGTGGCACTAGGACCCACCGCGCGTTAATTCCTGCAGAAGAGTAATGATGATAAATATATATATTATATAATATATATATATATATATATATATATTAGTATATAATATGTGTATAGGTGAGAGAATGATGAGTGAATTCTGCTCCTTTATTTATAAATTCTTTCGTTTTGTAAGGAGAGAGAAAAGTTATGTCTAATAAACTATTTTTTTTACTATTTATTTATTTTTTCTTGAGTACCTTTAATATTTTGAAAAATGTCATGTTTATACCAAAATATAAAAAAAAAAAATATTCATGATTAAAAGTATTTTTTTTTTAATTTTTATATATAAACATTGGGCCTTCTCATTTCCTTTATTATAGACTAATTATCTTATATTATATATATATATATATATATATATATATATATATATTGATATATGAGAGAGATTGAGAGTGTGTGAGAGAGCCATTTGAGAATGGTGAAATCTCATTTAGGAGAGAGAATTGATAAACAAATTTGAGATTTTTTTAAGAATTATTTATCAAATATTTAAAAAATCAGTGCAACTCTCTCATATATGAATATAATATACTTATAGACATTATAGATATATTAGTATTTAAAAAATTGATAAAATTTAAAAATTTTGTATAAAATATATTAATAGATATTTAAAAAATGTATGCTTTAGTATTATGAAAAATTATTAAATTTCAAATAAAAAAATTATTGGCTTCTTCTTTTATATTTTTATTGAGAGATTATGAAATAAGGGTTAATAAAAATAATTTGCTAAAACTTAAATTTAAGTTTTTGTTATTTATTAAAATATTTTTTGTTATTTATTAATTTTTAATATTTCATTCCTATCTTTCTCTTTAAAAAAATTACGTGCATTACACTTAAATTTGAGTAATTTTAAATTTAATCTATACTATATATATATAAGAGAGATAAAACTAATAAAAAATGCTATAATAAATGTGAATGCATGATTTGAGAATCCAATTTTCTCAAAATTTTGATTTTTTTTTTATTTCTTCAAAATCCCTTCTTCTCCCCGATAAAGCCAAATATATTTTTTTATTTCTTCATAAAACCTCAAAGCTCTCAGAGTCCCGATATTTCTTTTTTGTGCCAAATCTTTCCTCTCGCTCGCTCTAGGCCATTCTCGAATAATCCGCTCCGTCCTCTCCTTGCATTCTTAGATCGCAGCTCTCTTCGCGCCGATCGATCGCGGCGAGATGGCGGGAGCTGCACGGGTGCGGGGACTGGGGCTCGCTATTGGAGCCGCTAGATGTGGACTTGCGGCGGGAGCTTCTGCACTATGGGGACTTCATCCACACGGCGCACAATGGGCGGCGCTCCGGGGTGCGCCTCCCCGACAGGTCGTACCTGCTGTCCCGCCACCTGTACACGACGACAGCGCTTAGGGTCCCGGCCTGGTTGTCGCCGACGGGGAACACCAGCCTGATCGGCTTTGGGGCGGTGTGCAACAGCGAGGCGGAGATCCGTAGGATGGGGCACCATGACATCGTGGTGGCGCTCCACGGCACCACCACCTGGCTGGAGTGGAAGGAGAACCTACGTGTGAACCTGGTGGAGCACGCGGGAATGTGGACAACGGCGATGGGGAAGAAGCTCCCGAAGGTGGAGTGCGGGTTTCGCAGTCTGTACACGACTCCCGGGGAGGAAAGGCAGAGCCTTTCGACGGCGGTGGTGGGGGAGGTGAGGAGGCTGGTGGAGGTCTACGGGGGGGAGCTGAGCATCACGATTGCGGGGCACAGCCTCGGCGCCGCCCTGGCCGTGCTGATCGCAGACGGCTCAGCAGCGGCGAGGGGATGCCGTCGGTGGCGGTCTTCTCCTTTGGGGGCTGCGGGTGGGGAACAGGGCCTTCAAGGAGAGGCTAGAGGATAAGGGGAGGGTCAAGGTGCTGAGAGTCGTCTATGTGCATGACTTTGTGACCAAAGTCCAAGGATTCGATGGCTACGAGCACGTGGGTAGGGAGCTTACGGTGGACAGCAGGTTCTCCCTCTTTCTCAAGCCCGACGCCGACCCCTCCTGTTGCCACGATTTGGAGGCTTACCTTCACCTCATCGATAGCCTCGAAGGCGGCGCTGGCTGCCGATTTCGCCCTAACGCCAAGCGCAGCTTACTCAGGATGCTCAACCACCAGAGTGGCAATGTCAAGAAGCTCTACGTCAGCAAGGCACGGGCGCTTCGGCCTCAGTGATTGATCCGCCCTAATTTTCTCATATAGATCTCTGCTCGCTGTTTCTTTTATCTTAATTTATTTATTTAACAATTTATTATTCTCATTTTTGAAGGATACTTTGCATAAACTGTTTTATGTATCAATAAACTTTGCTAATTATGATGACTGTTTTAAACTATTCTCATTCTAATATATATTGAGAAGGTAAATAAGGCTCAAATATTTTAAAATATTTGAGAAAATCTACATTTATTTAATGTTCAAGCTATCAAATATTGATTATAAAATATAATGTTTTGAACCATCAAATATTAATTTTAAAATATAAATTCATTTCAATAAGAATAATTATCAATAAAAATGAGTTAATACTTTTAATATATATAGCCTCAAACATCATAATATCAAATTTATAGAAGTAATTTCAGAAGTTTTTTTTCTCTCTTTTTTCATTTTGATTGCTTTGCTGAAGTTATTAGTTAATTAATAACTATTGCTTAGTATTTATTTTTGCTTAACAATATATGTTGATTAAGCTGAAAAAAAAGAATTTTTTTAATTTAGAAGTTAAGAAAAGAAAAATTTCTACTTGAAATAATTTATATAGTTCATCTGCAACAACATAAGAAGTGTACTACTTTATGCTTAATGAGAATATATTTGATTTAATGTTCTTTTACATAATTTCAATTTAATTATAATGTCAATTTTATTTGATCATGAATTGTTATTATCTACATGATAATAATTTAGACTCTTCTTTTCTATTCCAAAATTTTGAGAAGAATGTAGTTTTAAGCTTCAATTATTTTCTTAATTTTTGTGCATTTTTTCATTGTAAGTGCAACTTGATTTTGAAGAATTACATCCCCAAATTATGAGTTTTTATGATATTATGTTCTGTGTTTTATTTTCTTTCAGTGTGTTGTCGCCCTGCACAATGTGTGAGTTTCATGCTTGTATATATATATTCATATAGGAGACGGAAGTATCGAGTGAATGAGAGGCTTTCTTTTTAGAATAACATCTTTTTATCGAATGATTATTCATCTTCTCTTTTTCATCTTTTTCTCTGATGCGCCTAAAATGGCTAAAACGCAAGAAGCATGCGCCGATCTCCTCTTCTCGCTTCTTCGCCAGACGTAGCGCCGATCACCTCCGCCATACGTAGCGTCGGTGCTCCGGCTTGGCTTCGTCTCGCCAGAAGCGCTCGCTTCTACGATGCCTCGCCTCGCTGATGCGCGCAGAAACCGATCTCCTCTTCTCGCTTCTCCCAAAGCTCGCCTCTGCTAGACGTAACGCTGGTGCTCCGCTTTGGCTTCATCTTGCCAGAAGCGCTCGCTTTTACGATGCCTTGGCTCACATCGCCGACGTGCTGTCTCACCTTAGTCGCCTCGCTGACGGGCTCGCCTCAATCATTTGTCTCGACTCAATCACTCGCAGAGATATAAATGCTTTAAATAAATGTTTTTTTCTCTAAAGATTTACTTGGTATTGCAATTTAATATGAATAATTTAAGATTATATATGTTCAGAGATTTTTAGTATTTATTATAATTGATTTATAACTAATTTATGATAGAAGTTGGCGTATATTATCATTAATATCAACAAATAAATGATCTTTGCTGCTTATGTAAGTTTATATGCTGCTTACATAATTATCTTTTTGTTATTTGCTATGTTTTTCAATTTATATTTAAGTCTCAGTGGGGGTAATATTGGCTTATGCGTAATATAACATAAATGACAATGAACAAAATATAATACGTCTGAATAACAACATCTATTATTGTATTTAAAATACTGTTATTTATCTGAATAACATGTTATCTTAATAACTTTTCAATTGTCATTGAACCAAATAGCTTCTTCAAATAGCCTCTCATTCTACCTGATATACATCATTTAATATAAGTGTTGTACAATTATCTCTTCTAATTTAACTTGCTAATACTCTAAATTATATTTCAAAGAGTTTCAAGATAATCTAGATACTTTCTCATATTTTCATTTTTTTTCATACAGTATGTATATTTTTATATTGCAAAGAGTTTCAATATAAGCTAGATAGAAAGAACAGTGGCCAACAAACTGGTTGGCGCATAATAGCATATAAAGCTTGATTATTTGCTCAACTACTCATGTTTATTCAGGCTCATAATATTCATTTTAATAGCAAATAAGCATAATTAATTAGACTTGACAATAATTAAAGCTTTGACATAAACTTCCTCATGAAAGACACCATTTGGAGATGCATTCAATTGAGTCCATAATCTCTCGCTCGCAAGCTCTAACTATTAACTTGCTTTTCCAATAAAAAATATGTTTGTATTCAATCTATTGTTATTAATGATTATGTGATTATGTAGTTGGTGATTATGTTAAATTCCTTATTTTTCTTGCATTTGTGATTTATGTGTTCTGAACATTTTCATCAATTTTATATTTATATGCAAAAAGAGTAGCATCTTATTTTATAATATATATATATATATTAATTATTTTTATTATCTATATAAGTATATATATGTATATAGGAGAGATAAAAATTGTGCGAATCTCTCTACGTCAACGAGTTGAGAATATAATTTTCTTAATATTTTGTATTATTAATAAGAGAAAATGCAGATTTTCTTTGTCTTTATTACCTCTTCACCTTCCTCCATTTTCTATAACATTTTCGTGATAAAAAATAAAATAAAAGAGCTTGCAGGCAAAACAAAAGTCAAACGCTTCAATTCCTTCACTCTCATTACTCTATAGGCTCTTCTCCCTCTCAATTGCTTTTCTCCTTTGCTCGATGACTCTTCCTCAACGATGTCTCTTTTTCACCTCGGTCAATGTTTACATATTGTTATATTGGTGCAAGACAATCGCGCTGGGTAGAAGCAATGACTGGAGAATCAGCAGCTTTTCTCTCATGCATTGAGAGAGGTGTTTGATGAGGAATTTGGATGTTTGAGATCATGTCGAAACACTAACAGTGGTCGCGATTGCTTGAGAGGTTTAATAATGGGAGTTCATTCATGCTAGGGTACGATAGACCTCCTTTAACTACACATTATTTGATTATTTTAACTTAAAACTTATTACAGTTTTGTTGATAGGGTGGAAATAATAATTCCTATATTTATTTTTCCTAGCTGAAATCTAATCCCTCAAAGAGACCACACAATTATATTATGTAGACAAGATGTTGCTTTTATTCTCTCTTTTCTTTTGAAAATGCTTTATATGTAATATAATATTGAAATTTGAGCTCGAGAATATTTTTTAAGTCTGCTTCTCTGTTGCTAATGATGAATTGAAGGTGGGAGGGCATCATAAAATACATTTACAACATGATAAAATTTGCAGTATTGGATATAGTAAAAGGCTACATCATGTGCTCTTTGGGTTTTCTTATGGCCTCAAAGCACATATTTGGTTCGAGCAAAAAATTGGGCTTTTTTAAAAGGGAAGAGCAGGTAGCAAGCACGTGGTCATACCAACCCAACTGCCAGGTTTTCATCTCAACCCCCACACTTGATCCAAGCCTCGCTTCTTCATGATCACAAGCAAAAAGGTATTAAAATGCTATGTTAATAATTATTTGATTTTAGTTAGCAGTACTTTATCTATACATTTAAATTGTTCTAGATAATAAATTTTGTGTTTACATATCTCATACTCAAAGTTCAATTATTGCAGTGATTTCCAATTTTGCTTTTACATTACTTTGTAGTGATTAAATTTATAATATTTAAGAATTGATCAATTGTACTTGCAAAGTATATACTTTTTGAACGTTCTTATAAAGGGGTAGACTTTTTAAAGTGTGTTGTTGGCTTTCTAAATATTTCCTTAATTATTCTTTTTTTGTATTAGTAACTAAATTTTTTTAATAATATCATATTTATATACATAATGTACAATTATAATAACATTACATGACAACATTTTAGCAATTTTTACTTTATATTAATTTTTTCTCTTTACAGCTAAAGAATGACAATAAATCTTTTGAAGCAACTCACCAAATTCATAAATATTTTGTTCTACAATATTACCTCATGCTATTCACTCGCTGACACTCTTCAGAAAATTCTTAAATCCTTCTCATGTTATTAATATAGCTAGCACTACTCTTTTTTACATTTTTTTTGCTCTTCATCCATTGTTCTCTTTTTCACCGGAGAAAATTGGCAGGTACAATTAATCGAATCTCTTCACTTTCTTATATTTTTTTATTATTTTATGTAGTTAATGAAGAATCATGCATAAGAAACAAACACAAATCTTTATTTGATATTGATACTATTTTTAATTTGTAATTTATATTGTGTTAGTATACACGTTGCTTAAATTTTTACCTCTGTGATTTTGCATACCCTATATTATTCCATATGTTGGTATGAATTCTTTTATAGCATCAATTTTGAGTATAATTCATTTAGATGTAATTTATATATATGTTCAATTTTGAGTGTAGCTAATTTATGAGCAATATATATATATAAATAGATTGTATGAACTTACTTTAGTTATCATTATATGAATTTCTTTTTCTTTTTATTTCATTTTTTTAATGTTGAACTGCTGTTTTGCCACCTGAATCTTTTTGCACTCTTATGTAAAATTATCCTTATTTATTATTTTTGTTATTTGATTTTTGTTATCATATTATACAGTGATAGGCTTAAAAAGGCTAAATAAAATTTAAAGAATTGCAATGTATAATTTACCTAATACAATGCATACAAATCCTAGAATATGAATTCTCTTTTGTTATTATTGTTAGTTAGCAAAATATATTTTTTACTATATTATGAGATAGTTTGAAAAGCAATTGAAGAGTTTCCCATAAAAAATATGTTTATAATTCTTTTTCTCTTTCAATATGGTAATGCTATTGTGCGGGTTTTATGTGACAATTATTTTTTTTTTTTTCTTAATTTGATATTGTGATGCATCAAGATTATTATTTTTATATGATAATGACGCTTATCAATATCTAAAGCAATTTATTTTGTACACATTTATATTATCACTAAAGCAATTTGTTTTGCATATATTTGCTATTTTTATAATTATTTTAATTTATGTTAAGCTTAACTATTTTTTCCTTGATTTTCAATTTTGAGATTGAACTGATTTATATTATATAAAGTCTTAGCTAATGTTCATTTTCTTTGAAAGTATTTTTGTTTGATAAATTTAATATAAATGTGAGGAATATCTAAAAATCAATAGTATTCCAGATCTTAGCAAAACTTACTTATAGTTGTAGAATATATACATTAGTATGTATGCACTACATTGTAAAATTCAAGAGATTTGCAAATAATTTATTGAAAATTTAAGTTTTTGATCCTTAGTTTATGTTATTAATAAATTCAAAATTTATATTCAATTCCATTTTTGTTTGTCTTTTGCAAGTTGTTATTGTGTCATGTCGTACATGTTTCTTATATTATTTTGTTTATCGAGTATATGTAAAGTTATTTAATGTATTTTCTTAATTTTATAGAAAAACTCATTGTGATTTCTTAGCACATATAATGATATATGATCTATGTGGTGTATGATGCAACTGATAGTCTTATTTTCTTCTATTGAAATTCAAAATAGTAATATTTATTTTATTTCTGTGTGTTGTCGCTCAAATTGTGCGGGTTTCATGCTTGTATATATATATATATATATATATATATATAGTTACACATTTAGTTTATGTTAGTGGCTTAATTAACCATAATTAGATAGTAATTAATTATATAGATCAGAAATCTTAAGTAGTTAATTATAATTAATGTATAGTTATAAATATAGATACATATATATGTATTCTATTATGATTAATGGGCTTAATAATTAACAGAAATGTTAAATAAAATTAATAATAAATAATTTAATCAGTTAAGATCATTAGTTAATTTAATCAACATATTAATTAATTCAAACAGTAAGGATTATTTAATTAATTGATTAATAAATTAATTAGCATAATTAGTAAAAACAGTAAAAAATAGTTAACTAAATTAATTAAATAGCTAGAATAGTAGTTAATCAATTAATTTAAAATTTTAGCAATAAATAATTTAAAATAATTAATGTTATTTGATTACTTTTAACTAATTAATTTAATTAAATAATTAAGTAATTAGTTAAATTAAAATCAGTAAATAATAATTGAATTAATTTAACTAAGTAATATTTTTAATTAAATTAAAAATAGTGAGGATAGTTATATGTTTGAAATAGTACATTATATAAATGAATAGTAAATTAAATTAATTTAATGTAATTTAAATAAAACTTTAAAGTTTAATAACTTTTATACAATGATCCAAATATTGCAAATATAGGTCTTATTTTGTTTAGAAAAATAAAAGGAATCAAATGGTGTAACTCAAAAATCCATTTCGGGGTACGTATAACGTAGTGATATTTTATGACCTAAACAAACTCTCACAACTTTTAATCTAGTTATCCAAACATATGTAATATGAGTCTTAAAATACTCAGGAGATTAGCCCCATCACTATAGAAGTATTAGTTTCCTCATTTGGAGCTTAGTTTGAAAAGTAACATTTAGGACATACTCTAAAAATGACCAAAATGCCTATTCAACTCCAAATTCAGAAATTCAAAATACTAACTGGCATATAATTTTAGTGTCATCAATAAATTGAAATAATATTTAGGATTTGAAACTTAGAAAATAAGAAATGACCAAAATACCCCTAACCCTAGTTAGGCCCATTTGAAGTTTAAATTAGGTTTACTCCATGTTAATACACTCAGTATATTATAAGGAAGCTATAAAAACTGAGTTTACTGAAATTGGACCTAAAATAGAAAAGTTCGGTTTTTGTCCCTCGTTGACCGACAAAATTATCGAATTGCCATTAGAAATTGAAATAGCTATAACTTAGTCATTTGATCTCATAATGCAGTGTTCTTAGACTCTATGGAATCCTTGAACAGTAACCAACTATAAACTGTACAAAAATTTAGATTCCATTAGAAGTAAATTACTAAAATACCCCTTAGGTCAAAAAATTTAGTTTGGACCTATAGGACCCGTTTCTTATCCAAATTGAGTGCACTTGCTGTCTATCTTCATGTTAGACAGTAAGGAATTATTTAGCAATAAGAAATTCTAATTTGGAACCCTAAATCCAAAAGTTGCTTTTTGTACCCTTAAGTAGGGGCAAAATAGTCATTTTGCTCAGAATTTAGGCTAAGCGTCCTTAACCTATAAATTGCCTTTTAAATCAGTAAAACCAGTATTAGAACTATATTAGAATCTTCTAAGTGATAAAAATTAGCTTCAACTTGACAAAAATCCCTAAAAAACAATTTCTCTAAGTCTTTTTTTTAGGACCTTACACCTCATATTAAGACTATTCCTAAGACTAGAATTAGCTCATAGGTTAGATTTCATTGATTGGATAAGTAGGTTATTTAATGAATGAATCTTTAGTTTTATTAGTTTCTAGATTTTACACATTATTTTGATTATTTTATCTTGTAACCCTAGATTCAAGATAGAAGATTCATCTTATTAAGTTTGATTTGCTTAATTGGATTTACCTTAATTACTAAATCACTTTTAAATTGGAACCTAGATCTTATTTCTTATCCTTTTTGGATTATGTGATTAAGCCCCAATCTCATTGTGTTTAATTCATAATATATTATTTAGTAGATCTTAATAAGATCTTAGATAGAATATCTAAATTCAACAAATTAGGATGTTATAATTTATTGATTAAACCTGTAATCTTACTTGATTGAATTAGATTAGAACCTGATCAGTTCTAATCCTTTTTTTTTTCTTATAAGGCTGTGCTTCTAAGTTACACTCGATAGTATGAATTGGAGATCCTGAATGTAGGTAACTTAAAAAAGTTAGAATGGTTTAATTAGACAACAACAATGTCACCATGTATAGAAGATTTCCTTGCTTACTTGATTTATTTTGTTGCTACGCATTTTCTTATATTTTATGCTTACTTCCTTGGACATATCATATAAGAAAACTTTGTGCATGAAATAAAAATATAGAATAATCAGGATAATAGTTGTCTTGGGTTCAGTTATTTTACAAGTAGGTTCTGGTGCACATTTACCCTAATGGACAGGGATAAGGAGTAATAAGAATACTTAACATTACTCATTGAGAAGTGTGTGTTAAGCTTGGAACTCGTATAGTCTTGCAGACATGCTTAACTCCTCAGTTGTTTATGGATGTGTCCACAGAAACAAAAGTTAAATAACTAAATGATTCTGCATTTGTAATTACTGCCTCCTCAGTTTTGATATTCTGTCTGCCCTAGCCAAGAAAGGCTATGGGAATTTCTGTCTGGGCCCAATTAGCCAATTCTCTTATATGGCAGTTTTTACATACTTATTTCAGTTTTAGCTTACCATGTACTGTATTATTGATGCATATTTCAGTCAGCTGTGTTTTCTTACTTACCTGCTCACTTATATGTATTTATAGGATAATAGACTTTACTGTTTACTATATGTACTATTTTTACATTTTTATCTTCAATTAGCATATGTCATATGATCATCAACATGTATATGATTAGACCTTACTTTTAGTACTCTTACTTACTACACTATATATGTATATGCCCATTCTTTGCTTAGTTGCTTGAGGTGTGCTTTTTGCCTCACTTTCTATTTAGTTATAAATACTATATTTATAACTTATCTTGTTCCTTGTATACTTACTGCTCCTATGCTTTTAATTCACTTTTATTGTATTTAAGTATAAAATGGGACATTAATAATTCATTTAAAATATTCAACCTAAAATGTACTTAGACAATTATCTAAGATTTTCTTTTATTGGCTGGGGCCCTGATATTATGAAATTGATAATGTCAGATTCAAATAGATTTGAGGAGCTAGGTGCTGAGGAAGAGGAGCTATAAATAGAGGAGGAGCACCAGCCAGGAGAGCCAAATGCTGCCTAGTTTCCTTTTTACCTTCTGTGAGAATGAGAGATTTTATTTCAGTCTCTTAAACTATTCATTTAAATGTTGTAATAATACATGTACTATGTCTGTGATTACTTTTGAGCACTTTATTATTTGATGAGCTATAGTACTATTTTTTACTTGATGTATGGTAAATGGATGTAATATTTATTTTATTTTGCTTTCGCACTTTATATGTATGACAAATTTAGTGACTGATCTTCTTAGTTATTCTGCGCACGTCCTTCCCTTATTAGTGGACTGTGGATCTTACTTAATCCAATGATAAGTGAGAAATTTGCCAGAGTGGCACACCACCCCTTGGGCCTAATCCTGTTGATCAGGGGGCGGGGCACCACGGTTGGTATCTGAGAATTCCATAAGGTGTCAGATTGGAATTTATATTCCACTCTACCTAATAGATGATTCTTCTGCCAATCAGTCACTAACTAGATACCAGAGTTACATCCAAGCATCATGAACATAAGCTCAGGATAATTAGAGTATAGAAATGGAAATACATGCATAAGTAAAATATCAGTAAACTAATGTAACTTAGAAAATTATTAGACATGCAAGGATGACGCTTAGGTGGCATTACCATTGAATTGAAGATAGGCGGGAGTACATCATCCAACTCCATCAGTAGCATGAGAGGTACGTAGAAAGAGTGCAAGACCCTGACACCCAATTTCTGGATCAACTACTCCAACAAAGTGTATTCAGGGGATACGATCTCCCTGTTCTAGCCAAGGAGTGGCTAAAATAGGCAGATTTTGTGTTTGAAACTATTAACTGTCCAGACAACATTAGAGTCCCCATTATATTCTATCTCCTACACGACGGAGCCAAGAATTGGTAGAGTGTCACCCTACGGGCACTCACCCATAGGCGTGAAGGAATGCAAAGGGAGGTCACTTATGCGGACTTCCACCGTGCTTACTGCTAGATATATCAGATATATATTTTAGCTTTCATTCTTATGCTACCTATTTTACTTTCTGCATTTTGTATCTTAATTTTGAGTATTGGAGTTAGAATTGAACTATTATTCTTATGAAGCTTGATCTGGATACCTAGGGATGCTACTACACGATCATGCCAGTGTATAATTTCTACACCCGCTTTGAGAATAAGTGGAAATTTGATGTGCTCATGGCAAAATGATACAGGAGGGAAGTACAAGGTGTCTCCCCAGCAGGAGCCAATATACTGAAAAGGATGCTAGAAGATGTTGTATATAGGGAACTGGATTTCCCCATCCTAGCTACGGAGTGGTTACGAAGAGCAACCAAAATGTTCGATGAGCTAAGTTACCCGGATCGTATCTGGCTTAGCATTGATGAGCTCCTACTCCAGGATTATGCCAAAGAGTGGTGGGCCCAAAAACATTGGATGCTCAGACATGGAGCTAATCGCCTGCGCTGAAGGATGACCTACGCTGACTTTTCCTAGGCCTTCACTGAAGAATACATATGATAGACTCTATGTTTTCCTAGTTGCTATCTTTCATTTTCTTATGTTCTATCTACTGCTTCTGATGATATACTTTCATTTTTTACTTCTGATTAATCAAAGAGATGGAAAGTTATAATCTCCTACTTTCTAGATTTTTAAAAATGTATTATTTTTAATTCAAATTTTAGCAATAAAAATCATGAATCCTGGACAGAGCCCCTCTCATGCTCCCTCCAGTGAGGTAAGTGCCTTGCTGGAAGCAGTCAAAATGATGGTGGAATCCCACCAAAAATAAGCAAAATTCCACCAGGAGCAAGCTAAACAGGCCTTAGAGGCTCAGGCCAAGCAGGCTAGGAGAGCGGCCAGAGTTCAAGCCCGACAGGCAGAGCGCATGGAGCGACTGCTCACAGTACAAATGAGCACGAATCGCTCGGTTCATGAGACCACCATACTGCCCCGCTACTCGTTTCAGCACCACTTCTAGTCCGCTGATGGACTGCTACACAGCTTTCTACGCCTCAGACCTCTGACATTTGATGGGAGTCTCTCTGCTATTGATACGGCTAACTAGATAAAATAGTAGAGAAAAACTTGACCAACATCAAGTGCCCAGATTCTGAAGTGATCCGCCTGACGACTCATCTCCTTCAAGGTGAGGCAAAATATTGGTGGGACAACATCTACCATACGTTATTCACGAATTGGGAACTGGAAGACATCTCATGGGATGAGTTTATAGCTATGTTTCAGACTCAGTACATCCCTACCTCTGCCAGACATACAATAAGCTCAAGATCCTACTATACAATATAAACTCAGATTTACGATCCTATAAATATTAAAGCATTAGAACTGTGAATATAAACTCAATTTCTAACTATACTGAGAATACATAAGCTTAAGATCCACAAGATCCTATTATACAATATAAACTTAGATTTATGATCTTATAAATATTAAAGCATTATAACTCATCAAGTTCTAATTTAAATAAATCAGTGTCACCTAATGAGATTAAATGATTTAAATCAATCATCCTATCTTACACTACAACCTAACCTTGATAGAATCTATCAAGATTATGAGTCAATAGGTCAAACTCCAAATATGATGTTCAAGTCTCTTAACTTAAGATTCTAATCACTTATATACTAAGGTTTTTACCTGCTAACCTAGATATAAAAATATAATAAGATATATATCTTACTTCTAATAAACTATCTTAATTCTTAATGCTCCAAAATGAAAGAACAAATATTTAATAAATTAAGATACAAATAAATAGAACTTAACATATTAAAATTGTAAAAATACCTGATGTATCCTTGTTGTCTTCATTGGTAACAATGGGAGTTAGAGCATACACCATTGGTAGTACATAATGTGGATTGTCTACTTTTCCCTTCTGATTACTCCTTGGAGTGGGAACTAATTTTGCCACTGGGAGAGGAATGATTGCAAGAGCTGGAGCTTAAGATCTAATAGGAATGGAATTTTAGATTGATGGAGGATGATTGATCCTCACCTTGTCCATAGTCCAACAGGTTCAATATTCCCAAAACCTATGTCCTGGCCTTCCATAAGTATAGCACCTATTATTTTAATGGTAGCACTTACCATAAGGATGAGGTCCTGAGTATATATGTACTTGCTTCACCTGCTACTATGATTGCTAAGTTATTTGGTAGACTTGTGGTGATTGGATTTTAATCTTCAGGGCTACTTTAGAATTTCTTAAGAAGGATAAGGATCTTTCTCAGCCTTTTCTGCACTTGATGGTTTCATACCAACCTTGCACCCTCCAACAGCTTTGCGAAACTATCATGGTGATGGGATACAAGATGATCCTTAATCGAGCCTATCAGTCCTTTGAGGAAACAAATTCATCTATCTCCTTCAATCTTGTAGCAACCCAAAGTTATTACCCCAACTAATCTAAGCTAAGCCAAGCTATAATTCTTATTCCATTTGGGATCAATTGGAGCTCAATTGACTTAATTGACTATTTTGCCAATTTTAGGATTTTCAAAATTAGCTAAATTAATGTGATCTCCAAATTAAAATATGATTGTATTTTTGAATTCATCACCCCCAAATTAGCTAAGGGTGAATTTTTAGAAATTTTTGGAGGTCATTTGATCTTAAATTGGATTTAGATTTTTAAAGGAATTTAAAGTTAATTAATTTAATTATTTAAAAGTCTTATTCCAACTGTCGACTAAAGATCAAATGGCGAAAAGGATTTGGACCGTTGGATCCTTCCGTGCCCTTGATCCATTGATGCTAGATTCATCCAATCGAATGATCTACCAGTCATCAAATCTCTCTCACGATCTGACAGTTGATATCGTATTCATGTTCAGCCATTAAGCTAAATTTCATCAGAGCCATCGCATTCCAACCTTCGAGAGATCGGACGATCAGGAAAATCTTGAACACTATAGACCATCATCTTCATTTATTTGCTCTCAAAATGGTCCCCCGATAGCCAAAGGCTATCTGAAAAGATTGTACATCTGATATTCTCTGTCCCCCATTTCCTTCTGGCCTCTCCAATGACATGTTGGCCTCGTCCTCCCAAGACTACTCCCAAGCAAATGAAGCATGCTACCCCTTTTTTCAGGTTTCCCATTAATGGTTAGCCTGAGGCCCAATCCATCCTCCCTAAACTATAAACAATATTGTGTTGTGGAGACCATTTAGTTCATCATGGAGGTACTAATGGTGTTACAGTAATCATCTAGGAGGTTTCGAGGTGATTCAGAATAAAGTGTGAAGTCCAGCAACAGCACAGGCGCTACAGTGCACCATAGCACGCCACTGCTCACCATGGTGCTCCACACCCAAGAAGGAGGTGCTATCACATGCATCAATGACCAGCATACAAAGAAGCAGGTGTTGTAGTGCACCATAGCAGAATAAGGCGCTACTGCGCGCCCCCAACGACAGTCATCCCAAGAGACGGGCACTACAGCGCACCGCAGCGGCAGGAAAACATAGACCAGGGCGCTACAGCGCGCCCTTGCGCCTGACTATTTGAATCCCAAGCTCTACTGTGCGTTTGTAGCGCCTTATGGATTTCTACTCTAGTTTAGGTTTTGTCATAAGTATATTGGGGGGCATTTTGGACCATTTGGGGTTCAAAATTGAACTGGATACTTAAGGAACAACTTGGAGGAATTTCCAATATGTTGACACTTCAATTTATGAGATTATGGCTATTATGAAGGAGATTCTAAGGATAATCCCTAAGTGAGAACTGTTGTGTAAGAGATCTCTTACATGTTGGAGAAGACACTCAAGGTGGTAGTTGCTTCTTCTCCCACTTCATCCTAGAGTAAGAGTTGGTGTTCTTTATAACACTGTACTCTATCATTTTATAAAGTAGAACTTTACATTCTTGAAAATGCAGATGGTGAATCTGCTTTACCAGAAGAAGTTATCTTTTTCATTAAAATGAGCCAACATAAAACCTGCAACTATGACTGACTAATAATGGGAAGTTCTTGATAAAACAATACTGGGTTTGATTTGTTTATCATTGTCTTCTTCTATTGCATTTAACATCGTTAATGAGAAAACTAATGTATATATCATGGATTCTATGATGAGAATGTATGAGAAGCCCTCAGCTTCAAATGAAGTTTTCTTGATTAAGAGACTATTCAACATGAAGATGATGGATGGTTATTCAATGACCAAACACCTCAATGGGTTCAACATGGTGGTGAGCCAGTTAAGTTTAATGGGCATTAGTTTTGATGATGAGGTCCGAGCTTTGTTGTTTCTCTCTTCATTGCTAGACATCTAGGATGGGATGGTTACAGCTATCAATAACTCATCAAGAAATGTGTCATTGAGATTCGACAGCATTATCGGGCTTGTGCTAAATAAATAGGTGTGGAAGAAATCCCATGGAAAGACATCCACCTCAGCGTTAAATGCTAAAAGTAAGAGAAGACATATAGAAAGGAGACACAATAGAAATAGGTCAATATCTCGATCAAGACCCGGGAAAGTAAAGCCAGATTACTGGAACTGTGGGAAGGCAGGTCACTGCAAGAAGGATTGCCCTACTCAGAAGAAACCAAGTGGTGGAGGTATGGTGATGAACCCCACTGTGAATGTTTTGGCTGAAGAGAATCATGATGCATTGATCCTCTCACTTGTCAACACGAAATCTTGATTGGTGGAATCAGGCGCATCCTTTTATGCGACTACATCGAGGAGTGCCTTCAAGAACTACTACAAGGCTGACTTGCGAAAAGTATATCTTGGAGATGATAAGGCATACGACATCATTGGCAGAGATGGAGGAACACAAGAGTGAGGAAAAATTAATGAGCACTCCCTTAGCGAGTCACTTCAGCTTATCAAAGGATCAGATACCTAAAACTGAAGAGGAAAAGGAACACATGCAAAAGTTTTCTTATGCTTTAGCAGTTGGGAACTTAATGTACATGATGATCTGCACGAGACCGAATATTACACATACAATCATAGTGGTCAGTCATGGGAAGTTCTGAGAAGCACCACTAGTATATAGTTAAGTGGATTTAGAGGTATTTGAAGGGTACAATGGAAAAAGCACTTTACTTTAGTAGGTCTGACATTACTCTACAGGGCTTTATAGATTCAAACCTTACAGGAGATGTTAATAGTTGGATGAACATTACCATATATGTGCTCACATTGGGAAATACATTGGTAAGCTGAATCTTCAGGATATAGAGCATTGTTGCTCTATCCACCATAGAGGCTGAGCATGTTGCCATCATTGAGGTGAGTAAGGAGATGATTTAGTTGAAGAGCTTTCTGGTAGAATTGTGCAAGGAGTAGGAGGATATGAATCTCTATAGCAATAGTATGAGCGTGATTTACCTTGCAAAAAATGCAGCATTTTATGTCAAAATGAAGCATATCCAACTTCGGTACCATTTCATCAGAACACTATTGCAAGCAGGTCAGCTAGTGTAATGGTCGCCTTTTAACCGTCATCGAGTTAACACTAACTCAACTGCGATTAAGTGATGGTTATCATTAATATCACATATAATAAATGAGATATCCATGATACTAATTATGAGGTGAGCAAGATCCTGTCAGAAACATAAGTAATAAAGCAGTGCAGAAGAAAAAGAAAAAGGCATCCAGATATTTTTCACATTTATCCATTCACATACAATACAGAAAATGTAGAATAATAAGAAAGAAACTCATTTATTACACCTAACTAGATGCGGGCAAAAAGAAATTTAGATCAGCAATTTCCTTCTACATGCCACATATTTTACTTTGATCTTCTATCACAAGCTTACATCTCAAGCGTCGGGTCTGATCTATAACCTGATTATGTCATATGTACATATAGACAGGGCAAAACCAACAAAGAAAAAAATATAATGTTAGACTTATAAAGTCTAAGTACAATTTAAGCTGAAAATAGTATGTCCTTTCATTTAAGGGATATTATTCAACAAGACAGTAAGATAAATATCAAACTGTAGAAAATTGAAAGGAAACTGAACTGTAAATCTAACATCGAAACTGGAAGCATGAAAAGCTATAGCTAACACAAAAGTACTGTAATGAAATCAACTGAAACAAAACTATAACTAAGAATAAAGGTGTGCATAACTGAAAGTAAAGTAAAACAGTAACTAAAAAGCAGGATGCTGAAATAAACCCACTGTAAAGACTGAAAACAAAGTAACAGTACTAGAATAGAACCATGCAGTATGTCAATATAAATGCATCTGGAATACCATTAAAATGTTATGAATATGCAATTTGATGCCCACATACTCCACATTAGGAATTCTGATATCTTGAAGCCTGCTGCATCCCATAATTCCTCATTTGATGTATACTACATCCCAGAATTCACAAATGATTCTTGATGCCTATGCTTATGCTTATGTAATTTATGCAAAAATACTTTCAAAGCAACTTAATCTTAAAACTTTCATAAATTATAACACGTTGAGAGTACATATACATAAATAGTATATTTCTAAGAAGGGTAACTTAAAATATATAGTTTGTTTAACTGCACTTATTGATGCACACAAGGATAATGGACATGATTCTTTTACAGTTTATTCTCTCAAACTAAGATGTTCAATCTCCTACTTGAAAATATAACTTAAAGTGTCCTAAGAAAGGTAATTTGAAACAAATAGTTTGTTTAACTGTACTTGTCGATGAGCACAAAGATAAGAGATAAAATCTTTTTACAGTTTATTCTCTAAAACTAAGCTGTTTAATCCCCAACTTATAACACACTTTAGACTTGGGATAATTATCTTGAAATGAACTTTACTTATCTAATTACCTAAGATAAAACTGAAACTCTACAGTTCTATTCATGCTAAATTAATCAATTCATGTTCTATTAAATAAATTAGTTCAATGGATATGCACTACAATCTCCATATGATAATACTAAAGTTCTCATTCTAATAATCTATTTAATGAATAAGGAGTAATAAGCTAATGAATCCTTTCTTCATTGTGGTAAGTCCTACACAAATGGCTCCAAGAAAGTGACATACAAGCCTTTCAATTTAGGATAATTACCACAAAATATGACTCAATCTAGGTCTCTTTAGGTTATCCTACCTTAAGGCATAAGGACAATCATCTAAGGTTGTTAAGGTTCATCTAAAGTCCTACCTCAAAAATGAGATAATTAAGGCATTCCTACCTCATGGTAACTTTATTAAAGGTATATTAATTGCTTATAATTAGAACTACCTTAACACCTTAAAGATCTAAAGTTTTTAATCATGCATATACCATTTTCTAATTCTAATGACTAAACTAGATTCATGATAAGTATGATTCTATGCAAGGTCACATGTTAAATGATTGATTGAAAAAGTCAAATTAATGATGCAATTTACTCAATACTAAATCTCTAGGAGTTCACATTCAAATTATGAGATAAGTCATTACAATCTTAGGATTGGGTTGTTTGATAAATCAAATATCTTTTATTAGTTAATTATTGATCATTACATAATGGTTCTCTTATTTAAGAGAATATCAAGAAGGTGTAAGCTTAAGTTCAAGAAAAAATCAAAACACCGTAATCCTTTTCAAGACTTAGTAATCTAACATGCAAAATTTAATTCAAGAAATAAATCTCATTTTATTGATTCATTCATTATTCATAAATGCAAGTGTGAAAGAATAGTCAATGTAATTCCTCCTAAACTCTTACATTTTAACAAGATGGTAACCCTAACATGTAGTTTATAATATTTTCTTAAAAATATTTTACAAATAAAATGTAAATTAACATAGGATTCAAGAAAATAAAAACATAGTAGTAGCAATTAGAACTATGCAAGTAATGTACGCACTTTACATAGAACTAAATAAAATGATTTAGTTTATCAGAACTCAATACAAGTTCTAAGTACTTAATGTACCTGACACAGCACCAAAGCTTCTGCAACACTCGACTTAGGAACTTTAAGCCTTCGGCTTTCCATGGAGTATAATCAAGTTTCCCTGGCTAAGAAATAAAACGAACAATGGATTGATTACAATTCTTATTCCTTAAGTATTGGGCCTATTATCTAATTTCAATATTAGGATTGGTCAGAATTGAAGGTACATAAGTATAACTCTTAAATGTTGATTCAATGCCTACCTTAATAAATGCAAATTAAATATATGTGTAGGATTCCAATTTCATGCTAATTTTACCATTCTATTTCAATTTCTATGGAAGCCAAATGAATAAAGGTATGCATTATGATGAATAATTATGCAAAGATTTAAGTGCATTCAAAATATCCTTATTTATATTAAATTATTATTTAAGAGTATTGAGAAATATTCAAATGAAATATTACGATTACTGAGTGACTGCACAAGATGTTGGAAGTCAAATGTTTTTCTTTGTGAATTAATTATGCGTTCCTAATCGTAGTGATTGCTTGCTAACCTTCTTTTAGTGAATAAATGTGAAATAAATACAATTCATGCCAATGCTTTTGATATAACCTTAAATATGAGCATCAAAAGAGATAGGTTGGGGTATCCAAAAATAATGTATAAAAGCTAGATCGTGCTCCTAATGGGATCAAGTTGATTGGATGAAAGACAGTGCTTTTGGGACTATGTTTGATACAAAATTCCACTTGAAAGATTTATAGAAAAACAATAAAGCTGGCTATGATTTGTGAAGTAAAATGTTGGCTCAACAGCACAAATAATATGATGAGAAAAAACATTTATAGCAACATTATAATGCTTCAATTGAGAACAGTTGTAAAACATCATTTATTACTCTTGCAGGATTTCAAGTTGAGCAGCAAATCACAAGATCAACTCAACAGACCTGAATATATAGTTATTTTGATCAATCAAATCAGTTTTGTGTCAAACCAATAATAATTTAGGCTACTAAATAGACATGCATATTATACATGCCAAGAACGTGCTTAACTTATTTGTATCTAGCCAATTTCATGTCAGGACAAAACCCAACTAATGATATCATTTTAACATCCTTTCATAAATCTATGTATTTGCATCTTGTACAGTACTTCAATTGAAATCTAAAAAGTGTAGGGTGAAGATAAGAGAAACAATGTTTAACATCCACAAAATAATATCAACATACAATCTTCCTTAACAACTACCATAATGCTGAAACTTAACTCTGCATGATATCAATTTAAATGCAAATTTCTTGATAAGTTCAGATAGTTACCAAATCTGAAATCAACATAACGTTGGCAAGATGAGAGAGGTGGCTGCCTTTTGACTCGATGAAGGGCTGCACCTTCGATTGGAGGGGATGGCTCCTCTCTGCTTGCGATTGATCATGATAGACACCGGCGGCAGCTCTCGGCCTAGTCGAGAAGTAGAAGAAGGCGTCTCTCGACCTCTTGCCAAGAGCAAGGCTAGCGGGTAGGTGGCTCCCAGATCCCTACCGAGAGGGGAGGATCGGCGCCTCACAGCCTCTTGCCGAGAGGGTCGAGTGAGCCGAGAGAAAGGGAGGTTTGCGTCTAACGTGCATGAGGAAGAAGGCTTTGGCTGAGGATTCACCTGTGGAAATATGATTTTGGTTATTATAATTAGGAAAAATTTAGAGAGGGGTTGATTATATACTCATCCAAGCTGTTGAGATCCACTCGATCAAGAACGAGTGGCTAAAAACTATTCAAAAATTCAAACTTCGATTAATGGCGAGTATTTTATTTTATATTAATTTTTAAGTGAAAACTATGAAAATTCACTACAGTCAATACGACACTCAAAAATTAGCGAAACTTAAAACATAGCATCCTCATCTGATGCTTGACTTAAATATAGAAAAATTTCTAAAATTCAATTTATATATTTTTTATTATTAATTTTTGAAGTTTAAATTTCACGAATTAATTTTGGATTACCCGGAATCCCAATTATGCTCAAATTTTTGCAGGTTGATCCCCTCAATACACTTTATTTGAGGATATTTTTATTTGATTTTTATTCGACTTAAATCAGGATCTTTATTTTCATCTTAATTTGATCAAATTCAGGTCAAATCAGTTGGGTAATAACTGTGAGTTATTACAGACTCTCTCACTTAAGAATGATGTTGTCCTTGACATCATTGCTTATATGATACGAGCGACTATTGAATTTGATATTGACAACTAACCCAAGAATGTTTCTAATCTCCTTTCTTTATTTTAGAGAGTTTGACATAGAATAACTGATCTTACCTAATCGATTTAACAATCACCACACACCATTAATATAGTTCCAAAACTTATCATAGAATAAAGATATTATACTCATTAACTATAAAATTACATATAAAAGCTGTTTGTATTTTATCTTAATTCGATTGGAAGCATCAAAAACTTAGAACCAAGTCTTTAATATACCCCAGGAGAGTGATACAAAGTCAGATGCAAGAGCTACCAAAATAGGTCCTGAGTTTCCAAGATGGAGAATATACGGAATGATAATTTGAAAGAGGATGATAGCTTTAAGGAAAGTGTTGGAAAGTTTAGCACCAGCTGCTGGGCTGAGTGGTGTAGTAGGTATGCTACCGTTGCCTTTTCCTCTAATAAATATGGAAACAAATTAGCAACAAATGCTACTAATCACTCAATGCTCTACCACTGTGCTAGAATCGAGAAGAATAAACCTGATGATAAAACAGGTGTCAAGAAGAATAGACACATACCAAAGAAGGATGATATCAATGAGAAAAGTTATGATGAGAACAACAATGTATAGTTCTGCTAAAATTTTGGAATAAAAATGTAAAATACATTGCAAAATATAGTAGATCGCATCTATTAGTGTGTGATAGACTGTAAATACACGTCTGCGCTCGCACGCAAGTGTACGTGGTCTGAAGTAATAAGTGGAAAGTTTGAGTTTCCGGAATTTATCGAACCATAGAGAATTGGATATTTTGTAACTAAGGTATATCTATTAAGCTATCGGTAACTTATTTAATTTGGTTCCAGTACGAGAAAAACAATCACTTAGTAAAAAATAGTCAAATAGAAGGAAGATGAGAGTTGGGTGTCTCCCACATGACATGATATATTACTTAGATATGATGCCTCCTTAAGCATTCATCTTTTATTCACTTTGATTTTAATCAAGTGCACATTATTTTTCCTTGAGATTTATCTCAAAGATTTACAAGTTCAAATCTTATGCTTGAAATGAACACACAGTCGGTTCTATTTCAGCACAAAGATCCCTCAAAGATTTTAGGTTTGTAGTATTCATCTCATTTCTTGATCATGGAGATGAGGGTTATTAATTTCATAAGATCTTATAAGCATTGATTCCACTAAGAGCATCACACGCATCAAACATAGCTGAGATGAGAGGTTGAATTCATTGGGCTCAATGACTATATCACCTCGTTCATGAGCACACAATTATTCTATTCCCTCTCTCAAGTATGTTGAGCAACGAGGCTTCATTAGCGGGTCTTAGCATCACACACATCATTCCATTAGTTGAGCTTAGATTAAGGTGCACTAAGCTCAAAAACTTTCTTATATAGTTTCAAGCTCTCTTGCACTAATAAATCTAGCATCTAAACTAAGGTGAGCTATGGAGCACAAGACACATTAGTCTTTTGATTCACATTTCAAGTCCAATAATAAAATTATACATTTCTTAACAAGGCATTAAGATCACAATCTTTACTAACACTTCATAAAAACTCATACATTTATAGTAATTATCAAAACATGTGGGATTACCCCAACCCTCCCCAAGGGAGAGTTAGCTCTCCATTACAAAAGAGATAAAAAAGAATACATACATGGATAAAGACCCTTTCATGATCAACTAAGAAGGGAAATTCAAAACAAGAGTTTAGAAAATACTAGGAACGTTCCTTGAAAGTTCTCTGAACTCTTCTTCTCCTTGCTTAGTGCCTTTCTAAGGTCGCTAGTGCTGCCTTTCTCCTCCTTCTACTTAACAAGTTGAGCTTCTCCACCCTTGGGAAGCTTTTCTTCTCTTCTATGCAGTCCCCTTCTTTACTTAGTGAAGTGAGCAAATTTGGGAACCCTCCTCTAGTCAAGAGGAGTCATATTTATAGATGAAGGGCTGCTTCTTCATTCTTCATTTCAAAATCCAGCAAGTGCTTCTAAAAAATCTGAGCAATAATGGCAAAATCCACTTATTGGATGAGGTGACCAATTATTTCCATTGTTTTAGCCATTACATCACCTCAAAAGTCTATTTTCTCAATTAAAAATGGAGCTGCAATAGGAGGAATGATGGCTAGAGACAAGAGACTGGTTAGGTGTCTTGTTCCAGCCGCAATTAATGCTTATGCCAGAAAAATTTAAGGCGAACCGCTGCGGCGCACCATAGCGCAAACAATTTTTGCAAAGATGCCCGCAGTAGCACGCTATCGCATCCATTTTTCGCAAAGTACCTCGTTGCAACTGCACTGTGGCACTGGCATTTTGGAAAGTGCTCCGCTGCAGCGCGCTGTAGCGCCAGCATTTCGCAAAATGCCACGCTGCAGCGCGCTGGAGCGCCAGCATTTCTCAAAATACCCCGCTGCAGTGCGCTGGAGCGCCAGTATTTCGCAAAATGCCCCGCTGCAGCGCGCAATCGTGCCCGCTGTCAGTAAATGAATCCACTGCAGTGCACAATCGCACCCTCTTTTCACAAGGCTCTCCGTTATAGTGCGCTGTAGCGCTAGCATTTTGCAAAATGCCCCACTGCAGCGCGCTGTAGCATCAGTATTTCGCAAGATTGCTCGTTGCAGCGTGCGATCACGCCCGCGGTTGAAAACTATTCTGCTGCAGCGCACGATAGCGCCCGCGTTTCGCAAGATGGCCCGCTGCAGCGCGCGGCAGTGATTTCCCTTAGAAAAAATTGGAAACTTGCTCAAATGGCTCAGAATTCCTTGGGTAGGCATTTTTCTAGCAAAGATAGATATAATTTGATTAAGGGAGCAGTTTCTGGATAAGAAATGAATAAAAATTTTCTTTACTTAGATAATTTGTGGATTTATCACACCCCACACTTAAATTCTTGCTCGTCCTCGAGTAAGTTCATAAAGGTACTTTTTTATTTTTTAGGTATGATAGTCAACAAAAGATATCAACTTAGATTTTGATTCGTAATTCAAGGCATGTGCTTAACTGAAATGATCCAAACTATTGGGCATTAGATAATCTAACATTGGCCATGAAGCAAGGTTAATTAGTTAATCTCCAAGTATTTGACTTTTATGCATGTTACTAGGTAATGAGGAAGGTTTCATGGAAACCTAGACTAGAGAGGTAGCGAAATACTCAAGAGTTTTGTGCCATATGTGCTCCTTTTTGTGAATCATAAAGATGAAAAGATTAAAGGAGAGATATTTTTCATCATCCTTTTTCATTTTAATCATTTGGGAGAGATATTTTTCATCATCCCTTTTTATGTTTTTTTTCTTTTCATTCTTAGGGAGATATAGTTTTCTTCATCCCCAATTCACATCTTTTGTGATCATGAAGTCCTACGGGAGCCTAGCACACTCTTTTAGAGTACTCACCATAATCTCTAGTTTTTAGTCCAAAGCTTTCCCCCACACTTAGTTCATAGTATTGACTTAATTTTTTAGAGACTCGATTAACCTTAATTCATTCCTTAGTTAGAAAGTTTTAATATTATCAATGCATTTGATCACTTTTTATTAAGCACCCTTTTATTACATATCATTTTCTTTATTAATACTTTTGTGATTTTTATTTTTTGAAAAATTCAGAAAACTTTTGTCATCTTTAAATACTAGAAAAATTTGGGAATACTAGAATTCATAAATTAACCTCTCAAATAAAACACACAAAAAGCACAACAAAATAAAAACTACTACAAATAAAAATAAAAAGAAAAGACACAACCTATTTATTCTTGGGTTGCCTCCCAATAAGCGCTTATTTTAATGTCTCAGCCTGACATAAGAAAGCGCTTCTATGTAATGCCCTCATCCGGGGGTCCTGAAGAGTCCATCCCCCCATTTCTTGTAAAATTCTTTCCTCCAAGTATAACTTCAGACGATTCCCATTTACCTTAAGGGTGCCATCATTGGAAGCAACTTCAACTGCTCAATGAGGGGAAACCTTCGTGATAGTAAATGGTCCAGTCCATCTTGACTTCAGTTTTCCTGGAAATAATTTTAATCTTGAGTTAAAAAGCAATACTTTCATTCCAGGTTGAAAATGTTTTGGCTTGATCAGCTTATCATGTTATTTTTTTGTTTTTTCTTTATACAATTTTGCACTCTCATAGGCGTTTAATATGAATTCGTCAAGTTCGTTTAATTGCAGCATTCTTTGTGCACCTACTTTTCGGGAGTCAAAGTTTAATTTTTTAATTGTCCAAAAGGCACGGTGCTCTGATTTTATCGGAAGGTGACATGATTTTCCATAAATGAGCTTATAAGTAGACATTCCTAAAGGGGTCTTAAAGGCAGTTCTATAATCCCACAGGGCATCCTAGAGTTTTGACGTCCAATCCTTTCTATTTTGGTTCACAGTTTTCTCTAAAATTTGCTTAAGCTCCCTGTTGGAGACTTTAACTTGCCCGCTAGTCTGAGGGTGGTAGGGAGTACCCACCTTATGTCTCACCCCATAGTTTTTTAAGACAATTTCCAACTGCCTATTGCAGAAATGTTTTCCCCCATCACTGATTAAAAATATGGGCATCCCAAATCTAGCTAACACATGCTCCTTGAGAAATTTAATAACAATTTTAGCATCGTATTTCACACATGCCAACGCCTCAACCCATTTGAGAAAATATATTACTGCCACAAGAATGTACGCATTAGTTTGGGATAAGGGAAATGGCCCCATGAAGTTAATTCCCCACACATCAAATAACTTTACTTCAAAAATTATGTTCAAAGGGAGCTCATCCCTTTTGCATGAGTTTCCAGTTCTTTGGCACTTATCACAACTTTTGACAAAGTCAGCAGCATTTTTGAATAAGTGGTATTCAGATTGAAGTACCTTTACAGTCGTTTCGCGCAATCCATGGTGCCCTCCATACGGGGATTTGTGACAATGATAGAGAATATTTCTAATTTCGGAGTCAAGAATACATCTCCTTAGGAGTTGATCATTACAACACTTGTATAAAAATGAACCATACCAAAAGTAATTTTTAATGTCAGTAAAGAATTTTTTTCTTTGTTGGTAACTCATGTCTTTTGGTATGACTCCACCTGCAAGATAATTTGCAAAGTCAGCAAACCAAGGAGAATGATTTGAAGCAATAGCATAAAGCTTTTCATTGAGAAAATATTCACTGATTTCAGTCAACTTATCATTATCGAGGTGAGTCAATCTAGATAAATGATCTGCAAGCGCATTCTCACTCCCCTTCTTATCCTAGATTTTGGGATCAAACTCTTGCAAGAGCAACACCCATCGTATCAAGCGAGGTTTTGCTTCTTTCTTCTGAAGGAGATACTTAATAGCTACATGATCAGTATAAACAATAGTCTTAGACCCGATGAGATAAGACCTAAATTTAGTGAAGGCAAAGATGACAGCTATGAGTTCCTTTTCTGTGGTAGCATAATTTCTTTGTGCATCATCTAGGAGCTTACTAGCATAGTAAATTGAATAGAAGGTTCATTCCTTTCGCTTCCCCAGGATAGCACCAACTGCAAGGTCACTCGCATCACACATAATTTCAAAAGGTAAATCCCAATTTGGAGTAGAAATGATTGGAGCAGAGATTAAAATAGTTTTTATAGTATTGAAACATTTTAAACAATTTTCATCAAAATTTAACTCGACATCCTTCCCTAGTAGTCTACAGAGCGGCAAACTGATGTTGGAGAAGTCCTTGATAAATCTTCTATAAAAACCTGCATGCCCATGGAAGCTTCTAATTGCTTTTACATTGATGGGTAGAGGAAGTTTTTCAATTACTTCAACCATTGCCTTATCAACTTCTATCCTTCACCTCGAAATTAGATGACCAAGGACAATTCCTTCTTCCACCATGAAATGACATTTTTCTCAATTCAAGATTAAATTTGATTCTTCATATCTTCTTAAAACCTTTCCTAGATTGATTAAGCAATGATTGAAAGAGCCCCCAACAATAGAAAAGTCATCCATGAAGATTTCCAAAAGCTCCCCAATCATGTCAGAAAAAATAGCCATCATACAGCGTTGAAAGGTGGCGGGAGCATTGCATAATTCGAAGGGCATTCTTCTAAAGGCAAACGTCCCAAAGGGGCAGGTGAAAGTAGTTTTCTCTTGGTCTTCAGGTGAAATGAGGATTTGATTGTACCCTGAATACCCATCAAGAAAACAGAAATAGGGATTCCCTGCCAATCTATCAAGCATTTGATCAATAAAAGGAAGATGGTAGTGGTCCTTACGGGTGGCTTTATTTAATCTCTTATAATCAATACACACTCTCCATCCGGTCACAGTTCTAGTGGGGATCAATTCGTTGATGTTATTGAGAACAACCGTCATCCCACTCTTTTTAGGAACCACATGTATAAGGCTAACTCAAGGGCTATCAGAAATAGGAAAAATGATTCCAACATCTAGGAGTTTAATAATTTCCTTGTGAACTACTTCTTTTATGTTGGGGTTTAGTCGACGTTGGGGCTCAATTGAAGGGTTGGAGTTATCCTCCAAAAGAATTCGGTGCATACAAAGAGTTGGACTAACTCCCTTCAGATCAGTTATACTCCAAACTGATTACTCTCTTGTGTTCTTTTAAAACCTTACATAAAAGACTTTCTTGATGTTGAGTTAACAGGGAGGAGATTATTACAGGAAGAGATTCTTTTTCCCCTAGATAAGTGTATTTTGAATGTGAGGGAAGAGGCTTCAATTTTAATTCTGGAGGAAAAATTATAGAAGGCTGAATTATTTTCCTCTCCTTAACCAATTCCTCAATCACTTCTATGTCAGTGGGATCCTCATCTTTCTCACTTGCTAGTAATCCCTATTCTTCCATATCTCCCATTAACCACGCTTTTTCTATTGTATTGATTTTCCAACAATCCTCATTAGGTTTAGATGGGTGTCTCATAGAATCATTCACGAAATTTAATCTCCTCATCCCCATATCACAACCTCAATTCCCCTTTATCCACATCAATCAATGTTCTTCCAGTGGCCAAAAAAGGTCTGCTTAGAATAATATGAATTTCTTAATTTTCATCATCCGTATCCAAGATTATGAAATCAGCAGGGAAGATAAACTTGTCAACCTTCATAAGCACATTTTCCATAATTCCTAAAGGGGATTTGACTGATCTATCGGTGAATTGGAGGAGAACAGAGGTGGGTTTTAAGTGATCAATTTCTAATTTCTTGAATATGATTCAAAATTACATTGATATTTCTTAACTCACCATCTTCCTCCTAACAAGAATTTACATACCCACATTCTAGTTTTTTAGTGAGTTGAGAGATTTGCTTTTGGAGCTCAAGGATTTGTTATGAATTTCTGAGTGAGTTACATTCATTTTTATTATGGTGATCATTCTTATGGAAAGGCCATTGGTAGGCATTGTTTGCCATTTCATCCAAGCGGTCGTAAGCCTCCTCTTGGGTTTTACTACTAATAGAGTCGCCAGTGGCTGCATCGATGAGTGTCCTTATAGGAGGGTTCAAACCATTATAGAAGGTTTGCACTTGCATCCACAAGGGAAACCCATGATGTGGGAAATGCCTTAGACATTCATTAAATCGGTCCCATCCGTTATAGAGTGTCTCACCTTCCAACTGAATAAAGTTGGTTATCTCAATTCTCAACTGAGCAGTTTTCACTGGAGGAAAATACTTGGCTAAGAATTTCTTAGCTAAATCATCCTATATTCGAATGGAATCACTTGGAAGAGAGCTGAGCTAACTCTTGGCTCTATCTCGTAAAGAAAATGAGAAAAGCCTTAATTTAACTGCGTCTTCAGAGACACCGTTAAATCTGAATGTGTCATATATTTTAAGGAAGGTTGAAATATGTTAGTTTGGATCTTCAGTGGCTAATCCCCCAAACTGGTTATTCTAAACCATACTCAGAGTGGAAGGTTTGATCTCAAAGTTATTAGCTTCTATATT
This sequence comes from Gastrodia elata, assembly GCA_016760335.1. NCBI lineage: Eukaryota > Viridiplantae > Streptophyta > Magnoliopsida > Asparagales > Orchidaceae > Gastrodia > Gastrodia elata. The sequence continues at coordinate 31,768,370 of CM028681.1, forward strand.
AGGCCTTATAATTGCATGGGGGATTCCCCTAATAGTGGGAAGTGCACAATCTCTTAGTGCTCTCCCCCTAAGCACTCCTAATGGCTCTCCTAATGGCTCTCCAAGATTTTCATTAATATTTTCCATAATAGCTTGTTGGTTTATCAGAATATTTTGTTCTCTCCTAGCCTACAAGTAAGTTTTCTCAATTTAGGTCGAAAAGGTAATCCGTGCAAACTCTTCTACTTATACACAACAACAATTAGGCTATCAAGAACAAATATAGCAATAAGTTCAAAGATTCAGTAACAAGAAAAGAAAGCATAAAAGTATATTGTTAGTACCTATAACAAAAGTTAAAAATTAAAATTATATGTAATAAAATGCTTAAATCACTAGTTACTTATAGATTATTCTTAATATGAAACAATTTCCAATTCCCTGGCAACGGTGCTAAAAACTTGACAGACTGTAAATATACGTCTGCGCTCGCACGCAAGTGTACGTGGTCTGAAGTAATAAGTGGAAATTTTGAGTTTCCGGGATTTATCGAACCATAGAGAATTAGATATTTTGTTACTAAGGTATATCTATTCTCACTAATATTTAAGCTATCGGTAACTTATTTAATTTGGTTCAAGAACGAGCAAAATAATCACTTAGTAAAAACTAGTCAAATAGAAGGAAGAGGAGAGTTGGGTGTCTCCCACATTACATGATAGAATACTTAGATATGATGCCTTCTCAAGCATTCATCTTTCATTCACTTTGATTTTAATCAAGTGCACATTGTTTTTCCTTGAGGTTTATCTCAAAGATTTATAAGTTCAAATCTTGTGCTTAAAATGAACACACAGTTGATTCTATTTCAGCACAAAGATCCCTCAAAGATTTTAGGTTTGTAATTTTCATCTCATCTCATGATCATGGAGATGAGGGTTGTTAGTTTCTTAAGATCTTATAAGCATTGATTCCACTAAGAGCGTCACGTGCATCAAACATAGCTGAGATGAGGGGTTGAATTCATTGGGCTCAATGACTATGTCACCTCATTCATGAGCACATAATTATTCCATTCCCTCTCTCAAGTATGTTGAGCAACGGGGATTCATTAGTAGTTCTTAGCATCACACGCGTCCATCCCATTAGTTGAGCTTAGATTAAGGTGCACTAAGCTCAAAAACTTTTTTACATAGTTCCAAGCTCTCTTGCACTCATAAATCTAGCATCTAAACTAAGGTGAGCTATGGAGCACAAGACACATTAGTTTTTTGATTCACATTTCAAGTCCAATAATAAAATTATACATTTCTTAGCAAGGCATTAAGATCACAATCTTTACTAACACTTGAGAAAAATTCGTACATTTATAATAATTATCAAAACATGTGGGATTATCCCAACCTTTCCCAAGGGAGGTTTAGCTCACCATTACAAAAGAGATAAAAAAGAACACATATATGGATAAAGACCCTTTCATGATCAACTAATAAGGGAAATTCAAAACAGGAGTTTAGAAAATACTAGGAATGTTCCTTGAAAGTTCTCCGGACTCTTATTCTCCTTGCTTGAAGTGCTTTTCTTAGGTCATTAGTGCAGCCTTTCTCTTCCTTCTCCTTAGCAAGTTGAGCTTCTCCACCCTTGGGAAGATTTTCTTCTCTTCTATGCAACCCCCTTCTTTACTTAGTGAAGTGAGCAAATTTGGGAACCCTCCTCTAGTTAAGAGGAGTGATATTTATAGATGAGGGGCTGCTTCTTCATTCTTCATTTCAAAATCCAGCAAATGCTTCTAAAAAATCTGAGCAATGATGGCAAAATCCACTTGATGAATGAGGTGACCAATTCTTTCCACTGTTTTAGTGATTACATCACCTCAAAAGTCTATTTTCTCAATAAAAAATGGAGCTGCAACAGGAGGAATGATGGCTGGAGATAAGAGGCTGGTTAGATGTCTTGTCCCAGCTGCAATTAATGCTTCTGCTAAAAAAATTTGCGGCGGACTGCTGCGGCGCACCATGGCGCAAACAATTTCTGCAAAGATGCCCACTGTAGAGCGACTGAGTCCGTTTTTTGCAAAGTACCCCGCTGCAGCGCACTATGGCGCTGGCATTTTGCAAAGTGCTCGACTGCAGCGCGCTGCAGTGCCAGCATTTCGCAAAATGCCCCGCTGCAGCGCGCTGGAGCGCCAGCATTTCGCAAAATGCCCCGCTACAGTGCGTTGGAGCGCCAGCATTTCGCAAAATGCTCCGCTGCAGTGCGCGATCGCGCCCGTTGTCAATAAACGAATCCGCTGCAGCGCGCAATCACACCTGCTTTTCACAAGGCTCTCCGCTGCAGTGCGCTGTAGCGCTAGCATTTCGCAAAATGCCCCACTGCAGCGCGCTGTAGCATCAGTATTTCGCAAGATTGCTCGCTGCAGCGTGCGATCGTGCCCGCGATTGAAAACTGTTCCGCTGCAGCGCGCGATAGCTCCCGCATTTCGCAAGATGGCCCGCAGCAGCGATTTCCCTTAGAAAAAATTAGAGAATTGCTCAAATGGCTCAGAATTCCTTGGGTAGCATGATTTAAAAGTATTACGATCAAATAATTAACCACAGAAAACATCGTACATCATTCGCACCCTAAGTTGCAGTTTTAAGCAATTTTTTTTAACGATTTCTTCTCAAGATATCAAACCAACGTATGCCCTGCTCAATTACAAACTACACAAATTGGGCCTATATCCTTACAAAAACATGGCTATTGGGATGTAGCGAAGCTGGAACTTTTGATGTTTCTCTTTTGGATCACACAAATGCAGTTAAATACACACAACCCTCCTGCAAAATAGTGTGAGTGTTAAAGCAATTGCTATCATTTGCATTTTAGACAATTAAGAATGGTTGGAATTTTTTGTTTTTATTTGTTATTTTTTTTTGTTACTACAGTTCTCGCAGCCTACAGAAAACTGCAGCAACATGAAGATTTATTTTTGAAATATTTCCACTAGTTGTGTAGGGACACCACTAGCTCCCCACAACTTAAGCGAAATTTTGGGATGACAGAGTGATTTCATCTCACAATGAATCTCATAATCACGTCAATCTAATGCAAGCAACAAATGATAAACATAATTTAGGACATAATAAATTTTATTATGATCACAGCAGCACTTACAGTCACAGTTAAATAGGCTTTAAAAAAATGGTCTCAAACTGAGCAAATTCTAATAACCAAAAATCACTTGGAGAAATGAATTAGTGCATGACATCACAAATTCTATCCTGCACATACAGTTTGAATGTCCAAACATGCATGTGGAAACAAAGAAATAAAGAGAACATAAATCTATTCTAGGTATCATTTTATTAATACAAAGACATAGACAAAATTATTTTACAATTTATGAACTAAGGAATAAGATAACCCTCAACACATCCAAAAGGGTGGGAGCAAACTCTTTCCAATAAAAGCATGAATAAAGGTACTACACATGCCCCCAAGCATAGGAAGAAGTAAATGAGCAACTGAAGCACTTGGATAATGCCCAACCAGTGGGCGTGTATTGGGCAACTACGTATGAAAAATAGAAGCACTCTTTCGTGTGCATCTCTCCCATTATCACTAGTATTATTAGAATGGTAAAGCTTATAAATACAACTAAAAATAAAATCCTTTCAAAAAATGAGCCATTATGCTTAGAAGGAGTGACTAATTTGCTGCTAGTTCATATGACAAGGCTATTAAAATGAAATTTCATTGAACCAATAGGGTGAATCAAGCCAATAATATTGCCTACAATCAAAAGTTTAATGATAAAAGGAATTTCAAGCTTAATAAGTTGCCTAGATTGAATTTAATGTAAATTGAGTTCCTTTTACAAAGGCTAGAGAAAGGTGGACAAAACTTACCCTCAATTTCTTTAGCAACACTAACACCACATAAAAATAGAAGATCGAGTTTTAAGCATATGGAAAATTAGGCTTAGCGTGTTCAATTGCTTACACAGCTCTTTTTTTTTTCTTAGAAAGGTGGATAATATTATTAATTGGATCTCCAGCAATTTATCACATGACCATAGAGTCATGTAATATATTGAGCTACATAGATAACTTGAAATGCATTGTTACTTGCTTTGCGCAAAATGAAATACTGAAATCAATCAAATACGATGTAAAAAAAAAATATCTATAAACTAAAAATAATGTAAATATTTTTTATTTGGATAGAAAAATACAGAATGAGAAAGTAAGTGATACACAAAAACAAATGGAAGGCATCTTATGATAGCGAGATTTACTAAACTAGAATATGAAGGTGGAAGAAAAAGGCAAGCAGTTGAATTACTAGTTAGCAATGAGTGTAGATCTCTTTTCTCTAAAGATGGTGGAATGCAGAAAAAGGAATTTCAAGGAATCACAACATAATTTATTGAATCTTGGCAGCTCTGAATTGAATCATTGTACTATTAGCCGAGAAGTCCTAGGCACGACACTGAATCTGAACCAAAGAAGAAATGGCTACTTGAATCCATTGGGATAGAGCTAACCATCCCAACTTTGCATTACAAAATAAATTTAGCGGAACCCATATCCCTTCATATTATAGAATAGAGAAATTCCTTATAGTAGAATTTAAATATCCGTGTAAGAATTGAATTTAGAGTTCAGATTGGGTAGCACTAAAAATTCTTAATGCTAATTTAAGGAGCAGGTTGGTGCCTTGATCGTAATGCAATTTTTACTGAATTTCCAATTAATACCAAAGAAGCATATACAAATGCAGTTTATGTAAATTTGTCTACAGCCGAACCTACAAATTCTGTATTTGTTGCTTTCTTTTCTATTATTGGTGATATAATCATTGACTTAAAAATACTCTCATGTTCATGTTAGTTAGTTTTTTTTTTTTTGGTCGAATCAATATCTACATTTCAACTCCTATCCATATTCCACATTTTACTACTATTTTCTCTAGCTAAGTAGGTTAATGCGCTTGTTGGCTTAATGGTCACACGTATCATGTTCCTAACACCACTAAGTCAACTCCTATTGTTAACCCTCTATGGTTTATATTTTTTTTTCTCAAGATGAATTTCCCACTATTCTAATATTTCAGTTTGTACTGAATGGACTGTGGATTCACACACTACTATACTAATGTTTCCCCCAATCTTGATCAATACAAGAATGAACCATTGGGTAGATAGGATCTCTCTGATGCAAACTGTAATGGTCGTTTCTTAATCGTCATCGAGTTAACACTAGCTCAACTACGATTAAGTGATGGTCATCATTAACATCACATATAATAAACAAGAAATCCATGATACTAATCATGAGATGAGCAAGATCTTATCAAAAATATAAGTAATAAAGCAGTGCAGAAGATAAAGAAAAAGGCATCCAAACATTTTTCACATTTTTCCATTCACATACAATATAAAAAATGCAGAATAATAAGAAAGAAACTCATTTATTACATTTAACTAAATGCGGGCAAAAAGTAATTTAGATCAGTAATTTCCTTCTACATACCACATATTTTACTTTGGTCTTCTATCACAAGCTTACATCTCAAGTGTCGGGTCTAATCTATAACCTGATTCTACCATATGTACATATTTGATAGGGCAAAACCAACAAAGAAAAAAAAATGTTAGACTTATAAAGTCTTAAGTACAATTTAAGCTAAAAATAGTATGCCCTTGCATTTAAGGAATATTATTTAACATAATGGTAAGACAAAAATCAAACTGCAGAAAATTGAAAGGAAACTGAACTATAAATCTAACACTATAATTGAAAGCAGAAAAAGCTATAGCTAAAACAAAAGTACTGAAAAGAAAATCAACTAAAATGAAACTATAATTGAAATAACTAAAAATAAAGCTATGCAGAACTGAAAGTAAAGTAAAATAGTAACTAAAAGGTAGGATGCTAAAATAAATCCATTGTAAGACTAAAAACTGAGTAACAATACTAGAATAGAACCATGTTGTATGTTAATGTAAATGCATCAGGAATACGACTGAAATGTTATGAATATATGGTTTGATGCCCACATACATCCCATTAGGAATTCTGATATCATGATGCATGCTGCATCCTATAATTCCTCTATTGATGCACGCTACTTCCTGCAATTCACAAATGATTCTTGATGCTTATGCTTATGCAATTTATGCAAGAATACTTTCAAAGCAACTTAATCTTATAACTCTTAAATTATCACATGTTGAGAGTACATGTACATAAATAGTATATTTCTAAGAAGGGTAACTTCAAACACTTAGTTTGTTTAACTCCACTTATCAATGCGCACAAGGATAAGGGACATAATCCTTTTATAGTCTATTCTCTCAAACTAAGCTGTTCAATCCTCTACTTAAAAATGTAACTTAAAGTGTCCTATGAAAGGTAATTTGAAACACAGTTTGTTTAGCTGTACTTATTGATGCCCACAAAGATAAGGGACATAATCATTTTACAATTTATTATCTCAAACTAAGATGTTCAATCCCCAACTTATAACACACTTTTAACTTGGGATGTTTACCCTGAAGTGAATTGTACTTATCTAATTACCTAAGATAAGATTAAAACTCTACAGTTTTATTCAGGGTAAATCAACCAATTCCATGTTCTATTGAATAAATCAATTCTATGGATATGAACTACAATCTCCATATAATAATACTAAGGTTCTCATTCTAACAATCTATTTAATAAATAAGGAGTAATAAGCTAATGAATCATTTCTTCATTGTGGTAAGTCCTACACAAATGCCTCTAAGGAAGTGACATATAAGTCATTCGATTTAGGATAACTATCACAAAAGATAACTCAATCTATGTCTCTTTAGGTTATCCTACCTCAAGGTATAAGGACAATCATCTATAGTTGATAAGGTCCATCTGAGGTCCTACCTCAAAATGGAGACAATTAAGGCATTCATACCTCAAAGTGATTCTATTAAAGGTATAGCATTTGCTTAAAATTAGAACTATCTTAACACCTTAAAGATCTAAAGTTCTTAATCATGCTATCTACTATTTACAAATTCTAATGACTAAACTAGATTCATGATAAGTATGATTCTATGCAAGGTTACATGTTAAACCATTGATTGAAAAAGTCAAATTAAGGATGCAATTTAGTTAATACTAAATCTCTAGAAGTTAACATTCAAATCATGTGATAAGTCATTACAATCTTACGATTGGGTTGTTTGATAAATCAAATATCTTTTATTAGTTCATTAATGATCATTACATGATAGTTCTTTTATTTAAGAAAAAATCAAGATTGTGTAAGCTTAAGTTCAAGATAAAATCAAAGCACCTTAATCCTTCACAAGACTTAATGATCTAACATGAAGAATTTAATTCAAGAAATAAATCCCATATTATGGATTTGCTCATTATTGATAATTGCAAGTGTGATACAATAGTCAATGTAATTCCTCCTAAACTCTCACATTTTAACAAGATGGTAACCCTAACATGCAGTTTATAATATTTTCTTCAAAACATTTTACAAAATAAAATGTAAGTTAACATAGGATTCAAAAAAATAAAAACACAATAACAGTAATAAGAACTATGCAACTGATGTACACACTTTACATAAAATTGAATAAAATGATTTAGTTTATTAGAATTCAATACAAGTTCTAAGTACTTAACATACCTGACACAGCACCAAAGCTTCTACAACACTTAACTTAGGAACTTTAAGCTTTCGGCTTTCCATGGAGTATAATCAAGTTTTCTTAGCTGAGAAATAAAACAAATAATGGATTGATTATAATTCTTATTCCTTAAGTACTAAGCCTATAATCTAATTTCAATATTAGGATTGGTCAGAATTGAAGGACATAAGTATAACTTTTAAATGCTAAATAATGCCTCCCTTAATAAAGACAAATTAAATATATGCTTATAATTCCTTTCATGCTAAATTTACCATTCTATTTCAGTTTTTATGGATGCCAAATGAATAAAGGTATGCATTATGATGACTAATTATGCAAAGATTTAAGTGCATTCAAAATATTATTATTTATATCAAATTATTGTTTAAGAACATTGAGAAATACTCAAATGAATTATTACAATTACTGAGTGACTGCACAAGAGTTGGAAGTTGAATGTTTTTCTTTGTGAAACAATTATGTGTTCCTAACCGTAGTGATTGTTTACTAACCTACTTTTAGTGAATAAATGTGAAATAAACATAATCCATGCCAATGCTTTTGGTATAACCTTAGATATGAGCATTAAATGAGGTAGGTTGGGGTATCCAGACTAAATGTATAAAAGCTAGATGTGTGCTCCTAATGAGATCAAGTTGATTGGATGAAAGACAGTGCTTTTGGGACTCTGTATGATATAAAATTCCACTTGAAAGATTTATAGAAAAGCTAGAAAGCTAGCTATGATTTGTGATGTATAATGTTGGCCCAACAACACAAATAATATGACGAGAAATCATTTATAGCAAGGTTATAATGCTTCAATTGAGAATAGTTATAGATCATCATTTATTACTCTTGCAGGATTTCAAGTTGCACTACAAGTCACAAGATCTACTCAACAGACCTGAATAAATAGTGATTGGGATCATTCAAATCAATTTTGTGTCAAACTTGTCATGATTTAGGCTAATAAATAGACATGTATATTATACATGCCAAGAATGTGTTTAACTTATTTGTATCTAGCCAATTTCATGTCAGGCAAGAACCCAACTAGTGATATTATTTTAACATCCTTTCATAAATCTATGTATCTGCATCTTGTACAGTACTTCAATTGAAATCTAAAAAGGGTATGGTGAAGATAAAAGGAATAATGTTTAACATCCACAAAAGAAGATTAAGATACAATCTTCCTTAATAGCTACCATAATGCATTCAGCTTCACTTAACTCAACATGATATCAATTTAAATGTAAAATTCTTGATAAGTTCAGATAATTACCAAATATGAAATCAACATAATGTTGGCAAGACGAGAGAGGTGGCTGCCTTTCGACACGATGAAGGGCTGCACCTTCTTTTAGAGGGGATGGCTCCTCTCTGCATGTGATCGATTGGGATGGACACTGGCGGCAGCTCTCAGCCTAGTCGAGAGAGATAAGAAGGCATCTCTTAGCCTCTTGCTGAGAGTAAGGATGTCGGGTAGGTGGCTCTCAGCTCCCTGCCGAGAGGGGAGGATCAGTGCCTCTCGGCCTCCTGCCGAGAATGATTGAGTGAGCCAAGATAAATGGAGGTTTTCATTTGACATGCATGAGGAAGAAGGATTTGGCTGAGGATTAAGCTGATGAAATATGATTTAGGTTATTAGAATTAGGGCAAATATAGAGAGGGGTTGATTATATGCTCATCCAAGCTGCTGAGAGCCACTTGATCAAGAACGAGTGGCTAAAAATCATTCAAAAATTCCAAGCATCGATTGATGGTCGATTGAAATCCAAAAACTGCATGCTTACTGCTGAAATGAGCATCTCGATGAGATGAACGCAAGCGTCAAAAAATAATCGAATTTGAACTAGTATTTTATTTTATATTAATTTTTAAGTGAAAAACTTTGAAAATTCATTACGGTCAATTCGGCACTCGAAAATTAGCAAAACTTTAAATATAGCATCCACATCTGATGCTTAACTTAAACATAGAAAAAATTCTAAATTTGGTTTATATTTTATTTATTATCAATTTTTGAAATTTAAACTTCACGAATTAATTTAGGTCTATCCTAAATCCCAATTGCGCTCAATTTTTTGTAGGACAATCTCCTCAATACGCTTAATTTGAGAATATTTTTATTTAATTTTTATTAAACTTAAATTAGGATCTTTATTTTTGTATTAATTTAATCAAATTCAGGTCAAATTGGCTGAGTAACAACCGTGTGTTGTTACAACTTGGATTGGAGAAGATTCACACTTCTAAGAATCCTACTGATATGCTCATAAAAGTAATAACAGTGGAGAAACTAAAGCTATATGCTAATTCAATTGTCCTTGGTACGTGAAATGAGAGTGAGGGTGAGCCACACCACGTTCTTATTAAAGATGAAAGAAGATAATGAAGATTCAAGGTTGAAAGAGAGATGATCCCAGTAGGTCTTCAAATGAAAGATTATTAAGATGTTGAGACCCTTCTGATCATCATCGATATGTTAATGGAGCTCTGGTGGGTTTCCAGGATGTCCCAAGGTGTTTTGGGACAAGTTGGCAAAAGTTCGGGCACCATAACGCATCCTAGCGCTTGGGAACCCAAAACTGGGGCGCTACAGCGCCCTAGCACTTAGCAACCCAAGATTGTGGCATCGTGGTGTGCTGTAGCATGCCCTATCGCCCTGCAACCTGAGACTAGGATGCTACAGAGTACCCTGGCACCCTATAGGCAGAGGCTGGGGCGCTACAATGAGCGTTAGTGCCCGTCGGGTTTCTGCTCCAGATTTAGGCGCTACCCTAAGGGCTTTTGGGTTATTTTGAACCATTTGGGCTCCAAATAATGCATGAGTATATAAGGGATCATTATGGAGATGTTTCTTTAGTATTGGCATGGGTTTTGCAAAGGCTTGTGTGAGGAGATCAACCCTAATCATGTGGTGGTTGCTTCTCCTCTTCTTCAACCTAGAGTGAAAGCTAGAAGTTTCAAGAGAAGAAGAAATCAATTGGGAGGTTGTGTAAGTAGTATGTCTTTCTTGCTCTTGTGAAGGTGAAGCTCTCTACAACTCTGTAATCATCTTGTTCATAGTAAAAAAAAATTATGTCGTGTGACTTCGTGATTTTTCTCGTTATTGGGTTTTCCACATAAAAATTCTTTTGTTTTGATGCTAGTGGTTTTATGCATGTGATTGTGTTGTGTTCTATTTTATTTGTGCTCAATTGATTTCATTTATTACTTGGTAATCGTCAATGTAAACTCCAATCCTCGTCCTCGTCAAAAATCGCTTCTGCCGCGTGCTCACAACACATTACACAAAATCACATTCAACTTCTAACATTTTTTGTGCTAAGAATCAGTTATTATAACAATGTCCTTTGAATATTTCTATATGTTTTTAAATGATAATTTGGTATAAATAATGATATTTTAAATGCACTTAAATCTTTGCATATTTTGTCATCCTTATACACATCTATGTTCATTTGATATTTGAAATAAAATGGAAAATTTTTCATGAATGTGGAATTATAAACATAAAATTAATTTGGCTTTATCAATGAAAGCATTAAATCAACATTTAAAGCTATACTTGTGCACCTACAATTTTTGTCAATTTTAATACTGAAGATAAAGTGTATGTATGACACTTAAAGAATAAGAATTATAATCAATCCATCATTTTGCTTCATTTTCTCAACCAAGGAAATATATTTATTCTCCATGGGAAGTCAAAGGCTTAAAGTTCCTAAGCCAATTGCTGCAGAAGCTTTGAAGTTGTGTAAGGTATGTTAAGTACTTAGAACTTTTATTAAGTTCTAAATGAATTAAGTCATGTTATTTCTTAGCTCTATGTATAGTGCGTATATTACTTGCATAGACTTTAGTATAATTAGTGAATATTAGCTACTTAAATCATGTTGTTAGGATGTAGGTATTAATTTGAAAATGCAGGGAGGAAATACTACTTAATGAATTTTCATGGTAGTATTAAAATCTTTATATTAGATGTATAGCTAGGAAAACTTCAAGTAATAAAATTAAGAGTTCGATGAGTATTTTCACTGATCAACACTTACATACGAGGTAAAACATTTAATGAAAAGTTAAGACATGTATAATTTAAAAAATTAAGCTTGAGGTGTTAATAGACTCCTTAGATAGTTAGAAACACTTAGATATAAAATTTAAGAGGTTTTGATATCAAATTTGTAGGGGCAAATTTTGGGTATTTAAAATATTAAGCAAACATAGGGAATTTACCCTAAGTGTAAAATTAAGAAACTATAATAGCTTAAAGTGATTGAATTATTTAATTTGAGAAATTATAAAATCTATACTGTAGAAATAAGTCACCTCGTTTAAAATGATCAAACTAATGACTTTGATTAGTTTGGAACTTAAGGACACTAAATTCTAGTTAGGAAAACCTCTTTCTAATTAAGAACCCAAGTATTCTTAATCCAAGCTTATAACTTGTTGAGGTTTGATCCCAATTATGGCTTATGCTGGAGTAAGTCTTAAGAAAAATAGAATTTGAAGAGTAGCTTTCAAGTTAGAAGTTAGGAATAGTAATACTAGAAGCTTTGGATGGTTTTTCTCCATAAAAGGAAACTATCCATAACATCCAAGTAGAGTTAACTATTAGAATTAACAAGTCCTTAATATTTAGATTTAGTATGTCAGCAATTAAATCAAATTATCAGGTTAAGATAACTATATGATGCTTTAGCAATTAGTTTTAGATTAATTACTGAAAATGTACAAGATAATAGGATGATGAATGATCCTAAGCTGTACATTTTTGAAATAGTTAAATTGGGGTAAATAGATAGCAATGAATATTATATAATTTTAGTTAAACTACTTTAATTTAACCTTGTTTTGTTGCTTTGCTTTGATCCAATTCCTAGTGACATAATATATAAGATTTGTGCATGAAAATGAAAAATTAGTAATTTAGGAAAACATTCACCATTGGAGTTTCTTTCTTGACAGAGGGTTGTGCACCAAAATTATGACTACTGGGCAGGTTGTAGGGTAAGTAAGGATACTTACACACACTCAAGGAGAGTTGTGTAAGTTTGGAGAACTCACACTTAGTCATGCAGACGTGCTTGACTCCTCAGCCAGTTCTGTACGTGCCCGCATATGCGAAGTAAAACAAGATATAATGAATTATTTATTGTATGTGTATTATTGTCTATTTCAATTCAATTCTAGCTATCAGTAGCTAGTCAGATATATCAGATCAAATTTTTCTTTTAGTAGCTAATCAGGCAAGGTAGCTTTACTTAAAAGTATTTACAATTATTATTCTTTTTTTTTTCTTTACTTTCAACAACATTACTTATAGTTCATTTCTATTATTATTGTATGCTAGTATGTCCGTATCGATACTTAATTACAGTTCAGTTAGTTCAGCATGTCATTTGGTCATATTCATATCAACTTTTATTTCTTTTTATAAAATTATATGTCTAAGCTTTATACAGCTTGCAGTCATTGAGATATGTGTTACTTTGACTCAGCTTTTATTCAACTATAACTTGACATAGTTATAGCTTCACTCTTCTTTGTTAATATAATTTTGTTGTACCTTTTAATTAATTGAATCAATTGTGATATCTTAAATTTACGTAAAATCTACTCATACTTAAACTTTAAAAGTCTAATCAATTTTTTCTTTTTTAAGACTGTGCATTATCATATATGTAATTATGACAGATCAAAAGTATATGTTAGACCTAGCATCTGAGAATTATGATCATGAAGAAGGATCACATTAAAATATTTAAAGAGCAAGAGAAATATGTATTTCATTTCTTTAGCTCTGTATTAAAATGAATGAAACAAATGCAATTTTTTATTTTTTCAAGTTTTTTTATTGTATATGAGTAGATGAATGTGAAAAATATTTGGATACATTTCTTTTATTGCACTATTATACTAAACCCCCCGATAGGATCCTGCAAATAGTTAACACCTAATCTCAATTTAGTTTAGCTAACCCGAATCAGAGCGTTACAAGATGCCAAGCTGGTGAGTTCAAGCAATGCAGACTTGCTTGCTGACTCTACTTTTGCATCTGAAATATATCTGAACATGGAGGTTCGATCGGCCAAGCATGAACCTCCCGACACCGACTGCATGTTAATGAGCTCCCTTGAGCTAGGGAGGATAGCCATCCATCTGTTAGTAAACCAGCTCTTTGTGACTAAGTTAAATCGTATATTTAATATACCATTTAATATCTCTCAAGTTAACATGGGCAAGTCAGATTTGGTGGAAAGTTCTAAAGGGGAGAAAAATATGTTTAGGTTCTTGTCGGCCCTGTGAACTCCATTGCCTAAATAACTATAATGACATGGTGTTGAGTTAGTAAGACTAAATAAATATTAGGCCTTAACATATCATGATTATAACAAGGTTTAATATAGTATTGCCAATAAATTTTGAAACAAGTAAATTCAGATTTATACACATTCATTCATTCTATTACATTAAGGAAAACTCAGAAAAAATATATATATATATTTCAGAATATTTAATTAATTTAATACAGGATTATAATAATGAAACATAAGGTTTTCTGGCTCTCCAATTCTAAATGAAATGAAATGTTTTAAACCGATTCTTCTTTAGGACATTGCTCCACCTCATAAGCTGGATTTGCCCCTTTCTCCTTATATGGCATATTAGTATTATAAACCAGGGAGCAGCCAAAGAAGAAGAAAAATATTGTTAGACATACAAGTTCAAGTATGTTTATTACCATTGGAAGATATCACAATTTTTATATAATTATTAGCAGGTACAGTGTACAAAAAAATACAATGCAGATAAAAACTATTTAAAAGTACAAGTATTGTACTGTACTTAACTAAATCAAAACTATTCCTGCGAAAACTATAGAATTGGAACAAGTTATATGTATTCATATGCAATTGTCAAAATATTTGAAAGAAAATATTGTAGTTAGGAAAAAAAGGCACTTATAGCATAAAGCTTTTTCAGATAAAGAATAAGCACTAAAAGACTGTTAAAAAGGAGCTGTTTGGAGGCAAGCGTTACAGCGAGTTGCAGCGGATTTGGCGTTGCCACGCGCCGCAACGGATTTTGGTGCTACAGCGCGCCGCAGTGACAAGCAACTCGAGAGGGGGGCGCTACAGCGCGCAGCAGTGGCAGGCAACCCGAGACCCGAGCGCTACAGCGCGCCGTAACGCCTGACGGATTTCTACTCCGGTTTAGGTTACGCCCTAAGTAAATTGGAGGGTATTTTGAATATTTTAGAGTCTGAAAATGAGATGGGTACTTGAGGAAGCATGGAGGAGTTTCCTATGCTTCCATTCTAATTTGTGTGAAGTTTTGGCTACTAAGAATTTTTTAGGGTGTGGTGGCTGCTCCATTAAAAAGGAAGATAAAGCTCCTTAAGGTTTTGTTTTGTATGAGTTTAGAAACCCTAAAACTCATTGTAATTATTTCTCTATAGTGAAATCATTTGCTCCCCTCTCCATGAACTTAGGTGTTAGCACCGAACCACGTAAATTTCTTTGTTGTACTGTGTTTGTGTTTGCATGCGAGTATTTCTTGCGTTATTTAGTTTTTCTCAATACCTCAAGTATTGTTCCGCATTGATTTATACCTTAAAAGATCCTAATAAAGACTGTAAAACAAAGCTTGAATAGTTGTAAAGGGCTTTGAACAAAAGAATGAGATAAATTTTGAAGAAATTTTCTCCAACGGTGAAAATGGCATCTATTAGAGTAGCACATGATAGACTGCATAGTATGATCTTTTGGAGGTTGAGTAGCTGGATCACAAAAAGAATGGGAGTAGCTGCATATTTTAAAGAAATTTCTGATCCTTTTGATCATTGTGGTCACAATACTGCTAAATTTATGCAGCTCTAGTTGCACAGTTTGAATGATTGCAAGAATTTTTGTGTGAAGACTGGTTTTGGATAATCAATTAAGCAGTGGCAAAGAAAAAGCATTTGTGCCCCCAAGTAAGAGTAGTAAATCCCAATTAAAGCAGCAAAGCCCAGTAAAGTAGTAAATCTATACTCTTACCAGGCAAATTTTATATGGCTAGCCTAACAATGGTCTTCCATTTGTCTAGTGAATTCTACTACAGAACTTGCTACCTAATCTTAAAAGTCGAGAAGACTTAACAATGTTTGTAAAACAACAACCGAAATAAGACGAACCTTGACAAAAAATTTGCATAGTGCGAATGGCCTTTGTCGGTATAACCAGCAAATTGGTGTCGGAATGCACCAACTTAAGCGATGGCTTCCAAGCATAATAAATGATGAGACCTCCTGGGCGTATGCCTTGCAAATGCTGAAATGAGACCTCCTGGGCGTATGCCTTGCAAATGCTGAAATGAGACCAGCAACTACATAAACAGGGGTTATGATCTTTTTTCCTGATGAACAATGATGTTCGATATAATGTGTGTGGGTGCTTATGTGTTATGCATACTCAGTTATATCATGCAAATCGAGCAGCTGGTAATAAAACATGGAATATACCTTCATCGCAAGTTTAACAATACAAGCAAACTAACCAATATTTGAATGTCATTACATATCATAATTACAAAACAAGATCAATATTTTTCCATATACCTCTTCCTAAAATTTGAAACTTTTAGATTCAACCTGAATAAAATGTAACTGGCTATCTACTGCATTATTTTTTGGCAGGATATCAACAAAGGCCTACTCCAGACAACACTTTTACAGGATATCAGCCTGACTGAGCTTCAACACATCATTCTGCGTCAAGTTCTGGACTTCTTTGCCATTATACTTGTTGCATTTTCTGCCTTCCTCTTCACGTTTTCTATAGCAAGGCCTTTCACATAAGCAATGTAACCATCTACGTCAAATTTCCTTTTGCACCCTGCAAAATTCATGTACCTTATTTTTCCAAAAACTGCACGTTCTTTCCAGCCCTGCAATTACCATACAGGCCATGAAGATGAGTTTGAGCTTTTGTCGTAATTGCATGTTTTTGTTTGGTTTAAATGGTCTTAAAAGATTGAAGGGAATGTAAAAGTATTTATTTCAGAAATTTATTTTAGATAATTTGTTCAAATATAAATAATGGGTAATTAAATAAATTTGTGAAATGTGAATAAATGCATCTCGTTATTGTTTTGATTCACATGCATCTCATAAGAAATAAATAATTTCATAACCAAACAAAATAATCATCAATTCCACTCACAGAAATGGAAAACAATTCTAAACGTACTATATAACATCTAGGAAACCTAGATTTGCACCTCGTGTCCCTAAAGTTTACATATTTAAGTATAAAAACTAAAAATTTAGAATATGCTGAGTTTTTTTTCTCTTTCAATTCCTTCACACCAAATAAACCCCTTGATAATTAAGAGTTCTCCAGAAATGCTTTCCAAATCACCTGAATAATCAACTTAAAATACACTATATGCATATAACTAGGAAGCTTCTTCATACTTTAAATATTGTTTTTTTTATTCTGAGGTCTGCAAACTCATCCCTAATCAAATCGCATAAGAAATAGCAATTAAAATTAAAACAAGAAGCATGATTTGTTTACAAAGCAGTGATTGAGTTTGAGTGCTTTAACGAAGAGGTATTCCCAGTATAATAAGAAATAACTGTAATTGCTCAAAATCTAAAACACAACATTTGAAATCACTCTTGGTAACTTTTTACATGTAAAATTCCCAGCTCTAACAAAATTGTAGAGGGTTGCTTCTGTAAGCCTAGGTTTTAATATCTGATTCATGTGAATATAACATTCTGACATATTAAACCAATTTTTTAACTTCATTTGTTTCAACATTCATTTGTTTGTTGTATACTAATCGTAGTCTCATTACTTCTGTAATGAGAATCATGTTAATACCTTTCATAAAAAACTTGTATATCTATTTAGTTTTCTTTGTAATTTTAACTTCTAATTTGGTTTGCATAGTCAAGAGGTGCGCACTAACCTAAAGAGAGCTTTATTTTTGCCTAGTAAAGAGTTTCTAGGCGAATATTTTGACAATGTGAGCACACAAAATTCTTAGCCACCAAGTGTTCTTCATAAATCAATGAGATGAATAGTTTGTGACAGCAGGTTCCACTAGCTCAAAAGATTGTTCTTCATACATCATGTCAAGACTTGTTGGAGTCCAAATTTTTGGTGATGCATTGTTGCAAATATTTGGCTGTGGGCTAATACTAATAACGTAATCGTGATCTCTGACTGACAATTTGGTGGTCAGGATTGAAGGTGGGGATTGCGACGTTCTCGGTGCACTACTGTTAGAAATAAAATCTTGGTGGTCCTCTGCAGGCTTTGTAATTCTAAGGTAGAACTGAGAATAGAGTTTGATGAACTTGGTGGCTAGCTACCTTCATTCCTGCCAGGGTCACAATGTTGTTGGATAATCATGGATAAGTTGGCTAAAACTGCTAACTTCTACCCTATCAAAGTATCAAATTCTATGAAGAAGCTTGGCCGATTGTATGTTCGTGAGACTGTCTATTTACATGTGTTTTGAAGGTGATTGTTTCAAATCGTGATACATGATCCAACTTTTGAACTACGGAGAGCAATTTAATAGGATTTCAGTACTAGTGTACAACTTAGCATAGCTTTTCACACTAACAAAATGTCAGACCAAGAGTGTCAATCAATTTATAGAGGATCTTCTAGGATTGTATGCTTTGGATAGTTGGATTGTGGGAGGAGCACATCCCATTGATCATGTTCTTTTCAGGAAATATATATAAATAATATCAATAGTACAAAAACTCAACCGAGATCAAACTCTATAGTATCCTGCGCAATGAGGTTTAAAAGCCTCCCAGGGAGGACATCTCCCCTAGCAAAAGAAAAATCACCATGGAGGGCATACAGAGCACAAAAGTCTACCACCCAATTCGCAGTGCGAGATTGGTAGGAAAAGATAACACAATGAAAAACAAGTAAAAAGGCAAGGTGATTAGCATGCCGCTCTCCACTTCGTGAACGGAGAGTCCTCTCCGTCGGGCCCTCATGACCAGAGATACTGATACTGATGGACTTATCATTGAAAGCGATTGCTTTGGAGCGCTCAGGAGGCTCCGAGTTCATTGGGAGAGAACTCTTCATTCACGAGGCGGAGAGCATCATGTTGATCACCTTGCTTTCCTGTTGGATCTTCATCGTGTTATTTTTGTCCACCGATCGCGTGTTGTGAATTAGGTAGCTGATTTTTGTGCGATGTATGCCCGACAGGGCAATTTTTGCTTTGTTATGGGAGATATGCTCCCCGGGAGGTTTTTGGACCTCCTTACCGCAGAGACTGGAGTTTGATCCAGATTGATTGTGTATTGATGCATTTATATATATATATATGCTTAGGCTACGG
Source organism: Gastrodia elata (assembly GCA_016760335.1). Classification (NCBI taxonomy): domain Eukaryota; kingdom Viridiplantae; phylum Streptophyta; class Magnoliopsida; order Asparagales; family Orchidaceae; genus Gastrodia; species Gastrodia elata. The sequence continues at coordinate 31,787,409 of CM028681.1, forward strand.
CCGTATTTCATGAAAAAAAAAATAGTATTACAATAAGGGATAACATTATTAAAAAAAAAATCTTAACAAAACACAATATATAAATAACAGTAAACCCAACCAACTAATGTCACCTCAAAAACATGCTGTCACCTCAATAACATGTTATTTTAATAGTTTTTCACATAACATTCAACCAAACAAACCAAACCCAAGAAAAACGCTAATAAATACTGAATTTCATAAGCATTTTAACTCAGTGGTATCACAATGTTCTATTTTTAAGCATTTAACATTTCAGCAAACATAAACTTCTAGAAATGGTGCGTATCAGATGAACAAATAAATTTTACATTTTGAAAGAGTGCCTAGACAAACTATTCTTTAGTAAAAAGTTACAAAGAATAAACTTCGTGATATCTAAAATGATTTATTCCGTTGTGAGAGTTTTTGCACTGAGCAACATAAGCATCACATTTCAGCATGCAATCCACGACAAGATCTTTTTATACAAATGAAAATATACCAACCTGGTCATGAACGCCACATATGGACCACATGCAACCCACATAGCCATTTGGATCTCTACCGTCTATCTCATACTGAAAAGTAATTTCAGTCAGTTCATGAAGCTATAGAGCATAAAATATTGTTTTGCAGTTTAAAAAAAAAAGTGCAACTTTTTGTTGCCTTAGACCATATGCAGAGCTACACATCAATAGAAGTGGTAAATGAATGGAATGAAAGTGGTAAATGAAAGGAATGAAAGTGGTAAATGGGAACTTGAACACAGTGTTCTACTAATTTATAAACGTAATTTTGCATTAGAATAGAATGAAGATAAACGGAAATCAAGAGCAAATTGTAATACTACAAAACATTTACACTCATTAGACTGTAATTTTTAGATCCCCGTGATATGCGCTATAATAGTCTATGAGGCTAGATGAGAGATTAAAACAGTCAGCATCAAAGAAGTCAATACGAAAACATAGAAAGTCAAAACCTTATCATTCAAATATATTGCCGTTGCAAGTGCTTCTTCAGGTCCACTTGTCCACTCGAGAATTTTCTTGGCCCAATACATTCTGAAAGAAAAAGTGTCGTAGATTAACTGAAATAAACAAGTGGTTTGCTTCATAATTGCACAAATGCAACTTCATTCAATTTTAGGAACATTCATAAAATGTTTTACAAATTTCATACAGTAGACGCAGGAGAAATTGTCTAATGGAGTTTTGCAAAGGTTCTGGTTAAAAAACGGCAGTTCAGAAGTTTAAGAATGACACGTGATGCAGGATGGACACGGCCTAGGTTTAACAAATGCAAGTTCAGCTGAGAGTCGCTTTGAACATACAAAAAAAAATGTAGGTAGCCAACTATTAACTTAGTAAGAACAAGTGAGGTTGCAGTTTCAAGGGCCCATTTGGTTTAAGCTTTAACCTAAGCCATGCAAGGTAAGCTGAGCTATTATGCTAAAAAAATTGATTATTAAATTAACTTAAGCTATCTTTAGTAAGAACAAGTTATCTTACACTGACTTAAACTTAATGCATTAAAAATTGATTGGTTTTGACAGGCTAACTAGCTAATTTAAAAAATAAGTAATAAACTAACAACATTAATTACATGAGTATCATTTAATAAAATTAAACATAATTATTATTAAGTATAATTGATAATAATAAATAAACCCAAAAATTCATTATACATAACAAAAATTAACTAATTCAATATATCTAATTACAATTAATGTTATTAGTAAAAAAGTATAATTGTATTAAAGGTAATTATAAATAATTATATTTAACAAATTTAATTACCTAACAATTAATAATTATAATTAGACCTGTCAAAAATTGAAATGACATGCAACCCAAGTCAGAAAAATTCGGGTTTGGGTTAACCTGTACGTCAAATGGGGTAAGATAGTGTTAACCCAAGCACAACGTCGGATCAGGTTCGGGTCAACCGGCATGATCCGGTGGTGATCCGAATAACTCGATAATGCGGGCTTAAAAATTATACGCCAATTAAATTCTTCCGATCAGATATATTAAATGAAATGTGATGTAATTCGGTCTCAAATGCAGACAAAATGGCAAATGAGGATTTATTAGCTTCATTAACAAGGTGATCCCATCTTGGTTGTCATGCCTTCTAATATCTAGTCTTTGCTGCTTTGTTTCAAATTTCGATCTTCTTTTCTTCTACTACATTCTTGTCTTCTTGTGTCTCGCCACTCTCCTCCCCAACTTCAGCACTGCAGCGTTCATGCTTTATTGTTTTGTTCACCTTTAAGTCTTCAATTTTGGCTCAACTTTTTGAGTTCATTTGCAGCTATTGACCTGCCATAAAGTACTTTAATATCGTGTTTTAACTTTTTTTGTTCTTTAATCTTTATAATTATAAAAAACTCATGTACCGTCTATGACCTATCTTAGTATAATGTTTATACATTTGCAAGAGACTCGCCAGAGAAATAAGGTCATTATTTGCCAACCTCAATCACTATTTCCACTCTCAGATAAGCATGACACTAAACAAAGAAAGTTAGGGTTTTCACATCTTCGTTCACACTATTTTGAATTTCTAAATTTTGGTTTCAAATAGTAGGAGTGTTACTAAAGAGTTCTTTTTTTACATTTTATTATTTGTTTGTGATCGATTTGCACCATTTATAAAAAAAAATGTCATAACAGTAACATGAATACAGGCAATCGAATTGCCAATAGCTCTAAATGTGCTTTAATTCCCTATATACTAAAGTTTGTGCTTTATTTAACTATTTTTAAAATATTAATTATTTTAATCAATTATATTTTATTGGAATTGGGTTATTAATGGATCAAATTGGCATAAACATATATTAGACCAATTTTAAAATCAACAGAGTGGGTCAAATAGTGAGTCACTCTGATGGATCAAGAAATTTAATCCATCTAACACTTTAAACATATTGAAACTTAACTAGCTCATAATGTCTCATTTGCATGGCTAGCTTATATTGAAGTTGTTAAATATATATATATATATATATATATATATATATAATAATATTTTTTACATGTGTTTGATCTCAAGGTGGCATATCAAGTGATTTTTCAATTACTACTGGATTGCATCAAGGTTCTGCTCTAGCTCTTTGTCTCTTTGATTTGATTATACATGTTCTTTAAACATTTTCAAGAGAAAATTCCTTTGTGTAGTTATATACAGATGACATTATTTTAATTAATAAAACTAAGAATGGGGTTAAAGCAAAGCTTAACTTATGGAGAATTACTTTAAAACATAATGAATTTTATCCAAATCTAAGAAGATATATATTTATTGATGCGTAAGCTATTAATCTTCCTTCTTGCATCAATACGCCCCTAAATTCAGTACGGGATGCATCGTGGTATACCTGATAATTAAGTTCCTCTTGAGGTAAAACAAGTACTAGTGCATAGATGAGAGCCTCCATTAACTTTTAGAATGACTCCTCACATTCCACACTCCAAATATATAGTACAGCTTTTTGTGTGAGCTTAGTCAAAGAAGTAGAGATCTATGAAAAACTTTGAACAAATTTGCGATAATATCCAACAAGTTCTGGAAAACTCCTGATTTCAGTACCTTCTTTGAATCTACCCTTATGCCATCTCCACAGATGATGTGTTCTAGAGCCAAAATTCATACTTAAAGAATTTGAAATATACTTTATCGAGTTTTAGCACTTCCAGAACAGTACTCAAATGTGTTTCATGTTCAACCTATCTTTTAGAGTAAATTAATATGTCATCACTAAATATAATCACAAACATGTTTAAATAAGCTCCCAATACTCTCTACATTAAATCTGTAAAAATACAGAGGGAGCATTGGTCAAGCTAAAAGACAATCAATAATTCATAAAGTCTGTATCATACTCGAAAGGTTGTCTTTGGTGTCTTCTACCCGAACTCGCAATTGATGATATCCCGATCAAATGTGGATCTTTGAGAACACAATGGCGCCCATGAGTTGATTGAACAAATCATCAATGTGGGGTAATGGTACCTATTCCTGATAGGGACCTTGTTTAACTCCCGATAATCAATACACATGTGGAGCATTTCGTCCTTTTTTACGAACAACAATGAGGCTCCCAACAATGACATACTTAGCCACGATCTAAAAGTTCCTTTAACTGCTCTTGCGGCTACTGAAGTTCTTTAGGAATCATTCGGTATTGAGCCTTAAATATAGGCTGTGTCCCGGGTATTAGTTTGATAGTACCAAGAGCAATCCTAGTTATTTTCAGGAATACATTTGAATATTCTGCTACTATTTGTGTTTTATGTAAAGGTGTGATTGATTCTTCAGATTTCATCATAGTTACCAAAAAGCCTTCACACCCTTTACTTAGCAATGTCTCGGCCTTGATGGTGTTGATGAGAGATGTTTATACGCTCCTTTCCCCATAAAGACTGCGGGCCCATTACTCTCCATTACAATGATTTTCTTACGTTGGCAATTTATGGCAGCATTATGGCGGCTTATTAGCCAATCCATTCTTAAAATTATGCCAAAGCTCATGATGGGAAGTATAATCAACATCTTCAAATAGTTTGGTGTCAATAAGAATGTTCCATATGCAATAGGCTTTTGCTTGCATGCGGGCTCCCGAAGGTAGACCTACTTTCAAAGCATTTTCAAAGTTTTGATTTTCTAGTTGTAGTAGAGTGACAAATTTTCTTAATACAAGCAAATGATTAGAACCAATATCAAATAGTATCATGCATGATTTATCAAGAATTTGGATGGTACTTGTCACGATGTCATGGTCGCCAGCTGCCTCCGTAGGTGTAAGAGCATATACTCTAGCACTAAGCTCTTACTGGTATCGGGGGCCTAATTGATACTAGAGGCCTCAGTGCTGTCTCTCACCTTGGAGCATGCGCATTCACAGATGCACTCACAAATATATCAGTAGGTGTGCAAACCATCCTTGGAATAATATCCTCAATGATCGTTCTTCCGCCACATTTGATCCTATGGTAGCATCGCCCAAGAGGGTGCAATCGTGTGCACACCCCTTCTGTACTTTGATGAATGGGTTTGGAAGCAATTTGAAACACTTAAGGCTTGGTTTGGCCTCAACTTCTTGAAATTTTATGGGCTAGCATTGCTAGAGAAATGCCTATTCTTATCTTCTTCCGCAGCTGCTTGTTATTCAGGTTCTAAAATGATAGTACACTCCAACAATTTGCAAAATTTTGTACACTTGAGGGGCATTAGGCTCCATCGAAGTTTGCTCTTTAGACCTGCTAGAAATTGGCCACACCTAACAGCTTCTGTGTCTACAAATTTATGGGCATACTTTGAGTGTTTAGTAAATTCCGCCTCATATTCAGTCACAGTCTTGTTCCATTGAACCTGTTTTACAAATTGGTTTTCCATAATAACTTGTGAAGCGTGAGGCATATACTTTGTCATGTAAGCTTCTGCAAATTCTTCTCATGGAATATCCTCTAAATTAAGTATTGCGAACTGCATGTTGAGGATGAATTCCCAACAATTCTTCGCCTATCCTTTAAACAAATGTTTGGTCAAATGCACGATTTTGACATAAGATATTTCATGCTATCAAGGATCTTTTCTATATTGCACAGCCAATTCTGCTTCCATGGGGCTAATTATCCCTAGGTTTTAGCTTCAAGAACATTTTTAAGATGCTATCCAAATTGTGTTTTCATTTGAATGGGGGCACAGGTGCTAGTACGGTAGTAGAAACCTTATTCGGGTTTGCTATGATAGTGGCCATCATCTTGAGTAACCAATCAAACTTGTTTTCTGACGGCTCCATTGGCAGAGAGGTCTTCACCAGAGTTTCGGTGGGTAGTTCAGGAGAGTATTCCTCAAGATCCATCTATGAAGAAAAATACTTTAATATGGTATTCGATAATTAAGAGTTCAGAACTAAGAGATAATTTATTCATAACAAATTGATAAAGTAATCCTACAATCATCATAGTCATATATATAATCCTTTATCATACTATTCTAAATACTCATCTTAAAACTCTCAACCCACATCTCCCGATACTTATTTGTAGATTTGTCGCTCTTCTTAGTACCTGAAGAAGTGGCTTTAGCCTGGTTGATGTGGTGTATTGCCTGACATATTTTTCCCTCAAGTTCCTCGAAACTTTGCTCATGTTCTTCCTCCTGTTCTAATGCTAGTTTTGCGAGCACGGGAAGGGATGCTTCGTAGTTTCTATTTCAGTTCTTCCACCTCCCTCTCGAGACTAGTAGTTCTCTCATATAAGGCACACAAAGAATTTGTAGTAGTCTCCTTATCCTCCAATACCCGCACTCGCTCTTCGAGGGTGGGAGGATCATAATTTGGCTCAGGAACCTCTAATTGCCAAGACTCCACCCGACTATAATCGGCCTCAGAATGTTCCTTCTAATAATCGGGGAACTTCATCTGCTTTCAATAAAACACATATCTTATAGATTTGAGGATATCCTATTGTAATGACCCTAGGTCATTTATAAGGTAAGAATTAAGTTCCCGCAAATTCAAATTCGTTAAATCCTCCGGCAAATTTCAGTTTCCCGTTAAAACTCCCGCTAAAATTCAATTTTTCAGTTTCAATCCTTAGTTTAGAAAGTTTTAAAATTCGTTTAAAGCTGAAATTTGAAATTTAAAACCGTCATTAACGCATATTTAAATCGGTAAAGCATAACTTCCTCATTAAGACTAATATTCAAGGTAAAAAATCAGCTGCCCCTCTTTGAAACTGAAAATTTATAAAATCACCGTTGTATTAAGACGGAATACTTAAAGTAATTACCATAACTTGCGGCTAATGAGCCGAATAAATCAGACGTGCGTTACATACGCACGTCCTATTTATTCGGGAGGAGACAGAAGACTCTCACCATTTGAGCAAACCTCCTCTCCCTCTCCTTTCCGCTCGACGTGCGTACCTGAGCCGACGAAAGCGCGCAGCAGGCGAGCAGGCAACGGCGCGTCAATCCTTGCCTGTGGCCGATGGAAGGACGCAGACAGGAGCGCAGTCGACTCGATCCGACCTCCCGTCTCTGCACCGATTTCCTCCTTTCCGCTCGACCTCTTCCAGCGCCGATTCCTCTCTGCGTGTCGCTCGACTCGTCCACTCAATCGTAAGGTAAGACTCTTTTGTCAATTAGAAAGGGATTGAATGCATGTATATATATATATATATATAATAAACCATAATAGCAATAATAATAATAATAATAATCAAAATTTATAGTTAGGGTTTTGCTTTGACTTACTAGCTCACTTTGCCCTTTATTTTATTATGTCAAACCTTTTATAGTAGGTTGAACTTTTAAATGAAAAAAAAAAAGAATTCTTTTGAGTATTGTGATAAGTTTCAGTTATTATTTTATAGAGGTGTCCGTGAATTCAGACAATCTTTTATATTAGTATTATCGGGATTAAGATTTAATTGCAGCTAACTTAGTAGGTTGAAGTAACCTTGGAGTTTTTAATAATTAATTGATCGAAAGACTAGCTATTTTGAATCAAAGTTTATTCCATAATAAGATGTAAGTATTTTAGCATATAATCAAAATTCGTAAGCTAGAAGTCTTTAATTAATATAAAGTTTCATTAAATTTATGTACAGTTAGTTACTAATGATAGAATCAAAAAATTCTCTGTTTGAAATCAATTTGCAATATATGTGCGATCTGGGAAAAATAAAAATTTCAATGCTATTAAACACTTTAGAACAACCTATGCTGCATTTCAAATCCGTAGAGAAAGCTCACTTAGAGTTTAAGAATACGCAAATTTTAATACTAATTTTCTCTACATTAGCTTGTTCAAACTCTTAAACAAATATGCATCATCAATTAAGAAGAACAAGGGATCACAAGATTCATAATTAACACAAAAGCTTATAAATAAAAATATTAGTTTTCATAGAGCCGGAAAATACCTTCAAGGTTTAATAAAATCTCAATTATAATTTTTGCAGACACATCAAGTTGTGAGTGATTCATCTAGTTAAGTTAAACACGAAAGGTACCTTGGATATTACTTTTATGCTTTCTATCTTTTTACTGCTTAAGCATCGCTTTAAACCTGTTTTCTATTTAATAATTTACTCTTATTGCTAGTCATGTAAGAGAGACAAAATGATGTTTATGTCTATTGTGAATGTCGCAAAAGGTTCCGATACGGAGGTTAAATTAAGTTAGGGACGGGGCTAGTCCACCAGGAGTTATAAGGATGACATGTGGAGCCTTTGAGGGGGGCCAGATGAAGGTCATGCTTAACTGCATATATGATTTCATCTGGAGCCTTGAGAGAGGCCCAGGTGAAGGTGCCATCTGGAGCTTTTAAAGAAGGCCCGGGTGAAGGTTACCATCTAAAGCCTTGAGAGAGGCCTAGGTGAAGGTGCCATCTGGAGCTTTTAAGGGGAGCCAGGTGAAGGACATGCTTAATTGCATTTTTTTTATAAACTCAGCCTCATGATTCTGGCTTTGCCTATCAGAACTGCTAACACTGCTTCATAATATCAAGTCATAAACATAAACATGAATTTTACGCTATATTTGTTTTTCCTTTTGAAACTTGGCATGTGAAAAAAATATTTATTTTACAGGAGACATGATCATCTTTTATTTGAAACACAGTATTTTCCTGCAATTGTTATTACTTTTGCCTTCCACTTTTGCTTAAAGTATATTTTTAATATCTTTTGTATTTAGAATGTGCATTAAGGCATTATCTTTATAATGCCAGAGCAGATACAGCTGGAGGCGGTTGATATAGTTTAAAGGCATGGTACGAGAAAATAACTGCCCCTTCAAGGGATAATAATTTTATGTATAATGAAAGCCATGTAATACATTTTGGATAATGTTTGCTTTAAATTGAATGAATATTATTTCTTATATTTGAATGGCTTTGGATATTTGTTTAACTACTATTTTACCTAACTGCCAATATGATCCTGTGGAAAGATGCATCCAATGTTAGTTTGGTTGTTACCAACCTAACATGGGTCATCACACCTATAGTGCACTAAACTCGAATATGATAGTTTCTCATTCTATTATTTTCTTTGGTAACTTGTTTTGGAATCATGTTATTCTTATTCTGATATTTCTAAGTTAAATAGAATGAACACTAATGGCTCTCTATTATATACTATTTTATTTTACTCATCTAATCCTATTTCAATACCAACTGTGATTACCCGTTGTTGGTTAGTAAACTAATCCAACATTATGTATACTTTTAAGAATCATATTGGATGGCTAAGCAAAACAGTGCACATTATATATATTTCATCCAGAGCCATATAAAATAAATATAATTAATTTCATTCATTTAATAAAAAATATCCAGAATAATACATCCATAAAATAAATATTTCAAAAATAAACAAACAATGGCTTCGTTCCTTGCAACAAATTTAATTATAACATGAAATAAAATAAAATTAAAGTCATTTTTTCAAGTTTGGAATGTTCTCTTCAATTCTCTTGCCATCAGGCCAATTCAATTTATTTCAATTGTACCTGACCTGACATCATTTTAAAATAGTGTTAGGAGGCGAATACCTAATAATTAGAGAATACTCTAAGTACCAATGGATATTAAATGTTACACTTTTTCAATATCAGATGTAATATGTGATTAAAAATAGGAAATAAAAAAATTGCCTTAATCTTTGTTGAAATTCTCACAAATCTTTGTTTAATTCTCTCACAAATCTTTGTTGAAATTTTAGAGCTCAAATTTTTCTTAAGGTTTGGTTGAAGCTATGACTTTTATTTGATCTTGATTATCATAAATTTAGTTAGGTTTCAATTATAATGATGTAGGGTATGATGCCTTATATCTCTTGATTCAAAAGTATGGCAACAAGTATTCTAACTTCCCATTAAAAAGATTTAATCACTATACTAAACCTTACCAATCTTGGTGTAGCATCAAATGTTGGCTTGGTTAGAGGAAATTACCTTAATATATAACATCAATACCTCCTAGCTATTCTTTATGTGAAAAAGACATGAAAAGGGTTTCGCATAGATAACTTCTAACATTGCTTAATTTCTTAATTAAGTGTCATAACTGAAATCCCTCAATAGAATAATAACACCTTATTATCATATTTAAATAGTTGTCATACCTAATTTATCATAAAAGTATCTACACATCTTGCATTAGTTTTACAGAAGTAGGGTCCCACTGTAGTTTAACCACTGACACTTTACCGTTCCTACTGTCATTACACGATAAAAATATTCTTGATAAAATTATTAGTTGGCTCATTGTATGGATTTAACAATCTTTAAACGGTGAAGGCAGTAATGGGGATTTACTAGTGCTTGGCATTTAAGGTTAAGACATTAATGCAGGTTGTTTTCAAATCAAAACGTTACAGCCCTGATTAAAATTTTGATTTAGGATGTAAGGGAATTAGATGTGGTTCGATCTGCATATCAAATCTGATTCTACTTGAATCAAATTAAATCTCCCATTTTACATCATACACACACACACCTTTAGATCAAAATATTATTACATTACTCCTACTGAGAAACTATTAAATAAATCTAAGATTTAATGTTTAATATTTTATTATATATGATTTGTTAGGTTTTTATTTGTGGAATGGAGCCCAATTATTTTTTTTGGCTCCTTAGTTTGGATATAGTAAGTTTGATTCTCACCAACCGACCTCTATTTTCAGAGTTTATCAGGCAAGGCTGTGGCAGCTATAAGGTCAATATTATATGGGACAGAATGTTATTCTACAAACAAGAAACATGCTGATGAATTAAGTGTTACAGAATTGAGGATGTTAAGGTGGATGAATGGGTATACTTAAAATGATGAATGAGATAAGCGTTTATTTGTGGCAAGGTTACAATGGCTCCAATAGAAAAGAAAAAACTAGGGAATGTAAGCTTAGATAGTTTAGGCATAAAAAGACTAGACCATTTGATTCACTGGTTACAAAAGTTGAGCTTATAAATTTTGCTCATGTTAAAAGAAAAAGAGAAAACCAAAAAACATCAAAAGTAAAAAAGGATTTTCCTTATTTAGAATTTAGAGAAAGGTTTATATATGATTGTGCACATTGGAAACAAAGGGTTTATGTAGCAACTTGATGGGACTAAACCTTAGTATTGTTGCTGTATCATACTAAAGTAAGTATATAAACAGAGCATTTTTCTAATTTAAACAAACTTAACTAGTTTTATATTTGTTAACAATCAAATGTCTTAACAACCTTATTAGCTTTACAAGGATTAGCCTAGCTTAGATTGGCGTTATCAGTCTTAAGGTTAAACTTGAACCAAATAACCTCTTGATGTAACAGAAACATACACAGTTTTTACATTTGAATAATTATGAACAATTTACAAATATCCAAAACCTGATATGCTACAAAAAGACGGTGAAATAATTTAAATTTCATTAGCACTTAATATATATGCATTAAAAAAATTGAAAAACTTTCAAGCCAAATGCACTTCTATAAACTGCACAATCATGTATTCATGAATTCATAAGCTTACAAAAAAAAAAACAAAAATTAAGAAAGCACATTTAGGAAGAATCCTGTCCGCCTAGTTCTTCATGAAAGCGTGATACGCTATTTTGCAATAAGTATAACCTAATCTCTGAGTTATGAGAGAAAAAAAAAGGAATATTGTTTCTTCATATGTTCTTTAAGTACACTCATAACAATATAATATCAAGAAAAATGAAAAACGAAAATAAGATGGTGGTAATTAATACCGCATAAAACCATGCATTTTCCCATGATGAACCATTTCCAACTGCGATGCATTCCATAGCTGAAAATTGTTTTGTATTTACAGAGCATTAATATTGTAACAGCTATAGTAGCACCAAAAATCAATTGTAATCAATCTTTCTCACTAAGTAAATGCTGATTATGATACTTACAGGATCAGCTGTTTTTGCATTTTCTAATTCATCTCTCCTGCAAATTGTATAATTATAGGCTACCGCAAGGAAAAACATTTTGTTAACAGATAAAGGAAAAAAATGAAAAAGATGTGTTAATAAAAAAATCAAACATATACGCAATTATATTATATTTAATGAAAAAACTATAGAAATACAAGCTTCCAAAATTTGCCATAGTAGTATACAATCAATATTTCTTATTGCTAGAGAATTTTACTAGGAGAAGAATTTTTAACAAAAGCAACAACAAGAATATATCAGGAATCATTATAATCAGTATATATAATATGCATATTAAAAAGGTATAAGATTTTTAGCACAATGAAATTAGACATTGTAAGTATTGAGGCAACAAAAATAGTTATTTGTTAAATAGTTGAAATAAATGGAAAATGGCTTTAGTTATCAGATAAACCAGAGATTATGCCATTATTGAAAGAACTTTAAGTTTAGATTAAAAGGTCATTACAGGCACAAGCTATTATTGTATATTATATCCCTTCCAAGTACAGAAATTTCAATTAAAAATAGTTTATAGGGTTTTTTTTTTTCTTTTTAAAGTAGCACAACCAATTTCACTTGATAAATAAAAACAAGAGAAAACTTAGCTCAAAATGGATGACAAGGGAAAATGAAAGTCAATGCAGTTAAGATCCTACGGTTTTGTAGTTCCATGCAGCTTCTAACACTAGGCTACTTAGTGAAGATTATTGGCCTAAGCTTTTTTAATAGATCCTTGTAGGCAACCATGGTTGTTTCATATAAAAGAACATTGTAGACATAATGAAACATTGCTTATAAGTCAGCTTTAAATATATTTAAACAAACATTACGCTTTATATCTTATCAAGTGCACCTAATATTTCACAACTCATAAACTTGACTATTGGGGTTCTAGCTATCGATAGAATTTTTAGTGATTATGAGAATACACTTGATTTTGCATTAGCTCTTTGTAAGCTAGTGTGGTAGGGTGGTTGCTTTAGGCATTAAGTGGTCTGTTGATACTTAAAACCATTATAAGCAAAAGCTTTGTTGACATTCAAAATTGCGACAACAATACCACCATCAAGGAAACAAGTTATAGTTATATCATGCAAAGGCATTTAAGCACATTGCGTCAACTCAGTTGTTGAAGCGTAAAGAACAAAGGATCAAAACTTAAAGATCTACAACATTGTCTACTCAAAAAATTGAATCTACAAAAGTTTATGTAGAGTGCTATTTTGGTATATTAAGAATATATCATATTGCACTTTTCAAGTGAATAGCCAAAATAGTTGACTTTTTCACCGTGTCCAATCTAGTCCTTAGCTTTTAAAAGAGATCAAATTAGTCCAACAAGTATAATTTTTGTAAGATTTGTAATCCTCAACCATTAAGTGTACATGATGACTAACATAATGATAAATATTAGGAGGGCAAAAAAGTCATTTAATATTTATTATTTTTATATTATAATATCAAGTAAAGTTTAACTTGCATTATTTAATAACTATGATAAATAATAATGTATAATGATTTATTATTCTTTCATGATATCAAAATCTGTATTAAAAGTGTAACTGTCATTTATAGTTTATTTTCATTTCAAGAGATTTTAAATAGACAGAATTTAGTAACTGACATTGTAAAGTAACTTTGAGCCTAAGTTGTAATTTATTATCATTTTGGTGTGCTGGTTAGTTTAGAATTAAATTTTGAGGCACTTGATTTTACTATCGACTTTAAATTCAAAATTACAATTTATTAACATTTTGGAGGATTAGTATATGACCTAATCCTAGATTAGTTCATGAATACAATTTACACATTTTTGCACGAGACCATAGGAGAATATTAACATATAAAAGGCATAAGAATGGATCAACTTTTTGCACACATTTCAATATATTTTGCAAATCTAGGGAGCTCACTTTTTGTTACAAAAATATCAACAACATTGGTAGGTATTAACGTAAAGCAACAAGAATTATAAGATGATGTATATGAAAGTAAGAAACATGAAGTGACAAATCATTAGATGGTGGCTTAATTGCCTATATAAAAAAAGCGGTATGCTTAGAACTTCAAAGTTGATAAACGAGGAATGAATACAGGTATACTAAATATGTAGAAAACTAAAAACCACACTCAAATTTAAGTTAAAAGGAATTGATAAAAAAAATACAAAAAAACACAATATGCTTAGAACTTCAAAGTAGTGAACACAAAAAATCATTCTGAATTATTAACATGCTTTTTCTAAAAGTTTGGAAACGAAATCAAAATTAGGAGAATGCATTAAAAAAGTAACCATGACCGAAGCTATAATAAATAAATAAACGCACGTGTACAGATGCTCTCTTTTATCAACAGCATGGTCCATCAAGGATCTTCGAGCCCAATCCCAAGAACCTAGTAATGAGTCATAATGGGGTTGGTAATAGCAAAAATTATCTGCCAATTCTCTCCTCACAATCAACTCCTCCAAGAAAGCTTCTTCTGCCTGCATAGGAATTTAAAGAAACACTCATAAAACATAAACTAGAATAGAAATGCTTAATGAAATAAAACTATTGACGCTGGAGTCCTTTTATAATTGAGTTATTATTCACCTTAGCAAATAAAAACTTTCCGCTAATCCAGGAGCTTGTTCAATTTAGAGTGTATAAAGGTACAACAATGATAAAGATGAAAGAGCCGGAATAGTTTAATTAGGTTAAGATGTATTTGCTCAATAAGTTCTTGCACATTCAACACATCCTAACGCTCAGCAGCTCTATTTAATTTTTAAGAAAAAATCATACACAAAGTAAGAACTTAGAATTGAAATTCTATAGAAATACAAATGAAAATAGATTTCAAGCAATGTTAAGATTAAGAGAAGTAGAAAACGATTTCATTTTTTAAATAAACTCCACCGTTGCCATGTCCAAAATCTTAGATGTGAAAGGATGAGGGTTGTGTTAAGTAGTCGACAACCAACATAAAACTTTGTTGAATCCTATTATTACATATATTATTTAGATAATTATACTAGATCTAGGGCGTCCCCTGAAAGTGACATGCTACATTGGCTGAATGTAGTGAAAAGTGTGCAAAGGCCGCTACATCGACACCCGAGTGTATTGTCAAATAAGCAAAAGTTCCCTTGTTATGGATGAATGCGGGTAAAAAAATTAGTCTTCAATTCTAAATTTGGAATAGGTAGTTGATATATTTGGCACTCTCACTAGCAAGATTTTTTTGTTAGTTGATGTAACGATAAATATGATAATTAATATGCTATTCCCTTAACAAACTAAATGGTTTGGAGGGAAACAAAAAGAAAATGATAGTCTAAGCTTTAACATTGATACTCGGGTAAAAATCACTATAGGAATGATATGTTTATCATTTTGAACAAGAATTTAAATAAAAATGTAGAAGTTAAGAGGCTGAGAGATAAAATTATACCTATAAAATTTTTAATTAATGGAAAACTTTTAATATTACAAGTATTTATACCCTTAAAATAAGATTGGATATGTATAAAAAAGAAAATTTTTGCATAATTTGGATGAGGTGGTTTAAGAGATACCTCGGGAGAAGATTCTTTTTATAGGAGATGATTTAAATGGACATTGAAAATATAATAAATGAATTTAATAGTATTCATAATAATCTTGATTTTGGAAAGATTATTATAGGAAGAATAATTTTGGAGTTTATTTTAGTTTTATGATCTTGTGATTGCTAAAACTTATTTTAAGAAAAGAGATGAATATAGTATCACTTATAAAAATGAAATTTCTATAGCTCAAATTGATTATTTTCTCTTAAAGAAACTGGATTATTTATTTTGTAAGAATTGTAAGATTACTCTAAGTGATTATTTGACAACTTAACATCATTTAATGTTTTTGGATTTGAAAATAAGGGATAATACAAGTAATATTAAATCTAAAATTTATCCTAAAACTAGATAGTGGAATTTTAGAAAGGGTTATAAATATATTTTTAAAGGTGAAGTTTTAAAACATGGTAGTGAAATTTTGAAGGTGAGAGATAAAATTATACCTATAAAATTTTTAATTAATGGAAAAACTTTTAATATTACAAGTATTTATGCCCTTCAAATAAGATTGGATATGTTAATTGTATTCGCAATATAGCAAAGACTTTTACTTGGTGAATCAAAAGAAGAGTATCCAATAATAAAGATGCATATTAGTGGAAACAAGATATTCAAGTTAAGATTATAAACAAAGAATGTGCTATAAAGAATTCTTTAACTGTTGTGAATCTAAAGAAATATAAACTAACTTATTGTGAATCTAAAATAACAATTTGTGATATTAAGAGTGCAACATTCAAGATTTATACAATAAATTAGAAATTTTTTGAGAGATACATTTATAAGTTAGCTTTTGTTCACCACGTTAATAAAGCTCAGATTTGGAATCCTTTAAAGAGGATGAAGAGCGAAAAAGCAAAAGGATCGGATCATCCTTATTGATATATGGAATGTCTGGAGGAGGAAGGAATTCTTGGCTTACCAAGTTATTTAATTTTATTTTGAAAACAAAAAAATGCTAAATGAGTGAAAAAATATTATAATGCCTATTTATAAGAATAAATATGATGCTCAAGATTATGCTAATTATAGAGGAATCAAGTTAATGTGTCATACATTGAAACTTTGGGAGAGTATAATTGAATGCTAATAATGAAAAGATACTTATATTTTTCAAAATTAATTTAGTTTTATTCCAAGTAAATCTACCATGGAAGTCATAAATATATTAAGAGGTTAGAAGGAAAAATTTAAAGGAAGAAAAGTTCTTCATTTAACATTTATTAATCTTGACAAGGCTTATGATATAGAAGTAAGAGAAGTTCTTTGAATAGCTTTCTAGAGAAAAAGAATTTGTCATATATTGATGTTATTAGACATTTGAATAATGGGGCTGTAACATGTGTTCAATCATAAGGTGGCTTGTTTAATAATTTTTCTATTACTATTGGATTACATCAAAGCTCAACTCTCAGCCCAAAACTTTTTTCTTTAATTATGATTATTCTTACTGAGCACATTCAAGAGCAAACTCCTTGGCACATCTTATTTGAAGATGATATTCTTTTAATTAATAAGACAAAGAGTTATAGTAAAATTTGAGTTATGGAGGACTATTATAGAATCTAAAAGTTTTTGTCTTAGTAGATCTAAGACATAATATATGAAATATAAATTCAATTTATATTAGAAGCCCCAAGCTCGATGACATAACTATTGAGGACCATGTGATCAACAAGAGAGAGAGGTTCAAGTACCTTAGTTCAATAATTCAAAATAATGAAAAAATAAAGAGTGATATAAACAATTGAATCCAAGTTGGTTGGATGGTATGGAGGAGCGCTTCTAAAGTGTTGTGCGATCAAAAAATCCACTCAAAATTATAGAGCAAATATACGACCAGCTATGTTTTATGGGGTTGAATGTTGGTCAACCAAGAAGAAGCTTACAAATAAAATAAGTGTTACAGAGATGAGGATGAGTGGATGAGTGGGTATACACATAAGGATAGATTGTGATAAAAATTATCCATAACAAAGTTGGTGTGGCTCCAATAGAAAAAGACTAGAGAATGTAGATTTAGATGGTTTGGGCATATTAAGTGTAGATCATATAACACCCTGTTACAAAAATCAGGTTTATGATTCTCCCCTATTAAAAGAGGAAGATGAAAACCAAAAAAGATAAGCGAAGAAACTATTAGGAATAATCTTCTATATTTTGAACTTAAGGAGGGGCTTTCTATTTAATCTTGCAATATAGAAACAAAAGATTCATGTAGAAGACTCCACCTAGTAGGATTAAGGCTTGTTGTTGTTGTTGTTGTTGAGGAATTAACAATCAAAAACTGTAAGAACTGCTCACATCCCTAGATAAGATTTGGTACACATATTTTTACTATAGATTGGAATATCATAACTAGACTTGCCCTCAATACATAGATCAAAATTCATTCAAACCCCATTATTAATTACCACTCTCATTTATGGAAAACTCTTAATTAAGTAAGCACGTAAATGTTTTGTGATTATTCATGCATGATGTATGGTATAACTAGGTAGATGAATGTAGATCCAACCAATCATCACATGATTTCATCATCCTAGATCAACTAATGATCCAGTTGACCATGGCATTGACCTGTAATGTAGAAGGATTTTGATTAATAGCCAAAAGAGTTATTCATTTAATATTAGCTCATTTACTATAGAGTGTATAGACCACACCAATATAACTAAATAATTTAGAGATACAAAGCATAAACAGTTAAGATCTAAATGTTCCAAACATGATCATTAAGGCTTGATAGCATTGCATAAATATGGAAATGTCAATATCCACAATTAAGCATAAGGTTTTATATCTAAAACACATGATTGATTATATAGCTTATTGGGATTTAAATGGCTTGTACTTTTAATTAATTTGCTTATTCAAAATAATTACCATGCTTTATGCTAACTAGCAAGTACTTCTTAGTGGTGTATATTACGTAGAATGACATACTATAATTTTTATTTTTTTATCATCAATTCAATTGCTTTATTTTAGGTAAATGGAAAAAATTCTCTTAGTATGCAATGAATTGTATTATCAACATCAAATACCCATAAATGCAATAAAAATTCATCAATAACATGCCAAATAGTTAGAAAATTCATAAGATAATGATCATGAAGAAATACTCATATTTTTTTGAATTTCTAAAATGTAGATATTTGTAAGCAGGCTTAAAAAAAATTAGATCTAACATTGAACTATAACAAAGAAAAGTTTAATCATGGAAACTATAATGATGAAAACATAATTAGTGAAAATCATATTATCAAGAATAGCATGAAAATTTTGATCCAATAATATAAAATGATGGTGAAATAGAGGATAATGTAATTAAGAGAATGCAACCCAGTTGAATGAAAAGGAGGAGCTCTTTTGGGCTCATGCAAATTTATTTTTCACTTAAACTTTTTTTAGTTTTATAGAGCCATAAGACTAGGTATGTTATAAGATGCAAAATATTGGCTAGCAAATCATAAATTAAGTGTTGTGGGGATAAGATGAGGATCCTAAGGTGATTGAGCAGCCATACACTAAAGGATTTAAGAAATGAGATCATTTGTAATAAGGTTGAAGTGGCTTTAATTGAAAAGAACAAAGTGAAAGTTGCAATGGATGGTTAGGCAATATTGCACATTGATCTTGAGCTGCCCCAATTAGAAGAATTGTGTTTATGAATTTTATTGTGTTAAAGTGGAAAAGAAAGATCATAAAAGACAACCATTATGAAAAACCTCAAATTCTTGGAAGATAGAAATGGTTTGTTATTTGAACATACCCAATAGAGATAAAGGATTCATATTGCCAACTCCAGTGAGCAAGACTAAGGCTTGCTATTGTTAATATAAAATCAAATATTTTATATTACAACATTAACATTGATTATTATCATATTTAATAATAATAAAATGAAGAATTACTAACTAAAATTATTTGTTAATGATATTATTATCTTAAATTCAAGAAACATTATTATTTTAAAGCCTTACTTTTATAAAAACTATGCAAATAAATAATATCATATAATACTTGTTTAACTATTTATAAACAAGATATATTACAATGATAATTTATTTAATTAGTAATATTTATTAATATATATCAATATTTGACTCATAATTATTAAATATTAGTAAATATTATAAATTCTTAATAAACTATTAAATTTGATTATTCAGATAAGAAAATAAGAAGAATCTATTTTATAACTTACAAAAATAGAAATTATAAATTTTATAAAAATATTTGAGCAATATGCTAATCACTTAATCATAATTAGATATTAAAAATTATATCATTTTGAATATTTTGATTAGCAATTATTATAAATATAAAAATGAATATAAATTTGAATAACATTTCTACTAGTTTAGCATCTTATCTAGGCAATCTAAGCATAGGTCAATTGATTCTTTTAAAAGTAGCAACAAGTCCTTGATGATTCAAGGACTATAAAAAGGTATTTATATTTCTATCAAACAATTCATTCCTCATTTCTTCTAAAGATGGCCTTTAACCTTGTGATATTATAGCAAAGACGTTAAATCTAGACTCTAGTATCAACTTACCAATATTAATTATGTCTAAATTCATATGCACGATCTCCAAATTCTAATATTAGAAATAAATGCATATGATTATAATCTTAATTACAAGAAATAATTAACTTGGATAATTAAACTATATTACATAACAAAAGACAACCTATCTACAAAGTTTTATGATTTTTATCTTGTCATATTATCAACCTTATAAATTAAATGAGCCTAAAGTAAGCACTACTATGAATTAATGCTACGAATATGTAAAATGCATGTTTTAGTAAAGAGTATCTGTCAAAGACTCATACATATAACTCTCAAGGTGACCTTCCCAAATAGTAAAATCTCCCCAAGCATCAAAAGGAGTTCACACCATGAGTCTCTGATTGTGAGTTCGCTCAAAATTTTAAGGGGGTATTCTTTCAAAAATAAGTGAAAACAAAAGCAAAGTTAGACTTGTAGCTTTGTATTAGAATAAAAAAGATAATGAATCAAAATGACACTTTATGAGTGATTTATGATATTTTGTCAATTTTTTTAAAACAACTACTTAAATTGATAGATATTTATAGATCACATGTATTATTTGAAGCATGTCTTTACATTTTTAAATCACGCATGTTAAATTTTCATTCATAAATTTTTTTTGACAAAATTATAATTATTCACTCTAAATATTTTTATTTAAGCTTTTCAAATCAATTAAAATAATACTATATGGCAGATAGAAATGTTGATCAGGCCTACAAACATCGACACATAAATTTAGATCAATACTAGTTTTGTATTCTCCTTTGATTTGGATATGATGTAACTCTAATATAAATAATATGATGTAATAATTATTAATGATCTTACTGAATTTTTATATTATCATATTGAAAATTTATCACCGATTTATGGCTCTCTAATATGTTAACAAAAAAAGATGCTCCATCATCAAACCATATAACCCATGTCAAAGATCTCTGGATGGGATTCTCGATCTAATTAGAACATATGACATTTTTCCTTCTGAATGAAGCTAGAATCAATAAGTTTTTTTTGTGATGACTTCTATTTCAAGCATCACAATCTTGGTGGTTATTTTATAAACATTACTTAGCATTTCAATATAATTGCATTGCCTTTGAATTCCTTTTCCTTTGAAATCATTGAGCAGAAATTTAACTCTTTAACTTTTTCATGCGAGAAGAGTGCAAAGATAAAGGTTGACATCGGCTTTTCCTATGCACCTAAATTAATTTCTTGAATCAGTATTTGTGGATTGACAATCGGTTTTAAGTTTCTTTGGGTTTTTTTAACCTTATAAATGTGCTCTTTAGAGTTCCTCATTTGTAGATGAAGTGGCATTGCCATTTATGATTACATAGCAAAATTCTTTGAGTGAACCAATATATTAATCATAACCAAGGCCCTAGGTGGTAAATTTTTCTTTTATGTTAGCCATTTGACCATTGCCCCCACTCAATTTCCACAAGTGATGGGCTCATATTTTAATGAAGATGTGGTTTTCAATGATCCCTTTTAGGGTCAATAAGAAGTACCTAAGAATTATCAATGGGATTTCATCATTCATGTCTCATCCTAATTCTAGGCAATTTATAGAACATAACCCCTTTCAATTTGTATTCACCATATAGAGACATGAAAGGACATTAACTTCTCAATACTTGTAGTTAGCAATGAATTTAATGCTTTGACATGAGCTAAAGCAAAAATTTCATAATCATCTCCTTTTATAAAATCTTTAGATTTTGTCGCTTTTATTAAGAAATTTAAGGCTTTGCTTAGTTTTTCTTTAAGAAATTCAAGACTAGGCTCATATTTATTTTTAATAGCTTTAGTATTATTTGGTAAGAAAAGAAACTCTCCTTCCTCGTGTCCACTATTGTGAGCGACCGAGTGCAAGAACGGACGTAGAGAAGCGGAAGAGTTACCATAAAATATGTGAATTACATATGGGCAGCATATATATATATATGAAGTAGAAAATGTGGCTATGATGAAATCAATTTTGGGTGAACGATTGGGATTTACTTTGGTTATTATCCCCGACAAACTCATCATCAGTATTGTGATGGTGACTGCCTCTAAGATTGTGGAAGCGAGAGGTTGGGAGAGGTTTTGTGATAATGTCTGTTGTTTGATCTTCTGTGGGGATGTAGAAGAGTTCCACTTCCTGGAGATACAATCATGGATGAAGTGACAATCAACTTTGACATGCTTGGTTTTGACGTGGAAGACTGAATTCTTAGCAAGAGTGATGACGGATAAGTTGTCACAATGGAGTGGTGTAGGATGAAGTGAGGGTAGGCTGAACTCTTGTAGAAGTCTGCGGAGCTAAACAATGTCCATGGTTGTGGTTGTTAGAGCGCGATATTCGACTTTCATGGAGGATCGCAAGATCATCCTCTGCTCTTGGCACTCAATGAGATAGATGTGATGTCGAGTAAGATGCAGTGTCCAATTGTAGATTTTCTATCATCGGTATTTTTTGCCCAATCTGGGTCTGCATGGACTTGAACTTACATGTCCCCTGGGTTTATCTAAAGTTCAAGCTGAAGAGTGCTTTCGATGTAGCGTAAGGTTTTTTTGAGTTGCTCAAACTTTGGTTATACATAGTGAAAGTTATCATAATATAATATATTTAGAGTGTTAGAAATAAATGCAATAGAACTGCATAATTATAAATAGAAATAATTAACTGAATGGCAAAATGATAGTCAGGAACACAACTTAGAAATGTTCATTTCTTTTAAGTTTAGTTTATTTTTAAATTTATGTGAAGGTGTTGAGATATGTTGGTTCCTTTTCTTCTTTACCCTTAACTTTGGCATATAAATTCTTTTTGATCTATTATATCGAGATACATTAAGTATTAAAGAGTTGTGAAAAAATGTAATTCAATATTTTTAGTAAGGTTTTAAGTAGTAGCTCCATCTTTTCTTGCAAGCATTATTAAGTTAAAATTCAACCAACAAAGAAAAATAGATACTAAAACAAATATAGATTTGTCTCCTCTTGCAATGTCTTGCATCTTGATATTAAGTTTAGAAAGAATTTTTGTTGGAAAAACTTTTAGAATACAGGTTAATGTTCAAAACTTAAGGGTATTATGTTTCGATTTTGCACTTTTTATCTTTCCTGCTATATAGCATTCATAGTGTTTGCAAACTCACAATGTATGTCCCATTTCCGTTAAACTTCATGTGCATTAACAACTGCATTCATCTTGTGTGCTTAAAAGAACTACTTAATATATATTAGATTGTCTTAGAAGTTATAATATTGAACTTAGAATGTATATAAATCATATTGTTGGATTATAAAATTCTAAATTATGTTAGACCAACCCTCGATTCAAGTCATTTTATCATTGACAAGGATTTCATTTATTAGTAGAAATCCATTTAGAACTTGAGTGCCTATGTGATCAAAGTGTAAGTTATAAATAAAGAGTAAGAAAGGATGACCCTACACCAAAGATTTTTATTTATAGCAAATTAACTTCATTACAAAAAGTATAGAAGAAGAATTCCCTTTAATTTTATTATCTTAATTATTATATGCTTTTAATAATGAATAAGAGGAGAACTAGTCATTAAACCTTATTTTTGAACGTCAAGAGATGGTGGCTAATCGCATTTTTGTTTAATGAAATTTTAGGTCTTCTCAAATTTAGTCTATTTTGTTAGATTTTCTTTATGGAGATTTTAATTCTACTTTGAAGTTAGTGAAGATTTAATTAGCAAGAGAAAACCTTCATTTGACATTCATTGTAATTAATAATTTATAAATTTTAATATTTGAACTAAACACTTATTAATTAATTAGAAGGTTGAAATTATCGTAGGATGACTAATTATCGTGTTTTAGATTAAAACTACTTGTTATTTTAAGGGAAAGAAAATAATACACGTTCTTGGAAGGAGTTAACAAAAAATGAGGGATATAAATGCATTTAATTGAATATTATTATTAATTATTATGATTTATTTGGCTAATAAATAAATTATTGAGCTCCTCAAGCCAAAAATAGGATACTAGATTACTGATTGAGTGTAAATATATTTATTTATAGAGATTAATGAGATTCTCATAATTGTCCACTTAGTATAAAATTTAATGTTGATATGATAAATAAAGAAATTTATGGGAGTCATTAGGATAAATTGTGCATTATAGAGATCAATCTATTTGCTGCAATTTGGTAGGAAATATCTTAGAAGAGGGATTAATGTTTCATTTAATGACATTGGTTTAAGATTAAAAAAAGTGCTTCTGAAATATTAATCACGTTGCAAATAATAATAAAAAAGCTGAATAATGCATCATCTGTAGATTTGACTGCAAACGAACTTACAGAGATTGCATCTGCATCTGTTTCTTTGATGTTATTTGATAATTTAGTAAAACTACCTTGTAGATTTGTGTGATATTTAACCCTTAATCAAACCTAAATTAATGTAAGTAATCCAGTTGAATAAAAGTGAATGTAATCATGCCATTAAATTGATAATTGGAGTTAATATAATTATCTCAGTCCAGTAGTACTAACCCAAATATGTAAATGCTAAATGAAAAAATTCTAAATTAAATAGAATGAATGATTGTTGTTTAGTATAATAGTCTTAATACCATGTGAGCTAATATAAGTATGTGTTGCCTTACAATACTTAAATGTGTTATTCCTATACTTACTGTAAAAGAATCCATTGTCCCATCTTTATAAAGTATATCTGTAAGGAGTAACAAATAAATAAAACTGTTAATAAAGTAAAAGCTCTTTATCGAAAAGAAAAAGTAACTTGGGAGCAGAAGTTGTGCATAAGAGTTTTGTTCTCAATGTTTATCCTAATAAGTGTAATTTGTCCTAAGAGGTTTAAGAAGTTATCACAAGATTTATCATAAATTCATTTTCTCATTTTACTTTAATTTAATATGAAAAGATCAATGTGATCAATTTATGTGTTTCTAACTTCCCCTGCCTCGAGCGTCCTATTGCACGGCTACCCAAATGGTAGCATGAAGCCCTCTTTTTGCTCGTCACCATAGACGATGACTTTGAACTGCTCGATTCAATCAAATCATAATGTTAAGTTACATATCCCCTAAACCTCAGTTCAAGCTATCTAATATTCATCTATAAAAATTGCTATTAATTTGTTAGCCTTCAACCAAACATCATTTTGAAGGATTCTCGTATTGCATTTTTTCTATCTCGACGATGATCAAATTTCAAAGCAACTATCGGCTAAACATCTTGTCGTCTTAACTTCCCTAGCTTTAAAATTTAATCATCACATATGCATGGCGCACTTCGAGCTCTTCTCTAAGATCAACGAGAGGGATGTCAATCATCTAAAAAGGGTTGAGAAAATTATGAATGAACTCCTCTACCTAATATATATTTTGTGTTTCCTTGTTACTATATTGTTGGTCTGGTAATTAATCCTTATTACGTATTGTCAAATGTAATACATATTATAAAATTACATCTTGAAGTTGAAACTCCAATTTTGTATTGTGCTAATTATGGAGTGATGTTACTCGTTATTAATGAAAGAAATGCAAATCTTTGTTTTAACTTAATCAAACTCAGAAAGCATAATTTTAATACCTCTTGTTAAAGATTTTTTATTTGAATACTCTAGCAAAATTTGAATTGATGTCAGAATGACATCCTTTCAAGTTGGCGAGAATGTAAAATTCCAAGATTTTAAGATAATTAAATTTTTATTTATCACCTATTTTAATTTGAGTGAACCATCAATTATTTTTACAAAAAAAATACTAGTATATTTAGATTAATTTAAGAAAATTTTGAGGAATTTTTGAGAATTTTTTCATGAATGAATTTTCCCCAATTATTTTATAATGGATTTAAACCAAAATAATTAAAGAAAATTATAGGGATGTCAAAATTGAAATATTTTGAATTTTTGAATTCTACACTATCAAATTAACTAGCAGCAAAATTTTCATAATTTTTAAAGCTAAAATGAGGGATTTATCCCAAAAATACAATTTGAATTAAATTAATTGAATTATTTGAATAATTAAAACAAAAAATTCAAATTTAATGTTTATTAAATCGAAACGATGGAGATCTCGCAATCCAGGCCAAACACAAGAACCAGATTTGTGAGATCTCGATCGTTTCGCCTTTACGGGATCCGATCGGACGGCAGATCTGAATCACCGATTTAGCAAACGGCGTTAGCCGTCCGACGAAGATAGAACGGCACTGGCTCGATCCCGTCCAAGCGAACGACATCAATGGCGCCACGTGCTAACGTCGTATCTTTTGAAAGCGATGGGCGTTACGCCCGTCGACAGTCCGGTTTGGTCCAGAGGCGGCGAGACCCAAGCCTGATCGGGTTCAAACCCAAATTCCGGCTCAACCACTTGGCCAAATTAGACAATTTTGGTGTCTATAGATTTCTCTCACAAAAATCTATCACTTGGACCAATCAATTTCTATTTTGGTATTATATATTTATTTAATTTTGAAAAATAAAAAAAAAAATTATTTTTAGCCAAATTAAGCCTAATTAGACCAAATTTTTGGAGCTTTCAAATATAAATCACTTAATTAAGTGCACTAATTCATATTTTATATAAATTTTCTTATTTGGATGACAAATTTTGATCAAATTATTTTGAATCATCCAAATCCCCCTTCGATTAAATCTCCACCCTTGGATCAACCTAAAGCCTTTATACACACTCCATAAACTCTGAACCCTAATTAGAACCCTAAGAATTCTGCCACCACTTTTTTTTATTCCTTGTTGCAAAACCCCCTCCCCTCTTTCTCCTCTCTTCTCCAAACCCTAGATTTCTCAATCCCAAGCTAAAGCAAAGGCAAAAAAGATATTTTGGGAGCTCCAAATTACTAGGGAATGGTGTTTCTAAGTTGCACTTTCTCTCAAAGATATCCCACCAAGCCTCACTCAAAGGTAACAATCTTATCTTCTTACTATCTCTCTTCCTTTCTCTACATTTTTTGTTTTCTCTTGAAATGGATATTTAAATGAAAATTTATATGATTGATTACTCTTAACACATGCACAATAGTGTTTTTCCAAAGTTTCAAAGCTTGCATGAAGAGTCTCAATAGAAATTCAAGAATTTTAATTTGATGTATTTCTCATGATTTTCCCTCATCTTTTATTTTGTTTCTCCAACTTTGCACACTTATAACTTTAATTTCACTCACTATTAGATTCTAAAACTTTGCACCACATTCTCTTGTGTTATTAACAAATCACTAGAACATAATATACTTTAGTTATGCCTTTAAGGTATTCAAATATTACTCCCAAGTTGAGAAAAATTTTTATTTTTACTTCAAAAAAAATTTCTTAAAATTTTTTTGATTTTTTTGTCAAATAAGGAGAGCCATAACTTTTCAATCACTAAGATCTGAGTGCTGTAACTTTGCATATTTACTCTCATATGTATATGGAACAACTTTATAGAGAAAACTATACAAGTCCATTTGAACTTCAAGGTCCTCATTTAGGCACTTAAGCTTTATTAAACACCTTATTGAAAACACAATATTGTTGACAAATTTCAGAATTTTTCATGTCATATTTGTAATGTCATAACTTTTAATATAGCCAGTGAAATTAGCATTGGTTCAAGAAGTCTACGCAAATACAATTAACGCTAGGATGAGAAACTTGTTTATTAGGGGGAAGAGTATATAATTTAGTGACTGGAGGACAATACTACACTATAGATTAGAATTTTTAGGAAACTGCTTGTTACTTGAACTTTGAATTTGATCTTGCCAGCGTCGCCCTTGCCTTGACAGACCGTAACACAGCCTGCAGGGGGGACAATGCTAATATCCCTAAAGTCGCACTTACTCCTGCATCCAGTGCCTGGCATACTCTTATCCCGAGTAAGATAATACCAACGGGGCATCTTAGTGATGCCACGAGAGCAAGAGCTGTAATTAATTTTGTAATCCAAAATCTGGGCCCCATAGATATGGAAACACTGCTTTGTAATCAATTGTGTAAAGCGCTGACGGGGAATTGTGCAGCATTAGCCTTCGGCTCACTCCATTGAGATGTGCTCAGCTCAAGGTGTGCACATTAAAGAAGACGCACCACATCTCCCCTTCGAGCACCCCTAACATTGAAAAACATATGAAAGACATTTTCTAAAGAACTCAAAAAGCGGTGGAGAGCATCATACGGGGAAGAGTCTTCAGCTGCAGCTGAGCAGCAAAGAGAACTGAAAAATCTTCAGAGGAAAGTTGGACGATTGAAGGAACACTAAAGACATGCAGGGCAATGGATTGACACAAGGGTGTCATATCTTTAGGACACCATGCATAACCAATTTATGCATGCCAATGAGTTCAACAATACTCTTAGCAACATATTTGCAAACTAGCATTTGCATGGCGATCCAAGAGATGCAGCCTTTCCAACTAAGCCAATAATCAGAGAACCTCCAATTGCACCATGGCCTACTTTTGAAGAAAAAGATGATGAAGAAGATGATGAGGATGATGAGGATGATGAGTGTCCAGGAGGTAGTTTTTTGTTGTTGTTTTGTATTTGATTATGTTAATTTATTTGTAGCAGGTCTAGTGTTTAAATTCTTATTCATATCTGAATGATTCTGATCAATTAATATTTTTCCTGATTTGAATGTGCTGCTCATAAGAATCTTGTTCTTTCAATATCTGAGTGGCAACAATAAATCGAAATCAGGCAGGATAGGGGAGACTAGAACAAATTTAAAAATTGCCCAATATCAATTCTTGACTGGTCAAATGATGAAACACAGTAAGTGTGGAGGATCAATTGCTAGAAAGATGGGATTTAATTGGATTAGAATTGTGGGGTGCTAGGTTTCTAAAAAACCTCATGAATGTATTGCATATACTAAGTGGCATTTGATAAAAACTATGTTGATGAAAATTGTCTCTTTCTCCATTAAAAACAATACATTTCATGAGCGGAAGCACATATGGCACCTAAGAATCCACAAAATATGAACCACGATAAGTTTTGACTGAACAACAACCAACTCTCACACTTAAATCTAAATTAGCCATGAAATTAAGTAGAGGAAACTGAGGACAATCGATGAATACAATCGATGAAGTCTCATAAAACCCAAAGATGTCTGGTAGAGAAATTTTGAACACATTAATCACAACAACCATAGTTAAGAATCATACTGAATATTTTAGGGAATCTAACTCAGTCGAGCAAGATATTACTATCTTTGAGTAAGCACTTCTTTTTTGAGAAAACTATTGGATCCAGTTTCCTCAATGACGAGTAAGAATTTAAGTGTGCGAGTGTGATAAACACAATTTTTATATAAATTTTGCTAGTAAGAATTTGTGATTTTAGATAAAATCTGTCACTTTAAGATATTTTTGTGTTTTTATGTTTTTCTGGCACAAAGGACAAAATTGCGCAAAGAAAAGAAGAAATGGACATTATGCAAATATAAAGGTGGGCGCTATAGCGAGCAGCAGCCCGCCTTGAAAAAAATGAAGAGCCAGAGCATTTAATGAAGAAAGAGCCCCAAGCGCCACAGCACGTCTTAGCGTCCGTCATTCTGAAAACAGTTATTCAAATGGGCAGAATGGTTGAGGGAGTGTATTTAATGAATCTTTTCAACTCCCAAAAGTAGTTGGGAGTTATTAAAGATGCCTTAAACTCCCTAGACAGCTTAGTTAAGCAAAATATAAAGAATAAAAAAGTAATCATTAATAAAAACCAAACACTTGAGAGAATTAATTCCATGATTCAGCCCCCTAAGCTAAGGGAGAGGGGACTATTTAAGGAAACATCAGAAAGTACAAAAGAATATTTTGGAACCTCTAAGAGAGAAAGAAAAATCCTAGCAGCCAAAGAAAGAATCTTAAGAGTTTTCTGGGGAAAGGGCCAGCAACAGAGAAAGAGAAAGTCAAAAGCAGCACCAAGGAGAAAGTTCAAGATATAGGAAAGGAAGAAACTACAAGAGAACACAAAAGTTGTTCCTTTAGTATCGTATTTCTAACTTAGTTCCTGTTTTTATTCCTTTTTCTTGTAAGAGCCAAATGAGTCTTCTGGAGCAGCAGAGGAAGCCATAGATTCTGTGATCCTATTTGTACTTGCTAGCATACCTAGCTACACTATGAAGATGGCCCCGATATCGATCTCCTGCCGTCACGACTTATAGGTTATCCTCCGTAAGTTCCTTTGAAAAGGAGCGAAGGGTAGCTGCTTCTACTACATTCGTTAGCAGAAGGTCTGTCACCCACTGTCTACAGGGGGGGCTCGGGATCCGCAGCCTGAGGTTGTGGAGGTGCTTCTTGTAGCTTAACACACCCTCAATTTTGTTGACATGAGGATCTTCAGTAGGTGAGAGCCATGGAGGTCTTTATTAAGTGCAGAGAATTGATTCAGCCGTTTGGCAGATTCTCTGCATGGGATGGTCGATCGTTCAGAAACATACTAATTTGGAGCAGGATTCACTATCGTGGCGATATGACAACTTCACTAAGAACCTGGCTAGTCAGATTTATTGTGCTGTGATAGAAGGCCAACAATGAGAGGTTCGTACTCTTTGGGGGTTTCAACTGGGTCTGAAGGAAGCCTACTTTAGGTGGAGATACTTCAAAGGCTACACAGGAGAGGTCTGGCAGCTTTAGTGTTCATCTTAATCACTCAGGTGTGTCTGGGGTTGTGATGTTAAGCATAGAGAGCACTTTGTCATCACTGTAGTTATTCTAAAGCTATACTTGAGGTCTTTGTTAAGGGACATCTGTCTGCTACACTTTCCTCCTGGAAGCAGCTTGCTTCTCTTTTCTCTGCGACCACCTCATGTCATCGTAACAGATTCATCGGCCATATTATCTCATATTCTCTCTACCAAACATGGAGTCGGAATGAAAAGAGACATAGGCAATCCTAATGTACATCTAGTGTGTGCGGGCTAGATACTTCTACTTTAGTCAACACTGATCTATGTGATGGGATGAACTCCGAGGGCTTCCCGGTTTTCCCAAGGCCCTCTACTATTACTAGATGGTCCCCCCCTCGACTCGTTGGCTGAACGCCAACATCGACGTCTCACTCTGATAGGGAGAGCAGGACGCTTATGCCGGCGCTTTTTTCCAAGATGACCGTGGTTAGCTGGTAGTTTCATATGATGCTTGTTTCCAAGCTCACTCCCCTCTCATGATAGAGATCAAGGCGGCCCTTCTGTTGAGACATGCCCTCCAGGAAAGGGCTCATGAGTTGGATGGTTTCATTACTGTGAAGGCCCGATGCCGGTTCAACGAGAACTGTCCCGACATCGGATATTCACATACCGCAGGATCATATTGAACAATTTGAGAAAGAAAATGAGCACATATAAAAATCAAAAGATATTTCTCATTTAATAATAATTCTAATTTTTACAATGTAGCCCACACTTCTGACAAAGTTCATCTTGTAGAACACAAGATGAACTTTGAAAAAAGTAAAAGTGGCACCGTAGATTCTTCCGCCAGTATAAATTTTCAAGGTTCTTGTTTAAGCTCTCCCAGAAGTACCTGACCTAGTATTATACATAAAACAATACCGAAATTAGAATTCTCAGTAATTAGATAATACTCTAAGTACCACACCAAACAATGAAGTATTACATTTTATAATAGCAGAGATGTGATTTGCGAAAATAAGGATGCATGAAAAATAATAAGGTAAAAGCGCAAACAAAATAATTAATTTCCTACAAAAGATATTAACTTAAAGATGTAGGTTACTGATGTCATTTTTTCAGTAACCCACAACGAATGTGTTACTGATGTCATTTTTCCAGTAACTGGTCACGAATGCTATTACTGATATCATTTTTCCAGCAATTAGCCACAAATGTCGTTACTAATGTCATTTTTCCAGTAACTAGCCACGAATGCAGTTACTGATGCCATTTTTCTAGTAACTGGCCATGAATGCTATTACTAATATCATTTTTCCAGTAATTAACTACGAATGTTGGTTTCGAACAACCAACCAAGCTTCAATATGACTTTGGCTCGAAAGCGAAGCTAAGCAGTAGTAAAAGTACTAAATGTAATATATGTCATGTACTGGGTACCTTTGTTCTTTAAGATCCAAGTTTGATAGTTTAACTTTTGGATCTGCATTTAGATTTGGATATCTTAAATTAGCTGTTTAATCTAATATTTTATGAGTAATTTTTCATCTTTACTTTGATTTTGTTCTTCTGTTTTTCTATTAAGATTGAAGTCAGATTTTTAAGCTGCCATGATAGCAGTAATATTCATTATAGCATTATGATTATCATAATAAAGTCCAAATGGAAATGACTGAATTGAAATTGATAAAATTGGAAATAATAATCATTTTATAAAATTTGTAATGTTTCCATTATTAATTAATGAGAATAATAAAAATGTGAATGACTAATAAATAATTTTATAGAAATGATTTATTAAGTATTAAGTAAAAATAACGAGGAAAATTTTAGCAAAATATCCCCCTTATTTTTTCCTCTTTTCTATCTCATCTCACCTTAGGATTAGGATTGCCGAAAAATGGAGGGAGGCCGGAGCGGGGTGGCCGGAGGCTGGCAAGTGGCTGGCCGGCTGGAGGAGGACTGGTTTGGCTGCTGCTAGCCGGCCGGAGGAGGACTGGTTGGGCTGCTGTTGGCCGGCCGGAGGAGGCAGGGAGGGGCTAGTTGGCTGCTGCTGGTTGGTCGGAGGAGGGAACTGGCCGGCAGGGTGGCTGGCTTGCAGGGCTGAGGAGGAGGGGCTAGCATGTTGAGGGCTGGCTGGAGAGAAGGGAGATAGGAGGCTGCTGTTGTGAGGGTGAGACGGAGGGAAGGGGAAGGTTTAAATAGAAGAGGGGAGGCTGCTGAGAGGGGCGGACAGGGGCAGACAACCTGCGATGTTTTAAACGTCGCAGGGCTTGTCTTTCTGGGGCGGAACCTTCCGCGCCAGAATCGGCCTGCGATCGTGTAGACGGGGGGGGGGGGTGGGGGGAAACAGAGGAAATTTTGAAAAAAAATACTTAAATGTAAATTTTTCGTATTTTTTCGCCGTTTGAAATCCAAATACAACAAAACTTGGCACCGAGGTGTTATGACATAACGAACACCCTCGCGCCAAAAATTAACCACAATCATACATGCGCTCAGAATTTGATGAAACTTTTCGAACAACCTTTAAATAATATATTTAACACAACGACACTGAAAACGATGAAATCGGATACGTATTTCAATATTTTTGATTTATAGAATTTAAATAATTTAGAAAATAAAGCGGAAGCTTTCGTTATTCGGATTTCTCCCAAACTATGGCACTTTGATCTAAAAATTATCCTTATCTAAGGGTATTCTTATTTTCCCTAAATCGAAATTCCTCGGAACCCAATTTCAGAGGTGGGATTTGACCTAATTTGCAAAGTAACGACTTTGGGTCATTACAATTAATGAGAGTGGTTGCTATGGTGCTTTGCACAGACTCTGATAGGCTGGGGAGTAGACTCAGAAGTCCCGTGGCGCAGAGAGATATGCGGCTCATCCAGTATTCCTATTGGTTCTCCCCCGTATTTTTTTTGTAACCCGCATGCGCGATTCCAATTGAGCAGCGGATTTTTGTTTTTCTTTGGCCTTGCAAGGCGACTTTACTTTTGTTAGAAAAGATGTGCTCCCAAGGAAGTTTTTGGGCCTCCTGGCTGATGATACTGTAGAGTTTAATCCCAGTTAATTGTATATTGTTGATTTTATTATATATTCATAGACTTGGGCCAGCTTTTATGAAAAAGGGTCTATCTCAAGATTTCTTCATCCATTATGTATAAGCAAATAAGCTTGTTCTAGTGAAACCAATAGAAGGCATCCCTTTGGAGAGTGAACATAAGACTAGATTGAATTCAAGCCATTTAAGAAATTATTTTTCCATTTGTTTTGTATTGTGTGATTGCAAATTAATTTTGTCTATGCAACCTTTTTCTATTTAACTCTGATATTATCATAATGTCTTGAATCTCATAAATCTTAAAATAAAATCTATAACTTTTAATAAGGACAAGTAAAACATAATTTACCATCTTAGGTTGTTCAAATAATACTAAACAAACAATTTAACTAACAAGATTAATATAGTTATTTCTAATTAGCACGAGTAATTACTAGGTGCAACTAGCATAGCTAACTTATTAAATCTTAATTAGAAATGTAATGTGATTAAATAATATATATTAATTAAATAATATAATTAACAATAATGATTAACAAACTTAAGATAGAGCTATTTAGTTCAAATGTAAGAAGGCTTTAACTAAATTAAAATACAGAATAAAGATGTATTAAAGTCGGCGAATAAAAACCAAATTAGGAGTTTAATCTTTTGAAAAAAAAGTTAACTACATGAATCATATACTCACTGTGCTCAATTGCTTACATCATTACATATATTGCAAAAATGTTTGCATGCATACATATTGCTATAATGTGAACAAATCCTAATACACTGGCTTAAATGATGAACAACAATAATACAACTCTACTAAGCGCATTCATAATCATAATATCAAATTCAGTACAATATTTCAAAATAAATATATATTTCAGGAGAAAATCTACCAACTAAGTATTCATGTTTATTTCTTTTGAAAGTTAGGATATCAAGAACTTAGCGATCTAAGTATATCCATGGGTAACAAACAGTGTATTTAAATCTAAGTGAACTATTTAAGGGAGAAAGTTTCCTATTGAAATTCAAATAATTTTTTTTTATTTCAATAAATTCCACAATAAAAAGTTGATTGAGTAATCATCACTCAAAATTCCTCCTATGCTTAAACTTGATACATCACAACATATTAAATTAAATAGTCACAATAATAACACCTAATTTGATTCCACTTTATGTTTTCAAGTACTCTCTAGGCACCTTTAGTTCATTTAAATACATAGCAGCATATTAAAATCAAATAGTCACATCAAAACTTTGAGAGCTCCTTACTCCATAGAATCTAAATGTGATGTTCAAAAGCTATTTGCAAGAGATCACTTTTTAAGATAGACTACAGATATAATCAAAATACGCCAAACGCTTTGGTTGCACTTTCACACATTGCACTCTTTAAATTTTCACAAGCATTAACAAAATATTTTTTAATATTACAGGTTAAAATATGCAAAATATGCCAACAAGAATATATTATAATATCAATCAACGCAATTAAGAATGGTAAATATGTATCAACAAGTTCAAAGGGTTGTTCCACCATATTTAAAGTCACATGCACAAGCATGTAGACCTTTAGAAATGCTTACGAAAAATAGATGAATGCATGTCATCTAAGACTATATATGCATACCATTTTTCCAATGTTGAAAATCCAACATATCTTTTAAGAGCCCAATGAAATCTGAAGACATAAAATAGTTCTTTGATAGGGAGATGGAAACACCTTAATTATTCCAACATTACATTTTAGAGAGAGAGAATTATCAATATGAAAATCAATATTTCAGCTATTCTACATGACTTTAACTCAGACAGAAGAACTGGCCGTAAGCAGTACTAGTTCTATAGTGATGATTTGAAAAAGTTCGGACTTGTATTTCAACCCCATAAAATAGAGCTCTTAATACCATGGGGTTAATGTAACAAATTACAATCCAATTACAAGATCACAAACCAAGTATCAATAAGTTGATTAGACAGATCTCTTTTTGCATAACCATTGGTCAATTCAAGGCAATGGTCACCCCCTCCTTGGATTAATTGGTGTTTCCTTAATGGTTCTTTAAAATCTTAGATCAGTTAATTTCCAGTTTCTAAATATTTGCCATTGGAAGTACTGAGATAATGTAATATGCTAGCGTGTTGAACAAAAAAGTTTGCTAGTTCTCCACTTGTTTGAAGATTTGTAAGTCTCAATGCCACAGAGGCCATCTTTACCAATGCCAACGATGTATTTCATCACCACTTCCTAGAAATTTCTATAGCTTCCATCAAATTTAATTATAACAGAATTTAATAATTTATTTTTAAATTCTTAATTTATATCTTTTGAAATATTATACAAGTGTATATCAAATTTTTTAAACTCATCGTGCATTTAACTAACTACTCTTTAAGGATATAATTTGGTACAAAGGAGTCATGAAGCTGACCTGAGGATAAGACTTTTTAAGTTTGTGTGCCTCCAAAGCACAGCGCTGTGCTGATATCTGACCAAAATGAATGTAAGGAGAGAGACATGACAGTGCTCTTGGCATCGTAGGATTGTTCCTATCAACGCTAAAGTTTTTCAGCCTCTTCGTCAAAAATCCATCCTTGCTGCCCATCAAAACCTCCATCCCTGCATCCTCCCCGGGTTGACACCACTCAATCTCTGGTACTTCGCTTCCCTCTCTAAAACCATAGCCAACAAATGGAGATTAGCCTTAATAAAACAATTTTAAAAGTTCAAACTCAATGTGTTTCATTAGTAATCGGAACTTAAAATAAGGAGAGAAAATAAAGCGATTGGGAAAAAAATTGATTGCCTTCCGATTGGGTATTCAAAATGAGAAAAGAAAGTAAGGAAAAAATTTTCTTCCAAGAAAAAGACAAGGCAGTTGATTGTGCTTCCAAAAAAATACATACAAATAAATATTGCCAAAAAATTGTAACTGCAAACAAAAGCGAAAGGGTTGTTTGTTTTTCTTAAATTGAGAAATAAAGCCCAAAACAGAACCAAAAAGAGGCATCGAAGTGTTTGAGAGATTGAGAAACAGCAATAAAACAGTAGATAACGAAAATATGCACTGGTCATTTCAAACACTCAACCTTTTTTAACACATTGTCTTCACTTTGATTCTTTGAGCGAATATCAAAATTTACAAACAATAAATCCTAAATCATAAAAATTAGCTAATGCTTGAATAAATTAAAGAGTTGCAAAATAAAATTTAATCTGCTAAGAATATTCTATATAAACTAAGTTTATTCAATAATAAAAAGAAATCATAAAAATAGCAATTTTTAATATAAAGTAGTTAATTTTAATTGTTAAATAAAAAGCTTATGGAGATTCTTTGGTGCATGGTATTGTTAGATGCATTCTCTTAGTTGATAAGACTAGGGATGGGTTTAAAGTAAAACTCGAGTTGTTAAGGAGCACTTTAGATTTTAAAAGCTTTCATTATAGTATATCTAAAATAGAATATATGGAGCGTAAATTTAATTGTAAGAAATGCCTTATATTGAGAACATAACTATTGAACACCATGTGATCAAGAGTGAGAGGTTCAATGCTTTGGTTCAACTATACCAAATAATGGTAAAATTGAGGATATTGTGATTAATAGAATCCAAGGTGGTTGGATCAAATGGTGAAGCGCGTACTGTGTGATCGAAAACTCTCACTCAAAATAAAAGAAAATTTTATAACGCAACCATATAGCCAGCTATTTATTTGAGGCAAAATGATAGCCAGCTTAGAAAAAAATTACCTATATATGGTGATATAGAGATAGTGATGATAAAGTAAATGAGTTAGCATATTTGAAAGAGTGCAATGAGAAATGAGCTCATTCGTAGTAAAGTTGAAGAGGATCCAATAGTGGATAAGCTAGGAAAATGACGTTTCAAGTATGGACCATCTGATACCCCTATTAAGAGAAATTGAGTGTATGAATATTTTCCATATTAAAAGAGAAAGAAGACCAAAAAAGCCATGTGAAGAAACCATAAAAAAAGATCTCTGTTTGGAGCTTACGGATGGACATCTATTTGTTCATACACAATAAAACAATAGATTCATATAACTGAACCCAATTAATTGACTAAGATTGGTGTTATTATTGTTGTCATTAAAAAAGTTAAGGTTAGCAAATATATCCTTTAAAACTGACCCTAACCACTGTTTTTTTATGTTGTTCTGATTTCGGAAATGAAATGATATATTTTCTTCAGACAATTGACGTATACTCGATGGATTAAAGAAGACTTTAAGGAAGAACAATTGCATATAAAGGCAATCACTTACTTTTAGTGTAGACTGAATCTACATATTTTACTAAACAAAACTAAGAAAAAAATTTAATAATAACTTTGGAAACAATGGCTGATGACTATTAATCTAGGTTTAATACTCTTACTCATAAATATAGATTGTTCTAAATAAAACTAGAAGAGTCCATTTCACCCATCTAATATAGCAAGTATATCACTATTACTCCAAATTCTACATATGGAATTATTTAGCCATATTAGTCCAGGTTGTTTAAGAGGTAGTAGACTTAAACTTATGATTGTAAATAAAATTTTTCATTTCAAAAGAGTTAACTTCTTGGAGTTGGTAAAGTAGATTAAGAATAAAAACTATAACAAATTCAAGAAATTTGTAAAGTAGATTAGAAAATACCACAAAAATATGATTTTTATAATTCATTCTAATCATGGAAGAGAATATAAAATCTACTGTACCTCAAATAAAATTAAACATCACCTTTCTGCACCAAGAATAACTCGGACAAAAATGGAGTTACGGAGCATAAGAATAAGATTGTGAAATTGCTAAATTTATGATGTGGGTATCATATACTCAAATATTTTGAAGTTGAAGCGAAAAAAATTGTGTGTTACATCAATAACATAGTTCACATTTAGAAAATTATTTAAAAAACTTCATAGAAAATTCTTAAACAACAAAACTTAAAATTTTATAAATTTATATTTAAATATGTAAGTGATTTGCTCTTAAAAAGAGTGTCAGCAAACTCAACTCACATTTAAATGAGATCATATTTGTTAGCAACTAAAACTCAAACAAAGCATTTAGACTATTTAACAAAAGGAAGAACAATAATTTTAAATAAGTCAAGGTCATCAACTGAAGTATTTAAGAGATGAGTTAAAAAATGAGCTTAGAAATTTGGATATGTGATGATAAGTATTAAATCTAAAAATGATTTGCCAAAAAATAGATATATATAGAAATAGTCATCCTCTAAAATTGATTATTGGCAACATTTTAAAAGACGTTCATAATAGATATTCTCTAAGAAATGAGATTCATCAACAGTAATTATGTCTTTACTAGAACAAAAGAATGTTGATGAAACATTACTAGATGAGAAATAGATTTTTAAAATGCAAGAGGGATTAAACCAATTTAATAGAAATAATATTTAAAACTTCACACCACTGTCTGATTCCCAATGTATTATTAGAATAGCAAAATTGTAGTCATGAATAAATCTCATCTTGTGGCTAAGGGATTCAAATAAATCTAGGGCGTAAACTTTGATTAAAAATTTCGGCAGGTTCCAAGCTTAGAAGCAAATAGAATCTTGCATTTGCATCACATTGCAATTTTAAGTTGTCTAATGGATTAAGAATGTATTTTTTAGTAAGTATTGATCAAAATGTTTATATTAATCAACCTCTGAGATTTAAGAATATAGTATATTCTCACTAAATTTACAAATTAAGGAAACATCATAAAACTTAAAACAAGCATCTATAACATGGTATGATAGGAACAGTCAATTCTTACATAGAATGATTTCATCAAAAAATCAATAAACATGATCTTAATCCTTAAGAAAACTCAAACTGATT
Source organism: Gastrodia elata (assembly GCA_016760335.1). Classification (NCBI taxonomy): domain Eukaryota; kingdom Viridiplantae; phylum Streptophyta; class Magnoliopsida; order Asparagales; family Orchidaceae; genus Gastrodia; species Gastrodia elata. The sequence goes on from CM028681.1 coordinate 31,827,116, forward strand.
ATCTAGTAATACAACTTTACACAAATAATATTTTGTTTAAATCAACAAACACCAACTGATGTGAAATTTTGTCTCATGAGAAAAAAATTTGAAACAAGCTTAATTAATAATTAAATTTCTTTCTAAAATTCTATATCAAGCAAAACTCTCATGGTATTTTCATCACAAACTAAACATACAAGAGAGCTCCTTGAGTGATTTAACTTTGACAGTCATAAGCATATAGATGAACTCTTCTACTGTATTAGATCATGACCCCTCTAACAAATCTATAAATCAAAAGCTTTACCGTAATATGATAGGATCTTGCCTTATATGATAGCAAATATAACTGATATCATGTTCAGTCCCAACTTATGTGCTAAATTTCAAATTGACCTTAGAGAATCCCACCAAATTGTTATTACATGTAACTCAGATACCTTAATGGCACTCAAATTTTAGAATTGTGTTAATCTCATAGTAGGATGTCATTTAATCTTGTTTGTCTTCGTAATTCAAACTTTGTTGGGCCTAGGATGGATAGAAAGAGCACATCTAGTATTTCTAGTTTCTAAACAGTTAGCAATTTCACGATATAATTTGAAGCAAAATTCATAAGCACTATCCAATAAGAAAGTGTGATGTTTATTTGTTAGAAGCTATGTTGTCTAGGGTCTTCTAGCTGAAGTAACTACTAGATTATGATGTTAAGCTACGAAATATTCCAATCAAATGTGAAAATACTAGCAATCATTAGCCTCACTCAGCACTTACAAATAAAGCATATTATTTTAAGCTAAAAATTCTATCTCTTTCCTTTTTATTATGAACATAAGGGGTAAATATTTATAAATTTTGATATATTTCACTTGTTCAATGAGAGAACATTTTTAGTTTTCCTATAATGTGATGAAGCATCGAGAGCCTCAAAGAAATTTTAGAAGGGTGATGGATTGACCAAAGGCAAAACAAACATGAAATGGGTTGAGAATGAGCTCAAATTGGTTGAGCGACCAAGCATGCTCAGGCGCCCATTTCAGCCAAGGAAATAGAAGGACTGGCACCTAGGTGCACCTAGGCGTTCGTCTCAACCATCCAAATGTTGGGGCAGGAGCCCAAGTACGCTATAATGCCACATTATATTTTGAAGTGTTGGCAGCTCATGAATTCTACCCAAGCATTATAATGGGTCAATACCTCATTATTATAGTTGTTTGGGGATAGTTTAAAGTTAGGAATATAAATACCCATGATATTTTGGGTTTGCTTTGTAAGAAAAAAATTCCAAGGGTTGTAAGGGATCTGGCAATTGCTTGTAACTTTCTCTATTCCTAGTGAGGTTTCTTTGTAGCAGCGGCTCTGTGATTTTTCTAGCAAAAAAAAAATTCACATAAAATCTCATTCTTGTGATTGTGTTTTTAGTTTGTTTGCTTAATTTTAAGTAATTTGTTTCTTATTTTGTTTGCTCCAAGTGAAAGAAGGTTCGCTCTCTTTGTTGATTTCACACCAACTAGTATCAAAGCATGATATTTTATTCATTATTCGAGTGGGAGCAACGGGAGATAATACGACATACAAGATTAAGAAATTTAATGGCACCAACTTTGCTTTTTGGAAAATACAAATAGAGGATATTTTTTAACAAAAAAAACAACATCATCCACTAGAGGAGTTGAAGAGATGCCAGATTCCATGAGTGACAAAGATGGCAGGTTTTTCAAAAAACTTCTCTAAGCCTAATCTGAGTCTTTTTAGCCTCCTTTGTAGCCTTCAATATTTCAAGTAAGAAGATCATCGTAAATCTAATGAATGCACTAACGAGAATGTACATGAAGCCCCTGACATCAAACAATATATTCTTAATAAAGAAATTTCAATATGAAGATGATAGAATGCAGCTCGATGACAAAGCACTTAAAAAACTTCAACACCATAATAGCAGACCAGCTATGCTCGAACAATATCAAATTTGATGGCGAGGTCAGAGCATTGTTATTACTATCTTCTTTGCTAAAAAGTTGGGACAATTTGGTAACATCATAAGTAATTCTTTCAAGAGTACAAAATTGAAGTTTGATGATATTATTGGGCTAATTTTGAACAAGGGAATTTGGAGAAAATCAAATGGTGAAACATCAACTTCGGCATTAAACATTCAAAGCAGAGGATGAAACATAAATTGGAACTTGAACCAGATCTAAGTGAAGGAGAAGAAAATCAAGTCAAAAGGCAAGATTGAGTGTTCGAACTATGAAAAGAATGGTCATCTATACAAGGATTGTACAGCCCCAAAAAAATTAGACAAACAAATCAAAGCAACTTAGTGAATGACACATCCAATGAGCTCTAGGACACCTTGGTACAATCCCTCATCAATACTAAATCATGGGTAGTGAACTCAGATGTGTCGTTTCATACTACTCCTAACAAAGGCATGTTGAAAAATTATATTACAAGTGATATGGAAAATGTGCACTTGGGAGATAACAAGGGGTGCAAACATTGTTTGCAAAGGTGTAATGACTCAATGTCATTACTTTGCAAATTAGGTCAAAATCCCGACTCTAATATCAGGATCCCAGGGAACTTCAAATTATGACAAACAAAAATACCTTTAGATGAGAATAAATTTTAGATCAAAGTGCCTAATGTAACAATCTTAATATTGTTACCCATTAATTAATTGCTAAATTACCTTAATTCCTTTTCTAATACTCTTATAATAGTGTTAAGAGTCACCATCTCACCTTTCGTACAATTTGGAAATCATTTAAGACTTTCTAATATTTCTTGATTTTCTGATAATTCAAATAATGCCTATTTTATTTAGAGCTCAAAATCAAAATCGGAGTCTACCATTGGACTCATCACCCCCAAATTAGCCAAAGATGATATTTTGGGAGTGTTTGGAAGTCGTCGAATATTCCCTGATTATTTTAATAATATTTAAATACTCAGAAAATCAAAATAATTAAATTGACCTCCGATCAAAAATCCGATTGCATTTTTGAGTTCCTCACCCCTCAATTAGATAAGGGTGAATTTTTGGGATTTTTCAAAGTCTATTTGAATATTTAATTTTGAGTATTAAATAAGTATAATTAATTAATTAAATAAAGTAAATAAAATAAATAATATATATTTATTAATTATAAATCCAACGACCGAATAATCGAAACCGCGCGGATCAGCTGCGAGGAACCGAGCACGGGACAGCAATCCCGTGCCATCCTAATCGTTCCACCTTCTCGAAGGAGGATCAGACGATCAAGGAGTATCCCGCTCTGCGAGAGCTGATCTAGCCATTCGATCGTTCGATCAAACGAACGACCCATACATCATCCCGCCTCGTCAGCCAGACTGCCCAAGTGCAATCGGCCGTAGCACGATCTGACAGGCCAACTTCTCCCAGCCTACATTAGACCCCCCAAATCATTCCTAACCGTTTGCTGAATCATTTGAGACCTTCACCTGGAGCTGGGAGCTGTGGAATCGACCTCAAGAGCCGGAGGCGAACTTCGCCGGAGGCGGAACCTTCGAAGCCGTCCAGGTATTGATCCAACCATTAACTCCTTAATTGGTTTCGGTGATTGTTATTCCAAGCCTCCTTGAGTCGATCCAGATTGAGATCGGGCTCGATCTAGTCCGATCGAGCCTGGATCTTGCTTTTCGTCCACAGTAGAGCGGCGGAAATGCCCGGGTCCATCCCTTTCGACCTAGGGCATCATCCAGTCGGCGCCACCGTCGACCCCACTGCATGATTCTTGGTCCGTTGGGTCGGCCTTGACGAGACCTTCACGCCGGTGGGCGGGTCTCGTCATGGGACCTCCGGAGTCGGCCGGGATCTCAAATCCTAGCCGTGCTCCCTCGGCCCTCTTTCGGGACGAAGCAGTCTGAACAGCGCGTGTATTCGGTCCGAATCTCTGCGTTGGACCGGACCGATTCGATCGTTGGAACGTGGGTCAGCGGATAATTTCCGCTGAGGGTCCCGCGTTGACATGCGGCCACCGCGGGGTTCGACGCTTGCCGAGACGGCTCCGTGGTTTTCCGCGCTCATACCGTTTTCTGTGTCATGGAAATTAGTGCCGAGCAGTTAATTTAATTACTAATGATTGTTTTAATTAACTGTTATGCATTTAATTAATTGTTAATAAATTCAATTTTCATTTAATCGTAACTTTAGAAATACTTAACCAAATAACACGAATTTATATATCATTTCGATCAGAAAAATGAGACAAAAATAATGACAATTTAATTTAGGATTTGAATCCTAATTTTCTTAATGACTTTTTAACCCTAATTAGGAGTCCCCCAAACCCTAAAATTTCAATATTGTTCAATTTTAACCTGCTTAGTATTATTCTTCTCCTTATGATATGAAGATTCCATACTTATGTATATTATTTCCATTAAACAACAATTGGTGATTTTAAGTTTTTAACTCCTCAAATTGGGTAAATTTGCTATTTCTTAGTCTCTAAATTATGCATATTTTAAATATTTAAACCTTAGGACAGCAAACATGTCACATCATTTTCTTCCCATGTCAATTTTAATTACATCATTTGAACTTAATTTTCATAAATTAGATGCTTATGTAATTAGTAAAAATACTTGATTTGATTTTTTAACCTTAGGAAAAATACTATAGAATTTGTTTATAGCTTATTTCTCTAGTGATAATTAGAGCTAGTTAATGCACCCGATTAGTGTAGTTAACCATATTGCAAGTGTGATTATAATTTATGAATCTATTAGGATTAATTCTTAGTAATTGGATTGAATCCTTGTTCACTTCGCATTTAATTTTTAATTCCTTATTTAAGTTCTTTAGGAATTTGAAGTAGGAGTCCTTAGCTCATTAGTATAGTTAAGAAATAATATAGATTCTTTTAACCTACAACCTATAATAAACATAGAGCTTGTAGCTTACATTCCTTTTTTTCCAATATATTTAAATTTCTACTTACTTGATCTTAACTAGATTAGTGATTAATTTGGGTAGAATCTTCCCATTATAACCTAGTTAGATGAGTTTAGTATGTAGTATTTTAATTTCCAATTTTTTCAAATATCGTAATTCCTTAACCTTATATTTTCGTAACTAGTTTCCTATGCCTTGATTTTTATAATCTATTTCAATCAAGTGGTTTAGAATAAGAATAGAACTAGTTTCATTTAGTATTATAATACTTGTAATTATCTTGTCATTCCATAAATCAAATTAAACTATTATTTTCCAAAATTCTAATAACTTATATCACTACTTACAATTGACTTGAGATCAATATCTCTAAGTCAATTGAGAGTTCAATTAACTCCAAATATTAAGTAGATCATTAAAATTAGATAACTTTGAATGTCACATAGTTTACAATTATTTGAAATTCCTTGAATGATTGCTTAGCTTTGAGTCTATTCCTTTGAACATAAATACAACATTTGTGCATAAATAAAACTTTCATAAAACTATAAGGATTTTTATATTGATGGATAGCCAAGGGCAGGCTAAATAGGAGGTATAAGGTGACCTCACATTCTTAGAGGATGAATGTAAGTATTTATTTTCTTTGAAACCCCGCTTTCCTTTGCTTTTTAGGCAGATGTGCTTAACTCCTTGCTTCATTTTGTATGTGCCTGCAAAATGAGTATATTCATAAAATGCCTTTAATTAATAAAATATGAGTTCTTTTACAATCTTATTGATTGTAAAATCTCATCATAGATTTTTAGCTATATTACTTTTCATAGTCCTATACTATGTATATTTTAGACCAAGAGGCTAAGATTTTCCTTCAATTACTATGCTTTGCACTTTTATTTCAATACTATACTTTATTTGTTTACAGTTCATATTAAATGCAGTGTGTTATTTTAATTTCAATTAAATATTTCACTGCTTTACTTTTCTTTACTTAGCATAATTTTTATTAAATATATTCATATTTTCATTTCATTTAATTTCAAATGTAATTTAGTAATTTCTAGCTTTACTTAGGATAATTTTCCCTTACCTTTTTTATTGCAGGCCAGAACGATTATACTTGTGAGTTCTTTTACATCTCTTCATTTTCCATTGTTCTTCTTTACAATTACATTTACTTCCTTTCCATACTTGAATGCTTTTAAATGCTCTGTTGCTTAGTTTAATTGTAAATTAGCTTGTGATATCCAATTAAACTTATAAATAATCAGTCAATCTTAAATTGTGCTTAAACTGTTTAGTCTAACTACTCTTTTTCTTTTCTTGGCTTTGTCCTACCATATTTAAATACCAAAATATCAGGAGCAGTATAATACAAGTGGAGCTGAACCTAGTGCTTGAAGAATTTATAAAATCTACTTCCGTAAATTTTCTTGCTTCTACTACTTGTGAGAGAGTGAACTTTTATTATTACTCTTTAAATTTTAAGTTTATAATAATCTAATTTCTGCATTTATTTTTACTTATTTTGTGATGGTTTCATTTTCATATATAAATGCTTAGTTTGGATAAATGGATGAATGAATATGTATCTCTTTCTTACATATAAATTCCATTTTTACATGTGATTATTTTCTCTTACTTCTACTTGCAAATACTTTTTACTTACATATATTTGCAATTACCTCTATTCATATACTTTCCTTCTTCTACTTCTCCCATCTTAACTTAACACCCTCACAAAGATTCGTGACCACACAGCATTTAGTATTGGGTTAGCTTCGTTCTAATTCAATATTAATTATTATGGTGACGCTCCAATGTTGGATTGAGTTCCTATTCAATATTGGGGTCGTTACACCTAGTTTGGAAGAAATCCGGATAACAGAAACTCCCATTTTATTTTTCTGAGCTTTTAAATTTAATAAATCAAGAACATTAAAATACATGTTCAAATTTATCAATTTTCATGTCATTATATTAAGAATATTATTTAAAAGTTGATTGAAAAGTTTCATAAATTTTGGAGAACCAGTTTGATCTCAATTAATTTTCAAAGTTCAAAACTTCAGAAATTAATTAAAAATAAAATATTGCTTTGAATTGAAAATTAATGACGTGAGTGTGTTATTTGCAACATAACACGCGTTTCATTATTTTTGGACGTAAAACAGCAAAAAATTACGAAAAATTTAACTTTAAGTAATTATTTAGAAAAATCTTAAGGAATTTTCATCGCCCTCCCGATTCCTGATCGGTCCGATCAGGAGGCGGAAGGTTCCGCCATGAGAGTCCCACCTAGAGACTCTTCCTCTCCCCCCCTTCTTCCTTTACTTAAACCCTCTACCTTCCTTTTTCCCTACAAACTCCCTCACCTTCCCCACAATAGCAGCAACTCATCCCCCTTCCCCACAAGTCAGCTCTCCTCCTCAACCCCCTCACCCTGCAGCCAACCACCAACCCCGGTAGCCACCCTGGCCACCCCATTCGAACTCTCCAAACCATCCAGCCCCCTCTCCAGCCTCCCCACTTCGGCAACTCCTTCGACTTCTCTAACCAAGGTGAGAGGAAAAGGAAAAGAGAAGGAAATTGAGAAGAAGAAAAAAAAGGAAAGAAATGGAGGAGAAATTTTGCTAATACTATTATTTAATATTCCTTATTGTACAAATATTAGTCATACACATTACTATTGTTTTCATTAATTAATAATGAGAATAGTACAAATATTATAAAATGACTATTACTTCCATTCAGACATTTTTCATTCTAACATTTTATTATTATTATTATTATTTGTAATTTAATTCCAATCATTTCCATTGCCTTTTACTTTCATATATTATTATTATTATCATTAAATGAAGATAATAATAATGCTAACCTAATATAAAAGTGAAAGAAAAATAGAATGAAAAAGAAGATAATAATTACTCCTAAAATTATTAGCTAAAAACTAATTTAAAATATCCAAATCTAAATGCAAATCCAAAATTGAACTATCAAACTTTGAATCTTAAAAAATAAAGGTACCCAGTACATAACATATATTACTTTTTTATAATTTACTGTTGCTTAGCTTCGCTTTTTCGCTTTAAGCCAAAAATCTATATTGACGCTTGGTTGATTGTTCGGAACCAACGTAACATTCTTGGTTAGCTACTGGAAAAATAACATCAATAGCATTCGTGATTATTACTGAAAAATAACATCAGTAATAATCGTGGTTAATCACTAGAAAAATGACATCAGTGACGTTCGTGGGGTATTGGAAAATGACATCAGTAATATTCATGATTTGCTGGAAAAATGACATCAGCAACATTCGTGTGTTACTGAAAAAATGACATCAGCAACATTCGTGGGTTACTGAAAAAATGACACCAGTAACATTCGTGGTAGATCACTAGAAAAATGACCTCAATAACCTACATTTTGTAATAACGCTTATTGCAGATTTCTTTTGCACTATTTTCTTAATATTCCTGCATTTGATTAAATCCTTATATCTGCTAATCGCATCTCTGCTTTTATAAAAATGTAACATATTTTGTTTACTGTGCTACTTAGAGTATTCTCTAATTACTAAAAATTCTAATTCTGGTATTGTTTTATGTACAATACCAGGTCAGGTACTTCTGGGGGAGCTTGAACAAGAACTTTAAAACTTAAATAATCAAATTACCGATGGATCTACGGCACTGTTCTACTTTTACTTTTATTTTTATTTTATTTTTTGTCTCAGTTCATCTTTTATGAACTTTGTAAAGAGGAACATTAGAAATTTTTGTAATATAAAATACTAAATGAATGAGAAATCTCTTGGCATTTGTATGTGTACCTCTTTTCTTTCAAATTGCTCAATATGATTCTGCGATATGTGAACACCTGAATGTTAGGATAGTTTCCGCTGAGCCGGCATCGGGCTATCACAAAAGGTGGCAAGATATCTAACTGCCAAATGGCTCCATGTGTCAGCTAAAAGATGTTCGACATGAACAATGCCTAAAGAGGAACCTAGTATTGATTAGTTAACTAGCTCAAGCTGAGTACAACACTACTTTCATAGGGGACTCATGAAAAATTACCAAAGAAGCATTAATTGTTGCTAGAGAGAACATTGAAGGAACTTTGTCTATAATCAACAATGTCAAACTCTTCAACAAGTGCAAAGAACTCTAAACCCGTGGCATAAGAGACTCAAGCAAATAAGTGAGAGATGATTGAAATTGCTCCTCTCATAAAGTAAACTTTCTGGCTTAAAGTTTACTGGATTTAACTTGTGTAAAGATTATGTGTTAGAAAAGCAAAGGAATGTCAATTTCTCAAAAGGTATAAAAGCCTAAGTCTCAAAAGCAAAAGCCAGTGCACACAGATGTATGGGGCCTAATTCTAGTTTTTGTCAATTGGAAGCCCCACATATTTTGTTACTTCTAGAGATGACCACTCGATCAAGGTTTAAATTAACTTGCTCAAATGCAAGTCAAGTGTATTTGAAGTATTCAAAAAGTGGCTAGCTTTGATAGAGAGAAAAACTGGTCTCAAGCTAAACTACTAAATATTCAACAATGACGAAGTATATTAATATCAAGACTTCAATGAATTTTGCGCTTCAAGGGAATCAAAAGGGACTTCACTATCCTGAGAACACAACAAAATAGTGTTGTAGAAAAGATGAATAGAACGATCACAAAACATACCAGAAACATGAGAATATATGCATGATTGCTCAAACAATTTTGGGTAGATGTAGTGAACACTACAGTTTATATGATCAATCGATGCCCATTAGTAATGCTAAATGAAGGACTGCCTAAAGAAAGATGGAGCGAAAAGAAGGAAGATTTGCATCAGCTTAAGTATTTGGTTGCTCTTCATATATTCACATAAATATGGGGTCTCACATCAAATTGAACCTAGAAGTAATCAAATGCACCTTTAGTCAATATGGCTCAAAAGGGTTCGAGTACATATTCTGAAACTGCTACGATCATTAGTAACAGAAATGTAATGTTCAATGAAGAAGAAATGTACATAGATAGAAAATTGAAAGAAAAGTGCTTTCGTGACACAAAGTCAATACATAGAAGTTCAAGGCACTAGTAAACCTAAAGATTAAGAAGATTTAAGCTAAACCTCATACACCGATGGTGGAGTTGAGATGATTTTCCAAAACTCCAAGAGCTCCAAATGGGTACTCGAATTTGTTAAATCAATAAACATATTCAATGGTGAGCCAAAAAAGCTTAGAAGAAAAAATTTAAGTAGAGGACTCAAGTGGACACTTGTGATGCATGAGAAGGTGCAATAATTAGCATCAAATTAGACTTGAAATCTGATAAAGCTACCCACTGGAAAAGAAATCTAAAGCAAATGGGTTTACATGCGGAAGCAAATATATGATGACAACTAATGCTAAAAGGTGTGATTTGTAGTGAAGGCTTTCAACTAAAAGAAGTTAACTATATGGGAATTTTATCTCTGGTAGTCTAAATGGCTACTACTAGATATGTACTAAGCCAAGTAGCTATAGAGGGTCACCACCTAGAACAAATAGACTTTAAAAAGACATTTCTCCATGGAGAGCTGAAGGAGTACATCTACATGCTACAATCGGTTTGGTACAAAGTATGAGAAAATAGAATCTTGTGTGCAAACTCAAAAAGAGTTTTATATGGACTAAAACAGGTATCAATATAGCAATACAAGAGATTTGGTGAGTTCATGATGGAGAACGAGCATACCAAATGTCAGAAAAACCATTGTATTTTATAAGACAATTTGATAATCACTATATAGTATTAGTATTATATGTAAATGATATGTTATTTGCAAGATCAGATATGGACATATTCTGAACCTAAAGAAATAACTATTAAAAATATTTGAGATGAAAAATTCAGCCAAGACAGAATTTTGGGGTGAAGATCCTAACACTAAGCCAGCAGGATGACCAACAAAAGTTCAGCATGGACACAAGAAAGTCGATAAACACACCACCGGAGAGTCAATTCCACATTTTCAAGGAACAATCACCAAAAAATGATGAAAAGCAAGAGCAAACGGATGATACTCCATATGCCTCGACAATTAGGAGCTTGATGTATGCAATGATATGCACAAATAGCACACGAAGTGATAGCAGGTACATGGATAATCTAAAAAAAAATGTGTTGCGAAGCAATAAAGTGAATTTTCAGATATTTGAGAGGAACTATAAGCAAAGCTCTATGTTTTAGAGGATCTAAAGAAGAGTTACAAAGAATTGCAACGTTAACTTAGTTGAACATGTGAATAATAATAGGGGTACAATATAGTACATCTTCACCATGGGAGGCACTACAATGAGCCGCATCTCAAAATTATAATAAATAAAAGCATTTTTAACCAAAAAAGCAAAAAATATTGCCATCACAGAAGTAAACAAATAGATTATATGACTGTAAAGTTTCATGGCAGAGCTACGCAAGAGGCAAGAGAATAACAAGCTACATATTGATAGTTAAATTGCAATTCATCCAATAAAATTGATGTGGTTGTTTTTATATATTTAATGTAAATTTAATAATATAAGATTACTATAAAATAAATTGATAAATCATCCAATAAAATCATGTGTGGTTGTGTTTATATATTGAGTGAAAAAATTTGCAAGTAAAATAAATGATGCGCAACTATTTTTTTTGGTGCAGTTGTGTTTATATATTGAGTGCAAATTTGATAATATAAAATTACTAAAAAAAAACTGATAAATCATCCAATAAAATTGAATCATCCCATAACTAATAACAACGGGTAAAGTGATATCCAGCGGCAATCTAAGACAAGGCCAGCAAATGCCAACAAATCCAACATTGAACAGGCACTTGATCTGGTTCTAAAATGGACAATCTGGGTGCTAGTATAGGCCAGCGAATCCTCGAACTAGCAATAGCGTGAATCAATGAATGTTGCACTTGATCTAGTTTTGGCATGCATGATCTAAGCCATGGCAAGCCTCATGCCAACGACAATAAAGGTTGGTGAACTTCCAAGATGGCCAGCGTTGGCAGGGGAACGACAGAAGTAGTTAGCATAGGCCTAGGATGGCTGATAGGTGCGACTTTGGTGAGCTAGTTTCCGTGCAAGTTCACTTTTTCTTGGCACTACACAGAATTATTAAACCATTCAAATTGAGTGTATAGAAATTATATGGAAATAGGGGTTTTGAGGGACTTTTAATCTCTCAAAATTTACTTAATATTCAAAATGCAACAAGTCAAATGCATATATTTTATGATTACTAGTGTTTTTACTTTACAATCAAAATCCAATAAACCAATTGGCCCTTATATAGAAAAAAAATACAATGTATGTTTCTTTACTCATAAATTTTGGGTGATAGTATACTAACTAATAAGATATGCAAGAAAGATAAACATAAAAGGTGTTATCTTAATATCTCTTCATGCTAATGTTAACAAAAACGATATGTACTAACTCAGTATCGATTGGCACATGTAAATATAGTTTTTGCATCAAAATTCAAACAAAATAATGCAGGTTATGCTAAATTAATAATTTAATTTAATTAAAATTTGATATATAGCATTACAAATTTTGGTACTTGAACAAAAAAATTTTAATAATCCAGAAAAATTATGTAAAAATGCTTAATATACTTTTTTTGCACTTAAATATTGTGAATTTTACTGTACATTTAAAGAAATTAATAATTTTAACAATATACAAATTAACTAACAGAGATGTGACCCTATAGTGAGTGTCGCATCTTTTTCAAGAAGGATCGCTTATGAATAAAAATAATAGCTTTCTTGTATCTCCTGTGCACCAACTAAGCAATATTTAGTACAAATCACAGAATGATACCATCTTTCATCAGGGCATTGTCTATATGGTACCATGTGTATGGATGAGATCAATCCATACAAAACATGGTGAAATAGCTTCATTCCATTCAAAATTATAAAATTAGGGGAAATGTTTTTGAAGCAGCATCTAGTTTAATAAATAAATTATTCAGCCAATTCATGATCATGTCTTTGATGTCATTAACATTGAAGCATATGTTACTAATGTAGAATTTGGCAATCTATAAATAAAGAGAAAATGAAATCATAAAAATTGCAAGAGAGAAACTTGTTTGAGAACAATTTTTTAACCAACAAGGAAAGATGTCCACAAAATTCTAAGAAATAAGAAATTAAGCATTATCTCTTAAATTAGATCAAGTAAATTGTCTTGCAATCATCGACATTCAATAAGATTAACTTAATCACCAAAACAAATAATATTGTAGAAATTAACACAAATAAACAAAGCTTAGTGTTATCACAATATTATTACAAGCTCTGAAGTCATTACAAACTATATAAAGATAGTTTTAAAAAAAGAACATTTTCAAAAAAAAATTCACATTTGGCTCATTTTTTTACAATCACAAGTATCAGAGAAAAAAAAAGATGTGTGAAAGAAATACAGTTCACTAAGAAGATGGCCAACATGAATTAATGAAGGCTGGCCTGTATAATCCGCACTGAGGCATTGGAGAGCAATGAATGAAAACTTATGGAGTTGGTATAGCTGGTTTGCAGCGAATGGGATGTTAAAAATAGAGTGCGCATAGTTCTTCACATGTTGAGATATCTGATTGCAGTGAATATGAGATTATAGAGTTAGCATTTCTTCATCTGAGAAGATCTCAAAAATGATTCAACCAGGGTTTGAATGTGAAGAGCATGCAGCAGGGTTAGGGGTTGATTGGTTTTATGTTATCCTATTACTATATTATGTTATCTTCTAATAACATAAGGATCACAGTATTTTGCTGCACGTTATCTTATCTGCAATCATTTTTTATTCATGAAATTGTCACTCTTCCCTATTGTTGAGATAGCGCCAGAAATCCGACATTATTTCAATAACAGTCAATCTCTGCATCCCCTTCTTCACTAAAATATTCTTTTAGGCAGGCATACTAACCGATTATTTTAAAATAAATTATGAACAAGAAAATTAAAAAAGAATAAATTTATCCAGGCATAATATATCAAATGAATCAAGCATACAGCATACGTCTTCAAAGTCACCAGCTGACATAGGGGGCAAAGCCGAGGATGTGTATCAGAACACATGCGAGGGTATAAAGCAAAATAATTCTACTAGGAATTCAAAATTTCCTCCCAGTGAGCGCTACATTGCATACCTGAGAGCCTCGGCTAGTAGCATGTCCCAATCCAAATCCTCTGGATCCCCCAAACACCATTGAAAATCCGGCTTGGAAATCTCGGGAAACTCCACGAGATACTCATACAAAACCCTCCGAAGTTTCGTTCTAATCGTCTTCGCGCTATACTCCAACTTATCAGATGCAACCCAAACCGGAACAACATTATGCGCGTCCACCTCATAAACCGCCACACCCTCTCCAAGCACCTCACAAATCTCCGACTTCCATTTCCGCACAGATCGAAGCGGCGAAAAATCCGTAACTAGCGCAGAGGCGCCGCATTGGCGGAGGAATTTGGGAATAGTATCGACGGCGTCTCCCCGTAAGAGGAAGAAGGGGATTCCGAGGTGGCGCAGGCGGTGGCGGAGGAGATTGAGTCCGCGGAGCATGAATCCAAGCTGGCGAGCGTGAGCGCCGAGGAAACGGTGGAAGAGATTGAAGGCGACGGCGATGGGAGCGGATGAGCGGTTTTGCGAGCTGGATGGCGTGGATTAAGGCCCAATTGTCGCGGGAACGTTGGTCGCGGAACATCCAGTAGACTATGGGTCCTGCTCGAGACCCGGCCAAAGGAGTTTTGGAGGAATTCAGAAGGTGAATGCGGCCGGGATGAACGGCGGCGGCGGCCATGGATTGTAAGGGCAAGGGAGGGAGGGGTGGGGCTGAAGTAATAGTAGTGTGGCGTTTTGAAATAGAGATTTAGAAATAGGTTATATGCCTAACCTGTAACCGACGAAAACTCATCTACGTGGCGATGTGACGATGACGTGGACATTCAAGGTGGCGATGACGCGTCTATGTGAATATGAAATAAAAATCCGTGGTTCTTGTCCTCAGCCAGATACGGTGATATTCTAGGGTTAGCCGATACGGAGAAAATAAATCCCGCATCCTCTTCGTTCCTCTCCTCGGCCAGATAGAGGGAGGCGACGAATCCCTGGCGCACGCTTACCTTCGATTCCTCTCCCGACGGGCGCCGCCGTGCTTCGATTCCTCGGACGCCGTATTCCTTCAATTAATCTCCCGTCGGGCGTGGCGTTGTAGCAGTTATTGACCGAGATAGAGGGGGGCGACCATACTAATACAAATATTTTTCTCTGAATAGTCAGTAAAAGACGATCTTTGAACAACACAAATGACCTCAGAAGGTTCAATGCTTTTTTTAATTGAATAAATATAATTATTTTCATCAAATTAATATTATATCTTGTATTGTGTGGAAAATAGTTGATATGAAATTAAACACAATGACACAAATATTGAAAAGACTTCTAATATAGAGAAAAGTTCGTTGAGTGTATGTTTTCATGTTCACATAGTTTAAAGTTCTATTTTGGTCTTATGAGTTTATTTTAAAACTTTCAATTGTTTGTAGGGTTATGCAAATATCAACATTGATTTTGAAAAAATTTGATTGTACTGAAGATGCGGAAAATTAGCTAATTGTAAGAATGATATTTGAGTCATGAAAAATTATTTGTTTTTTATAAGAAATATGTAAGCAAACAGGATTTTGAAAAGTTGTTATTAAATCTTGGTTACTGGTGGAATTTGTTGGCAAGTAGATCTTAAATATTGTAAAGGTGATATTTGTTCAACATCATGGCAAACAAGCCTTACGAAACTAACTATTAAAATTGATTGTCCATTTAAGGTGATAGCTAAGTGATGGCAGAGGAAATATTTAAAGGTATCAAATGTAGTTATTGGCCACAATCACCAACTCAGTTCATTGAATGTTAGATTTTTCAAATGCAACAGAAGTCTGCCTTTGCATATTAAGCGACAATTAGAATTGAATGATGAATTTGGAATTCGCTTGTATGACTCCTTCAGATCTTTTGTCGTTGAAGGAGGGGGCACCAAAACATTACGTTTTGACATAAGGATTGCCGCAATTATGTTGAAAAGTAAAGGAGAATCCTTATAAATAATGGTGATGTTGTAGCACTTTCATAATACTTTGTACATATGTAGAAAAATATTTTTGGTAGATGTTGGAGAAAAATATCAGGTTAGAAATATTTTTGAGTAGATTCACAATGAAGATCTACATACAAATTTTTTTGGTGATGTCATTACATTTTTTCTACGATTTATTTGACAAATAAGTACGACATGTCATTTGCATAATTTATAAGTATGAACCATCATGGACAGTATTTTATTTGGTTGTAGTTTGCTTAATAATGAGACAATTGAAAATTATTTCTGGCTATTCGAGATTTAGCTTGCTTGCATGAAAGAAAAAACATCTGATTCAATTATAATTGATCAATGTGCCTCTATTAAGAATGTGGTTTCCATTATTTTTCCAAATAGTTGGTAGATGCTATGCCTATGACACATCACACGATAATTGCCTGAAAATTTAAATAGTCTACAGAGTTATAAATCTATTAAGAATGATATCAAAATGCTAGTTTATGAATAATTAAGCATTGATTATTTTGAGAAATCATGGAGTGGCAAACTCATCACTTACAATCTTAAAAGCATAAGGGTTGAGCTTCTTATTTGAACTATGTCATTTATGGGTGCCAGTATATCTTAAAGACACATTTTGGGCTGGCATGTCTACAATACAACGAAGCGAGAGTATGAACTCTTTCTTTGATGGGTATATTAATTCTAAGAGTATGAACACATCTTCAAATGTACATATACTAAAGTATAAATACATATATCAATTCTTGTGTTCATAATATATACATACACTCAAACATAAATGCATGCTTAAATACTTGTATGCTTCATTCCCATCTCAGCTTGCTCATCAAGCCTAGCTTGCCCTCAGCTGTATTATACTGGGTTGTGTAAACATATGGGATCTTTGCCTATGAAACATTTGAGGCGATAACTCAAAAGTTTGGGTTAACGCGTGATGTACATTCCTACAATTCTCTCATAAGTGCATTTGGAAGAGCTAAAAAGGTAGCTTATTTCAAAAATATTTCCCTGGTTGGTCAGCTTAATATACCATTCACTAATAATTTTGAAAGAAATAGATTAAAAAGACTGCTAAAGAGTGTCTTGTTATTTAAAGAGAAACTATTATGTTTGAATCATTATTTGGAATTATGCATGTTTATGGTGAGGTGTGCATGATTGTGCATGTGGATATGTATTGGGTAGAAACATTCTTATAATTGTTTCTTACCTTTCAATTATCAAACTTGAGGTATATAGTTTGAAGCAAGTATTTTAGGTGTGGTATGACAAACATAGCATATTTTTTACAAATAATAGTTTTTACTAGAAGTTCAGTAGATACTACTATTATTTGTAGGAAAGCCCCAGTAAAACTTTTCATATTTAAATCTACATAGATAGTATATTGTTTAGTTTCATTAGCAACACTTGATATTAGGAATCTAGTTCACTCTCAAGTATAAAAAAATAAGCTTAATGAAAGAACTAAATTTCTTTATAAAGTTTACAAGCCAAACACAATAAATGTAGCATTTTTATTCACAAACAAGACACATTAAAGATTTTCCTAAGAATTTTAAGTTAATAATAGTAAACCCATAGACACGCACTTTAATTTAACCATAACCTTGGACACCTCACCCAGATGCAAACCCGTAGATAAAAAATATCATAGCAATATGATAGGATTATTGCTTTATCTAACAAAAGTAGACCTGACATCATATTTAATGTTTGCTTATGTGCTAGTTTTCAAACTGACTTAAGGGAACTCACTTGGCAATACTTAGTTATTCTTCAGTGTATCTCTAAATATTTTAATGGCACCATAAGCTGAGGACTCTAATATCTAAATGTATTTTTAAATTTTTCACCCCAAATTAGTTATAGGTGAATTTTTTGGAATTTTTGGAGGTTATTTAAGCTTAAATTAGATTTATTTAAATTAAGGTATTTAAATTAATTAATTAATTAAAATTTAATTAATTTTAACAATCGGCTACAAAGAGTCAGTGGAAATTGTAGTCGTTCCATGTTTTGTAACCCTGGATCGGACAGTTCTCGTTCGCCTTCGTTCAAATCCTTCGACGGCCGTTAGATTAGCGTTAGACACATCAGAGTCGTCCCGCTCTCCCTCTCGATCAATTTGATGGCTGGGACATTTCTGCCCAATGTAGGGCTTCGTCCCCATGCATTCATGCATAGACTGGTCCCCCCGACAGCCAACGACTTGAAGGCCATGGTTTCTTGGGTTTGCCCTCGACAGGTCAGCCCGATGCCTAGGTGAAGTCTTAGGTCAGCCATTAATGGTTAGCCCGAGCTTCCTTTGAGCTCCTAGGCTATAAATAGCATGGGAATGTTGAGAACAATATCTCTATGAAACTCCTAAGCCTTTGAGGATTGGAGAATGCGTTGACTGTTACCAAGCATGTCAAAAAATCACAAAATCACAAGACAAAAAATCGTAGCACATATAATCATCCAAACATAAAGATATGCATGGAAAACCCAAGAATGGGAAAAATTACGGAACCACCAACGAGAAAATTCACTATGAAAACTTTAAAGGTTACAGAGTTACAAGAGCTATATCACCTCAGCACAAGAGTTAAGCTCTACTCCAGAATGGAGAGGAGGAATAAAGGCTATCACTTAGAGTTGCTTTACCACCTTGCAAGACTTACCTTGGACAGCAGCTATGGGGCCCCCGTACTGACAATAAGGAAGTATGGTGCTTCACTGTGGCAAATCCCCAACTTAAGTAAAGTTAGGTAAACCCAACTTGCCTTAAGGCAAGGACTTGTCACCAAGTGCTATAACATTCATCAATATAAATATCAAAGTGGTGGAAACAATATAAAATAGAGTAACATCCACAAGCATACATAGTAGGAAAAGAAAATGCAATATAGTAACTCATCACAATGCAGAATGTAAAGAACATCCAAAAAGTTAATTATTACAAACTGAAATGAATAACTGAAAATGAAAGACTCTCGTCCTCACTGGAATCAACAAGACAAAACTAGCTAGACAGCAGCTGGAAGGTCCTCCTCCTGAACTGGCTCCTCCTCAGCGACACTGCCCACAAACACCTCTGAATTTGACATTTGTTGGTATCACAAATGCCAGGGCCCCAGCCAACAAAATAAAAAGGTTACAGTTAGACAATTGTCTAAGTACATTTTAGGTTATTTAAATAAACTGAATATTAAAGGATATCACATTTAATTTAACTACACATGCAAGCAGTAAATGGTGCAACAAGCTATGAAAGAAATGGAATACTATAAACTATCTAATTATAGCATGCAACATGTATGTGAAGTAACATACAAAATACTAAATAAGCAAGGTAAGGCTAAAAGCAAAAATAACTGCAACTGCTAAATAAATATGATCCTAACATGATTATGATCGAAGTAAAACATACTAAGTATAAAAGAACACAAGCACTGAATATGATAAAATTCTAGCATCCTAAACATGTCATTTATACATATATCTAAGCCATAAAATATACATACAACATGCAGATTAATATGGAAAGAAAGACCACTGAGACAAGTGGCAAAAGCAAAACAAAATATAAAGCCACTGAGACATGTGGCAAAGCGAGCAAACACTGAAAATAAGACCACTGAAGCATGTGGTAAAGCAAATCAGAAAATAAAACAATTCAGCTAAAGTAGTAATAAGCCTAAGTCCTAGTACTGCCATACCAGCCAATAGGCCATACAGGGCCTCCAATATCAATCCATCAATCCCCAGTCTAGCCATCCAAATATGCTAGGTCTGAGTCCAATCTATACAATACTACTATTAAAGAGGCAGACTAAGCTAGGTCATATTCTACTAACTACAAACAAACAAAATTGAATGATATGCAATTCAAATACTAACTTAGGATGTATCATCCATATCCTAAGTTTTTTCCTATTATGCTCAAGGGTTAAAGCTCAAAATCCAAGGTATGCAAAGCAATCTAGTCAAAGTAAGCAAGAGACTCGATCTAGACTTATGTGATATATGTTGTTGTTTAATTACCAAATCTAACTACTCTGAGAAGGTACAAGCTTAGGATCTCCAATATCCAGCTATCGAGTAGAATCTCAGATTTACGTCCTTAAAGTTAAATATTAGAACTTAACAAGTTCTAATCAAAAATCATGTGATGACTATATAGTTTAAATGAGCAAATCAACGAACCTGATTTTATGAATATTTTACTCTCTTACCCAAATCTTGATCAAATAAATCAAGATTTAAGAATTTAGAACTTAAACCCTATGTTGAGTTCAAATTCCAAATCCAAGGTGATACTAAAATAGGATTTAGGTTTCTCACTTAATACCCAAATCTGAAGGTAAAGAATCCTATAAGTTAAAAGATTCAGGAAACTAAGATCTTTAGTGAAAGATCATTCTACTGATTATAAGATAAAATAATCAATTAAGAACTTGAGAATCTAAGATCTATATTCAATCTTTAAGATAATTTCATTATCTTATTGATTGAATCATCCTATACCCACATGGAAGATTTCAAAAGATTAAACAATCAATCATTAAAGAATTTCAATTGGAGGTGGTTTGATTCAAATTGAAGATCTAAGTCTATGATCTAAGATCTAAAGATCTGAAGTTTGATCACTTTAGACTTCTAATTCGGTTTTGACTTATAAGTTCCCATTTGTGATTTTCTTTAGAACCTAATTTCATGATTAACTATAACAAGCTTATTAAAGTTAAAATTGACAATTTCAAGTCTTAGATTAACATTAAATCCATTTTGACCTTCTTAGGTTACTTAATATCTAAGGGTCTGAGTTTTGATCACTTTAGACCTTAAGCTAAGATTTTACTTAGACATTTCTAATTACTTTTCTTTTAACACTTAATTCTTAAGTTATCTTAACTAAACTTATTAATGAGATAATTGACCATTTCAATTATAAATTTAATAAGTTTAAGGCCAAATGATCTTTTTAAGGAATACTTAAGGTTTAAGTATCTTTATTAAGGACTAAATGAGGATTTCATGGCTTAAGGATCACATTAACACTATTCTTATTCTAGGACTTCAGAGAACATTTCCAATCTATTTTATAGTGGCTTACTGAAATTTTCAATCCTTAGAGAACACTAAATCACATTTTAGCCAAAATGACCAAAATGCCCCTCTTAAGGCTAAAATTGGGATTTTAGGGTTTTATTGTCCAAATTTATTCTAATCTATTTTAAAACATTTCATATAACTAAATAAAGTGGGAAACACCTTTGTCTTAGGTTTTGCTGACCTAAATGATCTTAATTAGCACGAATCACCTAATTAAGGCACTTAGGGTGATTAGTGAAATTAAGGCATCTTAGGGAAATCCAACCTTACACTTAGGTTTTACTAGGTTTAATATGATATTAGGAACTATTCCCACCCAAATTAGAGGCTTAATTAGGGTTAAAATTCACTAACTCTTGATTAGGGTGATTAAGGAGTGATTAAGAAAATTAATTATCCAAAATTAATTTTAAGGGTCTGGAATTATTCCTTAGGGTACAAGGAGCAATCAGAGCCCTTAAACTCATAGATTGGATATTTAGATGATTTTATATGATTTATTTAAGAATAGAGAAGTTTTAGCCAATATTTTTAAATCCAACCATTAGATCTGAAATTTTATTTTATATTCAGATTCCTTGAATTTTTCTGATTCAAATGGTATATTGGATCATACCATTTGGATCTGTATAACTAAAGTTATTTAATTAATTTAATCTGTATTTTTATTTAAATTAGAACTTAAGGTTTTAATTAAATTAATTCATAATTATTAAAAATGTTAATTAATAATTCGATAATATCCGCGGCCCAAAATCAAAAAGGCGCGAGTCGGGGGTCGACCCGGCCCAAAATCGCCTTCGTCTTCCTCCCCGACTGCACCCGCGAACCAAACCCTAGAGGCGACTTCCAGCGCTGAATTCTCTGCACTCCGGTCAAGCCACATCGCGATTTCAACGGCTACACGTTCAGGCTTCGAAGGCGCGTCGAATGATCCATAATCCCCTATCAGGGGAGCTCCGGATCGCTGGATGCCTATTCGGTCGAGACCCTTCAGTTGACACACCTGTGAGGAGTAAATTCTCCTCACAGAGTGCATGGGTCACCTCGATCTTGATCCCTACACGTTCAGGAATCAGGGAGGGAGCGATAGGGCGACTCGAGAGGTCCTGTGGTGGTCCGGATCCTTGGGGTGCTACTCGGCGATTTCTGCCGTTTAAGCTCTCGACTGGATCGATCGATTCCAGTCGAATCGATCGATCTAGTCGCACCCAACCATCGATACCCACTTACAATCATTGTCGAGTGGTATCGATGCTGAATGGAGGCCCAATTTCCCGATGGGGACGCCGCATTCGCATGAATTAGCCCGACTGGCAGTACGTTCACAGAGGGTGCTTAGGTCATCTAGCGCACTGCCAAGGCTTACTAGAGGTCTAAGATGACCGCTAGGGGCTAAGGAAGGGTCCTAGCACAGCATCTATGGCTTGAGGAGAGGCAAATCGAGCTGGATTCAGCTCGACAGAGAGGAGGAAGGAGCTGTACCTTCGCTTGCTGTGACGAAGACAATGCAGACCGTCCTGAGGCTCCAAGTGACCGCAGGAACAAGCTGGGGGTCTGAACGTCAGATGCACACCCACTATCAGCTGGAGCAGCAGGTCCAGTCGCCGGGGAATCTGGGAGCGCCGGAAACAGAGGGCAGAGGGGTAGGAGAGCTTCACAGTGAGCAAAGGAGCTCACTGTGCGATCTGGAGAGGTACTTATAGGCTCAGGGAGGCCTAGGGGTGGCTGTCGAGGCTAGGGACCGAGGCACAGGCTCGGCCCAGCTGTTTCCACAGCTCGCCTCCATGGGGCTGCTGACATGGCCTTCCGGCTGCCAAGGTGGTTCGTCCAAAAATGGGAGGTCCCTAACGGCCTAGGTGACCTTGGCGGAGGAGTGGCAGACAAGGTCGACGTGGCAGGTACGGTGAATTCCCTCTGTCAGGTCGCGGATCTTCTCGGGACGCGGATCTTCTCGGGACGACGATGAATAGGGCTGAGGCGTTCAGCAGCCGTCTGATCTGCGAAGCCGTTGGCGATAGACGGTCCTGATCATTAGACCAATAACGACTGATCGCGGGAATCAGATCGATCGTCAGATCAAATTCGTGGATCGAACGGATGATCGGCTTATTTAAGGCGGATGGATTAAGCGCCGTCAGATCAGATCTCAGAACTGCGGAACGGTCGAGATCTACTGGATCCGATCGACGGCACGAGCCGTTGGATTGAAGCGCGCTGAGATGCGTGCTAACGATCCTACGGGTGCAAATCCGTGCGCCGCTGTCGGGACCCCGCAGCAGATCTGCCGCAGGTCCCGACAGCGAATCCCAGGAATTACAAATTTAATAAAATTAATTTTAATTAATTAAAACTATTTAAATTACTTCTTAATTATTCTAGAATTTTTCAAATTCAATTTAGGATCAAATGAGCTCCAAAAATTCCCAAAAATTCACCTTTAGCTAATTTGGGTATGAGGAATTCAAAAATGAAATCAGATTTCAATTTGGAGATCAAGATAATTTAGGTATTTTTCAGGGCTTAAAAATAGTCAAAAATACCAAATTTTCCAATTTAGCTCCGATTGATTTCAAACTTTTATGTTTAGGTTTAAATGACCCATTGAATCTAATGGAATCAAAATCAAATATTGGTTTAGCTTAATTAATCTAGTTTTAGCTAGGATAACAACCTAGGGTTGTTACAGCAGCTTCCTTAGGGTTCCTTCTAGGTTTCCCTTTTCCACAACCACTAAAACCTCCAAACTAATTGCAAAAGCCTTAGAATGCACTTAGGTTTTCCACCACTACTTAGGCTTAAGTAGCTAGCTCCATTTTGAACCCAATAAGTCCAAAGTACCTCTCAAATTTCTTCAGATTAAGACTTGGAACGAAGCAGAACTCCGTTGGGCGCTACGGCGCGCTGTTGCGCCTGAGTTTCAAATCAAGACCGCTTTAGCAAGCTGTAGCAATTGATTTTTGAATCTTGAACGTTGTAGCGCCCGCATTAACTCTGAACCCTATGATCTGTCGCGGCGCGTTGTAGCGCTCGCGTCTGATTCCGCTGCGACGCGCTATGGCACCGCTTTCCGCTGTGGCGCGCTGCAGCAACTGCTTC
This sequence comes from Gastrodia elata, assembly GCA_016760335.1. NCBI lineage: Eukaryota > Viridiplantae > Streptophyta > Magnoliopsida > Asparagales > Orchidaceae > Gastrodia > Gastrodia elata. The sequence goes on from CM028681.1 coordinate 31,851,397, forward strand.
TCGGTTGCTGACCGCTGAGGTGCGTTGTGGCGCGCGCAGCGCCTGTGCTGTTCTTGGACACTAAAGTCTCCATAACACAACAAGGAATTCCCTTTGAGTGTTCCTTTGCTCTCCAAGGAACTCTCTTGAAACCTAGTCCTCCTCTGCTTGCTGTTGCCATCTCTGCATCTTACTCCAATCCCTTCCTCATTTTCTCTGATGATCTCATAGCCAGTCAATTGGTGAGGTTTGATGTTCAAACCCCCAATTGCATCCCGAGAGCTTGAGGAAGCTCCAGCGATTGGAACTAGCCCCGGAACCCCAGTGAAGCTTAATCAGCCATCTCCTTCCAGCCAAGTATTGCACCCCCCCCCCCCCTTACATTGAGCTTAATCAGCTCAATGCCTCTCAATTCGACCTAGTTCATTGCTATGATGTTTTGAATATGTTATAGGATTCATTAGCCATCGTAGGATGCTGCCTGAGAGAGTCAATGATCCACACAATGCAAAGCACTATCTGGATGGGGTTGTCACCCAGTAAAGGTTGTTCGATCCCTCACTAGAAATTGACACCTCTCTTCGTTGCCTAATCGCCAATGAGAGGCAACTCATATGGATCACAATCGATCGATATGGTGTAGCTCATTCAGTGTAACGGCCGCCTCTTGACCGTCGTCGAGTAACACTAACTCAACTACGATCAAGTGGTGACTGTCACTAATACCACAGATAGTAAACAACTTATATCTATGATATTAATCAAAATGTGAGCAAGACCTTAGCAGAAACATAAGTAAAGCAATGCAGAAATAAAGAAAAAGGCATTCAACAGTATCCACATCTATCCATTCATATACAATATTCAAAATACAGAATAATAAGAAAGAAACTCATTTATTACATTTAATTAAATATGAGCAATATAAATTTTAATAACTGAACAAGATCTCCTTCTTTGCATACTATCAATTTCACCTGACCCTCTATCATCAGCACACCCCCAAGCACAAGATCTAAGCTAACACCTAATGCTGTCATATGTACATATATGACAGGGTCAAGCCAACAAAGGAAAAATAATATTAGACTTATAAAGTCTAAGTACAATAGAGCTGTAAAATAGCATATACTTGCATTTAAGAGATGTTATTCAGCATAATGGTAAGATAGACATGAAGCTGCTGAAATATTATAAGATAACTGAAAATATAAAGCTGTACAAAATTGAAGCAAATTAAAGTAAAATTACAAAAAAGCTGTAAATACGCTAAATAACTGAAACTGTATGAAATTTGTAGTAAAGTAAAGTAACGCTGAAATGTAAAGCTGAATACTGAAAATGGAAAAGACAGTAAATGATCTGAAACTGAATAAGATACATGTGAAGGTATGTTGTATGCCACGGAATAAATGTATCTGTATATACCACTAAAATAAATGTCATTATATGTAACCAATATATCACTGAACTGCTATGAATCGTACGGTCTAATACTTATATATATATCCAGTTAGGAATCTAATACTAATCATTCTACAAATTCCACGATTGATATATATACAATATTCTGTAATCCATAAATCTTCATTGATACTCATACATCATGCTTATGATTATGCTTATACTTCTATGTCTAGATGACTTAAAGCTCAAAATCCAAAAAAATGATATAAATCAAATAATAAATCAAGAGTCTCCATTATGCAAAATTAATCTAAATGAATTCTGGCTTCTAAATCTAATTTCAATAAGTGGTTTTAATTAGGACTTTACTTAATATCATCAACTGGGAATGTTGTATACACATAGCTGTATGTTTCCAAAAAAATGTGAATTTAACACTTAGTTTACTTATAACTGCACTTATTGCCACGCACAACGATAGGAGGCAGAACCCTGTCACAGTTACTTCTTCAAACTAAGCTGTTAAATACTTAAATTATAAGCATACTTAGTATTTTAAAGAGGGTGATTTGAAATACTTAGTTTATTTATAACTGCACTTATTGCCACGCACAACGATAAGAGGCAGAACCCTGTCACAGTTATTCCTTCAAACTAAAGATTTCATTTCCCTAAATATAACATACTAACAGTGTCTTAAGAAGAGTAACTTTAGATACTTAGTTTGCTCATAACTGCACTTATCGCCACACACAACGATAGGAGGCAGAACCCTGTCGCAGTTATTTCTTCAAACTAAGGATCTAGTTCACTAATTATAGCACTCTTAGGATTAATTAATTTACTCTAAGTGGACTGTATCTGCCTAAGCCCGCAGGATAGCACAAGATAAGTCTTACTTAGAGTGACTCACCAATACTGAATATTATTGGAGTGACCCAGCTCTATAGATCTACAATATTAGACTCAGCCAACAATCTGGGTTATATCAATGTTATTTAATCAACATGGATTACCAAAATTATGAATCTAGGATTCAAAGGAGATACATTCTACACAAAGTTTCAAGGATGTGACTAAGGGGTCACCCAATATAGGATACTACCACATGGAATAAATTTCATTCTAAGTAGTTTAGGTGATTCTACCATAAGAGTTTAAAATCAACTTCTAGGGTCAAGTAGGATCAGCTAAGCTTCTACCTCATGATAACACAATAAGTCTTTCTTACCTTATTGGTTTAAAGATGATTAAGGCTAGTATTATTATCACATAAAACCTAATGTAAGATCATCAATATCTCACATATATAAATACTCAATATAATTATATGGGATTATTCATTAAGTTTAGTTAACTAGATCAGATGGGTAGCCCCATCTGATTGAGTCCTAGACTACAATTATGAGATATAATCAAGAATCTTAATAGGATTTGATCTTGTGATGAATTATCATAGATTTTATAGTTAATTTTATACTAATAATCTTATTTAAGAGAAAATCAAAGATCTTAAGTTTCAAGTTCATATGCTTAATTATACCAATTCTTTTAATTTCCTTAGTACTTCTAATTCAATAAATTAAAGTCAATATCAAATCAAATAGATTATTGGAATTATGTTAGTCAAATTAACTTACAATTAGGTTGATTGTTAAGTGATTAAGAGTTTGGGTCTAAATCAGACATATTAGGTGTTAACCCTTAGCCTTATCAATTTTAAGACTAATAGTTACATTACAGATCAATGACAAATCAAATGAATTATTAATGAATTATTGATGGTGATCTAGATCTAAATTAAGTGTAAATCACTTGATCAAGCCCTTGAGTTCTCTTAAATTTAATTAGGGATAAATGAGAGTTTAGTAAAATTAAGTATTCAAGATAGAATCAAAATACCTCAGTCCTTTAACATAACTTGCAAAATAATTGAAAGTTAACATAAAATTTGAGAAAGTAAAAGCACAAAAATAGTAATAAGAACTATGCAAGTGATGTACGCATTTAACATATGACTATATAAGTAATTTAATATATAGAACTCAGTACAAGTTCTAAGTACTTACGTACCTTTAAGGCGATTCAAACTTGAAGCTCGACGATTGATTGGAATAAGATGTCAATTACCGCACCTGCATTAATTGGGCAAAGTACATTTATATTATATCTTTTGATTAATTTGCTAGTTCCTAAACTAATGTGGATTCCATCTAATTCATTCACTAATACCAATGATAGAATAATAACTATATCATGCTAGAGAGAGATCTACATAATTGAATGCAATATTTTGATTACAATCGATTCTTTGTAGATAGATGAAATTAAAAGGACACGATTCCTAAGAATGAACTCAAGAGGATCATTTAATCAATAACAATCAATATCATTAAGATTCTAAACAAGCCATATATAAAATATAAAATAAATATATTTAGAAAATTATAAGTGCATCTAATTTATGTGTGTGTTCTTAAGCATCTTAATTTATTTGTTAAGGCCACTCTTGCACTAAATTATAACCATTATATTTAATGATTCAAGTTTTGCAACTCTAAACTACTGAGTATTTAATCTCCTAATAATTGATTAGATGAACGGGTGCATATTTAATAAATCTATTGAGGCATGAATAAATACAAATAATATGAGACAATTAAGAGAAAAAAAAAAAAAAACCATAATAAAGATAATAATAAATATATAAAACTAAGACTATAAGAGCCATGCAAGTATAATTATCTTTTCTTACTCCTAACAAAGCTAATGTTGATACTCTTAAACAAATGTTTAAGAGCTATTTAAAACTTAACTTGAAGACAAAAGAGCATTTCAATTATATAAAATAAAGCTGTAGTTTAATAGCATCATCTCAAAATTATGATTTGCAATATTTATTTGAATTATAATATATATATATATATATATATATATATATATATATATATATATATATATATATATATATATATATATATATATATTTAACAACTTCTCCCCGCCGAACTCCTTTTCCAGCGAGGATGATCGAATTGTCGCGAGGAGCAGCGGTGGGGTTCGGCTATGTGATGAAGAGGGTTGGTCGGTCGTGGAAAAGGAGTTAGGCGGGGAGAGGTGCTGCAGATTTCAGCTATTAATGGAGGGGACAGCTGCTCGGCCATGGAAGAGGGGTTGCCGACGCCGGTTAGAGAGGAGAAGAGGGCTCGGCTGGGTGAGGAAGGATGGCTTTGCAATCCTTGGCTGCGCCGAAAGGAGTCGAGGAGCTTGGAACCTCTCGGTCATGGAGAGGAGAGATGCGCTTTGCGTTGAGAGGGAGGGGGTCTCGCTCGGCTAGGGAAGGAAGGAGTGGATGTCGGGAGGTGGAGGATCGGCTAATCCTCACGAGTGGAGGCTGCTAGCTTGGCGTTGCTTGCGTTTTAGGGTCGGCTGGCTGAAATAAGGAGGAAAGGGATAATGAATTAGGTTTTAAGATATTTTGGTTAGAATGAGGCATATATATATATATATATATATATATATATATATATATATATATATATATATATAAGGCAAAACTATAATCTAACCTAGCCATTGGACATAAATTGGATGGCTGAAATTTCTTGATCCCTGATCTTAGCCATTTGAATTCCAAAAATTTTAAATTTGGTATCAAAACGAGCATCTCGATGAGGCAAACGCATGCATTCAAAAATTATTAAATTTGGACGAGTATTTTAATTTGTATTAATTTTTGAGTGAAAAACTTCAAAAATTCACAACAGTTAACCCAGAGCCCGAAAAATTATGAAACTTAAAACATAGTGTCTTCTTATAATGCTTAACTTAAATATACAAAAATTTATAAATTACGACTTATAATTTATCTATTATCAACTCCGGAAGTTTAAACTTTCTGAATTTATTTAGGACGATCCGGAATCCCAATTGCGCTCAAATTTTTTTTGCAGAAGGATCCCCTTAAAATGCCTTATTTGAAGATATTTTTATTTGATTTTTATTTAACTTAAATCAGGATCTTATATTTTCTCTTAATCCGATTAGGTTTAGGCCTAATCGGCCTGATAACAACATCGGGTTGTTACACTCGGGCTTGGCCAATTGGCCGTCTCCAACTCGAATTCGCCACAATATTGAACAATACTGGGCTCAAGTAGGGATCCACCAATCTAGTTGCTCCCGAGCCAAGACACCTTAAAGCTTCTATAACAACCTTAGTTATTACCTCAGCTAAATTTAAACTAATTAAGCTAAACTAAGTCTTAATTTTAATTCTATTAGACTCAATGGGTCATTTAAACATAACCCCAGAAGTTTGAAATCACTCGGAGATAAATTAAAAATTTTGATATTTTTGCCTATTTTGAGCTCTCAAAAATACCTAAATTTATTTGATCTCCAAATTAAAATCTGATTTTATTATTGAATTTCTCATGCCCTAATTAGCTAAGAGTGAATTTTTGAGAATTATTAGAAATTATTTAATTATAAATTGGATTTATAGAATTAATTATGATTTAAGTTAATTATTAAAAGATTTAATATTAATTAAATTAAATATATATATATTTTTAATATATGAGATTTGCTGTCGGGACCACGACAGATCCGCTGCGGGGTCCCGACAGCGGCGCATGCGATCCAACCAATGGATGCGTTAGCACGCATCCTAGCGCAATCCATCCAACGGCGGGATCTCCTCCTCTGGCGACCGCCCCATATAATCATAAGGATTAGGGTGTGGTCGTCACTAAGCACATTCCTTAATTAACATTATGTTGGAATTTAAGACTCCAATCCAATCTTAAGAGAAAGATGTGCTTTTCATAATAAAACAAAAGATAACAATCACTTAATGAGTATACTATGAAATCAGAGTGCGGAAGAAAAGTACAAACTGAAGTAAAACATCCAACTCATAATATATAATGTAGGAAAAGTAAAGTATAATTTAATCCTGTATTATTACAAACATTAAAATTAAAAGAGTTGTAATAAGAAATAAAGTCTCTCATTCTCTCGAATGCAAAAGTAAGTAAACTAAAAAAAAAACATAAAATAATGATCTTCATCGCCTGCACTTCCTCCTGGACCTGCTCTTCTGAAGGCTCAATCTCCTCAAAAAGCTCGGAATCTACTATTATCAGTTTCATAATGGTACGGCCCCAGCCAACAAAAGAAAAATCTAATTATACAAAATGTCTAAGTACATTTTAATGTAATCAATTTTAATGTATTTTAATGATATCACAATCTAGATTTTAGCATGAAATAGCAGTAAAGCAACAATGGAAGAAAGACAAGTTATAATAATGAATTATAACTTAATAAATTGTGAGGTAAAGACATATCTCAGCTCAAGTTGCATAAAAAGGTAAGTAAAATGCAAATGTAATCTACTAAGTACAAAAAAAAATCCTAAGTAATATAATCAAACTAAATATGTCAGTTTATAGTATAAGTAAAAGTAGTGTACTAAAAAGAAAGTTTAGCATCCTAACATGCTTTAAATAAAGTAATAGGATTGAAATAAAAGAATATTACAGAAAATTCTGTAATACAGAAGAACTGCAAAAAATAAAAATATGACAGAAAATGAACTGAATTGTAAAGTAAGGGTAGGTCAGAACTGTAAAGAAACTGCAAAATAACTGAAATGACAATTGTAAAGTGATTGAAAAGTAAAAGTAATATAATCGTAAAATGCTTGTAAAATAAAAGTAAGGTAAAGTATAAAATAAAGTGTGAAGATACTCCTACTTAGTTCTGCCAAAAAATAAAGTCCATCTGCTCACTAGGAGAAACATCTTAGATTAAAGTATGTTGTGCTAGGAAAGTGTCCTAGTCACAAGGTAACGTCCATCTAATTATCCAGTAAATTATCCCAGGCAAAAGTAACAAGCACTAAGAAAGTGTCCTAGGTAAAAGTAACACTCACTAGGGGAAATTTTCTAGGTAAAAGTAACAAGCACTAAGAAAGTGTCCTAGGCAAAAGCTATCCTAAAATAAACTTATACTAAATGGCATACTAAGTAAATCATAACCCACAAGGTATATTAAAGTTTGTTTAATTAAAGTTTTCTTTTTAAGTTATATAGATGCTTTAAAGATGTAATTCAAAGTATAACATAAAATATTCATCAAGTATTTATGTTAAGTAAAAAATGTCCAAAAGTATGAAGAGGCTCAAAAATAAGGAAAGCATAACATTTAAATTTCAAGGTAACAATTAGCACTACACAAACTTTGTGATATCACTTGTTCTCTAATTTAATCATTCTAACTACTCTAAGTTATATAAGATTCAGAATCATCAATTCCTACACTGTCTGTAACTTAGAATCACGAACCTATAAATTGAATATAATTAGGACTGGCCACATCCTAATTATAACTAAATTAAAGTCATCTATAAGGTTAAATAAATAAATCAATCATTCTAATTTGTTATTTTATAAATCCCAAATTAAATCTTGATTAGCCAAATCAAGATTGAAAAGATTAAGAATTAAACTCTAAAGAATGAAGTTCAATTACTTAATCACAAGGTCATCTTAAGGACTAAGATTTAATCCCATCTTATTGACTAAGTGTTAAGGAAAATCCTATTGAATTAAGTTAAATTAAATAGGATAGATTTCTAAACTTAATTCTAAGATTAAAAGATCAAATAATCATTTAATAAACTATGAAAATCTAATAAACTAGTAAAATCAAAGTTTCATCCTAATGAGTAACCCACTTTACTCATTAGATGAATTCTAACCTAATATCTATTTCTAATCTTAGGAATTAAATCTCTTAAGTACTAAGAGTAGCACTCAGACATACATCCTAACTAAGGTTATAAGACTTAAAGGATGATCTAAGAAGTTCAAAGAAAGGAAAGATCTCTCATATTTTACTTAGGTTTTACTTAAGACTCAACTTAGAATTTTTGTCGAATTTCTAATTTGAGACTTAGAATTATTTAAATCAAGGTCTAAATCATTTTAATTTCTATATATTCTAATTTAGAGATGAAATCAGGTCTTGAGTTCATTAAACCCTAATTTCGAGCAAAAAGGCCATTTTGCTCCTACTTAAGGATTTGAAATTTCATCTTTATGAATTAGGGTTAAATTCTGGATTTTAATAAAGCGAAATGATTACTTACTATCAAATATGAGTTTAGACAGTAAGTTAATTAATTTTGGTTAAGAATTAAGCCTTATAAGGTCAAATTAAGGAATTTGACCTATAAGGGAAAATTAGTAATTTTACCCTAATAAAATCTAAATTTTTTGTTAGTTTACTAAATGTTATGTCCTAAGGTTTCTATAGAACCTAAAATCATCAAATTCTGATATGTATTGGCTAAATTATAGCCAATACAAGTTCTAGGGTTAATAATTAGGGTTTAGTGTAATTAGTGAGTGATTAGTGAAATTAATTATAAGATCACTAAGCCAATCACACAGCTAGGTTTTAATCTACTCTAGGAGTTCTTTAAAACTTGAATTATTCAATTTGGATTGTTAGATTTACTAATCTTCACTAATTAAGATTTAGGATAATTAGGGTTAATTAAAAAATCTTATTGTTGGATCCTAAATATTTTTGTAGATTACTATAAATTAAGTTTTTCTGATCTAAATTGATATTTGGATCACCTAATTTGGAGCTCAATTGACTAACTTATGGTCAGTTGAAGTTCTAGGGTTAATTGACCTAATTAGGTTAGGTCCTATAAGTGATTAATCAAATTAGGTCTCAAACAGCAAAAACAACACTACTAAATTAATCCTTAGGGTTTGCTGATTACTTTGAGACCCATATTGGGTATGTTTGGGTTTGTGTGTGTAAAGTTATGAGCATTTGAATCTTTGGGCTAATTAGGACATAATTGGGGATCCTAAATATCACTAGGTGAAAAACAACTCCAAATACAAAATTGACACTACCATTATGTTCCTCTCATTTTTTTGAGTACAATAGTATATAATTTTATTATTATTAGATTTATAGATTTAAATTTATGATTGATTGATTATTTATGATTAATTGATTTAATTAATTTAACCTTTATTTAATCTAATTATTAATTATTAATTATGCAGCTTTATTATTGGCATGCGGGTCCCACAGTTTTAGCAGCGAGACACGTGAAGGGCGGAGCGCTGCCGGGTCAAACCGCTGCGCCCGGGTCGAGCTAGACTCGAAAACCTGTTGGGCTCCTTCATCTCTCCAAAGTCGCGGATGAGGGAAAATTAGGGCATCTCCCTAATTGACGATCGCGACCTCTCCAGAGATCGCACGCACAGTAGTCGCAAGCCCTCGATTCCTTCTTCCTAATGAACTAAAGAAATCAAGATGTGTTGGCTTCCATCGATCGAATCTATGATGCCCTAAAATTGATTTAGGGTTAGAGAATGCATCCTAATTAATCGATTGAATGAATAAACATTTATCTCAATTTTGGGAATAATTGCAGCAGATCATATATATATTGGAAGTCAGTTTAAAGGAAAATTGAATGTGAATGAAATGGAGAAGTGAGGTACCTTGTTTGGTTGCCATCAGAGGATTTTAAGGAATGCGGGAAGAGCTGCCGAAATCGAGACACTTACCAATTCATTCCTTTTGGTTTAGGAGAGTTTAGGAATTAATTTAGGCTCTGGACGATGCTCAAGAGTGGCGGTGATGCACGTCAGAGGCACTGCGAGCCGCGTGCAGGCCTGAGAAACACGCGTCGAACCTCAGCGACTCAGCGGGGACGGTGGCTCTACAGCCGTTCGATTGGATTGCTTATATCGATCGAATGGCGCAAAAGAGGGCACTGTTTGATCTGATGGAGAAGTGAACGGCGTGCGGGAAAGATGACGGTGTCGTTAAATTTTAATTAAATAATATTATTAAATTAATTATAATGATTTCTTAATTAAAAATTATAAATCGATTTCCAAAAATATTCTAATAAATCACACATTGCTAATTGAGGGGTGCGGAATGCAATCACGTAATCGGATTTTTGTTCTGATGAGTATTTAATTATTCGAATTTCTGGGTTATTTAAATAATATTAAAATATTCGTTAAAAATTCAACGACTTCCAAATACATCCAAAATTTCACCCCTAGCTAATTTTGGGTGGTGAACGCAATGGCGAAGTCGAATTTTTGATTTGATGTCAAAATAAAAAGTCATTTTTTAGGATTTTGGGATTTTCCAGAAATTAGGATTTGCTTTATTTGATCCCTTATTTGATCCAGATCTTAGAGGTAGGTTCAAAATGACTTAATTAAAATACTAGAACCAAAATTAAGACTTAGATTAGTCTTAATTGACCTAAGTAACAGCCTTAGTTGTTACACCTTCGGGTTAGGATCTAATCCTAAGCGTCGGATCCATCATGCACTTCTGACGGCTAGCATCTGTCCCGTTTACGTAATCCATCAGAGCCTTCCAATCATAACGGTTGATCCATCAGACGGCGGGCACGAGTCTGAGCACTATGGATCATCTCCCTTGCCTCGCCTCGTCCGTGTCTGGTCCCTCCCCCCCCCAACAACCAGGATCCTTCCAGCCCCCGTGGTAGTACGGGAAATATCTGTTCTTCCTCTTCTACCCTCGGCGTGATCATCTGTCGGTAGTAGTTTCCCCAATTTGCCCATGGCCATTAGAACCTAGCCTTCCCTTTGGCCCGTGCCTTCCTCCATTCTCGAGCTCTGGTATCTGCCCCCAGACCTCCCTTAGATCTATAAATACCCCCAGGACCTCACAGTGAGTCCCTTTGCTTACTGTGAATCCTCAATTGGCCATCTAACATCCCCTAGAGCTCCTGTCTCTCTTGGCAATTCCCGGCATTCCCGAAGCTTAGAATTGCTGATAGAGGGTCCGTTTGGTGTTCAGACTCCCTGCGAACTTGCGTTTGCTACTTGGAAAGCTGCAGCTCACCTCAATTCCTCTCGGCCGTGCCTGCAACCTCGACTTCAGGTACATCTTTTCCACTGAATTATATAAGTTCAGTTTCCATTCTTACCTCTGGATATTTCCTAACTAGCCTTAGCCATTTAGGAAACCAATTGTGATTGTCGCTAGGGTTTGAGCTAGCTCTAATCGATCGTATCGATTGATCGAGCTAGCGGCCAAGCCATAGCTGAGTCTGAGGAAGGACCTAGCAATCGGCTGCACCCCAGGTTATGAAACCTCCAGGGGTTCGATGAGCCCCGTCAGTTTAGTGGCTTATGTGGGGAGAATTATCCCCCACAGTAAACCCTAATCATTTGTAAAGGGACGCTTCGGTGGAGTAGCCATCCGGCGTTCTGGCCCATCCCAGTTAGGGATTCCAGGTTTAATCGGCGCGCCTTGACCTCCTAAAGGTGTGGCGATTGAATGCTGGTCACGGCGTGGCCTATCGGCGACGAATTTAGCGGTCCAAGGTGCCCTTCCCGCGGCTGTGAGCGAAGGGGGGGTATCGGGGACGAAGCACTGGCGCTTCGGGTCGGGCTTCTCCTGACCCGCACAGTTTGATTTCGGGCCACGCTAAATAATTGAATTATGGAATTATATTTCTTAGGATAAATAACTGATAAATAGATATCCTATGATTCTAATTTAAATAAACATTCAGAATAAATTATTTAAATAACTTTAGTTATACTTAACCAAATGGTATGGTCCAATATACCATTTTAATTAGAAAAATGCAAGGAATAATAATATAAAATAAAATAAAAGATCCAATAGTTAGATCTTAAATAATTGCCTAATTTTTCTCTATTTTTATTTAAATCATAATAAATTTATTAACTATCCAAAAATGTTGATTAAGGTCTATGATTGCTCATGAGACTATATAGAACCTATGTAGACTATTAAAAGTAAATTAAGATCTTTAATCTTGCTAATCACTCTTTAATTATCCTAATTTGAGATTAGTGAAATAAGCCTTAGAGTAACTTCTGATTTTAGTAAATCTAATTCCTAATGCTTCATTAAGTATAGTAGAGCCTTTAAATATGTTTGGATCATCATAGTATGCTCAAATTTCCTTAATCACTTTAATTGGCTTAAAAATGTGATTAGTGCTAATTAGGCTAATTAGGTTACCAAAACCTAAGATAAGCGTGTATCGTACTTCATTAACCAATATGGAACTCATTAAAATAGATTTGGATCAATTTGGATGAGTAAATCTTAAAATCCCATTTTTAGCCTTAAAAGGGGTATTTTGGTCATTTTGACCAAAATGTGTTTAAGCGCCCTTAAACCTTAGAATTCTCAATTAAAGTAATAATAATCAGAATGTAATGTATTAACATCAATTGCTAAGTGGTATCATCTCTTGAATGAATCTTAGTGTTTAGATCTTAAAAATCCTTAAGTAAGCTCTTAAGATCTTAAGTGATCTTAAGGCCCCTTCATAAAAGACTTAGCTTAAATTATTATTAATGTTAAAGTTTCTAATCCTAGCTATCCTACCAAAGCTTGTTTATGAATTATAGTCTCAATGAAAGCATAAGCAAAAGCTTTAAAGAACCCTAAACTTAGACTTATTAGTTTAGATCTAAGTGATAAGAACTTCAAATCTTAGATCGCAGACCTTAAATCTTAGACTTTAGATCATATAATTGAATTAAATTATCTTTCTTGGAATTGCTTACTTGATTAACTGTTTAATCCTTTTGAAACCTTCGTTGTGGGTGTAGGATTGATTCAATCTATAAGATAATATAATTATTTTAAAGACTGAATCTTAGATTCTCAGTTCTTAATGATTACTTTATCTTATAACATTAGAACAACCTTTTATTAAGATCATAGTTCCTAAATACTTCAGCTTATAAGGTATTTCTCATTTAGATTATATTTGAGTGTGAACCCTAGATCCTTATTAGGATACTACCATGGATTCATGATTTGAACACCAAGATGGAGTTTAAATCCAAAATTAGGGCACTGGTTTTGATGGTCCTCCCACCGCCAATAGAGGCCAGCCCGCATGCCATTGGAAACGTCTTTGAGAGACCTTTCATTTGGCATGCGGCTCGACACCAGAGGTGGCGTGGTTCTCAGGTAGAGGCTAACCATAAGGGGCTTGTCTCGGGATGAAGATGGGATGCAGTAGGCAAAACTGTGGAATGTTGTTTACATTTTGTCGATTTTGATCGATCCTAACCACTACGCACCGATACAATTTGATTACTCAATAATCCAGAACAAGGAATAAGGCTGGGAAATAACAGTGTTGATAATTGCATGAGGATTGATAATATTGAAGGATGCCTAGATGGACAACTGGTGACCTAGGGCTCGATCGGGATTTCACCGAAGGGTTCGATCCAGCTTAGGGCTTCATGCAAAATGACAGCCTGCGGAGGGTGGTGCTCAAGAGCTTAAGACAGGACTTTGGCAGAGGCCATAAGACCACCGCATGCTGCTATAGGGTGTGTGTCGCAGCACTACGACACGCAGAGCCCGGGCTAGAGACAAAGCGCCCTAGCTGCACGATCTGGCACAGAATTGGATCAAACGGCGCAGGTTTGCACTATCAAATCAAATGCCGTGAGTGATGAGGGAGACGGAGCCGTTACCAAGGATTTATTGATTTAAGATATTAATTAATTAACTGTGAAATTATTCATTTTTTAATTTAAAAATTAGATAAGTAAACGGCTTCCAAAAAAATTCCAAATATTCACCCTTAGCTAATTGAGGGGCGAGGAACATAACGGCGAAGTCAGATTTTTATTTCGATCAGTATTTATTTTTTCTATTTTTCAGAGCATTTTAAATGTATTCAAATATTTGACTAGATTTCGACGACTTCTGATTGCCGCCAAAACATCACCCCAAGATAATTTGGGAGTAATGATCGTAATGGCGAAGTCTAATTTTTGATTTGAGGTCAACATTATTAGGTCAATCTCTAGGGTTCCTAAAATTTCCAGAATCAGGGTTTGATTCATTTGACCCCTGATTTGGACCAAAACTTCAATATGAGGTCCTAATGACTAGTTAAGTACATTGGAAATCAAAGTTAAAGTTTGGCTTAGTCCTAATTGACTAGTGTAACAATCTCAGTTGTTACAGACTCCCCCACTTAAGAATGATGTCGTCCTCGACATCACTTATGTAGGATAAACAAAATATGAACAACATTGATGAAAAAGAAAATAAGAAGCATTAAGGAAGTTACCAAGATTCTCAAATAGCTTTGGGTACTTGGACCGCATATCTGACTCTTTCGCCCAAGTGGCTTTGGCAAATAAATGGTTCTTCCACTGAACTTTGACCATTGGGATTGAGTGGCTTTTAAATTACGTCTGATCCCTACCTAGAATCCTTATAGGCTCTTCAATGGATGATAGATCTAGCTGAATCTTAAGTGGAGGAATTGAGATTAGATGATGGGGTTTTCTTAAGCATTTCGTAAGTGATGACACATGAAACAAATTGTGCACTGTAGAGAAGTCTTTATGCAGTTCCAACTTGTATGCTAAGGACCCAATTCTTGCCAAAATCTTGAAGGGTCCAATATATCTTGGACTGAGCTTTATAGCTACTCCAAAGCGATATATTCTTTTCATAGGGATGACTTTTAGATATACTAGATCACCTTTTTGGAATTTGAGTGAACGATGACGAGGGTCATGATACTTACTCTGTCGATCCTGAGCTGTCTTAATTCTTTGTTGGATGAGCTTGAATTTTTTGTTGGTCTCTTCTACCAATTCAGAACCATATAACTATACATCTTTTGTTTCTTACCCAGCCATTGGAGTGGAGCATTTCCTTCCATATTGTGGGATCCCATACCCTCTGCGGCCATGCAAATACTGATATTAGCATAATCATGAGGAGTGCGGTGCTCCAACTATGGCAAATCCCCAACTAAAGAAGAGTCAAGTGTAACCCAACCCATCTTAAGTAGAAGACTTGTCTCCTAAGAACTGTGAACATACATCAACATATCAAAGTAGTGAAAGTAGAAAACAATATAACATAACATTCACATCATATCAAAGTTAAAGAAAGTAGATGCAACAGTAACTCAACTTAAAATGCAGAAAGTAAATATATCCATAAAATAATTATTACAGACTGAAAGTTTAAATGAAGAAAAGATTTCTCAAATCTCACATCTGAAAAAGAAATCTATCTAAGCAGTAATAGGAAGGTCCTCCTCATATGCTAGCTCCTCTTCTGCAAAACCACCAACGAACAGCTCCGAAACTGACATTTGTTGGTATCACAATTATCATGGCCCTAGCCAACAAAAGAAGAAAAAGGTTATAGTTAAACAATTGTCTAAGTACATTTTAAGCTGATTTAAGTGAACTGAATATTTAAAGATATCACATTAAATACTTTAAACATGCAAGCAATTTAAGGTGCATCAAGATACAAAGAAAAGGATAATTATAAACTATACATTTATAACTGAACAATAGGTATGTAAAGTAACATACAAAATATGAAACTAAATAAGGTGAGGCTAAAGAGAAAAATAACTGCAAGTACTAAAAAATTTATCCTAATGTGCTTATAATCATATGAATATATGTTAATTTCTTAAAAGAAAACTGTACTGAAACATGCTGAAATAAATATACAAAAACTAGCATCCTAAACATGCCAATATTTAATAACTACTTAATAGGAATATATATACAAGCATGTAAATTTGATAAATAAAAGGTCATTGAAATAGGCGGCAAAGCAAGCTAAGTACATAAATGAGCTAAGAGTAAAACCATTGAAGCACATGGCAAGGCAACTGAAAGAACTGCAAGGTAAGGCCATTGAAGCATGTGGCAAAACAATAGAAGGCACTGAAACTAAACTGAAGTAAAAGTATGCCTAAAATATAGTATTGTCATAACATAAATAGGCCATACAGGGCCTCTAAATAGAAAGTTCAACATGTGTCCATCCTCGGTGACAGACTGTAAATACACGTCTGCGCTCGCATGCAAGTGCACGTGGTCTGAAGTAATAAGTGGAAAGTGTTAATTTCTGGGAATTTATCTATCCTCAAGGAATTGGTTGATTTGGCACTAAGGTGTATCTATTCTCACTAATGTTTAAGCTACAATGTACTTGGATGAGTTGGTCTAAAAATTAGCACAATAATCACTAAGCAAAAAGAGCAAGATGAGAGAAAGAGGAGAGTTGGGTCCATCCCACATACCATGATATAATAATTATGTATATTAATTTCTCAAGCTTTATCATTCATTTTAATTAAAATCAAGTGCACATTATTTTCCTTGAGTTTAACTCAAGGTCTTACAAGTTTAAATCTCGTGCACAAAATGAACTCACATTCGGTTCTACTTCGGCACAAAGATTCTTGTAAGATTCTTTGGATTTAAATTTTAATCTTATTCTCTTGATCAAGGAGAGCTTGATTATTAAATCTTAGGATCTTACAAGCATTGATTTCCATTATGAGCATCACTCGCATCTCCCATAGTTGAGATGAGGGATTCATATGTTGGGCTCAATGACTATGTCACTTAGTTCATGAGCACTCAACACTGCCTTCCTCTACCTCAATTATGTTGAGCTAAGGAGCTCATTTAGTAGGTCTTAGCATTACTTGCATCAACACTTTGGTTGAGCTTAGATTGAGGTGCATTGAGCTCAAGAACTTTGTCACATAGTTCCAAGCTTTCATGCACTCAAAAGCTAGCATCCAACCTAAAGTGAGCTAAGGGACCACAAGACCATTAGTTCTTGAACTTTTTTAATTCTTTACTCTTATTCCACATTCAAGACTAAATTAGATAAAATATTTCCTGGCAAGACATTAAGATCACAAAATAAATTATGCTTGAGGAAAATATTTATACATTAATATTACATCATGCACATGGGACTTCACCCCAACCCTCCCCAAGGGAGTTTAGCTACTCATTATAAAAGAAAAGAAGAAAAACACATACATGAATAAAGATGTTTTCATGATCAACTAAAAATAAAATACAAGAATAGAGTTTAGAAGATACTAGGAACGCTCCTTTGGAAGTTCTCCAGAATCCTTCTTCTCCTTCTCAATGTTCCTTTCTTAGGTCGCTAGTGCTGCCTTCTTCCTTCTTCTCTAAAGCAAGAGCTTGCTTTGCCACCCTTGGGGAGTTCTTCTCTTTCCTGGCACTCCTCCTTACTTAGTGAATTTTTGGCTAATATTATGAACCCTCCTCAAGTCAAGAGGAGGGGTATTTATAGGAGAGGGGCTGCCTTCTTATTCTTCAATTCAAAACCAGCATTTCCATTTAAATTTCTAAACTCATGATGGCAAAATCCTCCATTGATGGTGAGGTGACAAATATCTTCATTTGTTTACCCAAAACATCACCTCAAGACCTTCTTTTTCAAATAAAACGTAGCAGCTGCAGGGAAAGATGGATGGGGACAAAATGCAAGATAGAGGTCATGTCCCCAGCTGCAATAAATGCTGTCTGGAAAAAAATGCGGCGGGCCGCCGCAGCGCGCTGCGGCGTGCAACGGTCCTTAGCAAATTTGCTAAGTCCCCCACTGCCGCGCGCTACCGCGTTTGAGCTTTGAAAGATGTCCCGCTGCAGCGCGCTGCAGCAGGTCATTTTGCAAATTCTATTGTTCAATTACTTCACTTTTTATTTTTAAAGTAACAATATTTCCGCTGCAGACCGCTGCAGTGCGCAACCGCGCGCTGTAGCGGCTCATTTTGCAAAAAAAAACACTGTTCAATTAATCGATTTCCCTGTTTTATAAAGTTGGAAATATTTCCGCTGATCGCGCGCTGTAACGGCTCATTTTGCAAAAAATACTGTTCAATTAATTGAGCCCTCCTGTTTATAAAGTTTAAATATTTCCGCTGCAGACCGCTGCAGCACGCGACTACACGCTGTAGTGGCTCATTTTACAAAAAATGCTGTTAAATTAGTTGAGCCCCTATTTATAAAGTTTAGATAATTCCGCCGCAGCCTGCTGCGGCGAGCGGTAGCGAATTTCCTTTAATAAATTTTAAATGTTTTCAGAAATGCCTCAGAACTCCCTTGGATGCCTTTTCCCTGAAAAAGATAAAAAAATTGATTTTAGGAGCATCATAAAGATCTAAAATGAATGAAATTCCCCTTTATTTTAGATATAATTTATGGATTCATCACTAGGAATCATCCGAGCTATGTCTGAGTTGAACTTATAGAATAAGATATGTATCCATCCTAGCCAAGCACTGGGCTAGGTTTGAGTCTATTCTATAACAAAACTAGAACTAAGGAGGCAGACTAAGATAGGACACACCCTACTGAACTGAATGCACTGAAAGAATTGAATGAATGTTTATGCTTTTCAAAGACTAACTTAGGATATATTATCAATATCCTGAGTTTTGCTATTATGTTTAAGGAAAAAGTCTCAATTCCCAAGGTGTGTAGAGCAATCAAAGTTAAAGTAAGCAAGAGACTCAAGTAGACTTATGATATATCTGTTATTATCTAATTTATCCAAATCTCACTATTCTGAGAAGAAACAAGTTTAGGTTCTCCAATATCTAGCTAAAAATTTCAGATTCACGACCCTAATGTTATCATTAGAACTTTACAAGTTCTAATTCATAATCAAGGACAACTATAAAGGTTTGAAGTAAATAAATCAACGACTTAATTATTATTATTTCACTCACTTAACCCAAATCTTGATTAAGATTAAGGATTATAGACTTAAACTCCACATTGGGGTTCAAATCCTGAATCCAAGGTGATATCCTAATAAGGATCTAGGGTTCACACTCAAGCATAATCTAAAGGTGCAAAAATCTTATAAGTTGAAAGATTTTAGAAACTATGACCTTAATGGAAAGTTACTCTAATGTTATAAGATAAAATAATCAATCAAGAACTGAGAATCTAAGATCTATATTCAATCTTTATGATAATTATATTATTTTATAGATTGAATCAATTCTACACCCCCAAAGAAGTTTCAAAAGAATTAAATAATAAATGAAGTAGTGAATTCCAAATGAAATGATCTAATTCAATCAGATAATCTAAGATCTAAGATCTAAGATTTTATCACTTAATATCTAAACTAAAATCTGAACTTAGAATTTTACATGAATATTTCACTTGGAATTATAGCTTATGAATGATCTTAACAAGGTAATTAAACTAGAGTTGGAGCAAAGCCAGTTAGATTGAGCACTGGTATAAACTAGGTTTGTTCTTTAACGAGGAGTCTTAAGTTCTTATTTAAGTCTTAAGATCTCATTAATGGATCCTTTTAAGATTTCTTTACCTAGATCAAATTCATTACACCTAAGATTACAGAAAGTTATTAATAAATAAAATAAGAAATATCTTACTGAAATCCTAAGGTTTTAAGGTGCTTCAAAGCACCTTTTGGTCAAAATGACCAAAATACCCCTTTCAAGGCAATTATTGGAAATTTGAGAATTAAATATTGAAATTGATTCAAATCAGTTTTAATGAACTTAATGATGACTAATGAAGAGAATGAAATAGTTAAGTTAATGTTTGATACCATAATTAGCCTAATTATCACAAATTACACTTAAGACCAAATAAGGTGAATAAGAGAATTAGGGCACACTAGGGTGATTCAAGCAGATAAGAGAGATTTAATATACTTAAGGAAGTATTATGAACTTAATTTACCAAACTCAGAGGGTTAAATATGGATTAATTCACTAATCAAGTTTTAGAGCAATTAATAGGTGATTAACAATTTTAATATTCTTAATTATTTTTAATGGTCTACATAGATTCTCCATAGTCTCATGAGTGATCAGAGACCTTAATTAAGATTTTTGGGAATTTAATGAATTAATTGTTATTTAAATAAAAATAGATAAAGATTAGGCAAAAAATTAAAATCTAACAATTGGATATTGGATTTTATTTTATATTATTATTCTTCACATTTTTTTGATTAAAATGGTATATTGTATCATACCATTTGGATAAGTATAGCTAAAGTTACTTAATTAATTTAATCTGTATGTTTATTTAAATCAAACCATAGGTTTTGATTTACTGAATTAATTTCCTTAAGGAAATTAATTCAGTAAATTCTTTATTTGATGTCGGCCCGAAATGCAAAACGCGAGTGTCAGGGTCTGACCCGGCCCGCTATTGTGTGTCGTCCCCGCGTTGCCTACCCAATACCAGGCCTCCTAGGGTTCACTTCCAGCATGTAATTCTCTATGCACAAGCCATGCGGTGCCCTTCTCTTGACTGCTACACCATCAAGGACCTAAGACACATCGATTGAACCAGGAAACCACATTTGGGATGTGCCAGGTCATCGGGGTGCTACTTGATCGAGGCGTCTTCTAAAGCACAACTGTGAGGAGCGAATTCTACTCACAACATAAAAGTCATGAGCTAAGGTCTAGCCCTACACGTTCAGGGATCGAAGGAGAAGCAATTGTGTGAGTCGCGAGGTCCTGGGGAAGGATGAGTCGTTGGGGTGCTACTCAGGGTGGAATGCGGACGTGAGCTAATGATGGGTCATTGATTCCAGTCAAATCGATCGATCCAATCGAACCCAACCATCGATCCAGTCTACAATCATTCTCTGATGGGTTCCAGCACTAATTAAGGAGCTGATGGCTTGAAGAACTATGGGGGTTTGGCGTACCAGAAGCTGGCTGGCAGTGCACGCTCAGATAGCAAATTCACCATCTAATTCACTGCCAGTCACTCCCAAACCCTTGACTGACTATAGGCGATTAAGGGTGAGGTCCTAGCACAACATATAGGGGTTTGATTGATAGCGAGCTGAGTTGAATTCAGCTTAACAACAGGGAAGGGTGAAGGCTATACCTAGAGTTGCAGATTTGCTGTGACAAAAAGAAACTAGCTGGCTCAGGAGCTCTTCAAATAGCAGACATAGGTTCTCATGGAGTTTGAACACCAAACAGGCACTCTATTAGCAGATCGCAGCAATAGCAGTCGTCGGGATTCGTCGGGATGACAGGGGCTCCAGGGGATTTTAGTTAGAATAAATAAGGGATCTCAGTGAGCAAAAGGGCTCACTGAGATGTTCTGAGGGTATTTATAGGTAGTAGGAAGGATAGGGATGGATGCCAGAGCTTGGGAACCAGGGTATGGCTCGGCTAGAAGCAATGGGGTGGATAAAATGGTCTGGGGCAATTTGGGTAGATGGCAGTCGGCAAGACATTGCGCCAGCCGATAAAATGGGGAGATTGGCATGAGTTATGTACTGCCACGGGGCTGAAGAGGTTGTACTGTTGGGAGGACTAGACGCGCGGGCGAGCGAGAGGTAGACAAAGGTCCACAGTGCAAGGGATGCTAGGAGTCGTCTGATCACCGAGCCATTGGGATTGGAAGGCTATGATGCACTACTTAAACGATTAACCACAGATCAACTGACATCTGTTGGATACGCTCGATCGATCTGACACTTGGGATGTGATCATGGTGCGGGGAAGATCGCGTCGTTGGATGAAGTATGCTAGGATGCGTGCTAACGCATCCTTTGGCGCAAATTGAACACCGCAGTCGGGACCCCGCATCAGATCTTCCGCGGTCCTGACAGCAAATCCCGCGTTTAAAAATTATAAATTATTTAATTTAATTAATAATTTAAATCTTTAATTAATTAATTAATTCTAATAATTTCCAAAATTTAATTTCGGACTAAATGGACTCCAAAAATTCTTAAAATTTTACCCTTAGCTAATTGAGGCATGAGGAATTCAAAAATGAACTCAGATTTTAATTTGGAGATCAAATTAGTTTAGGTATTTTTCAGGATCCAAAAATAAGCAAAAATACCAAAATCCTCAATTGAGCTTCGATTGATTTAAAACTTCTAGGGTTAAGTTTAAATGACCCATTGAGTCTAATAGAATCAAAATTATAACATGATTTAGCTTAAATAATCTAAATTCAGTTAGGGTAACAACTAGGGTTGTTACACATATAGAGCTTCATATAGAGCCAGCTTAATACTTATTTGGAAGCTATCATTGTATACAAATTCTACTAAAGGAATGTGATCTTCCCATGAACCAGAGAAATCAAGAACACATAAACGGAGCAAATCTTTAAGAATCTGATTCACTCTCTTAGTTTGGCCATCTATTTGAGGATTAAGGGATGTACTCTTAGCTAGGATGGTTCATAAATTTTGATGCACTGCCTGCCAGAACTTAGAGTAAATTAGTTATGTTTGTCAGATATGATTGTCTTAGGAATACCGTGCAGCCTGACTATCTCTTTAATATATAACTTTCCAAGTTTTTCTATAGAGTTAGTCTAACAGACAGAGATAAAGTGTAATGATTTTGTGAGAGATAATCGATTATAACCCATATTGCGTTGACACCAGATCTTGTGTGAGGAAATCCCATGAAAAAATCCATAGATATATAAGACCATTTCCACTCTAAGATCTATAATAGATGTAGCAGACCACATGTTTTTAGATGCTTTGCCTAAACCAAACTGCACACATGGCACTTGGCTACAAAATCAGCAACACTCTTCTTCATTCAGGCCACCAGAAAGATTATTTCAGATTTTGATACATCTTTGTGCTTTCGAGATGCACCTAATATCTAAAGTTGTGACCTTCGACTAGAATCTCTCGATGCATTAACCTTGGAATCCAGATACAGTTATTCAGATATATATGCCCCATCTAAAAGCTTTGCTCGGGATGACGACCACTTTCAATTGTGACTTTGAAATTTAAGTAGTCCTCATCCTTTGTTTGTGTGGTGCCCCGCCCCCAATCCACATCAATAATAGATCAAGGGTGGTGTGCCATGCTAGCAAATCTCTCACTTATTATTAGATTAAGGTGTAATCCTCAATCCACTAATAAGGGAAGTATGTGCCCTGGATAATGCAATGAAATTATTTACTAAGTACATATATTCAATAGAGCGTGGAAGCAAGAAATAATATAAAATGTTACCTCCAATTCACCACAACAAAAGTAAGAAGTAGCATGAAGCTCAGAATAAAAGAGTACAGTAAGAAAACATTCATGGGTACATATATTATTACAAATATTAAATAAGATTTAAACTAAATCACTCATAATCACAAGCAGAATAAATAAGAAGCTAAGCTAAGGATCTCTAGCGACAGCACACTCCTCTTGAATCAGATCTTCAAAAGGCTCAACTACCTCGAATAACTCAAAATCTACCATTATCAGTTTCACAATGATAGAGCCCCAGCCAAAAAAAAAAATCTTGTTAGACATATTGTCTAAGTACATTTTAAGCTGTTTATATTCATGATTTTTTGAAATCACCAATTACTTAAACTATAAAACAAGCAAAGCATATGGGTACAATAAGCATACAAAGGAGTGGGAAGAAGTTATAAATAAAGGCATTTATAACTTAGCAACATATGAGATAAAATAACATACATAGACACTAAAGCAGTAATAAGATTATGCATATAAGTATAAGTAAAGTAAAGAAAATACTAAAAGGAAAGACTCATTCTAAACATGCTTATGATCATATAATTTATGCAGGTTCAAAAGAAAATAATTTAATTGTGGTACATATAAGTAAACAAGAAAAGAAATCTATCATACTATAACTATAAAAGTAAGCAAGTAATATAAAGGCTACCTGTAGTAAAAGCAACAGTAAAATAGAAAGTACTTATGTAAAGACTGCCAAATCAGAAGGAGAGCTAAACTAGCCTGTTGAACTGAAAAATATAATATCACTTGGAGTTTTAAGAGGCTAATATGGAAAATCACTTAGAGTCATAAGAGGCTAAGGCATAATAACAAGTAGAACTGAACTGAAGAGGCTGAATTTACAAATACAGTAAGATTTTAGTTATTTACTTTAGTTTTGTGGACATATCCAGAAGTAGCAGAGGAGTCAAGCACATCTGTAAGACTAAGCGGGTCCCAACTTAATATAACTCTCCTCAATGAGTACGTGTTAAGTAATCTTTATTTATCCTTACCCCTGTCTATTGGGGTAAAAGTGCACAAGTTTGACTAGAAATTGAACCCTATGCAAATATTGTCCTAATTATTCTATACTTTCATTTCATGCAGCAATGTTATCTTATATGACATGTTCAAGGAAAAAGGCACAATATACAAAGCATGCAAAAGCAATAATAACTCAATAGTAAGCAAAGAACTATACTACACATAGGTGATATCTGATGCTATCTACTTGAATCCATTCAAACTATTCTAAGTTATACAAGTTCATGTGGGGCCCCGTACTTTCCCGCGACGACACTAATATTGATATTAACATAATCGCGGGGAGTACGGTGCTCCAATTTTGGCAAATCTCAACTTAAGTAAAGTCAGGTAGGACCCAACCTACCTTAGGCCAAGGACTTGTCACCTGGAACTGGTAAACATACATCAATATAAATTAAAGTGGTAACAGTATAATATAACATCCACAAAATAATATAGTATAAGAGAGTAAAAGAAATAGTAACTCAGATTAAATGCAGAATAGTAAATACATCCAGAGTTTAATTATTACAAATTGAATTAAATGAAAGTTAAGATCTCTCAAAACCTCACTGCAAGAAAGTAAATCTAACTAAATAGCAGTACGAAGATCCTTTTCCTGCACCAGCTCTTCTCTTGTAGTACTGCCTACGAACAGCTCCAAAATTGACATTTATCGGTATCACAAATAACAGGGCCCCAGCCAGCAAAAGAAAAAGGTTACAGTTAGACAATTGTTTAAGTACATTTTAGGATATTTAAGTGAACTGAGTATTTAAGATATCACATTTAAAGGTTTTAAATATGCAAGCATTATAAGGTGATACAAGATACAAAGAATGGGGTAGCTATAAACTATTCCTTTATATCTAATCAACAAGTATGCAAAAATAACATACAAAGCAGCAATTAAACAAGGTCAGCCTAAAAGCAAAATAATTATAACTACTAAAATAAATCTGATCCTAATGTATTTATGATCATATAGATACATGCTGAGTATATAAAGAGCACAAGTGCTGAAATAACATACCATTCTAGCATCCTAAACATGCCAATATTTAATATTAAATAATAAGAGTATTTATACAAGCATGCAAATTAATATGAAAAAGGCCACTAAGGCATGTGACAAAAGTAAACTAAGAACATGAATGAGCAAAAGTGAAACTATTGAGACATGTGGCAAAGCAAGTCAAGCACTAAAAGAAAGGCCACTGAAGCATGTGGCAAAGAAAAACAAATACTGAAAACTGAATTGAAGTAGAAATAAGCCTAAGACATAGTACTACCATAACAGAAACAAGCCATACAGGACCTCTGAACTGAAAGTTCAATATGTATCCATCCTAGGAATCCATAGAGCTAGGTTCGAGTTGACCTTATAAAATAAGACATGTATCCATCCAAGACATCCACAGAGCTAGGTCCGAGTCTATTCTATAACAAAACTAGAATTGAAGAGGTAGACTAAACTAAGACATACTCTACTAACTGAAAGTACTAAAAGAACTGAATGAATACTATGCTTTTCCAAAGTTAACTTAGGATGTATCTTCCATATCCTAAGTTTACCTATTATGCTCAAGGAACAGGGCTCAATGTTCAAGGTGTGCATAGCAATTAAAGTCAAAGTAAGCAAGAGACTCAATCTAAACTTATGTGATATTTGTTTTTTCTAATTTATCCAACTAACTATTCTGAGAAGATACAAGCTTAGGATCTCCAATATCCAGCTATCTAGTATAATCCCAGATTCACAGCCTTAATATTAACATTAGAACTTAACAGATTCTAATTCATAATCATCTGGCAACTATAAAGATTCAAAGTAAATAATTCAACGACTTAATTGCTTTTATTTTTCTCTCTTAACCCAAATCTTGATTAAGTAAATCAAGATTAAGGATTCTAGATCTAAAGTCCACTTTGGTGTTCAGATCCTGAATCCAGGGGGATATCTTGATAAGTATCTAAGGTTCACACTTAAAACTCAAATTAATGATAAGGAATCTTATAAGCTGAAGGATTCAGAAATTACGATCTTAATTGAAAGGTTACTCTACTGATTACAAGATAAAATAATCAATTAAGAACTAAGAATCTAAGATCTATATTCAATCTTTATGATAATCATATTATTCTATAGATAGAATCAATCCTACACCTATAAAGAAGGCTTCAAAGATTAAACAATAAATCACTTAAGGGATTCCAAAGAAGATAATTCAACTCAATTTAGATGATCTAAAGTCTAAGATCTAAGGTCTAAAATTTGATCACTTTTAGACTTAAGCTAAGATTTAGACATAAGGATTTTACAAGAGTATTTCTTTTAGGATTCAAGCTTAAGGATCAACTTAATTAAGTTATTAGACTAGGGGTCTAGCACTTAAAGGTAAGTAGGCCTAACTCTTAAGAAAGAAACTTTTAAGTACACTTAAGATCTTAAGATCTTAATAAGACTAACTTGAGATTTGTTCGCTTAACATCAATGTTATTAACATAAGATTTTAGAAAGGTGCTAATAATCTAACTAGAGATATTTTACTGAATTTTCAAGGTTTAAGGGGTGCTTAAACACATCTTCGTCAAAATGACCAAAATACCCCTCTTAAGGCTAAAAATGGGATTACATGATTTAATTATCCAAATTGCTTAAAATCTATTTTAATGAGTTCCATCTTGGTTAATGAAGTAGGATACACACTTATCTTAGGTTTTGGTAACCTAATTAGCCTAATTCTCACTAATCACATTTTAAAGCCAATTAAGGTGATTAAGGAAATTTGGGCATTATAGGATGATCCAAACATATATAAAGGCTCTACTATACTTAATGAAGCATTAGGAACTAGATTTACTAAAATCAGAGGTTAATCTAAGGCTTAATTCACTAATCCTAAATTAGGTTAATTAAGGAGTGATAAATAAAATTAAGATTCCTAAATTTCCTTTAATGGTCTATATAGGTTCTCTATGGTCTCATGAGCAATCAAAGACCTTAATCAATAATTTTGGATATTTAATGAATTTAATGTGATTCAAATAAGAATAGAAAAAGATTAGGCAATTATTTAAGATCTAACCATTGGATCTTTGATATTATTTTATATTTTTGTTCCTTGTATTTTTTGATTAAAATGGTATATTGGATCATACCATTTAGATAAGTATAGCTAAAGTTATTTAAATAATT
Organism: Gastrodia elata; assembly: GCA_016760335.1. Classification (NCBI taxonomy): domain Eukaryota; kingdom Viridiplantae; phylum Streptophyta; class Magnoliopsida; order Asparagales; family Orchidaceae; genus Gastrodia; species Gastrodia elata. Next base: position 31,878,959 of record CM028681.1, read on the forward strand.
TAATCTATATTTTTATTTAAATCAGAACTATAAGGAATGATTTATTAAATAATTCACATAAGAAATTTAATTCCATAATTCATTTATTAAACCGCAGCCCAAAATCGAAACTGCGCGGGACGGGGTCCGGCCTGACCCGACACTAGTTGTCTTCTCCGTGGCTGAGGATACCCGATAGATAGAGATTAGGGTTTACTTCAAATCCTAAATTCTCTGTCCACTAACAGCGCCTCACCTAGAACTCGATGGCTACACCTTCAGGAGTATGTGACACATCAACTGAACCCAAAATCTCCATATGGGATGCGCTGGATCACCGGGGTGCTACTCGGCCAAGACATTCTCATAAGGCGCACCTATGAGGATTGAATTCTCCTCGTAGAGCTGACAATGTGAGACGAGCTCTATACCTACACGCTTAGGGATCGAAGGGGCATCGATTGGGCAACTCAATTGGTCCCGAGCATGGACGGATCAATGGGATGCTACTCGCAGCATCTAACGGACGCAGGCTCGCTCTAAGTCAATTGACCCCAATCGAATCGATCGATCAGATCGAGCCCACTAATTGCAATTAATCAACAATCACTTCAGACGATAATTAGAATTCAAGATAGAGCTCAAGCCTCGGGAAAATACCGGCATCCAGCGTCCTAAGGATCAGCTGCCAGTGCACACTCAAACGGGATTACGCCATCTGGTCTACTGCCAGTCCCTACCAGAGGACATAGGCGCCTACTATGGAGCTATGGTGAGGTCATATCGTAGCATTTAGGGTCAATTGAGTGCGAGTCGAGCTAAAACCAGCTCGACAGAGGAAAAGGGTTCAGAGGCTGCACCTGAGGACAGAGGAATGGCTATGACAGAGAGGGAACAACTAGCTCCGGAACTCTCCAAGCAATCTCAGTGGCTACACAGGGGGTCTGAATGCCAGACCTTGCCCTCTATCAACTGTACGCAGTAGGTCCAGTCGCTAGGTTTGCTAAGAGCTTCAGGGGAAAGCAGCTGTGAATTAGGGGATGACAGTGAGCAAAGGGACTCACTGTGATTCCCAGGAGGTACTTATAGGTCGAGGGATGCATAGGGATGGAAGTTGAGGCTCGGGCACCAGCGTGTGGTTCAGCCCGAGGGACTGAATGGGTTTAACCGTCTTAGGGCAGAATGGGGAGAGCATTGCTGATAGAACATTGCACCAGAGGGCAAAGGAGGAAGAACATGATAATTTCCCGTACTGCCACAAGGCTGGGAAAGTATCTGGCTGTCAGGGGACCAGCGCACGTGGGAGAGATTGAGAGTAAGATGAAGGTGAACAGGGTGGAGTCCTCGGCAATCGTCTGATCACATGGCCGTTAGGGTTTGACAGTCTGATGCGGCTCCTAATTAATAGGACCGCAGATTAGATCTCGAGCATTGGATGAGAGATGCCGACCGAGTGGATAGGATTAGATCAAGGCGCAAATGATACGAGCCGTAGGATTAGGTGTGTTAAGATGCATGCTTAAGCATCCATGCGGTGGAAACGCTACCCTGCTGTCGAGACCCCGCAGCGGATCCGCCGCGGTCCCGACAGTTAATTCTGCATTTATAAAATTCATTATTTCATTATTTAAATAAATTAAATACTTTAAATTAATTAATTAAATTCTAAAAATTTCCTAAATTCAATTTAGGACTAAATGAACTCCAAAACTTCCCAAAAATTCACCACTAGCTAATTAGGGCATGAGGAACTCACAAATAAAATCAGATTTTAATTTGGAGATCAAATAAATTTAAGTATTTTTCAGAGCTCAAAACTAGGCAAAAATAACAAAATTCTCAATTTAGCTCTAATTGATTTCAAACTTCTAAGGTTAGGTTTAAATGACCCATTGAATCTAATGGAATCAAAATTAGGACTTGGTTTAGCATTTTTAATCTGAATTTAACTGGGGTAATAACTAGGGCTATTACAGACTCCCCCACTTAAGAACGATGTTGTCCCCGACATCACTTAGTGAAGAAAGTACTATAGAGATTGAAATATTTAAATAAAATAGATGAGAAGGAAAAGAACAGTACCTGGTCTTGCAAAAAGCTATAGATATTTATTGCGCATATCCATTTCTTTCTCCCAAGTAGGTTCTTCCAACGATCGATTCTTCCACTGGACCTTGACAATAAGAATGGAATGATTTCTTAGCTGCTTCTGATCACGAGCTAAGACTTTGATTGGTTCTTCGGCATAAGAAAGATCAGATTGAATTTATACTGACGGAAGTTGAACGAGATGAGAAGGGTCTCTGAGACATCTTCTTAATGACGATACATGAAACACATTGTGAATGGCTGCAAAGCCATCAGGAAGATTCAACCTGTAGGCAGATGATTCTACTTTGGCCAAAATCTCAAAAGGTCCAACATAGCGGGGACTGAGTTTCCCTGCTATACCGAATCTGTAGACACCTTTCATTGGACTGACTTTCAAATAGGTGAAATCTCCAACATTGAATTCTAAGAGGTGATGATGAGCATCATGATACTTGCTCTGATGTTCGTAAGCTGAACGAATTCTATGCTAAATTAATTGGATCTTCTTATTAGTTTCTTCAACTAACTCAAGCCCAAAAAGTTGAACGCTTCCTGTTTCTAACCAAGCTAGCGGAGTGCCTTATAAGGAGCCATTTTAATACTGGCTTGGAAACTATTATTGTAGGCAAACTCCACTAATGGAATATGATCTTCCCAGGAACCGGCAAAATCAAGAACACACAGCCTAAGCAAATCTTCCAGAACTTGATTTAGTCTTTCAGTATGACTATCCGTTTGAGGATGAAAAGTTGTACTCATAGCTAGAGTAGTGCCCAGATCTTGATGCACAGCTTGCCAAAACCTAGAAGTAAATCTGCTATCTCTGTCATATACGATTAATTTTGGAATACCATGCAGTCTGACAATTTCTTTGATATAGAGCTTTGTTAGCTTCTCCATAGAGTCAGTCTGACAGATAGGAAGAAAGTGCGCTGATTTAGTTAAGCAGTCTACTATAACTCAGATTGCATTGGCACCAGATCTTGCGCGAGGCAATCCCATGACAAAATCTATAGATATATCGAGCCATTTCCATTCAAGAATTTCTAATGGATGCAGAAGACTACCAGGTCTTTGGTGCTCAGCCTTTACCAAATTGAAGGTATGACACTTAGCCACAAAATTGACTACTTCCTTCTTCATACCAGGCCACAAAAATGATTGCTTTAAATTCTGGTACATCTTAGTACTGTCTGAGTAAATGTAATACCCAGAATTATGACTGTCAATTAACCCTTCTCGGTTCATGGATTTAGGAATCCATAAACAAATACCTTGATAAATTATGCCGTTGCGCATTTGCAATTCATGACGATGACCAGTTTCTATATCTACTTTGAATTTTAGATAATCATCATCTTTAGTTTGCAAGATAGAGACATTTCTGTGGAATGTGGGTTCCACATTGATATTTGCTAGAACAGAACTTAGCACATCGCCACTGACTGGAGAAATCTCTAGCTTACAAAATTATTGTTCTAATAAGCTGGAGGCGATCATGGAAGATAAAGTAGCACGACGGCTAAGAGCATTGGACACAACATTTGCTTTTCCTGGACGGCATAGAATAGTATGATCATAATCACTGATGAGTTCTAACCATCTCCTTTGACAACAATTTAGTTCTCTTTGAGTGAAGATTTACTTCAAGCTTTGATGATTAGTGAAGATCGAACATTGAACTCCATATAAATAGTGATGTCAAATCTTTAAGACAAATATCACAACGGCAAGTTGAAGATCATGAACTGGATAATTTTTCTCGTGGGGTTTTAACTGTTGAGAGGTGTAAGTGATTACCTTACCCTCTTGCATTAACACATAACCTAGACCAATTCTAGAGGCATCGGTGTATACCTGGTAGTTTGAGCCTTCCGTGGGCAGAACAAGTACTGGAGCGGTAGAGAGTGCGTCCTTCAAGGTTTGAAACACTTCCTCGCATTCTAGGCTCCAAATGAATGGAACGGCCTTTTGAGTTAACTTAGTCAAAGGCGAAGCGATCTAGGAAAAGCCCTTAACAAACTTCCTGTAATATCTGGCCAATCCCAATAAACTCTTAATATCTGTGACTGTCTTAGATTGAACCCAGTCCTGAATAGCGCTTACTTTGTTTTGATCTACACAAATACCCTGAGCATCGATGACATGTCCCAAGAATGCAATGAACTTAAGCCAAAATTCACACTTGGAGAACTTGGCATTCAACTGATGTTCGCGCAGAGCTTCTAATACTAACCTCAAATGTTCTTCATGATCCTCTAAGGTTGAGAATAAATGAGGATATCATCGATAAAGATGATTACAAATTTGTCTAAATATGGCTTTAGAACTCGTTGCATCAAATCTATAAAGATTGATGGCACATTGGTGAGTCCGAAAGACATCACTAAGAATTAAAAATGACCATAGCGAGTACGGAAGGCAATCTTTCCTACATCATCTTATTTTACTCATAATTGATGATATCTAGACCTTAAGTCAATCTTAGAGAATATGATAGCTCCAGATAACTGGTCGAATAAATCATCAATTCTAGGTAATGGGTATTTATTCTTTATGGTGACTTTATTTAGTTCGCAATAATCTATGCACATTCACATAGATCCATCCTTCTTCTTTACGAATAGAATGGGCGCTCCCCAAGGAGACATACTTGGCCTAATAAAGCCTTTATTCAAGAGCTCTTGTAACTGTTTGTTGAGTTCTTGAAATTCCTTAGGTGCTATTCTATATGGTGCTTTAGATATAGGCTGGGTACCCTGAGCTAATTTAATAGAGAACTTGACTTCTCTGGAAGGAGGTATACCATGCAGGTCTTCTAGGAATACGTCGGCGATAACCTTAAGTACTTTACAATCAGAGAGAGGGATACTTTCTCTTGCTTTACCCATCGTAGTGACCAGAAAAACATTATAACCCTTACTGATTGTTTAGCTTTAATAGCATTGATCAACGATAACTGTGTACTAGTTTTTCCTATATAAGTTTCAGACTTGCCCTGGGAATGCAGAGTGACCTTCTTTTTCAGACAGTTTATCGCGGCATTATTGTCAATGAGCCAGTTCATACCAAGGATAATATCAAAGTTTGCTAATGGAAGGATGATTAATTCAGAGTTAAATTCTTGACCATTTAATGGAAATTTGACATTACAAAACTTATGAGCACTTAGTTAGGCTCCAGATGGAAGTCCAGCACTCAAAGATTTTGCTAAGTTGTGCGAGTGTGGTTTAAGGATGTTGGAAAAATGTTCAAAAATAAATGAATGACTAGCACCGGTGTCAAATAACACATTGTAGAGCTGGTCATTAAAATAAAGTGTGCCTAATTTATTCACACAATTATAGTAACAAATTGCAATAATCAAGGTACAAAAATACAAATAACAAAGGAGAAGTTCAGAAATGTGTACCTGAAATCACATTATTGTCTTCTGCGGCTTCCAGAGGTGTTAAAGCATACACTCGTGCAGGACCAGCAAGATGGTTGTTTACCTGCTTCTTGGGATGGTTCTGGGATCTAGGAGCTGAGTGCTATTCTGGAGCAACTTCAAGTGCAGGTGCTGGCATTATTGCTAAATTTGGTTCTCTCCTATTCAGCGGAGTTGCTCTAAATACATAGTTCTTTTGAGATGGCTTTATTGGAACTCCATCCAATATTTCTGTATGTGTACAGTGATAGAACCTGTGGCCTGGTTGCTCACAATTCTAGCACTTATGGATGAAGTGGTAACACTTGCCATATGGGTGAGGCATATTACAGCTTTGAATTGGTTCAGCAGGGGGTGCAGCTTCAAGTTGATAGACCTTTGCAGAGTTAAGTCTGTGCCTCTTGAAGGCTTCATGCTGGTTAGGAGTTGGTTGCGCCATTCGCTTGAGATTTTTTTCTGAGTAATGATGCTCAATCACCTTAGCTATCTCTGCTGTTCAAAGAAGCTAGTCAGGCGAAGTGGAAAAATCTGATCTTTCAGTGAATCTTAAAGTTCACTGAGAAAGCGATGGCACTTAGCCGATTCGGAGTGGGTAATCTCTGGAGCAAAATGAATCAACCTACGAAATTCTCTTTCGTAGTCAGCAATAGAGCGAATTCCTTGAGTCAACCTTAGAATCGTGTCTGCAATGATATTCTGAGCAGACGGGGGAATAAATTCAGCTTTGAATGCTTTAATAAATTCATCCCAAGGGATGTCTTCCAATTCATAATCGACAAACTTCATATTCCGAGCCTCCTCCCACCAGTATTCTGCTTCAGCATGAAACCTGTGTGTAGTGAGATGGACAGCTTCTGAGTTTGGGATCATCAGACTAATAAGATCCTTCTCTATTATTTTCAGCCAGTTGGCTGTATCCATTGATGATAAGTTCCACAAAAGGTGGAAGGCCTTAGTCTTAAGAAGTTATGGACAAGACTATCCATAGAGTGATGGGAAGGAAAAGTATGTTGCGGAACAGGAACAGTAGGAGCAGTAGCAACGGCTGTACTGGACAATCAGACATCATCTTTTGCATTACCAGTGCTTGTTGGGCCTGATTCTTCAATAAGGTTGCCACCATTGCTCGCAAATGAGCTCCATCATCAACAGAGCTGCTCGAAGCTGCAGCATTCTTGATTGGAGTAGCAGCAAGAGGTGATCTAGAATTCATTCTAATTAAGCAGTACAAATCTAAACTTCAAAATCATTCTAAGGAAGACAGAAATTAAAATTTCTAATAGATGCCAAAAATTCTCATTAATTTTGAAATGAAGGATTACATAAGATTTAGAAAATGCCAAAAATCACAGCACTACTAAAATCAAGAAATGACAATTACTCTAACTAGCACTCAGATTTCCTTAATGTACTCATGTAACAACCTTAGGTTGTTACCGTACTAATCTATAGTATAAGAAATCATTAATTTTGATTTCATTTAAGAACATCAAATGAATCCTATTGTGGCGGCCACCACATAATCAAATAAGTGTTAAGAGGTGGTCTTCATTAGTACCACGGACATTAAACTAAAAACATATCCGTGATACTAATCAGGAGTTGAGCAAAATCCAACAAATATATATATATATATATATATATAGCAGTGCAGAGAATGAAAAGACACATTCACATATAGTCCACATTTAATTCATTCACATATAATACATTAAATACAGAATAGTAAGAATAACAAAAATTAGTTATTACACTTTTACTAAATGTAGGCCAAGAAGGTGGAAGCATATCTCCTTCAATGAGCTGCACTTTACTTTAACCTGCTAGATGCTAAATTCTTAAGCATTGGATCTGACCTATACTTTTGATCTGCCATACATACATATATGATAGGGCACAGCCAAAAAAGAAAAATCTAGTTAGGCTTTAATAAGTCTATGTACAATTTAAGCTATTAAAGTTGCAGGAATTTAAAGATATCACCATTTTATTGATATTACTAAGCAAGCAAACTAAATAGGTGCAACAAGCTACAAGGAAAAAGGGGTAACTATAAATTAACCATTTATAGTTAATCAACGAGTATGCGAAATAACATAAAAGCACAAAAGTAAGCAAGGTGAGGCTAAAAGCTAAAGTAACGACAACTACTATAACAATTCTGATCCTAACATGCTTATGATCACATTGAAATATGCTGAGTATAAAAGAACACAAGTAATGAATTGTAACAACCCAGGTTGTTACTTTGCTCAATTAAGACTAATCTAAGTCTTAATTAAGGTTCTAAGTCACTAATTTAATGATTTGAAACTCATCTCTGAAACCTAGGTCAAACCAAGAAGTCAACAAAGTCAAAATCAGAAATTTTGGAAAAATCCAAAACCTAGAAAATTGACTTTTTATCTAGACCTTATATTGAAAATCTAACTTTGCCATTGCATTCAGAACACCCAAATTAGCTAGGAGTGAAATTTTGGAGGCATTTGGAAGTCGTTGATTTTTCGTCAAATATTTTAATATTATTTAAATACCCTAAATAATCAAATAATTAAATACTCGTCGAAACAAAAATCCGAGTGCACCGTTGCGTTCCTCACCCTTCATTTAGCTAAGGGTGATTTATTGGAAATTTTTGGGATTCATTTAATAGGTTAAATTTAATTAATTAAATATGAATAATTTAATTTAAATATTATTATTTAAAAATAGCATTTAACGGCGCCGTCAGCTATTCCTAGCGCCGTCGCTCCATAATCTAAGGTGGCCGTTTGGTCTAACGAGCCATCCGCGTCGTCTGATCAATCGATCAGACGGCTGTGGTTCATCGTCTACACGGGATAGACGCGTGGAAGCGAAGGCGGCACACGGCAGAGGTATCGAGCGATTGAGGATCCAGCGAGTAGGTCACCGCCTTCGAAACCATTTAAGACTCCATCTTCTCGTGTCTGTCATTTATCATCTCTTAGATCAAGAGGAAGCGTCGATCGAGTCCAGAATCGGAAGCCCTAATTTTCTCTGCAAACCCTAAGGTACTTCACGACCCACCCTATTTCTATATGATTGTCCATCCGAGTATTCGAAATTCTATTTCAAATCTTCAATTGATCGTTATCTATGCCTGATCAAACAATGGATGGTTTGATCTCTTTAATTTTGCAGCACATCCACAGTACATACCGTTATAAACCGCGACTAGAGCATTTAGGGTTTAGTTTTACGCTCTAACTCGACCACCTCAGCTGCAGAACCTTATACCATTAGATAGCTAAGCTCTTTCTCTTTCATAGTCATGTGAGTTGTGAGGTTTGGACGCCAGGAAGGACCTCCATTCGCGTGCCCTAACTCGCCCCCCCTCGGGAGATAGAGGAAGCTGCCGAAGTAGCCGGGCGGGCCGGGCTGGCCCGAACCCGATTCACGTTGCCTTCGAGGTCTGGTTTTTGGGAAGGGCACGTGTCATGCATCCAGGCATCCCGCGACTATGGTGGGACCCACAGTCGAACAGCCGCGTCAGGCAGTCCTAATCAAGACACCTGTGGGGCCCGCTGCAGTCTGCCCAGCCAGTGTCTCTGCGCCACGTGTCCTGAAATTAATTATAAAAGTTATATATTTAACAGTATTAATAATAATCGAATATATATATATATATATATATATATATATATATTTATAAATCAAATCAGAATAATTAAATCAATTAAACAGAATTTAATTAATCAATTAAATCAAATCTTTAAACCTTAATAACTCCTAAAATGCACATCCAAATTATACAAATAAATATATTAAATTAATCAGAAAAATATGAGGAATTTATTGATGCCAAAAATTTTGCTGTAGGATCAATATTTTGCAAAGTGATTTTTCAATGTTTAATTTAAGATAAATTAAATGTTACAAATCTTATTTAGCTCATAACTTTGTGTAGATTGATCCAAACATATTGAATATAGGTCTTAATGTGATCAGAAAACCCTAAGGATTAATTTGATAGTGTTTATTTTGCTATTTGGATTAGTAATTGCTTAATGACATTTAGGACCTAACCCTAATTAGGTTAATTAACCCTAGAATTTCAATTGATCATAACTTGGTCAATTGAGCTCCAAATTTGATGATCCAAAGGTCCATTTAGATCAGAAGAACTTAATTAATGATAATATGTAAAAATATTTTAGATCCAACGGTTAGATTTGCTAATCTTCCCTAATTACTCTAAAATCTTGATTAGTGAATACTAGCAAATCTAATAATCCAAATTGAGTGATTTAAGTTTCAGAGGACTTTTAGAGTCATTTAGAATCCATTTGTGAAGTTTGATTCGTGTTTGAGTGCTCAATTTTGCTAATCATTCACTAATCACCCTAAACCCTATTTAGGTCTTAACTTAGTCAAATTAGGTCCAAATTGAACTTACCACATGTCATTATGATCAGTGGACTATTTGTAAACCATAGCCACTGATTTTGCTCAATTTGGACACTAATTAACCAAGTTAGGATTTTTGACCTATAATTAAGGATCCCTTAATTAACCTTAAAACCCTAGATCTTGTATTAGCCATAACTTGGCCAATACTTATCAGAATTTAGCAAATTAAGATTCTATGGAAAGTTTAGACAGTAAAGAACAATAATCTAAAGGAAGATTTAACTTTCACTTAGTCAAACTACTAATTTGCCCTTATGAGTCAAATTCACTAATTTGATCTCATATGGTTTAATAATCACCCAAAATTAATTTAGTTGCTGTCTAATCTTACATTAAACAGTAAGAAACATTTTCCAAAAGAAAATTTTAGAATTTAAGCCTTAGATCAAAATTTGATCTTTTGAACCCTTAAGTAGGGGCAAAATGGTCATTTTGCCCAAATTTAGGGTTTAGCCTTTTAAAGCCCTAAATTCAGTTTTTAATCACTAAAATCAGTAAATATAATGATTTATAGCTGGAATTAATCAAAATTCAAGTCTAAATTAGATTATGATTAAAATCTCAAAATTTTATTCCTTAAGGAAAATTCCTAAGTAAACTTTAAGTGTTCTTCTTTCCTTAATCACTCTTAGATCATACCTTAGATCTTATAACATTAGTTAGGATGTGCATCTTGAGAGATACTCTTAGTAATTAAGAGCCTTATTTCCTAAGATTAGGAATAGATCTTAAGTTAGAATTCATCTATTGAGTAAATTGGGTTACTCAATAGGTGAAACATTGAGTTTTCTAGTTTATAGATTTTCTTAGTTTATTAAATGATTATTTGATCTTTAAACCCTAGAACTAAGAATAGAGATCTATCCTAATGAATTTGATTTATCATTAGGATTTGCCCTAACCTAATCCGTGAGTTTTGGGTTCTAAACTTAGACCCTTAGATTATACCTTTAGATTAAGTGATTAGACCTCATTATCTAGAGTCTAATTCTTAATCTTTTCATCTTGATTTGGCTAATCAAGATGAGGTTGGGATAAATTAAATTACAAAATTAGGTCGATGATTTATTCATTTTAACCAAATAGTCATCTTTTGATTAAGTTATAATTAGGACTTGGCCAGTCCTAATTATCTTCAACTAGTAGGATTCGTGATTCTAAGTTACAGATGTGTAAGAATTGATAATTCTAAAACTTATATAACTTAGAGTAGATAGAATGAATAAAGTAGACAACAACGGATATCACCTGTGTTTTAGATAGAGTTTCTTGCACTTTGATTTCGATGCTTCGCATTCCTTGATTTTTGAGCCTTATACCTTGAACATGTATTATGTACATAAGATATTTTGATAAATATCTTATGATAATTTGGAATATTATTATAAAGCAGCATTATGTTCATTTCACAAGTGGTATGTAAGGTGTATCTTGACTAGTATACCTCTTCGATCAACCCGTTCGGGGTTGGCAACCTTTCGAGGGTTTAATGTCCGGCAGTCTATTGGCCATGCCTAGTCCAAGTGATAGGATGGATAGACTCTCGCCCTACTGACTACAGAGTCAGGATTCTGATATGGATATACTAATTCAAGTACACTTACATTCAGTTCTGTCTTAGCTCATCAGTCTAAGAGTTTCAGTGATGTTCAGTTCAGAGTTTCTTAGCTCATCAGGCTAAGATTTGCTGTATATGTGTTCAGTTTGGGTGACTTAGATAGTCACTGCAGTTTCAGTTTACAGATACTATTTTACTAGCATATTCTACATTTCAGCACTGTTTTACTTTCAGTTTTCCTGCACATGTTATATATAGGATGCCAGTTTTACTTACTGTTTTTATATGCTCACATAGTATGTTAGTGTTTTCGGTTTTATACTGTTCAAATTATGTATGTCACCTAGCATAATTTATTTGATCATAAGCATGTTTTAGGTTGTATTTTTCTTACAGTTTTACTTTTCTTTTATTTACCTGTCTTTGTTGCAGTTGCTTGGAGGAGGTATGTATTACTTCCTAGTTGTTTTAGTTATAAACTATTTGTTTATAACTTATTCTGTTCTTTTGTACATTTTTCTGCACCTATTTTGCTCAATTCTATTTTTATGATGATATTCAGTTAACTTAAATAAACTTTTGCCCTAAAATGTACTTAGACATATTGTCTAACCAGTTTTTCTTTTGTTGGATGGGGCCCTACCATTATGAAACTGATAATGGTAGGTTCTGAGTTTGTTGGATTAGCAGATCCAGTGGAGAGATTGCCATTGGAGGAGGAGCCCGTTCCTGAAGATCTGTAGCTTTAGTTTTTCTTTCTTTTAGTGAGATTGAGAGTTCCTTTCAGTTCTTTTAAACTTATTAAAATGTTGTAAGAATACAGGTTTATATTTCTCTTTCAGTACTTTACTTATTTTGTATTGTTGTATTTATACTGTATTGGATGGATGTTATACCTTTTATTGCATCCGCACTCTAAGTTCTTGTATGATCATTTAGTGATAAATTCTGGAATGAATGACAAAGTCCTTAGTTAAACTGGATTAGAATGTGTGTCTAATCCAATCTTAAGTGGGGACCTTGTCATTTGGTGACCCCTCCACCGTAATCAAGTTAACTTAAGGGTTAACAGGACAACGGCGGGGCAGGGCCGCCACAGTTGGTATCAGAGAATTCCATAAGGTGTCAGATAGGAATTCATTCCTTTCTACCTAATGGATTGTTCTTCTGCCACTTGATCACTAAATGAATACTTGAATTGACATCCATCACATTATGAGTATAACTCAGAATAAGTTAAGTTATTAGATAACTATAAAAGATGATAATTATTAAATTATATATATATGCTCAACAAATTTAAATAGAATGTTATAATTGTAGGAATAGAAGAACATCTAGAAATGGCATTCATGACTTACCTAAAGGAGTTAGAGACTATTTGGAAATATGAACATAAACTAGGTAAGAAGCAAGGAAGAACAATTGAAGGAGTATCAGAACAAGGATCGCAATTAATAAACAAATTACTGAAAGAAGGCGTCTATAGAGGCCTTGACTTTCTAGTACTAGCAAGGGAATGGCTTGCGAGAGTTGACCACATATTTGGTGTTATGGAATGGCCTAGTCACATCAAATTAGAAGTGGCGCTATATCTTCTGCGTATGTAAGCAAAGGAATGGTGGATTATGTCATACAAAGAACTGTTTCGTAAAGCACAAGAGGAGCATCGTGAAGTGATTTATGAAGACTTTCGTAGAGCATTTTTCATTAAATATATAGGATGGGAATAGTTTTATAAATCTATGATGACAAAGTCCTTAGTTAAACTGGATTAGAATGTGTGTCTAATCCAATCTTAAGTAGGGACCTTGTCATTTGGTGACCCCTCCACCGTAATCATGTTAACTTAAGGGTTAACAGGACCACGGCGGGGCAGGGCCGCCACATGAATTAACAAGAAACTCAAACATCCTAAATATGCTAGTATATACATAATTAATCCATAAAAGTATACATACAACATGTAGGTTTAAATAAAAGGAAAGCCACTGAGACATGTGGCAAAACAAGCAAGTACTCAAAATAAGGCCACTAAAGTATGTGGCAAAGTAAAAAGAAAATGATACCGAACAATCCAGCTAAAGTAAAAATAAGCCTAAGATATATTACGCCATACCAGCTAATAGGCCATACAGGGCCTCCATAATATGAGATCAATCAATCAATCCCCAGTCTAGCCATCCAAATTTGCTAGGTCTTAGTCCATTCTATACAATACTGCTACTAAAGAGGTAGATTAAGCTAGGACATATTCTACTAACTGCAAGCACTGCAAGAACTAGATGAATGATGTATGCTACAAACACTAACTTAGGATGTATCATTCATATCCTAAGTTCTCCTATTATGCTCAAGGAATAAAGCTCAATATTGAAGGTGTGCAAAGCAATCTAGACAAAGGTAAGCAAGAGACTTAATCTAGACTTATGTGATATCTATTATTGTCTAATTAAGTTGTTCTAACTATTCCAAGTTATACAACTTAGAAGCACGGCCTTACAAGCTGAAAACAATCAGAACTGATCAGGTTCCAATTTAATTCAATCAAAATTGACTATAAGTTAAATAATAAATCATCACATCTTAATTGATGATTGAAGATGTTCTAATCTAAGATCTGACCCAGATCTACTAAGCTAAGAATTATGAATTAAACACCATAATTTGGATTCAATCACATGATCCAAAGGTAAGCTTAAGATCTATGACTCAATCTACAAGTGAACTGATGATTAAGGCATATTCTATTAAGTAAAAATCAAACTTAATAGAATGGATCTCTATTCTTAATCTAAAATTAAAAAATAAAATAATCAAAATGAAATTATGAAAATCTAGAAATTAATAAAACTAAGGTTCCATTCATTGAATAAATCACTTGTTCAATGAATGATTCTAACCTAGTGTCTATTCTTAATCTTAAGGAAAAGATCCTATGGTGGAGTGAAGATCCTAAGGAAGTGCTTTAGTTTTAACTCTTGGTTCTCATTCATGTCCGCATAATTTACAATTTTCAACTAAGTTGATGATTACTACTTAGTTAGTAAGCGTTCTTATTCTGATGTCATAGTTTTCAAATAACAATCAAATCTCTAATTATGCTAAGATCTATGCAAGTAGTGTACGCACTGTACATAGAGCTCAAGAAAATAAAATAATTAAAAGAATAGAACTCAATAAAGTTCTAAGTACGTAACGTACCTGACACAGCACCAAAGCTTCTATAACATTTGGCTTAATAATTTTAGGCCTTCAACTTTCCATGGAGTATAAATAAGTTTCTCTGGCTAAAAAATAAAACATAATAATGTATTGATTACAAATTTTGTATTCCTTAAAGTGCTAGACATATAACCTATCTTTAGTATTAGGATTGTCCAGAATTGAATGTGCATAAGTATAACTTTTAAATGTTGATTTAAGGACTTCCTTAATAAAGCCAAATTAAAAATATGCTTAGAATTCCACTTTCATGCAAATTTTGTCATTCTATTTCGTATTCTATGGATGTCAAAAGAATATCGATGAGTATTAGGATGAATAATTTTGCAAGGATTCAAGTGCATTCAAAATATAATTACTTGTACTAAATTATTGTTTAGGAACATTGAGAAATATTCAAATAACAATGTTATGATTGCTGGGTGACTGCACAAAAATGTTGGAAGTTGAATGTTGTTCTTTGTGAAATAATTACGTGTTCCTAATCGTAGCGATTGCTTGATAAAATGTTTTTAGTGAATAAATATAAAATAAATACATTTTATGCCAATGATTTTGGTATAACCTTAGATATGAGCATTAAAAGAGGAAGTTTGGGGTATCAAAACTGAATGCATAAAAGCTAGATGCGAGCTCCTATAATTTGTTTCCAAAATAATAGTTTTATTTAAATTAGAACCTATATAACATAATATTAGCTAATATAAATGATCAATTTATCTTCAATGAAGTATGGAGGAAAAATGATTGCATATCCTAAATAACATCATAGTCATTCTTAACATTGCATCGCATGGTTATTATTTATCATCTCCCTTTTTCTTTTATTGCTTATATCTCTAAAAATTGAATTATATATTTACTTCATTGCATACATAATAATCAAGAAGATTGATACATCAAATCAATAAAGTCTTGCAAATAACAATCAATATACAATCTTCCCTACTAGCTAACTATAATACATTCATCTTTATTTATCTTAACTCATCATAAATGATAATAAAATTAGATTTATTAATAAGTATGGGGAGTTACCAAATCAACAATCGACACAATGTTGGCAAGAAGGATGAGGTGGCTGCTGTTGGCTGAATGGAGATCTGCTCGGCCATGGCCAGGAGGGCTGCTCGAGCTCGGCCGAGTGGAGTTGAAGGGGGCTCGGCCATGGAGGAAGAAGGAGTGCTCGGCCATGGAAGGAGGGCTGCTGCTCGTCCATGGAAGATGAGAGCTGCTCGACCATGGAAGGAGGGCTACCCGAGCTCGGCCAAGAGGAGAAGGGAGTGGTTGCGGCTGGGAGAAGAAAAGGATAGATTGGAGGCAAGGAAAATTCGGCTGAGGGAAGAAATGAGAGGCAGGATTCTTAGGTT
This sequence comes from Gastrodia elata, assembly GCA_016760335.1. Lineage (NCBI taxonomy): Eukaryota > Viridiplantae > Streptophyta > Magnoliopsida > Asparagales > Orchidaceae > Gastrodia > Gastrodia elata. The sequence goes on from CM028681.1 coordinate 31,895,043, forward strand.
TAGGAAATTTAGGTTATAAGAGAGAGTTATATATAAACTCAAACGAATTTGATGAGAGTCACTCGATCAAGATCGAGTGGCTAAGTATCACTGAAATTTATAAGGGTTGATTGAATAATCAAATAAACTCCAAAAATCACAAACTTGGTATTGAAATGACCGTCTCGACGAGATGAACGCAAGCGTCAAAATTTATTGAATTTGGAAGAGTATTTTATTTTATATTAATTTTTAAGTGAAAACTTTAAAAATTAGCTACGATTAATCCGGAGCCCGAAAAATTACGTAACTTAAAACATAGAGTTCTCTTATAATGCTTAACTCAAATCTTCAAAAATTTATGAAATCCAACTTTTATTTTATCTTTTATCAACTCCGGAAGTTTAAACTTTCCAAATTTATTTAGGATGATCCGGGATTCCGATTGTGCTCAAATTTTTGCACATGGATCCCCTCAATATGCTTTATTTGAAGATATTTTTATTTGATTTTTATTTGGTCTAAATCAAGATCTTGAATTTTCTCTCAATCTGATTAGGTTTATGCCTAATCATCCTGGTAACAACGCCGGGTTGTTACAGACTCGACCCCTTTGGAAATGGTAGCGATATATAAAAGCAATTGCCAAGATCAACACTTTGAATAATCGGGAGCATGGCATGGGAGAGCGACAATCACATTGTTGGCACAAGCAAGTAAGAATAAAATGGCTGACTTCGACCCCTTTGGAAATGGTCGAACATAGCAATAGAGCAAATCAATTATAAAGCTAAATGTTTTTGAACGCTCTACCCAATAATTCTATTCAGCAAAATTCTCATTTCAATTTCCATAATCACCATTTAATTCTTGCATTACTTAACTTTTTAGTAATCGCAGCAAGGGAAGTTTATTTAAGCATGAATTTTTTTTTTTTTTTTTATATTAAGCAACATCTCAGATTTTAGAGTTAGCTGAATTGCTTGGTTTAATGAATGTTATCCTATCGATTCTCATAATGCCTTTACTCATGCTTGATTAAACTCGACAGATGATTTGGAAGACCAGTAGAAAATATACTTTCTTATGTACCGGTGTGTTTGCAAGAAAACGAGCATTTAACATAAACCATCAAATCACAATGCTAATTCAAATGGAACAGATACAACTTCTAACTGATGATGATATAAAAAAAAAAAAGAAAATCTTCTCGTTAAGTGCATCGACCCTTCCATAGCAGCATTAAATTGATGTTTAGTAAGTTGCACATGCTGCTATTATTAGTTGAAGAAAACAGATGTGAAATTGGAATGATCTTTAACTATATTTAAATCTCTTGCAAGCATCCTTAAAAATTATTTCAAGCTGCTGTTAACATACTATGATGATGGTTCAATAAAGTCTTATGTAAAAAATGCTACATTTCTTAACAAGAGATCACTAGTAGCTCAACAACAACAAACCAAACTTAATCCCATTAAGTGGATATCACCTGCAGCTCATTTCTAAAAAGAATAATAATAATAATCAATCCATTATTTGGCAACATAAGCTCCAGTCCTTAACAAAGTTCGATGCTAGCATTGCCATATGAGTGAAGCACGAGCTAATTATTCTGAGTAGATTTAAGACAATTTTGAGTTCAACTTTCACGTAAGACAACCATTTTGTGCATATGCTTATAACAAATACTGCTACTAGTTCCTTTATGTTATTATAAACAGCTAACCTACTAGGAATCACCTTTATAAGAAAAAAAAATTAAAATTTATCTATTTAAACTTTTTAAATGCAAAAGGAACATGCAAGAACTGAGCAACAGCGACACCTTTATGCAATTGCCTTGGACGTCCAAAATTATAATCCTTTAACACATTATTAAAGGATTATAATCCTTTATGCAATTTTGCAGCGACCAAATCTAATGAGAAAAACTTTAACACATTATATAATCTTTAACACATTAAGTAGCACAAATATTAACTGACTTACAACCTTTGCTTATATATTAGCTATCAAGCATCGATAAAAAAAAAATGACAGATTTCTTGACACATTTATACTGGACTTTGAGATTGATACCAAAAAAAACAAGCTCGAGTGCATAAATAGAAATGTCCACATGAAAATACTTGAGATGTGCAGCGAACAATCAACACAGTCATTATTAAAGTTAATGTATACTGCTTCACTCATGTGGTGATTCAGATTATAGGTATTCCCACAAATCAAATTTCAATATTTTTCCCAAATCATTTCTCACCGCATCATGTTAACATAATCCCCTTTAATAGCATTTTAAATCAAAGGTGGCTCGCTGCATCTGCAATCCTTAATCCTAATTATGTTAAGCGCTAGAAGTTCCAAATACTTTCATATGGAATTAAAATCGGTATTGGACACCGTGATTCTAGTTTTCAAGAGTAAAGCAAAAATTCAGATTAGAACTTGACTAGACGTTGCAAGGATATATATAAGGATGATGTTGACATACACAATATCATAGCTATTTAACTAACAAAACTTTCTTTCTAATAATATTTTGATTGTTTGTTTGTTTGCCCGGAAAGGAATTTGACTAATAGAAAGGCTGAATGCACAAATAGTTATTTCAGTCAAGACAAAATTTATAATCCTTTAATACTAAATACTGCAAGAGAAGGACCTCAACCTAAATTTACACATTCGTTCAACTAAGAAATTATAGTTTCCTTTATTCAAGTCAACAGAAATAAAAACTGTACTAGAATAGAATAATTTGATACCAAAAGCAGCATATTCTAGTACTCACATGGTTGTGGCCCTTAAGTCTTGAACTTCATAACTTGAATAATCGAAATAAAGGCAACATTCCAAGTGCAGCTAAAATCTTATACAACACCCGCAATAATAGCAGCAACCAAAAAGTGGAGGTTTCCCAAATATAGACCCATCGTGATCCTCTATCAATCTATAGATGGATATAACAAATTCTGAAATGAACCACATTTCATTCTTAATACTTGCAACGTTTCATTAAGCGTGGATGATGAATTTCTATCACAATATACATTGTTGTTTGTGCGCTATACTTATTATGAAAAGCATCAACAAGGTTCTCCGACAAGAAGAACAGCTTCATAAAAGAATTGAAGCATTCTGGATCAAGAAGAGCGAGAGAATCAGATCCTAAAAGCCCAATGCACTTGAAAATTAACCACAATAAAGCTTTTATTCTCCATTTGCTATTATCTTCTTGAGCTGAGTTGATCTTTTTGATCTATTGACAACTATATAAAAGAGGGTTTATAAAAGGTGATGTCAAATATTGTGTAAAAAAAAAATGTTTGATGCTAACATGTCGTGGAAATCACCCTCCGATAATACGCAAAGTGTAGTTGGAATTAGATTATATAGCATGGTAAATTAAAAGGTAGTTCAAATATGAAAGGCTTACTTACTAAAGGCTAATTAAAAGTCTAACTTTGTGAAAATTAAAATTAATAGCTCAGGAAAGCACATAACTTTAGATTAATATCAATTCATATAACTTTCTAGAGTAATTGGAGACATAATTGCTCAACAGCAACTAAATCAGTGAGAATTATATAATGGATAGTCCTAATGCAAAATCCTTTAACAAATCTTCCCAAGTTCGGTACAGCACAGACAAAGCGATATATTTCTAGACCTTTACTTTTGAGCTTTGGTCTTCTTGCAAATTAAACACTCTGAGACAAATTGGCTCACATCTTTCTTTTAAAAGGGCTAATAAAATTTGGTCTCTATAAGATGGAAAGTAATCTATTCCTAAGTAACTTGCTATACCACCCGAACGTAACTCTTGGGGTAGAAAATTCTCAAGTGAGGTGCGGGGAATACAAATTAGTGGCCCGCGGAAGATATATCCCATCTACAATGTGATATTTAAGCTGGGATGGCAGCGAGCTCGCTTTAAATTCGGTGCAAATAGTGTGAAAGTTGGAGCAACTACATGTTCATTTCTTATGCAATTGAAGCTAGGAATCTGACTCGTGAGTGACGAAATCACATTTTCCCTGTGGGCGACATAAGTAATGCGAAAGCTGCTCTAAACTTCGCATCAGCATGTTTATTCTCAAATCTAGGCTTTGGGTTTGAAACTTATTTAAAAATAGTTTGACGTTATTGGCATTTATGTAATTTAACATCACTTTTTTTTTTCTTGCTTTTAAATCTGTTAATAAAGCATCTTTGAAAGAAACATTTATTTTGTTTCATTCTTTCTGAAGATTCCGTATTTGTGGATAAGATTGTCAGTATTTTTACCTCTTGATAAACCATTATCAAACTTGTGGTTGCAGTTGAAAGAAAAAGCTGAGAATATTGAATGCTGGAGGAAGAAGGAATGTGGTAAGCTGAAAATATGTATTGAACTCATAGATAGTCTAAGAACTATTGTTGCCATAGATTATTTTAGATTTGGCGTCTACAGATCATGTGACTTAAATCTGTCTTTTCCCTAAGAAACACTTAGTTTGTGTGTGATGCTGGCTTGGATTCATTGTGGGAGCGCCTAATATTATTTGACCGTATAATTTGCTTTCTATTTCTTAAGCTGAAAATAACAACTTAATATCTTTGTAAATAGAAGGCAGACCATATTGGTAGTTGCAAATAAGTAGTTATTACGCTAATTCAAATGAGGGCTTGATGAACTAAACATACCCCTCAAACTGAATTGATAGGAGTGTCGAATTATTTCTCCCCACAATAACGGCCATTTCATTTCAATTTACATCAAAGAGGGTATTTATTTATTCTTACATATCTAATTAAAACCAAACTTCTAAGATTTTTCATTCCAACACCATTTGAATATTAAAACAATAAGTTAGCAAGTAAATAAATAAAAAATGCAGCATATCCCTTCTAATTCGAGCACAGGGAACGCAATACTTGATTAACTCTATAAAATTGAAGAGTTAGAGTTCTATCTACCCTTTTCTTATCAATAATATTGGAGCCTACGTAATTTAAGCAAGGACGGCGAGGGTTACTTAAATACATACAATTGAAATTAAGGGAGACATAAGGATGTCGATACAAACTCCTTAGCAGCTAGATATCCCATTTATCAATGGATTGTATGTGTACATAAATTAGGAGCTATAATAACTGCTGAGCCAATCTAATCCTTAAGAAATCAAACAAATCTTAAATCAAACTGAAATGACGAAAGGCACAAAATTATGGACAAGAATAAACTAAAATAGGTTGTGACATTACACGAACGGCTTAGGGAACACACACAAATGTAGTTTATGTAGGTTCGTCTGCTTTGTCGCTTCCTCCATTATTAATTGTAATATAGGTAGTAGCTTAGAGATATTCTTAAGCTTAATTTACAACTTTCCCATCTTATCTCCACAATTTATTAACTGCTTCACTATGTAAGAATATCTTTACTAAATCCACACAGCCTTAAGGAAACCCAAAAATAATGCACGACAAGTTTGCAAGTTAAATATAGATTTCTACCTTATTTTGTTTTCCACACTGATTGGGTCAAATTTAATAATCAAAATTTACTTGACATGTTTAAGTTGGAAGTGAATTTAGTGATAGCCTAAGGAAATGAATCATAAGAATAAATGGGGTGGTTGAGATGGTTAAATACATCATTGCACGTGTCACTTTGTCCTTCCAACATATTTTATTTTTCTAACACCTTTTAGATTGACTCTTTTCTAAGTCCTATAAGATCTATATTGCTTTCTCATGATATTCTCATCATTCTAACATTTCAGTGTTGTATTGAATGAACTGTGGATCCAATTGCTACTATACTAATGTTTGCCAAATTCTGCTCAACATAAGAACGAACCATTAGGTAGATAAAAGCATGGCCTCTATCTGACACCCTATGGATCTTTCTAATACCAACTGTGGCGGCCGCCCCTTAATCAAATAAGTGTTAAGAGGTGGTCGTCATTAGTACCACGGACATTAAACTAAAAATATATCCGTGATACTAATCAGGAGCTGAGCAAGATCCAACAGAAATATACATATAGTATATCAGTACAAAGAATGAAAAGAAACATTCAGACACAGTCCACATTTAATTCATTTACATACAATACATTAAATGCAGAATAGTAAGAATAAGAAAAATTAGTTATCACACTTTTACTAAATGCAGGCCAAGAAGGTGGAAGCATATCTCCTTCAATGAGTTGCACTTTACTTTAACCTGCTAGCAGTTAAATCCACAAGTGGTGGATCTGACCTATACTTCTGATCTGCTATACATACATATATGACAAGGCACAGCCAAAAAAGAAAAATCTGGTTAGGCTTTAATAAGTCTAAGTACAATTTAATCTATTAAATTTGCAAAAATTTAAAGATATCACCATTTTACTAATATTACTAAGCATGCAAGCTAAATAGGTGCAACAAGCTACAAGGAAAAAGGGGTAACTATAAACTAACAATTTATAGTTAATCAACGAGTATGCGAAATAACATAAAAGCACAAAAGTAAGCAAGGTGAGGCTAAAAGCTAAAGTAACAGCAATTACTATAATAATTCTGATCCTAACATACTTATGATCACATTGAAATATGCTCAGTATAAAAGAATACAAGTACCAAATATAACAAGAAACTCTAACATCCTAAACATGCCAGTATATACATAATTAATCCATAAAAGTATACATACAACATGTAGGTTTAAAAGAAAGGAAAGCCATTGAGACATGTGGCAAAAGCAAAGCAAGTAATATAATGCAAAGCCACTGAGACATGTGGCAAAATAAGCAAGTATTGAAAATAAGGCCACTGAAGCATGTGGCAAGTCAAAAAGAAAACGATATCGAACAATCGAGCTAAAGTAGAAATAAGCCTAAGACATAGTACTGCCATACCATCTAATAGGCCATACAGGGCCTCCATAATATGAGATCAATAAATCAATCCCCAGCCTAGCCATCCAAATCTGCTAAGTCTGAGTCCATTCTATACAATACTACTATTGAAGAGGCAGACTAAGCTAGTACATATTATACTAACTGCATGCACTGCAAGAACTAGATGAATGAAGTATGCTACAAGCACTAACTTAGGATGTATTGACAGACTGTAAATACACGTCTGCGCTTGCACGCAAGTGTACGTGGTCTGAAATAACAAGTGGAAAATGTGACTTTTCGGGATTAAATCCCGCAGAACTGCAGATCTGTCGTTAGATCAACCCCTAAGATCTCACGGCATGGATTTAATCCGATCCAGCCATTAGGATCCGGAAGATCAGGACCGTGACATCTTTTTGATCGATCAATCAGACAGTGCTGGACCCTCCCGCAACTATGGAGCTTCATCTTCCTCTCACCCGTGCCCGACAGAGAAGATCCCCCCATACTGCCAGCTGCCCAGTCTATCCCCCACTCTCACATCCACCTCAGCAAGTCGTTACGACCTCCCCCATTTCGGCAAGGAACCCAATTGGGGCCTCGTGGCCCAGCCATGCTCGAAATGGAATTTCGAGAGCTCGGCCATGGCCCGACCTCTCGGGTCCTCCACAGCCCAGTTCAACACTCTGGAACCTTTCCAATCCTCTGCCAAGGCTACAAATAGCCCTTGCATTGCTCCATTTGATTCTTGCTGATCAATTGAGCTCCTGCAACTTCCGCCATTATCGTCTGACCGAGCTTCCGCAGGTGATCCCAGGAGCTCCCGAACCGTTGATAGTAGGTGTTCAAGATCCTTTGCAGTGTTTGGAACCTCGGCTTAAGCCAGCCGAGCCCTCAGTCGATCGTCCTGAGCTCCTCCGTCAAACCAGTTACCCCCATTTGTCAGTTTCAAGCCAATAAAGCTTGGACCTTCCTCCTTTTGATTCGATTACATGCATATTGTCAAAATGAACTCACTAGTTTCGAAATTTAGCCTTAGGCTAACCCCGACCAATCGATTCAATTGATCAGGTTAAGTCCCTTAAGGAACGTCTCGAGTGAGTAAGGTCCTAACGTTCCAGACCATCTCCGGCCCTCAAACTAGGGGGCTTTGATCGGTCTCGCATCCCTGAAGGTGTAAGGGTCGAGCCCTGAGCCTAGCATGGCCTCTGTGGGGAGAATTGTCTCCCCACAGTAGCTCCATTGCGGGAGTCCTCGGGTGAGTAAGGTCCGGCCGATCCAGACCGTCTCACAGAGGGCTTTGGGTCGCGTTCGGTGCGCCTGACCATAGTGAATGTGTAACGACCATTGGTTAGTCGTGTCGTGGTCAGGATGTGCTGAAATTAACCGATTATGGTTTCTCTAATCGAATCCTCCCATCGGGACGGAGGCCCGGGGACGAAGTTCCTGTGCGGGTCGGGCTGAGCTGTGACCCGTGCGGTGCGACAGTCCTGGGTCTTTGGGCCCCGGCCAACCCGTGCCTTTTGATAACGGGCCGAACCCATTTTAATTATATTTGAATAACTGGAATTATTTTCCTTTAGGAATATAATTCAATTATTCAAATCATAGGAAATCATTAAATAAAAATAAAGAATGTATTAATTGAATACTTTTAATCTACTAGTCCAAATCCTATAATATTATATATGAAATTGATTAAAAAATCCTTAAGGACCTGAATATAAAATAATATTGAACATCTAATGATTAGATTTTTCATTTTTGCCTAATTATTGCAGATCTTGATTAAGGTTGATTAGCAATTATACTTAACCAAATTGCATGTTTAGGGTGCCATTAGTCTCTTTATGAAGAGTAGAATGAATGTGCCAAGTAGTTTATCTTTCCGATCTCTGTATTCCAATTTATGCCCTAATCTTATTAAACCATGATTAGTGAAAATTAGGGTTTGTAGATGTTGGATCTTAGCAAACTTAGTCTCTGATTAATTGTATAATTAATAAAACTTATGTGTCAATCTGTATGAAACTATGATGGCTAGATTTGTAATTATGTGCTAATCCTTTTAGATTGATTTAGGGTTTGATTAGCACTAATTACTTTCTATTTTCATAAATTTTTTTGTTAATATGCTTTATAACAGTAAGGTAAATTTGAATGATAAGTAAAACCTAGAGAGTTAGTATTAGAGTTAAGAGTAAATCAAAGATTGGAGAACTTAATCACCTTAATTAACTTAAGAAGTCTTAAGACTTTGATAAAGCTATTAAGACTTGCTCTAGGTCTAAGAATGTCACCAATAATACATACCTAATTCACTGATTTAACATTTGATCTATAAATAAACACTTGATCTAAATTAGACATGAGTAGGGGTTACACCCTAACCTATTTAATTAAGATCCAAACTCTTAAATCTTAATTAAATGGATTTGATTGTAAGATAATGTAATTGACATTATTCCAATAATGCATCTAATTTGACATAGATCTTAAACATTTAGATTATACATATTAAGGTTAATAATAAACATATGAGATTGCTTAATCTAAATCTGAACTTTAGATCCTTGATATTCTCCTAAATAAGACTATTAGTATGTTAAGATTAATAGAACCATATTAATTAAACAAGTGAACTAACTCTATTAACATCCTTGATTTAAATCCCATAATCTTAGAATAAGTTATGATCAGATGACTTAATCATCTGATTTGATCATCATAAATCTAAATGATAAGTAAACCTAGAGAGTTAGTATTAGAGTTAAAAGTGTGAGATCTTAAGTATCTCAACACAAGATTATATCTGAAATATTTTAAATACCTAAATTTGAATATACGTGGAGGTAGGAGGACTTTACATAACTCATTCAGGTAGAAGCTTAGACAATCCCTTAACTTAGAAGTTGATCTTAACCCCTCGATGTAAGAATCACTTAAGATTTTAGAATGACACCTTTCCTTGTGGTAGAATCTATATTGAGTGATACTTGATCACATTCTCTTGGAACCTTATATAGGACTTAGCTATTTAGCATACTTGTCCATTCATCCTTTGGAGGCACCAGTCTTTCAGCGCTCGCCAAAGAATGGTTGGACCGCGTCACTACCGCACTTCAAGAGACAGCCTGTCCGGAGGAGTATCATCTGGATATCATTGAGATCCTACTGAAGGGATCAACAAGTTATTGGTGGTATTGGATGTATAGGATATTAGCTTGGAGGAGTCATATAGTCACATATGATGACTTCTGTGCTACCTTTTGGATAGAATATTGTAACTAGATTTTTGAGATCTTATTATATTGTTTTCTTTCATCTCAGTTATGCATTTTGTGGACCCATGTATCTTCTCTTTTGAGAAAGAAATGAATGAATAAAATTATAGTAAAATTTTATGTTTCTAAGTTCATACTTATAATTATAGTCATGAATCCTGACTCTCCATCTGTTCCTACTCCAATTAAGAATACAGTTGTGTTGTCAGGCAGACCTGAGGAGTCCAACCCTATGGCTAGCTTGTTAAAGGCCATAATAGATAGCAATGCGCAACAGGCGCAAGAGACACATGCTCTTATCCTCTTGGTTAGATAGCAATCTGCACCCCCACCAGGATTCTCATCATCTTCCCAGTACACGGGCGATGGAATCCTACACAACTTTCTTCGTCTCCGAACTCCTACATTCAATGGAGCGCTAAATCCCATGAACACAGTGAACTGGCTCAAGATAGCCGAGAAGAACTTGGCTAGTATCAAGTGCCCTAACTTTGAAGCCATCTGCCTAGTAACCCATCTATTTCAAGAAGAAGTGGAATACTAGTGGGAGAACGAGTGGAACAATAAATTTGCTAATTATGAAGTAGAGGACATTCCTTGGGACATGTTCTTGGAAGCGTTCCGTGAAGTATTCATATCGGCATCAGCTCAAGCAATTCTAGAGGATGAGCTCCTCCATCTCAAACAAGGCAATAATTCAGTGTTCGATTACAAACAGGAATTTCAGAGACTATCACGTTTTGTTCCGAATCTAGTTAGAATGGAAGCATCTAGATGCCACCGTTTCTTGAAGGGTCTGAGAGACTCTATAAAAGCCCACTTAGTATCTCATCATTTTATAACTTTGACTGAATTAATCGAGGCTGCCCATCTACAAGAAGGATTTCAAGGTCAACTGAACTGGAAAAGGAAGGTAATAGTAATGCAGCCGAGGAAGGAACGCTTTGGCCATCATAAGGTGGCAAAAGTCTATAACATGCAAACCACACAACCCCAACCTCAGAATTTTGAATGCAAGCGAATGCATCTGTACGGGAAATGCTACCACTTCGGTGGTGTATGTTTTACTTATGGTCGTAAAGGCCACCGCTATTTCGAATGCAATGAGAAGAATACAATCGAAGGAGTGCTCATCAACCACTCCCGTCATAAACAAGCATTCCGTGCACAACCAAGGAACAGCCGAGAGCCTACTCCTGCTATAATGCCAGCTCCAACCTCAAACTCAAAGACAATTGTACCAGCACAAAGGCCAAATCATGATCGTCAGGGTCAAAAGCCCCAGAACAAATAACCCTCAGCACCTGCCAGGGTATATATGTTAATTCCTGCCTCTGCTCCTGAGGACAATGATATGGTGTCAAGTACGCCTTAAATTAATTTTTTTTTATTTAGTTCTCACTGTGTCAGTAATCAGTGTTTACCATTTTACTATTTTAAATGTTTGAGTAGCTATTCTTATTAAGCTACTGTAATCATAGGCACCTTATCAATAAACAACAAATCTTGTAACATCCTTTTCGATACGGGAGCGAGTCATTCCTTTGTATCAGAAATTTGGGCTAAAAATTTTAAGCTACCAACCTATCGATTAGCTAGCTCGTTGAGCATCGGGTTACCTTTCGGAGCCCGTATGCAGTCCCAACAATTTTGCAATATAGATATTCCTATTAGGGAACAAAACTATGGGGCTATATTAATTGTATTACCAATCGCAAACTTTGATATAATCCTAAGCATGAATTGGCTATGCCAGCATGGTGCTTCCATAAATTGCCAAAAGAAGAAAATAACTTTGGGCAGTGGAAGAAAATCAAAATCATTTGTGGGAAAATTTAGCACCCAAGCATTGTTGATCAATGCAATGACAGCATAAAGGCTAGTCAGAAAGGGATGTGATGCGTATCTTGTAACGATGTTGGGAGAGAAGAAAGAAGTCATGCCTATTTTGGAGAACTGTATAGTTTGTGAATTTCCTGATGTTTTTCTTGAAGACCTACTCGGTCTTCCTCCAGTTAGAGAAGGAGAATTCACAATTGAATTAATTCTTGGAACCCAACTACTGTCAAAAGTTCTATATCGTATGGTGCCAAAAGAACTTCTAGAATTGAACAAGCAACTTCAAGAACTGTTGGAGAAAGGTCTTATTCGTCCAAGTTCATCTCCTTGGGGAGCGCCAGTTTTGTTCGTAAAAAAGAAAGATGGGTCGATGAGAATGTGCACCGATTATAGGGAATTAAATAAGGTAACCATCAAGAACAAGTATCCCCTACCTCGTATCGATGATTTATTCGACCAGTTATCTGGAGCTAAGGTTTTCTCAAAGATATACTTGTGATCTAGATATCACATATTGTGAGTTAAAGATCCAGATGTGGAGAAAATAGCATTTAGAACCCGCTATGGACATTATGAATTTTTCATAATGTCCTTTGGCTTAACAAATGCGCCATCCAATTTTATGAATTTAATGCAGCGTGTGTTGAAAGAATATTTAGATAAATTTGTCATCATCTTCATCGACGATATTCTGATTTATTCAAAAAGTAAACAGATCATGAGAACCATCTGCAATTAGTACTAGAAGAGCTCTGAAGCCATGAGCTATATGCTAAGTATTCCAAATATGAATTTTGGCTTGGCTCGGTCACTTTTCTGGGTCATGTCGTTGACTCTCAAGGAATCAAAGTTGATCAAAATAAAGTGAGTGCAGTTCAAGATTGGTCACAACCAAAATCTGTGACCTCTATCAAGAGTTTCTTAGGACTAGCAGGGTACTATATAAAATTTGTCAAGGGCTTCTCACAAATTGCGTCTCCTCTCACAAAATTGACGCAGAAAGCAGTACCATTTATATGGAGTCCAGAGTGTGAGAAAGCATTTCAATCATTAAGAGATGCTCTTTCTTCTGCACCAGTTCTAGCCTTACCTAAAGAAGGTCTTAACTACCAAGTCTATACTGACGCATCTGGCATTAGTTTGGGATGTGTGTTGATGCAGGAAGGAAAAGTTATAGCCTATGCATCTCGTTAATTAAAACCACATGAAAAGAACTATCCTGTTCATGATCTCGAATTAGCAGCCGTAGTTTTTGCTCTGAAAGTCTGGCATCATTATCTTTATGGCGTCCAGTGTTCCATATTCACCGATCATCAGAGTTTAAAGTACATCTTCACCCAGCGTGAGCTAAACTGCTGACAACGAAGATGTCTTGAGCTAATAAGTGATTATGATTTAAGCATCCAATATCATCCAGGAAAAGCGAACATCGTAGCAGATGCACTCAGTCGTCATGCTACCTCTATCTTATATAATCCTATCCAGTTCTCTAGAAGAAGAACTCTGTAAGCTTGAAATCAGGCCAGTACGTGGTGCTATGCTAAGTACACTAATATCCATGAGTTCAGTTGAACCCACATTTCATCGTGATGTCTCCATCTCCCAAACCAAGTATGAAGACTATTTGAAGTTTAAAGCGGACATCAAAAGTGGTCGTCATTTGATCTTCAGATTTGAGGTAATGTAATCTATCAAGGGGATCGCCTATGGATTCCAAAATCCATGCTTCAAGAGATTTTAGTGGAAGGCCACAATACTAGTAACCAAGTACATCCAGGCAGTACCAAGATGTATCAAGACCTGAAGAAATCATTCTGGTGGCCTGGAATGAAGAAAAGTGTGGCTGAATGCATAGCAAAATGTCATGCTTGTAACATAGTTAAAGCCAAACACCAAGAGCTTGGAGGACTTCTTCATCATCTAGCCATTCCGGAATGGAAGTGGTTCGATATTTCTATGGATTTTGTTATGGGCTTACCCAAATCAAGATCCGGTGCCGATTCAATATGGGTCATTGTTGATCGACTAACCAAATCAGCATATTTTGTTCCTATGCATCAAACAGATTCTGTGGAGAGATTAACAAAGTTGTATATCAAGGAAATTATTAGACTCCATAGAATTCCCAGATATATCGTATCTGATCGAGATAGCCGTTTCACTTCTAAATTCTGGCAAGCAGTGCATCAAGACTTAGGAACTACTCTAGCCATGAGCATAATTTTTAACCCTTAGACAGATGGTCAAACAAAAAGGGTCAGTCAGTCTTGAAAGATCTTCTTCGTCTCTATATTCTGAATTTTGGAGGTTTCTAGGAAGACCATATTCCTCTCTTCGAATTTGCATACAACAACTGTTTTCAAGGAGTATTGGCATGGCTCCATATGAAGCTCTATATGGTAGAAAGTGTAGTACTCCATTAGCATGGTCTGAAATAGGCAGTGTTCAGCTTTATGGTTCTAATTTAGTTGAAGAAATGAATCGTAAGATTCAATTGATCCAGCAAGGAATCAAAGCAGCTTAAGATCGCCAAAGTAAGTATCACGATGCTCATCATCGTACTCTGGAATTCGATGTTGGAAATTTTGCATATCTTAAAGTCAGTCCGATGAAAGGCATATATCGTTTCGGTGTAGCCGGGAAGCTAAGTCCCCGCTACGTCGGACCTTTTGAAATATTAGAAAAGATTGGTTCTACAGCGTATCGATTGAAGCTTCCTGAAAATTTTTTTGCAGTCCATAGCGTATTCCACATCTCTCTGCGGAGATGTCCTTGCAATCCATCTCACTTGATTCAACTTTTAGTAGAATCTCTCCAATCGAATCTGGCTTATGCGGAATAGACAATCAAGATCTTTGCTGATGATCAAAAGTAGCTGAGGATTTGCTCAATCCCAATGATAAAGGTTCAGTGGAGGGATCACTCTTTAGAAGAATCTACTTGGGAGAAAGAGGCAGATATGAGAAGAAAGTATCCCAATCTCTTTGAAAGTCTAGGTACTCATTAACTTTTTGAATTTTATTCTATTATTTAAATTTCTTCATATTTGTCTTCTCTTTTAAGATGATGTTAAGGACGATATCATTTTTAAGTGGGGGAGTCTATAATAATCCTAAGTTGTTACCCTACTAATCTATAGTCTAATAAATCATTAATTTTGATTCCATTTCTTTAAGAACATCAAATGAATCTTATCCTAAAAATTTGGAGTCCATTGGACTTCTCTAAGTCCGAAATGATATTTTGATCAGTCTAGATGCCCTAGTTTAGACCTAAAATATTTTGATCTCAAAATTAAAATCTGATTGCATTTTTGAATTCCTCACCCCCAAATTAGCTAGGGGTGAAAGTTTGGTGCAATTTAAAAATCATTTTGGACATACTTTATATTTAATTAAAATGGTCTAATTGCATAAAAGGGTTCCTAACATTTCAAATTTGCATCTATACCCTTTAAACTACTAAAACGGCCTGGATCCGCTATGCGAACCACGGGCTATCCGTTGCGTAGCCTGGGTCGTGCGATAATAGTGTTTCCATCGTATCCGCCATCCGTTCTATTAATCGAACAGCTAGGATTTGATCCCGCGAAACCACGGATGTGCTAGTATATCAACCTGAAAGATCCCCCAGCGTGGATTTAAACCGATCTGGCCGTTAAGATCTGGAAGATCAGGATTGTCGCATCTTTTGATCGATCAATAAGATGGTGCCGGATCCTCCTGCGACTGTGGAGCTTCATCTTCCTCTCGCCCGTACCCGACAGAAAAGATCCCCCCGTACTGCCAGCTGGCCAGCCTATCCCCCACTCATGCATCCACCTCAGCAGGTCGTTACGACCTCCCCCATTTCGGCAAGGAACCCAATTGGGGCCTCGTGGCCCGGCCGAGCTCGAAATGGAATTTCGAGAGCTCGACCATGGCCCAACCTCTCGTGTCCTCCCCAGCCCAGTTCAACCCTCTGGATCCTTCCTAATCCTTTGTCAAGGCTAAAATAGCCCTTGCATTACTCCATTTAATCCTTGCTGATCAATTGAGCTCTGTGCAACTTCCACCATTGCCGTCTATCCAAGCTTGCGTAGGCGACCCTAGGAGCTCCCAAACTGCTTATAGTAGGGTCTCCTGGTGTTCAGGATCCTTTGCAGCATCCAGAAGCTCAGCTTAAGCCAGTCGAGCCCTCAGTCAATCATCCCGAGCTCCCTCGTTAAACCAGGTACCCCCATTTGCGAGTTTTAAGCTAATAAGGCTCGGACCTTCCTCTTTTTGATTCGATTACATGCATATTGTCAAAACGAACTCACTGGTATTGAAATTTAGCCCTAGGCTGGCCCCGACCGATCGAATCGATCGATCGGGTTAAGTCCCTTAAGGAACGTCTCGGGTGAGTAAGGTTCCAGCGTTCCAGACCATCTCAGGCCCTCAGACCAGGGGGCTTTGATCTGTCTCACCTCCTTGAAGGTGTAGGGGTCGAGCCTTGAGCCTAGCATGGCCTCTGGGGGGAGAATTGTCTCCCCACAGTAGCTCCATTGCGAGAGTCCTTGAGTGAGTAAGGTTCTGCCGATCCGGACCGTCTCATAGAGGGCTTCGGGTCCCGTTCGGTACGCCTGGCCATGGTGAACATGTAATGACCATTGGTTGGTCGTGTTACGGTCGGGATGCACCAGAATTAACCAATTAGGGTTTCCCTAATCGGGTCCTTCCATCGGGACGAAGGTTCGGAGATGAAGCTCCTGTGCGGGTCGGGCTGACCCGTGTCCCGCGCTGTGCGAAAGTCCCGGGCCTTCGGGCCCTGGCCGACCCCCGCCTTTTGATAACGGGCCAAAACTGTTTTAATTATATTCGAATAATTGGAATTATTTTCCTTGAGGAAAATAATTCAATTATTCGAATCATAGGAAATCATTTAAATAAAAATACATAATGTATTAATTGAATATCTTTTAATCCACTAGTCTAAACCCTATAATATTATATATGAAATTGATCAGAAAATCCTCAGGGACCTGAATATAAAATAATATTGAACATCTAATAGTTAGATTTTCCATTATTGCCTAATTATTACAGATTTTGATTAGGGTTGATTAGTAATTATACTTAACCAAATTGCATGTTTAGGGTGCCATTAGTCTTCTTATCAAGAGTAGAATGAATGTACCAAGTAGTTTATTTTTTTGATCTTTGTATTCCAATTTATGCCATAATCTTGTTAAACCATGATTAGTAAAAATTAGGGTTTGTAGATATTGGATCTTAGCAAACTTAGTCTCTGATTAATTGTATAATTAAATAGAACTTATGTGCCAATTTGTATGAAATTCTGATTGCTAGATTTATAATTATATGCTATTCCTTTTGGATTGATTTAGGATTTGATTAGCACTAATTACTTTTTGTTTTCATAAATTTTTCTATTAATATGCTTCATAACAATAAGGTAAATGTATGGAAACAATGTATGCTAATTTATGATGTATAAATTGAATAAATCAAATATTGGAGAACTTGATCACCTTAATTAACTTAAGAAGTCTTAAGACTTTGATCAAGCTATTAATACTTGATCTAGGTCTAAGATTGCCACCAATAATATATACCTAATTCACTGATTTAACATTTGATCTATAAATAAACACTTGATCTTAATAGGACATGAGTAGAGGTTACACCCTAACCTGCTTAATTAAGATCCAAACTATTAAACCTTAATTAAATTGATCTGATTGTAAGATAATGGAATTGACATTATTCCAATAATGCATTTGATTTGACATGGATCTTAAATATTTGGATTAGACATATTAAGGTTAATAATAAACCTATGAGATTGCTTAATCTAAATCTGAACCTTAGATCCTTGATTTTCTCCTAAATAAGACTGTTAGTATGATAAGATTAATAGAACCATATTGCTTGAACAAGTGATCTAACTCTATTAACATCCTTGATTTATATCCAATAATCTTAGAATAAGTTATGATCAGATGACTTAATCATCTGATCTGATCATCCTAAATCTAAATGATAAATAAAACCTAGGAGTTATTATTAGAGTTAAGAGTGTGAGATCTTAAGTATCTCAACACAAGATCATTTCTAAAATATTTTAAATACATAAATTTGAATATACATGGAGGTAGGAGGACTTTGCATAACTCATTGAGGTAGAAGCTTAGACAGTCCCTTAGCTTTAAAAGTTGATCTTAACCCCACATGGTAGCAATCACTTAAGATTTTAGAATGACACATTTCCTTGTGGTAGAATCTATGTTGAGTGATACTTGATCGCATTCTCTTGGAACCTTGCATTGGACTTACCTATTTAGCATAAGAATTTATAGTCTTGATAATTTCTTGTTAATTAAATAGAGTTGTATGAACCCAGATTATTAGTTGGTGTAGTATGGCATACCCATAGTGCTATTTTTTCTTCAGTAGTATTCAGGATTGGTTGATTCACTCCAATGTGGACTTATGAGCAGGTGCTATCCCGAGGGATTAGATGAATACAATCATGTTAGAGTAAATCTCTCAAGACTAAGAGTGTATTAAGCAGGTACTCATTCTTTAGTTTGAATGAAATACAAATCCCCAACGGGCGATGCCTCCTAGTGAAAACTGCTTCAATAGGTGTGGCTCAAATAAACTAAATAATTAGAATCACCTTCTTTAAGACACTGAGTGTGATTGTGAATTAGGCATCTTAATAACTTAGCTTGAGATACAAATCGCCAACGGGCGATGCCTCCTATCAAAAATCACTTCGTTAGGGTGGGTTAATCAAACTAAGTGAAAAGAATCACCTTTCTTGCAAATGTGCTAAATATGTGTATACAATCATCCCACCTAATGATCTTTAACAAAACCTTCAACTTTAACCAATTATAGAAGCTAGGAGTCGGAATCTTTTTAGCTGGATTCTGCACAGTGGAGACCTAGAATTCATTATTGGTATTCAAAGTTTTGTGGATTTTTGAATTTACTCATATAGAATAGAAGCATGGGTGTAAACATGAGCATGAATTTGAGGAATCATTTCAGCAGTGACATATGAGTATTAGTGATAAATTATGGGTTACGAAATGTTGCATACATTAACTGGAGAATTTCAGAATGTATTGGCATCACCGTACTGTCTTCCCAATTGGGTTAATGTATACATTGGACCATACGACTCATAGCCTTTCAGTGATAGTTCCGTTACATACCGTGGCATACCATTTTGTGGCATATTTGGGTGCATTGTTCCAGTGACATATAGTACAGCATTGGACATTGTTCACATTGATTTTTGAGCTTTTGATATTTTTGTTTATTTTCAATATTTAGTTTTGATGCAGTTTTAATTTGTTTAGTCATTATAGTTTCTGTTACATAATGCCTTTACTATTATTTTCTGTAGTCGTGCTTACTTTACTATCTATTACATTTACTTTAGAACTGCTTAGTTAGTTGCGATGTGTTAGACTTCTTGTCTAACACGGGGTACTTTTGGGATTTGGCAATTTGCTATATCCCTAGCAGCTTGTGGAGACAAGGTAGGAGGACCTACAGGGGATCTAGGAGGAGTATGTATAGCCTTAGTGGATCAGTCTTCCACCTCTTCTTACTGCTTTATTTTCAGTACTTTAGATAGACTTTACATTTCATCTTTTAAATCAGTTTGTAATAATTCTGGAAGTATTCTTACTTTTTTTTATGAGATGAATGTTTACTACTACTCTGTGATGAATTTATTCTGGTTGTTTTGTTTTACCTTCCACACTCTATTATACTATTATAGTTAGTATTGTGATGTGATCAGTATACTAGAAATGATGATATATTGATAACGTATATTGAATTCATATTTATATTTTTAAATCTAATGTACGTATTATTCTAATACTTAAGATAAGTAATCTACTTTTATCTTAAGTATTGACTCATGATCCTACTCTTAGGTTTGAGTCAATAGCCTTCAGTGTGGCTCCGTCTTTCAGCCTATTCAGGAAGATGGGTTATGTAAGCTCGTCCATCCTGAATAGCGCACCGCTCCACCGCTCCACTGCTGATTATGATTATACCTGTCTTTTGCGCACGGCAACAGGGCGAGGCGCTACAACTCAGTCCTAAATGCAACACAAAAATCTTTAATGGTCACTTTCTAATGCTTTCTCTTGCATTTCCATTCAAGCTTCTAAATGGTATCATACCACTAGACTCCTGCATAGTCTAGCATCAGATCTATCACTATGTCAATTTAGAGGGACTCTGGACACTCTATGTGCCTTAAGACTAACTCTACTTGGTTCAACCACTCCTGTGCGTAGATGGGAAAGTTAAGCCCTCGGTACGTTGTTTGATGTAGAAGTTTATCCAAGACTAGGGTTCCTTTTGTTGAAACTCCTTTGATTTGCCATTTGCTTTCTTGTCTCCATTTGAAACTATAACTCCAAGCCAGCTCAAAGGCATGCAGATAATAGTCCAAGTCAGACTCTTCATGATCCATTTAATCTTAGTAGTAGAATGTATTAGTTCTTGGTTAGATATAGATGGCTAGATATTTAGGATATGAGTATTTTCATTTTATATTTTTCTAAGAGTTACTGATAGTACTATGTTGTGGATGTTATATCTTGATGTTTGTACTTCAGAAGAATGGTCCATTAGGTAGAAAGGAATCACATATCCCATTCTGACACCTTATGGTGTTCTCTGATACAAACTGTGGGGCCCCATACTTTTCCGCGATGACACTAATACTGATATTAACATAATCACGGGGAGTACGGTGATCCAACATTGGCAATTCCCCAACTTAAGTAAAGTCAGGTAGGACCCAACCTACCTTAATCCAAGAACTTATCACCTGGAATTGGTAAACATACATCAATACAAATTAAAGTGATGGAAGCAAAAAATAGTATAATATAACATCCACATCACAATATAGTATAAGAGAGTAAACAAAGAAGTAACTAAGATTAAATGCAAAAAATTAAATATATCCTGAGTTTAATTATTACAAACTAAATTAAATGAAAATAAAGATCTCTCAAAACCTCACTACAAGAAAGTAAATCTAACTAAATAGCAGTAGGAAGATCCTCCTCCTGCACTGGCTCTTCTCCTACGGTACTGCCTACGAACAACTCCAAATCTATCATTTGTCCATATCATAAATGCAAGGGCACCATCCAACAAAAGAAAAAGGTTATAGTTAGACAATTATCTAAGTATATTTTAGGCTATTTAAGTGAATCCAATATTTAAGATATCACATTTAAATGTTTTAAATATGTAAGCATTATAAGGTGCTATAAGCTACAAAGAATGGGGCTGCTATAGACTAATCATTTATATTTAATGAATAAGTATGCAAAAATAACATACAAAGCAGCAATTAAATAAGGTGAGGCTAAAAGCAAAATAATTGCAACTACTAAAATAAATCTGATCCTAATGTACTTATGATCACATGGATACATACTGAGTATATAAAGAATACAAGTGCTGAAATAACATATAATTCTAGCATCCTAAACATGCCAATATTTAATATTAAATAATAAGAGTATTTATACAAGCATGCAGATTAAAATGAAAAAGGCCACTGAGGCATGTGGCAAAAGTAAACTAAGTACATGAATGAGCAAAAGTGAAGCCACTGAGACATGTGGCAAAACAAGTCATGCACTAAAAGAAAGGCTACTAAAGCATGTGGTAAAGAAAAATTGACAAACTGTAAATACACGTCTGCGCTTCCACGCAAGTGTACGTGGTCTGAAGTAATAAGTGGAATGTCTGACTTTCTGGGAATTTATCGATCCTCAGAGAATTGGTTTATTTGGCACTAAGGAGTATCTATTCTCACTAATGTTTAAGCTATAGTATGTATTGGATGAGTGGTCTAAAATTAACATAAATATTCACTTAGTAAAAATAGCAAGATTTAAGAAAGAGGAGAGTTGGGGCCATCCCACATACCATGAAATAATATTTATGTAGATTTATTTCTCAAGCTTTATCATTTAATTTAATTAAAATCAAGTGCACATTGTTATCCTTGAGTCTAGCTCAAGGTCTTACAAGTTCAAATCTCATGCACAAAATGAACTCACATTCAGTTTTACTTTGGCACAAAGCTTCTTGTAAGATTCTTGGGATTTAAATTTTAATCTTATTCTCTTGATCAAGGAGAACTTGATTTTTTTAAAACCTTAGGATCTTATAAGCATTGATATCCACTACGAGCACCACTCGCATCATACATAGTTGAGATGAGGGATTCACATGTTGGGCTCAATGACTATGCCACTTAGTTTATGAGCACTCAACACTTCCTTCCTCCATCTCAATTATGTTGAGCTAAGGAGCTCATTTAGTGAGTCTTAGCATCACTTGCATTAACTCTTTTGTTGAACTTAGTGAGGCATTAAAATCACAATCAAATTATGCTTGAGGAAAAATATTCATACATTAATATTACATTATGCAAATGGGACTTCACCCCCAACCCTCCCCAAGGGAGTTTAGCTACTCATTGCACAAGAAAAGAAGAAAAATATATACATGGATAAAGACTCTTTCATGGTCAACTAAAAAGAAATACAAGAGTGGAGTTTAGAAGATACTAGGAACACTCCGTAAAAATTCTCCGGAATCCTTCTTCTCCTTCTCAATGTTCCCTTCTTAGGTCTCTAGTGCTGCCTTCTTTCTCCTCTTCCAAAGCAAGATCTTGCCTTACCACCCTTAAGGAGTTCCTCTCTTTCCTTAGCTCTCCTCCTTACTTAGTAGAATTTAGCTAAAATTGTGAACCCTCCTCTAGTCAAGAGGAGGGGTATTTATAGGAGGGGGGCTGCCATCTTCTTCTCTTAATCTCATACCAGCTTTTTTATTTAAAAAACTGAATTCATCATGACAATATTCTCCATTGATGGTGAGGTGATAATAATCTTTAATTGTTTACCCAAAACATCATCTCAAAGCCTCCTTTTTCAAATAAAATGGGCTACTATAGGAAATGATGACTGGGGACAAAATGTTGGATAGATGTCATGTCCCCAGCCGCAATAAATGCTTGTCTGGGAAAAATTTGTGGCAGGCCGCTGCAGCGCGCTGTGGTGTGCTATGGTTCTTAGCAAATTAGCTAAGTCCACTGCTGCAGTGCGCGACCGCACGCTGTAGCGATCTATTCCACAAATACTGTTCAATTAGTTGGGCAGCCCTATTTATATAGTTAAGTATTTCCGCTACAAACCGCTCCAGCACCCGACCACGTGCTATAGCGGCTTATTCCGCAAATACTATTTAATTAGTTGGGCAGCCCTATTTATATAGTTAAGTGGTTTCCACTGCAGCCTGCTGCGGCGCGCATAGCGTGTTGCAGCGCGCTGTAGCGGATTCCTTTAATAAATTTTAAAATTTCTGCAGAAATGCCTTAGAACTCCTTTGGATTTCATTTTTTGAAAAAGATAGAAAAAATTAATTTAGGAGCAGCATAAAGATCTTAAATAAATGAATTTTCCCCTTTATTTAGATATAATTTATGGATTCATCACACCCCCACACTTAAATTCTTGCTCGTCCTCGAGTAAGCTCAAAATGATAATTTTTTTCTATTTTGGAGGGATGAAAGTTATAATAATGTACATAAAGTAAGTATAAGTCAAAATATGTGCATGGCAAAAATGAAATGAACAATGTAGCAATATTAATGTTTTCAATTATGCACTAAGGTAGTTTAATCAATGAATCTCCAAATGTTTGAATTTTCAATACTTGATATTAGGTGATGGGTACAATTCATCGTGAACTTTTAAACTAAAGAAATGGTTAGAGATTCCTAGAGTTATACCATATGTGCTCATTCTTATGAATCACAAAGATGAAAAGTTTAAAGGCGAGATAATTTTCTTCATCCTTTTTCATTTTGTTCATTTGGAAGAGATATTTTTCATCATCCATTTTTCCATAAATATTTTGTTCCTTTCATCCTTAGGGAGAGACATTTTTCTTCATCCTTAACATCTTTGTGATCATGAAATCCTACGGGAGCCTAGCACGCTCCATTTAGAATCCATGCCATATTTTTTAGTTTAAGTCCTAAGCCTTCCCCCACACTTAGCTCAAGCATCTATTTAAATTTTTAGAGATTTAGATTTCCTCCATTAATTCCTCAATTACAACATTTTATTACTTATAATTCATGTAATTATTTTTGTTAAGCATACTTTTACTTATATCACATTTGATTTTTACATTTTTGTGATTTTTGCCGTAGCGGTCGATTCCACAAACACTATTCAAATAGTTCTTTTTTCTGCTTTTATAGAGTTTAGAAATATTTTCGTGGCAGACTGCTGCAGCGCGCGATCACGCGCTGTAGCGATGAATTCCGCGAAAAACACTGTTCAATTAGTTTTCATAAGGTTTAGATACTTCCGCTGCAGCTCGCTGTGGCGTGCAGTCGCGCGCTGCAGCCGTTTTCCTTTAGTAAATTTTAAAAACCTGCAAAAATAACTTAGATCACCTTTGAATTTTATTTCTCTGAAAAAGATAGAAAAAATTGATTTTGAGAACAGCTTAAAGATCTTAAATAGATAAATTTTCCCCTTTATTTAGATATAATTTATGGATTCATCACACCCCCACAATTAAATTCTTGTTCATCCTCAAGTAAGCTCAAAATGATAAACTTTTTCTATTTTTATTTTTTGAAGGAATGAAAGTCACAATAATATAATATTAAATAGGTACAAGTAAAAAATGTGTGCAATGGCAGAAATGAAATGAATATTGTAGCAATAATAATATTTTCAATTGAGTCACCATGATAGTTGAGTCACTAAATCTCCAAATGTTTGAATTTTTAATGCTTAATAATAGGCGATGGGTTTAATACATTTGGTCTTATAGACTAAAGACATTGTTTAGAGACTCCTAGAGTTGTGCCATATGTGCTCCTTCTTATGAATCATAAAGATAAAAAGTTTAAAGGAGAGATATTTTTCTTCATCCTTTCTCATTTTGTTCATTTGGGAGAGATATTTTTCATCATCCCTTTTTCATTAATATTTTGTTCCTTTTATCCTTTGGGAGAGACATTTTTCTTCATCCCTAACATCTTTATGATCATGAAGTCCTACGGGAGCCTAGCACACTCCATTTAGAATCCATGCCATATTTTTTAGTTTAAGTCCTATGCCTTCCCCCACACTTAGCTCAAGCATCTATTTAAATTTTTGGAGATTTAGATTTTCCTCCATTAATTCCTCAATTACAATATTTTACTACTTATAATTCATGTAATCATTTTTGTTAAGCATACTTTTACTTATATCACATTTGATTTTTACATTTTTGTGATTTTCATTTCTTTTGAAAAATTCAGAAAAATATGTCAATTAAGAATAACTCAAAAATGCGGGAATATGAAAAATTCATAAATTGAAATCTCAAAATAAAAACATACTAAAATAAAGATACAAAGAAAAAATGAAAAAGAACAAATACAACCTTATTAGTTGTCCTCTTCCCCATCATCATCTTCCTCCACTACATACGCCATCTCGGTAGGGTAGCGCGTCTCCGATATGGGTGCACCGACGGGAGGCCTTGGCAACACAGAGGCGTTCGGTCCACCTTACAAACTCCAATCATCAAACATCATCCGAGGGCTTCATGGAATTCAGATTGGAACTTGCGCTGTTGGACAAACTCCTGTTTGAAGAACCCCATATCGGTAGCGAGAGCCTTGCTAAGCTCCGCATGTTGATTGTGGTAGCGCACAAAGAGTTGGTTCATGAGGCACGAGTCAGAAGGTGCAGATGCTTTCCCTTTTGGGCCCCTTCTTTTCTTAGGCATCTTGCATTCACTTGCCTGGACGTTAAGGTTTGAGGGGTGCAGGGCACGGCTGGGGGGGGGACAATGGCATCTAAGGAGAGGATCTTGACCCCTTGGGCTTCGCACAACCCCGAAATCAAAGACCCGAAGGCCAATGCCACGCATGGGCCTTTGAGAGCTTTCCAAAGATGTTCAAAGATTATGCTTGAAATGTGGATTTTGCCCATCCTAACCAATGAGCATAAAAGGAGTGCTCGGGCATGGGTTACTTCAATCAAGTAACTTGTGGGCATGACATAACTAGAAATAAAGATTAGCCATGCACTACTCGTCTTCGTCAATTCGGAGCGAGGAATGTTGGCGAGTCCTCCTTCCCACTCAATGTCATTGTTGACAATTT
The DNA here is from genome assembly GCA_016760335.1 of Gastrodia elata. Classification (NCBI taxonomy): domain Eukaryota; kingdom Viridiplantae; phylum Streptophyta; class Magnoliopsida; order Asparagales; family Orchidaceae; genus Gastrodia; species Gastrodia elata. The sequence goes on from CM028681.1 coordinate 31,921,249, forward strand.
CCGCAATGAGGCTGCGGGGTCAAAACAAGAATCCAAGAGGTCCGAATAAGAGCATGAGCTTACCTCCTCCAACCCATAGAATTGCTCAATTTGAGTGATTCCAAGGGTGACTACCTTTCCCCGGTAGAAGAGCCGCTGCCCGGACGCGTCGATCACGTTCGCATACACCTCCTGGACGATCGCTATGTATGTAGGGGCTCTCTTCATCACAAACTCATTCCATCCCTGTGGAGTGACTTGCTCATGTGGGTCGAGGTAGGAAACACTAAAACTTCTCTCTGGAATCAACTTCCTCTGGGAAGTGACGGAGACAAAGCAGTGCTCAGACTCCACCGAGGAGAACCTCTTTTTATTGAAAGTTCCTTCGGATGAGGATGCTTCAACATCCTTTTGAGCAATTGCTTTCTTCCCGGATGATATTGCTTGGGATGAGAGTTAGGATGATTAAGAGCTTGAGGAAGAAGAGGAGAATAGGAAAGGTGCAAGGATAACCCCCCCCATTCCCTCCTTATTTATAGCCCAAATATTCAAAACAAAGAGAAGATGGTCAAATGGTTTTCCCCATGCCATAAATGTGGTGATCCATGTGAAGGTAGGGGGGGGGCAACTTTTCTAGCAATCTTTTGGCTGCCTTAGGAACCCAAAAGGTCATGACTTGTTGACTGCATGTTCCCAAGACAAAAAAAAAAAATTAGAATCTGGGCAAGCCGTTGCAGACCGCTGCTACGCGCGGTCGTGGGTTCAAGCGCGCATGGAGCGGAAAGTAGTTCCGCGTGCCGTCGCAATGCACATCACGCGCGGTTGCCCGCTGCAGCGCTGTCGCGCAATAAATTTTTTTTTTTTGGTTGCCTCCCAATAAGCGCTTCATTTTATGTCCTAAGCTAGACTCACTAATGATCAATATGTTGGATCCGGTGGTTTCCTTTTCCATAAGCTAAAGATGTTCGAGTGAGCACAACCCTCTTGGTGGCTCAAACCCAGTTCATCTTCACCATCAACTAAAGGATCCATTTTTTCATTTTCAAGATTTGGGGGAGTTTTTTTCTTTCTTTTTCTACATCGCATTTTTCTATTTTTCACTCCTTCCTTGTTCCCCTTTTCAGAGGAAGGAGTAGAGTAGCCATTAGAATTTTTTTCTTCTATCGTTAGGTCTCCTAGAACATTATTTACCCATAACCTCTCTTCTCTAACCCTTTTTCTTACTTCATCCTCCATTTCTTTATTTTTAAAGAGAGTGGGTTTTAGATCAATCACTTTTGTTTTTCCCTTAACACTGATGCTCATTATACCGCGACTCACATCTATGACAGCCTTAACACTCATCAAAAAGGGTTTTCCAAAAATAATCATTGAATTTTTGTTCTATTGGTCCCATTCACACACCACAAAGTCAGTTGGAATAATGAAATTCCCTAATTCAATAGCAATATTCTTTATCATTCCTAGAGGGGTAAGGGATTCAAGATTAGCAAACTTCAAAATCATCGAGGTATATTCCATCCCTCCTATCTTTAATTGTTCATAGATGCGATAGGGTATAACATTAACTAAAGCACCTAGATCACACAAGGGATCTACAAACACTTCATTTCTTATTACGCACGGGATGCTCAACCTCCTAGGATCTTCACATTTGGGTGCGGTTAGCTTTTCATGGTCATTCCCATTTCTTCTTTCCACTTCCTCTAGTCCAAAATTTGTTGCTCTCTCTTTCTCATCATTAATTCCTTCTGATATATTTTTAGAATATATCACACTCACCAATTCCCTTGGGTTTATTTCCATTGAACTAGGTAAAGCCCCTTGCTACCGAGAGGTCAGCTGCTTGGAGATTTACCCTAATTGTGTCTCAATATGCCTAAGGGAGGCTTCTTGAATAGAAGCCTCGTGATGTGTAATGGTGGCCTCAGTGCGGCGCATGAATTGGGTTGTTTCGGCCTTAAATGAATTGAAAGCCCCTTCTAGATTGTGTTGGTAGTTGTTGTTATTATTACTATATCGCATGCCTTGTTGGTTAGATGAATTCCCCCCATATGGATTAGCATTGTTATTATTATTACTCCATGAGAAATTTGGGTGGTTTTTCCACCCTGGGTTATACGTATTGGAGTAGGGGTTGTTTGTTTGGTTGTTGTTTCTTAGGTAGTTGACTTGTTTAGTGTTGTTTATACGAAGGGGTTATTTAAATTACAGCTCTCACTATTGTGCCTTCCCCCGCACAATTCACAGTCTACCTTAGAAACCACATTTACACTCATCCTTTCTATCCTTTTGTTCAAGGCATGAATTTCTTGTTGAAGAGCTGTTATTTGATTAGATTTGGTTACTTTAATAGATTCTTTTTTTAGCCTTTCAGAAGGATATTGGTATGTGTTGTTTGTCATTTCTTCCAAGAGGTCATAAGCTTCCTCTTGGGTTTTTCCACTAATGGAGCCATCGGCGGCCGCATCAATGAGTGTCCTCATTGGAGCGTTCAAACCATTGTAAAAGGTTTGCACTTGCATCCATAGAGGGAACCGATGATGTGGGCAATGCCTGAGGCACTCCTTAAAAGCGATCGCACCAATCATAAAGAGTCTCACCTTCCATCTGAGTAAAGTTGGTGATCTCAATTCTCAACCATACAGTTTTAGCCAGAGGGAAGCATTTGGCTAAGAATTTCTTATCCAAATCATCCCAAGTACGGATAGAATCACTCGGTAGAGAGCTGAGCCAACTCTTGGCTCTATCTCTCAGTGAGAAACAAAATAGCTGCAATTTAACCGCATCTTCGAAGACACCGTTAAATCTGCAGGTATCACATATTTCAAGGAAAATTGAAATATAGGAGTTAGGATCTTCAATGGCTAATCCTCCAAACTGATTGTTTTGCACCATACTCAGTGTGGAAGGTTTCATTTCAAAATTGTGGGCTTCTATATTTGGCCTTACAATCGCATGGGGGATTCCCCTAACAGTGGGTAGCGCGTAATCTCTAAGTGCTCTACCCCTAGGCTCTTCTAAATTTTCAGTGAAATTGTCCATAACAGCATGTTGGTTTAATAAATTTTATTCTCGCCTAGCTTGTAAGTATGTTCTTTCTATTTCAGGATCAAAAAGATATTCAGTATAGACTCTTTTACTCATATAAGTTACAATATGGCTTATCAAGAACGAGTTTGGCAATAAAGATCACACAAATTTTTCAGAAATAAAATAAACAAAAAGAAATATAAAATGTTAGCTTGATGATTACAAAAAATCTAAAACTACTAATCTATGCAATCAAATGCTTAAATCACTAGTTACTTATAGATTGTCCTTAATTCAAATCAGAAACTAATTCCCCGACAACGGCGCCAAAAACTTGACAGACTGTAAATACACGTCTGTGCTTGTACGCAAGTGTACGTGGTTTGAAGTAATAAGTGGAAAGTGTGACTTTCTGGGAATTTATCGATCCTCAGAGAATTGGTTAATTTGGCACTAAGGTGTATCTATTCTCACTAATGTTTAAGCTATAGTATGTATTGGATGAGTGGTCTAAAATTAGCACAAATATTCACTAAGTAAAAATAGCAAGATTTAAGAAAGAGGAGAGTTGGGGCCATCCCACATGCCATGACATAATATTTATGTAGATTTGTTTCTCAAGCTTTATCATTTAATTTAATTAAAATCAAGTGCATATTGTTGTCCTTGAGTCTAGCTCAAGGTCTTACAAGTTCAAATCTCATGCACAAAATGAACTCACATTCGGTTCTACTTTGGCACAAAGAGTCTTGTAAGATTATTGGGATTTAAATTTTAATCTTATTCTCTTGATCAAGGAGAGCTTGATTTTTTTTAAACCTTAGGATCTTACAAGCATTGATTTCCACTACAATCATCACTCGCATCATACATAGTTAAGATGAGGGATTCACATGTTGGGCTCAATGACTATGTCACTTAGTTTATGAGCACTCAACACTTCCTTCCTCCACCTCAATTATGTCGAGCTAAGGAGCTCATTCAGTGGGTCTTAGCATCAACTCTTTTGTTGAGCTTAGATTGAGGTGCATTGAGCTTATGAACTTTCTCACATAGTTCCAAGCCTTCATGCACTCATAATCTAGCATCCAACCTAAGATGAGATAAGGAGCACAAAACAATTAGTTCTTGGAGTTTTTCTTTTTTTTTTTTAGTTCTTTTCTCATAATCACATTCAAGACTAATTAGACAAAAAATTCTTAGTAAGACATTAAAATCACAATCAAATTATGCTTGAGGGAAAGTATTCATACATTAATATTACATTATGCAAATGGGACTTCACCCCCAACCCTCCCCAAGAGAGTTTAGCTACTCATTGCATAAGAAAATAAGAAAAATACATACATAGATAAAGACCCTTTCATGGTCAACCAAATGGAAATACAAGAGTGGAGTTTAGAAGATACTAGGAACACTCCGTAGAAGTTCTCGAGAATCCTTCTTCTCCTTCTCAATGTTCCCTCCTTAGGTCTCTAGTGCTGCCTTCTTCCTCCTCTTCCAAAGCAAGAGCTTGCCTTGCCACCCTTGAGGAGTTCCTCTCTTTCCTTGGCTCTTCTCCTTACTTAGTATAATTTGGCTATAATTGTGAACCCTCCTCTAGTCAAGAGGAGGGGTATTTATAGGAGGGGGGCGGGTTGCCATCTTCTTCTCTTAATCTCACACCAGCTTTTTTATTTAAAAAACTGAATTCATCATGACAATATCCTCCATTGATGGTGAGGTGACAATATTCTTCAATTCCTTACCCAAAACATCACCTCAAAACCTCCTTTTTCAAATACTACAGGAAATGATGGCTGGGGACAAAATGCAGGATAGGGGGCAAAATGCAGTGGTGCACTGCGGCGGGCCAATGCAGCGTGCTGTGGCGCGCTGCGGCGTGCTCTGGTCCTTAGAAAATTGGCTAAGTCCCCCGCTGCAGACCGTTGCAGTGCGTGACCGCGCGCTGCAGCGGTCTATTCCGCAAATACTGTTCAATTAGTGGGTAGCCTTATTTATATAGTTAAGTATTTCTGCTACAAACTGCTGCAGCGCGCGACCGCGCGCTATAGCAGCTTATTCCGCAAACACTATTCAATTAGTTGGGCAGCCCTATTTATATAGTTAAGAGGTTTCTGCTGCAGCCTGCTGCAGTGCGCGATAGCGCGCGGCAGTGCACTGTAGCAGATTCCTTTATGAAAATTTAAAATTTATGCAGAAATGCCTTAGAACTTCTTTGAATTCCATTTCCCTGAAAAAGATAGAAAAAATTGATTTAGGAGCAGCATAAAGATCTTAAATAAATGAATTTTCCCCTTTATTTAGATATAGTTTATGGATTCATCAAAAATAAATACAGAAAATTGAACTAAAGTAGAAGTAAGCCTAAGACATTACTGCCATAATAAAAATCGGCCATACAAGACCTCTGAACTGAAAGTTCAACATGTATCCATCCTATGCATCCGCAGAGCTAGGTCCGGAACTTACAGAATAAGACATGTATCCATCCTAGATATCCACAGAGCTAGGTCCAAGTCTAATCTATAACAAAACTAAAACTGAAGAGGCAAACTAAGCTAGGACATACTCTACTAACTGAAAGCACTAAAAGAACTTAATGAATACTATGCTTTTCCAATGCTAACTTAGGATGTATCTTCCATATCCTAAGTTTACCTATTATGCTTAAGGAACCAGGCTTAATGTTCAAGGTGTGCAAAGCAATCAAAGTCAAAGTAAGCAAGAGGCTCAATCTAGACTTATGTGATATCTTTTATTGTCTAATTTATCTAACTAACTATTCTGAGAAGATACAAGTTTAGGATCTCCAATATCCATCTATCGAATATAATTCCAAATTCACAACCTTAATGTTAATATTATAACTTAACAAGTTATAATTCATAATCATATAGAGACTATAAATATTCAAAGTAAATAATTCAATGACTTAATTTCTATTATTTTCCTCTCTTAACCCAAATATTGATTAAGTAAATCAAGATTAAGGATTCTAGATCCAAACTCCACTTTGGTGTTCAAATCCTAAATCCAAGGGGATATCCTGATAAGTATCTAGGGTTCATACTTAAAACTCAAATTAAAAATAAGGAATCTTTTAAGCTGAAGGACTCAGAAACTATGATCTTAATTGAAAGGTCACTCTACTGATTATAAGATAAAATAATCAATTAAGAACTAAGAATCTAAGATCTATATTCAATCTTTAGGATAAATATAATATTTTATAGACTGAATCAATCCTACACCCACAAGGAATGCTTCAAAGGATTAAACAATAAATCACTTAAGGAATTCCAAAGAAGATAATTCAATTCAATTTAGATGATCTAAAGTCTAAGATCTAAGGTCTAAGATTTGATCACTTTTAGAGTTAAGCTAAGATTTAGACATAAGGATTTTACAAGAGTATTTCTTTTAGGATTCAAGCTTAAGGATCAATTTAATTAAGCTATTATACTAGGGGTCTAACACTTAAAAGTAATTGGGCCTAACTCTTAAGAAAGAGGGTTTTAAGGACACTTAAGTTCTTAAGATCTTAATAAGACTAACTTGAAATTTCTTCGCTTAACATTAATATTATTAACATAAGACTTCAGAAAGGTGCTAATAATCTAACTAGAGATATTTTACTGAATTTTCAAGGTTTAAGGGGTGCTTAAACACATCTTGGTCAAAATGACCAAAATACCCCTCTTAAGGCTAAAAATAGGATTATATGATTTAATTATCCAAATTGCTTCAAATCTATTTTATTGAGTTCCATCTTGGTTGATGAAGTAGGATACACACTTATCTTAGGTTTTGGTAACCTAATTAGCCAAATTAGCACTAATCACAATTTTAAGTCAATTAAGGTGATTAAGGAAATTTGGGCATACTAGGATGGTCCAAATATATTTAAAGGCTCTACTATACATAATAAAGCATTAAGAAATAGATTTACTAAAATTAGAGATTAATCTAAGGCTTAATTCACTAATCCCAAATTAGGTTAATTAAGGAGTGATTAATAAAATTGAAGTTCTTAAATTACTTTTAATAGTCTACATAAGTTTTTTATAGTCTCATGAGCAATCAGGGACTTTAATCAATATTTTTGGATATTTAATGAATTTAATATGATTTAAATAAGAACAAAGAAAGATTAGGCAATTATTTAAGATCTAACTATTGGATCTTTGATTTTATTTTATATTATTGTTCCATGTATTTTTCTGATTAAAATGGTATATTGGATCATACCATTTGAATAAGTAAAGCTAAAGTTATTTAAATAAATTAATATGTATTTTTATTTAAATCAGAACTATAGGGAATGATTTATAAAATAATTAACAAAAGAAATTTAATTCCATAATTCATTTATTAAATCGCGACCCGAAATCAAAACCACGCCGGTCGGGGTCTGGCCCGACCCGGCACTAGTCGTCTTCTCCGTGGCTGAGGATACTCGATAGATAAAGATTATGGTTTACTTCAAATCCCAAATTCTCTGTCCACCGACAGCGCCTCACCTAGAACTCGATGGCTACACCTTCAAGAGTGTGAGATACATCAACTGAGCCCAAAATCCCCATTTGGGATGTGCTGGATCCCCGGGGTGCTACTCGGCCGAGACATTCTCTTAAGGCGCACCTGTGAGAATTGAATTCTCCTCACAGAGCTGATGATGCAAGCTGAGCTCTATACCTACACAAACTGTGAATGAAGGGGCATCAATTGGGCAACTCAATTTGTTTTGAGCATTGAGGGATCAATGGGATGCTACTCGCGGCATCTAATGGACACAGGCTCGCTCTGAGTTGATCGACCCCAGTCAAATCGATCGATCATATTGAGCCCAGTGATTGCAATTAATTTGCAAGCACTTCAGACAATAATTTGAAGTCGAGATAGAGCTCAAGCCTCAGGAAAATGCTGGCATCCAGAGTCCTAAGGATCGGCTGCCAGTGCACACTCAAACGGGATTACGCCATCTGGTCCACTGCCATTCCCTACCAGAGGACTTAGGCGCCTACTAGGGAGCTAAGGTGAGTGTGAGTCGAGCTGAAACCAGCTCGACAGATGAAAAAGGATCGGAGGCTACATCTGAGGACTGAGGAATGGCTGTGACAGAGAGAGAACGGCTAGCTCATGAACTTTCCAAGCAGTCTCAGCTGCTACACAGGGGGTCTGAACTCCAGACCTCACCCTCTATCAGCTGTACGCAGCAGGTCCAGTCGCCGGGTTTGTCGAGAGCTCCGAGGTAAAGCAGTTGTGAAATAGGGGATCACAGTGAGCAAAGGGACTCACTTTGATTCCCAGGAGGTATTTATAGGTCGAGGGATGCATAGGGGTGGAAGCTGAGGCTCGGGCACCAGCGTGTGGTTCGGCCCGTGGGACTGGATGGGTTTAACCATCTGAGGGCAGAATTGGGAGAGCATTGCCAATAAACCATTGCACCAAAGGGAAAAGAAGTAAGAATGGGATAATTTCCAGTGCTGTCACAGGACTGGGGAAGGATCTGGCTGTCAGGGGACCAGCGCATGTAGGAGAGATTGGGAGGAAGACAAAGGTGAACAGGGCGTAGTCCTCAGCAGCCGTCTGATCACGCGGTCATTGGGGTTTGACGGTCTGATGCGGCTCCTAATTAACAAAATCGTGGATCAGATCTCGAGCATTGGATGGGAGATGCCAACCGAGCAGATAGGATTAGATCACTACGCAGATAATACGAGCCGTATGATTAGGTGCGTTAGGATGCATGCTTAAGCATCCATACGGTGGATACGCTACCTCACTGTCGGGACCTCACAGCGGATCTGTCGTGGTCCCGACAGCAAATCTTGTGTTTATAAAATTAATTATTTAATTATTTAAATAAATTAAATACTTTAAAATAATTAATTAAATTCTAAAAATTTCTTAAATTCAATTTAGGACTAAATGAACTCCAAAAATTCCCAAAAATTCACCCTTAGCTAATTAGGGTATGAGGAACTCAAAAATGAAATCAAATTTTAATTTGGAGATCAAATAAATTTAGGTATTTTTTAGGGCTCAAAAATAGGCAAAAATATCAAAATTCTCACTTTAGCTCTGATTAATTTTAAACTTCTAGGGTTAGGTTTAAATGACCCATTGAGTCTAATGGAATTAAAATTAGGACTTAGTTTAGCATAATTAATCTGAATTTAACTAAGGTAATAACTAGGGCTATTACAATTCAGGATCTCCAATTCCTACTATCAAGTATAACTTATATCCACAGCCTTATGAGTTAAAATAATTAGAACAAATTAGGTCCTAATTCAATTCAATTAATGATGCTTACAAGTTAAGCAATTAATCAATACATCCTAATTAATGAATTTAGACGATCTAGACTAAGATTTGATCAAGATCAGCTAAAACTTGGAATTAAAAATTAAACTCCAAGTTTTGGGTTTAACCTCATAAATCAAAGGTAAATAATATTAAGGACTAAAGTTTAAGTTTAATTGTGGACTAATGGTTAAGGCAAATCTTATTAAGCATAATCAAAGCTTAATAGAATGATCTCCTAGTCTTAGTCTAAAATTGTAAGATAAAATAATCATTATTAAAATAGAAAAATCTAGAAGCTATTAAAACCAAGGTTTCATTCATTGAATAACCCATTTGCTCAATGAATGAAATCCAACCTAGTATCTATTCCTAATCTTAAGGAAAAGATCTTAAAGTGAAGGCGTGGATCCTAAGAAAACTCCTACTAAATGACTTAAGAAGTTTTAGTATTTGATGATATTTAAGGAAATTTGTCTTATTGTAATGTCCTAGTTAACGTAATGAAGCTTAAAGTGAAATTTAGCTAAGTAGGGTGTATTAGATTTACTTAGAAATTTTTAAACCTTAAGTGGGGTTTTCCGAATTCAACCTAATTTTGAGATTGAGGGCCTAATTTTGATTACAATTCAATTTTATTATTGATTTTAATGTCTTAATTAAAATTTTAGAGGTTAAGAGCAATTAACATAAATTTGGGGCAAAATGATTATTTTGCCCCTACTTAAGGGTCCAAAATAGTACACTTTGATTAGGGGCTCTAAGTTGGATTTTATTGAAGCCAATTAGTTTATTGTTATTTAACATGAAGATAGATAGTATGTACTTCCAATGTAAATATATATTAAGTCCTATGGGTTCAATTTATTGATTTTAACTTATAAGGGCAGTTTGGAAATTTTTCTTTACCTAGTGAATTCGAAGAATAACATCATTTTATTGTTATTTACTATCCAATGATTCCATAGAGTCTAAGAACACTGAAGTATGATGTCTAATTATTAAGTTATGATCAGTTCAATATTATGGTTCGATTATGTAAATTTAGGGTTTTATAAAAGGGTCAAAACCTAATTTTTCTATTTGATGTCTAAATTCAGCAAACTTAATGACTATTACTTCCCTATAATACAATAAGTACTTTAACTGGTAGTAGACTCAATTTGGACTTCAATTAGTAAGTTATGACCTAATCAATGTCTAGGGTGATTAGGGCAAATTAGGGTTTCTAATGGTCAAAACCTAAATTTTTATTTAGTTTACTGTTAATTAGGTTAATTTGATCTAAATGGTATATTGGATGATCTAATTTAGAGTTCAATTGACTAAGTTATGGCCAAATCACTTTCTAAGTTAATTAGGGTAATTAGGGAAGGTACTAAAAGTGATTAGTCAAATTATTAACCTAACAGCAAAATAAATATTATCAGACTAATCTAGGCATTCTCTTGATTAAAATGAGACCTATATTAACTATGTTTGGATCAATGGGTACAAACTTATGGATGTTTGAAGTTTTTTAGGGTTTAGGTTTAAATGAGGAGGTCCTAAAATGTCATTATGTAAAATAGGTATCCTACATGAAAATTAATAATACCATATTATTCCTCTAATTTTTCAGAGTAATTGAGTTATATGTATTTAATATATTTGGACTTATGGATTAATAATTATGAGTGTTTAAAGTTTCTAAATTTAATTGATGCAATTTAAATTAATCTAAGTTACATATATTATATTAATATAACTGTTTAAATTAACTAAATTAAATTATGCATGAAGAGACAGTGGTAGGCCCCACAATCAGCAGCACCTAATCCAGGACTGACAGCTGGGCAAAGTGGGCCCCAGCTATATCTATCAAGAGGAGCAAAGGCAGGACCCACACAGGCACGTGGCAGAACGGCAACGGGTGTGGGACAGAGGCAAGACCCACGCGGTCAGCTAGCTGCGGAAGGTGGGACCCATGATCTCGAGCGCCGCGTGCCTTACCTGAAATGAACGGGTCGGGCCCAGGTTGACCCAGTTCGACCCAAGGGTTCTTCCCCGATGCTTCGAACTGCACCCGTGCCTCTAGGGCACGAGATTTAGCAGTGCTACTGGTGATGGGAGGCACTAGCCCGCTTCACCAAGGGTAGGCCTCAGCGAGACCTACCCGATGGGAGCTGACCCAGCACCGAAGGTGGTCGATGCTATCAATTAAGGTTAGCTTTAATTACTAGGGTTTGGTGTAGACACTGGTAACGGTAAGTACTGGGGATGCTGCCCTAATTTAGATTGATATAACTCGTTTGAGCTCAATCGAAACCACTCGATCGACAATCAACCATATGAAATTAAAATTCAAAAAATGACAATGCATAAAATGGATGAAGATCAAGGATGTGCAGGGGGTACCTCAATGGATGGTTGATGATCAAGGGTTCACAGCAGGAAGACGACCAAGCTCCAATCGTGCAAACAAGCTTCCCGAAACTCGAATTGACGCTTAAAGGGTCTAAAGGCGGAGCTAGCAAGGTCAGGAGGGCAATGGTTGAGCGGTGCGTGCGACTGTCTGTCGCATGTTTCAAGCAATGCCTGCGAGGGAGACAAGGTCGGCAAATCGTTCGATCGAACGGTTCAACAAACGGCTCGGATCGGGCCGATCCAACCACGGTTTAATAAAATAATTTAAATAATTAAAATTTTAATTTATTAATTAATTTTAATTAATCAAATGGCTTCCAAAAATTCCCAAATAACCTCCTTAGCTAATTGAGGGGTGAGGAACGCAACGACGAGATCAAATTTTGATTTTAATGAGTATTTATTTTTCCTATTTTTCAAGGTATTTAAAATACAATAAAATCTTCGATGATTATTCAATGACTTTCGATTACCTCCAAAACATCACCCCTAACTAATTTGGGGGCAATTAGCACGATAGCAAAGTCCAATTTTTTATTTGAGGTTAACTTAGTTAGGTCAGTTTTCAGGGTTCCTAAAATTTCCAGAATCAGTGTTTGATCTATTTGACCTTTGATTTGGACTAGGTTCTTGTGGTGAACTCCTAATTACTTAATTAAAGTACTATAATTAAAATTAGAACTTGGTTTAGTATTAATTGACTAGGGTAACAACTTGAGTTATTAAAGACTCCCCCACTTAAGAACTAAGTCATCCTTAACATCACTCAAGTGGAAAGAATGATGTAGAATTTAAGGTAATGAATTAAAAGGACAAGGAGCAAAGGAAGTACCTAAGTTAAGAAGATTTGGATATTTATGGCGCATGTCCACCTCCTTTTCCCAAGTAGCTTCGCCTCGCGAATGACTCTTCCTTTGAATCTTGACCATAGGGATAGAGCGGTTCCTCAACTGCTTTTGATCACGGGCTAAGATTTGGATCAGTTCTTCAGCATATAATAAGTCATGCTAGATTTCTATTTCTAGGAACTAAACTAAATGAGAGGGGCCTCTGAGGCATCTTCTCAACAATGATACATGTTGTGAACAGTTGCAAAGTCATCATAAAGATTCAGTCAGTATGCAGAAGATCCTACTTTAGCTGCTACCTTAAATGGTCCGATATAATGGGGACTGAGTTTCCCTGCTATGCCAAATATGAAGAATCCTTACATCGGACTAATTTTGAAATAGGCAAAATCTCCAGCATTAAATTCTATAGGGCGGTGGTGAATAACATGGTATTTGCTCTGATGATCTTGAGTTGTACGAATCTTTTGTTGAATTAACTGAACCTTCTTTTTAATCTCTTCAACCAAATCTGACCCACATAACTGAAGACTTCCCATTTCAAACCATGCTAATGGAGAACTGCATTTCCTACCATATAAGGCTTCATATAGAGCCATTCTTATACTGGCCTAAAAACTATTGTTATACGCAAACTCCACAAGCAGGAGGTGATCTTCCCAAGAACCAATAAAATCAAGGATACATATTCTAAGCAAATCTTCAAGAATTTAATTTACTTGCTCAGTCTGACCATCTATTTGTATATAAAAAGTTGTACTCATTGCTAGGGTGGTCCCCATATCTTGGTGTACCACTTGCCAGAATTTGGAAGTAACTCTATTGTCCCTATCAGACACTATCGATTTAGGTATTCCATGCAGCCTGATAATCTCCTTAATATAGAGCTTAGCAAGTTTCTATACTAAGTTTGTTTGACAAATGGAAATGAAATGTACAGAATTTGTCAATCGGTCGACTATAACCCATATAGCATTGGTTCTAAATTTTGCATGAGGCAATCCCATAATAAAGTTCATATATATATCCGACCATTTTTACTTTGGGATCTCTTAAGGATGCAATAGGCCACCTGGCTTCTAATGCTCTGCATTAACCAAACTGTATGCATGGCACTTGGCTACAAAATCAGCAACACTCTTCTTCATTCCAGGCTACCTAAAGGATTGCTTCAAATCCTGATACATTTTTGTGCTTCCGGGATGCACCTGATAACCGAAGTTGTAACCTTCCACTAGAATCTCTTGATGCATTAAACTTGGAATCCAGATATGGTTATTCAGATATATAGCACCATTCCAAAAGCTTAGCTCAGGATGACGACCACCTTCAATTGTGACTTTGAAGTCTAAGAAGTCCTCATCCTTTGTCTGTGAGATAGAAATGTCTCTATGGAATGTTGGCTCTACATTACTCATGGAAATCATCTCACTTAGCAGATCTCCATGCACTGGAATGATGTCTGACTTACGGAATTTCTCTTCTAATAAGCTTTAGAGATAATGGAATTGAGAGTAGCATGATGGTTAAGTGCATCGGCCACCACATTTACCTTCCCTAGATGATATTCGATATCCAGATCATAGCCGCTTATCAATTTAAACCATCTCCTCTGATGGAAATTAAGCTCATGCTGAGTGCATATATATTTAAATTTTGGTGATCGGTAAAGATAGAGCATTGAACTTCATACAGACAGTGATGCCATACTTTTAAAGCAAAGACTACTGCGACGAGTTCAAGATCTTAGACGGGATAGTTCTTTTCATGTGGCTTTAATTAGCAGGAAGCATAAGCAATAACTTTCCCTTAATGCATTAGTACAACACTCAAGCCTATTCCGGAAGCATTGGTATAGACTTGGTAGTTCGAACCTCTTTTGGAAAGAACTAGAACTATAACTGAAGAAAGTGCATCTTTTAGTGCTTGAAATGCTTCTTCACATTTTGGAGACCAGTTGAATGGTACAGCCTTCAAGGTTAACTTGGTTAGTGGAGATGCTATCCAGAAGAAGCCTTTCATAAATTTTCTATAATAACCAACTAAGCCTAAGAAACTTCTGATATTATTTACTAATTTTGATTGTATCCAATCTTGGATGGCGCAAACATTATTATGATCGACTATAATACCCTGGAAATCTACAACATGACCCAGAAAAGCTACTGAATCGAGCCAGAATTCACACTTTGAATATTGAGCATAGAACTCATGGTCACGCAATTCTTTCAACACGATCCTCAAGTGGTTCTCATGCTCTTTCTTGCTCTTGGAGTAGATCAGAATATCATCAATGAAGATGATGACAATTTTATCAAGGTAGGGTTTGAGAATGCGCTGCATCAAATCCATAAAAATAAAGAGTGCATTTGTTATCCCAAATGATATTACTAGAAACTCATAGTGTCCATAACAAGTTCTAAACGCTGTCTTCTCAATGTTTGAATCTTAGACTTGCAATTTATGGTAGCCAGATCACAAGTCGATCTTGGAGAACACACTAGCTCCTGAAAATTGATTGAATAGGTCCTCTATTCATAGTAACAGGTACTTGTTCTTAATTGTGAATTTTTTCAGCTCATGATAGTCGATACACATATGCATCAAACCATTCTTCTATTTCACGAACAGTACTGGCGCTCCCCAAGGAGATGAACTTGATCTGATGAGACCCTTCTCAAGCAGCTCTTATTGTTGTTTGTTTAGTTCTTGCAATTCCTTAGGCGCCATGTGATAATGAGCCATTGATATTGGTTGGGTTCCTGGAATTACATCTCTTACAGAACTAACGAGCAGGCATATATGCTCCAGATGGCAACCCAACGCTTAACATATTAGCCAAATAGTATAGTGGTAGATTAAGAGATTTAGTCTAGTTTCTTGATACAAAGGAGTAACTAGCTCCAGTGTCAAATAACCTATTATAGGGTTTATTGCTTACATATAATGAGCCTATTTACATATGCAGTAAATTACTAAACAGTTAAGCAAGTATTAATTGTAAGAATAGATTGGTTCAGAATTGTGTACCTGAGACCACGTTATTGTCTTTCACTGCCTCGAGTGGAGTGAGAGTGTAGACTCTTGCAGGACCGGCAGGCCTATTGTTGCATGCCTGTCGCAGTAGAGGTCTCGAAGCATTTGAGTGGGTGCGATGGTGGCATCGCGCCTCTGAACCTGTGATGCAGCTGAAGAAGGTTATGTAGTTGCTGTTTGCTAATTTTTGTGATATAAGTCGTAAATAGGTCGACACTTTGAGTGATCAATTTGATCACCGTTAACAGTTTCCTTTGCGGTGCACTGGAGATATCTATGACTAGGCCTCCCACAGATGAAGCAGTCATAGTTCCCATGCTAGCATAGGCCATAAGGATGAGGTCTATTACAGCCATTGAAAGGATCGATGGGCGGAGTATTAGCTTCAATTTGGTAGACTCTTGCTCTCAAGGGATTGTTGTTATGGTAGGAAGTTGACCCAATACTCCTTTTAGGTTCTCCTTCTACTTGGTGCTACTCCACCACTTTTGCCATTTCTAGGATCTCCGTGAAGTTTGTTAGGCAAAATGACACAATGTGGCTCTTGATGGAAGCTCGCTACCCACTTTGGAATCGATGGTAGTGGACTACCTCCATGGTAACTAAATTTGTGGCAAATCGTGCGAGATGCCTAAATTATGCCTCGTAGGCTGCCACAGAACAATTCCCTTGTTGCAATTTTAGGTACATATCTCCTAGGTTGTGCTATGCTAATAGAGAGATATATTCAACTTTAAATGCCTCCACAAATTATTCCCAAGTAATATCCTCGATGCTGATGTCGGCAAACTTAGTACTCTTGGTGTTGTCCCACTAGTACTCAGCCTCAACTTGCAATCAGTGGTTAGCAAGTTGGATTACCTTTATGTCAGGGCACTTGATACTCATTAAATTCTTCTCAACCACCTTTAACTAGCTTGCAATGTTGACGGATGATAGGCTTCCAATGAATAGCAGGGTGCTGTGTAGGAGTCCATCTATGGACTGTACGTGGTGTTGTAAAGAATAGTAGGGTGCAGTAGTTACATTTGAGGGACACTAATTCTAATTTATGTGGGCTATTAGCAATCTCTCCATCCTCTCAACCTGCTTAGACTAAAAGCATGCCATCCCTTTAGCCTGCTTGGTATGAGAATCCACCATAATTCTTACTGCCTCAAGCAGTGTGTTCAACTCGGTGGATGAGTTTCCAGATGCAGCGGGAGATGGGCTATGTCCAAAATTCATTGTTCTAATCAGAATTAAAGAAAATAACACTCTTGAGAATCTAAGGAGAGCTAAAATAGATGAGTTTATTTTATTGATTATTTCAGATAGAACATGTAGTAAGAAAAGTACAATAAGGAATCTGAAACTAAAACATTTATTTAATATATTCTACCGAAAAGGCGAGACAGAAGTCTTCAAAAGTGACTTCACGATGTTCTCCTCTTCGCATATGGGCGAGTCCTCGGAAGGTTTTGACCCACCAATCTTCGATGTTATTTTGGAGCCAGAGGGATACTAGTGTGACTCGAATATCATCGGGGCACTCCATTGCCTCGAGGATGGAACTCACGCACTTTAGCCACTCCTTGGCTAAGATCAAGAATTGTAGTCCTCTTAAGAGAGCATATTCAAGCATCTTATCTAACATTAGTATTTCTTATTCAGACACTCCATCAACCTGCCTCCCGTATTTCTTACCTATGTAATAGTCAAACTCCCAAATGGATTCAAACCTTTTGAAGTAGTCCCAGATTGACATTTTCAAGTATGTTGTAATCCTATAGATATAATCAAGTAACTTTTAGTCAATTTGAGCTGTTTATTGCTCTTAAAGTTATTAATGTATGAGTTTTATATTTGAGCATTTCATATTACCTATTTGAGTATTCTCATCCTATGCCTTTTTATTCTGAGCATAGGATTATGATACTTTGGAAGTAGTTCAAGTATTCATTTAGTGAGTGAATGGTAGAAGAACAATCCATTAGGTAGAGAGGAATGCAAATTCCAATCTTACACCTTATGATGTTCGCTGATACCAACTGTGGAGCCCCGCCCCCAATCCACATCAAGATTAGACCAAGGGTGGTGTGCCATGCTGGCAAATCCATCACTTATTGTTAGATTCAGGTATAATCCTCAATCCACTAATAAGGGAAGTATGTGCTTTGAATAATACAGTGAAATCATTCACTAAGTATATATATTCAGTAGAGTGCGAAAGTAAGGAATAATAGAAAATGCTATAACCAATTTACCACAATGCAAGTAAGAAGTGACATGCAGCTCAGAATAAAAGAGTACAATAAGAAAATATACATGGGTACCTGTATTATTACAAATATTAAATAAGTTTTAAAATAAATCATTCATTCTCATGAGCAAAATAAATAAGAAACTAAGCTAAGGATCTCCATCGACAGCACACTCCTCCACCTGAAACAGATCTTCAAAAGGCTCGACTACCTCGAATAACTCGGAATCTACCATCATTGGTTTTAGAATGATAGTGCCCTAGCCAAAAATAAAATCTTATTAGACATATTGTCTAAGTACATTTTAAGCTGTTTATATTCTTAAATTTTATGATATTGCCAATTAACTAAACTATAAAATAAGCAAAGTATATGGATGCAATAAGCATGCAAAGAAGTGTGAAGAAGATATAAATAAAAGCATTTATAACTAAGCAATATATGAGGTAATAGAACATACATCAACATCAAAGTTGTGACAAGGTTAAGCATATAAGTATAAGTAAAGTAAGGAAAATACTAAGAGAAAAGACTCATTCTAAACATGCTTATGATCATATGATTTATACAGGTTTAAGAGAAAGTAATCTAACTATGGTACATATAAGTATGCAGGAACTAAAATCTATCATCCTATAAGTATGCAAATAAGCAAGTAATGTACAGCTAACAGCAATAAAATTAATAATAAAATAAAAAGTACGTATGTAAAAACTACCATATCAGAAGGAGGGCTAAACTATCCTGCTAAATTGAAAAATGTAATTTCACTTAGAGTAATAAGAGGCTAAGATGGAAAATCACTTAGCGTCATAAGAGGCTAAGATGGAATAATGAAGCAGAACTGAACTAAAGAGGTAGAATTTACAAATGCAGTAAGATTTTAGTTATTTACTTTGCTTACGTGGACACATTTAGAAGTAGTTGAGGAGTCAAGTGCATTTGTAAGACTAAGAGGGTCCCAACTTAACGCAACTCTCTTCAATGAGTACGTGTTAAGTAATTCTTATTTCTCCTTATCCCTGTCCATTGGGGTAAAAGTGCACAAATTTGACCAGAAATTGAACCCTATGCAAATGTTGTCCTTATTATTTTAAATTTTCATTTTATGCAGTAATGTTACCTTATATTACATGCTTAAGAAAAAGGTACAATGTACAAGGAATGCAAAAGTAACAATAATTCAATAGTAAGCAAGAAACTCTACTACACATAGGTGATATCTATTGTTATCTACTTGAATCCATTCTAACTATTCTAAGTTATAAAAGTTCAGAATCCCTAATTCTTATTATCATGTCAAACTTAGATCCACAGCCTTATGAGTTAAAATAATTAGAATTGATCAGGTCATAATTCAATTCAATCAATGATACTTATAAGTTATATAATTAATCAGTACATCCTAATTGATGAATTTAGACAATCTAGGCTAAAATTTGACCAAGATCTGCTAAAACTAGGGATTAAGAATTATACTCCAAGAATTGGGTTTAACCTCATAATCTTAAGGTAAATCTTAAGGACTAAAGTTTAAATCTAATTATGGACTAATAGTTAAGGCAAATTCAATTAAGCATAATCAAAGCTTAATAGAATGATCTCCTAGTCTTAGTCTATAATTGAAAGATAAAATAATTAATATTAAAATAGGAAATTTTAGAAACTACTTAAACTAATGTTTCGTTCATCAAATAACCCATTTACTTAATGAATGAAATGCAACCTAGTATCTATTCCTAATCTTAAGAAAAAGATCCTAATGTGAAGGTGAAGATCCTAAAGAAACTCCTACTGAATGACTTAAGAAGTTTTTGGATTTGATGAAATTTAAGACAATTTGTCTTTATGTACTGTCCTAGTTAACTTACGAAAGCTTAGAGTGAATTTTAGCTAAGTTAATGTGTATTATATTTATTTAGAAATTTTCAAACCTTAAGTGGGGATTTTCCCAATTCAACCTAATTATGAGATTGAGAGCCTAATTTTGATTATAATTCAATTTTATTACTAATTTTAATGCTTTAATTAAAATTCTAGAGGTTAAGGGCACTTAACCAAAATTTTAGGCAAAATGATCATTTTGCCCCTACTTAAGGGTCCAAAATACTACACTTTAATTAGGGGTTTCAAGTTAGAATTAATTGATGCCAAATGATTCTTTACAATCTAATATGAAGATAAATAATAGGTACTTTTAATTTGGACATGTATAAAGTCCTATGGGTTCAATCTATAGATTTTGACCTATAAGGGTAGTTTGGTAATTTTTTTCTTACCTAGTGGAGTCTAAAAATTTATTCAATTTATTATTGTTTACTATCCAATGATTCCATATAGTTCAAGAATACTGAATTCTGATGTCTAATGATTAAGTTATGATCAATTCAATATTAGAGTTTGATTATGTAAATTTAGGATTTTATAAAAGGGTCAAAAACCTAATTTTTTTGTTTGATGTCCAAATTCAGCAAATTCAATGGCTATAGTTTCCATATAATACATTGAGTACTTTAATTAGGATTTGACCCTATTTAAACTTTAATTGGTTAAGTTTTGACCTAATTAAGTTCTAGGGTGATTAGAGTAAATTAGGGTTTTTAGTGGTCAAAACCTAAATTTTATTTCAATTTATTGTTAATTAGCTTTTTTGATCTAAATGGTATATTAAATGACCTAATTTGGAGTTCAATTGACTAAGTTATGGCCAAATTAATTTCAAAATTAATTAGGGTAATTAGGGAGGTCCTAAAAGTGATTAGTCAAACTATTGACCTAATAATAAAATAAATATCATCCAACTAATCTAAGCATTCTCTTGATTAAAATGAGACCCATATTGATTATATTTGGATCAATGGGTATAAACTTAAGGATGTTTGAAATTTTCTAAGGCTTAGGTTTAAGTGAGGAGGTCCTAAAATGTTAATATGTTAAATAGGTATCCTATATGAAAATTAATACTACTATATTATTCTTCTCATTTTTTTTGAATAAAATAAGATATATATTTAATATATATTAGACTTATGTATTGATAGTTATGAGTGTTTAAAATTTCTAAATTTAATTTATGCAATTTAAATTAATCTAAGCTACTATTATTATATTAATCTAACTATTTAAATTAATTAAATTAAATTCTATAGGAAGAGACAATGGCAGGCCCCACAATTAGCGCCACCCAATTCAGGCTTGACAGCTGGGCAAGGCGGGCCCCAGTTGTCTATGCCGGTAAAAGCAAAGGCGGGACCCATGCGGACACGTGGCAGAACGGTATCGAGCGCGAAACAAAGGCGGGACCCACATGGTCAGCTGACCGCGGAAGGTGGGACCTACGATCTCGAGCGTCGTTCCTTACCCGAAATGAACAGCTCGGGCCCGGGTCGACCCGGCCCGACCCAAGGATTTTTCTCCGACGCTTCAAACTGCACCCGCGCCACTATGGCACAAGATACGACAATGCTACCGATGACAGGAGGCGCCGTCCTTCTTAGAAGAGGGTAGGTCTCAACAAGACCTACCTGATGGGAGCTGACCTGACACCAGAGGTGGTCACTGCTATCGAATAGGGTTAACATTAGTTGCTAGGGTTCGGTGCAGATGTGGGTAATGAAAAGTATTATAGATGCAACCCTAATTCAGACAGATGGAACTCGTTTAAGTTTGATCGAGACCACTCGATCGACAATTAGCCATAAGAAATTAAGATTCAAAATGATAATGCATAAAATGGATGAAGATCAAGGATGTACGAGGGGTACCACACCGGACGGTCGATGATCTAGGGTTTGCAGCAGGAAGAAGACCAAGCTCCAATCGTGCAAACAAGCTTCCTGAGACTCGGATTGATGCTTAAGGGGTCTTAGCGGAGATAGCAAGATCTGGAGGGCGCCGGTTGGGCAGCGTCCGCGAAGTAGACGGAGTCTATGAACCGTTCGATCGGACGGTTTGACGAACAGCTCGGATCGGACTGATCTGACCGCAGATCCGATCCATTAAGAAATGACGGATTCGACCCATTAAGAAATGGTGGATCTGACCCGTTAATTCGCATGTTGAGTCCCACCTTATTTAATAAAATAAATATAATAATTTAAATAACTAAATTTTGATTTTATTATTTAATTTTAATTAATCAGATGGCTTTCAAAATTTTCCAAATATTCACCAGCGAGGTCAGATTTCAATTTCGACGAGTATTTATTTTTCTTATTATTCGAGGTATTTAAAATACATTAAAATATTCGACTAAAATTCGATGACTTCCGATTGCCTCCAAAATATCGCTTTTAGCTAATTTTGGGGCAATGAGTGCAATGACAAAGTCTGATTTTTGATTTGAGGTCAAATTAATAGGTAAATTTCCAAGATTCCTGAAATTTCCAGAATCATGGTTTGATCTATTTGACCCCTAATTTGGACTAAGTTTTTATGGTGAACTTCTAATGACTTAATTAAAGTATTATAATCAAAATTAGAACTTGGTTTAGTCCTAATTAACTAGGGTAATAACTTGGGTTATTACAGTTTGAGAGATGGATACGTCTCTGTGGAATGTTAGCTTTACATTACTTATGGTGATCATATGGAGACCATCTCACTTAGCAGATCTCCACGCACTGGCTTGATGCCTAACTTACGGAATATCTCTTCTTATGGGCTCTTAGGGATAATGGATTTGAGAGTAGAATGATAGCTAAGTACATCAGCTACCATATTTGCCTTCCTTGGATGATATTGGATATCTAGATCATAGTTGTTTATCAATTTCAACCATCTCCTCTGACAGTAGTTGAGCTCATACTGAGTGAATATATATTTCAAACTCTGATGATCAGTAAAGATATAGCATTGAACTTCATATAGATAGTGACACCATATTTTCAAAGCAAAGATGACTGCAGCGAGCTCTAGATCATGCACTGGATAGTTCTTCTCATGCGACTTAAGCTGATAAGATGCATACGCAATCACCTTTCCATCCTACATTAGGACAGCACCCAAGCATGTTCTAGAAGCATCAGTGTAGACTTGGTAGTTCAAACCTTCTTTGGGTAAGGCTAACACTAGCGCAGAAGAAAGTGCTTCCTTTAATGAATGTAAAGCAGCTTCAAATTCAAGGCTTTAGATGAATGGTATGGCCTTCTGGGTTAGCTTTATTAGATGAGAGGCTATTTGAGAGAAGCCTTTTACAAACTTTCTAAAATAACCAGCTAAGCCCATGAAGCTCCGAATGTCGGTCACTAATGTTAGTTGAGACCAATGTTGGATGGCACTGACCTTATTCTGATCAACTCTAATACCTTGAGCATCAATGATATGGCCTAGAAAAGCTACTGAATCGAGCCATAATTCGCACTTGGAATACTTGGTGTAGATTTTATGGTCACATAATTCTTCCAGCACTGCTCTCAGGTGGTTCTCATGCTCCATTTTGCTTTTAGAGTAGATCAGAATATCGTCAATGAAGACAAAGACGAATTTATCAAGATATGGTTTAAGAATGCACTGCATTAAATCCATAAAGATTGAAACAAAACAACATTACTAAAAACTCGTAGTGTTCATAATGAGTTTTAAATGTTGTTTTTTTTATGTCTGATTCCTTGACTTACAATTCGTGGTAACCGTATTGCAGATCAATCTTGGAGAACACTTTAGCTTCAGATAATTGATCGAAGAGATCATCTATTCATAGCAATGAGTACTTGTTCTTTATTTTTACTTTGTTCAGCTCTTGGTAGTCGATACATATACGCATCGAACTGTCCTTCTTTTTCATGAACAATGCCAACGCTCCCCAAGAAGATGACTTGGTCTAATGAGACCTTTCTCAAGAAGCTACTGTAGTTGTTTTTTCAGTTCTTGTAACTATTTGGGCGCCATGAGATAAGGAGTCTTTGATATTGGTTGGGTTCTTGGAATTACATCTATTACAAATTATACCTCTCGAATAAGTGGGAGACCGGGTAGATCTTCAGGGAAAATATCAGAGAATTCACAAATGATATGATTTTCAGCTACGGGGACATTGTCTTTATTCTCACATAGTATTGTTACTAGGTAGGCGTTGCAACCTTTCTTGACTAATCTCTTGACTTCCATAGCATTAATCAAAGAAGTTCAAGTGCTAAATTTACCGACAAAGGATTTTGCCTGATTACCGCTGCCCAAAATTATCTTTTTTTTTCTGGCAGTTAATAGTAGCATTATGTTGACTCAACTAGTTCATTCCTAGAATCACATCAAAGTTGGCTATAGGAAGGACAACCAACTTGGCTTCAAATTTCTTATCACTAATAGGGATTTGTATTTTATAAAATTTATGAGCAGTCTTATGGGCTCCAAATGGCAACCCAATGCTTAAAGGACTAGCCAGACGATATAGAGGCAGGTTGAGAGACTGAATCTAGCTTCCTAACACAAATGAATAACTAGCTCCCACATCGAATAGTAGGTTATAGGGACTATTGTTTACATATAGTGAGCTTAGTTACATATGCATTAAATCACTAACTATTTAGTAAGAGTGGCCAGGTCTCCCGCACAAATAGTAGAAGCTTTGAGTGATCAATTTGATTAACGCCGTTAGTATCCTTGGACATACACTAAAAGTAGGAGTGGTCAGGTCTCCCGCACATGTAACATTTACTGCTCCCATTGTAGCATCTACCATAAGGGTGGGGTCTGGTGTAGCTATTGAAGGGATCGATGGGCGGAGCCTCAGCCTCAAACTGGTATACTCTTACTCTCTTTGGGTTGTCATTACAGTAGGACATTAACCCAAATCTTCTCTTGGGTTCTCTTTGGGCCTGGTGCTGTTCCACTAATTTCGCCATCTCCAGGAGTTCGGTGAATTTTGTTAGATGCAAGGGCACAATGTGATCTTTGATGGAGCCACATAGCCTGCTCTGAAACTGGTGACAGTGATCTGCACCCATGGCAACCAAGTTTGTAGCAAACTGGGCGAGACACTGGAATTCTGCTTTGTAGGTTGCTACTGGATGGTTTCCCTACTATAATTTTAGGAACATGTCCCCCAAGCTGTGTTGCGCTAACAAATGGATATATTTAGCTTTGAATGCATCGATGAACTCATCCCAAGTGATATCCTTGATGCTAATGTTGGCGAATTGAGTACTCCTGGTGTTGTCCCACTAGTATTCAGCCTTGTCCTGTAGTAAGTGGGTGGTAAGTCTGATTATTTTCGTGTATGGGCACTTAATGCTGGTCAGATTTTTCTCCACCATCTTTAACTAGCTGGCGGTGTCGATTGTCGATAGACAGCTATTAAATGTGGGAGTCCTCATTCGTAGGAAGCTGTGCAGAAGTCCATTTGTAGATTGTATGTGATGCTGGAAGGAGTAGTAAGGTGTAGAGGCTATAGCTGATGGAGGTGGGTTCTAGTTCATTTGTGCTGTTAACAATCTTTCCATCATCTCAGTTTGCTTAGTTAGAGAGTCCACCATAATCCTTACCGCCTCAAGCATTGCGTTCAATTCCGTGTAGAGCTGCCAGATACGGCGGGGGAAGGGGTATGCCCGAAATTCATCTTCTAATCTGAATTAAAATAATGCTCTCAGAATCTAAGAAAAAATTGGAAATGGATTAGTTCATTTCTTTTATTTATCATTTCAGCAAAGCACATTCTATATGTTCAATCAAGTTCCTTATTTTGTTAAGTTGAGCTGTTTACTACGGTTTGAATTTTATAATTGAGCATTTATATAGTTATATAGGTATTTTCCATTCTATGTTTTTATTCTGAGCACATGACTGTGGTACTTTAGATGCAACTCAAGTATCTATTTAGTGGTGGAATGGCAGAAGAACAATCCATAAAATAGAGAAGAATGCAAATTCTAATTTAACACCTTATGGTGTTCTTTAATACCAACTATGGTACCCAGTCCCTTGGTCATCAAGATTAGATCAAGGGGCGGTGTGCCATGCTGGCAAATCCTTCACTTATCATTAGATTAAAATGTAATCCTCAATCCACTAATAAGGAAAGGATGTGCCCTGAATAATGCTGCATAATCGTTCACTAAGTACATATATTTCAACAGAGTGCGAAATCAAGTTGTTATCTTCTTATAGGATGGGCTTGCAGCATTCGCACGATCCCTCAAGAAATCGTCCCATCAAAAGCCGCTAATGGCTTCTCTATGGCTGAGAAGAGAGAGCAAAGCAACAGTACAGAAATTATTTATCAAATAAATTGTGCAAGTTATGTTTTTTTCAATTTAACATTATCAAATATTTTATTTTGGCATCAAACATAATTACAATTATGGGGCTTTGAAAACTTTAGCTAGATATCTATATCTATATTATTGGTGACAACTCACCCTTAGGAAGCTTTTTTGGCTCAGATTTTTGGATTTTGTTATACTTACATATTATTATATACATATTAAAATAAGGATGACATAATAGTTCATTTTTGTCCAATATGTAAAAAAACAAAAGTAAAAAAGTATAAAAGAAAATTTTTGATGGGTATAACATAATTTATGCAAAACCGTTTAGAAGGTGTATATGCTGCTATTTAAATAAAGTTAATTTGCATTTAAGAGCTTACTCGCGTGAAGACAAAAAATTTATGCACTGTTCGGTGGAGTTAGACTGGCTCGTAAAAAGAGAAGATTTTTGAAAATAAGCAAATTTAACCTTGTAATTACATGTTACTTGAAATTTCATGCTCTCCAGATTACTTCATTCTAAATGTGTGGCCTTAAGGTTTAGCCGAATTTGAGCAGTTCGAGTTTGGCATGTCCCGGATTCGATTATGATAGAGCCTAAGTCTAATCAAATTGGAGTCGGCTTGAACTCGAACTTTTGTTTATTTGAACCTGAGCCGACTTGAACTCGATTGAAGTCGGACTCAACTAAGAACTCAACTGCTAAATATGATTTCATTTTTAGTAAACAAGTATTCTTTATCATTTAAAATAGATTTAGACAAAAAAATTAAAATCTGGGGGCTTCCTTTCAACAGAAGCCAGCCTGGAAATTTTAATTTGGCATCGAGTTAAAGGGTCCCTATCAATCAACGGAAAGGGGCTGCAGCTAATTTAGCAAAGGCCTTATTATTGGCAATTGAAAGAAAAAACAATAAAACAAAGGAGATCTACGCACTTATATGCATGCACATTATGCAGTGCCGCCCTACGTCTTGTAGGTCCAGTACACTCATGTACTGAAGTTGCTCCCAGACGCGACTAGATGCTCCCGGACGCAACTAGACTTTCACACGCACCAGGAATCCTCGGTGCACCCAACCTCTAGTCATAAGGCTCCCATACGCGAGTTATAAGGCACGCTCACAATTCCATAATATGCACTTGAGCGTTGGTGATGCGGAAATGTGGGTTAGGGTTGTCGCTCCCGTCCAAACAAGTGATGGCACCCATTTAGGCAAACGAGCCCTAGAGCGGTAATGCGCCCAATTGGGAGATATAACATGCATAGGCGGGTCATGCCCCCTCAAAGGCTTGATGCACCTCCCTCCATATACATGCCCCGTCAAAGACTTGATGTACCTCCCTTGTGATTCCAGGACAACGCGATCCTAAACATGTGTCTTTGTAGCTCTTTTATAACAAGCTTTGCATGCAATAGCACAAAGCTAAGCTTCATTACACAATGTGTAATATCAAAATAACATTTGCTTGC
Source organism: Gastrodia elata (assembly GCA_016760335.1). Lineage (NCBI taxonomy): Eukaryota > Viridiplantae > Streptophyta > Magnoliopsida > Asparagales > Orchidaceae > Gastrodia > Gastrodia elata. Next base: position 31,948,787 of record CM028681.1, read on the forward strand.
ATTCCAACTAAATCAAGCTTAAATGATTACAGGCCTCTAATAATCTAATCGAATATATAGAACTAGGAATTATAAATGGAAAGGATCATACATATTTCTTGGGAGGATCTCCTTTGCCCACCACCGCCATCCCAAAAATAACAACCCAGCGAAAAATAATCAAATCCCTAAAACATCTCCCCGCCTCTCCCTCTCCCTCCACAAAAGCGCACGCCCTCCCCGACGAACTCCTCTCCACCGCCACAATGTCGCCCTTTTTCCTCGTCTTTCTCTTTCTCTCTCTCTCGGCCTTCTCCTCCGTCTCCGGCAAGCTCTCCGTCGACTATTACCGCACCTCCTGCCCTAACGTCAATCAGATCATCTCCGACATCCTCACCACCAAGCAGATCAACAGCCCAACCACGGCAGCAGCCGTCCTCCGTCTCTTCTTCCACGACTGCTTCGTCTCCGGCTGCGACGCCTCCGTCCTCATCTCCACCAACCCCTTCAACGTCGCCGAGCGCGACGCGGATATCAACCTCTCCCTCCCCGGCGACGCCTTCGACGCCATCGTCCGCGCCAAAACCTCCCTCGAGCTCCAATGCCCCGGCATCGTTTCCTGCGCCGACATCCTCGCTATTGCTGCCAGAGATCTGATCACCATGCTCGGCGGTCCCTTTTTTCCCCTCCGCCTCGGACGCAAGGACTCCCTAACCTCCGCCGCTGCGCCCGTCGAGTCCAATCTCGCTCGCCCCAACGCAACCATCGACAGAATCATCGATCTCTTCTCATCCAAGGGCTTCTCCGTCAGGGATCTCGTTGCCCTCTCCGGCGCCCACACCGTCGGATTCTCCCACTGCACCGAATTCGCCGACCGAATCTTCAATTTCGGCAATGGCGGCCCCCTGGCTTTCGACCCCACCATGAATCCCCGGTACGCCCAAGCGCTGCAGAAGGCCTGCGCTAATTACCTCCAGAATTCTGCCATCGCCACGTTCAACGACGTTATGACGCCGGGTAAGTTCGACAACCTGTATTACCGGAATCTGCTGTGGGGATTGGGGCTTCTCGCCACGGATCAGAAGATGGCCGCAGATCCGCGCACGGCGCCGCTGGTGAAGCTTTATGCTGAAAACCAGACCGCTTTCTTTCAAGACTTTGCTCATTCGATGCAGAAGCTCAGTGTCTATGGCGTCAAAACTGGGAGGAAGGGGGAGGTTCGCCGGCGGTGCGATGCCTTCAATAATCTCTCTGCCTGATGAGCTCAATCTTCCTTCCTGTGATTATAAGCTGGATTACAGAGGAAGAAGAAGATCATGATTCTAAATTGTTACTTTTTCGTGTATTATGTGTTGAAATTCGATTTATCCGATCATGATACAAAATTGTTTGTGCTATTTTTGTTTTAAATCCTTCGCTTGTGTTCGTGAATTATTGAAGATGAGAATTAGGAAATAGGCATAGAAAAAAATTAAGGTTTTCTTTTCTATTTATTATTTCCACTATCATAAAAACGTATGCTTCATGCTTCCTTTCCATATGGTATCTTCATACGAAATAATGGTTATTTGATTTTATTTTATTTTGAATTGTGATGTATGTTTGCATTTTGCCTCTGGGAATGAAGAAGGGAGTTGTTTGGAGAAGCTTGATTAGATCTATATATGCTTTTGAGTAATTGCAACATTTCAATAGTGTAGCCCTATTTGTGAGGGAGAAGGTTCCACAATGTCAAGTCCTATTCTTCTTTATAGTAAAACACATAAAAGATTAAATTGCCTTAACATTGTCTAATTTGAAATATCAAAGCATTAAAATATAATGGTGAAATAGAGAGCAATGTGATTAATGGTATCCAAATTAGTTGGATGAATCGGATAGAGTCTAAACTAAAGGAAAACTCTTTTTAATAGATGTACGATTGGCAATGTTATATATACACGATTATCATTATCAGTTGATTTAGCTAACATATCGATAATACCTTTCTATCTCTCTTGTGAGTGGGGCAACCATCTATTGAGCGTCCATTTGTAGTCAAGTTGTTCCCATTTTGCTCATTCTCCCAACTTTGATCGTTGTTGGCCACCATTCAATTAGATTAATTGATGCTAGTGAGCTGTTTTTTTTTTTGGTAAATTAGATATTTAAATATTGAATGGATTGGAAGGATAATGTCTAAGGATGATTTTTGGAGTTTGCGGTGGGTTGATTATGGGTTTAGAGTGGACTATCTAAAGGAAAGCCAAGACTAGTCTAGATCGAGCCTAGTTTAGAATTTTAGTGGGTTAAAGGGCTGTAAATAAATTAATATAGGTAGCCTAAGATGTGTAGTTTGGATTTGGAGTAGATGACTAGGTTTGATGGTGTTTTGATGGGTGTTGAGGGGTAGGGAAGAAGACTAGGTTGAGCTGTTTTAGATTTGGCTGTGGAGGTTGTGGTGGAGTTTGGAGAGTGTTTGGGAGATTAGATAATAATTTACTATTTTTAAATGATACTTAAGATGCTGGAGAAAATGTGTGGATGGTTTGAGGTTATGAGAATAAGAGTAAAGTTAGAAAATAAAATATAAATAAGATAACAACCTAACTCACCAAAGATAGGCAATAAACTTGACACCACAAAGCACCAAGCAATATAAGAGCTATTCATCATAAAATTTTTTCATTTAAGTTACTTCATTACATTACATTTCAGCTCATATTTATAGGCACTACAAGTCTCTTGCTCAATGAGCTTGGGAGGGAAAATGTGAGGGAAATTTTGTAGGGAAAGATGGGTGGTTGGCAATTAGTGAGGAAGTAACTCCAACTGCTTACAACAAATATTTTTCTCATGATGTGGCTCGCCAAATATGTGCCTTATTAAATAAAAAAATATAATATTAATAAAAACAAAATACAAATGGTAAGCCCAATATTTGGGCTCTTTATTGAGCTTTTGATTAGGCTCTTGTAATTTGGCTCACCTTCAAGTTCCTCCCTTGAACTTTAGCCATAGCTCTTGTTATTGGGCCTTTGATAATATTCTTAGGATGTGATAGATCAACTCTCGTCGGCCCTCTGCACCGAAGAGTTAAAATCCAAGTAATCCTCTACTAATTGTGGATCTAGAGCTTTCAAATCTGTACGTGTTAGTCATGTGTCTTCTGTAGGCGACTTATTCTTCCAACGAATGAGAAAATCATGCTCTTTATCTTGATCATTAGGAGCCTCGTCAGTGATGATGTAGTCAATGTCTAAAAAGGTTGGAGTGCGCATGCGGGGAACTATATCTCCTATTAAAAAGTCAGACTACGCAAGTGGAGGTTTGCTAACTCCTTCATATGATAAAATATCTTCAATATTAATAACATGATGAATTAGCATAATCAAGGTGATAAGCATTAGATCTGATTTTCCTAAGAACTTTGAAAGGGCTACAAGCCCTTGGATGTAATTTCTTATATTTTGTATTGTTATATCGCTCAGGGCGGATGCGAATCAAAACATAATCACCTTCTTTAAATTCATTAGTTTATTTATTATGATTTGCCTTAGATGCATATTTTTTATTACTTAAAATGATTTGTTGTCTTATAGAATCATGAAGGCTTTGAAAATCTTTGGCAAATGTGAATGCTGAATCAGAAAATGCATGAGAAGGAAGGTTGGCAGCATCAATCAACTGTTTAGGATTATGGCCATACACCACTTCAAATGGAGATGTTTTGGTTGTTTGAGAAATACTACTATTATATGCAAATTTAGCTGTAGGTAAATGTAAGTCCCAATTACCTATGCTTTTTCCAATAAGGCACCTAAGTAAGTTTCCTAAACTTCGATTGACAACTTCAGTTTGACCATCCATTTGGGGGTGAAAAGCTGATGAAAATTTCAATTTTGTCCCAAGAAGTTTCCATAATATCTTCCAAAAGTAGGAGACAAACCTGACATCTCGATTTGATATAATATTTGAAGGAAGGCAATGCAATTACACAATTTCCTTAAAGAATAATTTTGCAATATGGGTGGCATCATTAGTTTTAGAGCAATGTATGAAATGGGTCATCTTAAAAAATCTATCAACAATCACAAATATGCTATCATGACCACGAGCTATTCAGGGTAACCCGAGAACAAAATCTATTAATAAATCTTCCCAAGGCCTATGAGGAATAGGCAATACTGTGTATTGGCCAGATTTTTGTTTAGTAGCTTTAGCCTATTTATAAGTTAAACATTGAGCTACTAGTTTCTGAATATCTCTTTTTATGGAAGGCCAAAAAAATCTATTATTCATCAAGCATACTGTTTTATTTTTTCTAAAATGGCTAACAATTCCTCCTAAGTGCAGTTCAAAAATCAAAAACTCATTAAGAGAAGACCTAGGAATGCAAAGTTTCTTTTCTCGATAAACATACCCATTAATCACATAATATGTTGCATTTAAGGTTAGCGGTTTGTCCAAGTGCTCCATGTAAATCAGATGAAAGTCTGGGTACACTGGGTACTCATCTCGAATTCGTTCAAATCCATGAATTTTAAATTCTAAAGAGGAGATGGTTATTGCCACCCTTGATAAAGCATCAACAAGTTTGTTTTCAATTTCTGGTTTATGTTTAAGGACAAATGAATAGTTATGGAGAAACTCAACCCATTTGGCATGTCTATTGATTTAATTTTTGATGAGTATTGATAAATTTAAGGGCATGATGTAATAACCCAAATTGTTATTTAGGTCAATTAGGACTAATCAAAGACCTAATTATAGTTTCAGTACACTAATTAAGCCATTAAGGAACTCACCACTAAGACTTGATCCAAATCAAGAATCAAATGGATCAAATCCTGATTTTAGGAATTTATAAAAATTCTAAAAATTGATCAATTTAAATTGATCTCAAATTGAAAATCTAACCTAGCCATTGCGCTTATCACCCTCAACTTAGCTAGGGGTGGTGTTTTGGATGTATTTGGAAGTCGTTGGATTTTTAGCAAATATTTTTATAATATTTAAATATCTCAAAAATTTAAATAATTAAATACTCATCGTATCGAAAATCTGACTTCACCGTTGCGTTCCTCACCCCTCAATTAGCTAGGAGTGATTTATTGGAAACTTTTAGAAACACATTTAAATTATTAATTTTAATTAATAAAATTTGTTTAAATTAAATTAAATAATATTATATTTAATTAACTAACAACGCCATCAGTCCATCCGCTGACACTGTCGCCTTCTTCCGTCAATTTGGACGGAGGATCGTGGCCGTCTAATCATTTGATTAGACGACAGGAAAATCGTCTTCTCCGCGAGGTCTCCGCGTGTCGCAAGCAGAGACGCGTGTCGCCCTAACTCCTCACCACTCATCGAGCACCGCTGAAGGACCATCTCATGCACCATTTAGGTTCCTATAGTGTTCTATTGCATCATTGTTCGCAGAAGCCAACCTCTTGGAAGTCGATCGAGCTTCGAGGGATCTCAACCGTCCATAATCGGTCATCCTTAGGTACCTCTACCTTTTAATTTACTCAATCGATTACTCTTGTATTGCTTTGAATATCGATTTCATGAGCCATATTAAAATTTGTGTGGACTCAGTCACATCGATCGTGATGGATCGGCTCGAATTAAGATTCAATGTTACAGTACTTACCGTTATCATATCCTTACCAGCGCCTAGATCTTCTAGGGTTTGATCCTACGCACGATTTAGACCGTCCCCGCTATTGATTCAACTTGTATTTGACAGATCTCATCAACCTCCAACGAATTTCATACGGGCTGGAGGTTGCCATCACCGAGAAGCCCTCTAAAAATCATGCCCTAGCCTCCTGTCGCAGAATCGTAGCGGAGAAGGCGAAGGTCTGGGCCGGACCGGGTCGACCCGAGCCCATCCCGTAATCAGCTAGGACTGGCTACGTGTCAACAGCTGGCTTGGGCCTCTGCGAGTGGGCCTTGCATTGTCGATACTGGCATCTTATTTTGAGACGCGTGTCCCTGTGGGGTCCACTCCGCGTTGACACTCGTCTCATCGCACGATCAGCCGCGGGTCCCGCCTTCAACTCCTGTCATATGGATGAATGCCATCTGTACCGTGGGGCCCGCCGTTTCTGCCGAAATGTTTTATCTACAAAACATTAAATTAATAATAGAGTTTGTAATTAATGATTGGCATTAATTTAAATTAAATTAAAAGATTAATTACAGAACTTAATTACCCTCCTAACTTTTAACTCAATAATCCAAAAATATTAAAGTTATTTCTCATTTTAATTAAAAAAATAAGAGGAATATTTTGGTACTGTCAATTTTCTATATGGAGGTGTTTATCACATAGTGATATTTAGGACCCTAAATGTCCCAAATATCCAAAAATAGCCATAACTTTATACACACTAATCCAAACATAGTCAATATAGGTCTTAAAGTAATTAGGAGAACCTCTAGATTAATTTGATAGTATTCATTTCTCTATTTGGGTTAGGGTTTGCTTAATCACTTTTAGGACATGACCATAATTATCCTAATTAACTCAAGAACTTCAATTGACCATAATTCACTCAACTGAGCTCCAAATTAGGTCTTCCAATATACCATTTTAATCAGGAAGACCTAATAAACAGTAAACTATAAAAAATATTTAAGTTTTAATGGTTAGATCTCTTAATCAACCCTAATCACCCTAAAACTTGATTAGTAAAGATTAGTAAATTTAATAATCCAAATTAAGTGATTCCAATTTTTGATAGCTCTAAGAGTAGAATAAAATCTAGTGGTGTGGTTAGTTTAGTGATTATATAATTAATTTCACTAACCACTCACTAATCATCCTAAACTCTAATTAGGTCATAACTTGACCAAATGAAGTCCAAATTAGGTCTACTCCCAGTTAAAATACTTAGTGGGTTATAGTGAAACTATAGCCATTAGTTTTACTGAATTTGGACCTCAATTAGAAAACTTATGTTTTGGCCTAATCTTAAGAAACCCTAATTTTCATTTTAGAATCCTAATCTTATTTTGGCTATAACTTAGCTAATACATATCAAAATTCAGAAATTTTAAGTTATATAGAACCCTTAGACAATAAGCTTTAATAAACTAATAGAAAATTTAAATTTTATTAAGAAAAATTACCAATTTGCCCTCATGAGTCAAATTCCTTAATTTGATCTCATAAGACTTAATAATTATCCAAATTTGATGTACTTACTGTCTATCTTCATGTTAGACAATAAGTAATCATTTGCCACTAAAAATTTCCAAATTAGAGCCCTAAATTAAAAAGTAGATTGTTAGACCCTTAAGTAGGGGTAAAATGATTATTTTGCCCAAATTTAGGGTTAAGTACTTTTAAACCTTAGTTTCATATTATAATCACTAAAATCAATAAATAAAGTAATTTTGATTATAATTCAATTAATTTAAGCCATAATTTAAGTTTATAAATCAAAACCCTAATTTTTTCTTCCTTAAGAAAATCCTAGGTAAAAATGTTAGTTATATGATGTCAGATTTATCTCACATCATACCCTTCTTTGACCTTCTAGTTCATCTCTTAAGCTCTAATAATATTAGTTAGGATTTATGTGTTTGAGTGTTAATCCTAGTGCTTAAGAGCTCTTTCCTTAGAACTTAGGATTATATCTTATTTTAGAGTTTTTCTATTGAGTAAATTAGGTTATTTAATTGATGAAACCTTGGTTTTACTACTTTATAGATTTTCATAGTTTATTACTGATTATCTGATCTTTTAACCTTAGATTTAAGAATAAAGATCCATCATATTGAGTTTGATTTTACCCAGTAGGATTTGCCTTAATCCTTAATTTGTGAGACTGGGTTTTAAACTTAGCTTTAAGATCACCTTTTGATTAAGAATTAAACCCCAACATTTGAAGTTTAATTCTTAACCTTCCATCTTGATTAGTCTTAATCAAGATGGGCTTGGGTTACCTAAATTATCAAAATAGGTCGATTGATTTATTTATTTAAATTATGTAATCGACATTAATTTATTTATAATTGGGACCATACTAGTTCTAATTATTTTCAATCTATAAGGCTGTGAATCTAAATTACATATAGTATAAGAATTGCTGATTTTGATCTTGTGTAACTTAGAATAGATAGAAAAAATAATTAGATTAGTAGAGTCTCTTGCTCTCTTTGAACATTGATGCTTTTCTTTCTTTGAAATTGAGCCTATTACCTTGAGCATATAGGTTGGGATATTTGAAGAGTATCTCATGTCAAACTTGACTTGCATAAACAACATTAGCATTTGTTTTTATCGGTGCTTTGGTTTTGATGATTTTGGTTAAGTATAGTATAACCAACTTAGTATGCCTTTTTAGTTCCATGCCTTTGCTTCAGTACAGACCAAACTTAGGTCTATGAACTAGCTAGGATGGTATCTGTCTATCTATTACAAGTTTAACCAAGCCTAAGCCTATGACCAGTTAGGATGGTATCTGTTAAACTTTATATTCATTTCCCTATTATGGAATTACTAATTTAGGTGCACTTCTACTCCTTAGCTTGATCCTTCTACCTTAGCCCATATGATAAGTGAGATGTTATGCATATTTTCATTTTAAATGACTTGTTTAGTCATAGCAATTTTTAGTTTTATATTTCTTATTCCATATCATTTTTTATATGTTAGCATTTTTCCTTAATTGTTACTTTATAAGTGTTTTAGCTTATTTATATATTATTTTCCTTAGTTTGATGATAATCTTATCCATTATAGGATGCTAAAAATGTATACTTGTTCACATATAGGATGTTAGTTTTACTTTATGTGCATATTTAAGATGTTAGTATTATTTCATTTAGGATGCCAATTTTACTTTCATTATATATATATAGAATGTTGCCTTACTAATTTTATATAGGATGCTAGATGTAAATAGAATTGTTTTTAATTATATTTTTTTATAATTTAATTGATTTACATTAATTAGCATAAGTTTCCTTTGATTACAAGCATATTTAGGATGAGTTTTCCTTTTAGTTATTAGAATTATTCTTTATATTATGCCTAATCTTGTTGTAGCCGATCTTGGAGGCATGTGCTTACTTTTATTTTGTTGAGTTATAAACTTATTGTTTATAGCTCCCTATTCTTTCCATATGCTTTCTTGCTCCTATATATTGTTGCTTAGTTGTTAAGTTTATGGTGATATTTAAATTAACATAATAATGTTTCAGCCTAAAATGTACTTATATATTTTGTCTAATTAAGATATTCTTTTCTTTAGTTGGGGCCTATAACTATCCTAGGTTATTACTTAGCTTAATTTTAGCTTAATCACAACCTAATTATCATTTTATTGAGTTTATCTAATCATTAGAACTAATCACTAGAGATTTGGAGTAATTTGGAGCTCAATTAAATAATTGGAATATTTATTAATATTTAATTAATTAAAAAATTGAGATATTTAATTTGACCTTGAAATCAAAATTCGACTTCGCCATTATACTAGTCACCCTCAAATTAGCTATGGGTGATGTTTTGGACGTGTTTGAAAATTTTCACGAATATTTCAATATAATTAAATACCCCAAAAAATAGGAAAATTAAACTCGTCAGAATCGAAATCCGACTTCGCCGTTGAATTCCTCACTCCCAAATTAGCTAGGGGTAAATTTTTAGGAATTTTTGAAGATCGTTTATAAAATATGATTTTAGAGATTAATTAATTAAATTTATTTAAAATCTATTTTTTTTAATTCTTCCCTCATTTTTTCATCCTTCTTCCCAGGCTGGGACCCTCCGCCATCCCATCCCTGCTGCAATTCTGAGCTACCTTTCCCTTAAGCCCCCTGCCATGCTCAGCCTCCCCTCTCTTTTCCACCTCCTGCCATCCTCTTATCTCCACAGTTGGGATGAGACAACTCAAGCCCATCCCATCCATTGGCAGGCTTCCTTTCTCATTAAAAAAACCCCCCTTCAGCTCCATTCCCCATTTTCCTGCTGAAGTTACTGAAGGAACTCAAACTCTCCACCCCCCCCCCCCCCCCCCCATTTTTCATTTTTTTTGTGCTAGTTGTTAAAGAGAAGCTCTCCAGCCTCTCAAGCTCTCAGGTTCCCAAGGATCCATAGAAGGAGCTTCCATTTGTAAGTCTAAGGTACCCCCTTTCTCTCCATTAGTTAATCCAATATTCCATTTTGTTTTTATGCTCATTTGTATATCTAATAATTTGTGTTACCTTAGTTGCATATCTATGAATCTGTCTTAAGGATATAGAACCTCATTAAAATCTGCAAATGATAGGGAAGGATATGTAAATCTACAAATATGAATTTCTGTACACCTAGTCCTTTAACTCCATTGTTTGCATTGATAGCATAATTATTTAGTGACGATTTGGGTATCAATGGAAAGGTCTCGGAAAGACCTTTCCATTGGTATATAGCACCGCATATAAAGTGCTCTAGGTTGAGAGTATTTGAGCTGCAACGACCAAGTATCGAAATCGGGTCCACCGTAGCGAGCCTTAGCGCACTACAGCGCGCCACAGCACCTGAGCTTCTAGTTGAATCCGCCATAATCTGTTGCAGTGCGCCACAGTACTGAAATCCATTGCAGTGCGCCATAGTGCGCCGTAACGCACTGTAGCACCTGACTTTCAGCCAGAAGGCGCTACTGCGCGCCGTAGCACCCAGAACTGTTAGGAACTACCCAGAACTGTCCTGAATGGCCAAAACTTCATATTTTTTGCATTTTAATGACCCTAGGACCATAATGGGGCTAAAATATATCAAATTTGAACCTAGTTTTAATAAAATTGAGCATTGTATAAAATTAAATGTGATTTTTAAATATGGAAAAGATTGGGTTTTGACCACTTTCAAGAAAATAGGACCCCAACATTAAAATAACCATAACTTGATCATTTGAACTCCAATCTAAGAATTTCAAGAAGCTAACTAAGTTAAAAATTCAATACCAACAGTAAACTGAAAGTAAAATATGGGGTTTGACTACTAGAAACCTTAGGTTGACCAAAATACCCCTTACCCTATTTAGGTCACAACTTGGCCAAATGTAACAACCCAGGTTGATGCTAAGATCATTTATGACTAATCCAAGTCCTAATTAGGGTTTCAATGCACTAGTTAAGTCATTGAAGCTCACCTCTAAGATCCAAGCCAAATTAGGAATCAAATGGATCAAATCCTGATTTTTGGGAATTTCCAAAAACCTTAGAAATTGACCTATTTAATTTGACCTCAAATCAAAAACCTGACTTTGTCATTGCGTTTACCAGCCCCAAATTAGTTAGGAATGATGATTTGGATGCATTTAGAAGTTGTTGAATTTTCGGTGAATATTTTAATATTATTTAAATCCCCCAAAAAATCAAATAATTAAATACTTGTTGAATCAAAAATTTGATCGCATTGTTGCGTTCCTTACCTCTCAATTAGCTTGAGGTGATTTATTCGAAATTTTAAAATTACAATTGATTAATTAAATTAAATTAATAAAATTAGTATAGAAGTATTTAAATAATACTATTTTTTTTTAAAATAACCTGACAGTACCGTTAATACCCTACCCTCACCGTTCCATTTCTGTGATGTCGTTTATCTCGGCGTCACTTCCTTTGAATCGTCCGATCTCATTTGATCGGACGGTTGCTGCATCTCCCCTACCAATCCATGCCACGCGCGGGGCGCGTGGTAATCTCCTTCCCAGGGCACGAGCTTCGCTTGCCAAGTGCCGGCCACTGCTTCTTAGGAATCGATTGAACTCTACCCTAGTTAATTATGGCAATCACGACTCCTTATATCCTTCTAAATCTTACTCTCGTGAATCTCGGCATCTTGATTTCGACCCATTCCATTCTTTCTTTCCGAAGGTTTCAGCCGATCTTTTCAAGGTAGCCTCTCCATAATTTCATTCAAATTTTCTACTTCCAGATTCTAATGATCGATTTGTGCAATAGATTACTAGTGGATTATTATTGGCAGTAGTATAATTGAAAATCAATCAGAACCCCAAATTTGCTAAATCCATTTCATTTCAATATCAATCGATCGATCTCCATTTCTTATGCTATGAACATCTATTGCTAAATTATAATTCTGTGAAGTGATATTGATCGCCAATCCGGCGATCCATAATGAACTGCAATTTTTTTCCGTAAGAGATCCTCGTCCTGACAAAATTAGGGCATCGCATTAGTGATCAATACGGGAGGTTTGGGTCAGAGTTCTTGATCTCTTATGGTAGGTCTAGTCGCGGGCTTCCATTTAAGGGGCGAATCGAGCTTGGAGGGTCCCTATGCGCCGCGCAGGTCAACGCCCTAGCCACGGGTATCAAAGAAGACGAGGTCCCCCTCTTCGAGTTTGGGCTGGGTCGGGCCTGACTTGTCCTGACTCGTGGCCCATGGAAATTGGGTCGCGGGCCCCTCTAGTCCTTCGCATGGCAGTCATCTGTGGCTCTCGCGCATTTAATGATATGTTGGCTAATCAGTTTAAATTAATTAATTATAATAGATTAATTAATTTAGATCAATTTAAATGAGAATTTTCAAGCTCTCATAAATATAAAACTAATAAACTAAACATAGCAACATTATATATTATTGAAATCAGAAAAAACTGAGGATTAATATGGAACTATCAAATCTCAGTTTGGATGAATATTTAAGCTAGAGACATTTAGGATCCCTAATTAAGCCCTAAATGCCACAAAACTTCAACTAGTCATAACTTTGTGTACACTTATCCAAACATACCCAATATAGGTCTCAAAGTATTTAGCAAAGCTTAAGAATTAATCCAGTAGTGTTGGTTTTGATGTTTGAGATATATTTTTGACTAATCACTTTTAGACCCAAACCTTAATCTTCCAAAGCTTATAACTTTTTAACCACTAGTTTAAATATAGGCAATATGGGTCTTAAAGTGATCAATAGAACCTCTAGAACAACCTAGTAGTGTTCAATTCTCTATTAGGATTAGTATTTGCCTAATCACTTTTAGGACCTAACCCTAATTACCCTATTCCCTAGAACTTCAACTGACCATAACTTGGTTAATTGCGCTCCAAATTAGGTCTTCCAATATACCATTTTGACCAGGAAGACCTAATTAATAGTAAACTACAAAAATATTTTAGATCTAATGATTAGATCTCTTAATCAACCATAATTACCTTAAAACTTAATTAGTGAATATTAGCATAATTAATGATCCAAATTGAGTAATTTTAGTTTCTAATTACTCATAAAGTAGAATAGAACCTAGCTGTGTAATTGGTTTTGTAATTCTGTGATTAATTATACTAATCACTCACTAATCACCTAAACCTTAATTGAGCCAAAACTTAACCTAATAAGGTAAAATTTGGGTCTACTCCCAGTTAAAGTACTCAATAGGATATAGGGAAGCTATAACTATTGAGTTTACTGAATTTGGACTTAATTTGGAAAAGTTAGGTTTTTGACCCATTATAGGAAACCCTAATTTCCTTAATTAGCCTTAATTCTTGTATTGGCTATAACTTAGCCAATACTTATTTGAGTTTAGTAATTTTAGGTTCTATGGAAATCTTAGATAGTAATCTATAATAAACTGACAGAAACATTAGATTCCATTAAACAAAATTACCAAATTACCCCTATGAGTCAAATTTTTTAATTTGATCTCATAAGGCTTAATAATCATAAAAAAAATTGATGTACTTACTGTCTAACTTTATATTATACAGTAAGTAATCATTAGCCACTAAAAATTTCTATTTTAGAACCCTAAATCAAAAAGTTGAATTTTAGACCCTTAAGTAGGGGCAAAATGGTCATTTTGCCCAAATTTAAGGGTTAAGTGCTTTTAGGCCCTAATTTCATATCATAATTGCTAAAATCAGTAAATATAGAAGTTTAGAAAGAAATTTTATTAATTTAAATCATAATTTTAGTTTTAAGCAAAATTGTCATTTTCCTTCCTTAGGAAAATTCATTATAATTCATTAGCTGTATGATGTGAGATGAATCTCACATCATACCTCATCTTTAAACCTCCTTAATCCATTATTATTCTATCTTATAACATTAGTTAGGCTGTGTGTCTGAGAGTTCATCTTAGTATTTAAGAGCTTATTTCCTTAGGGATTAAGATTAGTTCTTAGGTTAGATTTTATATATTGAGTAAATTGGGTTACTCAATAGGTGAAACCTTAGTTTTAATAGTTTATAGATTTTCATAGTTTATTATTGATTTTTTAATCTTTTAACTTTAGATTTAAGGATAGAGATCCATCCTATTAAGTACGACTTCACTTAATTGGATTTGCCTGAGTCTTAGTCTATGAGTTTGGGTATTTGAAACCTAGTCCCTTAGGATCACCATTTGGATTAAGTAGTTATACCCCAATATTTGGAGTTTAATTCTTAATCCTTTCATCTTGATTTGGCTAATCAAGATATTTTGGGTGGTTTAAATTATGAAAATAAGTTGTTTGATTTATTATTCAACTTATATAGTCAATATCAATTTACTTATAATTAGGACCTAGCTAGTTCTAATTATTTTCAACTTATAAGGTCACAAATCTGAGTTACACTCGATAGTAGGAATTGGAGATCCTGAACTTGTGTAACTTAGAGTAGATAGAACAGATAAATTAGACAATAATGGATATCACCTATGTCCTAGTAGTCTTTTGCTCACTTTGAAAATTGATGCTTTGCTTAGCTTATTTTGAGCCTTATACCTTGTTCACATATATTGGACATATGATATTTGATAAGTATCTCATGTCATCCTTGAATTTGTATAAATAACCTTTGTATTTTATCAATGTTTTCAGTTATGTAGAGTGTAATCTAATTATTCAATATCTCGGTTCCACTTATCTCATCTTATAATTCTTATGTGGTTATTGGCCCAGTTCTGATATGGTAGTACTAGTTTTAGGTGCACTTCTACTTAGTGTTTCTGCCTCTCAGTTCTACTTATCTCATCTTATACTTCTTATGTGGTTGTTGGCCCGGTTCTGATATGGTAGTACTAATTTTAGGTGAACTTCTACTTAGTGTTTCTGCCTTTCGGTTCCACTTATCTTATCTTATACTTCTTATGTGGCTGTTGGACCGATGCTGATATGGCAGTAAGCGAGTTCTTATATTTTCCTTTCAGATGGCAAGTTTGGCCAGTGCAGTGTTTCAGCTTATACTTTATGTTTCAGTTTACATTACTATACTTTTAGCACTTTCTTATTTACTGTTTTACTGCATTACTAGCTTTATTTATTTATAGGTTGCTAGTCTTGTTCATTACTTATATCCTTATAGGATGTTAGTCTTGCTTTTCAATTATTTAAATGTTTCACATGTTCATTTTACTTTATGTCAATTAGCATATACTTGTATTGATCATAAGCATATTTAGGAAGTTTTCTTTTCAGTTATATTAGTACTTAGTCTTTATTTTATAACTGACCTTGTTGCAGCTATACTTGGAGGTATGTGCTTACTTCCTATTTTGTTAAGTTATAGAATTATAGTTTATAACTACCTTTCTCTTTCATATGCATTCTGCTCCTTCACTGTTTATTTTAAATTTAAATTGTATGGTGATATCTAAATTAACATAATGAAAATTGTAGCCTAAAATGTACTTAGACACTTAGTCTAATTAGATTTTTTTTCTTTTGTTGGCTGGAGCCCTATTATTGTGAAATTGACAATGGTAGACTCTGAACTTTTTGAGGTTGTGGAGCCTTCTAAAGACAGGATTCAGTAGGAGGTCCAAGATGTTGAAGAACCTTAGCTTTCCTTTCTTGCATTATGAGGATGAGTGGATTATATTTCTATTCCTTCTCTGCTTAACTTTTAAAATCATGTTGTAATAATATAATGTTAACTTTATTTATTTTGCTACTTTACTTATTCTGAGTTAGATGTTTAGCTCCTTATATTATAATGAATGGATGTTTATCATTTTTGCTTCTGCACTCTGCTTTCATGTATCTTTCATTTAGTGAAGTTATATGTTGAGAATGGCAAATCCCTTAATTATGATGGAATAGGATGTGTGCATAATCTAATTATAAGTAGGAACCTTGTCATTTAGGTGACCCCTCCACCATAATCATATTAACTTAAGAGTTAACAGGACCACGGCGGGGCAGGGCCACCACACCAAATGAGGTCCAATTTGGGTCTACTCCTAGTTAAAGTACTCAGTGTGATATTGCTAAATTTAGATCTCAAATGGAAAAGTTAGGTTTTTGACCCCTCTTAACCTTAAAAATAACATATTTACCCTTAAACTCAGAACACTCATAACTAATCTAATAGACCTCAGAGTTTAGTGTTCTTGGACTCTATGGAATCCTTGAACATCAAGCAATCGTAAACTGCCCAAATTTTAGATTCCTGCAGGAGAAAATTACTAAATTGCCTCTTGGGTCAAATTCCTTAGTTTGGACCTATATGACCCATTTCTTATCCAAATTTGGTGTACTTACTGTCTATCTTCATGTTTGACAGTAAGGAATCATTTGGCAATAAGAAAATCTAATCTAGAGCCCTAAATCAAAAAGTAGCATTTTAGATTATTAAGTAGGGGCAAAACTATCATTTTGCCCAAAATATAGAGGTTAAGTGTTCTTAACCATTAAAATATCTTTTAAATAATTAAAATTAGTAATAAAATTGAATTGGAATTAATTTAGAACCCTTAACCCCATAACTAAGCAATTTGGTAAAATTCCCATTAAGAACTTGAGAATTTCCTAAGTAAAATCTATGAGCTTCTAACTTAGATAAAACCTCACATCATAACTTCCTTAAACAAATCAGTCCAACAATTAAGGAATAGAATGCAATAACTATCAATAACTCCTAAAATTACCTAAGTCATTTATTAGGAGCTTCTTAGGATCTTCACTTGCACCTTATGACCTTTTTCCTTAAGATTCAGAATAAATACTATGTTAGATTTCATTCATTGAATAAAGTGAGTTATTTAATAAATGGAACCTTAGTTTTATTAATTTCTAGATTTTCATACTTTAATTATGATTATTTTATCTTTTAATTTTAGATTAAGAATTGGAGATTCATTCTATTAAGCTTTGATTTTGCTTGATAAGATTTTCCTTAATCATTAGTTCATTATTTAGATTTAAACTATAGTCCTTAAGTATTACCTTAAGATTATGTGATTAAATCCAATTCGTTATGTTTAATTCATAATCCCTAGTCTTAGTAGATCTTGATCAGATCTTAGCTTAGAATGTCTAAATTCATTAATTAGGATGTGATGATTTATTATTTAACTTGTAGTCAATTCTGATTGAACTAAATTAGAACCTGATTAGTTCTAATTACTTTTAATTTATAAGGCCGTGCTTCTAAGTTACACTCGATAGTATGAATTGGAGATCCTGAACTTATGTAACTTGCAATAGTCATAATGGTTTAATAAAAAACAATTAATGTCACCTTATGTAGTAGATTCCCTTGCTTACTATTGACTTACTTGTGCTTTAGCATTATTTATATTTTGTGCATTATTCCTTGAACATGTCATACCAGATAATGTTGTTGCATTACTCATTGAGGAGTGTTCTGCTAAGTTTGGAACCTATATAATCTTACAGATGTGCTTGACTCCTCAGCTACTTTTGGATATGTCCACAGAAGTAAAGTAAATAATTAAAACATAACTACATATGATATGACAGTACTTACATACCTATTCACTATTTACTGTGTACTGTTTATTATTTATTATTCCTTATTTCCTATTTGCCGTCGTACTTGACTTTAGTTTACCTTGCTTTAGTTATTTACTAGTATATTATAGGATGCTAGACCTTTGTTGCTTACTTATATGTGCCATTGTTGGATTATTTTTTTTTAAATCAGCATATGTCTTATGATCATCAGTATGTTTATGATTAGATTTTTCTTTCAGTACTTTTACTTACGATATTATACATGTATGCCTATCCTTGCTTAGTTTACTTGAGATATACCTTTTTGCCTCAAATCTTGTTTAATTATAAATGCTGTATTTATAACTTTACATTCTCCTTATATGCTTACTACTCCTATGATAATTAGGATTTTTGCTTTATTTTAGTAAAATGGTGACATTAATAACATATGAAAATTATTGAGCCTAAAATGTACTTAGATAATTATCTAATAAGATTTTTCTTTTGTTGGCTGGGGCCCTAGCATTGTGAAACTGATAATGTCAAAATCAGATAGATTTGAGAAGCTTGGTGCTGAAGAGAAGTCTTATCCAGAAGTGGAGCTATATCTTGAGGTTGGGCATCAGGAAGGAGCTGAAGTTGTTTAGTCCTTTTTGCTTATTGTGAGGATGAGTGAATTCATTTCAATTCATTTAAACTTAATTCTTGTTGTAATTATACATGTACTATTTGACTATGTTCTCCTTACTGTACTATTTATTCTGAGTTGAATGCTGTATTTTCTATATTAATTATGGTAAATTGGATGAATGTTTACCTTACCTTGCTTCTGCACTATAATTCTGTGTTTGCTTAGTGCCTGATTATATAGCATGTATGCATTGGCTTATCTCTCCCTTACCAGTGTAATAGGGTTTACACCTAATCCAATGTCAAGTGAGGGGTTTGTCAGTGTGACACATCACCCCTTAGCTTAATCTTGTGCATTAAGGGGTGGGGCGCCATAGGGTCCTATCATTATGAAATAAATAATGATAAATTTAGAGTTATTTGAAGATGTAGAGTCATCCGGAGACCTGCCTTTGTAGGAGGATTATATGGCTGAAGACTTCTAACTTATTTTTTCTTTCTTATCTGCTTTGTGAGGATGAGTGACTTTATGTTTCATTTATATTAAATAATTTAGATATAGTTGTAATAATACAGATTAAACTTCACTTTTTGCTGCTTTACTTATTATGAGTTAAATATCTGAATTCTTATATTGTAATGGATGGATATTTACTATTTTTATTCTGCACTCTATTTTCATGTACCTTTCATTTAGTGAAAAATACTTTAAAATGGCAGTCTTTGATTATAATGGGTTAGGATGGGTACCTAATCTAATTATAAGCAATGACCTTGTCATTTGGTGATCACCTCACCGTAATTATGCTAACTTAAGAGTTAACAGGACCATGGCGGGGTTGGGGCACCACACATGATGGTCTGAGTTAAGAACAAATTCGTTATGTAAAAGATAATGTCTCCAATGTCTTAATAATTGAATGACAACATAAAATTCTCTATCATATGTTGAGTATTGTTGCTTTGCATCATTCAACTTTTCACTAAAGAACGCAACAGGATGATTTTCTTGATTTAAAACTCCTCCAATTCCAAGTCTAGATGCATCACAAGTCACTTCAAAAGTTTTAGAAAAATCAGGGAGTCGAAGGAATGGGGCTGTTGTCATTAACACTTTAATGTGATCTAAAGCCTTTTGAGCAGTTGGGGTCCAATAAAACTTGTTTAACTTCAGTATATCTATGATTAGAGATACAACAACACTACAGTTTCTAATGAATCATCTATAGAATATTGCAAGGCCACAAAAACTCCTTACTTCAGTAAAATTTTTAGGAGTTGGCCACTCCATAATTGCCTTAACTTTGGTCGAGTCAGGTTTTATTACTTCAGATGAAATGATGAAACATAAGAATATCACCTCAATTTCTAAGAAGAAACATTTTGTAAAATTAATGTATAACTTCTCTGTTTTAATGGTCTCAAAAATTTGTTTAAGATGATTAAGGTGGTCTACTTTATTTGGGCTAACAATTAATATATCATCAAAATAAACCACCAAAATTTTTCTTATAAATAGCTTAAGAATAGTATTCATCATTCTCATAAATTTACTAGGTGCATTCAAAAGTCCAAATGAAACGACCAACCATTCATAGAGTCCATCAGGGGTCTTAAAAGCTGTTTTCCATTCATCCCCAAATCAAATTCTAATTTGATGATACCCACTTTTCAAATCAATCTTAGAAAAGTAGTTTGCTCCTGAGATTAAGTCTAAGATGTCATCTAATCGTGGAATGGGGAATTGATATTTGATAGTGATTTTATTGATAGCCTGACTATCGATGCACATTCTCCATATTCCATCCTTCTTTGGAGTTATTAGGGTAGAGACCGCATAAGGACTAAGACTATATTGTATAAATCCTTTCTCAAGTAACTCAGTAACTTGTCTCTTGATTTCTACATATCCAGTGGGGTTCATTCTATAATGAGTAAGGTTTGGAAGTTGTGAACTTGGAACTAAGTCTATAGCATGTTGGATGGATCGAAGTGATGGTAATTAATTTAAGAGTTCCTTGACAGACTATAAATACACGTTTGCGTTTGCAAGAAAGTGTACGTGGTCTGAAGTAATAAGTGGAAAGTGTTAGTTTCTGGGATTTATCAAACCACAGAGAATTGGTTGTTTTATTACTAAGGTTTATGTATTCTCGCTAATGTTTTAGCTATGATGTAATTGGTTTGAGTTGGTTCTGAGCTAAGTACAATAATCACTAAGTAGAAATTGATTTAGATAAAAGGAAGAGGAGAGCTAGGTTCATCCCATATGTCATGATAAGTTACAAATGCATGATGATTCCTCAAGTGTAGTCTTTCATTTACTGTAAATTAAATCAAGTGCACATTATTCCTCCTTGAGTTTTATCTCAAGGTTTCACAAGTTCAAATCTTGTGCACGAAATGAACACACAGTCGGTTCTATTTCAGCACAAAGCTTCTTATAAGATTTTAGGTTTGTAATTTTCATCTTATCTCTTGATCAAGGAGATGAGGATTATTAAATTCTTAAGATCTTATAAGCATTGATTCCACTAGGAGCATCACTCGCATCGCACATAATTGAAATGAAAGAATAATATGTTGGGCTCAATGACTATGTCACCTCGCTCATGAGCACACAACTATTTCTTTCCCTCCCTCACTTATGTTGAGCTAAGGAGCTCACTTAGTGGGTCTTAGCATCACACGCGTCAACACTATAGTTGAGCTCAGATTAAGGTGCACTAAGCTCAAGAACTTTTCTCATATAGTTCTAAGCTTTTATGCACTCATAAATCTAGCATCTAACCAAATGTGAGCTATGGAGCACAAGACAATTTAGTTCTTAAGTTCATTAGTTCATTTCCTTTAATTCACAATCATGACTAAAGTAATACTAAGCATTTATTGAGCAAGGCATTGAGTTCATACATTTTATTAATACTTGAGGAAAACTTCATACAATTAAAATATAACTATCAAACACATGGGATTACCCCAACCCTTCCCAAGGGAGATTTAGCTATCTATTACAAAAGAGATAAAAAAGAACACATATATGAATAAAGACCCTTTCATGATCAACTAAGAAAAAAAATTACAAAAGAAGAGTTTAGAAGATACTAGGAACATTCCTTAGAAGTTCTCCGGATCCTTCTTCTCCTTCTTGAAGTTCCTCTCTTAGGTCGCTAGTGGTGCCTTCCTTCTTCTTCTCCTTGGTAAATTGGCTCTTCCACCCTTGGTGAGTTCCTCTCTTCCACTATGCAACCCTTCTCTTTACTTAAGTGATTTGAGCAAAAATTGGAACTCTCCTCTAGTCAAGAGGAGTGATATTTAAAGGAGAGGGGCTGCATTCATCCCACTTAAGATCCAAACCAGTATTTCCATTTGAAAATTCTGAGCAATGATGGCAAAAATCCTACTTGATGGTGAGGTGACCAATATCTTCATTTGTTTAGCCAATACATCACCTCATAAGCCTCCTTTTCAATTAAAAATGTAGCAGCTGCAGAGGGAATGATGGATGGGGACAAGATGCAGGTTGGTGGTCTTGTCCCAGTCGTAATAAATGCTCCTGCCAGAGGAAATTGCGGCGGGCCACTACAGCGCACTGCGGCGTGCAATGGTGCAAGTAAAATCCGCCAAGTCTCCCACTGTCGCGCGCTACCACGTTACCGCGTTTATATTTCGCAAAGTGTCCTGCTGCAGCGTGCTGTAGCGTTAGCATTTTGCAAATTGTACTACTGCAGCGCGCTGTAGCGGGGAGCATTTCACAAAAATGCTCTGCTGCAGCGCGCGGTAGCGATTCAATTTGAAAATTGCACCGCTGCAGTGCGATGTAGCGGCAACATTTCACAAAATACTCCACTGCAACGCGCGATCGTCCCCGTGGTTCGCAACTTGAAGTGCTGCAGCGCGCGATCATGCCCGCGGTACACAGCTTGATCCGCTGCAGCGCACGGCAGCGATTTCCTTTGAAAAAATATGGAAAATTGCCTAAATGCCTCAGAATTCCTTTGGATAAGCCATTTTCTTGAAAAGATGAATAAAATTTGATTAAGGAGCAGTTTAAAGATTATAAATGAATGAAATTTTCTTTTATTTTAGATATAATTTGTGGATTCATCACTCCCCCACACTTAAATTCTTGCTCGTCCTCGAGTAAGCTCAAAATAGTATTTTTTCTAATTTGTATGCATGATAGTCAACAAAAGATATCAATTTAGAATAATTGTAAGTCAAATTATGTGCGTAATAAAAATGATCCAAAACATTTGGCATTTAGATATTCTAACCTCGGATATGAAATAAGGTTAATCAATTAATCTCCAAGAATTTGATTTTCATGCTTGGCACTAGGTGATGGGTGAAGTTTCTTGGGAAACCTGGACTAGAGAGGTAATAAAAGACTCAAGAGTTTTGTGCCATATGTACTCCTTCTTATGATTCACAAAGATGAAAGGATTAAAGGAGAGATATTTTTCTTCATCCTTTCACAATTTGATCATTTGGGAGAGATATATTTCATCATCCCTTTTTAATATATATATATATATATATATATATTTTTTTTCTTTTCATTCTTAGGGATACATACTTTTCTTCATCCCCAATACACATCTTTGTGATCATGAAGTCCTACGGGAGCCTAGCACACTCATTTTGAGTACTCACCATAATATCTATTCACAAGTCCAATGCCTTCCCCCACACTTAGTTCATGGCATTAATTTAAATTTTTGAAGATAGATTATCCTCCATTCATTCCTTAGTTAAAACGTTTTAATGCTCATAATGTATTTAATCATCTTTTTGTTAAGTACTCTTTTACTTTATATCAAATTTCATATTGATGTTTTGTGACTTTCATTTCATTGAGAAATTCAGAAAAAATATGTCATTTTAGAATACCAGAAAAATGAGGGATATGAAAATTCATAAATTATGATCTCAAAATAAAATACACAAAATAAAAATACAAAGAAAACACAGAAAAATACAAATAAAAAGAAAAATACAACCTATTTAATTTTCCATTTCCTCGTCTTCCTCCACCTCTTTCACGTATGTGGTTTCGCAAGGGTAGCGCGTCTCCGGAATGGGGGCACCAATATGCGGCCTTAGAAAAATAGAGGGATCCGGTCCACCCTGTACGCTCCAATCCTCAAACATCATCCCAAGGGCTTCATGAAAGTCGGACAGAAACCAGTGCTGTTGGATGAGTTCTTGCTTAAATAACCCCATGTCGGTAGCCAGGGTCTTGTTAAGATTCGCTTGCTGATTGTGGAGACGCAGCAAAAGCTTATTGGTGAGGTTTTGGACAGACGGCGTGGATGTTTCCCCTGCACACCCCTTCTTTTCTTGGGCAGCTTCTGTTCACTTGCTTGAGTATTCAGATTTGAGAGATTAAGGGTGCAACCGGGGGGAACGATGGTGTCAGAGGAGAGGAATTTGACCCCTTGGATATCACAAAGCCCTGATATCAAAGACTCGAAGGCCAATGCAGCACAAGGACCCTTGAGGGCTTTCCAAAGCTGCTCAAAAATAATAATCGAGATGCGAATCTTGCCCAGCCTAACCAATGAGCACAAGAGGAGTGCTCTGGCATGGGTCACTTCAGTCAAGTGACTTGTAGGCATGACAAAGCTAGAAATGAAGACTAGCCAAGCACTTCTCGTATCCGTTAATTCGGAATGAGGAATGTTGGCTAATCTTCCTTCCCATTTGGTATTTTCGTGGATGAGTTCCGTAACAAGATCAAGGGGGTCTTGGTGAGACTCCAAGAGTTCCAAGTAAGAGAAAGAATGTACCTCCTTGAGCCCATAGAATTGCTCGATTTGAGCAATCCTAAGGGTGACACCCTTACCTCGGCAAAAGACCCGCTGTCCGGCCGCATCAATGGCATTTGCATAAATCTCCTCGACAATAGAAGGGTATGTAGGAGATCTCTTAGTCACCATCTCCCTCCAACCTGAAGGGTTGACTTCTTCTACCGGAACGGGCAAGGCGGGGCTGAAACTCCTCTCCGGAATTAATTTCTGCTGAGAAGAGATTGAATAAAATCGCTGCTCGGCTTTAGCGGAAGAGAACCTTTTTTTATTAAAGGTTCCCCCGGAAGAAGAGGCTTCGGCTTCCCTTCTTGGAATAGCTTTCTTCCCGGAAGACATGATGAGATATGAGAGCTAGAGAGATCAAGAGTGTGAGGAAGTAAGAGAGTTAAGAATGGTTCAAGGATAACCCCCCCCCCCCCCATTGCCTCCCTTATATAGCTAAGGAAATCTAAAGCAAAAGAGTATGGTCAATGGGTCTACCCCATGCCATAAATATGGTGATCCATGTGAAGGGGGGCAGCTTTTGAGTCCCACTTTTTGACTGCATGGGAAGCCCAAATTGCATGACTTTTTAACTGCATTGTTCCCAATACAGAGAAAAAAAAAAGAAAATTTCTGCAGTTGGAGCAAACCGCTGCAGCGCGCTTTAACGCTAATTTTTTTTTTTTTTTTTTTTTGCAAGCTCTCTCTTTTAGAGCCTACCGGCTTTCGCCTTCAAACTCTGAAGATTACTACCCAAAAGGGACTAACCAACTCCAGATGCTTCTACCAAAATAGAAGACTTTGTTTGGAGAAACTGTCTGAGATCACTTTTTTTGGGATACTTGAGATGGCACTGCAATCTAGCGTTGGTGTTAAACCCTTTTCTTTTTTTTTTCTTGAATTGGGTTGCCTCCGAATAAGCGCTTAATTTAACATCTTTAGCTAGACTCACGAATGATCAACTAATTGGATCTGGAGATTTCTTCTTCCATAAGCTAAAGATGCTAGAGTGAGCACAACCCTCGGGGTGGCTCGAACCCTCGCCATCTCTTACTTCCCTCAGCGGATCAACTTCTTCTAATTCAAGTTTAGGGGGAGTCTTCTTCTTCCTTTTTCCTCTTCTAGTTTTCCTTTTTCTTACTCCTTCCTTGCTCCCCTTTTCCGAGGAAGGAGTCGAGCTATGATCAGAATTCCTTTCTTCTAACATCAGATCTTCAAGAACATCATTGACCCATAATCTTTCTTTTCTTAATTTCTTCCTAACTTCTTTTTCCATTTCTCTTCATTTAAAGATGATGGGTTTGAGGTCAATTAATTCAGTTTTCCCCTTGATGTTCACACTCATAACCCCACGGCTTATATCAATGACAGCTTTTACACTCATCAGGAAGGGTCTCACGAAAATGATCGTGGAATTCTTATTCCATTGATCCTACACAAATCACAAAATCGGTGGGAACAATAAAACATCCCAATTCTACTGCAATATTTCTTACCATACCAAGAGGGGTAAGGGACTCAAGGTTGGCAAACTCTAAAATTATGGAGGTGTATTCCATTCCTCCTACCTTCAGTTGTTCGTAAATATGGTAGGGCATAACATTGATCGAAGCACCAAGATCACATAAAGGATCTAAAAATACTTCGTTCCTAATTATGCAAGGAATGCTCAATCTCCCGGGGTCTTCGCATTTTTGAGCGATAAGCTTCTCACATTCATCGCCCCTATCTTCTTCTCATGCCTCTAGCTCATAATCTGTTGCACTCGTTGTTTCAGTCTTAGTTCCCCCGAACACCTCTTCCGAATGAATAACACTAACCAACTCCCTAGGGTTTACTTCGGTGGAACTGGGTAGAGCCCCTTGCGGTCGAGTGGTCAGCTGCTTGGAGATTTGCCTCAATTGGGTCTCTATATTCCTAAGGGAAGCCTCTATCCCTTGGATAGTGGCATCGTGGCGCGTGATAGTCGCTTTGGTGCGGCACATAAATTGGATCGTTTCAGCCTTGAAGGAGTTGAAAGCTCCTTCTAAGTTTAGGTGATGATTGTTATTATTATTTTTACTATCTATGCCTTGTTGATTTGATGAACTTCCCCCATATTGATTTCTATTATTATTATTACTCCAAGAGAAATTAGGGTGGTTTTTTTACCCTGGATTGTAGGTGTTGGAGTAAGGGTTGTTCATGGAGTTTTTATTTCTTAGATAATTGACTTATTCAGTGTTGGTTTCTACAAAGGGGTTATTTAAGTTGTAGCTTTCACTATTATGCCTACCCCCGCACAATTCACAATGTATCTCCGAAACAACATTAACATTCATTCTTTCAATTCTTTCATTCAAGGCGTGTATCTTTTATTGTAATGTTGTTATTTGGTTGAACTCGTTTACCTTTATAGTTTCCTTTTTTAACCTTTCAGAAGGCCACTGATATGCATTGTTAGCCATTTCTTCCAAGAGGTCATAAGCTTCCTCTTAGGTTACCGCTAATAGAGCCGACGACAACTATATTAGTGAGTGTCCTTGTAGGAGCATTCAAACCATTGTAAAAGGTTTGCACTTGGATCCATAAAGGAAACCCATGATGTGGGCAATACCTTAAGCATTCTTTAAACTGGTCCCATCCATCATAGAGTGTCTCCCCTTCCAACTTAGTAAAGTTGGTTATCTCAATTTTCAACCGAGCAATTTTCACCAGAGGGAATATTTGGCTAAGAATTTCTTTGCCAAATCATCCCACGTCTGGATGAAATCGCTTGGAAGAGAGCTGAGCCAACTCTTGGCTCTGTCTTGTAAAGAGAATATAAAAAGCTGTAATTTAACCGCGTCTTTAGAGATGCCGTTAAACCTGAAGGTGTCACATATTTCAAGAAAAGTTGAAATATGTGAATTCGGATCTTCAGTGGCTAATCCCCCAAACTGATTATTTTGCACCATACTCAGTGTGGAGGATTTGATCTCAAAGTTATTGGCTTCAATATTAGGCCTAACAATTGTATGGGGGATTCCCCTAATAGTGGGAAGTGCATAATCTCTTAGTGCTCTCCCCCTAGCCACTCTTATTGGCTCTCCTAATAGCTCTACAGAATTTTCATTAGCATTATCCATAACGGCTTATTGGTTTGAAAGGTTTTGTTCTCTCCTAGCCTGCAAGTAGGTTCTTTTAATTTCAAGGTCAAACAAATAATTCGTGCAAATTCTTCTACTCATACACTATAATAATCAGGCTATCAAGAACAAATTTAACAATAATGTTTAGAAATTTTAACAGAAATAAAAGGACAGAAACAAAAAAGTGAATATTTGTAATTACAAAAATCAAAAACTAAAAGTATAAGCAAGAAAATACTTAAATCACTAGTTGCTTATAGATTATCCTTAATACGAAACAAAGTCCAATTCCCCTGCAATGGCGCCAAAAACTTGACAGACTATAAATACACATCTGCGTTTGCACGGAAGTGTACGTTGTCTGAAGTAATAAGTGGAAAGTGTTAGTTTCTGAGATTTATCAAACTATAGAGAATTGGTTGTTTTGTTACTAAGGTTTATCTATTCTTGCTAATGTTTAAGCTATGATATAATTGGTTTGAGTTGGTTCTGAACTAAGCACAATAATCACTAAGTAGAAATTGATTCAGATAAAAGAAGGAGGAGAGATATGTTCATCCCATATGTCATGATAAGTTACAAATGCATGATGATTCCTCAAGTGTAGTCTTTCATTTATTATAAATTAAATCAAGTGCACATTGTTCCTCCTTGAGTTTTATCTCAAGGTTTCATAAGTTCAAATCTTGTGCACGAAATGAACACACAGTCTGTTTTATTTCGGCACAAAGATTCTTATAAGATTTTAGGTTTGTAATTTTCATCTTATCTTTTGATCAAGGAGATGAGGATTATTAAATTTTTAAGATTTTATAAGCATTGATTCCACTAGGAGCATCACTCGCATCGCACTTAATTGAAATGAGGAAATAATATGTAAGGCTCAAGGACTATGTCACCTTGTTCATGAGCACTTAACTATTTTTTTCCCTCCCTCACTTATGTTGAGCTAAGGAGCTCACTTAGTGGGTCTTAGCATCACACGCATCAACACTATAGTTGAGCTTAGATTAAGGTGCACTAAGCTTAAGAACTTTTTTCACATAATTTTAAGCTTTTATGCATTCATAAATCTAGCATCTAACCAAATGTGAGCTATGGAGCACAAGACAATTTAGTTCTTGAGTTCATTTGTTCATTTCCTTTAATTCACAATCAAGACTAAAGTAATACTAAGCATTTCTTGAGCTAGGCATTGAGTTCATACATTTTATTAATACTTGTGGAAAACTTCATACAATTAAAATGTAACTATCAAACACATGGGATTACCCCAACCCTCCTCCTCAAGGGAGATTTAGCTATCCAAAAGAGATGAAAAAGAACACATACATGGATAAAGACCTTTTCATGATCAACTAAGAAAAGAAATTACAAAAGAAGAGTTTAGAAGATACTAGGAACATTTCTTAGAAGTTCTCTGGATCCTTC
The DNA here is from genome assembly GCA_016760335.1 of Gastrodia elata. Taxonomy (NCBI): domain Eukaryota; kingdom Viridiplantae; phylum Streptophyta; class Magnoliopsida; order Asparagales; family Orchidaceae; genus Gastrodia; species Gastrodia elata. The sequence continues at coordinate 31,977,407 of CM028681.1, forward strand.
TTCTCCTTCTTAAAATTCCTCTCTTAGGCTGCTAGTGCTGCCTTCCTTCATCTCCTAGGTAAATCGGATCTTCCACCCTTGGAGAGTTTCTCTCTTCCACTATGCAACCCTTCTCTTTACTTAAGTGATTTGAGCAAAAATTGGAACCCACCTCTAGTCAAGAGAGGTGATATTTATATGAGAGGGGCTGCATTCATCCCACTTAAGATCTAAACCAGCATTTCCATTTGAAAATTCTGAGCAATGATGGCAAAAATCCTAATTGATGGTGAGGTGACCAATATCTTCATTTGTTTAGCCAATACCTCACCTCATAAGCTCCTTTTCAATTAAAAACATAACAGCTACAGTGGGAATGATGGCTGGGGACAAGATGCTGGTTGGGGGTCTCGTCCCAGCTGTAATAAATGCTCCTGCTAGACGAAATTGCTGCGGGCCGCTGCAGCGCACTGGAGAGCGCTACGGTGCATTGCGGCATGAAATGGTGTGATTAAAATCCATAAAGTCTCCCGCTGCCGCGTGCTACCGCATCTATATTTTGCAAAGTGTCCCGCTGCAGCGCGCTGTAGCGCTAGCGTTTTACAAATCATACCGCTGCAGCGCACTGGAGCGGGAGCATTTCGCAAAATGCTCCGCTGTAGCAGGCGGTATCGATTCAATTTTCAAATTACACCACTGCAGTGCGCTGGAGCGGTAGCATTTCGCAAAATACTCCACTGCAGCATGGGGGAGCGGTTCAATTTGCAAATTGCACCGCTACAGCGTGCTAGAGCGGTAGTATTTCACAAAATACTCCACTGCAGCGCGTGATCACGCTTGTGGTTCGCAACTTGAACCGCTGCAGCGCGCGATCGCGCCCGTAGTTTGCAGCTTGACCTGCTGCAGTGTGCGTCAGCGCCAGATTTTAGCAAAATGACATGCTGTAGAGTGCTGGAATACGTTGCAGCGCGCGGCAGCAGTTTCCTCTGAAAAATTGTGGAAAATTGCCTAAATGCCTCAGAATTCTTTTGGATAAGCCATTTTCCTGAAAAGATGGACAAATTTTGATTAAGGAGCAGTTTAAAGATCAGAAATGATGAAATTTTCCTTTATTTTAGATATAATTTATGGATTCATCATTCCTCTGGAGCAATTTCTCTAAATTCAGAATGGAGAGGTAAAACCTCTTTATGATTGAGAATCTCATTAATATTTAAGTTAACTTCTTTTATATGTAAAAGGTGAACATTGGTCGGATCTAAAATTTCATTTTTTAAGGTTCCAAATCCCATTGAGTCTACATCAAACATTGAAGAAGAATGGGTAAATAAGCTAGAACAAGAATTATGCATAGGATCCCTTATCATGATCAGTTGAAGCTTCTCTCCTTTCTTGGTAGTGGGTTTTGGTTGAAGATCAGATGCTAGTTTATGTAGTTCTATAAACTAGTATCTTCTCTAGTGGTCTGACTAGCAAAAGTTTTATGGTTTTATTATTATGTTTAAAATTATATGTGTTCTCTCTACCATAATAATTTACACTTAAGTCATAAAGCCATTGTTGCCATAGTATAATATGAGCAATATCCATAGGGAGCACATCACACCAAATTTTATCATCAGAACTACCAATCTTGATAGGAACTAAATATCGACTAGCGATGGGAAGCGAAGTATAGTTAACCCTGCTAACATTAAATGGTTGGGGATGCAATTCAGTTTTTAAATTAGCCCTTGATATAACATTGGTAGAGATAATAATCATTGCACTACCATCATCAATAACTAACCTACACCTTCGCTCATTGCACACAACATACATGCTAAAAATATTCCTTCTTCTCCAATTTTCTTCTTCATTCTTAGCTATTGCAAGGCATCTCATCACATTAATTTGAAGATCATCCACAAATTCTTTATCTGATAATGGGGTTATGGGGCCCCCGTACTGATAGTAGGGAGTACGGTGCTCCATCTATGGCAAATCTCCAACTTAAGTAAAGTCAAGTAAAACCCAACTTGCCTTAAGCTCAGGATTTGTCACCTGAATACTATAACATTCATCAATACATATGTATATCAAGTGGCGAAAGCATAAAAGTGTAAAGTAACATCCACAAGCACAACATAGTAGAAGAGAAAGGAATAAAATAATAACTCATCACAAGTGCAGAGAAGTAAAATATATCTAGAATTTAATTATTACAAACTGAATGAAAATATAAAAGTCTCTCAATCTCACTGAAAGAAAAAAAAAAGCAAAGAGTCTATCTAAGCTGCAGAATGATCCTCCTCATGAACTGGCTCCTCTCCTGCAGCACTGCCCACGAACAAGTCTGAATTTGACATTTATCAGTAGCACAAATGTTAGGGCCCCAGCCAACAAAATAAAAAGGTTACAGTTAGACAATTGTCTAAGTATATTTTAGGTTAAATGAACTGATTAATTAAAGATATCACATTTGATTAATCTAACATGCAAGCAACTATGGGGTGCAACAAGCTATACAAGAAATGGGGTAACTATAAACTATCCATTAATAACAATCAACGAGTATGTGAAATAACATACAAATCACAAAAGTAAGCAAGGTGAAGCTAAAAGCAAAAGTAACTGCAACTACTGTAATAAATCTGATCCTAACATGATTATGATCTCATTAAAATATGCTGAGTATAAAAGAACACAAGTACTAAATATAATAAGAAATTCTAACATTTTAAACATGCCAGTATATATAGCTAATCCATAAGAGTATACATACAACATGCAGATTGATATGAACAGGAAAGACCACTGAGACATGTGGCAATAAGCAAAATAATCAAAGCACCATAAAGCCATTGAGACATATGGCAAAGTAAGCAAGTACTGTAAGTAACGCCACTGAAGCATGTGGCAAAGAAAAATAAGACTGCAAACTAGACTAGAGTAGCAATAAGCCTAAGACATAGTACTGCCATACCAGACAATAGGCCATACAGGGCCTCTGAACTCAGAGTTCACCAATACCCATCCTAAGCATCCAAATCCGCTAGGCCTGGGTCTATTCTATACAATACTAAAACTAAAAAGGCAGACTAAGCTAGGACATACTCTACTAACTGAAAGTACTATAAGAACTAGATGAATGATATGCTTTACAAATACATTAATAGAATGTATCATCCATATCCTAAGCTCTCCTATTATGCTCAAGAAATAAGGCTCAATATCCAAGGTATGCCAAACTGTCAAGTCAAAGTAAGTAAGAGACTCAATCTAGACTTATGTGATATCTATTATTGTCTAATTTGTCCAATCTAACTATTCTAAGAAGATACAAGTTTAGAACCTCCAGTATCCAGCTATCAAGTAAATTCTCAGACTTAGGATCTTAAATTTAACATTAGAACTTAGCAAGTTCTAATTCAAAATCATATGATGACTATAAGGTTTAAATAAATGAATTACGACCTAATTATTAATACTTTTCTCTCTTACCCAAATCTTGATTAAGTAAATCAAGATTTAAGGATTTTAGACTTCAACTCCACCTTGGTGTTCAAATCCTAAATCCAAGGTGATGTCCTAATAAGGATCTAGGGTTCATACTTAATACCCAAGTTATAGATAAAGAATCCTATAAGCTGAAAGATCCAAGAACTAAGAACTTAGTGAAAGGCTAGTCTTCTGGTTGTAAGATAAAATAATCAATTAAGAACTTGAGAATCTAAGATCTATATCCAATCTTTTAGGATAATTTTATTATCCTATCGGTTGAATCAATCCTATACCCACATGGAAGGTTTCAAAAGAGTTAAACAATAAATCATCTAGAGAATTTCAATTGGAGATAGTTTAATTCAAGTAGAAGATCTAAAGTGTAGGATCTAAGATCTAAGATCTAAGGTTAGATTACCTTAGACTTAAATTAGGTTTTCAACTTAGACTTTCTAAATGTGTTTCTTTTAAAATTTAAGCTCATAAACTAACTTAATTGAACTTATAAATTTGAGATTTAACATCTAAAATTATTAGATTCAATTATTAAGGCAAATTGATCATTTTTATGATCACTCAAGATCTAAATGTCTTAATTAAGACTTAATGAAGATTCCTTAACTTAACATGAATATTTTGAACTTAAGAATTTAGAGAGATGCTAATAATCTAACTAGGGATAATCTATTGAATTTTTACAAGGTTTAAGGGGCACTTAAGCATAGTTTGGTCAAAATGACCAAAATACCCCTCTTAAGGCTAAATATGGGATTTTAGGATTTAATTATCCAATTTACTTCTAATCTATTTTAATGTGTTTCATATTGGTTAATGAAGTCGAAAACACACTTATCTTAGGTTTTGACTACCTAATTAAGCTAATTAGCACTAATCACCGAATTTAGCCAATTAGGGTGATTAAGGAATTTAGGGAATTCTCAGGCAATCCAACCTTACCCATAGGTTCTAGTATACTTAAGATAGCATTAGGAATTCACTTACCCAAAATCAGAGGCTTAAACATGACTTGGTTCACTAATCCCTAATTAGGATGATTAGGGCATGATTAACAAAATTAAGGTTCCTAAATTTACTTTAGTGGTCTACATAGGTTCCTTATGATTAATTAAGCAATCAGAGTCCTTAATCAAATAATTTGGTTGTAAATTGAATTTATTATGATTTAATTAGAAACAAAAAAGGATTAGGGAATTATTTTAAATGCAACCATTGGATTTGTGATTTTTTTATATATATTTAGATTCATTGCATTTTTCTAATTAAATTGGTATATTGGATCATACTAATTGGATCAGTATAGCTAAAATATTTCAATTAATTTAATCTGTATTTTTAATTAAATTAAAACTATAGGATTTGATTTATTTAATGAATAACCATAGAAAATATCATCCTTTAATTCGCTAATAGCCGCGGCCCAAAATCAAAAGACGCGGGTCACGGGTCGGCCCGACCCGTGACTTCGTCTTCTTCCTCTCGATGTTACCCGATGCTAGGCAACCTTCCTTTGCCAAATTTGCCGCGCTCCACCCACACCATGCTGCCAATTCGATGGTTACACCTTCTGTGATCAAAGGCGCGCCATATGAACCCTAAATCCTTACCTGGAATGCACCAGATTGCTGGAGTGCTACTCGACCGAGGCGTACTAAGAGGAGGAGCTTAAGGTTCCTTGTGAGCGAGCAATTCTCCTCACATGAACCACCAAACTGATGGGGTTCGATCCTTACACCATCCGTGGGGTGAGGCGAGTCGAAAACCCTAAGGTTTTACGACTTGGGGTGCAGCTGAACGCTGGGTCCTTACTCAGACCCATCTTCGACTCGGCCGCTAGCTCGATCGATCGATATGATCGATCAGAGCTAGCTTGAACCCTGGTGACAATTGATATGGGTTTCCTAAGTGGCTATGGTACTCTAGAAGACATCAGAGGCTCATCCAGAAGATAGAAAGGAGACTAAACCTTAAGAAATTTCCATGGGAGAAAGCTGTAGCTGAAGACAGATGACAAGCTCGATTGAGATGGAATTGGGAGTAGCTGGAGCTCCCAGAGGATCGGCACGAGCTAGCAGGGGGTCTGAACTCCAGACACGCACCCTCTATCAGCGGTTTGTAGCTCCAGAGGTTCCGGAATTTGCTGAGAAGAGGGACTCCAGCAGACCTTCAGCTACGAAATTATGGGATCTCAGTGAGCAAAGTAGCTCACTGAGGAATTGATAGGGGTATTTATAGGATTGGGGAGGGTCTAAGGTGGTTGCCATGGTCGGGAGCCAATGCATAGGCTCAGCCCGAGGGGTTCCCTCAATTTCCAAAATTGGGGTGGGCTAGGCCTCGACCTTGGCTGGGAGTGCTAGGGAGATGAGGGAAAGGTCGCAACGGCCTCTCCAATGTGGCACGAGAGTGCTAGACCGGCTTGAGGATGTGGACGTACGAAAGGATTCGGCTGTCGGGCGCGAGCTAAGGAGGAAGATGATCCACAGTCGTAGAGGTCTCCAGAGCCGTCTGATGGATCACCAGTTGATGCAGAACGGCTCTGATCTCCTAACATCTAACGGCTGAAGGAGGAAGCTGGATCAACCGTCGGATTAGATCTGAGGATCGAACGGGCGATCGGGCCTACTTAAGACGGAGACTTAGATGCCGTCAGATCAGGATCTCAGAACTGCGGAATGGTCGAGATGAGGCGGGGCCTGATCGAAAGCACGGTCATTGGATTTGATCTATGGAATGGACGGCCCAGATGGCGCTCGCAGTTTGGGATCAGCTGACCGTTGGAAGAGGGTATATTTGCAATTAATGATTGTTTAAAACCCTAAATTGCAAATGAACCTATTTAAATTAAATCCAAAATGTGCCTAAATGACCTCTAAAAATTCCCAAAATTTCACCCTTAGCTAATTTGGGGGTGAGGAATTCAAAAATGAAATCAGATTTTGATTTGAAGATCAATTTAATTTAAGTATTTTTCAGCGCTTAAAAATAGCCAAAAATACCAAAATTTTCATTTTAGCTCCGATTGATTTCAAACATCTAGGGTTAGATTTAAATGACTCATTGAATCCAATGGAATCAAAATCAAGGCTTGATTTAGCTAGATTAATCTAAATTTAGCTAGGATAACAACTAGGGTTATTACAGACTCCCCCACTTAAGAACGATGTCGTCCCCAATATCACCTTAATGAATAAAGTCTTACTACAACTGAACAATTTTAAATATAATTGATGGGAAAGAAAAGAGCAATACCTGGGTTTACAAAGAGCTGTGGATATTTATTGTGCATATCCGCCTCTTTCTCCCAAGTAGATTCTTCTAAGAATCAATTCTTCCACTAAATTTTAACCCTAAGAATTGAACAATTTCTTAGCTGCTTCTAATCACAAGCTAAGATTCTAATAGGTTCTTCTGCATAAAAAAGATCAGGTTGGATATCTACTGTTGGGAGTTGAATGAGATGAGAAGGGTCTATGAGACATCTTCTTAATGACAATACGTGAAATACATTGTGAACAGCTGCAAAGTCGTCAGGAAGATTTAACCGGTAGGGATCCTACTTTGGCCAAAACCTTAAAAGGTCCAACATAACGGGGACTGAGCTTCCCTACTACTCCAAATCTGTAGACACCTTTCATTGGGCTGACCTTTAAATAAGCAAAATCTCCCACATTTAATTCTGGGAGATGATGATGAGAATTATGATATTTGCTTTGACGATCTTGAGCTAAATGAAATCTCTGCTGAATTAATTGAATCTTACTGTTGGTCTCTTCTACTAACTCTGATCCAAAAAGTTGAACGCTTCCTGTTTCTGACCAAGCTAGCGGAGTACTGCATTTTCTACCATATAATGCTTCAAAAGGAGCCATTTTAATACTGGCTTGAAAATTATTATTGTAGGCAAACTCTACTAACAGAATATGATCTTTCCAGGAATCAGCAAAATCAAGAATACAGAGTCTAAGCAAATCTTCCAAAACTTGATTCACTCTTTCAGTATGACCATCCGTTTGAGGATGAAAAGCTGTACTCATGGCTAGAGTAGTACCCAGATCTTGTTGCATAACTTGCTAGAACTTAAAAGTAGATCTGCTATCTCTATAGGATATGATTAATTTTGGAATCCCATGCAATCTGACAATTTCTTTGATATAGAGTTTTGTTAACCTCTCTATAGAATCAGTTTTACGAATAGGAAGAAAATGCACTGATTTAGTCAAACGGTCTACTATCACCCAGATTACATCGGCACCAGATTTAGCGCGAGGCAATCCCTTGATGAAATCCATAGATATATCGAACCACTTCCATTCAGGATTTCTAACGGATACAAAAGACCACCAGGTCTTTGGTGCTTAGCCTTTACTAGATTACATGCATGACATTTAGCCACAAAGTTGGCTACATCTTTCTTCATACTGGGCCACCAAAATGATTGCTTTACATCCTAGTATATCTTTGAACTGCCTGGGCGAATATGATACCCATAATTATGGCCTTCAATTAACACTTCATGCTGCATGGACTTAGAAATCCACAATCGATTACCTTAATAAATTACACCATTCCGCAGCTGCAGATCATGATGAAGACCACCTTTAATATCTGCCTTAAACTTTAGATAATCATTGTCTTTGGTCTGCGAGGTGGAGACATCTCTGTGGAAAGTGGGTTCCACATTGATATTTACTAAAAGCGAACTTAGCATATTACCACTAACTGGAGAAATTTCAAGCTTACAAAATTCATGTTCTAAGAGACTGGATGCGATCATAGAGGATAAAGTAGCACGACGACTAAGAGCATCGGCCACCACATTTGCTTTTACTGGGTGGTATTGAATACTAAGATCATAATCACTGATGAGTTCTAACCATCATCTTTGGTGACAATTCAATTCTCTTTGAGTGAAGATGTACTTCAAGCTTTGTTGGTCAGTGAAAATCGAACACTGCACTCCATATAAATAGTGACGCCAAATCTTTAAAGCAAAGATCACAGCGGCAAGTTCAAGATGATGAACTGGATAATTTTCCGATTTGATTTTAAATGACGGGAGGTGTAAGCGATTACCTTACCCTCTTGCATTAATACACAGCCTAGACCAATTCCAGAGGCATCGGTGTATACCTGATAGTTTAACCATTCCTTGGGCAGAACAAGAACTGGAGCAATGGAGAGTGCATCCTTCAGGGTTTGAAATGCATCTTCGCATTCAGTACTCCATATGAACGGAACGGCTTTCTGGGTTAACTTAGTCAAAGGAAAAGTGATCTGGGAGAAGCCTTTAACAAATTTTTTGTAATATCCAGCTAATCCCAAGAAACTTCTAATATAGGTAACAGACTTAGGTTGAACCCAGTCCTGAATAGCATTCACTTTACTCTGATCTACACAAATACCTTGGGCATCGACTACATGTCCCAAGAACGCAATGGACTTAAGCCAAAATTCACACTTAGAGAACTTGGCATACAATTGATGTTCACGTAGAATTTCTAGCACCAATCTCAAGTGTTCTTTATGATCTTCCAAGGTTTTAGAATAAATGAGGATATTGTCGATAAAGACGATCACGAATTTGTCTAAGTATGGCTTAAGAATTTGCTGCATCAAATCCATGAAGATTGATGGTGCATTAGTGAGTCTAAAAGACATCACTAAGAATTCAAAGTGACCATAACGAGTGTGGAAAGTGGTCTTTCCTACATCGTCTTCTTTTACATGCAATTGGTGATATCCAGACCTTAGGTCAATCTTGGAGAATATGACAGCTCTGGATAGCTGGTCAAATAAATTATCAATCCTAGGCAATGGGTATTTATTCTTTATAGTGACTTCATTCAGTTCACAATAATCTATACATATACACATAGATCCATCCTTCTTTTTCATGAATAAAACTGATGGGCCCCAAGGAGACATACTTGGCCTAATAAAGCCCTTACTCAAGAGCTCTTGTAATTGCTCATTGAGCTCTTAAAGTTCCTTAGGTGCCATTCTATAAGGTGCTTTGGATATGGGCTAGGTACCAGGGATTAATTCAATAGAGAACTCCGCTTCTCTGGAAGGAGGTACCCCGGGTAGATCTTCCGGGAATACGTCAGCAAATTATGTAACTACTTTACAGTCAGAGAGAGGGATACTTTCTTTTGTTTCACCAATCATAGTGACTAAATAAGCATCGCAACCCTTACCAATCAACTGTTCGGCCTTAATTGCATTTATCAATGATAACTGTGTACTGGTTCTTTCTACAAACATTTCAGACTTGCCCTAGGAATGGAGAGTGACCTTCTTCTTAAGGCAATTTATCACGGCGTTATTGTCACTAAGCCAATTCATCCCAAGGATGATATCAAAGTTTGTTAATGGCAGGATGATTAATTTAGAGTGAAATTCCTAACCATTTATTGGTATTTGTATGTTATAAAACTTCTGAGCACTTAGTTGGTTCTAGATGGAAGTCCAACACTCAAAAATTTGGCTAAGTTATATGAGTGTAGCTTAAGGATGTTGGCAAATCATTCAGAGATAAATGAATGACTAGCACCAATATCAAATAATACATTACAAGGCTGGTTATTAAAATAAAGTGTGCCTAATTCATATGAATTGCATTAATGACTTGCAAGAATTTAAAGTATGTACATACAATTGTTGAAAGAGGAGTTTAGAGATGTGTGTTTGCCTCTGCGGCTTCGATAGGTGTTAAGGCATAAACTCGTGTAGGACCAGTCGGACGATTGTTGGTTTGCCTCCTGAGATAGTTCTGAGGGTTAGGAGCTGGTGACTATGCTGGAGCGACTTCAGATGCAGGTGCTGGCATTATTGCCAGATTTGGTTCTCTCCGATTTAGCGGAGTTGCTCTGAACACTTGCTTCTTCTGATAGGGTTTCATTGGAACTCCATCCACTATTTCTGTGTGGTCACAGTGGTAGAACCCGTGGCTTGTGTGCCCACAATTGTAGCACTTCTGGCCAAAGTGGTAACACTTGCCATATGGATGAGGCATGGTACAGTTTTAAATTTGTTCGGTAGTCGGTGCAGCTTCTAGCTGATAGACCTTCGCAGGATTAGATCCGTGTCTCTTAAAGTTTCCCTACGGGTTCAGAGTTGTTTGCGCTTATCGTTTGAGATTCCTTTCAGATTGGTGATGCTCAATCACTTTAGCCATTTTCACTAGCTTGAAGAAGCTAGTCAGGCAGAGCAGCACGATCTGATTCTTCAGTGAATCTTGGAGTCCACAGCATAAGTGGTGGCACTTAGCTGACTCGGAATGAGTAACTGCTGGCGCAAAGAGAATCAACCTACAAAATTCCCTTTCGTATTCAGCAACCAAATGACTCCCTTGAGTCAACCTTATAATCGTGTCCATAATAATATTTTGTGCAGATGGGGGAATGAATTCAGTTTTGAAGGCTTTGACGAACTCATCCCATGGGATATCCTCCAATTCGTAGTCAGTGAACTTGGTGTTTCGGACCTCTTCCCACCAATACTCTGCTTCCACATGAAACAGACGTGTAGCGAGATGGACAACTTCTGAGTTCGGGATCTTTAGACTAATGAGATCCCTTTCCATGGCCTTCAGCCAGTCGACTGTATCCATTGGTGACAGATTTCCACCAAAGGTTAGAGGTCTTAACCTCAAGAAATTGTGAAGGAGATTATCCATCGAGTGATGGAAAGAAGAAGGAGGTTGTGGGGTAGGGGCAGCAACAGTGGCTGAAATAGAACAATCACTAAGCATCTTTTGCATGACGATTGCTTGTTGGGCTTGGTTCTCCAACAAGGTTGCCACCATTGCTCGCAGGTGAGCTACTTCATCATTAGAACTACTGGAGGTGATAATGTTCTTGATAGGAGTAACAGTAGATGGTGATCCAGGATTTATTCTATTTAAGTAATACAAACCATGCCTTAGAATTTTATTAAACAAAGACAGTCGATAGATATCAAAAAAAATTTCATTACTTACTGAAATAAAGGATTACATAAGATTTAAAAAATGTCAAGAAGCATATCCTACTAGAATTATGTATGCCAGATGATAACAGTTGTCCTAACTAACACTCAGATATCCTTAATATACTCAGCCCTAAAGGCCATACCAAAGTCCTCAAAAGTCACTTCCTGACGCTTCCTCTTACACTTCCTCTCGAGCCTTCTCATGGTGTCATACCACTAGACTCCTGCGTAATCCAGCATCAAATCCATCACAATGTCCATGTAGAGTGACTCAGGACACTCTATATCCACCAAGATGGACTCCACTCGGCTCAACCATTCCTTTGCATAGATAGGAAAGTCAAGCCCTCAGTACACTGCTTGATGTAGAAGCTTATCCAAGACCAAGGTCCCTCTTGTCGAAACTCCTTCAATCTGCCAGTTACTCTCCTATCTCCATTTGAAACTATGGTCCCAAGCTAACTTGAAGGCATGCAGATAGTAGTCCACATCAGACTCTCCAGAATCCATTTGACTCTAAGGAAAGAATTATATTAGGTTTTTGTTAGACTCAAGATGACTTGATTATTAGGATGTGAGTATTCTTCTTCTACATATATTGATGTTTGCAATTTAGAAGAATGACCCATTAGGTAGAAAGGAATCATAGATCCCCTTCTAACACCTTATGGTATTCTCTGATACCAATTGTGGGGCCCCCGTACTTACAGTAGGGAGTACGATGCTCCATCTGTGGCAAATCCCCAACTTAAGTAAAGTCAGGTAAAACCCAACTTGCCTTAAGCTCAAGATTTGTAACCTAAATACTATAACATTCATCAATACATATGTATATCAAGTGCGGAAGCATAAAAGTGTAAAGTAACATCCACAAACATAACATAGTAGAAGAGAAAGGAACAAAATAGTAACTCATCACAAGTGTAGAGAAGTAAAATACATCTAGAATTTAATTATTACAAACTGAATGAAAATACAAAAGTCTCTCAATCTCACTGAAAGAAAAAAAAAGAGCAAAGAGTCTATCTAAGCTGCAGAACAATCCTCCTCCTGAACTAGCTCCTCTCCTACACACTACCCACGAATAAGTCTGAATCTGACATTTGTCAGTATCACAAATGCCAGGGCCCTAGCCAACAAAATAAAAAGGTTACAGTTAGACAATTGTCTAAGTACATTTTAGGCTAAATTAACTGATTAATTAAGGATATCACATTTGATTAATCTAACATGCAAGCAATTATGGGGTACAACAAGCAAGAAATGGGGTAACTATAAACTATCCATTTATAGCAATCAACGAGTATGTGAAATAATATATAAATCACTAAAGTAAGCAAGGTGAAGCCAAAAGCAAAAGTAACTACAACTACTGTAATAAATCTGATCCTAACATGATTATGATCTCATTAAAATATGTTGAGTATAAGAGAACACAAGTACTGAATATGATAAGAAAATCTAACATTGTAAACATGCCAGTATATAGCTAATCCATAACAGTATACAAACAACATGCAGATTGATATGAACAGGAAAGACCACTGAGACATGTGGTAAAAAGCAAGACAATCAAAGCATCATAAAGCCACTGAGACATGTGGCAAAGCAAGAAAGTACTATAAGTAAGGCCACTGAAGCATGTGGCAAAGCAAAATAAGATTGCAAACTAGATAAGAGTAGCAGTAATCCTAAGACATAATACTGCCATACCAGACAATAGGCCATGCAGGGCCTCTGAACTCAGAGTTCAACAATACCCATCCTAGACTTCCAAATCCGGTAGGCCTGGGTCTATTCTATACAATACTAGAACTGAAGAGGCAGACTAAGCTAGGATATACTCAACTAACTGAAAGCACTGTAAGAACTAGATGAATGATATGCTTTACAAACATTAACTTAGGATGTATCATCCATATCCTAAGCTCTCCTATTATGCTCAAGAAATAAGGCTCAATATCTAAGGTATGCCAAGCTATCAAGTCAAAGTAAGCAAGAGACTCAATCTAGACTTAAGCGATATCGGTTGTTGTCTAATTTGTCCAATCTAACTATTCTGAGAAAATACAAGTTTATGACCTCCAATATCCAGCTATTGAGTAATATCTCAGACTTACGATCTTAAAGTTAATATTAGAACTTAGCAAGTCCTAATTCAAAATCATATGATGACTACAAGGTTTAAATAAATGAGTTACGACCTAACTATTAATACTTTTCTCTCTTACCCAAATATGGATTAAGTAAATCAAGATTTAAGGATTTTGGACTTCAACTCCACCTTGGTGTTCAAATCCTAAATCCAAGGTGATGTCCTAATAAGGATCTAGGGTTCATACTTAATACCCAAGTTATAGATAAAGAATCTTATAAGCTGAAAGACCCAAGAACTAAGAACTTAGTGAAAGGCTACTCTTCTAGTTGTAAGAAAAAATAATCAATTAAGAACTTGAGAATTTAAGATCTATATCCAATCTTTTAGGATGATTTCATTATCCTATCGATTGAATCAATCCTATACCCACATGGAAGGTTTCAAAAGAGTTAAACAATAAATCATCTAGATAATTTTAATTGGTGATAGTTTAATTCAAGTAGAAGATCTAAAGTGTAAGATCTAAGATCTAAGATCTAAGGTTTGATCACATTAGACTTAAATTAGGTTTTCAACTTAAACTTTCTAAATGTGTTTCTTTTAGAATTTAAGCTCATAAACTAACTTAATTGAATTTATAAATTTGAGATTTAACATCTAAAATTATTAGATTCAATTATTAAGGCAAAGTGATCCTTTTTATGATCACTTAAGATCTAAATGTCTTAATTAAGGCTAAATGAAGATTCCTTAACTTAACATGAATATTTTTATCTTAAGAATTTAGAGAGATGCTAATAATCTAACTAGGGATAATCTACTGAATTTTTCCAAGGTTTAAGGGGCACTTAAGCATATTTTGGTCAAAATGGCCAAAATACCCCTCTTAAGGTTAAATATGGGATTTTAGGATTTAATTATCCAAATTACTTCTAATTTCTTTTAATGTGTTTCATATTGGTTAATGAAGTGGGAAACACCCTTATCTTTGGTTTTGACAACCTAATTAAGCTAATTAGCACTAATCACCTAATTAAGCCAATTAGGGTGATTAAGGAATTTAGGGAATATAGGGCAATCCAACCTTACCCATAAGTTCTAGTATACTTAAAATAGTATTAGAAATTAACTTACCCAAAATTAGAGGCTTAAACATGACTTAGTTCACTAATCCCTAATTAGGTTAATTAGGGCATGATTAACAAAATTAAAGTTCCTAAATTTACTTTAGTGGTCTACATAGGTTCCTTAGGATTAATTAAGCAACCAGAGCCCTTAATCAATTAATTTGGTTATTAATTGAATTCGTTATTATTTAATTAGAAACAGAAAAGGATTAGAGAATTATTTTAAATCTAACCATTGGATCTGTGATTTTATTTTATATTTAGATTCATTGCATTTTTCTAATTAATATGGTATATTGGATCATACCAATTGGACCAATATAGCTAAAGTTATTTAATTAATTTAATCTATATTTTTATTTAAATTAAAACTATAGGATTTGATTTATTTAATTAATAATCATAGAAAATATCATCCTTTAATTCGCTAATAGCCGCAGCCCAAAATCAAAAGATGCGGGTCACGGGTCGGCCTGACCCGTGACTTCGTCTTCTTCCTCTCGACGATACCCGATGCTAGGCAACCTTCCTTTGTCAAATTCATCGTGCTTCACCCATGCCACGCCGCCAATTCGATGGCAACACCTTCAGTGATCAAAGGCGCGTCAAATGAACCATAAATCCCTACATGGAATGCACTAGATTGCTGGAGTGCTACTCGGCTGATGCGTACTAAGAGGAGGAGCTTCGGGTTCCCTGTGAGTGAGCAATTCTCCTCACAGGAGACACCAAACCGACGGGGTTCGATCCTTACACCATCCGTGGGGTGAGGCAAGTCGAACCCCCAAGGTTTTACGGCTTGGGGTGCAGCCGAACGCTGGGTCCTTACTCAGACCCAGCTTCGACTCAGCCACTAGCTTGATCGATCAATACGATCGATCAGAGCTAGCTCAAACCCTAGTGACAATCGATATGGGTTTCCTAAGTGGCTATGGTACTCTAAAAGACATCCAGAGGCTCATCCAAATGATAGAAAGTAGACTAAACCTTAAGAAATTTCCATGGGAGAAAGCTGTACCTGAAGACGGATGACAAGCTCAGTTGAGAAGGAATTGGGAGTAGCTAGAGCTCCCAGAGGATCGGCATGAGCTAGCAGGGGGTCTGAACACTAGACACACACCCTCTATCAGCGGTTCGCAGCTCCAGAGGTTCCGAAATTCGCTAAGAAGAGGGACTCCAGCAGACCTTCAGCTACAAAATTAGAGGATCTCAGTGAGCAAAGGAGCTCACTGAGGAACCGATAGGGGTATTTATAGGACCGGGGAGGGTCTAGGGTGGCTGCTGAGGTTGGGAGCCAATGCATAGGCTCGGCCCGAGGGGTTCCCTCAATTTCCCAAATTGGGGTGGGCCGGGCCTCGACCTTGGCTAGAAGTGCTAGGGAGACGAGGGCAAGGTCGCAACGGCCTCTCCAATGTGGCACGAGAGTGGCAGACCGGTTTGAGGACGTGGACGTACGAAAGGATTCGGCTGTCGAGCGCGAGCTGAGGAGGTATACGATCCACGATCGCGGGGGTCTCCAGAGCTGTGTAATGGATCGCCAGTTGACGCAGAATAACTCCAAACTCCCAACATCTAACGGCCGAAGGAGGAAGCTGGATCAACCGTTGGATCAGATCTGAGGATCAAACGGGCGATCGGGCCTACTTAAGATGGAGACCTAGATGTCGTCGGATCAAGATCACAGAATCGCGGAACAGTCGAGATGAGGCGGGGCCTGATCGAAAGTGCGGCCATTGGATCTGATCTACGGAATGGATGGCCTGGATGGCGCCCGCAGTTTGGGATCAGCCGATCGTTGGAAGAGGGTATATTTGCAATTAAAGATTGTTTAAAACCCTAAATTGTAATTGAACTAATTTAAATTAAATCCAAAATGTGCTTAAATGACCTCCAAAAATTCCCAAAATTTCACCCTTAGCTAATTTGGGGGTGGGGAATTTAAAAATGAAGTCAGATTTTGATTTAGAGATCAATTTAATTTAGGTATTTTCCAGGGCTTAAAAATATCCAAAAATACCAAAATTTTCATTTTAGCTCCGATTGATTTCAAACTTCTAGAGTTAGGTTTAAATGACCCATTGAATCCAATGGAATCAAAATCAAGGCTTGATTTAGCTAGATTAATCTAAATTTAGCTAAGATAATAACTAGGGTTGTTATTGGGGTATTCTCAGAAACTTTTTATAAGGTTTCATCTATAGGGTCATCAACTTTATCTAACAATAAGATTTGTGCCTTACATTGGTTCTACATATGACCTCTCTTACAACATTTGAAACAAATGATATCTTTGATGTTATTAGAGCTTCCCTCTTTGGGTGGATAATTTAAGATAGAGGGTGGAATGGGTCTGGTAGTTGACTTATGATTTGAATTAGAAGTCACTTGAGCTCTAGTTCGTATTATAGAAGCTGACCACTTTTATTATTCAACAAGTAGAGCATAATGGAAAGCTTCTTCTAAGGTTTGGGGATCAAAAAATTCAACATCAATTCTAATTTCCATTATAAGCCTAATAACAAATTTATTATCAAGTTGCCAATCATTATCCCCACAATTGGTCCTAAAAACTAAATCCTCAAAAGTATTTAAGTATTCTTTTATCTCTATCCAAGTAAGATTTGTCCTTCCTAACCTTTGTTCTTTTGCTAAAGTGTTTGTCCAATAAATCTTAGCATGACCAGTCAATTTCATCTTAGTAAAATAAAATCGTTGATAATCATTCATCCTATACCAATCAAAGAAGTCATCCATTTGGGTTAACCAATTTAAGAATTTGTTTGGATCATGTGTGCCATCATAAGTAGGAACTTCAACATTAACTCTCATAGAGGGATCATTAAAATTATTAGTAACTCATTTGTGGTCTCTCCTTTCTCCATTCTTAGGGTTTAGTTGTCTTTGATGAGGTTGGGGAGGTGGTTGAGCATGGGGTTGGCAATTACTTGCATCTCTGTATGAGCCATCATCTTCCATAGGCGTGTTAAGGTTATGTATAGAATGTGGAGAATATTTTTTATTATTTTACAAGAGGTTTAAGATGATTTGCATTTGATCTTTAATTTCTTGCATTTGAGTTTTATTTTCCTCAAATAATTTCGTAGACTTTATTTAATATTCATGAATCCTAAGATCTAAAGAATCTACTATCTTAGTTAAGTTCTTAATTTGGTCTTGGAAAATTGACTTTAGTGAAATTTTTTTTATTTTTTATAAAGAAATATGAGGGAAAAAAATGCTATATTTGAGAAGGTAAAATAGAAAATATAAATGTAAAAATAATGTGAATTGTAAGTTAAAAGAACTTCCAAGTGAGGAGGGGGCACTTGGCCACTTACGTCCCAAGTTCTCCTTAGGTTGTTTACTCCCTTTTGATAAAGTTCTTTTTAACTTCGCAATACACTAGGTTTTATACAAGTATAATCTTAGTTTTTTTTTTTCTAGATTTAAAATGCCTTATTTTCTTAAGAATTACAAATTAATTTAAGTGATGAAAATAAGAAACTAATATTACCATAAATACCAAACATAGAAAGTAAGGAAGTTCATATAAATTCTTTTGTTTGCATCAAGGTAAAGGCTTCAATATTAAGTAGAACACTCACTTTCCATATTTTTACTAAAGTAAATGTTTAAGGTATGTTCACACAAGGATATTGGCAAGGCTATATAATGGTGCTCACTAATTGGAGTTCATGCACATACTATAGACTTGCAGGTAATATGACAAATTTCAAAGTAATTAATATGAAAAATATTAAGTCAGAAAATGATTAACTTACCTTGCACTTATTAACACAACTCAAAATCTTGTGCCCCTTAGCTGCCAACAATCAAGGCTAAGGAGAGGTGTGCCACTTTGGCAAATCCCTCACTTATCATTAGATTAAGGTGCAATTCATCAATCCTCTAATAAGGGAAGAATGTGCCCTGAATAATACAGCGGAATCATTCACTATGTATATATATATTCATCAGTGTGTGGAAGCAAGACAATAAAATATGCTACATCCAATCCACTATAATACAAGTAAGAAGTAAATATGCAGCTCAGAATAAAAAATAGTACAGTAGAAGAACATACATAAATATCTGAATTACTACAAATATTAAATAAGTCTTAATGAAAATGATAAAACCCTCATCCTAACAAAACTAAAAGAGAAGCTAAGATATGGATCTCCAGCAGCAGCACACTCATCCTAAATCTGATCTTCAGAAGGCTCGACTACATCAAATAACTCAAAATCTATTATTATCAATTTCACAATTATAGGGCCCCAGCCAAAGAAAAAATAATCTGATTAGATATATTGTCTAAGTATATTTTAGGTTGTTAATATTTTATGAGTTTTATGATATCACCATTTTACTTAGCCTATAAAAACAAGCAAAGCGTAAGGGTGCAACAAGCATACAAAGGAAGAAATAAGCTATAAATAAAGGCATTTATAACTAAGCAACATGTGAGATTAAAAAACATACCTCAACTCCAAAGCTATAACAAGGTTAGACATATAAGTATAAGTAAAATAAGGAAAATACTTAAGGAAAAGACTCATCCTAAACATGCTTATGATCACTTGACATATGCAGGTTAAAAATAAATAATCTGACTGTGATATGTATAGTAAGTAGTAACAGAAAGTAGCATCCTATAAGCAAGTAAGCAAGTAAAGTAAAGCTGACTGAAGTAAAGTACAATAGTAAATGGTAAATAGTAAACAATAAATAGTGAACAGTAAATAGTAAACAATAAATAGTGAACAGTAAATAGTAAACTTGTATATAATGACTACCATATCAGAAGAAGGCTAATCTAGCCTACTGATATCAAAAAGATTCTTAGCATCAATGCGAAGGATAAGGCGACAAAATATTCCTATAGTCATCTGAGGCTAGGCTGGGATAATAGAACAGAAACTGAACTGAAGAGGTAATAATCATAAATGCAGTAATATTTTAGTTATTTACTTTACTTCTGTGGACATATCCAGAAGTAGCTAAGGAGTCAATCACGTCTGCAAAACTATACGAGTTCCAAACTTAGCACAGTACTCCTAAATAAGTAATACCAAGTACTCCTTATTTCTCCTTACCCCTATCTATTAGGGTAAAATGCGCCATATCAACAAGTAACTGAACCCAATGCAAATGTTATCCTAATATTCTAGGTTTTCATTTCATGCAACAATATTATCTTGTATGACATGTTCAAGGAATAAGGCACAAAATATAAAGAATGCTAAAGCACAAGTAAATCAATAGTAAGCAAGGGACTCTACTATATAATGTGACATCAATTATTATCATTTAAACTATTCTAACTATTCCAAGTTACACAAGTTCAGGGTCTCTAATTCCTACTATCGAGTATAACTTAGATGCACGACCTTATAAAATAAAAGTAATTAGAACTAATCAAGTTCATATTTAGTTCAATCAGTATTGACTACAAGTTAAATAATAAATCATCACATCCTAATTGATGAATTTAGACGTTCTAAGCTGAGATCTGATTAAGATCTACTAAAGGTAGGGATTATGAATTAAGCACCATGAATTGAAGTTGATCACATAATCTCAAGGTAATACTTAAGGACTATGGTTTAAATCTAAATTGTGAACTAATGATTAAGGCAAATCATATCAAGCAAAATCAAGGCTTAATAGGATGAATCTCCTATTCTTAATCTAAAATTAAAAGATAAAATATCATAATTAAAGTATAAAAATCTAGAAATTAATAAAACTAAGGTTCCATTCATTGAATAACCCACTTTATTCAATGAATGAAATCTAATCTAATATCTATTCCTAATCTTAAGGAAAGGATCCTAAAGTGAAGTGTAGATCCTAAGAAGCTCCTAGTACACAACTTAGGGAATTTTAGGAGTTGTTGATAGTCTTCCTTAATTGCTGGACTGATTTTCTTAAGGAAGTTACTAAGTTAGAAGTTCATAGATTTTACATAAGAAATTCTCAAGTTTTTAATGAGAATTTTACCAAATTGCTTAGTTATGGGGTTAAGGGTTCTAATTTGATTCCAAATCAGTTTTATTACTGATTTTAATAATTTAAAAGATATTTCGGAGGTTAATGGCACTTAACCTAAATTTTGGGCAAAATGACTGTTTTGCCCCTGCTTAAGGGTCTAAAATGCTACTTTTTGATTTAGGGCTCCAAATTAAATTTTCTTACTACAAATAGCTTTGAAACGATTCAAGTAATAAGTGACCGGTGAAAAGAAAGATAATGATTCCTTATTGTCTAAAATGAGGATAGATAGTAAGTACACTAAATTTAGACAAGAAATGGGTCATATAGGTCTAAACTAAAAAATTTGACTCAAGGGGCGATTTAGTGATTTTCTCCTAATGGAATCTAAAATTTTATGCAGTTTATTATTACTTGCTATTCAAGGATTCTATAGAGTCCAAGAATACTAATTATGAGGTCTATTGGATTAGTTTGAGTGTTCTAAGTTTAAGGGTAAATGTATTATTTCTAGGGTTAAGAGGGGGTCAAAAACCTAACATTTTCATTTGAGATCTAAATTCAGAAAACTTAGTGATTATAGTTTCTCTATATCACACTAAGTACTTAGATTGGGAGTAGACCTAAATTAGACCTCATTTGGCCAAGTTATAGCCTAATTAGAGTTAGGGGTATTTTGATCAACCTTAGATTTTAGTGGTCAAAACCTAAATTTTATTTTGGTTTATTATTGGCACTAAATTTCTAACCTAGTTAGCGCCTTGAATTTTTTAATTTGGAGTCCAAATGATTAATTTATGATTATTTCAATATTAGGGTTCTATTTTTATGAAAGGAGTCAAAACCCAATCCTTTCCATATTTAAAATTCACATACAATTTTATACAATGCTTAATTTTACTAAAATTAGGTTCAAATTTGATATATTTCAGCTCCATTAGGGTCCTAGGGTCATTAAAATGCAAAAAATATAAAGTTTCGGCCATTCGTGACAGTTTTGGGCCGTTCTGGACAGTTCTGGGCGCTACGGTGCGCTGGATTTTGGCACTGTGGCGTGCCGCAATGAGTTTCAGCTTGTGGCATGCTACAGTGGATTATGGCAGATTCAACTCGAAGCTTGGGTGTTGCGGCACACTGTAGCGCGCTATGGAGGGCTACGGCGAATTCAATTTTGAAACTCGGGAGCTGTGCAGCGCCCGACGATGATTTTGCCTGTGCGAAAATTGCAACGAGTCATCTTTCTGGCTCAAATACTCTCAACCTAAAGCACTTCACATACGGTTCTATATAATGATGGAAAGGCATTTCTGAGACTTTTCCATCGATACCAAAATCAGCACAAAGTGATTATTCTAACTATGCAAACAATGGAGTTAAGGGTTCAGGTATGCAGAAAGGATAAAAAGCAGAGCAGCTTCATCTTATAAAGTCACCAACCTAATGAGCTCTAATGAACTCTATATCCTAATTACATATTTCAAAGGATGCAAACTAAGTATAAGAGTAAAATGAAGTAGCCATTGAATCCATACAATGGGTGAAAGGGAGGTACCTTGGCTTTCAAATGGAAGTAGATGGAGGAAGAGAGCTCTATTTTCTACAGGAACTTGAGAGCTTTCCTTTCAGCAACATAGTAATGGAGGAAGGAGGAGAAGCTTGGGAGAAGGAGAAGAGACTTCATTTTGAGAGCAAATGGAGGAAGGAGTGGATGAGCTTCCATCTTATAGGAGAAGAAGAGGATGGCTTTAGATGGGATGGGAAGCAGTTATCCCATCCAAAGCATGGAGGAGAACATGGGCAAGAAGAAAGAAGAGGGGCTCTGCCCCTTTTGCGTGCATAGGGGAGAGCGAGGCGCTGAATGGGAAAAAAGGATGCGAGCCATGAGGGAGAAAAAGGAAAAATGAGAGAATAAAAATGGATTTTAAATTAATTAATTAATCTCAAAAATTCAATTTTGAAAATAAGCTCCGAAAAATCTCAAAAATTCACCACTAGCTAATTTTGGGGTGAGGATATCAATGGCAAAGTCGAATTTTGATTCCAATGATTATTTAATTTTTCTATTTTTTGGGGATATTTAATTACATTAAAATATTCGATAAAATCCGACGACTTCCAAATGCGCCCAAAACATCACCTTAAACCAATTTGGGGGTGATGATCGTAATGGTGAAGTCGAATTTTGATTTCGATGTCAAATTAAATATATCAAGTTTCCATTAATTAAATAATATTAAAATATTCAACAAAATTTTGATGACTTCGGATTGCCACCAAAATATCACTCCTAGCTAATTTGGGGGCAATTAGTGCAATGACGAAATCCAATTTTTGATCTGAGATTAAAATAATTAGGTCAATTTCCAGGGTTACTAAAATTCCCAAAAAATAAGATTCGATCCATTTGCCTCCTCATTTGGACTTAATCTTGGTGGTGAACTTCTAATGAATTAGTTACTACACTATGATCAGAATCAGGACTTGAATTAGTTCTAATTGGCTAGGGTAACAACTTGGGTTGTTACAGAAGATTTCACCAAAATTTATTCTTCATGCCGAGATGCTTTCTCTTTTTTTTTTCTACTTTCCCAACCTCGCTCTAATACCAAAATGTAATGCTAGTGGGCTGCCTTTTTTTGGTAAATTAGATATTTATATATTGAATGGGTTGGAAGAATAATGTCTAAGGATGCTTTTTGGAGTTTGTGGAGGGTTGATTATGAGTTTATAGTGGTTATCTAAAGGAAAACCAAGACTAGTCCAGATCTAGCCTAGTTTGGGCTGATTCAAAATATCCCATTTTGTAGGTGGGATTTTAGTAGGTTAAAGGGCAGAAAATAAATTAATATAGGTAGCCTAAGATGTGCAGTTTGGATCTGAAGTAGATGACTATGTTTGATGGTGTTTAGATGGGTGTCGAGGGGTAGGGAAGAATACTAAGTCGAGCTATTTTTAGATTTGGCTGTGGAGGTTGTGGTGGAATTTGGAGTGTTTGAGAGATTAGATAATAATTTAATATTTTTAAATGATACTTAAGATGCTAGAGAAGATGTGTGGATAGTTTGAAGTTATGAGAATAAGAGTATAATTAGAAAATAAAATACAAATAAGATAGCAACCAAATTCACCAAAGATAGGCAATAAACTTGGCACCACCAAGCACCAAGCAATATGAGAGCTATTCACTACAAAATTTTTTCATTTAAAATACTTTATTACATTACATTTCAGCTTATATTTATAGGCACTACATGTCTCTTGCTCTATGAGCTTTATAGGAAAAATATGGAGAGAAATTTTGAACGGAAAGATGGGTGGTTAGTAATTAGTGAGAAAATAACTCCAACTAATTACAATAAACATTTTCTTCATGAAATGAATGGCTAAATATGTGGCTTAATAAATAAAAAAAGTACAATATTAATAAAAATAAAATATAAATGGTAAGCCCAATATTTGAGCTCTTTATTGAGCTTTTGATTGGGCTATTGTAATTGAGCTCACCTTCAAGTTCCTCCCTTGAACTTTAGCCATGACTTTGTTATTGGGCCTTTGATAATATTCTTAGTATATGCTACATCATTAATTGTCGCCAAACGAGCTACATAGTAAACATTATGAAGGCTTACATTCCTGTAAACTCATTCATATCTTTCCAGGTATTCTTTCAGCAACATTAAGTTCTACCAACCCTTGATGCTGGTAGGTTCCTTAAGATTGTTGTGTTTTTATCCAACTAAAATAGTTTTTCCACTTCATTTGCAATCGAGAAAACAGACTTGTGATTAATGTAAAAGGAGTTTAGGCCCCGAAAAAATAATCATAATCGATGCCACTGGCACAGCTTGCATGATATCAATGTTAGGAGCCCATTTACAAAACCATATGGCGTGTCCGTCTAAGTCACTTTAGAAAAAAATCATGCGTAGTCCCAATTCAAAGCAAATTGAAAAAAGTTATATAAGAATCAAAATGCCTTATTGAGATAACATTTTCAATCATTCTCCTTGTGAAACTAGCAATCTAAGCAATGCTAGTTCTCGCGAACTTGCCAACAAGAGTTATTTCAAAAGGTTTGGCCAACACGGATTTCTCAGATTTTGAAAAGAAAATCTCATGACAACCACCATGCTCCTAAAATGATCATTCCTCCGCGGGATCGACCATAGAACCAGTAGGACAGCAAATATAGAGTTCAAAAATAAAATCAAAGCTTGCAACAATAACCCAAAAATTAAAAAGAAATAAGAAGACAAAAAAACCAATCCTCACGACAAATCATTCTCAAATCTAACACCTACAGGCTCAAACAAAACCAATAGCACTACCCTAGATTTGATCGCAAAAAATCAAGAACAAGCAGTACAAATTTTAAGTTAAAAAGCAACTAAAAAAAAAGCACAGACAATGAGGACACCACTTTAAATATTAATAAATCTTTCTCTTTATGTCTTTTAAAACATTATATATATTAGCTTATAATTCATTGAATTTAAAAATAAGAATTTAGTAAGTTAACAAATATCCGTTGTAGTCTAGTTGGTTAGGATACTCGGCTCTCACCCGAGAGACCCGGGTTCGAGTCCCGGCAACGGAACCTTTTGGGATTTCATTTTATTTCCTATTTCTGCTAATACTTCTAAATTCATTTTAGATTTAATTACTCTTAATTAATACCGATTGTTATACATTAAAAAACAAAATTAAACAAAATATTAAAATAATTAAATTTCTTTTTTTTATACAAATATTGAATATTTTGTATTTTTGTAAACCATTTTAAATATATAAATGTTTTTTTAATAATTTTGTTCTCATTTAACAATATGCTTCTTCGTTATAATTTTAGCCTGAATCTCTCTTACTAATGCCGGTTGTGACTCATGAAAAATAATTTCTTATAAGAAATTTAAGACAAATATTAAAATAGTTAAAAATTATAATTTTTTTGTACAAAATATTGCATATTTTCTATATTTACAAAAGTAATTTAAGAATATAATCAAGTAATAAAAATCTTATCTTAATTATTTGTTGATGTTTAAAATGAATAAATACTATAAAAAACTATTACATCCTTGTTTGATCCTATTTTAGCTCCATAGCTTCTAGACCTCTAAATTTGTTATTAGACTTAGTTGTCATGAATACGACAATGGTGGATTTGTAATTATGGGTTGATCATCCCATATGATCATTTCTAAGATCATTTTAGATGGATTTACTCCATGAGCAACAATAAAACAGCTCTATATCTGCCATGTAGCAGGGCCCAACTAAGAAAATAAAAAGAAATTGTATTAAACAATTATCTAAGTACGTTTTAAGTTAAATAATTTATTACTGAAATTTAAGATATCATAAATTTACCTAAGTATTTTAGGTGCAACAAGCAACAATAAATATGAAAGCTATAAATAAAATATTTATAATTTAATCAAAATGAGGTAAGAAAGATAATGTACCTTAAATACAAATACTGCAAAGAAGATTAAGCATTTATAATATATATGCTAATACAAGTACAAGAAAAGTTCCTAAGCAAATATGATCAAAACTGAGCATGCTGAACGTACTAATAAGATGTTGTAATATATGAAAGAAGAGAATTTTTTTGGAACATAACATGCATATATATAAAGTGCTAGACAGTCTATTGGAACAGAAAAATACTAAAAGTAATTGAAAGGTACAAAAATAAAAACTGAATTGTATGCATATGAATTGAAAAATATCATTTTATTGGACTTATGCTTAGACTAGTCTGTCATAAT
Organism: Gastrodia elata; assembly: GCA_016760335.1. Classification (NCBI taxonomy): domain Eukaryota; kingdom Viridiplantae; phylum Streptophyta; class Magnoliopsida; order Asparagales; family Orchidaceae; genus Gastrodia; species Gastrodia elata. Next base: position 32,003,854 of record CM028681.1, read on the forward strand.
AGTAATTGGCCAAACCTAGCTATTGAACAAAAATTCACATGTATGATCTAGTCACTCACAGGGCTAGATCTAAGTTGGACTATAGAATTGTACATGTATCATCGAGTAAGACTCGTGGCTGGATTCGAGCTGATTCTTTATAACAAGAACTGAGGAGGCAGATTAACTAGGACATACTCCACTGAATTGTTATCTAATTTATTGAAGTTAATTTATTGATGCAAAATGACGACTTACAAGGTAAATATTGAGTATTCATGAGATACCCAATATAACTCTAATTATGTACAAGGCTATAAAGCTCAAACCAAGGCAAAGTAGAGCATAAAATTAAATATTTAGTAACATTCTAAACAAGATCTATGATATCTTTTATTTTCTAATTAATTCATTCTAACTATTATGAGAATATACAAGCTCAGGATCTCCAATATCTTATTATCAGTATAATCTCAGTCACAGTCCTATAAGGTTAACATTAGAACTAATCAAGTTTGATAAATTTTTTTATCCCAACCAATCTTGATCAACTTAATCAACATTCAGAGATTAAGAGCTAAAACTCCATAATATGAAGTTTAAGCCTCTTAATTCAAGGTTCCAATCTTCTAAGATCAAGACTATCTCAAGCTAGACTCTCCAAAGATATAAGCTTAAGAAAATCTTATTAAGTATAATCAAACTCAAACAAGACTATAATTACTATTGCCACTAACTAGTAAAAACCAAAAATCATCAAACCTTAAGTCTATAAAGTAAGGATTTGGTCTAAGCTGAGTTCTTCTAAAATATTAATTAAGATACATTTTATTGAGTAAAATCATTTCTCCATAGAAACTATACTTACTTGAAATACTAAATCTTAGACTTAAGAGAGAAATGTGGATTCTTAAATTACACTTCAAGCTTATATTAAATTGCTAAGTTCTAGGCCAAAATTAAGGTTTAGCATAAAAAAAGGATTTAAATATTTAAATAAATCTAACTAATTATGAATATTTTAAAATATTAAACTAAGGGTTTATGGAGACAATGTGAATTCTAAATCCACATTTTCTCACTTCAGGAGTTACCAATACTTAATTAGGGAAAATCCAAGGTTTAAGATGATAAAGCTACAAATGATTCAAATTGAACTCAACCATAGTTCTAAACACTTTGCTTATTGATATTAAGAGAATGGGTTAGATTTGGAGGTCCTCATTGCACCTTAATCATGTTTGACTCATAATCATTAAAATGTCATTCATTAAGGGTCCAAAAGTTAACTTTAAGATTTTGGGTTATAAACTGAATTTTCTTAATACAAAATGATACCTACTATTACAAAAAAAAAATTAATACCTTAAACACTAAATTTGGTTAAGAGATGAGCTTAATATACACTAATTAAGGTTTAAACTCATTAGAAAGTGATTAGCAAATTAATCTTAGAAAATGGAAAGTTTTAATTATAGATAGATTCTACATTATCTGTGGTGGCCCGCCCCACCACTTGTGCGAACAAAGTATAACTTAGTGACGGGACATGTCATCACTCAAGGATAACCCCTAGGTTAGTGCTGGCAAGGTAAGTGCCTACTAAGAGACCCCTTACTTTGCCCACATTAGCCCTACTAAAATATCTAAGTAATTAAATAGTTAGACATATAATTGAGTTCCAAATTATCATGAAATAGTGCAATATTTAATACAGAGTCTAGAAGCCATAAGAAATATTATACATTCATTCATCACATTCAAGTATTGTAAAAAAGGAACAATAATAAGCATTCACCTCAGATAGTACAGTACTGAAATAAGAAACATAAAGTGCGAAATTTAATTATTACAGACCAAAGTTTAAAGATAATTAAGAGAACGAAAAGCTAAAAATTACTCTCTTCTAATTAAAATGAAAACTACGACTAAGTCATTACAGTAGGATCATCCTCATGCTTCTACTCGTCACCTAATGTAGAATCCTCGAACAACTAAGATTTGACTTGTTGGTTTTACATACCAGGGCCCCATCCAAGAAAAAAAAATCTTAGGTTATGTAATTTGTCTAAGTATATTTTAGACTAATAAATTGTTACAGAATTTTAATATATACAAATTTAATTTAAGTGATAAAGGAGCAGCAATGCAATCAACTGAACAGAAAGGCTATAAATAATACATTTATGTGATGTCCAAAATCCTAGTTCCCAGCGAGGGCACGGGGATTATGGCGACGCCATCTGAAATTTTGCTGAGGAATATAGTCGGGATTTAGAATAATAATATAAATATCACAAGTCATTGCTCAAATAATTTGAAATATAAGCAAAATATTTTTTATTCAAATGGAGTAGCAATTACAAGAATATACTTTTCTTCTTTATTTAAAATACATGAAGAAAATAAGAAAAGTAAGAGTGCAGCGGTTGATTATTTAGTGCTATTCTAGTTCATTAGCATCAAAACTTGACATTTACAATAAAATTTTTCTGGGTTGAACACATATTAGAGAAAACATTAAGTACGACATCATTAATTACATTATATATATAAGCGGTAAGCATGAAATAAAATTTTAAAATTACAAGGAATAAGTAATAGACATTGAAAAGATAATTATTGTAGCTTTCTCTATAAATCAACATTGAATAATAGTTTAAGCAATCATAAAAGCAATCTATCACTAGCAAGTAATATTAAATCAAAAATTGAATATTTCTATCTTGAATTAAATAAACAATAATAATAACATTGTTCGAGTAAGCAATTCTCAAACCTTGAGGAATCCAGCATGTCTGTTTGATTATCATAAGTTGGGTTCTAACGTATAATATATATATTCACCTATGCTAGCCTCTTGTAGGCATAAAGATAGCATTCTTATATCTTCCAAAGTAGGATGATATCGAACTAGCTCCATTATAAATATAAAATTATATTATGTGTAAATTGTAAATATCTCCAGCGAAACCCCATTTTTATTCTTTCAAGCGTGTTACCTATTTTTGATAGTATCATAAATAGTGACAATATATTTATATCGAAGAATTTGCAAGGCTAATAAGTATGTAATTGAATCAATGAAATTTGCAAATTTCAAAGCGGAACAAGTACCTATTTTTGTGCTAAGTTGATCGCTTATAAATCAGTGTGAAAAATCTATTGATTAGTGAAGATATGATAAATACAAACTTTTATTATTTTTTCTTGCTCTCAGTGTGTTTCAATGTTAGTAAAATAACAATAGGAAGAGAAGATAATGATTGATGTGGCATAGATAATAGTAATAGTGATGTTGATAGAAAATCATGGTAATAATGATAATAATAATAATAATAGTAATATTAATTTTATTATTATTATTAATTGTATTTATAAAATAAGAATAATAAATAAGAATGTTGAAATGAGAATAATATATATATATATATATATATATATATATATAAAGCAGGGATAATAATGATAAAAATAATATTATATTATTATTATCATCATCATAATTTATATGATAATTTACACATAAAGTGTATTATTATTATTATTTATAGTGAGAAAATTTGATAATAAGAAAAAAAATAAAGGTGTTAATTTTTATAAATATTTTATGTGCATGAGCTTATTTTAGAGAGAGAATAATAAAATAATAATAAGATGATAATAATCGTTATTATCATTTTTACTATTTTTACTATTATTTTATGCAATGATAATAATAATAAGTATAATAATATACTTATTATTATTATTAGTATTATAGATCTAAATGGAGAGAGAAAATATTTTAATATTATAATAATATTATTAGTATTATTTTAAATAAATGATGATAAAAATAATAATAACAAGTAAGGTTATATACTTATTATTATTACTATTATTATTAAGAGATGATAATAAAGAGAGAATAATATGATAATAAGAGAGATATTATAATATTAATATTATTGATATTATTATTTATATATATACTAATAAGTATAATAATATATTTACTTATTATTATTAGGATTTATCACCATCATTTTAGTGATTATGATAAATATTATATAATAATTATTATTTTCTAATGATAATAATAATAATACTTTAAACTATGAAAATAATAATAATAATTTATTAATGATATTATTATTATTATGATAATGTAATAAGATAGTATAACTTTAATAATTATATTCTAGTACACACACACAGACACACACACACACAGATATATATATATATATATATATATATATATATGATAATAATAAATAAATAAAAATAAAAATAAAAAATAAAAATTGCATAAATAAAATGTCAAAAAAAATAATAATAATAATAAAAAAATCAAAAGTTTAGGAGTAGAAATATAAGAGTCAAAAACAAAAATAAATATTAGGGGAAAAAATAAAAATTAGTGGTTAGTTAGTTAGTAATGTTAGGAGTTAAATTAATTTTTAATTATTTTTAACATCTCATTTAATTTTTGTACGTTTCAGTTAGCCCAGTTAATTATTTTGACTCGTATTTTTTGTGTGTTTTTGCGGTCATTCTCCCCGTTTAAAGGGGGCTTGCTGATGGTAGTGGCAGCTTGCCGAAGAGGTGTGGAATGACTTGTGGGGATTTTAACAGAGAGTCGGTGTGGCGTCGGTACGATGAGGTGGTGGGGCATTTGCCAGGGAGGAAGAAAGAGATGGGGAGAGGTAGGGGGGACTTTGGGGTTGTCAAGGGGGGAGCGAGAGGGAGGATAGGGATTATTTGAGAGGTAGAGAAGTGGAGGAGGGAGGCCGGTGGCCAGTCAGAGATGGAGGAGGAGGAGGAGGCTTGAGGTTTGAGGGAGAAGAAGGAGATGTGTGATTTCCAAATTTGACGAAACTTAGCCCGAAGATCTGTCTTGAGAAGATGAATGCCCTCGAACAAAAATTTATTGATTAAGAGCTATATTTTATTTTTAAATAATTTTTAAGGTAAAAACTTCAAAAATTAAATATGGATAATTCGACGCTCAAAATTCGACAGAATGGGGGAGTCAGCCCCTGTCTGTCGCGTGCCCTTAGCAAGCGAAGTGAAGGGGGGGATAAAATTTAAATATGAAAAATTTAAATAAAATTTAAATAAGAAAAATTTAAATAAAATTTAATTTAAATTAATCACATTCTTTAATCGTGTGATTTCCAAATTTGACAAAACTTGGCCCGAAGATCCGTCTTGAGGAGACGAATGCCCTCGAACAAAAATTTCTTGCTTAAGAGCTATATTTCATTTTTAAATAATTTTTAAGGTAAAAACTTCAAAAATTAAGTATGGATAATTCGACTGCTCAAAATTCGACGGAATGGGGGAGTTAGCCCCAATCTGTCGCGTGCCCTTAGCACGCGAAGTGAAGCGGAGGGATAAAATTTAAATATGAAAAATTTAAATAAAATGTAAATATGAAAAATTTAAATAAAATTTAATTTAAATTAATCACATTCTTTTATCGTGTGATTTCTAAATTTGACAAAACTTGGCCCGAAGATCCATCTTGAGGAGACGAATGCCCTTGTACAAAAATTTCTTGATTCAGAGCTATATTTTATTTCTAAATAAATTTTTAAGGTAAAAATTTCAAAAATTAATTATGGATAATTCGACGCGACACTCAAAATTCGATGGAAAATTTTGTGTAGCCATAGTTTATTATTACAAATTTTTGAATTTGGACTTAATTTATTTTTTTAATTTTCGATGTTTAAAAATTTCAAAAATTAATATAAAAATATTCGTTAGTTAGATTGCCTCCAAACTTGTGCATTATGATTACAAAAATATACTATTTCCAACAGTATATTTTGTTTGATCTAATTTGAAAGTTGCACATGATCCTAATTTTGTCCTAATTGGGTTGACAATTTGGCCCTTTAAGATTTGGATTGTTACAATTTACAACTTAAATAAAGCGAGGTAAGTAGAATAACGTACCTCCAAATTTAATAGCTGTGAAAAGTTAAGCATTTTTATATAAAACTAATATAATATAAAAAAAATCCTTAAATATATATTATCAATTTATACATGTTGATTTTAATGATAAATGCTAAAATATGTATGATAGAACTAAATCTAGCATCATAACATTCTTATATATATGTGTAAAGTTGGAAAATTGCTAAAAACAATGCAACACAGAAAATAATAAAAATTGAAATTGAGTTAAACTGAAAGTAAATTGAGCAGAAATTATTATTTAATTGGATGTATGCTTAAATTAGCTTGCCATAATAGTAACTAGCTAAATATAGCCACTGAACATAAAGTTCCACATGTATCATCTAAACTACTCATGGCTAGATCTAAACTGAACTATAAAAATGTGCATATATCATTCATGCCACTCATGGCTGGATTCGAGCCAATTCTATCACAATAAGAATTGAGGAGGCAGATTAACTAGAACACACTCTACCGTACTATTATATAATTCACTAAATTTTACTTTAATTATTACAATAATAATATATTTAACAAAAGTAATATAAAATATCCATCAAATATTTTATATCTCATATAGCTATGCATAAGGCAACAAGCTCAAAACCAAGATAAAGGAGAGCTTACAAATCAAGGATTTAAGCAGTAACTAAGCAAACATTTGTGATATCTCTCATTTTCTAATTTTATTTATTCTAACTATTCTAAGATTATATAAGCTTAGGATCTCCAATATCCTACTATCAAGTATAAACTCAGAGTCACGATTCTATAAAATTAAACAATATAACTAATCAAGTTCTAATTCAAAATCAAATAATATCACCTACAATAGTTAAATAAATAAATAAATCATTTTAATTACTATATTTATTATCCCAAAACCAATCTTGATTAAATAAATCAAGACTTAGAGGTTAAGTGCTAAACTCCAAAATATAGGGCTTAGACCTTTTAATCCATGTACAATTCTAAGTTTTCTCAATTCTATTCTCAAGTGCTATGAGTTAAGGAGATATCATTGAGTGTAATTAAACTCGATAAGATGGAACTTTCTAATATTATAAGATAAGCTAAAAAACTAAAGTCAAAATACAATATAAATAGAATTAAAATTATAGGGTCTAACCCTTAACTATAAGCTTTATTTTAATCAAAGTTTAATCTATTGTGTAATTTCATTACTAAATAGACTTGAACTAAAGAAGTAAGAAATATAGATCTAAAGTTGAGAATTTAAAGGGTTTGATCCTTATGAAATCCTTAAGAATTTAATTATGGGCTTACTTAAGATATTTTTTAAGTCTAAGATTAAGTCGAATTTGATTATAATTGATTTAATAAGTTCCATTAAATCTTTAAAGAAAAAAATGTGGGTTTTCTACATCTATAATATAATATTCTAAGCTAAGCTAATTTAACTTAAGGCAAACCTAGGGTTAGTCCCCCCCAAGGCTAATTTATAAGTCCGATTGACCTTAAAATAATTTCAAACACTTACTTTTTTGATCTTAAAGATAAGGGGCATATTAAGAAGTTTTAATTGCACTTTAAATAATATTTAGCCAAAATTATCAAAATGCCCCTTATTAAGGCTCTAAATTGAGACTTTGGATTCTAGGGTTCTAAATTGAGTTTACTCAATATTAAATAATTTCTTACTATTTAAGAAAAGGATTGACACTTTGATTACTTAGTTTGGTTAAGGATTATGGTTAATCAATTATAATTAGGATTTGAGCTCAAAAAGAGATGACCAGCAAAATAACTTTTAGAAATTAAGATTTTAGGTTATAAATAGATTATAGGATGAGTAAGAAATTAATATGCACTAAAATTTCTAAAATCAAAGCTCAAATAGCTTAATTACTTGCTAATTAAGATTTAAAGTAATTAGTGAGTGATTAACAAAATTAAACATAGAAAAATACTTTTATCTTTTCAAATATGTTCTATGTGGTTGAATGAAGAATTAGAGACCTTATATTATTATAATTATGATAATATAATAAGATATTATAACTATAATAATTATATTCTAGTACACACATGGATATATATATATATATATATATATATATATATAATTGAATGGTGTTGTAGCCCAGTGATTGAGGCTCAGGATTTGTTATCCTAGGTCATAGGTTCAAATCCCATTGGCCACACATAAACAAAAAAAATGATAATAATAAATAAACAAAGATGAGAATAAAAAATAAAAATTGCATAAATAAAATGTTAAGAAAAAAAAAGTAATAACAAAAAATAAAAAGTTTAAAAGTTGAAATATAAGAGTCAATAACAAAAATAAATATTAGGGGAAAAAATAAAAATTAGTGGTTAGTTAGTTAGTGATGTTAGGAGTTAAACTAATTTTTAATTATTTTTAACATCTCATTTAAATTTTTTACATTTCAATTAGCTCATTTAATTATTTTGACTCATATTTTTTTGTGTGTTTTTGCGGTCAGTCTCCCAATTTAAAGGGGGCTTGCTGATGGTAGTGGTGGCTTGCAGAAGAGGTGGGGTATAAAATACCAAAATTTTATTCCCAATTATTTATTAATTTTTAAATAAATTTGACTTCAGATTGAAAATCTGACTCTGCCATTGCGTTCACCACCCCCAAATTAGCTAGGGGTAAAGTTTTGAACGCATTTGAAAGTTATTGATTTTTAGACAAATATTTTAATATTTTTTTAAATACCCGAAAATTCGAGTAATTAAATACTCGTCGGATCAAAAATCTGAGTACGCCATTGTGTTCAGAAGCCCTCAATTAGCTAGACATGATATTTTTAAAATTTTTTGGAAAATATTTATAAAAAATTAAGTTTAAAATTAATTAAATTGATTAAAATAAATTAAATATTTTTTTTATTTATTATTCGAAACGGCGCCGTCGCACAAACTGTAACGCCGTCATTTTTTTTTATTAATTAACCGTTCGAATGGACGGGGATTTTGATCCGTTCGATCGAGCGATCGAACGGATCTGAGCTCGTCTCCTCTCGGCTCATCACAGACTCACGACGCGTGTCGCCCTAATCCCCACGTGGCGCATCGAGTCGCATCCACACGTCCACCCGCTGCTTTAGGAGCAGGTTAAGACTACGGATCAACATTCCACTGCTAACCTCTGCTCCGATCGATCATCTGCATAGAAGAGAAACCTTCCGTTCGACTTAACACTATCAGCCGTCGAAAAACTAGGGTACCAGTTTCTCTCAATCCTTCCATTAGATTGCTGATTTTCAATTTTTGCTAGCTATTCCATCTATTAGATTAAACTTTGATCGGGTTTGATCGAGTCCAATCGAACCCGATCGTATCAATTTAATTATAACTCCACAGTAGATACCGTTAAAAGCAGATGAGTCGCGATAGGGTCTCCTAGGGTTGATATCTGCGTCTGATTCAGGCCACCTCCGGGGATGTTTTTGGTGTCAATCGAAAGGTCTCTCCGAGACCTTTCGATCGGTATGTGGATCGATCTCCGGCGTCGTCATTTGGATCGCCGAATCTGATGCCCTAGACATCGTGCGCGGCGAAGTCTCGGGAAGAAGGAGAAATTTTGGGTCGGGCCGGGTCGACCCGGGCCCGACCCGTCTCCACGGACTTTTGTCCGTTTCTTCATATTTGAGTATGCGGGCCCCGCGTACAGTGGTCCAGCCAATAGGATGCGCCACGTGGACATGTGGGGACCACCGCGCGTCTAATCCTGCAGAAATAATAATAATTTTAATAAAAAAATATATATATATATATATATATTTATAATATATAATTCTGTTATATATATAAATATACGTAAATAATAAAATAAAATATTAGATAAAATAAAAATCAAATAATATAATTAAATAAACAGAATAATAATAAATAATAAATAAATAAATAATAATAATCATAACAGAAAAGTTAAATAAATATAATATTATTTTAATTAATAATATCTAAATAATAAAAAAAATATATACGTATATATATATATATTACAAATAAAATAAATTAAATAAAATAGATTAAATAAATAATATATTAATTTAAATATAATATAAACAGACATTAATAAAGGTCAAATCAGATAATATAAAATAATTTATAAACAAAAAAATAATTAAAAATATAAATAAAATCAAATAATTATAAACAAATGTAATAAAATAATAATAAAAATGTTTAAACAAAAAATAAAAATATTTAATAATAAAAGTAAAATAATAATCAAAATAATAGTAAATAATATATAAACAGAAAACATAAATTTAAAATATAGAAATATTCATATATATAATGTATCTTAATAATATAAAATACATATATATGACAAATTAAATAATAAAAATAAAATATACTTTAAAACAGAAAATAAATACTTCTTAAAATAATTAAAGCAGAATTAACTAAATATTAAATAATATGTTTAATTAATTAAATCATAAAATTTTAAAAATTCATAACTCCTAAAATACTTAAACAAATTTAACAAATAAATATATCAAATTCATCAGAAAAATATAAGGAATTTATTAGAGGAATTAAATTCCCATTTGGACTAATATTTAATATAGTGATATTTAGGACCTCTAAATCGAATTCTAAAAATCATAAAATTTAATTTTGTCATAACTTATAAACTACTAATCCAAATATACTAAATATAGGTCTTAAAATACTCAAAAAAATCTAAGGAATATTTTAGAAGTATTAATTTTTCTGTTTGGATTAAAATTTGACTAATCACAATTAGGACCAAATCCTAATTAAACTCTTAACCCTAAATATTAACCTAGAAATTAGATTAGCTATAACTTAACCAATTCATATCAGAATTTGATAAATCTGGACTCTATAGAAACCTTAGAACATAATCTTCAATAAACTAACATAAAATTTGTATTATATTAAGGGTAAAATTACTAAAATGCCCTTATAAGGTCAAATTCCCAATTTGACTTTATAAGGCATAAATAATTATATAATTTAATAATTCTAATAAAACAAAATAATCATTTTATAATCATAAAACCACAAATCATAATGAAAATATTAAATTAATAAATTTCATTATTTTGGCAGATCAAAGAAATTAAAATTGGTTGATTTTGAATCAAAACAAGTCAGGTACGCAAATTTACTTATAAGTTTTATTTCAGTATTCTTATTTGAGCCATTTTCCATTTGAGTATTATTTTGCACTACTTACCGCATTTTAATCTGCAAAAGAATTATATCAAAAAGCATGTAACAAAAAAAAATTTATATTTATTTTGTGGTGTATGTCTTTGGAGGGTGGAACGCAACACTGAGAATCTGTACAGATTGGGCCAGCAAGCAGCCCCTAGGAGTTATATGGAGGGATTTAGCCTCTTGTAGGAAGTAGGCAAATCCAGAGGAAAGATACACCATCAGTTCTTAATATGAGTAAGCTACCGACGGGTGGCGAGATAAGTTTCCTACAAATTTATGCCATGGGTTTACCCATTTGGGCTCAGGGGTCTCTGAACTCGACTTATTGTTACATATGCTTTTGATAAAAATTTATTATTTCATACATGTTGATTTTCACAACTATTTTGCAAGGCAAAAATTGCATTTGAAAATTGCTTACTTTATTTGCAGTATTTCTATTATTTTCATATGTGATTCATACCTATTATAGGATGCTAGATTTATTCTTATAAGAACAATTTACGTACTCCTAACTGATTGGTAAATTTGAATTTTTCAGGTTTTGATAATTAAAAAGACTTAGAAGATCTGCCAAATTTAAAAGAAGAAGAAACAGAAGAATGTAGATATTTTATTTCTTATTTTAAAAAATTCAAACTATTGTAACTTTTCATATATGTTTTGGCTCTATGTATAATAGGACTGTGAATTTCAATAGTTTATTTTATTATGCCCTTTTGAATTATAAAAATGTATATATTTTCAATTGAGATTGAATTATTCTTTAAAGACTCTCGAACTTCGATCCCCGGTCGCCACAGAAATTGGTATCAGAGCGAAGTTTGAGACTATTTAAGGAATAATACAATTAAGAGCCAACTATATGAATTCAGTTACTACATTAATTAGAAGTTAGATTTTTAAGTTGGAGAGCCAACTAAGTATAGTTTATTATTTCCCAGATTAAGAATAGTCAAAATAACAACAACAACAACAATCAATCACAGGAGGAAAATATTCCTCAAAACACTCCTAGTCACAACGAGACTATTTCACCTAATGTTGAAACAGTCTATCCCTTTGATCATAGTGGAGCAAACCAGATGCTCCAGTTCATGAATATGATGAGTCAATTCATGAACAGTCAGCAAATCCAGAACCCTCATCCTATTCAGAGAAAAGCAGTAAATGAAGACATGCAAGTATTTCTTAAACTTCAGCCTCCCAGATTTAATGGCAAAGCAACTCCTTATCAAGCTGAGGAGTGGATTCAAAGAATAGAAAAGGAGTTTAAATGTGCAAAGAGCTCAGAAGACCAGAAGGTATCTCTAGCTACTTACCTTCTGACAGAAGCTGCTGAGAAGTGGTGGAAGACGATCATAAACACCACATTCCAGAATAGATCAGAAGAAGAGATACAATGGGAGGAATTCGTGAAAACATTTTTAGGCAAATATGTGCCTCAGTCTGCCAGGCAAACGATGAGAAAGGAACTTCTAAACCTAAAGCAAGGAAGTCATTCAGTGACTGAATATGAAGAAGAATTCACCCATTTAGCAAGCTTTGCTCCAGAAATGGTTACTACTGAAGAAGTCAAATGCCATTTATTCCTTAATGGATTAAGGAATAACTTTCAACATATTTTGACACCTCTTCAGATCTTAAACTTTGCTCAACTAGTAGAGAAAGCCAAGCTTATGGAAGCTCAAGAAGAGCAGTACTCTTCTAGAATGAAAAGGCCAGCTTTTACCCCTCATTTTCAATCCAAAAGGCAGCAATTCTCTAGACCTCAAGGAAAAGTGTATAATATTCAAGGCAATTCAAGTAGACCAGCTCCGAGAACACCAAATACTTGCAGATTTTGTGGAAGAATTCATACTACAGATAAATGCTTTACCGGTGAAGGTCAATGCCGCCGATGCGGAAGAACGAATCATTCTATAAAATTTTGTCGTGCCACCTATACAGTTAATGGGTATCAAATTCCAAATTAAGGAAAAGCAGTTATGAAGAATCTAGGAAGACCACCAGTAAACCAAGGAAATAATATAGCATCTTCCAGTAGTCCAAGAAATAATCAAGCCCAGGCCAGAATATTTAACCTATCTCAAGAAGAGGCCAAAGAGGAACCTGATGTGGTCACAGGTACCATTTTATTATTTCAATATTCATGTTCAGTTCTTTTTGATTCTGGAGCTACACATTCTTTTATTGCGTCAACAATAGTTCAACAATATTCATTACAAGTAGAACAACTTTCATCAGCTCTTAAAGTTAATCTACCATCAGGAGAGTTCTTAGAAACAAACATCTTCTGTAATTGCAAGTTAGATATAAATGGAAATTCTTGGGAAGCTAAACTCACTGTCATCCCTATAACTAGTTTTGATATTATCCTTGGGATAGATTGGATGAGTCAGAATAAGGCATTGGTTGATTGTGCAAAGAAGATGGTATATAATGATAATGAAGATAAGAGAGTAACCTTTATTGGTCAAAGAAGTGCAATTATTAGTCTTATCCCAGCAAACAAGATTGAGAAATTCATTAGGAAGAAGTATCCCATATTCCTAACTTTACCCTCAAGTTCTGAAGTTAAAACTACAACCTTAGAAGAGACTCCTGTAGTAAGAGAATATGCAGATGTATTTCTAGATGAACTTCCAGGTTTGCCACCTCAAAGAGAAGTGGAGTTTAGTATTGATTTAAGTCAAGGAACGAACCCTTTATCTAAGGCTCCATACAGAATGGCACCCAAAGAATTAGAAGAACTTAAGAATCAACTTCAAAAATTGACTGAAAAAGGATTTATAAGACCAAGTAATTCTCCTTGGGGAGCCCCATTTTTATTTGTTAAGAAGAAAGATAGAAGTATGCGATTATGTATCGATTACCAGGAATTGAATAAAGTTACTATTAAGAACAAATACCCATTACCAAGAATAGATGATTTATTTGACCAGTTAGTTGGTGCTTCCATATTTTCTAAGATTGATCTAAGATCTGGTTATCACCAACTTCGTATCAAAGACGAAGATATCCCTAAATCTACATTCAGAACAAGATATGGGCATTATGAATTCTTGGTAATGCCGTTTGGGTTAACAAATGCCCCATCTTATTTTATGGATTTGATGCAGCGAATAATGAAACCCTACTTGGATTCTTTTATCATCGTTTTTATTGATGATATATTGATCTATTCTAAGAATGCTAAGGAACATGAAGAGCATCTTAGAATCACCTTGAACCTGCTAAGGCAACATCAACTGTATGCCAAATTCTCAAAATGTGAATTTTGGCTTCACTCAGTCGCCTTCTTAGGCCATATAATTAGCAAGGAAGGAATATCAGTTGATCCCAACAAGATAAGTGCAATTCAAGATTGGCCCCAACCTACTTCAGTAACAGAGATAAGAGATTTCTTGGGTTTAGCTGGGTACTATCGCAAGTTTGTTAAGAACTTCTCTCAAATTGCAGTCCCTCTTACTCATCTCACTCAAAAAGATGTACCTTATGTTTGGGACTCATCTTGTGAATCAGCATTTAAGAAATTAAAAGAATGTTTAACCTCAGCTCCTATTCTAGTTCTACCAGTTGAAGGAAAAGAATATCAAATTTATTGTGATGCTTCTGGAATTGGATTAGGCTATGTTCTTATGCAGGAAGGAAACGTGATAGCTTTTGCATCTAGACAGCTTAAAGTCCATGAGAAGAATTATCCAGTTCATGACCTGGAGTTAGCGGCAATAGTCTTTGCATTAAAGATCAGGAGACATTATTTGTGTGGAGAAAAATGTGAAATCTTCACAGATCACCAAAGTCTGAAGTATATTTTTACTCAGAAAGAGATCAATTTAAGACAGCGAAGATGGTTAGAATTAATCAAAGACTATGATTTATCAATTCAATATCATCCTGGCAAGGCAAATGTAGTAGCAAATGCACTAAGTCGAAAGGCAGTTTCACATTTACATGTTTTGACTTCTAATCCTATATTATTCAAGGAAATAGAAGATATTCAGATAGAAGTCATATTGCCAGCAAATGCTAAGCTATTTCAGATGACTGTAGAATGTTCATTAATGGATGAGATTAAAGAAGCTCAACACCTTGATGAAGAATATAGCTCTTTATCTGCATCCATTCAATCAGGAAAACACTTAGAATTAAATTTAGATTCAAATAAGAATATTTGGTGTGGATCCAGAATATGGATACCAAATAAAGATGAGCTAAGAACTAAAGTATTGAAAGAAGCTCACCAATCAAGATATTCAATTGATCCTGGGAATAATAAGATGTATCAAGACTTGAAATCCCATTTTTGGTGTCCAGGAATGAAAAGAAGTATAGCTGAGTTCATATCAAATTGTGAAGCATGTAACTTGGTAAAAGCAGAACATCAGAAACCAGGTGGATTACTTCAACCTCTAGCTATACCTCAATGGAAATGGGAAGATATCTCCATGGATTTTATAACTGGATTTCCTCGTTCAAAATCCAATAATGATTCTATTTGGGTAATTGTGGATAGGCTTACCAAATTAGCGCACTTTTTACCCATTAAACAAACAGATTCAATAGACAAATTGGCAAAGATCTATCTAAAAAAGATAGTAAGGTTACATGGTATTCCAAAAACCATTGTTTCTGATAGAGATAGTAGATTCACTTTAAAGTTCTGGAAAGCAGTTCATCAAGATCTTAGTTCATAACTCTGTATGAGTACAGCTTTTCATCCACAGACTGATGGACAAACTGAAAGAATGAATCAAACTTTAGAAGATCTTCTTTGCCTTTGTGTCTTAGATTTTGGAGGAAGTTGGGGTGATCACCTTCCATTAATTGAATTCTCTTATAACAACAGTTTTCAAGCAAGTATTGGAATGGCTCCTTATGAAGCCCTTTATGGAAGAAAGTGTATGACTCCTTTATCCTGGAACAGTATTGGAGAAAACAGGATAATAAAATCAGATTTGATTCTTCAGACAACAGAAAAGATAAAAATAATTCAGCATCGAATGAAAGCAGCTCAAGACAGACAGAAGCAGTATTTTGATGCTCATCATTGTCATATTGAATTTTCTGTTGGAGATTTTGTATATTTGAAAGTGAACCCATTCAAAGGAGTTTCCAGATTTGGAGTTTCTGGAAAATTAAGTCCAAGATTTATTGGACCTTTTGAAATTTTGAAAAGAGTAGGTTAGGTGGCATATCAGATCAAGCTTCCAGCACATCAAAGTCTGATGCACGATGTGTTTCATATCTCTTCACTAAGAAAGTGCTTATCTGAACCTTCAATGAGAATAGAAGTAGAAGATATCAATTTGCAACCAAATCTAAGCTATGTTATCGAGCCAGACGAGATTCTAGATCGAGATGAAAGGAAGTTAAGAAGTAAATCTATTCCCATGATAAATATCAAATGGAAGAATTATCGCAAAGAAGAAGTTACATGGGAAGAAGAATCAAGTATGAGGAAAGCATATCTTCACTTATTTCACTAGTAAGTGACTCTAAATATCTTTAAATTTTAGATTGATGTTGGGACGACATCTCTTTTAAGTTGGAGAGATTGTAAAATACCAAAATTTCATTCCCAATTATTTATTAATATTTAAATAAATTTGACTTCAGATTGAAAATCTAACTCCGCCATTGCGTTCACCACCCCCAAATTAGCTAGGGGTAAAGTTTTGAACGCATTTGGAAGTTATTAATTTTTAGACAAATATTTTAAAATTTTTTTAAATACACGAAAATTCGAGTAATTAAATACTCATCGGATCAAAAATCTGAGTGTGCCATTGTGTTCAGAAGCCCTTAATTAGCTAGAAATGATATTTTAAAAAATTTTTGGAAAATATTTATAAAAAATTAAGTTTAAAATTAATTAAATTGATTAAAATAAATTAAATATTTTTTTTATTTATTATTCGAAACGGCGCCGTCGCACAAGCTGTAACGCCGTCATTTTTTTTTATTAATTAACCGTTCGAATGGACGGGGATTTTGATCCGTTCGATCGAGCGATCGAACGGATCTGAGCTCGTCTCCCTCGGCTCATCACAGACTCGCAACGCGTGTCGCCCTAATCCCCATGCGGCACATCGAGTCGCATCCACACGTCCACCCACCGCTTTAGGAGCAGGTTAAGACTACAGATCAACATTCCAATGCTAACCTCTGCTTCGATCGATCATATGCAAAGAAGAGAAACCTTCCGTTCGACTTAACACTATCAGCCGTCAAAAAACTAGGTACCAGTTTCTCTCAATCCTTCCATTAGATTGCCGATTTTCAATTTTTGCTAGCTATTCCATTTATTAGATTAAACTTTGATCTGGTTCGATCGAGTCCAATCAAACCCGATCGTATCAATTTAATTATAACTCCACAGTAGATACCGTTAAAAGCAGATGAGTTGCGATAGGGTCTCCTAGGGTTGATATCTGCGTCTGATTCAGGCCACCTCCGGGGATGTTTTTGGTGTCAATCGAAAGGTCTCTCCGAGACCTTTTGATCGGTATGTGGATCGATCTTCGGTGTCGTCGTTTGGATCGCCGAATCTGATGCACTAGACATCGTGCGCGGCGAAGTCTCGGGAAGAAGGAGAAATTTTGGGTCGGGCCGGGTCGACCCGGCCCGACCCGTCTCCACGGACTTTTGTCCGTTTCTTCATATTTGAGTACGCGGGCCCCGCGTACAGTGGTCCAGCCAATAGGATCGCGCCACGTGGGACATGTGGGGACCACCGCGCGTCTAATCCTGCAGAAATAATAATAATTATAATAAAATATATATATATATATATATATATATATATTTATAATATATAATTCTGTTATATATATAAATATACGTAAATAATAAAATAAAATATTAGATAAAATAAAAATCAAATAATATAATTAAATAAACAGAATAATAATAAATAAATAAATAAAAATAAATAATAATAATAATAATCATAACAAAAAAGTTAAATAAATATAATATTATTTTAATTAATAATATCCAGAATAATAAAAAAATATACGTATATATATATATATATATTACAAATAAAATAAATTAAATAAAAACAGATTAAATAAATAATATATTAATTTAAATATAATATAAATAGATATTAATAAAGGTCAAATCAGATAATATAAAATAATTTATAAACTGAAAAATAATTAAAAACATATATAAAATCAAATAATTATAAACAAATGTAATAAAATAATAATAAAAATGTTTAAATAGAAAATAAAAATATTTAATAATAAAAGTAAAATAGTAATCAAAATAACAGTAAATAATATATAAACAGAAAACATAAATTTAAAATATAGAAATATTCATATATATAATATATCTTAATAATATAAAATACATATACATGACAAATTAAATAATAAAAATAAAATATAATTTAAAACAGAAAATAAATACTTCTTAAAATAATTAAAGCAGAATTAACTAAATATTAAATAATATGTTTAATTAATTAAATCTTAAAACTTTAAAAATTCATAACTCCAAAAATACTTAAGCAAATTTAACAAATAAATATACCAAATTCATCAGAAAAATATAAGGAATTTATTAGAGAAATTAAATTCCTATTTAGACTAATATTTAACATAGTGACATTTAGGACCCCTAAATTGAATTCTAAAAATCATAAAAGTTAATTTAGTCATAACTTATAAACTACTAATCCAAATATACTAAATATAGGTCTTAAAATAGTCAAAAAAATCTAAAGAATATTTTAGAAGTATTAATTTTTCTATTTGGATTAAAATTTGACTAATCACAATTAGGACCAAACCCTAATTAAACTTTAACCCTAATTATTAACCTAGAAATTAGATTAGCTATAACTTAACCAATTTATATCAAAATTTGATAAATCTGGACTATAGAAATCTTAAAACATAATCTTCAATAAACTAACATAAAATTTGTATTATATTAAGGGTAAAATTACTAAAATGCCCTTATAAGGTCAATTTCCCAATTTGACCTTATAAGGCATAAATAATTATATAATTTAATAATTCTAATAAAACAAAATAATCATTTTATAATCATAAAACCACAAATCATAATGAAAATATTAAATTAATAAATTTCATTATTTTGGCAGATCAAAGAAATTAAAATTGGTTGATTTTGAATCAAAACAAGTCAGGTACACAAATTTACTTATAAGTTTTATTTTAGTATTCTTATTTGAGCCATTTTCCATTTGAGTATTATTTTGCACTGCTTACCATATTTTAATCTGCAAAAGAATTATATCAAAAAGTATGTAACAAAAAGAAATTATATATATTTTGTGGTGTATGTCTTTGGAGGGTGGAATGCAACGCTGAGAATCTGTACAGATTGGGCCAGCTAGCAGCCCCTGGGAGTTATATGGATGGATTTAGCCTCTTGTAGGAAGTAGGCAAATCCAGAGGAAAAACACACTATCAGTTCCTAATTTGAGTAAGCTACCAATGGGTGGCGAGATAAGCTTCCTACAAATTTATGCCTATGGGTTTACCCATTTGGGCTCAGGGGTCTCCGGACTCGACTTATTGTTACATATGCTTTTGATAAAAATTTATTATTTCATATATGTTGATTTTCACAGCTATTTTGTAGGGCAAAAATTGCATTTGGAAATTGCTTACTTTATTTGCAGTCTTTCTATTATTTTCATATGTGATTCATACATATTATAGGATGCTAGATTTATTCTTATAAGAACAATTTGTGTACTCCTACCTGATTGACAAATCTGAATTTTTCAGGTTTTGATAATTAAAAAGACTTAGAAGATTTGCCAAATTTAAAGAAGAAGAAACAAAAGAATGTAGATATTTTATTTCTTATTTTGAAAAATTCAAACTGTTGTAAATTTTCATATATGTTTTGGCTCTATGTGTAAAAGGACTGTGAATTTCATTAGTTTATTTTATTATGTCCTTTTTGAATTATAAAAATGTATATATTTCAATTGAGATTCAGTTATTCTTTAAAGACTCTCGAACTTTGATCCCCGGTCGCCACATGGGGAATGACTTGTGGGGATTTTAACAGAGTACTGGTGTGGCGTCGGTAGATGAGGTGGTGGAGCATTGGCCGGGGAGGAAGAAAGAGCTGGGGAGAGGTAAGGAGACTTTGGGGTTGTCGAGGCGGGAGCGAGATGCAGGCTAGGGATTATTGGAGAGGTAGAGAGGTGGAGGAGGGAGGTCGGTGGCCAGTCAGAGATGGAGGAGGAGGAGGCTTGAGGTTTGAGGGAGAAGAAGGAGATGTGGGTGGGGGGGGATGAATGGGGGAGCCAGCCCCTGTCTATCGCGTGCCCTTAGCACACGAAGTGAAGGGAATCGGGCCTAGGTGGGGGGGAAAAGTGGGACAAAAGGAAGAGGAGAGAAAATTAAGTATGAAATATTTAAATAAAATTTAATTTAAATTAATCACATATTTTTATCGTGTGATTTCCAAATTTGACAAAACTTAGCCCGGAGATCTGTTTTGAGGAGACGAATGCCCCCGAACAAAAATTTCTTGATTAAGAGCTATATTTTATTTTAAAATAATTTTTAAGGTACGAACTTCAAAAATTAAATAGGGATAATTCGACGCTCAAAATTCGACGGAATGGGGGAGTCAGCCCCTGTCTGTCGCGTGCCCTTAGCACGCGAAGTGAAGGGAATCGGGCCCAGGTGGGGGGGGGGGGGGGGGAGGGGGAGAAGGGGGAGAGAAGGAAGAGAAGAGAGAAAATTAAATATGAAAAATTTAAATAAAATTTTATTTAAATTAATCACATTTTTTTATCGTGTGATTTCCAAATTTGATGAAACTTGGCCCTGAGATGCGTCTTGGGAGACAAATGCCCTCGAATAAAATTTTTTTGATTAAGAGCTATATTTTATTTTAAAATAATTTTTAAGGTAAAACTTCAAAATTTAATTTTGGATAATTCGATGCTCAAAATTCGATGAAAAATTTTGTATAGCCTTATTTTATTATTACGAATTTTAAAATTTTGACTTAAATTTTTATTTGTTAATTTTCTTTGTTTAAAAACTTCAAAAATTAATATAGTAATATCCGTTGGTTGGATTGCCTCCAAACTTGTGCATTACAATTACAAAAATATACTATTTCTAACAGTATATTTTGTTCGATCTAATTTGAAAGTTGCACATGATCTTAATTTTTTGTCCTAATTGGGTTGATAATTTGGCCCTTTAAGATTTGGATTGTTACAATTTACAACTTAAACAAAGCAAGGTAAAATGAATGGGGAAGCGAACCCCTGTCTATCGTGTGCCCTTAGCATGCAAAGTGAAGGGAATCGGGCCTAGGTGGGGGGAGAAGTGGGAGAAAAGGAAGAGAAGAGAGAAAATTCAATATGAAATATTTAAATAAAATTTAATTTAAATTAATCACATTTTTCATCGTGTGATTTCCAAATTTAACATAACTTAGCCCAGAGATCTGTCTTGAGGAGACGAATGCCCTCGAACAAAAATTTCTTAATTAAGAGCGATATTTTATTTTAAAATAATTTTTAAGATAAAAATTTCAAAATTAATTATGAATAATTCAACGCTCAAAATTTGACAGAATGGGGGAGCCAGCCCCTGTCTGTCACGTGCCCTTAGCACGCGAAGTGAAGGGGGGGATGAATGGGGGAGCCAGCCCCTGTTTGTCGCGTGCCCTTAGCACACGAAGTGAAGTGAATCGGGCCTAGGTGGGGGGGAGAAGGGGGAGAGAAGGAAGAGAAGAGAGAAAATTAAATATGAAAAATTTAAATAAAATTTAATTTAAATTATTCACATTTTCTTATCGTGTGATTTCCAAATTTGACAAAACTTGGCCCGAAGATCCGTCTTGAGGAGACGAATGCTTTTGAACAAAAATTTCTTGATTAAGAGCTATATTTTATTTCTAAATAAATTTTAAAGTAAAAATTTCAAAAATTAATTATGGATAATTCGATGCGACGCTCAAAATTCGACAGAAAGTTTTGTGTAGCCTTATTTTATTATTACGAATTTTTGAATTTGGACTTAATTTATTTTTTTAATTTTCTATGTTTAATAATTTCAAAAATTAATATAGGAATATCTGTTGATTGGATTGCCTCCAGACTTGTGAATTACGATTACAAAAATATACTATTTCCAACAATATATTTTGTTCGATCTAATTTGAAAGTTACACATTAATGGGGGAGCCAGCCCCTATCTATCGGGTGCCCTTAGCACGCGAAGTGAAGGGAATCGGGCCTAGGTGGGGGGGAAAAGTGGGACAAAAGGAAGAGGAGAGAAAATTAAGTATGAAATATTTAAATAAAATTTAATTTAAATTAATCACATATTTTCATCGTGTGATTTCTAAATTTGGTGAAACTTAGCCCGGAGATCTGTCTTGAGGAGACGAATGCCCCCGAACAAAAATTTCTTGATTAAGAGCTATATTTTTATTTAAAATAATTTTTAAGGTACGAACTTCAAAAATTAAATAGGGATAATTCGACGCTCAAAATTTGACGGAATGGGGGAGTCAGCCCCTGTCTGTCGCGTGCCCTTAGCACGCGAAGTGAAGGGAATCGGGCCCAGGTGGGGGGGAGAAGGGGGAGAGAAGGAAGAGAAGAGAGAAAATTAAATATGAAAAATTTAAATAAAATTTAATTTAAATTAATCACATTTTTTTATCGTGTGATTTTCAAATTTGATGAAACTTGGTCCTGAAATGCGTCTTGGGAGACGAATGCCCTCTTATAAAAATTTCTTGATTAAGAGCTATATTTTATTTTTAAATAATTTTTAAGGTAAAAACTTTAAAATTTAATTTTGGATAATTCAATGCTCAAAATTCGATGGAAAATTTTGTATAGCCTTATTTTATTATTACGAATTTTAAAATTTTGACTTAAATCTTTATTTATTAATTTTCTTTGTTTAAAAACTTCAAAAATTAATATATTAATATCCGTTGGTTGGATTGCCTCCAAACTTGTGCATTACAATTACAAAAATATACTATTTCCAACAGTATATTTTGTTCGATCTAATTTGAAAGTTGCACATGATCTTAATTTTTTGTCCTAATTGGGTTGATAATTTGGCCCTTTAAGATTTAGATTATTACAATTTACAACTTAAACAAAGCAAGGTAAGATGAATGGGGAAGCAAACCCCTGTTTATCGTGTGCCCTTAGCATGCAAAGTGAAGGGAATCGAGCCTAGGTGGGGGGAGAAGTGGGAGAAAAGGAAGAGAAGAGAGAAAATTCAATTTGAAAAATTTAAATAAAATTTAATTTAAATTAATCACATTTTTCATCGTGTGATTTCCAAATTTAACATAACTTAGCCCAGAGATTTGTCTTGAGGAGACGAATGCCCTCGAACAAAAATTTCTTAATTAAGAGCGATATTTTATTTTAAAATAATTTTTAAAATAAAAATTTCAAAATTAATTATGAATAATTCGACGCTCAAAATTTGACAGAATGGGGGAGCCAGCCCTTGTCTGTCACGTGCCCTTAGCACGCGAAGTGAAGGGGGGGATGAATGGGGGAGCCAGCCCCTGTCTGTCGCGTGCCCTTAGCACACGAAGTGAAGGGAATCGGGCCTAGGTGGGGTAGAGAAGGGGGAGAGAAGGAAGAGAAGAGAGAAAATTAAATATAAAAAATTTAAATAAAATTTAATTTAAATTAATCACATTTTCTTATCGTGTGATTTTCAAATTTGACAAAACTTGGTCCGAAGATCCGTCTTGAGGAGACGAATGCTTTTGAACAAAAATTTCTTGATTAAGAGCTATATTTTATTTCTAAATAAATTTTAAGGTAAAAATTTCAAAAATGAATTATGGATAATTCGACGCGACGCTCAAAATTCGACAGAAAGTTTTGTGTAGCCTTATTTTATTATTACAAATTTTTGAATTTGGACTTAATTTATTTTTTTAATTTTCTATGTTTAAAAATTTCAAAAATTAATATAAGAATATCCGTTGATTGGATTGCCTCCAAACTTGTGCATTACGATTACAAAAATATACTATTTCCAACAATATATTTTGTTCGATATAATTTGAAAGTTACACATGATCCTAATTTTGTTCTAATTAGGTTGATAATTTCGCCCTTTAAGATTTGGATTGTTACAATTTACAACTTAAACAAAGTAAGGTAAGTAGAATAACATACCTCCAAATTTAATAGTTGTGAAAAGTTAAACATTTGTATATAAAGTTAATATAATACAAAAAGAAATCCTTAAATATATATTATCAATTTATACATGCTGATTTTAATGATAAATGCTAAAATATGTATAATAGAATGAAATCTAGCATCATAACATTCTTATATATATATATGTAAAGCTAGAAAACTGCTAAAAACATGCACCACAGAAAATACTAAAAATTGAAATTGAGTTAAATTGAAAGTAAATTGAATAGAATTATTATTTAATTGGATACATTCTTAAACTAGCTTGCCATAATAGTAATTGGCTAAATAGCCATTGAACATAAAGTTCCACATGTATCATCTAAACTACTCATGGGTAGATTTGAATTAGACTATGGAAACGTACATATATCATTCATACCACTCATGGCCGGATTCGAGCCAATTCTATCACAATAAGAACTGAGGAGCAAACTAACTAGAACACACTCTACCGTACTACTATATGTTTTACTGAATTTTACTTTAATTATTACAATAATGATATCTTTAAGAAAACTGATATAAAATATCCATCAAATATTCCATATCTCATATAGCTATGCACAAGGCAACAAGTTCAAAACCAAGATAAAGCAGAGCATACAAATTAAGGAATTAAGCAATAACTATGTAAACATCTATGATATCTCTTATTTTCTAATTTTATTTATTCTAACTATTCTGAGATTATATAAGCTTAGGATCTCCAATATCCTACTATCAAGTATAAACTCAAAGTCACGATCATATAAAGTCAAACAATAAAATTAATCAAATTCTAATTCAAAATCAAACAATATCGCCTACAATAGTTAAATAAATAAATCAATCATTTTAGTTGATGTACTTATTATCCCAAAACTAATCTTGATTAAATAAATCAAGACTTAGAGGTTAAGTGCTAAACTCTAATATATAGGGTTTAGACCTTTTAATCTAAGTACAAGCATCTAAGATCTAAGTTTTCTTAATTCTATTCTCAAGTGCTATGAGTTAAGGAGATATCATTGAGTGTAGTTAAACTTGATAAGATGGAACTTTCTAATATTACAAGATAGGCTAAATAACTAAAGTCAAAATACAAAATAAATAGAATTAAAATTATAGGGTCTAACCCTTAATTGTAAGCTTTATTTTAATCAAAGTTTAATCTATTGAGTAATTTCATTACTCAAAAGACTTGAACTAAAGAAGTAAGAAATATAGATCTAAAGTTGAGAATTTAGAGGGTTTGATCCTTATGAAATCCTTAAGAATTTAATTATGGGCTTACTTATGAAATTCTTAAAGTCAAAGATTAAGTTTAATTTGATTATAACTGATTTAATAAGTTCCATTAAATCTTTAAGGAGGAAAATGTGGGTTTCTACATCTATAAATAATATGCTAAGCTAAGCTAATTTAACTTAAGGCAAACCTAAGGTTAGTCCTCTAAGGCTATTTTATAAGTCCAATTGACCTTAAAATAATTTCAAACACTTAGTTTACTGATCTTAAAGATAATGGACATATTAAGAAATTCTAATTGCACTTTAAATAATATTTGGCCAAAATTACCAAAATGCCCTTTATTAAGGGTCTAAATCGAGACTTTTGCTTCTAGGTGTGGGGCCCCGTACCCTCCACGGCCATGCTAATACTGATATTAGCATAAACACGGGGAGTACGGTGCTCCAACTGTGGTAAATCCCCAACTTAAGTAAAGTCAGGTAGGACCCACCCTGCCTTAAGCCAAGGACTTGTCACTTGGAACTGTGAACATACATTATTACAAATTAAAGTAGCGAAAGCAAGAAATATTATAATATAACATCCACATCACAATATAGTATAAGAGAGTAAAAGAAATAATAACTCAGATCAAAGTGCAGAAAGTAAATGCATCCAGAATTTAATTATTACAAACTGAATTAAATGAAAATAAAGATCTCTCAATCTCACTGCAAGAAAAATAAGAATCCATCTAAACGACAGTAGGAAGATTCTCCTCCTGCACCAGCTCCTCTCCTGTAGCACTGCCTACGAACAACTCCAAATCTAACATTTTTCAGTATCACAAATGCTGGGGCCCCAACCAACAAAAGAAAAATATTACAGTTAGACAATTATCTAAGTACATTTTAGGTTATTTAAGTGAATTAAATATTTAAGATATCATATTTAAAGGTTTTAAATATGCAAGAATTATAAGGTACTACATGCTACAAAGAATGGGATAGCCCTAAACTAATCATTTATAGCTAATCAACAAGTATATAAAAATAATATACGAAACAACAATTAAACATGGTGAGGCTAAAAGCAAAATAACTGCAACTACTGAAATAAATTTGATCCTAACATACTTATGATCACATGGATACATGCTAAGTGTATAAAAAATACAAGGGCTGAAATAAACATACCATTCTAGCATCCTAAACATGCAAATACTTAATAACTAACCAATAAGAGCATTTATACAAGCATGCAGATTTAATATGAAAAGGCCACTGAGATATGTGGCAAAAGTAAGCTAAGTACATGAATGAGCAGAAAGTAAAGCCACTGAAACCTACGACAAAACAAGCCAAGCACTAAAGTAAGGCCACTAAAGCATCTAGCAAAGCAAAAAAAATACTGAAAACTGAACTGAAATAGGAGTAAGCCTAGGACATAGTACTGCCATAATAGAAACAAGCCATACAAAACTTTTGAACTGAAAGTTCAACATGTATCCATCCTAGGCATCTGTAGAGCTAGGTCTGAGTTGAACTTATAGAATAGGACTGTATCCATCCTAGACATCCTAGACATCCGCAGAGCTAGGTCCGAGTCTATTCTATAATAAAACTAGAACTGAAGAGGCAAACTGAGCTAGGATATACTCTACTAACTGAAAGCACTAAAATAATTGAATGAATGCTATGCATTTCAGATACTAGCTTAGGATGTATCTTCCATATCCTAAGTTTACCTATTATGCTTAAAGAATGAGGCTTAATATTCAAGGTGTGCAAAGTAATCAAAGTCAAAGTAAGCAAGAGACTCAATTTTGACTTATGTGATATCTGTTGTTGTCTAATTTATCCGACTAACTATTCTGAGAAGATACAAGTTTAGGATCTCCAATATCCAGCTATCGAGTATAATCCCAGATTCACGACCTTAATGTTAACATTAAAACTTAACAAGTTCTAATTCATGATCATATAACGACTATAAATATTCAAAGTAAATAAGTCAATGACTTAATTGCTATTATTTTCCTCTTTTAACCTAAATCTTGATTAAGTAAATCAAGATTAAGGATTCTAGATCCAAACTCCACTTTGGTGTTTAAATCCTGAATCCAATGTAATATCCTAATAAGGATCGAGGGTTCACACTTAAAACCCAAATTAAAGATTAGGAATCTTATAAGCTGAAGGATTTAGAAACTATGATCTTAATTGAAAAATCACTTTATTGGTTATAAGATAAAATAATTAATTAAGAACTAAGAATCTAAGATCTATATTCAATCTTTAGGATAATTATGTTATTCTATAGATTGAATCTATCCTATACCCACATGGAAGTTTTCAAAAGGGTTAAATAGTTAATCAAGTAAGGAATTCCAAATGAAGGTAATTCAATTAGAAGATCTAAAGTCTAAAGTCTAGGATCTTAGATCTAAGATCTGAAGTTCTGATCACTTAGATCTAAACTAATAAGTCTAAGTTTAGGGTTCTTTAAAGCTTTTGCTTATACTTTCATTGAGACTATAATTCATGAACAAGTTTTGGTAAGATATCTAAGATTAGAAACTTTAACATTAATATTAATTTAAGCTAAGTCTTTTATAAAGAGTCTTAAGATCACTTAAGATCTTAAGAGCTTACTTAAGAATTTTAAGGTTTAACACTAGGATTCATTCAAGAAATGATACTAATTATCAATTGATGTTAATACATTACATTACTGGTTATTATTACCTTAATTGAGAATTCTAAGGTTTAAGGGTACTTAAACACATTTTGGTCAAAATGACGAAAATACTTCTCTTAAGGCTAAAAATGAGATTTTAAGATTTAGTCATCTAAATTAATTCAGGTCCATTTTAATGAGTTCCATATTGGTTAATAAAGTAGGATACACACTTATCTTAGGTTTTGGTAATCTAATTAGCCTAATTAGTACTAATCACATTTTTAAGCCAATTAAGGTGATTAAGGAAATTCAAGCATACTATAATGATCCAAATATATTTAAAGGCTCTACTATACTTAATGAGGCATTAGAAACTATATTTACCTAAAATCAGAGGTTAAATCACAGCTTAACTCACTAATCTCAGCTTAGGATAATTAAGGAGTGATTAGCAAAATTAAAGATCTTAAATTACTCTTAATGGCCTACATAGCTTCTATATGGTCTCATGAGCAATCAGAGACCTTAATCAACATTTTTGGATAATTATTGAATTTATTATGATTTAAATAAAAATAGAGAAAGATTATACAATTGTTTAAGATCTAACCATTGGATCCTTTATTTTATTTTATATTACTATGCCTTACATTTTTCTGATTAAAATGGTATATTGGATCATACCATTTGGATAAGTATTGATTAAATTATTTCATTAATATATTCTGAATATTTATTTAAATTGGAATCATAGGGTTTTTAATTAAACTTATTTATCCTTTATTTTTCATAAGGAAAATAATTCCTAAATGAATTAATTTACCCGGCCTAGATATCAAACCGCGCGGGTCAGAGCAGGGCCGAGCTGGGCTGGCACTATCGCACCGCACGGGCCTGGGCTGGCCCAGCTCGATGCTCCAATAGCATTGTCCCTGATACCCCCTTCACAAACAGCCGCGGAAAGGGTACCTTGGACTACAAAATTCACCGCTGATAGATCACCCCACGACCATCATTCAATCGCCACGCCTTCGGGAAGTCAAGGTGCGTCGATTGAACCAATAAGCCCTATCTAGGACAAACTAGAATGCTGGGTAGCTACTCCACAGAAACTTCCAATTTCAGACAATTAAGGTTCATTGTGAGGGGATAATTCTCCTCACAGAAGCCATTAAACATACGAGGCTTGATCCCTACACCATCAGTGAGGTGAGGTGAGTCGAACCCCCAAGGTTTCATAACCTGGGGTGTAGCTGATCACTGGGTCCTTACTCAGAGTCAGCCATGGCTCGGCCGCTAGCTCAATCAATTGATATGATCAATCAGAGCTAGCTCAAACCAAAGAAATAATTACAACTGGTTTCCTAAGTGGTTAAGGCTTGTTAGATGACATCTAGAGGCTCAATCTAAAGGCAGAATGAAGAACTAAACTTAAGAAATTTAGTGGGAGAAGGTTGTACCTAAAGATTAAGATTGTAGGCATGGCCGAGAGAAATTGAGGTGAGCTGGAGTTTCCCAAGTAGCAAATGCAAGTTTGCAAGGAGTCGGACCCTCTATCAGCGGTTCAAAGCTTCAAAAATGCCAGGAATTGCCGAGCGAGATGGAAGCTCCAGGGGACGTCAGATGGGAAATTGAGGATTCAAATTGAGCAAAGGGACTCACTGTGATATCTTGAAGGTATTTCTAGGCCTTAGGAGCAATGGGAATGGCTTCCAGAGCTTGGGTTCTATGGTATTGGCTTAGACCAAAGGGTAGACTTGGGTGCAACTGCTAGGGGCATTTTAGGGAAGCTACTATTGGCAAGAGGTCATGCCAAGGGTAGGAGAGGAAATTTGACATCCTCCCATACTGCCATAGGGGTTGGAGGTTGCCTGGTTGTCAGGGGGGCGACCAGCAAGCGACGGGTAGAGAGGTGGACGAATGTCCACAGTGCTCAGGGACTTCATGGACATCGGGTGAATCGACCGTTGGCTCCGGACGGTCCTGATGGATTACTTAAGCGGGATAGATGGCAGCTGTTAGATGCGAATGATAGATTCGATGCCTAGGATTAGATCTAAACACAGATGGGATCCCGCCGTTGGATTAAATGCGCTAGGATGCGTGCTACGGGATTAGAAGGCTATATCCTATGCACCGTTGTCGGGACCCTGCAGCGAATCTACTGCGGTCTTGACAGCAAATCCCAAATATATAAAATGTAAATATATTTAATTTAATTAATATTAATTCATTTAGTAATTATTTTAAATTCTAATTAATTAGATAAATCTAATTTAGGATTAAATGAGCTCCAAAAATTCCCAAAATTTCACCCTTAGCTAATTAGGGTTTAGGAATTCAAAAATAAAATCAGATTTTAAATCAGAGATCAATTTAATTTAGGTATTTTCTAGGGCTTAAAAATAGGCAAAAATACGAAAATTCCTCAATCTAGCTCTAATTGATCCCAAACTTCTAGGGTTAGGTTTAAATGACTCATTGAGTCTAATGGAATCAAAATTAGAACTTGGTTTGGCTTAATTAATTTGAATTTAGCTATGGCAACAACTAGGGTTATTATAGACTCCCCCACTTAAGAACGATGTTGTTCCCGACATCACTTAAGTAAAGAAAGTACTTGTAGAACTGAAAGTTTAAATGAAATGGATATAAAAGAAAAGAATAGTTCCTGGGTTTAAAAAGAGCTGTGGATATTTATTATGCATATCCACTTCTTTCTCCCTAGTAGATTCTTCCGAAGATCGATACTTCCACTGGACCTTGGCCATCAGAATTGATCAATTTCTTAGTTGCTTCTGATCATGAGCTAAGACTTTGTTGGTTCTTCGGCATAAGAAAGATCAGGTTGGATTTCTACTGTATGAAGTTGAATGAGATGCGAAGGGTCTCTGAGACACCTTCTTAATGACGATACATGAAACACATTGTGAACAGCTATAAAGTCATAAGGAAGATTTAACCTGTATGTAGATGATCCTACTTTGGACAAAAAATCAAAAGGTCCAACATAGCGGTGACTGAGTTTCCCTACTACACTGAATCTGTAGACATCCTTCATTGGACTGACATTCAAATAGGTAGTATCGCCAACATTGAATTCTAAGAGACGATTATGAGCATCATGATACTTGCTCTGACGATCTTGAGCTGAAAAAATACTTTGAAAATTTAAATGAATCTTCTTGTTAGTTTCTTCAACTAACTCAGAACCAAAAAGTTGAACGCTTTTTATTTCTGACCAAGCTAGTGGAGTACTCATTTTCTACCATATAATACCTCATAAGGAGCCATTTTAACACTGGCTTAAAAATTGTTATTGTAGGAAAACTCCACCAACGGAATATGATCTTCCCAGGGACCGACAAAATCAAGAATACAAAGCCTAAGCAAATCTTCCAGAACTTGATCCACTCTGTCAGTCTGACCATCCGTTTGAGGACAAAAAGCTGTACTCATGGCTAGAGTAGTACCCAGATCTTGATGCATAGCTTGCCAAAACTTAAAAGTGAATATGCTATCTCTGTCGGATATGATTGATTTCGAAATCCCATATAGTCTAACAATTTCTTTGATATAGGGCTTTGCTAGCTTCTCCACCGAGTTAGTCTGACGGATAGAAAGAAAGTGCGTTGATTTAGTAAAGCGGTCTACTATAACCCAGATTGCATCAGCACCAGATTTTGCATGAGGCAATCCCATGACAAAATCCATAGATATATCGAACCATTTCCATTCATGAATTTTCAACGGATGCAGAAGAACACCAGGTCTTTGGTGCTCTGCCTTTACCAAATTGCAGGCATAACACTTGGCCACAAAATTGGCTACATCCTTCTTCATACCGGACCACCAAAATGATTGCTTTAAATCCTGGTAAATCTTGGTACTTCCTGGGTGAATGTGATACCCAAAATTATGACCTTCAATTAACACTTCACGGTGCATGGATTTATGCCATTATGCATTTGCAATTCATGACAATGACCACCTTTAATATCTACTTTGAATTTTAGATAGTCATCATCTTTAGTCTATGAGATAGAGACATCTCTATGGAAGGTAGGTTCCACAATGATATTTACTAGAAGCAAACTTAGCATATCGCCACTAACTGGAGAAATTCCTAGCTTACAAAATTCTTGTTCTAAAGAACTAGAGGCGAGTATGGAAGATACAGTAGCACGACGGCTAAGAGCATCGACCACAACATTTGCTTTTCTTGGATGATACTGAATGCTCAGATCATAATCACTAATAACTCTAACCATCTTCTCTGATGGCAGTTCAGTTCTCTTTGGGTGAAGATATACTTCAAGCTTCAATGATCAGTGAAGATAGAACATTAAACTCCATATAAATAGTGATGCCAAATTTTTAGAGCAAAAATTACAGCGGCAAGTTCAATATCATGAACTGGATAATTCTTCTCATGGGGTTTTAACTGATGAGAGGCATAAGCGATTACCTTACCCTCCT
Organism: Gastrodia elata; assembly: GCA_016760335.1. NCBI lineage: Eukaryota > Viridiplantae > Streptophyta > Magnoliopsida > Asparagales > Orchidaceae > Gastrodia > Gastrodia elata. Next base: position 32,036,579 of record CM028681.1, read on the forward strand.
GCATTAACACACAACCTAGTCCAATTCAAGAAGCATCGGTGTATACATGGTAGTTCAAGCCTTCCTTGGGCAAAACAAGTACTGGAGCGATAGAGAGTGCGTCCTTCAGGGTTTGAAATGCTTCTTCGCATTCCGAGCTCCAAATGAACGGAACATCTTTTGAGTTAACTTAGTCAAAGGCGAAGTCATCTGGGAAAAGCCCTTAATAAACTTTCTGTAATATCCAGCAAATCCCAAGAAACTTTTAATATCTGTGACTATCTTAGGTTGAATCCAGTCCTGAATAGCGCTTACTTTATTTTGATCTACACGAATACCCTGGGCATCGACGACATGCCCCAAGAATGTAATGGACTTAAGCCAAAACTCACATTTGGAGAACTTGGCATATAGCTGATGTTCACGCAGAGCTTCTAATACTAACCTCATATGTTCTTCATGATCTTTTAAGGTTCGAGAATAAATGAGGATATCGTCGAAAAAGTCGATTACAAATGTATCTAAATATGGATTTTGAACTCGCTGCATCAAATTCATGAAGATTGATGATGCATTGGTGAGTCTGAAAGACATCACTAAGAATTCAAAATGACCATAGCGAGTACGAAAAGTAGTCTTTCCTACATCATCTTCTTTTACTTGTAATTGATGATATCCAAACCTCAAGTCAATCTTAGAGAATATGATAGCTCCATATAACTGGTCGAATAAATCATCAATTCTAAGCAATGGGTATTTATTATTTATGGTGACTTTATTTAGTTCACGATAATCTATGCACATTCGCATAGATCCATCCTTCTTCTTTATAAATAGAACGGGTGCTCCCCAAGGGGACATACTTGGCCTAATAAAACCTTTATTCAAGAGCTCTTGCAACTATTCGTTGAGTTCTTGAAGTTCCTTAGGTGCCATTCTGCATGGAGCTTTAGATATAGGCTAGGTACCCAGAGCTAATTCAATAGAGAGCTCGACTTCCCTGGAAGGGGGTACACCAGGCAGATCTTCTGGGAATACGTCTGCAAATTCCTTAACTACTTTACAATCAGAGAGAGGGATAATTTCTCTTGCTTCACCCATCATAGTGACCAGAAAAGCATCAGAACCCTTACTAATTAATTGTTCAGCTTTAATAGCATCGATCAACGATAATTGTGTACTAGTTTTTCCTATAAAGGTTTTAGACTTGCCCTAGGAATGGAGAGTGACCTTCTTTTTCAGGCAGTTTTTCACGACATTATTTTTACTGAGCCATTTCATCCCAAGGATAATATCAAAGTTTGCTAATGGCAGGATGATTAACTCAGAGTTTAAATCCCTGGTCATTTAATGGATTTTTGATGTTACAAAACTTATGAGCACTTAGTTGGGCTATAGATGGAAGTCCAACACTCAAAAATTTTGCTAAGTTGTATGAGTGTGGTTTAAGGATGTTGGCAAAATGTTCAGAAATAAAAGAGTGACAAGCACCAGTGTCAAATAACACATTATTTATACAATTGCATTAATAGATTGTAAGATGCAGAAATAAAATTTTTAAAAGAAGAGGTTCAGAAATGTGTACCTGAAACTACATTATTGTCTTCTGCAACTTCTAGAGCCATTAAAGCATAAACTCATGCAGGACCAGTAGGACGATTGTTTACCTGCTTCCTGGGATAGTTTTGGGATTTAGGAGCTGAGGGTTGTTCTATAGCAACTTTAGGTGCAAGTGTTAGCATTATTGCCAAATTCAGTTCTCTTCTATTCAGCAGAGTTGCTCGAAACACTTGGTTCTTTTGGGATGGATTCATTGGAACTCCATCCACTGTTTCTGTATGTGTACAGTGATAGAACATGTGGCCTGGTCGCCCATAATTATAGCACTTATGGCCGAAGTGGTAACACTTGCCATATGGGTAAGGCCTATTACATCCTTGAATTGGTTCAGCATGGGTGCAGCTTTAAGTTGATAGACCATTGCATAGTTAGGTCTATGCCTCTTGAAGGCTTCATACTGGTTAGGAGTTAATTGCACCTTTCACTTTAGATCTTTTTCTGAGTGGTGATGCTCAATCATCTTAGCTGTCTCTACTAGTTCAAAGAAGCTAGTCAGGCGATGTGGAACAATCTGATCTTTCAGTGAATCTCGGAGTCCACTGTGAAAGCGATGTCACTTAGTCGATTCAGAGTGGGTAATTTCTGGAGCAAAATAAATCAACCAACAAAATTCCCTTTCTTAGTCAGCGCAGAGTGACTTCCTTAAGTCAGCCGTAGAATCATGTCTGCAACGATGTTCTGTGTAGACGGGGGAATGAATTCAGCTTTGAATGCTTCAACAAATTCATCCCAAGGGATGTCTTTCAATTCATAGTCAACAAACTCTGTATTTCAGGCCTCCTCCCACCAGTATTTTGCTTTAGCCTAAAACAGGTGTGTAGTGAGAGGAACAGCTTATGAGTTTAGAATCTTCAGACTAATAAGATCCTTCTCTACTGCTTTTAGCCAGTCGGCTGTATCCATTGGTGATCAGTTTCCACCGAAGGTGGAAGGCCTTAGTCTTAAGAAGTTATGGAGAAGACTATCCATAAAGTGATGGGAAGGAAAAGTAAATTGCATAATAGGAACAGCAGGAGTAGTAGCAACGGCTGGTATTGGATGATCGGACATCATCTTTTGCATTACCAGTGCTTATTGAGCCTGGTTCTCCAACAAGGTTGCCACCATTGCTCGTAGATGAGATACTTCATCAGAAGAATTGCTCGAAGTGATAGTATGCTTGATTGGGGAGTAGCAGGAGGTGATCCCGAATTCATCCTAATTAAGTAGCATAAATCTAGATTTCAGAATCATTCTAAGGAAGACAGAAATTAAAATTTTCTATAGATGCCAAAAATTCTCATAACTTTTGAAATGAAGGATTACATAAGATTTCAAAAATACCAAAAACCACAGCACTATTAAAATCAAGAAATGACAATTACTCTAACTAGCACTCAGATGTCATGAATGTACTCAGTCCTAATTGCAACACAAAAATATTCAAAGGTCACTTTCTGACGCTTTCTCTTGCATTTCCATTCAAGCTTCTTGATGATATCGTACCAATAGACTCCCGCATAGTCTAGCATCAATTCTGTTGCTATGTCAACCTAGATGGACTCTAGACACTCTATGTGCCTCAGGATTGACTCTACTCGGTTCAACCACTCCTGTGCACAGATGGGAAAGTCAAGCCCTCGGTACACCGTTTGATGTAGAAGTTTGTCCAAAACTAGGATTCCTTTTGTTGAAACTTCTTTGATTTGCCATTTGCTCTCCTGTCTCCATTTGAAACTATAACTCCAAGCCAACTCGAAGGCATGCAGATAATATTCCAAATCAGACTCTCCATGATCCATTTGATCCTAATAGTAGAATATACTAGTTTTTGTTAGCTATAGATGACCAGATATTTAGGATATGAGTATTTTCATTCAACATTTTTTAGAGTTACTGATAGTACCATGTTGTGGATGCTATACCTTGATATTTGCACTTCAGAAATATGGTCCATTAGGTAGAAAGGAATCACAGATCCCATTTTAACACCTTATGCTGTTCTTTGATACAAACTGTGGGGCCCGGTACCCTCCACGGCCATGCTAATAGTCATATTAACATAAACACATGGAGTACGGTGCTCCAACTATGGCAAATCCCCAACTTAAGTAAAGTCAGGTAGGACCCACCCTGCCTTAAGCCAATGACTCGTCACCCGGAACTGTGAACATACATCTTTACAAATCAAAGTAGCGGAAGCGAGAAATAGTATGATATAACATCCACATCACAATATAGTATAAGAGCATAAAAGAAATAGTAATTCAGATCAAAGTGCAAAAACTAAATACATCTAGAATTTAATTATTACAAACTGAATTAAATGAAAATAAAGATCTCTCAATCTCACTGCAAGAAAAATGAGAATCTATCTAAATGGCAGTAGGAAGATTCTCCTTCTGGACCAGCTTCTCTCCTGTAGCACTGCCTACGTATAACTCCAATTCTGACATTTGTCAGTTTCACAAATGCCAGGGCCCCAGCTAACAAAAAAAAAATGTTACAGTTAGACAATTGTCTAAGTACATTTTAGGCTATTTAAGTGAATTGAATATTTAAGATATCATATTTAAAGGTTTTAAACATGCAAGCATTATAAGGTGCTACAAGCTACAAAGAACGAGATAGCCATAAACTAATCTTTTATAGCTAATCAACAAGTATATAAAAATAACATATAAAGTAATAACTAAACATGGTGAGGCAAAAAGCAAAATAACTATAACTACTAAAATAAATCTGATTCTAACATGCTTATGATCACATTGATACATGCTGAGTGTATAAAGAACATAAGGGCTGGAATAAACATACCATTCTAGCATCCTAAACATGCAAATATTTAATAACTAACTAATAAGAGCATATATACAAGCATGCAGATTTAATTTGAAAAGGCCACTCAGACATGTGGCAAAAGTAAGCTAAGTACATGAATGAGCAGAAAGTAAAGCCACTAAAAACTGCAGTAAAGCAAGCCAAGCACTAAAGTAAGGCCACTGAAGCATCTTGCAAAGCAAAGCAAATATTGAAAACTAAACTGAAGTAGGAGTAAGCCTAAGATAAAGTACTGACATAACAGAAACATGCCATACAAGACCTCTGAACTAAAAGTTCAACATGTATCCATCCTAGGCATCCGTAGAGCGATGTCTGAGTTGAACTCATAGAATAAGACATGTATCCATCCTAAACATCCGCAGAGCTAGGTCCGAGTCTATTCTATAAAAAAGCTAGAACTGAAGAGGCAGACTAAGCTAGGACATACTCTACTACCTGAAAGCACTGAAAGAATTGAATAAATGCTATGCTTTTCAAATACTAGCTTAGGATGTATCTTCCATATTCTAAGTTTACCTATTATGCTCAAAGAACGAGGCTCAATATTCAAGGTGTGCAAAGCAATCAAAGTCAAAGTAAGCAAGAGACTCAATCTAAACTTTTGTGATATCTGTTGTTGTCTAATTTACCCAATTAACTATTCTGAGAAGATACAAATTTAGGATCTCCAATATCCAGCTATCGAGTATAATCCCAGATTCATGACCTTATTGTTAACATTAGAACTTAACAAGTTCTAATTCATGATCATATGATGACTATAAAGATTCAAAGTAAATAAGTTAGCGACTTAATTGCCATTATTTTCTTCTTTTAACTCAAATCTTGATTAAGTAAATCAAGATTAAGGATTCTGGATCTAAACTCCATTGAATCCAATGTAATATTCTAATATGGATTTAGGGTTCACACTTAAAACCCAAATTAAAGATAAGAAGTCTAGTCTAAGATCTGAGATCTAAGATCTGAAGTTCTGATCACTTAGATCTAAACTAATAAGTCTAAGTTTAGGGTTCTTTAAAGCTTTTGCTTATACTTTCATTGAGACTATAATTCATGAACAAGCTTTAGTAGGATAGCTAGGATTAGAAACTTTAACATTAATATTAATTTAAGCTAAATCTTTTATAAAGGGTCTTAAGATCACTTAAGATCTTAAGAGCTTACTTAAGAATTTTAAGGTTTAACACTAGGATTCATTCAAGAAATGATACCACTTAGCAATTGATGTTAATACATTACATTCTTGGTTATTATTACTTTAATTGAGAATTCTAAGGTTTAAGGGTACTAGCACATTTTGGTCAAAATGACTAAAATACCCCTCTTAAAGCTAAAAATAGCATTTTAAGATTTAATCATCTAAATTGATTCAAGTCTATTTTAATGAGTTCCATATTGATTAATGTAGTACAATACACACTTATGTTAGGTTTTGGTAATCTAATTAGCCTAATTAGCACTAATCACATTTTAAAGCCAATTAAGGTGATTAAAGAAATTTGGGCATACTAGAATGATCAAAACAATTTTAAAGGCTCTACTATACTTAATGAGGCATTAGAAACTAGATTTACCAAATCTAAAGATTAAATCAAGGCTTAATTCACTAATTGCATTTTAGGGTAATTAAGAAGAGATTAGCAAAACTAAAGATCTTAAATTTCTTTTAATAGTCTATATAGGTTCTATATAGTCTCATGAGCAATCAGAGATCTTAATCAACATTTTTGGATAATTAATGAATTCATTATGATTTAAATAAAAATAGAAAAAGATTAGGCAATTATTTAAGATCTAACCATTGGATCTTTCATTTTATTTTATATTATTATTCCTTTCATTTTTCTGATTAAAATGGTATACTAGATCATACCATTTGGATAAGTATTAATTAAATTATTTCATTAATATATTATGAATGTTTATTTAAATCAGAATCATAGAGTTTTTAATTAAACTTATTTATCCTTTATTTTCCTAAAGGAAAATAATTCTTAAATGATTTAATTTACCTGGCCCGGATATCAAACCACGCGGGTCAGGGCACGGCCCGGTTGGACTAGCATTATCGCATCGTGTGGGCCTGGGCTGGCCCGGCCCGATGCGCCAGTAGCATCGTCCCCAATACCCCCTTCTCAAACAGTCGCGGAAAGGGTACCTTGGACCTCAAAATTCACCGCTGATAGACCACCCCAGGACCAACATTCAATCGCCACTCCTTCAGGAAGTCAAGGCGCGTCGATAGAACCTATAAGCCCTATCTTGGACAAACTAGAATGCTTGGTGGCTACTCCACCGAAACTTCCAATTTCAGACAATTAGGGTTCATTGTGAGGGGATAATTCTCCTCACAGAAGCTATTAAATGGATGGGGCTCGATCCCTACACCATCAGTGAGGTGAGGCGAGTCGAACCCCCAAGGTTTCATAACCTGGGGTGCAGTCGATCGCTAGGTCCTTACTCAGAGTTAGCCATGGCTCGGCCGCTAGCTCGATCGATTGATACGATCGATCATAGCTAGCTCAAACTCTGTAAATAATCACAACTTGTGTCTTAAGTGGCTAAGGCTAGTTAGACGACATCTAGAAGCTTAATCCAGAGGTATAGTGAAGAACTGAACTTAAGAAATTCAGTGGGAGAAGGCTGTACCTGAAGATTGAGGTTGCAAGCATGGCCAAGAGGAATTGAGGTGAGCTGGAGTTTCCCAAGTAGCAGACACAAGTTCACAGGGAGTCTGAACACCAGATGGACCCTCTATCTGTTGTTCAAAGCTTCGGAAATGCTGGGAATCGTCAAGAGATGGGAGCTTCAGGGGATGTCAGATGGGCAATTGAGGATTCATAGTGAGCAAAGGGACTCACTGTAATAATATCCTGAAGGTATTTTTAGGCCTTAAGAACAATGGAAACAGCTTCTAGAGCTCAGGCTCCCTAGCATTGGCTCGAACCGAAGGGAAGGCTTGGGTGCAACGGCCAGGGGTATTTCAGGGAAGCTACTACCAGCAGGAGGTCGCACAGAGGGTAGGAGAGGAAATTCAACTTCCTCCCATACTTCCATGGGGGCTGGAGGTTCCCTGGTTGTTGGGGGGGACTAGCGAGCGATGGGTCGAGAGGTGGACGAAAGTCCACAGCGCTCGGGGACTTCAGAGGCATCGGATGGATCGATCGTTGGCTCCGGACGGTCCAGATGGATTACTTAAGCGGGATAGATGGTAGCCGTTAGATGTGCATAATGAATCCGACACCTAAGATTAGATCTTAACCTGGATGGGATCCCACCGTTAGATTAAATGTGCAAAGATGTGTGCTAAAGCATCGGATGGTTATATCCTATGCGCCGCTGTTGGGACCCCGCAGCGGACCTGTCACGGTCCGGACAACAAATCCCAAATATATAAAATATAAATATATTTAATTTAATTAATATTAATTCATTTAATAAATAATTTAAATTTTAATTAATTTTATAAATCTAATTTGGGATTAAATGAGCTCCCAAAATTCCCAAAATTTCACCCTTAGCTAACTAGGGTATGAGGAATTCAAAAATGAAATCAAATTTTAATTTGGAGATCAATTTAATTTAAGTATTTTCCAGGGCTTAAAAATAGGCAAAAATACAAAAATTCTCAATTTAGCTTTGATTGATCCCAAACTTCTAGGGTTAGGTTTAAATGACTCAATGAGTCTAATAGAATCAAAATTATTACTTAATTTGGCTTAATTAATCTAAATTTAGCTATGGTAATAACTTGGGTTATTACACTAGGGCTCTAAGCTGAGTTTACTCAATGTTAAATAGTTTCTTACTATTTAAGGAAAGGATTGACACTTTAATTACTTTGTTTGGTTAAGGATTATGGTTAATCAGCTATAATTAGGGCTTGAGCTCATTAAGAGGTGACTAGCAAAATAACTTTTAGAAATTAAGATTTTAGGTTATAATTAAGTTCTATGATGAGTAAGAAATCAATATGCAATAAAATTTCTAAAATCAAAGCTCAAATAGCTTAATTACTTGCTAATTAAGATTTAGGGTAATTAGTGTGTGATTAACAAAATTAAGAATAGAAAAATACTTTTATCTTCTCAAATATGTTCTATGTGGTTGAATAAGGAATTAAAGACCTTAAACATGAATTTTGGCTAATTAATGAGCTTAGTATTCACAAATTCTCTTTCTAAGGTAATTAGGCTAAATTAAGAAATTTACTCACAAAAAATTAAATATTTTTACAATTTATTAACAGACTGTAAATTACACGTTTGTGCTTGCACGCAAGTGTATGTGGTCTGAAGTAATAATTTGGAATGTGAGTTCTGAGATTTATCGTCCTTAGGGAATTGGGTATTTTGTTACTAAGGTATATTTATGTTCAATAATATTTAAACTATACATGTTTTGTTGAATTGTTTCCTAAACATGCACAACAAATCTTAGTAGAAAGTAACTATAATAAAAAGGAGAGGAGAGTTGGGTCTCTCCCACATGAAATGTGAGTTCTCCGGATTTCTCCTCTTCTTTCTCTTGGTTGTTTCTCCTAGGTCCGTAGTGCTGCCTTTCTTCCTTCTTCTCCTTGGCAATAGGAGTTTTTCCACCCTTGTAGAGTTCTCCTTCTCTTCTATGCAGCCCTCTCCTTACTTAGGATTTTTATTGAGAAAAGTTGGGAACCCTTCTTAAGTGAAGAAGAGGTGTATTTATAGAGGGGCTGCATTCCTCTTATTCCCTTTCAAAATCTGCTTTTCTCTTTTCCAAAATTTTTCTATGATGATTGCAAATCCAACTTGAGGGGTGAGGTGACCTCTACTTTTACATTTTTTAATCTCCAAATCACTTCAAAATATCATTTTTTTGTTTAAAAATAATTCTGATGCAGATGGATTGATAGCTAGGAGACAAGGAGCAGGTTGGGGGCCTTGTCCTGTTCAGATAGAAATATGGTGCACCGCTGCAGCGCGCTGTAGCACACTGTGGCGTGCTACAACAGTCGAATTTTGTAAAGTGGTCCGCGGTGACATGCTGTGGCGTTCTGGGCTTTTTCTCTGATGGTCCACTGTAGCGGTCAAAGTTCATGGAGGCATACACTGGAGCACGCTGTCGCGGACAAGTTCCAAAAGGCTATCTGCTATAGCGCTTGAGTCCCGCAAGTTCTTTCACTATGGCGCGCTATAGCGCCTGAGTTCCGCAAGTTCTCCCACTATGTCATGCTATAACGCCTGCGTCCAGCAAGTTCTCCCGCTGTGGCGCGTGAGAGTGCCTGAGTCTCGCAAGTTCTTCCGCTGGGGCGCGCTGCCGCGCGCCGCAGCAGATTTCTTCTAGAAATTTCAGAATCCTTCTAGAATTGTCCAGAAATAGCTGGGCTTGCATTTTTCCTAAAAAATAGGCAGAATTTGATCAAGGAAGCTGTTTCAATATGAAAAATGAATGAAATTTTTCCTTTATTTAAAATATAAATTATGGATTTATCATTTGTTATTCCTTAAAATTTTCTATTAAAATGATATATTGGATCACTGAAATTAGATTTAAATAAAAAAGTTATTTCAATAATTTAATTGGAATGTTTTTATTAAAAGAATCATAAAAATCTAAATAATCAGCCAATTTTCCTTGAGGAAAATAAATCTAGTAAATTGACTAATTAAATACCCACCTCCTAGATACGCAAGTCGGGGTTTGACCCAGCCCGTTACTGCTCATCTTCCACATGATAGCTCCCTGACAGATGTGATTTAGGGCTAGCTTCAAAGCCAAAATCAGGAATACTTAGGGCACCTCATGACCTGGTTTTGATCACAAAAAGCTCCAAATGCCTTGACACATTGTTTGCACATCAAAGAATTAAGTGAGAGTGCCAAAATCATCAGATTAGATGATGCCCTAATAGGTCCTATCGTATGGAAATTAGAGCTTATTGTGACAAGCTAATTCTCCCCATAAAAGCTACAAAATGGATGGATTTTGATCTAGATGCGTTCAACATATTGAGACAAAGTGAAGCTCTATGGTAGCTTGACTCAAGAGTAACAGGGTTGGCGGGTCCGTACTTGGGCTCAAAACTATTCAGTACTATGGTAGCCTAGAGTAGGAGATGGCCAATTGGCCATGGTCGAGTGAGCTACACCATATCAATTGATTGTGATCGATGCAAGATACCACTCACTGAAAATTAGATGACTCGATAGAGTGTCAATTCCCAGTGAGGGGTTAAATTGCCTCTATTGGGTAACAACCTTGTCTAAACAGTGCTTCACATAGTCTGGACTATTGTCAGCCCCAGATAGCATCCTAACTAATTCTATTTGGTCCAATGGCAGATTAGGCTTCATTGGGATTTAGTGGCTAGTTCTAATGGTAGGAGCTCCTCTTAGAATCCAGGGTTTGATTGGGGGTTTGAATAATAAACCACTCCCACTGACTAGCTTAGAGATCGCCAAGAAAGTGGGGAAGCGATTGGAGTAAGATGCAGGGGTGGCTGCAGCACACATAGGAGGACTAGGCTTCAATAAAGTTTCTTAGCGAGCAAGGAAAATCTCTACATAATTCTTAGGATACATGTAGCCCGGGACCTCGAAGGAAGCTCGTGCTGACCATTAATGACTGGCTTGAGATTACACCTTGGATTCAAGCTGGCCTAATGAGGGAATGCCCAAAAAACCATTGCCTTCAAGTTGTTGCTATGCTGGAGATCATGGGGACATGTGGAATCAGATGTACAACCAGCATGGAGAAGCCGTTCATTGTTGGGGGACCACTCTGTGCGAGAATTCTTGGGGACAAAGCTCTACAGTCGATGGAAATGTCTCATCCATTTGATTGATCAATAGGGAGAGTGGGATGGCTTAGATGCATCTAACGCTAACGGCTAAACGTGGGTGCGATTACAACCGTTGGATTATAGATGTGATCCAACGATTATCGAAGGATCCGAGCAAAGGTAAACAAGAACCTTTCGATCCAGGGTTACAAAATGCAGAACAACTATAATTTCTACTTACTTTTTGTAGCCAACCATTAGAATTAATTAATTTGAATTGATTATTTAATTTTAATAAATCTAATTTATGCCGAAATGACCTCCAAAAACTCCCAAAAATTTACCCTTAGCTAATTTGGGGATAAGAAATTCAAAAATCCAATTAGATTTTAATTTGGAGATCAATATATTTTAGCTAATTTTCTAGGTCAAATAATTAACAAAATAACCAATTGATCCAATCGAGCTCCGATGGATCCCAAATTTTTTGGGTTAGGTTCTAAGAGCATTTTGAGTCTAATGTAATAAGAATTTGGACTTGATTTAGCCTAAATTATCCATGGTAACAACCTAGGGTTATTACAGTATCTGACAGACAGAAATACACGTCTGTGTTTGCGCGCAAGTGTATGTGGTCTGAAGTAATAAGTAGAAGTTTAAATTCTAGGATTTATCATCCTCTGGGAATGGTAGTTCTGATACCAAGTTAGATTTTCTTTCAATAATATATAGATGTCAATTTTTGTAATGAATTTTGGTTCCTAATTTAGAAATACAATTTACCTTAAGTTAAGATATGATTTGATTAAAAGGAGAGAATTGAGTTTTCATTATAATAATTGCAAGGGCTTGGTGATATAACTTCATTATTGAATGTATACTTTAAATCTTTGTGCTTAATTAAATCAAGTGAACACTATTGGAATTGGAGTTATGTTCCAATTACAATAGGTTTAAGTTTAGTGCAGAAAGAGAGCTCCCATTGGGGTTCTTCCTTAGCACATAAACTTTTGTGAAATCATTATTTGTTATTAGATCTTGATTCCCTACATTTAGGTTACCAAATAATATCTTTTATTCCTATTGATATCACAAACAAGACTTCCATTAACCATGCATCATGTGCTTCACATGCAGTTTAGCTAGATGGGAGGATGCATTGGGTCGATGGACTATGTCACATCATCCATCAAGTTTTCCAACGTCCTCTCATCCCTTCTACCTTGCTGAGCCACAGAGCAAAGTTAATGGATAACTTGGTTCACAATCATCAAATTTCTTGGTAGAGCCTTTAAGGAAAGGTGCAAGTGAGCTTGAGAATTTGTCACATAATTCTTAGCTCTACTTGCACTACCTTCCTTGTTCTTACCCAATTGATGAGCTTTGAACACAAGTTCTTAAAATAAAATAATTTAAATTTTATTCTATCCAAGCATTTATTTCAACATAAATAATAGACAATAAGATCATCTTTTCATTCATTCAAACAATTCATTAAAACACCACCATACCTGTACAATTTCATACAATAACATCTCAACCCTCTCCAAAGGGATTTTAGCCTTCCATTACTAAATAAGCATAAGCACACATAGAAATAAAAGTGAACATCGCCATCAGTTCACAGCAAAAAGAAATTAGAGAAGTTCAGAAAGAAATACTTGGAATCACCCGGAAGTTTTATGGGGTTCTCTTGGACTCCTCCTGCACTTTCTATTGACTGCTCCGCCCTTTTTCCTTTTTTATTTTCTTATCCTTACTATTCTTGGTAAACCTTCTTCCCTTTGGAGATTTCCCCTTTCTCCTCTTGCTGCAGCTATTCCCTTAGGGGACTTGAGTGTCAAAAATTGGAACCCCCTTAAGGTCTGAGACTAGCCCTTAAATAGGGAAGTTCTCAGCCTCCAAGACATTAATTATGTGACTCTTCACCTTCTTTGGCTTTAAGTCAAACTCTTTAAATGTTTATCCTATGTATTATATTGGGATTTAGCAGAAATAATGTATTTCAGTTTTCAAGAGGCTGGGGAAGGCCAAATGTTGCATTTTGAGGCCTTCCCTATGCTGCATTTATGGTTGTTCTAGAAAATTCTAGATCGTTCGTTGCGGCGTGCTATGGCGCGCTGTAACAACAACATTCCAAACACTATTCTGCTATAGTGCGCTATGGCAGCAGTGTTCCAAATACTGTTCCACTATGGCGTGCAGTGGCAACAGCGTTCCAAACACTGTTCCTGCATGAAAGTTAGTACCTTTTCCTTTGGTCGCCACAGTGTCCGCTGTGGCGCACTTCAGTGGATAAACTTTTGAAATAACTATTCTAATCATTCAGCTACAGTTTAAATGATTAATAAAATATTTTGTTGTCGCGCACTGAGGCGTGCTACAGCGGAAAATACTTCAAAAAACATGGATCAATAGTTCATATATAGATTTATAAAATGATAATTTACCCGCTGCGGCGCCCTGCAGCGGAAGTATTTTTGAAACACTGTTCAATTTCTCTTTTGTATGGTCTTAATATTTCCTCGAGTAATGACACTGTCGCGCTGCAGCGGAGAAACTTTCGAAAATACTTCAATTTCTCTCTTATTTGATTTTAATTTAACTCTCGAGAAATGGCGCTGTAGCGTGCGGCAGTGGTCTTCCTTCCAGGTCTGTAGTTTAGCTTCCAGGTATGGGAGTTAATGAGATAGACATGACGTGCTGTGGCAATTTTACTTCCAGGTCCTTTTAGATATTCTTCTAGGTGAAGAACTTACATGAATCGCCATGGCGCGTTGTGACGATTTTGACCTAAATTTTAGTGATTCAGCTCATGCATCTCATTTTTCTTCATTTTCCTGCAAAAACATATGATTCCATTCAAAGTACCTTATTTCATACAGTGTTTAGTGATATTTTGATGCTAAATTTAGTTATAAATTCTGTATATATCAGTATCTAAGGAGTCATTAGACACCTCAAACACTAAAATCTGATAACTAATGATCTAATTATTCACTAATCAACTTTTATGATGATTAGTGAATGATTAATAGAATTAGGCATAGAAAAATATTTTTAATTACATAATTAAATTCTCTTTTGTTTAATAAAGAGATTGAAACCTTAATTAAAAAATTTAATAAAGCATTAAGCCTAATATTTACTAATCTGTTTTAAAGGTAATTAGAGTCTAATTAAGAATCCTATTTATATAGTTAAATATTATTGCAAATTAAGATTTTACATATTCTCATGATCAAAATGATATATTGGATCACTGAAATTGGATTTGAATTGAGCATTTTATTCCATTAATTTAAATGAAATAATTCTAATTATTAAATTATATGAATTAGAATAAATGAGTGAGTTTTCAGAAGGGAAATAATTCAAAAAAATTGAGTCATTTAAGTAATTCAATAAACAAATACGGGTTGGGAGGCGGCCTGGCCCGTTAATGTACTCCATCTTCTCCACCTCTTCTCCGACAGCAGGAACTTAGGGTTAGGATCAATCACCAAATTCTGATTGTCCAGACCACGCCATTGCTCGGTCTTGATCGCTACATGTTCCATGGACTAAGACACACCTTTTGCACCATGAAGTTCCTTGCAGGACTGCTAGGGTAGTTGAAACCCTATTCACCATAAATTCTTTTTTAGGTTTTGCTGTGGGGAGTAAATTCTCCCCATAGAGGCTATTTCAAGACTACCTTTCTATCTTGACATGATTAATATGTTAATGCGGAGAGGAACTCAAACCTAGCATGGTGTGGGAGTGACTAAAATGATGGGGTTTTAATCGAGCTTAGTACTATACGATATTGTTAAAGCTCGAGCAGGATGATAGTCTCCCAGGCTAGCCTAAGTGATACATCATATCGATCGACAGAAGTTGATATGGAATGAACCTCATCAACAATTAGACTTCCGAATGGGGTGTCAATTTCAGTGAAGAGCTAAAATGGCCCACAGGCCAACAACCCCATCTAGATAGTGTTTCTCACTATCTGGATAGTTGACGACCCTAACTGACACCCTAGCCTCTAACAACCAATCCTAGAGCACTCATAACTCATCACAATAATGAATCAAAATAGAATCAATGAGAAATAAGATGAATTAGCTGAATGGGAAATAAAGGTACATGATTAGAGAATTGACGCATGACATCTAGAAATTTGACGAACCATGGTAGCTAAGAACAATCCTTAGAGCTTCCTTATAAACCTGACTGATTGCTGGGGACTTGAACATCAAGTATCATCCATTGACACACTATGAATGATAATCTAAAGCTGTTGGTCACTGAATGGAACCAATTGGAGGAATGCAGTAAAAGTATAAACAATTGAGTACTTAAGGATTTTAGAGGGAGTTTTCAATGAGGAAAGGGACTCACAAAGAATTCTTAAGGCTATTTATATCCATAGGTCTAAGGAAGAGCACAGGTTGTCTATTAATAGCTGGCCCAAGATTTTATGGGAATTGGGCTAGCCCAATGATGGCATACTCAAAAAATCTGAGCAGACAGACCATCGGGGCTCAAAGAGTAGTGGGAGATAGGAGAAATCCCTATACTACCATGGTGGAATTATGATAGAGCTATCGGGTGCATGCTGGCAGATTTGTGGATGATAGTGAACAGGGCTCAAAAAATTTTTGGAAAGATATGACAGTTGGGGAACGAGATCAGCTTTATTAAATCAAAACCATCAGATTAGTGGGCCAAATGATTGAATTTAGCTCGGAGAATGGCTACTGTGCGGGAGGAGCCCCACAGTGAATTGGACACCGTACATACAACTGATCTGGGTGATTGACCAAGTATTAGATGGTTAAATCTACCATGGAGGCTGAGTATGTTATCACCACTAATGAAAGTAAGGATATGCTTTAGTTGAAAAACTTTATGGCATAACTGTGTAAGGAGTAGAACGATGTGAAGCTTTACAGTGATAATATGAGCATAATTTACCCCACAAAGAATGCTACATTTCATGCCAGGACAAAGCATATACAACTTCGATATAATTTCATCTGAACATTGTTGGAAGAAGGTCAGTTAGCATTGGACAAGATTCACACTTTGAAGAATCCCACTTCCATATTTACGAAGATTGTAATAGTGGAGAAACTGAAGCCACGTGTTGCTTTAGTTGGCCTCAATACATGATGAGAGGATGGCGGCGAGCCACACTAAATTCTATATAAAATGAAAGAAGACAATAAAGATCTAAGATTAAATAAGGGATTATTGCAATAGGTCTCCAAGTGGAAGATTATTAGTGTGTGGAGACCAATTTGACCATCTATGGAAGTGCCAATGAAGTCAGGGAAAAATTGGGCGCTCCAGCATGCCCTGGTGCGCTTTACAGTCATTGTAGTTAAGGTCCAAAAGCCCCAGCACACCATGGCACCTAGGAATTGAGTGTTAGGCTCCATGATGCACCGTGGCACCCCGTAATTTAAAACCGGGGAGTATTGATGTGCCGTGGTGCTTGCGAAAGCCATGCTACAAATTTTGGTGGCCCCCTATGTATTCTTAAGGGTATTTTAGGTCTTTTGGGGTCTTTATGAAGCCTAAGTATATAAGGAAACATGTGAGGATGTTTTTTATAGGTGATTAACCATAATCTAGCTTTGTTCCTATAGTTGGTCCCTTTTAACCAAGAGTGAGAGCATAATATTTTTGGAGAAAAAGAAGTTGATAGGGAGGCTTTATAGATAGTATATCATTCTTATTCTTGTGAAGGTGAAGTTCTCTGAAACTTTGCAATTTTTTTGTTCATAGTGAACTTTTCTGTGTGGTGTGGCTCTGTGGTTTTTCCCGTTATCGAGTTTTCCACGTAAAATTTCTTGTGTTTAGATGCTTGTGTGGTTTATGTCGTGATTCTCTTTATATGGTCTTCTTTTTGTGCATGGATAATTTTTTTTCTTGCTTGGTAACCCCAATGATATCCCATCCAGTATCTCTTTTGTGCATTAACAATAATACATTATCCGTAACTGTACTGAAACATAATAAGTCTAATCAGAATTTTCTTTTCTTGGATATGCCCTACCATATTAAAAACCAAATACAGTAGATCAGAAACTTGGTTAAGATCTTGAACTTAACTTAATGGCTGAGCCTGAGCAACGTGGAAAGATTTGAAGATAGTTTTATTTTATTTGTTTACCCATGAGGACAAGTGTTATTACATCCTTTAACATTTTGTATAAATTAATTTGTTCTGGATGTTTACATATTCTTTTCTTCATTAAATGTTTATTTTATTTTATCCAGATGACTAAGATGATAGTTATGTATGTATTGCTATAAATTTATGCATTTACTTTCACATTCTCATAGATTCTTGGAGTAAAGTTGTAATGCTCCAGTGTTAGATTAAGCATCTTAATCAAACACAGAGTATTATTGTAGTGCTTAATATTAAATTAGTAAGAACTAACCTATTATTAAGAACTACTTAGGCTAAGAATCTATGAGAAAATAAAAGTAAATGCATAATTATATAATAAATATAACGTAACTATCATCCGAAACATCTAGATAAATATAAGAAATCAATCATAACATTAAAGTAAGTAAAATTAACAACAATTAATGTAGTTGTTCAAACTGTATCCGATGTAATAGCACTTGTCCTCATGGGAAAAATATACAATGTAAACTAAAGTATTCAATGCTGCACCTGAAACTTAAACTTTTCTCTTGGATTAAGTTCACTTCCAAGCTCCAAATATACTTTATTTGGTTTTTAATACGATAAGATACATTTATAAATATAAAAACATGAATAGGCTTATTAGGTCTAAGTATAGTTTAGGGTTAATAGTTTTATTACTGGATTATGGGATATAATAATTAATATTTATAATTATTTAAAGCAATGCATAATGCAATATAAAGGGAAGGTACTATAAATGAAGAAATAAAACATTCTACTCATTTTTCAGATAATTTTGATTTATAATTTTAATAAATTTGGATGTTTATTTATCAATTTATTGCATTAATTTATTTTGTATTAATTTTTCTTGAAGTCAAAATTATTAAAATTGGAATATTCCTAGAAATATTTCATTCGGACAAAGGTTAAGCAAGTGGGCCAATCAGGGTCACGGGACCCGATGAGTTGAGAATATTTATCAAATATTATGAGAATATTTATCAAATATTATGAGAATATTTTTCGAACATTCTTGCATAATGTTGCGTGAATCACTGGCTGACCCGCTCGGCATAGTGCTCTATCATCTCAGCTGTGAACGACACAGTCCGTGAATTAGTGTTTTAAGGAAATCCCAAATTTTATATGCAGATGCCACCTCACTGGGTGTATGAGGTGTCAAAATGATCACTTTAACGATCCTTTTCGATGTAGAGGATCCTTCTCGAGACTCCCTGATGTTTTTAAATGGTGAAATAGAAAAGGATAAAAGGAATGGAAAAGTCTTGGCAATATTAGTGGACCAATAGGATGCTGGAAGGATGCCCATAGCAAGGCCTCCCATGGTATGCGTGGGCTTGGCTAAGCTAGAGAGGGAGACATAGCATAGTGCTCTATCACATCACGACCACTCGATGGACCTAACATTCATAGTTAAATCCTAAGATATGATTATCTCAACTGTTGTATTTGGGCCTGATCTAGCGGTTGAGATCAAATTTGCCTCGGATCTGATTTGGTTTGTTTGATCAGGATCAACAAAATAGTGGGACGGCCCAAATCTACCATTTTGGCTATCTCGTGTTCAGGAATGGACGGTGAATCACCCGTCATCAGAATTTAAATGGCCATTTAGTCATTCAAAATTTATTTAGTTTGATTAATTTTAATTAATAATAATTAATAATGTTTAAATTAATCAAATTTTCTTGACCACTAGATCTTCTAAAATTTCCAAAAATTTACCCTTAGTTAATTAGGGGTGAGGAATTCAAAAACATAATCAAATTTTGGATTGAAGGTAAAAAAATTATTTTCTTATTTTTCTAATTATTTAAATTGATTAAAATATTCACTAAAACCAACGACTTCCAAATTGATCTAAAATTCAAGGATTTGATCCTAGTGATGATTAGAGATGGTCAGGTTTCTAGGCTGATTAGACTAGTTATTAATGGGTAACAACCTTGGGTTATTATCGACTGTCCTTCTTAAAAGAGGTGTCATCATTGACATCAATTGATTCAATACATATTTAAACAAATGAATTGTTGGTCACAAACACATAGCAACATGAGCACCACAAGAAAAGCAATTTGAGATCGAGGATTGAGGTTATGTTGACAATTGCTAAGCAAAGAATAAAATCAGCCAAGCATAACATTATAGAAACAACACATGCACATGTACAACCATAAGCATCCAAACTTAAGGATATTTATGTGGAAAACCCAAAGATGAGAAAACTATAGAGCTACACCACACATAAGGTTTCACTATGAATTAAGAAGATTACAAAGTTATAAAGAGCTTCACATTCACAATAACAAGAAATATTTACTGCTTTGCACAACCTCCTAATTGATTTCTTTTCTACAGGGAACACCAGCTCTTACTCGATGCTAAAGAAGAAGAGGAGTAGCTACAACTTAATTAGGATTCTCTCCAATAGTAGCCAAATCCCTTTGTTTGCATATGAAAAATCTCCATAATGTTTCCTTATATATTCAGCCAATATTCAGACCCCAAATGGTCCAAAATACCCCCAAATCACTTAGGGTGATGCTTAAACCAGAGCAAATATTTGTCTGGCGCTATGATGTGTCGTAGTACCCTGGTTTCTGGAGTCCAGGAGCCTAAGTTTCTAGCGGCCTGGTGTTGCGCACACTATAGCGGCATAGTATCTGAACTACCTATCACTAGGGGGCATTGTAGCGCCCCAGTCTTTGGGCTAGCAAGATGATGGGGCACGCTATGGCGCGCGATGGTGTATGTAGCCTCCAGCTAGGGTGCATTGTAGCACTCTGGTCTCTGTATGCTAGGCGCCATGGCACGCTACGCTGCGCTATGGCACGTTATGGCATTCTATTACTATAATTAAGCTTCCCAACTTGTTTCATGTCACCTCAGAACCTCCCAGAAGCCCACTGAAGCCCATTAGCACCTCCATTATGATCTAAATGGTCTCTATATTCAAAAAATATCTCACTTGGATACTTATTGGAATAATTCCTCTTTTAGTTTTGAGCCTTTAATGTTTCTTCCATCTGCATCAAGAATGTTGTGTGTCTCACCCTAGTTCTCTCTTCCTGTGCCGAGACCAACTGAAGAAATGCATAACTTCAGTTTCTCCACTGTTACTGCATTTGTGAGCATATCAGCGGGATTCTTCAATGTGCGAATCTTCTCCAATCCAAGTTGTCTTTTTTTCAACAGTGTTATAATGAAATGGTACTGAAGTTGTATATGCTTCATCCTAGCATGAAATGCTACATTCTTTGCAAGGTGAATTACACTTATACTATCGCTATAAAACTTCATGTCCTTTTGCTCCTTGCCTAATTATGCCATAACGCTCTTAAGCCAAATCATCTCCTTACTTATCTTAGTAATGACGATGTACTACTGTTCCATGGTAAATAGAGCAACAATATTCTGTAGCCTAGAGATCCAGCTCATCGCTACACTCCCCAGTGTGAGCACATATATAGTAGTGCTGCTCTAGCTATATTTGAATCTATAAAGCCCTATAGAGTAATGTCAAACCTACCAAAGCAAATTGCTTAGTCCGTTGTACCTTTTTGATACCTAAAAATCTACTTGACTGTGTTCCAATGGTGCATTCCTATGTTTCCCATGAATCTACTGACTACTCAAACTGCATGTGCAATGTTTGATCTCATGTAGATCCTCACGTACATCAAGCTCTTAACCACTGAAGCATAAGGAACCTCTTGCATGTGTTCCTTCTCCTCTTTAGTCTTAGGTATCCGAGCTTTTGATAAATTGAAGTGACTTGCTTTGGAGGTGCCCATTAGTTTTTCCTTGTCCATGTTGATTCTTTTCAACACTTTCTCAACATAGTATTTCTGAGATAACTTCATATTTTCTGCACTTGTATCCTTATTAATTATCATCCCAAGAATCTGCTTAGTTGGCCTTAAGTCCTTTATGTCAAACTCCCTTGGCATCTACTTCTTCAGTATCTTTATCTCTTCAATATCTGATCTTGCGATCAACACATCATCTATATACAACAAAAGAATAATATAGAAGGACTTACATTATTTTATGTAGCAATAGTGATCTTCCTAGCACCTCTTGTACCCAGTTTCTAATATTACTTAGGTGCTTATTTTAAGTTGTATAGGCTCTTTTTGAGCGTGCACACTAGCTCATCTTTTTATTTTGCTTGATCCTTGTACCCCTTTGATTATTACTTATACAACTCCTCTACCAGCTCTCCGTTAAGAAACACATATTTTACATCCATTTGCTCCAAGTACAAATCTTCAACTGCAACAATGTTCAGCACAACCGTAATGGTTATCATCTTCACAACTAGGGCAAAAATCTCATTGTAGTCAACTCCATACCTCTGTTGAAAGATTTTTACCACAAGCCTTGCCTTGTAGAGTTTGATCCCATATAGTTTTTTCTTCAACTAGTAAACCACTTATTCTGAATAACCTTCTTCCTAGTTGGTAGAACTGCTAACTCCTATGTCCCATTTAACATGATTGATACCATTTCATCATTCATGGCAGCCTCCCACTTTATTAAATCTTCTATTTGAAGCTCCTCTTTGAAGCTTTATAGCTCACCACCATCCATTAGCTATATATAAAATAAAGAAAGAGAATACCTATCTAGAAATCTAGTGACTCTTACGGATCTCCACAATGTGGGTGCTTGTGATTTAATCTGTTCAACACCCTCCTGAGATTCTTCTAGTACATTCTCCTTTGGCTCACTATATGAAGCAACCTTGAAATCAATCCTGACTCCAAAATAGTCCTTGTACAGCTCACTTTCATTGAAAGTGACATACATGTTCCTAATAATATTATATTTTGATTGTCCTAGAATCTATAACCAAACTTGCTTGTACCATATCCAATAAATGTGCACTTGATTTCCATTGCACCAAGCTTGCTCCTAGATCCTACATCAATCTACACATAGAATGAACAACCAAATACCTTGTGGTGGTTTAGTTTTTATCTTCTTTTTGCTCTAGGCCTCTGCAGAAATCTCTTCATTTAGGGGTACAATAGGAATCCAATTTATCAAATAAACCATCGTGTTAACAACCTAGGCCCAGAACTTCTTTGGTAGACTTACATGCAATCTCATGCTCCTAGCTCATTCTTTGATCATTTTATTCATCTATTATGCACACCATTTTATTGTGGTGCTCTTAGAATTATAAATTCCCTCTTGATTTCTCTCAAGGTACAAAACTTCTTGAACTCCTTGTCACAGCAATTACCACTATTGAATCTCAAACACTTAAGCTTCAACCCTATCTCATTCTCTACCAAAGCTAACCACTTCCCAAACAAATCAAATACATTATGTTTATGTTTTAAAAAATAAACCCATACCTTCCTTGTATGGTCATCAATAAAGGTGAAAAGGTATGTGGCTCCACCTATGAAAGTAGTAGGAGCTGGCCCCCATATATTTGTATGCACCAACTTAAGTTTCCTACCATTCAGCTCTCTTCCAACTTTAGAGAATAAAATATTTTCTTACTTACCCAGTACACAGTCTTCACAGAAGTCCAAGTCTACTGACTTCATTCCATAAAATCTTCCTCTTAATTGTAGGGATTTTAAACCCCTCTCGCTCATATGGCCATGCCTCCAGTGCGATAGACCCGCATCTATCTGTTCTGTCGCTGCAATATAATCAGACACTTTATTGATCTAGTAAAGTGTACATTTCATGTTGCCCCAAGCAATAGTGAGTGCACCATTGGCAACCTTCATGAGTCCCCTGCAATGAATGTACTGTAGCTCTCCCTAGTTAACTGGATAATTTAAATTAGATTCTTCCTTAGACACAACACGTGTCTAACTTCTCTTAGCTTCCAAAATGCATCACTTGGTAGCTGAACGTCCACATCACTTTTACCTATTATATCACATACCTTGTAATTTCCAAGATATACCTTCCCCAATTCACCCTTTATGTAGTTCTTGAAGGCACTCCTCATAGGAGTAGCATGAAAGGTTGCACCCGAGTCTTCCAGGACTCCATGATGACAAGTGACAGGATAAATGCATCATGATCCTCTTCTGCAAAAATATTCACAGTGGGGTACATATCCTTGCTCTAACCACTTGTCTTCTTTAGGATATAATAGTATGCTCTAGATCGATACACCTACATGAGCACCACAACAGAAGCGATATTATGCTCAAATATTGGGGTTGCATAGACATTTACCAAGAAAATGACAAATCAAAAGCACAGTAAAAATTAAACACAACACTTACATATGCATCCACACACAAGCATACAAATAATAAGGATTTTATGTGGAAAACCAAAAGATGGGAAAAACTATGGGGCTGCGCCACACAGAAATTCCACTATGTATCAAAAGGACTACAAAATTACAAGAAACCTAACCTTCACACGAGAAAGAAAGATCTATCATTTACACAGTCTCTCGATCAATTTTTTGTCTAATAAGGAACACCGGCTCTTACTCTAGGATGAAGAAGGAGAGCAGTAGCCACCTCCATTAAGGTTCTCCCCAATAGAAACCAAAGCGAAGCAGATTTCTGTCTGGCGCTATGGCTCGCTGTAGCGCCTAGGACTCGGGTACCCAAGTGCTAGGGCATTATGTAGCTCCTTGAACTCTAGCACTTTGGAGCTAGGGTGCACTTTGGCACTTTACGGTGCACTATGTGTGCACTACGGTGTACCATAGTGCACAATAGAGCCCCTAGAATCTGGATCACCTGCTACCATGGCACGATACTGTGCCCTAGTATCTGCCTGCTTCTCGCTGGGATGTGTTATGGTGCGCTATGGTTCACTATAGTGCCCCAGTCTCTGAATTTCCAATTGCTAGGGTGCACTATGGTGTCCTGGTCCTTATCTACTGGCAGCCTGGTGCGCTATGGTGCAGTATGGCGCATGCTGCATCACTGCTATGGTGCGATATGGTGCTTGCAGCTGAGCTTTTCCAACTTGTTTCCAATCACCTCAGAACCTCCTAGAAGCTCACCAGAGCTCCATTAATATTTTCACGATGACTTAAATTGTTTCCACATCCTAGAAATCTCCCACTTGGATACCTTTTAGAATCATCCCTCTTCTAACCTTGATCATTCATTATCTTCTTGAAACTTCTTCAAGAACATGGTGTGGCTTACCCCCACTCTCTTATCACGTGCCAAGGCCAACTGAAGCAGCGCATAGCTTCAGTTCCTCAACTATTACTTCTTTCGTAAGCATGTTAGCGGAATTCTTTAAAGTGTAAATCTTCTCCAGTCCTAGTTGTCCTTCCAATAGTGTCAGATAAAAGGTACCGAAGCTATATGTGCTTTATCCTGGCATGAAATACTACATTCTTTGTAAGGCAAATAGCGCTCATACTATCACTATAGAGATTTACATATTCATGCTTCTTTCCTAATTCTGCCATAAACCTCTTTGAAAGGACACTAATATTGGATCAAAAATCCAATTTAATATTAGGTGTTACTATAGTACTTAATACTAGGTTAGTGAGTCTTAACCCATTATTAAGAATTATAGGGAGCCAAGGGTCTCTAAAGGCAAAAAGTTAGATGCATGATACTAAGTAAATGTAAGCCATTCCAGCCATAAAAAAAAAAGAAAAATAAATCACTGAATAGTAAAGTAGGGCATCCAGAATTAATTAAAGTTATGCAAACATTATACATACTGACACTCGTCCTCACAGGATGCAAAAGTAAGGAAAAGACAATAGAAATAAATAACTTCAATCAGCACCTACTGAATCTGATCTACCTCAGATTCAAGATCAACTCTAAGCTCCTAATATACTATATTTGGTATTTAATACGGTAGGGCATAACCATTAAAAGAAAAATAAGTGATTAGACTTAAAAAGTTAAAGTACATTTTAGGGCAACAAATTAATTTTAAGTTAAGTGGATATCACATTAGCTATTTATAATTGTTATTTAGGCAGAGCTCAATGCAACAAAAAGGGAAAGTAAGTAAGTGCAGTAAATGTATGTAAGCAACAATCAAAAAAGTAAAAATAGTAAAAAAAGAAAAAATGGTAACAATAGGCATCAAATATGTAAGGAAAAATAGGTACACCTATACTAACAAGTGTGTAATAAAAAATAGTAAGAGATATGTATATGGACATATGCTAAGTAACATAAGAGAAAGCAATGTAAGTGTGAATATAGGTGATAATAATATACTCTACCAATAAGTAAAAGAACTGTAAATATAGATGAACCTGTAAGGTATGCAAGTAAAGGAAGTCTCAGTCATAAAGGACTGAATGTATAATAAAAGTAATTATAAAGGACCGAATAAGTATAGTTAAAAGACTATGATAAATCATCCACAATCACAAAGATTGTGGTAAAAATAAGAACAATCATAAAGGACGGTAATATGTAAATTATTTTTCTTGTATCTTGTCTTATGGTGTAGAAACAAATAAAGAGTGAAGTATGTGAGCTTAACTAAATAAGAGGGGTTTTCCATAACACACACATTCCCCCTCTAGAACATGTGAGGTCTCCTTATTATACCATTGCCTGCCCTGACATAGTCTGCCATATGAAACCTCAAAGTAAATGTCATAAGTTTAATTTATGCACAATGAAATTATGAATGTATTCAAAGATTTAATCTCAATGCATTGCTGCATTCAAGGATGTTCAAAGCTATATGTAAATTATGTGATGTCCATTGTTATATACTTTAGTTATCTATCATATGATTGGTGCTAATCAACTCTTCAATTGACTTAGACATTCATCAATTATCTTCATTAATTGATATAATAATAATATACTATTTAAAATGAGGTTTAAAAATAATGATTTGATTAAGGTCTTATTTATAAGACATAATAATTTATAGATATAATTAAATTATTACAAGCAAGCATCCTATCCTATTACTAACACTGTAATTTTTTAAGTTATCCAATAACACTTCTACTATAATAGGACATTCTAAGTACATACTAAAAGTTTCATTATGACACTTGATAGATTACTAGCTTCGTATGACTTAGGACACTTGAAGGTCTAGCTAAAGGATTCTTTAACTACCAAACTTAATGTCTCCTTACACTTAAAGTAAGGGATTCTCTTGACTTATAATATCCAAACACTTAAGCTAACACTATTCTTTAATCATTCTATATTTAAGGTTCTATACTTAAGAAGGTTGGTCTATCTAATCAGTTAAGTTATCCTACTCTTAAGTATGCCACTAAATATTCTAATCTTAGACCGAGGGGTTTTAAGAGACTATGAGTCTAATATGGTAAGACTTAAGGGTTAATATTACTTAAATTAATATTATCTGAATTTACCTCACATTAAGTTACTAATCTAATATTATGGTTCTTCTCTTGATCTTAAGGTTCCAAATCTTAGTATTACAATGACTAAGATTCTAAGCTTAGTTCAATTATTAAGCACTTAAAGGGTTCCAAGCCTCTTAGCACTTAAGGCAACATCTAGCCTTAAATTAACCACTCAGTTAGTCTAAGAGATTCTAAATTTTAGTGATGATTCATCTTAAGTAAAATTGAGATTTTAAGTCTAGATGATATGGACACTAAGTCCTAGATATTACAATAATAGTTAACATGGAGGTTAGTTGATCTAAACTCTAAGGTTCTAATCCTCCTTAACATCTAAGTCTTGGCTTAGTTATTTAATCTTTTTAAATGAATCCTAAAATTCACACTTAGAATAGAATGATTGACCACACTACTCAAAAAGGTTCTACTTAACTACTAAAATCAATCTCCAAGTTCTATACTTAGCATGCTAGACTACTCATAATCCTCAGTAGGTTGTACTTAGTCACTTAAGTTATTTACTAGATTCAAATGGAAGGCACTAGTATTTTTAAAATGTCTCCATTCTAATTATCTTATAAGTCCTCCTTAAGGCACAATGCTATATTAAGGATTACTTAATAATATTCTAAATATTTCACATGATCTTGGTATAATCCTAACTATCTTTATCCTTTAACTTAGGATCCTTTCTAAGTTATCTAGATGGCAATAAGTGGTAAGCATTAGTTTAAGTTGAATTAGGTATTTGACTTATTACTAACTTTCTAATTTCAACAAGCTACTATACTTAGCTTAGTACTAATAATCTTTATCTAGAAGGTTTTCATGGGGGTTTATTAAACTTAGGTTAATTAAGGCATCCAAGGATTAGGAAAATCTTAACTCAATAATTTTTCTATGTATCTAGTTACTAACAAGTGAAATTCTATTGAGTAAAGTCCTAAATAAATGCACTAGAAATCCTATAAGTTAGCTAACAGATTTTATGTTCACATCAAGGTACTAGAATTCCTAGTTAGCTAAGAGGTTAGACTTACTATAATGGGCTAACATCCCTAAGTTACACTAGAGTGTTTAAGGTTGATCCTACACTTATGCGACGTAAGGAACTAGCCTAAGTCCATTCTAACCATTAGGTCCTTACTAATGGTTCTTACAATTATAAAGAGCTAACTAGTCCAATCCACCCTAGAGTCTTAGACTTTTACAATCCTTAAGTACAAAATCAAGCATTAAGACCATAAAAGATCAATTCATTTCTATGTTGAGGCCCTAACTTAGTTTGCTAGCACTAAACTAGAAGTAGGTTATTCTAGGTATTTTCCTACTCAAAATGTCCTTTAATTTTGAAATATGTTATAAAGTAGGTTGTCTAAGGTGTCATATCCTTTAAAAGGCCTAAACATGCAAAACCTTAATTTTGGAAGTTTAATATTATTTTATTTAAGGGTCAAAACTCATATTTTCCATTTGATGTCCAAATCATGTAAATATAGTAGCTATAATTTTCTTATAGCATAATAAGTATAATGACAATAAGTAAGGTCAAATTGGACATCAAATCACTAATTTGGGTTTTAATATCTCTTAATAACATTTAAAAGGTTATTAGCAAAATTAGTTTTCAAATTATAAAATTAACATTATATTAATGTCCTATATATTTTTATGTTATATAATGACTATTAGAACATCAAATTTGGATATTAATTGACTAAGTTATGATGCTAGCAAAATTAAGTTAAATACTTATTTAATTAATTAATTAAAATAGTGATTAGTGAAATTAATAATCAAACTAAAATTCTAATATCATAATGTCATATTATTGATCCTCATTTTTTACGATCACTTTGAATTAATATATATATATATATATATATATATATATATATATATATATATTTGGATGTGTATTTTTAAAGTAACTAGGCATTGAATATTTTGTAATTTATTAATTATTTATTTCAAATTTGCAAGATTTACGGTTCATAAGAACCTGATGTGGCAAGAACCGCACACCCGAGCTAGGGCTATCAAAATTTCCCTAGCTCCGATGGTCGGCCCACACGTTGATCTCCAAGACCTCTTTATGGGTCGCCTGACCTTCGCCCGAGACCGCCCCTAGCTCCGGCACAGTGATGCCATAAGTAGTTTGGTTCAGATGTAGGGGGAGCGTAACTGTGCGGAACTGTAGATGAATATCGGATCGAGGTCGATCAAACCCTACCCAAGGAGCCTATACCTATTGAAAAAGGTAATCAAAATCAAAAGAGCATAATTGCATGATTAAAAGGAGGAGATTCAAAGGTACCTAATTGCCAATTTAGTGTTATTAGGTCAAATGAAAGATGAAGCCTTGTCCGTCTCCTGACCTCACCCCGAGAACTTGATCACCGAAAATGAGCATTATGCTCCATCCCAAGGAAGGGAGCCATATGGGTGCGGGAGAGCACTGACGTACGACTCATGCATCTCTGCCGTGCATGATCATGTGCGGCAGGGATGTACAGTGACATTAGGGATAGCCATCCGATTGCAATAGCCAAATGGATAAACGACTGCGATCCATCCCATCTAATGATCAGACTGTGGGCGATGCTGTCGGATCCTGCTTTTAGGATTATTATTAAATTTAAATATTAAATAAATAATTGATTTTTAATTAATCATAATTATGTAATCAAATGAGATCCAAAAAATCTCAAAAATTTACCTTTAGCAAAATTGATGAAGAGGAACTAAAAAATTAAGTCAGATTTTGAATTGAAGATTAATTTAATTATCTTAATTTTCTTGTTCACTTAAAATATATTAAAATATTTGGAAAAATCCGACGACTTCCAAAAATTCCCAGAATATAGCCCCTAGCTAATTTGGGGGTGAGAAGTTCAATGGAAAACTCTGATTTTTATTTGGTGGTCAAATCAATTTAGGTAATTTTTAGGTTATTCACAAAATATTTGTTGAAAACAAATAATCTCCAAATCACACCAAAATTTAGGTGTTGGTTGCCAATGATATTAGGAGTTGAATGTCAGTGGTTTTAACCTAATTAGGATGTTAAAACCAAGTAACAACCATGAGTTGTTACACTCCTTAGCCAAATCATCTCCTTGCTCACCTCTGTAATGGCAGCATACTCCGCCTCTGTGGTAGATAAAGCAACAATATTTTGTAGCCTAAAGATTCAACTCACAGCCACACTTCCTAATGTGAACACATATCAAGTAGTGCTATTTTAGCTATCAACATCTATTGCAATATCTGAGTTTACATAGCTCTATTGAGAAATGTCAAACCTACTAAAGAAAAGTGCTTTGTCTTATGTACCTTTTAGATACCTTAATATCCACTTGATTGTGTCCCAATAGCACTTTCCAGGGTTTCCCATGAATCTTCTGACTACTCCCATTGCATGTGCAATGTCCGGTCTCATGTAGATCATTGCATACATCAAGCTCCCAACTACTGAAGCATAAGGAACTTTCAGCATGTGCTCCTTCTATTTAACTTTGACATTTTAATCCTTCATTAAATTGAAGAGACATGCTAGAGGAATGCTCACTGGCTTTGCCTGTCTCATGTTGAATATTTTTAGCACCTTTTCAACATAGTCCTTCAAAGATAGCTTCAAAATTCCTGCACTTTTCTCCCTATTGATTCTTATCCCAAGAATCTGCTTGACTAGCCCTAAGTTCTTCATGTCAAACTCCGTTGACATTTGCTCCTTCAGCATCTTTATCTCCTTCATATTTGATCATACAATAAACATATCATCCACATACAACAACAAAATGATATATGAGGACTTAACACTATTTTATGTAAAAATAATGATCCACATGGCATCTATTGTACCCAATTTTTGATATGAATCTGCTGAATCTCCTATTCCATTGCCTAAACACTTATTTCAAGCAATTGAATCTCTTCTTGAGCTTGCACATCGGCTCAACTTCCCCTTCTCTTGAGCCTTGTACCGCTCAGGCTGTTGCATGTACAACTCTTCCTCAAACTCTCCATGAAGAAATATAGTTTTAACATCCATTTGCTCCCGCTGCAAATCTTCAGCTACAACAATGTTTAGCCTAACCTTGATGATTGTCATCTTTACAATAGTGCCAAAAATCTCACTATAGTCAATTCCATGCCATTGTTAAAAACCATTTATTATAAGCTTTGCCTTGTAGCATTTTCTCTCATATGTTTCTTCCTTCAACAGGTAAACTCATTTATTTTGAAGAGCTTTATTTCCACTTGGTAGAAATGCCAACTCCTATATTTGATTTGACATGAGTGATGACATTTCATCATTCATGGAAGCATCCCACTTAATTGAATCATCCACTTGAAGTGCCTCTTCAAAGCTTTTTGGTTCACCACCATCCATTAGTAACTAAAAAAATAAGGAAGGAGAGTACCTCTATGTTAGCCTCATGACTCTTGTGGATCTCCACAACATGGGTGCTTATGGTTTAATTTCAACACCCTCTTGATTATCTTCTTGAACATGTTCCTCTAGCTTAATGCTGTTATCAAATTCTATGTGCTAGGGTTCACCAATTGAAGCACCCTTGGAATCAATTCTAACTCTAATACAATCATTGTACATCTCACTTTTATTAAAAGTGACATCCATATTTATGATAACTTTCTAGTTCTAATTGTCCCATAATTTGTAACCAAACTCACCCATGCCATATCCAATAAATGTGCACTTGATCGCATTTGCATCAAGCTTGCTCCTAAATTCTGCATCAACATGCACATCGGATGAATAACCAGATACTATGGGGTAGTTCAGTTTCACCCTTGTTCCACACTCTAGGCCTCCTCAAGAGTCCCTTTATTTAAGGGTAAATAAGGTCCTATATTAATTAAATACACATCTGTATTAACAGCCTCTGCCCAAAACTACTTTGGGAGACCCGCATGCAATCTCATGCTCCTGACATTTTTTGTGATTGTTCTGTTCATCTGCTCTATAACACCATTTTGCGGTGGTGTTCCTGAAATTGTAAATTCTCTCTTGATCCCTCTCAAGGCACGACGCCTCTTAACCTTATTATAGTGTTAATCGCCATTATTGGATCTCAAGCATTTAAGCATCAACCATGTCTCATTCTCCACCAAAGATAATCATTTTCCAAATACATAAAATACATCCGATTTGTGCTTTAGAAATTAAACCCATACCTTCCTAGTATGATCATCAATGAAGGTGACAAAATATGTGCCTCCATCTATGGAAGAAGTAGGAGCTGGCCCCCATACATTCGTATGTACTAACTTGAGTTTTTGACCTTTCTACTCTCTTCCAACTTTGGAAAATGTGATATTCTTCTATTTTCCTAACACTTAGTCCTTACAGAAATCCAAGTTTACTGACTTCAGTCCTTGGAGCCTTCCCCATAACTGTAGAGATTTCAAACCCCTCTCGCTCATATGACCAAGCCTTCGGTGCCATAGATCCACATTTATTAGCTATAATAGAATCAAACACTTTAATGATCAGGTAAAGTGTACCTTCCATGTTGCCCCATGCAATAATAAGTGCACCCTTGGTGACCTTCTATGAGTCCCATGTTAACCATGTGTAGTAGCCTTCCTTGGTTAATTAGCTAATTAAAATAAGGTTTTATTTTTAGAGATGGCACATGTCCAACTTCTTAGAGCTTCCAAACTACACCACTTGGTAGTTGCACATCTACATCCCATTTACCAATGATACTGCATACCTTATCATCTTTTAGATATTCCTTACCCAAGTCACCCTTAGTTTAATTTTTGAAAGCACTATAGTAAGAGTTGCATGAAAGGATGCACCCGAGTCGACTACCCAGGACTCTGTGTTGATAAGTGAGAGGATCAATGCATCTTGATCTTCTTTAGTTGAAACATTCACAATGGGGCACATGACCTTGCTCCCACCAGTTATCTTCTTTAGGGTAGGGTAGTCCTTCTTGAAGTGACATGCCTTTTGACATTTCCAATAATCTAGCTTTGCTTTTCTGGGTCTTGATTTTTGTCATCATGATATAGAACTATTTATGTTATGTCTCAAATCTCCACCTCTTCATCTAATTTTAGCCTGCAATGCTGAAGTAGATGCCTCACCATTGGATGTTTTTTGCACCTCTTCATTTAGCACTAGCCTGATAATGTCATCAAATTTCAACAATGCTTTTTTTAATGAATTATAGATGGCTCTAACCAGCTCATCCCAACTATTTGGAAATGATGAGTCAAATAACAGAGCTCTGACCTTATCATCAAATTTGATGCCCATTGAATTCAACTAACTTGTCACAGTGTTGAACCCATTTAGATGTTCAATCAATGAGTAGTCATCCATCATCTTCATATTAAACAATTTCTTCATTAGAAAAACTTTGTTAGAAACTGAAGGATTCTCATACATCCTTATCAAAGCATCTATGAGATCTACAGTAGTTTTCTCATTAATAATTTTAAATGTAATAGAAGAACATAATGAAAGATGAATCAAACCCAATGCAGTTATATCAAGAACTTCCCAATCTTCATCTGACATAGTCGCCAATTTTTTATCAACTCCACTGAGTGGTAGATACAGCTTCTTCTGATAAAGTAAATCCTCTATATGCATTTTCTAGAAGGAAAAATTAGTATCGTTGAACTTCTCAATTTTGTGTCTCATTTCATCGGCCATTACTACCACTAAAACTGCAAACCCTAGAACAATAAGAACAAGCAAAGAACCTCTCTTAGATACAACTTGTTGTAAATTACCTTGATCACCACAGTGGAAGTAATTTTGCACTAAAAAATTGGGGTTGCATTGACAGTTACCAAGAAAATGACAAAATCACAAGTATAGTAAAAAGTAAGCACAACACATGCACATGCATCCACACATAAGCATCTAAACAAGGATTTTTGTGGAAAAACCAAATATGGAAAAAACTACGGAGCCATACCACACAAAAATTCTACTATACATCAAAAGGATTACAGAGTTATAAAGAGCATCACCTTTATAAGAGAAATAAGGATCTATTGCTTGCACATCTTATCGATCAATTTCTTTTTTAACATGGAACACCAGCTCATACTCTAAGATGAAGAAGAAGAGCATCAGCCACCTCCTTTGTGGTTCTCTCCGATAGCAGCCAAAGCCTTTACATTCCCTTGCCAACATTGGAAAATCCTCTAATAATGATCTTTTAAGTACCTAACTAACATTAAAATTCCAAATGGTCCAAAATATCACCCAAATTGCAAGGGCATAACCTGTACTGAAGCAAATTTCTGCCTGGTGATATGGCATGATGTAGCGCCCAAGCCTCAGGTAGCGAGGCACCAGGGTATGAGGTAGCACACTGGTATCTAGCACTTTGGTGCTAGGGCACGCCATGGCATGCCACAGTGTGCTATGGAGTGCCACAGTGCAATATAGAGCTCTAGTCTCTGGGTCACCAGGCACTGGGGCGCACTACCACCCCCCTATTCTCCATCTATTTCCCACTGAGGTGCGCTATGGCATGCTAAGGTGTGCTACAATGTCTAAATCTCTAGATTTCTAATCTCTAGGAACACTATGGTGCCTTAATCTCTATTTGCTGACTGCCATGATGCACTATGATGCGCTATGGTGCCTACTATAGCTGAGCTTTCACAACTTATTTTGAATCACCCCAGAACCTCTTGGTAGCTCATCGATGCTCCATTAGAACCTCTAGGATGATTGACAAACTTTTTAATACATGTCTGCACTCACACGCAAGTGCATGTGGTTTGAAGTAATATTTGGTATGATGAGATCCTGAGATTTATTGTAATGACCCTAATAATTGGATAGAAAAATAATCCAACATTGGGATGTTATCTTAGCACCCAATACTCAATTAGAAGAAAACTAATCAAATATAGATGCTAAGTGGCCAAGTCTCTTTATGAGAAAATGTTAAGTTAAAGTAAATTTGCAAAAAATAGTTATAGAAGATACATGTTAAAGAGATACATGAAAACATTGCAAGTATATATAATACAAGAAATTAAAAGTATCCACTCAATCAACCCAAGTAGTTACAAAATAAGTAATTACAACATAGATATACAAAGATAAGTAAAAATAACTCAAGCAGTTTAAAGTCTAGTTTAATTATTGCAAGCATTTTATTAAAAAGTAAGAGTAAAAGAAAGTAAGTTACTCTCTCACTTGTAATATAATGCAACAAAATATTTAAATTAAGCGAAAGCAAAATTCTTCATAAGCTCTTCATATACTTGGACCTGCATTACCTGTATCAAAGAGCTATTGAGCAATCATATTTTAGTATTTAAATATGATAGGGCAAAACTAATAAAAGCAAAAGTGTAGTTAAACTAAACAGTCTAAGCACATTTTAAGATAGACTACATTTTAAGTTAATATGATATCACTAGCATAATTTATATTTAAAACTATGTAGCAAAGTTATAAAAGCTATCAAGTATGGAAAAAGAATGTGAACATAACTGTAAAGAAGATAGTATAAAATAAATTGAGTAAAAATACTCACTTGTATATAAGTCCTAGCCTGCATCCAAAAATGGTAAAGGAAATGCATCATAAAGGCTAGAAACTAATGTGTGCATTTAAAGTAAATGAAATAGAAGTAATACATGTTCAGTGAATTTTATGCTAAATATGTAATGAAATATAGTGAAGCATTAAATAAAATTAACAAACATACACTGTATTTTAATTGAACTGTAAGTAAGCAAAACATAATGCTGAAAATAGAAAGTGTATCTTAAAGCAAAGAAAGTAAATAAGTATCTTAGACTCTTGGTCTAAGACAAACATAGCCTAAGACTATGGAAACTAAGCATAACTAAATAATTATAAAGAGATCTTACAATCAATAAGATTGTAAAAGAACTTTTATATTATTAGTTGAAGTTATATTTAGAAGCTATCTCATTCTGTGGAAGTATTCAACAGAATGGGACAAGGAGTTAAGCACGTCTACCTAACTAAATACAGTGGGGGGGTCAAAATTTCACATTTACTCTCTTTAAAATGTGAAGTCCTATTATAATCGCTATCTTTCTTGTTAAACTTTCCATAAGGCATTCCCCAAAATGTTTTATGAAAGTTTTATTTATGCACAATGATATTGTATGAATGTTCAAGGAAAAAGGCACAAAGCTAAGCAAGCATTCAATAAATTTTAATAATTGTAAATTATGTGATATCCTTTTGTTATCTAAATTTTAATGATCTACTTATTGATTAGAGCTAATAAAGCTACTAATTGACTTATGGATTTTGTTCCTTAAGTCAATTATAATTAATAGTAGAAGAAATATAAGTTTTGAAAATAGCATTTTCAAGTAGATGAAGTTCATCCTATACTAGTATTAAACTAATCAAATCAAATAGATTAATAATTAAAGTTTAAGGAAAACTAGTAAGGAAGAGTAAAAATGAAGTTTTATTAAGCTAAGAGAAGTAAAAGTTAAAGTATATCATACTAACTTCATCATAATAGCTTATGAATCGAAAGGTTTCATACTAAACTAATCAATAACTTAATTAGGATCAATTGATAGGAAGTATTCAAATGGAATAATGAAGTGATATTAGTAATCAATCACTCAATGTTTACTATGGTTTATAGATTCAATAATCTTATAAGATGTCTTAAATCTAAAAAAACAACTAAGGAGATTCTTGATTCATATATTAAGGAACTTAAAGAACTTTAGGAGAATGAGAACTTTAGATTCAATTCTAAGAAAATTGGATATTAGTTCTACAAAACTCTCTAAATGAAATTAGATGTGAAGTTAATATATTATTTCTCAACTTAATAGAAGATAAAATGAGAATTCGTATGATAATTGTTCAATTTGAAAATAATTCGTGACAAGAATACATGTATTTTGTAATATAGGTCCTTGAGGTAACTTGACTAAAATTCAACAGTTTAATTAAACAAAGAATCTAAATTCCAAGATATAAAATCAATACATGGACATTAAATTAAGAAGGATGTTATAAATTAACATAAATAGATTTCATAAAAATACTATTACAAATTTGTAAATTCTATTAAGATTAACTTGGAATGAAACTAGCCCTAAGGATCTCAAACATTTAATACATTTGATTTGGTACATTATTACAAGGGATATCATTATATAGCTTAACATACAAATAATAATTATATCTAGTTCAAGAATTATAAAAGAATATGAGTAATTTTTTCTTATTAACAATGTGAAATACAATCGTATGTGACTTATATGCAAAGAATAGTTGCATTTGAATTCAAATTATAATAATCAGTAGTATTTGATTTCTCAATGTAATATATGACAACATTTGATCTCACATTATAATTAATGGCAACATTTGAGATCCTGATACATTTTACAACTACCAGGGTGTACAGTATAGCTAGAGTTATGAGCTTCAGACAATACTTGTAACTATAAGCCTTTAAGAATCCATATAATTTAGACTTTTCTAAAATCACACCTTCGGTATCATGACATAATTCAGATCTCTTTCCGCTATAAATATCAAAAACTAATTGAGAATATGAAGGATCTTCTCTCTGAGCTTCAATTATTCTTGATCCAAGAGATGACTCAGACTAAATACTACATAGAAAATTGCACAAATCAGCATAATTGAATGGCTCTAAGTTCAATCTCTCAAAATCTTTAATTAAAGAACCATTGCAATAGAATGAAGATAAACCTGCCTTACGACTTAGGGCATCAGCTACTAGATTAGCTTTACCCAGATGATAAATAATTTCTAAGTCGTAATCACAAATTAGTTCTAACTGCCTACGCTGATGGAAGTTAAGTTCTTTTTGAGTGAAGATGTACTTTAAGCTTTGATGATCAGTAAACACCTCACACTTAACCACACACAGGTAGTGTCTCCAAATTTTAAGAGCGAAAATATAATAAGCCTAAGTTGTTACCCTATTAATTATCAGTTTAATCATACATTAATTTTGATCCGATTGTATTTAGAATATTAAGTTAAGCTTATCATAAACATTTGAAGTCAATTAGATTTCTCTAAGTTAAATTAGCATTTTAATCAGTCTAGATGCACTAAGCTAAACCTAAAATATTTTGATCTCAGAACTAAAATCTGATTGCATTTTTGAATTCCTCACTCCCAAATTAGCAAGGGGTAAGAGTTTAGTAAAATTTGGAGATCATTTAGGTCATAATTCAAATTAAATGAAATTGGGGAGATTGCATTCTAGGGTTCCTAACAATCTTTAATTGCAAATCTACACTATTCCAACAACTGGCTACCTTCAAAACCGCGGATGCCATCTAGGCCGTCCATTTCTCGGATCAGATCGAGCGCTCAGCACCTTAGATTAGATCGGATCCATCTCAATGGTTCCGCGGTTCTAAGATGGCATCGGACGGTATCTAACCACTCATCGTAAGTAGCTTTGATCGTCTGTCGGATCCGTGGATTTATTCCAATGGACAATCTTCTTTCCATGATCTGCCGTTAGCTATCTGATGATCAAAGTCTTCCCGCTTCAATAGATGATCTATCAGATGGCGTCCAAGGATCCCACACTGCTCATTGTCTTCCCCCACTCTGCTCGCATCCCTGACAAGGATATTCGCATCCCCGATAGGAGAGCCTGCCCCCCCACTCCCTTGGCCAGCTCAGCGTGGTTGTTAGTTAATTCCCCAATACAAGTGAACCTCATGGTCGGGCCCTTTGTCCTGATATGCTTTGAATTGAAGCTCTGAGAGCTCTCCATGACCCGAGCCCATGGGTCAAGCCAAGCCCTCAGCCTCACTCTCAACCCTTCCCTGAGGCTATAAATAGCCTCAGATCTCTTCTTAGAATTCCTTTTGGCTCCTCAATTAAGTTCAATTGGAGTTCCCTTCCCCGATCGCCATTGTTGGTCTGCCAGGCTTCCTCCAGGTGCTTCCAAGCTTGCATACCGCCGATAGAGGGCTGCTCCTGGTGTTCAGGACCCCTAAGAGTCTTCTAAAGTCTCTACTGCCCGTGGATCACCTTCTATTTTTCGGTGCCAGCTCCGTCCACCCAATCCAGGTATCCCTTCATTCCGGACTGAGTCGTGTGGGCTCATATACTCCTCAATTTTGATTGCTGAGCTCATTCCTAATCTAGGAAAATGAATTACTATTGGATCTGTGGCCCGGGTCTAGTTTGATCGATCGTATCGATCGATCAGACTGCTCTGCCTGTAGTGCTTGGAACCTAAGTAGGGTCCCAGAGGTTTAGAGCCTCCCAAGCAGAGCCAAAGTAGGGCTTCAGTCCATCTGTGCATCCTGATGGTGACTGGATCAAGCCCTAGTCTAGGTTCATTCCCTGTGAGTAGAATTTCTCCTCATTGTGAGATCCCAGTGAGGGATTCAGTCAAATTTGGGAAAAATAGGTTCCTATGGAATTAGACCATTTCACAAGAAATTTCAGGGTTCTAAGAATTGGTCCCAGTCCTAGGAATGCACGTCGGTCATTTTGAAGCGTCGGCATGGTCCAACAAATGAGGAATTCAATGATTATGGTTAGCCCTATCCGTCCTCAATCGGGGCTAGGCACGGGGAAGAAGATGACAATGCGGGTTGAGCTGACCCGTGACCCGTGCTGTCTAATAGTGATGGGCCTTTAGGCCCGATAGGTTCGCATGTTTTCGGAATGGGCCGGTGCTATTTAAATAAATATTAATCATTTTAAAATTTATTTTGCTTAAGGAAATTAGGTTGCATTAATTAAAATAATTCATAATAAATTAATGTGATAAACTTTGATCCACTGGTCCAAACCCAATGATATTATAAACCAAATGGTTCAGAAAATTATAAAGATTCAGAATATAAAATAATTTTGAACTTTAATGGCTGGATTTTTTGTATTAGCCTAATTATTGCGGAACTTAATTAGAGTTAATTAGCATGTATACTTAGCCAAATTACATAGCTAAGGTGCCATTATGTTTCTTATACCTTGTAGAATGCATGTACTAGGAAAATTAATTTTTTTATCATTATATTTTTAATTCTACCATAATCTTGTAAAACCATGATTAACGAAAATTAAAGTTTCTGATCATTGGATCTTAGTAAACTTAGTCTCGGATTATTTAACTAAATGTACGAAATATAAATGCTAAGTTTTATAATGTTTAATGGTTAGATTTTGTGTTAGGTGCTAATCCATGTATCTTGATTTTGGGTTTGTTTAGCACTAATTACCCCCCTAATTCCTATAAATTTCTATTACAATGCTTTTATAACAGTAATATGGAAGTAAATAAACTCTCATATGCAACTTCAATCCTTAATTCATGAAATGATAATTAAACCTCTTAATCATAGGAAATCTTAAGATCTTAATCAAGGGTGTAGTACTTGATTTGGATCTTGGATTACCTTCAATAATACACCTCTAATCCATCGGATATGTAATTTATCTATAAAGAAACAATTAATCTTAATTGGGTAAAATTAGGGGTTAAACCTTAATTAATCTGATTTAGGATCCAACTCTTAATCACTTAATCGATCCATTTGATTTTAAGATAATTGGACTCTCATAACTATAATAATATACTTGATTTGGCATTTATCCTTATGCATTAAAATTTAGAAGTATCAAGATAATAATAGAATTATTGATTAAAGTATCTAAAATTGAAACTTAAGATCTTTGATTTTCTCTTAATTAAGACTATTAGCACATAAATCAAATGTAAAATCTACAGTAATTTTGTACAAAATTAGATCCTAATAAGATACCTAATTTCACCTCATAATGGTAGTGTAGGACTTGGTTAGATGGGGTCACCCATATGATATAGTTAATCAAACTTAATATATAATCTCACATGAAGGTATTTAGTATCTAGATATGCTTGGTCTTGATGATTCCACATTAGGTCCTGTATATTAATAACACCAGCCTTAATAATCTGTAAACCATCGAGGTAGAAAGATTTATTGTGCTATCTTGAGGTAGAAGCTTAGATAATCCCACTTAACCGTAACAATTGATCTTAACACCTCGTGGTGGGAACCACTTCAATTACTTAGAATGGAACTTCTCTCTTATAGTAGAAATCTATATTGAGTGATCTTTTGATCATATCCTTAGAGCCTTGTGTAGGACTCACCTATTTAGAGTAAGGATTAATAACTTTGATAAATCCTTGTTGATTAAATAGAATTGTCTGTACCCAGATTATTGGATGTGTATATCCATAGTGCTGGATTATTTTAATAGTATTTAGGATTGGTTGGTTCATCTTAATGTAAGGTTAAGTATGTATTCTTTCCTATGCGTTTAGTCAGATATAGTCCCACTTAGAATAAATTATCCAATCTTAAGAGTGTTATGATTAGGGACTTAGACCATTAGTTAATTTGAATAAAAAATACCATCAGGTGATGCCTCCTATCGAAGATTGCTTTCATAGGTGTGCTTCAAAACCTCCTATCGAAGATTGCTTCCATAGGTTTGCTTCAAAGAAACTATGTGATTCAAGTCACCCTCTTTAAAACACTAAGTGTGCTTCTGGTTTAGGTATTTTAACGGCTTAGCTAGAGATACAAATTGCCATCAACTGGTGCCTCCTATCGAAGATCAGTTCGTTAGGTGTGGCTTTATCAAACTAACTGTTAAAAACCACCCTTCTTAAAAATATGCTAAGCATCTGTATATAATCTTTCCATCTAATGATTTTTAAGTAAAAATCTCAACTTTAACCAATTATCGAAACTAAAATCTAGTAGTCAGAATCCTATTAGCAGGGTTCTGCATAATGGAGATCTTGAATTCATCATCGGATTTGGAAGCATCTTTGTATTTTTGGATTTAACTCATGTAGCTTAGAAATATGAGCATGAGCATAAGCATGATGTATGAGTATCAGTGATAATTTATGCGTTACAGAATGTTGCATACATTGACTAGGGAATTTCAAGATACATCGGCATCATAGTAAACTGTATTCCCTTCTAGATGTATGTATACATTGAACCATATGACTCATAATAGTTCAGTGATAATTCTATTGCATATCAGTAGCATATAGTGTCGAGGCATATTTGGATGCATGATTTCAATGGCATATAATACAGCATTGGATATTTTTATATCAGTTTTAGATTATTCATTATTTTCATTTATTTTCATCATTCAGTTTATAGTTCAATTTTACTTTACTCAGTTTTGCATAATTTCAGTTATTCAGTTATCTTTACAGCTTTTCTATAATTATATTTACTTTACTATTACATTGTAAATATTTTAGAAATGTTTAGTTTAGTTTTGATGTGTTAGACTTCTTGTTTAACACATGGTACTTTTGGGATACAGAAATTTTCTAGATCCTGAGCAGTTTGTTGAGCTAGGATAGGAAGACTCATAAGAGATCCAGGAGGAGTTATGGAGCCATAGTGGATCAAATTTCAGCTTAGTCGCTTTCTTGCTTTTATTCTAGTAAGTTGAGCTGTACTTCTGTATTATTCAGTAATCATTTTGTAATAATTCTGGATGCATTTTACTTTTCTTTCATGAGATGAATGTTTACTATTGTTCTATGATGACTGTATTCTAGATGCTCTACTTTAGCTTCCGCACTCTATTATTCTATTACTATACTTAATATTGTGATGCAATCAATAGACTGGAAATGCTGATATTTTAGAACATATATTAGATTCCTTACTTGCCTCTATAATCCAATATAAGTCTTAGTCTAATACTAAGGATAAGTATCTTACTCTTATCTTAAGTATTAACTCTCGACCCTCCTTTTAGGTTGAGTCAGCAGCGTTCAGTGTGGCTTATTTCTTCAGTGAGCCAATTCAGGAAGATGGGTTATGCCTTCCCGAGTAGCGCGCCGCTCTGCCGCGGAATTTAGTTTGTTTTGCATGCGGCGACGGGCGGGGCGCTACAGTTGGTATCAGAGAAGTATCATAAAGTGTCAGATAAGGAGCTTGTTCCTATCTACTTTATGATCGGTACTATGTATCACGTCAAGATGACATGTTGCTAAGTGTAGGAAAAGAAAACATCCAAAAGTTCATCAAGTTATCTCAAAAATGAAAATATGATGATGTTTAGAATAAAGACATCCTAGGAATTTAACGCACATAATAACATTATTGAAACAATGAACTGTTAAACATAAATTGGACTTTAACGAACTTCAGAGAAAGTAATAAGATATGAATAAAGTACTTATGAGTTGAGTTACTTTTAGGGATGGAATACACCCAGTCAGCATTTTGGTTCTACTTTAGAAGATTTGAAGACTACTAGTTAGATGATCTTTGAGATGGCCAGATCTATGGTAGGATCATCGATGGAGTGTCATTTCGCGAATTTGAAGTGCTGGACAAGATCCTTGTCCATTCATCCTTTGGAGGTACTAGTCTTTCAGCACTTGCTAGAGAGTAGTTGGATCGTGTTACTACCGCATTTCGAGAGATGACCTGTCCCGAGGAGTATCATCTTGAGATCGTGGAGATCCTATTGAGGGGATCAGCGAGTCGTTGGTGGTTTTGGGTTTATAGGAGGTTAGGTCGGAGGAGCCACATAGTCACATATGATGACTTGTGTGCTGCCTATTGGGAGAGTAATGTAACTAGGATTTTATAGATGCTATTATGCCATTTTCTTTCATCTCAGTTATGTGTTTTGTAGATCCTTGTATCTTCTCTTTTGAGAAAGAAATAAATGAAATTATAGTGGAGTTTTATTTTGCTGAATTCATACTTGCAATTATAGTCATGAACCCCAGTTCTCCTTCTGCTCCTACTCCGATCAAGAATGCAATGTTGTCGTTTGGCAGACCTGTAGAATCAAGCCTAATGGCTAGTCTGAAGAGAGCTTTAATAGAGAGCAATGCGCAACAGGTGCAAGAAACACATGCCCTAATTTTATCTGTTCGACAACAATCTGCACCCCCATCAGGATTCTCATCATCATCACATTTTACTAGTGATGGGATCCTGCACACTTTCCTTTACCTCAGAACTCCCACATTCAACAGAGCGCTAAATCCAATGGACATAGTATACTGGCTCAAGATAGCTAAAAAGAACCTGGCTAGTATAAAGTGCCATAAATCAGAAGCCATTCGCTTAGTTATTCACTTATTCCAAGAAGATGCTGAATATTGGTTATAACAAATATGAAGCCAAATTAATTATTTTGCCAATTGCAAATTTTGATGTAATGTTAGGTATGAACAGGCTAAGCAAACACGGTGCTTCAATAAATTGCCAAGGGAAGAAAATCACTTTTGGGAGTGGGAATCAGTCACAGTCCTTCGTTAAAAAATTTTGTACTCAAGCGTCGTTAATTAACGCGCTGAAGGTAGAAAAGCTAGTCAAGAAAGGCTGCAATGCATATCTCGTAACAATGTTAGGAGAGAAGAAAGAAGTCATTCCTATCTCAGAGAATCAAATAGTTCATTAATTTCCTGATTTTTTCCTGAATACCTACCTGGTCTTCCTCCAGTTAGAGAGGTTGACTTTGCAATCGAGCTAATCCCTGGAACCCAACCGCTGTCAATGGTTCCATATCATATGGCTCATAAGGAGCTTCAAGAATTGAACAAACAACTTCAAGAGTTGCTGGAGAAAGGTCTTATCTTGCCAAGTTCATCTCCATGGGGAGCGCCA
Source organism: Gastrodia elata (assembly GCA_016760335.1). NCBI lineage: Eukaryota > Viridiplantae > Streptophyta > Magnoliopsida > Asparagales > Orchidaceae > Gastrodia > Gastrodia elata. The sequence continues at coordinate 32,080,958 of CM028681.1, forward strand.
GTTCTGTTCATGAAAAAGAAAGATGAATTGATGCGGATGTGCATCGATTATAAAGAACTGAATAAAGTAACCATCAAGAATAAGTATGGTTTGCTGCGTATCGACAATCTATTTGATTAACTATCTGGAGCTAAAGTTTTCTCCAAAATTGACTTGCAATCGGGTTATCACCAGTTGCGAGTTAAAGATTTAGATGTTATGAAAACTGCATTTAGAACCCGCTATAGACATTATGAATTTTTGGTAATGTCTTTCAGCTTAACAAATGCGCCATCCATTTTTATAGATTTAAAGCAAGCGCATTTTGAAAGCATATTTAGATAAATTTGTCATCGTCTTCAACGACAATATCCTAACTTATTCAAGAAGCAAAGCTGATCATGAGAACCAACCGCGGTTAGTATTAGAAGAGTTTCGTAGCCATGAATTATATGCTAAATATTCTAAGTACAAATTCTGGCTTGAATGTCGCTTTCTTGGGTCACATCATTAATGTACAAGGAATCAAGGTTAATCATAAGAAAGTAAGCATAGTTCTGGATTGATCACAGCTAAAGTCTATGACTGATATCAAAATTTTTCTGAGTTTATTTTGTTACTATAAAAAATTTATTAAGGGCTTCTCACAAATTGTGTCTCTTCTCACAAAGTTGACACAAAAAGCAGTACCTTTTATCTAGAGTCCAGAGTGTCAAAAGACATTTCAATCACTAAAAGATGCTCTTTCCTCCGCCACAGTTATGGCCTTACCTAACGAAGGTCTCAACTACCTATTTTATACTGATGCGTCTGGATAGGCTTGGGATGTGTACTCATGCAGGAAGGAAAAGTCATCACCTATAAGTCTCGTTAACTAAAACTGCATGAAAAGAATTATCCTGTCCAGGATCTCTAATTAATCGTAGTAATTTTCACCTTAAAAATCTGGCATCATTATCTGTATGGGGTCCAGTGTTCTATATTCACAGACCATCAGAGTTTAAAGTACATCTTCACCCAACATGAGCTCAACTGCTGTCAACGAAGATGGCTCGAACAAATAAGCAATTATGATCTTAGTATCTAATACCCTATAGAAAAGCAAATATCATGGCTGATGCGCTCAGTTGTCTTGCAACACTTTCATCCATGATAGCGTCAAGTTCTCTAGAAGAAGAATTTAGAAGGATCGACATCAAGCCATTGTGTGGTGCCTTGATAAATGATCTAATATCCACAAGCATTGTTGAACCAATATTTCATCAAGATGTCTCCATCTCCCAAACAAAGGATGAAGGCTATCTAAAATTTAAAATGGAAATCGAAAGTTGTCGCCGATTCAACCTACAGCTATGAGGAAATGTAATTTACTAAGAAGATCATCTATGGATTCCCAAATCTATGCAACAAGAGATTTTAGTGGAAGACCATAATTATGGTTATCAAGTGCATCTTGGTAGCATTAAGTTGTACCAAGATTTGAAGAAATCATTCTGGTGGCCTGGAATGAAGAAAAGCATGGCTGAATTCATAGCGAAGTGTCATTCTTGAATTCTAGCCAAAGTTGAACATCAGAAGCCAGGAGGACTTCTCCATCCTTTGGAAATCCTTGAACGGAAGTGGTTTAATATTTCTATGGATTTCATTATAGGTTCACCAAAATCTAGATGTGGTGTCAATTCAATCTGGGTCATTGTCGATCGACTGACTAAATCAGCACATTTTATTCTTATGCGCCAGACCAATTCCGTAGAGAAATTGGCGAGGTTATATATCAGGGAAATCGTCAGGCTCCATGCAATTCTGAGGTCCATTGTATTCGATCGAGATAGCCGTTTCATTTCTAAATTTTGGCAGGCATAGCATCAAGACTTGGGAACTACCCTAGCCATGTACGGCTTTCCATCCTCAACAGATGGCCAAACGGAAAGGGTCAACCAAGTTATGGAGGATCTTCTTTATCTCTATATTCTGGATTTTGGAGGCTTCTTGGAAGATCATATTCCTTTGGTGGAGTTCGCATATAATAACAGTTTTCAGGCGAGTATCGGCATGTCTCCATATGAAGCATTGTACAGTAGGAAGTGCAGTACTCCCTTAGCATGGTCTAAAATTGGTAGCACTCATTTATATGGCTGAGAATTAGTCGAAGAAACTAATCGTAAAGTTCAGCAAATCTAGCAGAGAATTAAAGCTTCTCAAGATTGCCAAAGTAAGTATCATGATGCTCATCATCGTACTCTGGAATTCGATGTTAGAAATTTTGTGTATCTTAAAGTAAGCCCGATGAAAGGTGTATATCGCTTTAGTGTAGTTGGGAAGCTAAGTCCCCGCTACGTCGAACCCTTTGAAATTCTAAAGAAAATTGGTTCTGCAGTTTATAGATTAAAACTTCTGGTAGATTTCTCTGCAGTTCATAATGTATTTCACATCTCCTCTCTGTAATGAGTTCTTCGTAATCCATCTAATCTAATTTAACTTCCAACAACATCTCTATAACCGAATCTTTCGTATGCGGAGGAGCCAATCAAGATCTTAGCGCATGATCAAAAGCAGCTGAGAAATTGCTCAATTCGAATGGTAAAGGTCCAATGGAGAAATCTCTCTTTAGAAGAATCTACTTTGGATAAAGAGGCTGATATATAAGAAAGTATCCCGGACTCTTTGAAGATCCATGTACCCATTAAATTCTGAATTTGTAACTTTATTCTAAAAAATTTATGCAATCTTAATTCTCTCCTAAGATGATGTCGAGGATGACGTCATTCTTAAGTAGGGGAATTTGTAACAACCCAAAGTTGTTACCATATTAATTCTTAGTTTAATCATATATGAGTTTTGATCCCACTGTATTTAAAATATCAAGTTAAGCTTATCATGAAAATTTGAAGTCAATTGGATTTTTCTAAGTCAAAGTAACATTTTGATCAGTCTAAATGCCCTAAATTAAATCTAAAATATTTTAATCTCAGAATTAAAATCTGACTGCATTTTTGAATTTCTCACCCCCAAATTAGATAGGGGAGAAAGTTTGGTAAAATTGGAGATCATTTAAGCCATAATTCAAATTAAATTATTGGGGAAATTGCATTCTAGGGTTCCTAACAATCTTTAATTGCAAATCTACCCAATTCCAACGGTCGGCTGCCTTCAAAACCGCGGACGCCCTCCGGGCCTTCCATTTCTCAGATCAGATCAGCGGTCAGCATCCAATCCATCTTGACTATTATGCGGTTCTAAGATGGGATCGGATGGTATCTAACCGCTCACAGTAAATAGCTTTGATCGTCCATCGGATCCGTGGAATTAATCCAACGAACGATCTTCTTCCCGCAATCGGCCAATATTGTCTAATGTGATCAGGACCTTCCCGCTTCAACAGACAATCCATCAGACGGCTGCCGAGGATCCCGCACTGCTCATTGACAGACGGAAAATACGTGTCTATGTTTGCACGCAAGTGTACGTGGTCTGAAGTAATAAGTGGAAAGTTTAATTTGAGGGATTTATCAAACCTTGGGGAATGGGTATTCTAGTACCAAGTTGTATTTACTTTCACTAATATTTAGATGACAAATTTGGTTGATTTTTGTTGGTTCCTAATTAGCGATACACAAGATCATGAGTAAAGATACAATTTGATTAAAAAGGAGAGAGTTGAGAGTTCGTTGTAATATTTGCAAGGGTTGGTATTACAACTTCATCATTGATTGTATACCTTAGTTTACTAACTTTGTTAAATCAAGTGAACATCATTGGAATCAAAGTACCCTCCGATTACATTAGGTTTAAGTATAGTGCACAAGGAGAACTCCCTTAGGTTCTTCCTTAGCACATAAACTTTTATGAGATCTAGTTTCATTAATTTGCTTTTGACTTCTACGTTTATGTTACCAAAAGATATCTCTTATTTCAAATGATCTCACAAGCAAGATTCTATTTACTATGCATCATGCGCTTCATACGCAGTTTAGCTAGATGGGAGGATGCATTGGGTTAATGGATTATGTCACATCATCCATTGAAGTTTACAATATCCTCTCATCCCTTCCACTTTGCTGAGCAGCAGAGCAAGGTTATTGGAGAACTTGCTTCTCAAGTATTAATCTTTTAAGAGAGCTATTAAGGGAGGGTAAAAGTGAGCTTTGAGAATTCTATCACATAATTCTCAGCTCTACTCGCATTACCTTCCTTGCTCTTACCCAATTGATGAGAATTGGAACACAAGCTCTTCTAATTAAAATTATTTAGATTTCAGTTCATCCAAGCATTCACTTACATATTTTTTACAACTACATCTCAACCCTCTCCAAGGGGTTTTTAGCCTTCCATTACTAAGTAAGAAAAAGCGTACATGCAAAGAAAAGTGAACGTCGCCATCAGTTCACAGCAAGAAATAAATCAAGGGAGTTTAGGAGAAATATAAGGAATCACCCGAAGGTTTTCTGGGGTTCTCTTTACTCTTCTTGCACCGTCCTCTTGATGTTCAACCCCTCATTCTTTGCAGTCTTCCCTTTTATTTTCTTCTTGGTCCACTTTTCCCCTTGGAGAGTTCTCATTCTTTCTCCTCCTGCAGCCTTTCTTTTTGATCTTTGAATAGCAAAAATTGGAACCCTTTGAAGGTCTGAGATTGGCCCTTAAATAGGGATGCACTCAGCCTCAAAGCTTTAAATGTGTGACTTTTCCTCTTCCTTGACTTTAATCCAATCCCTTTTAGTGTTTATATTTAATTAAACCTGTAAGGATTCAGCAGGGATTAAGTCATCAGTTTTTAATAAGCTGGGGAAGGCAAAATGTCACATTTTGTGGAATTCCCGATGCTGCCTTAATTGCTATTGTTAGCAATTTTGGACCGTCCGCTGCAGCGCACTGGGGCGCGCTATGGCAGCAACATTCCAAGCTCTGTTCCGCTGCTGTGCGCTATGGCAACCATGTTCCAAATCCTATTCCGCTGAGGCGCGCTGTACCGGGAGTGCTCCAAATGCTTTTCCTGCGTGTAAGTTAGTGTCTTTTTTGTTCAGTCGCGGCAGCGTCCGCTGGGGCATGCTACGGGGTGCTACAGCAAAAAAACTTACGTGATCATTGTTCAATTAGTTCAACTAAAGTTTTATAAAACAAAAATGTACCAACTGTAGCGCGGTGCACAACAGTGGAAAAAACTTGCAGGACCATTGTTCAATTTGTTCAACTATAGTTTTATAATGAAAATTTACCAGCTCTTAGGCGCTACGGCGCGCTCCAGCGAAAAAACTTGCAGGATCACTGTTCAATTACTCGTTTATATAGTTTAAATTTATCCTTATCGATATGATGCTTTGGCGCGCTGCAGCGGTCTTGCTCCAGGTCTGCAGTTCTGCTTCAAGGTAAGGCATTTTTAATGGGCCGCCATGGCGCGCTGCGGTGCTCCATGGCGCGCAATGGCGAATTTGTCCCAAAATCTGGTAATTCAGCCCATGCAATCTGTTTTCTTCAATTACCTGAAAAAGCTTCATTTTTGGCTCAAAGTATAGGGATATATATGGTGATATGAATGTTTTAGCACTATATTTTTGCTATAAATTTCAACTATATCACACCCCCACACTTAAATTCTTGCTCATCCTCGAGTAAGCTCAAAAAAATGTGATTTTATGAATTTTGTTTTTGTCTAAGGATTTCATGTGCTAAGCCAATGTCTCATGAATTTAGTTGTAAAGCATGCTTTAGTCAAGATTACTTCATGTCTCCAAATTCCTACTACCCCTCAAATCAAGTTCATATTTCTACATTTCATTTGGTTTCAAATCAAAATGTCATGCTTAATGTTTTAATATAGGAGGTGATTCTAAGATGTTAACCTTAATAATGCAATTGGTGAGTCTTTGAGTGTTGTACAATGTGTGCCCCATCTTATGATTCACAAGGAACATTTCAATATTGTAGAAGGGATATTTTTCTTCATCCTAAATGTTCATTTTATTTAGCTTGTGAGAGATATTTTTAATCATCCCTTTACATATTTATTTTTATTTTTAATTCCACTTAAAAGGAGAGCTATTTTTCTTCATCCCTTAATTTAATTCCTTATGGTCATTAAGTCCTACAGGAGCCTAGCACCTCAATTTCTCACTCACCGCTTACCACCTTTATATTTGTTCTCAGGTCCCTCCCCCCCCCCCACACTTAAACTTAAGCACATTTTATTTTAAGTCCTGAAAACTAAGCATAGTAGACTCATAAACTAAATAAAGGGTGTATAACTTGAGTTCATTTTCATCTTTATCTCAAACATACTTGCATCTTAAATTCACACCATAAATTTTTGACATTGAATACAGATTTCGATCTCGTTCAGAAAATTCTTCTTCATGTTTAGTTTTTTGTAATATTGAGGGTGCGATATATACAAAATCTACTTTATTCAATAAAAATGGAAATTACAAAATAGAAAAATTGAAAACATAAAATAGGAAACAGCACAACCTTATTAATCCTCAGGCTCATCTTCCTCCCCCTCGTAGCGATATAAATAATCCGCCGGCCAGTCATCTTCCGAAAATGGTGCTCCGGCAGGAGGGAGCGACAACCTTGTCCATTTGGTCCTCCACACAAGCTCCACTCTTGGAACATTGTTCCGAGAGCTTCGTGGAATTATGTTTGGAATTCTCATCGCCGGGCCACTTCTCCTTTGATGAAGCACATACCACGTGCCAAGAAGATGCCCAAGTCGTACTGATGCGCATACATGTGCGTCAACATCCTGTTGATCGACGTCCGGCCAACTGATGTTGAAGCTTCGTCTTCTTCTCCCCTCCTCTTCATAGCTCGTGCCCCTTCTTGGGTGCGAGTGCTCAAGTTTGTCAATTATAGAGGAGCGCGGGGTGGAATCGCAACAATGGAAGGGAGGATTTTTACTACTTGGGACTCACAAATTCCTCAAATCAATAACCCAAATACAATATCAGCACATGGCCCAGTCATGGCATTCCAGAGCTACTCCTTTATAACGTTAGAGATAAGAATATCTCCCTCCCTTTGAAGTGCACAAAAAAGCAGCGCCAATGACTGGGTTACCTCACTGAGATGCCCAGATGGCATTATAAAACTTGAAATGAACACATGCCAATCATTGCTCAACTCCGTGAGGAGAGCATGAGGAATGTTGGATAGGTTCCCTCTCCAGCCTGAATCAGAGCGGGTAATCTCGCTTGCTATTATGGCTGGATCATATTGGGAGCTTAGCAGGTTAAAATAAATGTAGCTCTCCACTTCACCCAATGTATACAAACCCTTGATGGAATTGAGCCCAAACTCCATAGCTTTTCCCTTAACAAAAAATTTACTCCTCGCCACATTGATTGCGTTGGCATAAACTTTCTGCACTATAGAGAGGTACAGCGATCTTATAGGGCTAACAAATTGGTCCCATCTTCAGTTCAAAATTTGATCCGAGTTTACAGGGTAAAGGAGCCTCAACCCACGCTCAGGGACTAGCTTCCTTTTGATGACCACTTGGTTGAAGCGATGTTCTGCTTCAACCAAAGAGATTCACTTTTTGAACACTCCACCAGTTGTGGAGATTGAAGCTCCCTTGCTTGCCACAATTTTCTTTCCTGAAGGCATATCTTTTTAAATGATAATAAGGATAGATTGAGAGAATTGATATTCAAGAACAATTGAAGGATGCTAGAGCTGAAGAGTTCAGTTTTTTCAGTGAAGTGTAATATTCAGCCCAACCCTGTAAGCCTTTTTATAGAGGATTAAATAAAAATTTGGAAGGTTTTAATTGAGCCTACTAATGGCACATTAAGAATTGGTCAAAGGTAGATTCAAAGCATGCCATAAGTGTGACTTAATTTCTGCTCAAAGAAGATGAAAATTTTCAACTTTTCTAGCACAATTGGCAGTTCCAAGGCGCGCTGTAGCGTCATTAACTGCATTGGGAATCCAAGGCAATTAATTTTTTTTCAGCTGGGATTTTTCCGCCACTGCGTGCTGTGGTGCGCCGCGGCGTGCTATGGCACTCTTGCAGAAATCGTGCTAAGCTATCCGCTGCGGCGCGCTGCAGCAACAAAGTCCGCTGCGGCGCGCTGTAGCAAATAAATCCGCTATGGTGCGCTGCGGCGGTTTTCAAGCATAAAATTTTCAAAAATTAAGATTGACTTCTAGAGAATATAATTTTTGGTTGTGATTAAATGTATTCTACTCCTAAAACAGGAATTAAAGTAAAAATAGAAAATTGGGTTGAATTGCCTCCCAACAAGCGCTTTGTTTAATGTCGTTAGTCCGACACGTTTAAGGATCAACTTGGATTCTCATCCCTAGGAGGTTTTCTCGCCCTAGTTCTTAAATGAAATGAGTGAGCACCAACCGAGGTTGGGCTCAGACTCATTTGTTCGCTGTTGGATTCGTTGTTTACCTCACATTCCTTGTTAATAAGGGGGGCTCTCATTTTCTTCTTTTTACCTCTCTTAGTCTTTCTCTTCTTCTTTTCTTCCCTAATGTCAATTCTTTCAAATGGGGTATCATTGTGATTAGCAGAATTTAAAGAATTCCTTTTCTCATTCTCTTTTTCCAACACCCTATTTACTTTCTCCCATTTTGCTTTTATAATTCTTTCCTTAAATAATGAAGGCATTAGATCAATAACTTCTTCAAGACCCTTAACTCTAACTATCATGAGTTCCATTTCAATATCAATGATAGCTCGTGAGCTAGCTAAGAATGGCCTCCCAAAAATTATAGTGGAGTTTTCACTCCAGCTGTCCCATTCGCAAACTACAAAATCAGTGGGGATCACAAAACTACCTATTCCTACGGGGACAGTCCTTAACAATTCTCAAAGGGGTTTGGGATGCAAGATTAGCAAATTACAGAATTATTTGAGTCTCCTCCATCCCCCTTATCCTTAATTTTGTGTAAATATGCCATGGCATAACATTTACCGAAGCCCCTAGATCACACAAAAGATCTAAAAGGACCTCGCCTTCAATCATGCATGGAATGTTTAATCTACCTGGGTCACCCCTTTTTGTTGCTACTCTCTCTCTTCCATCATTCATATTAGGAATTCTTATTGGATCTTTCTCTTCCTCATTACTATGATCAATGCAATTCATCTTTTAGTGTTTACAATTATAACGCTCACCGTTTCTCTAGGATTCAATTCAGTTGAGCTCAGGAGCATACCTTGCTGTCTAGTATACAGCTATTTAGAAATTTGTCCTAATTGTATCAATATTCCTTAATGATACTCAATTCCTTAAGTGGAAGTTTCATGACAGTTCATTGTCATTTCAGTTCTTTTCATAAATTGCATTGTCTCAGTTTTAAATGCCCAAAATGATTCTTCTAAATCGAATTCCAATTTATTATTCTAATTTTGGTTATATGAATTGTTTCCATTGTGCATTGGCCAGTTTTGTTATTGGGTGTTGAGGTTTCCTTGAGTATTTCCCTCACTCCAAGAAAAGTTAGGATGATTTCTCCATCCCGGATTGTAAAAGTTGGAGTAGGGGTTATTATAGGAGTTATTGTTAATGTTATTGTTTCTCATAAAGTTTATTTGTTCCATTTGTGAGGGGGCAAATGGATTGTTTAAATTACAGTATTCACTATTGTAAATTCCCCCACATAACTCACAACTAATATCTTGAACAGCACTAACGTTCATATTCTCAATTTTGTTAGTAAGAATTTCCACTTCCTTTTGTAAGGAGGCCAGTTGGGTTGATTCGTTTAGATTGTTAACCTCCTTTTTGTTAGTGTTTAGCCGCTCAGTCGGCCATTGGTAAGCATTGTTAGCCATTTCCTCGAGGAGATCAAAGGCTTCCTCAAGGGTCTTACTTCTTAATGATCCTCCTGCGGCTGCATTTATGAGGGTCCTTGTGGGTGCATTTAATCTATTATAAAAAATTTGCACCTGCATCCACAAAGGGAACTCATGATGAGGGCAACACCTTAAGCAGTCCTTAAAGCATTCCCAACCATCATACAAGTTCTCACCATGCTACTGAGAGAAGTTTGAAATCTCATTTCTCAGCCTAGCGGTCTTGGTGGGTGGGAAGTACTTGGCTAGAAATTTCCTTGCCAAGTCATTCCAAGTCCGTATAGACTCACTGAGTAGGAAACTGAGCCAAACTTTAGCTTGATCTCTCAATGAGAATGGGAATATTCTCAATATCAAGGCGTCATCGGATACCCTGTTGAATAGAAAAATGTCGCATATTTCCAGAAAAGTGGAAATATGTGCATTCAGGTCTTCCGATGCCATCCCACAAAATTGATTGTTTTGAATCATGTTTATAGTGGATGGTTTTATTTCAAAATTATTGGCTTGTATAAGAGGTCTAACAATGGCATTTGGAACTCCTTCTACTGTAGGAAGTACATATTCTCTAAGCATTCTTCTCCTAGCATTTACCATAAGTTCTGCTGGGTTTATATATAAGTCTTCCATTTGTGTGTTTTGTTAGTTTAAAATGTTGCTCTCTCCTAACTCTCAAATAAGTTCTATCGATTTCAGGATCATAAGAGAATTTGGTAAGATTTCTCCACTCATGCAGTTAAGATGTCACTATCCAGAACAAGTTTCAGCAATCAATATTCAGCAATAAATATTCACCACAAATGATAGTAGAAATTTCAATAAGATAATATGCAATAATGTTTAGCACAAGTTCTTTATAGAATTTTTTTCAAATTTTTATCAAGGCAAGCAAGTAAAGATATTAATTATAGCTATGTAAGAAAATATGCACAAATTAGCTAGTTCTAAATCATTAGTTACTAAAAAATTGTACTTGATACAAAATGAAAATCATTCCCCGGAAACGACGCTAAAAACTTGACTGACGAAAATTACACGTCTGCGTTTGCATGCAAGTGTACGTGGTCTGAAGTAATAAGTGGAAAGTTTAATTTCTAGGATTTATCGAACCTCAAGGAATGGGTGTTCTGGTACCAAGTTGTATTTTCTTTCAGTAATGTTTAGATGATAAATTTGGTTGATTTTTATTGATTCCAAATTAGCGATACACAAGATCTTGGGTAAAGATACAATTTGATTAAAAAGAAGAGAGTTGAGAGTTTGTTGTAATATTTATAAGGGTTGGTACTACAACTTCATTGTTGAATGTATACCTTAGTTTACTAGCTTTGTTAAATTAAGTGAATACCATTGGAATCGGAGTACGCTCCAACTACAATAGGTTCAAGTTTAGTGCACAAGGATTAAGTCATGAGTTTTCAAAAGGCTGGGAAAGGCAAGAGGTCACATTTTGTGGCCTTCCCCATGCTGCCTTAATTGTTGTTTCTGGCATTTTTGAACCGTTCGCTGCGGTGTGTTGTGGCACGCTGCGGTTGCAGCGTTCCAAACTCTGTTCTGCTATGGTGCCCTGTGGCAACCGCATTCCAAATCTTTTTCCGCTACGGCGCGCTGTAGCGGCAGTGCTCCAAACGCTTTTTCTGCATGTAAGTTAGTGTCTTTTTTGTTCAATCGCTACAGCGTCCACTATGGCGTGCTGCGACGTGCTACAGTGAAAAAACTTGCGGATCACTGTTCAATTAGTTCAACTATAGTTTTATAAAATGAAAATGTACCTGCTGTGGCACGCTGCGGCGCGCTACAGCGAAAAAAACTTGCAAGATCACTATTGAATTAGTTCAACTATAGTTTTATAAAATGAAAATTTACCCGTTGTGGTGAGCTGCGGCACGCAACAATGAAAAAACTTGCAGGATCACCTGTTCAATTACTCGTTTATATAGTTTAAATTTATCCTTATCGATATGATGTTGTGGCGCGCTGTGGCGGGCCATGGCGCGCCGCAGCGGTCTTCTTCCAGGTCTGCAGTTCTGCTTCCAGGTAAGGTGTTTTTAATGGGCCACCATAACGCGCTGCGGCGCGCCATGGCGTGCAGTAGCGAATTTGTCCCAGAATCTAGAAATTCAGCCCATGGAATCTGTTTTCTTCAATTACCTAAAAAAGCATCATTTTTGACTCAATGTATAGGGATATAGATGGTGATTTGAATGTTTTAGCACTATAATTTTGCAATAAATTTCAGCTATATAATTGATCGTCTTTCGCCTCTCCGCTTGTATCCCCGACTGGGAGATTTGCATCCCCGACAATAGAGCTTGTCCACCCACTCCCTGGCAAGCTCAGCGTAGTCGTTAGTCGATTCCCCAATGCGGTTGAACCTCATGGTTGGGCCCTTTGGCTAGATATCCTTTGAATAGAAGCTCTGGGAGCTCTCCATGACTCAAGCCCTTGGTTCCTCAGCATCACTCTCAACACTTCCCTGAAGCTATAAATAGCCTCAGCTCTCCTCCTAGAATTCTTTTGGCTCCTCAATTAAGTTAAATTGGAGTTCCCTTCCCCGATCGCCATTACTGGTCTGCTTAGCTTCCTCCAGGCGCTTCCGAGCTTGCATACTGCTAATAGAGTGTTGCTCCTGGTGTTCAAGACCCCTGACAGTCTTCTAGAGTCTCTGCTGCCTGTGGATCACATTCTAACTTTCGGAGCCAGCTTCGTCCAGCCAATCCAGGTACCCCTCCATTCTAGACTGAGTCATGTAGGCTCATCTACTCAATTTTGATTACTGAGCTCATTCATAATCTAGGAAATGCATTGCAATTGGATCTGTGCCTTGGGTCTAGTCCGATCGATCATATCGATCGATTGGACTGCTCCGCTTGTAGAGCTTGTAACCTGAGTAGGGTCCCAGAGGTTTATAGCCTCCAAAGCTGAGCCAAAGTAGGGCTTCGATCCATCTGTGCATCTTGATGGTGACTGGATCAAGTCCTAGTCTGGGTTCATACCCTGTGAGGAGAATTTCTCCTCACAGTTAGATCCTAGTGGGGGATTCAGTCTGAATTGGGGAAAGTAGGTTCCTATGGAATTAGACCATCTCATGATAAATTCTAGGATTTTGAGGATTGGTCCCAAGTCCCAGTAATACACATCGATTATTTTGATGCATCGGAGTGGCCCAACCATAGAGGAATTCAACGATTAGGGTTAACCCTATCCGTCCTCAATCGGGGCTAGCCATGATGAAGAAGATAATAGCACGGGTCGGGCCAACCCATGACCCGCACTGTCTAACAGTAATGGGCCTTTAGGCCCGACCGACCCGCATATTTTGGGAACGAGCTGGTGTCTCTTAAATAAATATTAATTGTTTTGATATATATTTTCCTTAAGGAAATTAGGTTGCATTATCTAAAATAATTCAAAATAAATTAATGTGATAACTTTTGATCCACTGGTCCAAATCCTATAATATTATATACCAAATTGATCAAAAAATCATAAGGATTCAGAATATAAAGTAACATTGAACTTTTAATGGCTGGATTTTCTGGATTAGCTTAATTATTACAGAAGGTAATTAGGTTTGATTAGCATTTATACTTCGCCAAATTACATAACAAATGTGCCATTATATTTCTTATACCTTGTAGAATGCATGTACTAGGTAAATTAATTTTCTAATCATTATATTTTTAATTATGCCCTAATTTTGTATAACCATGATTAGTAAAAACTAGGGTTTCTATTCATTAGATCTTAGTAAACTTAGTCTCTGATTATTAAACTAAATGTATGAAATATAAATGCTAAGTTTTATAATGTTTCAATGGTTCGATTTGGGGCTAAGTGCTAATCCATGTATCTTGATTTAGGGTTTGATTAATACTAATTACCCCTCTGATTTCTATAAATTTCTATTACAATGATTTTATAACAGTAACATGGAAGTAAATAAACTCACATATGCAACTTCAATTCTTAATTTCATGAAATGATAATTAAATCTCTTAATCATAAGAAATCTTAAGATCTTAATCAAGGGTTTAGTACTTGTTCTAGATCTTAGATTGCCATAAATAATACACCTCTAATCCATCTAATTTGTCATTGATCTATAATGAAACAATTAATTTTAATTGGGTTAAATTAGGGGTCAAACCTTGATTATTCTGATTTAAGATCCAACTCTTAATCACTTAATTGATCCATTTGATTTTAAGATAATTGGACTCTCATGACTCCAATGATATACTTGATTGGCATTGATCCTTATTCATTAAAATTTAGAAGTATCAAGATAACTATTGAATCTATTGATTAAAGTATCTGAACTTGAAACTTAAGATATTTGATTTTCTCTTAATTAAGATTATTAGCACATAAATCAAATGTAAAATCTACAATGATTCTGTACAAAATCAGATCCTAATAAGATACCTAATTTCACCTCATAATGGTAGTATAGGACTTGGTTAGATGGGGTCACCCATCTGATCTAGTTAATCAAACTTAATAAATAATCTCACATGAAAGTATTTAGTATCTAGATATGTGAGGTCTTGATAATCATGCATTAGGTCCTGTATGTTAATAACACTAGCCTTAATAATCCTTGCACCAATGAGGTAGAAAGATTTATTGTATTATGTTGAGGTAGAAGCCTAGATGATCCCACTTAATCTTAGAAGTTGATCTTAACACCTTGTGGTAGCAACCACCTAAAGTACTTAGAATGGAACTTCACCCTTGGTAGAAATTTATATTGAGTGATCTTTTGATCACATCCTTGGAGCCTTGTGTAGGACTCACCCATTTAGAGTAAGGGTTGATATCTTTGATAAATCCTTGTTGATTAAATAGAATCGTCGAAACCCACATTATTGGATCAGTATAGTAGGGTATACCCATATTGCTAGATTATTTCAGTAGTATTCAGGATTGGTTGATTCATCTTAATGTAAGATGATGTCTGTGTTCTATTCTGCAAGTTTAGTCAGATATAGTCCCACATAGAATAAATCATCCAATCTTAAGAGTGTTATGATTATGGACTTAGATCGTTAGTTTGATTGAATAAAAGTCACCATCGGGTGATGCCTCCTATTGAAAATAGCTTCCATAGGTGTGCTTCAAGCAAACTATGTGATTCAAGTCACCCACATTAGAACACTAAGTGTGCTTGTGATTTTGGTACTTTAATGGCTTAGCTTGAGATACAAATTGCCATCGGGTGTTGTCTTCTATCGAAGATCGCTTTGTTAGGTATAGCTTAATCAAACTAAATGTTAAAAACCACCCTTCTTAAAAATATGCTAAACATGTGTATACAACCTTCCCAATGAATGCTTTTTAAGTAAAATCTCAACTTTAACCTATTATCGAAACTAGAATCTAGTAGTCAAAATCCATTTAGCAGAGTTCTACACAATGGAGACCTTAAATTCATTATCGGATTTCAAAGTATCTCTGGATTTTTGGATTTAACTCATGTAGCTTTGAAACATGAGCATGAGCATAAGCATGATGTATGAGTGTCAGTGATAATTAATGGGTTACAGAATGTTGCATATATTGACTAGGGAATTTCAGGATGCATCGGCATCACCTTAAACTATATTCCCATCTGGATGTATGTATACATTGGATCGTATGACTCATATCAGTTCAATGATAATTCTATTGCATATCAGTAGCATATAGTGTTGTGGTATATTTGGATGCATGATTCCAGTGGAATACAGTACAGCGTTGGATATTCTTACATCAATTTCAGATCATTCATTGTTTTCATTTATTTCAACATTCAGTTTACAGTTTAATTTTACTTTACTCAGTTTTACATAGTTTCAATTATTCAATTGTCTTTACAGTTTTTCTATAGTAATATTTACTTTACTGTTACATTATAAATATTTTAGAACTGTTTAGTTTAGTTTTGATGTGTTAGACTTCTTGTCAAACACTGGGTAGTTTTGGGATCTGAAAATTTGCTAGATCCTGAGAAGTTTGCTAAGCCAGGACAGGAAGACCCGCTGGAGATCCAAGAGGAGTTCATGGAGCCATAGTGGGTCATCCTTCAGCCTAGTTGCTTTCTTACTTTTATTCTAGTACTTTAGTTGAGCTTTATTTTTGTATTATTCAGTAATTAGTTTGTAATAATTCTGGATGCATTTTACTTTTCTTTTATGAGATGAATGTTTACTACTATTATGTGATGAATGTATTCTTGATATTCTGCTTTAGCTTTCGCACTCTATTGTTCTATTACTATACTTAATATTGTGATGTGATCAGCATGCTAGAAATGTTGATATTTTAGAACATATATTAGATTCCTTACTTGCCTTTCTAATCTAATATATGTATTAGTCTAATACTTCAGATAAGTATCTTACTCTTATCTTAAGTATTGACTCTCGACCCTCCTTTTGGGTTGAGTTAGCAGCCTTCTTTGTGGCTAGCTTCTTCAGTGAGCCTATTTGGGAAGATGGGTTATGCCTTCCCGAGTAGTGCGCCGCTCCTCCGTGGCATTTATCTTGTTTTGCGCACGACGACGAGACGGGGAGCTACAGAAAACTACTCCTAAAAGTTCTAGATCGTGCACATGATAGTTTCTCTCATTTAGCTTTAGTTGTCTTAAAGCATACGCTATGACATGTTGATCTTGCATTAGGACACATCCCAGTCCTACCTTAGAGGCATTAATATATACCTGAAAATCCTTGCCTTCTTAAGGTGACATTAAGACTGGTACAGAAGTTAAATAGTTGTTTCTACTTATATAATGCTTTTTCACAAGCTGTGTTCCAAATAAAGGGAACTGCTTTACGAGTTAACAAAGTTAACAAAGATGCTATTTGGGAAAATCTAGGAACGAATCTTCTGTAATATCCAGCAAGTCCTAGAAAATTATAGATTTTAGTTATAGACTTAGGTTGTACCCATTCTTGTACAGCTCGGATCTTATTTTTGTCAACTCTTATGCCTTCAGCATCTATTACGTGACCTAGGAATGCCACAGAGTTGAGCCAGAATTCACACTTCAAAAACTTAGCATATAACTTATACTCTCTTAGGAGAATTAGGATAGCACGGAGGTGATTCTTATGATCAACAACTGACTTGGAATACATTAGGATGTCCTCAATGAAGACTATTACAAACTGATCAAGGTAAGGCTTCAACATGCGCTGCATTAGGTCCATGAAAATGGAGGGGCATTAGTCAGTCCAAAAGGCATGATAAGAAACTCAAAGTGCCCACAGCAGGTCCTAAATATAGTCTTAGGAATATCCTTATCCCAACTCGTATTTGATAATATCATGTTCTCAACTCAATTTTTGAAAAGACTTTTGCTCTAGCTAATTGGTCAAACAAGTCATCAATTCTAGGAAGAGGATACTTGTTATTCACTGTCACCTTATTGAGCTCTCTATAATATATACACATTCTCATGGATCCATCCTTCTTCTTGACAAAAAGTATGGAGCTCCCCAAGGTGACATGCTAGGGCGCACAAAAACTTTTTTTTAATAGTTCTTACAATTATTGACAAAGTTCTTGAAGTTCTTTTGGTGCTATTTTATACAGAGAATTGAATTTGAGTTGAGTTCCTAGAATTAGATCAATAGAGAACTCTACTTCTCTCATTGGAGGTAGTCCAGGTAATTCATTGGATTACTCTCTTATGATTGGGGAATCCATTGGATTACTCTCTTCTTTCTCTTCACCATTTAAAGTTACTAACACAGCATAGCAACCTTTACTAATTAGGGGCTTGGCTTCACATGCATATATTGATGATGCCATTAGGCTAAGCTTTTCTACAAAGACTTCTAGCTTTCTCCCTACTTGAAGGGAAACTTTCTTTCTATACTAATCTATTATAGCATCAAATTTCTTTAGCCAATCTATTCCCAAAATTATGTCTAAATTGGCAATCGGCATAATATTAAGTTTGGAGGAAAAGAGTTGATTGTTGATTGGGATGTCTACCAAACAAAATCATTTTGTTGTCATTTCAGCACTTGATGGCATCTGCACTTTCAATGCATTACCCAGGTTGAAAGGTTGTAAGTTAAAGGAAGATGTACAATTCTCTGATACGAATGAGTGACTAGCTCTCGTATCAAAAAGAGTTTCACACAACTTTATTCTTATTTAATAGTGTTCCTATAATAGGAAAGAAAGGAAAAATTAAACTACGACATGTGAAATTAGAAACAAGTAGTATATGCAAATAATGCTACTAAAAATGAGAAACATAATATGAAAAACATATATATGAAACATACCAGTCACAACATCGCTTTTATCTTTAGCGATGGAAGCTGAAAGAGCATATGCCCCTGGTATGGTTGACGATTGATCGACAGCTTTGCCCCTGTCGACACCATTACCTTGCCCATACCTTTGGGCTTGAGAAGAGACTTTCTTCTTATCATGAATATTTCCACTTGTAGGAGGGGGCATAAGAGCAGGGAGCAGAGCCTTAGTACTATAGGGAGTGTGATTCTGCACTTGCTGTTAAAGATTAATCTTCATTCGGTCAACAATCTAAACAGCACGATAATTCTGATAATAATGATTTGTTCTACCACATATATAACACATATTCACCGTGTGATAGCACTTTCCATACGGGTGTGGTCTATTGCACTTGGCTGACGAGCTTCCCTGTTGCTCTTTACCTTTTAACATATGGAAGGCTTTCAGAAACTAATTATTCATTTATAGAATTTATTATAAAACATGAATTAAAAATTAGTATATATGGGTGCACAATGAAGGCATCTACTAGCTTGAATAAAGATGCTGTGGGCATGAGCCCACCAATCTTGGGCATAGTTGACAAAGAACTCATCTAACATTTGGAAGGGTATGTGATCGGGGCACCCTATGGCAGTAAATGTATCAGAGACCCTTAGAAGCCACTCCCTAGCTAATTGAGGGATGTAATCTCTCCTGAACATGCAGTACTTTAATATCTTATCAAGCACTTCACCTCTAGCATTAGTCACTTCCAAATAAAGACATCCATACATTGAGCCGAAGCTGTGGTCATCATCCCAATAATGAAAGAACTCTCTAATGTACTGTCTTAATTATAACTCTGGATTCTCCATATGAGAGTCATTTGATTTAGATTCAAATAGATGAGAAACTCCCCAAAAAGCTCTTTAAAAGTTTGTAGTCCTTAGAAAGAGTACACAAAATTGCATGGAAATAGAAGCTACAAGTCATAAGTGACTATAAAAGTAATTCGAAATGTATTCTAATTCAAAATCTAGATTTGTTCATCTTGGAATCAGTTAATTAAATTCAAATAAGATATAAATCAATTATTGAATCAGATGTTCGTTCACTTTCCTAAGGTGATATTCTTTAAGTATTTTTACCTTTCTGTGTAGTTGTCTTGGATGAGTGAATATCTCATTTAACTTAACATTCTCAAGGATAGAAGATTAATCCAACATTAGGATATTACCTTAGCACCCAATACTCAATTAAAAAAAAACTAATCAAATATAAATGCTAAGTGGCCAAGTCACTTTATGAGCAAATATTAAGTTAAAGTAAATTTGCAAAGAATAGTAATAGAAGATACATGTTAAAGAGATACATAGAAACATTGCAAGTATATAAAATACAAGTAATTAAATTTATCCACTCATTCAACCAAAGAAGTTACAGAATAAGTAATTACAACACAGATATGCAAAGATAGGTAAAAATAACTCAAGCAATTTAAAGTCTAGTTTAATTATTACAAGCCTTTTCTTAAAAAGTAAGAGTAAAAGAAAGTAAGTCACTCTCTCACTTGTAATATAATGCAAATAAATATTTAAATTTAGTGGAAGCAAAATTCTTCCTAAGTTCTTCGAGCACTTAAACCTATATTACCTGTATCAAAGAGCTCTTGATATATCATATTTTGATATTTAAATATGATAGAGCAAAACCAACAAAAAAAAAGTATAGTTAGACTAAATAGTCTAAGCACATTTTAAGATTGACTACATTTTAAGTTGATAGGATATCACTAGCATAATTTACAATTTAAACTAATCAGCAAAGCTATTAAAGCTATAAAGTATGAAAAAAGAAGTGAACATAACTATAAAGAAGACAGTATGAAATAAATTGAGCAAAAATACTCAATAATTTAGTAATAGATCGTAGCTTTGCTCACCATCAATTTTAAGAACAATAGAAAGAAAATAAAATTCCAATAATAATTTAGCATGTATAATGGCAATTAGTCCTAAATCTAGAGCATGCTATTAAGGGCATTAAACAATAAATCCTAATCATACAAATGTATACAACATTTTTCCTTAGAAGACAATTATCGAAATGAATTATTAGATGCACAATATTGATTGAATTATGAAGAACGTCATTACAAAACTAAGAGATTGACTTCAGCTAATAGTAATTATTCTACAATAAGAACTTCATTAAATTTTGTAATTCATAAAATAAAAGACTAACAATCAAGAAATCTTTTTAGTTCAATTGTATTAAATTTCAACTATAAAATTAAAAAAAAAACTATCGGAATAACTTGTGAATTTTCTCAACGGGCGAACGAATTCTGAAAAAGTTTGATTGAAATTCTTTTAAGATTGTTGCTATAGCTCAAAGTCAAAGATTTTACACTACCAAAAATTAAGAACTAATTAGTTTTATCTTATGAAGAGTGGGTACAAACATACATGAAAATGAAGAATATTTGGGTGCTCTCATACGTTTACATACATGGAAGCTTTACATAGTATCTAGTTACACAACTAACTAAGTTTCACAAAATCTGAAATTTGGTGTTGTGCAGTAGCATGCAATTTTCTTTAGTCTAGCTTTCGATTAACCCATCTTTGATTGAACTTATTTCCAACGTTGTTTGCCGTTGCTTTTCTTACTTAAATCAATTTCATTAAGTTTCCTTTGTTTCTTCTAAACTTCTTCTATTTTATGTAACTTAGGATTGTCACTTAAAAATGATTATGCTAAGTAGCTATTTGAAATAGAAGATGAGTAAAAAAGTGTTGGATGAAATATTTCGGAGGAAATGTAAATTGGTAGATTTCCAATAGCAAAACCCCGCATAGTTCAAACTGAAATCATTTGATTTTTTTCTTTGATTTGTGACAGTGCCTGCACTGGTAATTGTTAAAATGCTATTGCTATTGTTATAAAATGAAAATGTAACTATTGTGCAAACTTTTTAGTTCGATTATTTCTTCAGTATTGATCTCTGCTCAAGAAAGCAAAAGTACATGTAAATTTTAGAGTAGACTGCTATTGCAACATGACAATAAGAAAATCAAGATGAGGAGCACTAGCATTATAACCTTTTTTAAACTGTACATTCCTATTTCAAATAAATAAAACTTTTTTGATATTTATTACATCCAACATTAAAGAAACATTCATGCAACTAAGAACTTGTATGTATTCAGCATTCAAATTTGAACATTTTGCAATTAAAAAGCCTCGAGGAATTTGATAAAAAATAGAGAATACGTCATTTACACCTTCTTCCTGCTCGATCGGGCTCCAATAAGCTAGATCAACACAAACAATTTTGATTTATGGAATGGCATAAGCAAGTAAAATTCTTTAGTATATTTTTGACCTGCAATGGAGTCGGAATCATATACGCAAATGGCTAGGCTAGATTTGAATATTTCTATTAGTTGAATGCTATAGGAAAAAGTTTGCAAGATTCGGGATTCAAAGAGATAGCAGATGAAAATGGAGGTGGTACCTTCATCTTTGTTGAAAAGGAGGCAAGCGAGGATTCGAAATGGAGCTTAAGTTGCCGATCGCCGAGGATGCTCAGCGGTTCCTCCTTTTGCTGCTAGCGTTTGTGAGGGGTGGAAGGAGGAACAAAAGTTGATTAAGAGGTCTTGATAGCTTTAGATGGGAATGGCCAGAGAGGTACTGGGATCGTGGAAGGGAAAAGGACTCCCCATCATCGTTGAATATGGCGACTACTGCTTTTAGTCGGGAAGATGTACTAGGTTTTTATCGGAGTCGCTCGTTTAACGATATGATCGAACGGTTAGATCGTCGGATGATAAATTGATGGATTTTTGGACAGTTTGATCAGTCCTTAAAAAGGCGTAACGGTTGGGATTTGTCCTCAACGCTATCCCATGTTCGAAAAACTACGGTGGATTTTTGTGTTTTAATAAAGTATTATTGGAAGTATTTTTGTTAATAAATACATTAATTTAATTTAAATGAATATTTAGTTAATATAATTTCATTTATTTTTTCTTAAATTTAAATATCCAAACGCTCTCCGAAAAATTCTAAATTTTCACCTTTACCTTTTTGAGGAGTGCAGAACTCAAAAATATGATCGAATTTTTATCAAAAATATATTTAATTTTCCTAATTTTTTAGGCATAAAAATAATATTTAAATATTTACGAAAAATTTGACGACTCTCAAATACTTCCAAATCACCGCCCTTAGCTAATTTTGGTGTGGTGAGTCCAATGGCGAACTCCGTTTTTAATTTTGATATCTAAATAAATTATGTATTTTCAGAATTATCTGAAAATCAGGAAATATTAAAAATTGTCAAACGGTCTCTAAATAGCATGAAATTTGAGGTGAAGACTCCTAACACTATTCTAAGAGTAACGGAAGAAGTTTGGAGTCAATTAGGTCAATAATTGATGGGTAATAACACTAGGGTTGTTACAGACTCCCCTTTAAAAAGAGTGTCTCCCTCGACGCACAACAATAATAATATAATAATGTAAATACAAGGAGGAAGTCTAAATGAAACTGAATTAAAAATGGAAAAATTATGATTACTTGATTATTGAAAGAACTCTGGGAATTTCTTTCGTATATCCTCTTCCTTTTCCTATGTGGCTTTTTTATCAGAATAGTTCTACCACTGGATCTTAATCATATGAATACTACAATTTCTTAATTGCTTAAGATGTCTCCCTAGAATTACTATAGGGTTAACAATGAATGTTAGATTGGGTTGTAGTTCCATTGCGGGTATCTGAACTTGATGACTAGGATCTAGCAAACACTTCTTTAGTGATGATACATGAAACACGTTTTGTACAGCCGAGAAGTCTTCAGGCAACTCTAATATGTATGTAGATGTTCCAATTGTCGCAATCACTTCAAAGAGTCCTAAGTACCTTGGACTCAACTTTGCAAAAACACCAAATCTCTGTGAAATCTAACTTTAAGATAAGCTCTATCACCTATTTACAATTATAATTGACGATGACAAGCATCGTGATATTTCTTTTGCCTATCCTGTGCTACCATCATATTACGTTTAATCATCTGAACTTTCTTAGTGGTTTCTTCAATTAATTTAGAACTATAAAGTTGTGAGTCTCCTACTTTAGTCCAAGCAACTGGAGTTGTACACCTCCTTCCATAAAGAGCTTTATAAGGAGCCATAACAATATTGTATTGATAGCTATTCTTATAGGCGAACTCAACTAATATTAAGTGATCTTCCCATGATCCTCGGAAGTCAATTTCATAAAGTTGTAATAGATCTTCCAAGATATGATTAATATATTCAATCTGACCAACTGTCTGGGGATGGAAAGCAGGTACTCAATGCTAAATTCATCCCCAAGTCTTGCTGAACAGTAGACCAAAATCTAGAAGTGTATCTACAATCTCTATCATAAGCTATACAATTTGACGTACCATGTAGGCATATGATCTCTTTGAAATAAGGCTTAGGTAACTTCTCAATAGGATATGTCTGACGAATAACTAGGAAATGAGCTGATTTAGTGAGTCTATCGACATTACCCAAATACAATTAGAACTAGATCTACTCTTAGGCAAACATACAATAACATCTATGGAGATATCAAACCACTTCTATTCAAGAATGTTGAAGGGCTTAAGAAGTCCACTTGGCTTCTAGTGTTCGGCCTTAACTAAGGAACATGGATGGCACTTGGAAATGAAAATGGCTATATCTCTTTTCATGCTGGACCACCAAAATAATTGCTTGAGATCCTGATACATCTTATAACTACCAGAGTGTATAGTATAGCTAGAGTTATGAGCTTTAGACAATACTTGTAACTATAAGCTTTTAGGAATCCATAATTTAGACTTCTGTAAAATCACACCTTCGGTATCATACGTAATTCAGATCTCTTTCCACTATTAATATGAGAAACTAATTGAGAATATGAAGGATCTTCTCTCTGAGCTTCAATTATTCTTGATCGAAGGGATGACTCAGACTAAATAGTACATAGAAAATGCACAATTCAGCAGGTCTGAATGGCTCTAAGTTTAATCTCTCAAAATCTTTGATTAAAGAATCATTGCAATAGAATGAAGATATACCTGCCTTACGACTTAGGGCATCAGCTACTAGATTAGCTTTACCCGGATGATAAATAATTTCTAAGTTGTAATCACAAATTAGTTGTAACTGCCTACGATGATGGAAGTTAAGTTCTTTTTGAGTGAAGATGTACTTTAAACTCTGATGATTAGTAAACATCTCACACTTAACCCTATACAGGTAGTGTCTCCAAATTTTAAGAGCAAAAATATAATAACCCTAAGTTGTTACTCTATTAATTCTCAGTTTAATCATACATTAATTTTGATTCCATTGCATTTAGAATATCAAGTTAAGCTTATTCTAAAAGTTTGAAGTCAATTGGATTTCTTTAAATCAAATTAGCATTTTGATCAATCTAGATGCCCTAAACTAAACCTAAAATATTTTGATCTCAGAATTAAAATCTGATTGCATTTTTGAATTCCTCACTCCCACATTACGTAGGGGTGAAAGATTGGTAAAATTTGGAGATCATTTAGGTCATAATTCAAATTAATTCAAATTGGGGAGATTACATTCTAGGGTTCCTAACAATCTTTAATTACAAATCTACACTATTCCAACAATCGGCTACCTTAAAAATTGCGGACGCCTTCCAGGCCGTCCATTTCTCGGATCAGATCGAGCTCTCAGTACCTTAGATTAGATCCGATCCATCTTGATGGTTCCGTGGTTATAAGATGGCATCGGACATTATCTAACCACTCACCGTAAGTAGCTTTGATCGTCCGTCGGATCCGTGGATTTAATCCAATGGATAATCTTCTTCCCGTGATCGGTCGTTAGCTATCTGATGATCAGAGTCTTCCTGCTTCAGCAGACAGTCTATCAGATGGCTGCCAAGGATCCCATATTGCTCATCGTCTTCCCCCACTTTGCTCGTATCCCCGACAAGGATATTCGCATCCTCGATAGTAGAGCCTGTCCCCCCACTCCCTTGGCCAGCTCAGCGTGGTTGTTAGTGAATTCCCCAATACGGTTGAACCTCATGGTCAGGCCCTTTGTTCTGACATGCTTTGAATTGAAGCTCTGAGAGCTCTCCATGACTCGAGCCCATGGGTCAAGCCAAGCCCTCAGCCTCACTCTCAACCCTTCCTTGAGGCTATAAATAGTCTTAGATCTCTTCTTAGAATTCCTTTGGCTCCTCAATTAAGTTCAATTGGAGTTCCCTTCCCCGATCGCCATTGCTGGTCTGCCAGGCTTCCTCCAGGCGCTTCCAAGCTTGCATACTGCCGATAGAGGGCTGCTCCCGGTGTTTAGGACCCCTAAGAGTCTTCTAGAGTATCTACTGCAAGTGGATCATCTTCTATTTTTCGGTGCCAGCTCCGTCCACCAAATCCAGGTACCCCTTCATTCCGTACTGAGTCGTGTAGGCTCATATACTCCTCAATCTTGATTGTTGAGCTCATTCTTAATCTAGGAAAATGCATTGCGATTGGATCTGTGGCCTAGGTCTAGTTTGATCGGTCATATCGATCGATCAGACTGCTCCACTTGTAGAGCTTGGAACCTCAGTAGGGTCCCAAAGGTTTAGAGCCTCCCAAGCAGAGCCAAAGTAGGGCTTCAATCCATCTGTGCATCCTAATGGTGACTGGATCAAGCCCTAGTCTAGGTTCATTCCCTTTGAGTAGAATTTCTCCTCACTATGAGATCCCAGTGGGGTATTCAGTCAAATTTGGGAAAAATAGGATCCTATGGAATTAGACCATTTCACAAGAAATTTCAGGGTTCTAAGGATTGGTCCTAGTCCCAGTAATGAGCGTCGGTCATTCTGATGCGTCGGCATGGTCCAACGAATGAGGAATTCAACAATTATGGTTAGCCCTATCCGTCCTCAATCGGGGCTTGACACGGGGAAGAAGATGATAGTGCGGGTCAAGCCGATCCGTGACCCGCGCTGTCTAACAGTGATGGGCCTTTAGGCCCGATAGGTCCGCATGCTTTGGGAACGGGTCGGTGCTGTTTAAATAAATAATAATCATTTAATATTTATTTTCCTTAAGGAAATTAGGTTGCATTAATTAAAATAATTCATAATAAATTAATGTGATAATTTTTGATCCACTGGTCCAAATCCTATGATATTATAAACCAAATGGTTCAGAAAATTATAAGGATTCAAAATATAAAATAATAATGAACTTTTAATGGTTGGATTTTTTGAATTAGCCTAATTATTATAGAACTTAATTAGAGTTGATTAGCATGTATACTTAGCCAAATTACATAACTAAGGTGCCATTATGTTTCTTATACCTTGTAGAATGCATGTACTAGGTAAATTAATTTTTTGGTCATTATATTTTTAATTCTGCCATAATCTTGTGAAACCATGATTAATGGAAATTAAGGTTTCTAGTCATTGGATCTTAGTAAACTTAGTCTCAAATTATTTAACTAAATGTACAAAATATAAATGCTAAGTTTTGTAATATTTTAATGGTTGGATTTTGTGCTAGGTGCTAATCCATGTATCTTGATTTTGGGTTTGTTTAGCACTAATTACCCCCTGATTTCTGTAAATTTCTATTATAATTCTTTTATAACAGTAATATGGAAGTAAATAAACTCTCATATGCAACTTCAATCCTTAATTCATGAAATGATAATTAAACCTCTTAATCATAAGAAATCTTAAGATCTTAATCAAGGGTTTAGTACTTGATCTGAATCTTGGATTGACATCAATAATACACCTCTAATGCATTTGATTTGTAATTGATCTAAAAAGAAATAATTAATCTTAATTGGATTAAATTAGGTCAAACCTTAATTAATTTGATTTAAGATCCAACTCTTAATCACTTAATCGATCCATTTGATTTTAAGATAATTGGACTCTCATAACTCTAATAATATACTTGATTTGGCATTGATCCTTATGCATTAAAATTTAGAAGCATCAAGATAACAATAGAATCTAATGATTAAAGTGTCTGAACTTGAAATTTAAGATATTTGATTTTCTCTTAATTAAGACTATTAGCACATAAATCAAATGTAAGATTTATAATAATTATGTACAAAATTAGATCCTAATAAGATACCTAATTTCACCTCATAATGGTAGTATAGGACTTGGTTAGATGGGGTCACCCATACGATATAGTTAATCAAACTTAATATATAATCTCACATGAAGGTACTTAGTATCTAGATATGCAAGGTCTTGATGATTCCACATTAGGTCATGTATGTTAATAATACCAGCCTTAATAATCCTTAAGCCATCGAGGTAGAAAGATTTATTATGTTATCTTGAGGTAGAAGCTTAGATGATCCCACTTGACCATAACACTTGATCTTAAAACCTCGTGGTAGGAACCACTTAAAGTACTTAGAATGGAACTTCTCCTTTGTGATAAAAATATATATTGAGTGATCGTTTGATCACATCCTTGGAGCCTTATGTAGGACTCACCCATTTAGAGTAAGGATTGATAACTTTGATAAATTCTTATTGATTAAATAGAATCATCTGTACCCAGATTATTGGATGGGTATACCCATAGTGCTAGATTATCTTAGTAGTATTCAGAATTGGTTGATTAATCTTAATGTAGGATTATGTATGTATTATATCCTATGAGTTTAGTCAGATATAATCCCACTTAGAATAAATTATCCAATCTTAAGAGTGTTATGATTAGGGACTTAGACCATTAGCTTGTTTGAATAAAAATACCATCGGGTGATGCCTCTTATCGAAGATTGCTTCCATAGGTGCGCTTCAAAGAAACTTCGTGATTCAAGTCACCCTTTTTAGAACACTAAGTGTGATTCTGGTTTAGGTATTTTAACTACTTAGCTTGAGATACAAAATGCCATCGGGTGGTGCCTCCTATCGAAGATCACTTCGTTAGGTGTAGCTTTATCAAATTAAGTGTTAAAAACCATCCTTCTTAGAAACATGCTAAACATGTGTATACAATCTTCCCATCAAATGATTTTAAAGTAAAATTCTCAACTTTAACCAATTATCGAAACTAGAATCTAGGAGTCAGAATCCTATTAGCAGGGTTCTACATAATGGAGACCTTGAATTCATTATCGGATTTGAAAGCATCTCTATTGACGATCACTTCGTTAGGTGTGGCTTTATCAAACTAAGTGTTAAAAACCATCCTTCTTAGAAACATGCTAAACATGTGTATACAATCTTCCCATCTAATGATTTTAAAGTAAAAATCTCAACTTAAACCAATTATCGAAACTAGAATCTATGAGTCAAAATCCTATTAGCAGGGTTCTACATAATGGAGACCATGAATTCATTATCAGATTTGAAAGCATCTCTATATTTCTCGATTTAACTCATGTAGCTTAGAAACATGAGCATGAGCATAACCATGATGTATGAGTATCAGTGATAATTTATGAATTACAGAATGTTGCATACATTGACTGGGGAATTTCAAGATGCATCGGCATCACAATAAACTGTATTCCCATCTAGATGTATGTATACATTGGACCGTATGACTCATAGCAGTTCAGTGATAATTTTGTTGCATATCAATAGCATATAGTATTGAGGCATATTTGGATGCATGATTTCAATGGCATATAATACAGCATTGAATGTTTTTACATCAGTTTTGGACTATTTATTAGTTTCATTTATTTTCAGCATTCAGTTTATAGTTCAATTTTACTTTACTCAGTTTTATATAGTTTTAATTATTTAGTTGTCTTTATAGCTTTTCTACAATTATATTTACTTTACTATTACATTATAAATATTTTAGAATTGTTTAGTTTAGTTTCGATGTGTTAGACTTCTTGTCTAACACGGGATACTTTGGGATCCAAAAATTTGCTAGATCCTGAGCAGTTTGTTGAGCCAGGATAGGAAGACTCGTAGGAGATCCATGAGGAGTTATGGAGCCATAGTGGGCCATCCTTCAGCCTAGTTTCTTTCTTGCTTTTATTCCAGTAAGTTGAGCTTTACTTCTGTATTATTCAGTAATCAATTTGTAATAATTATGGATGCATTTTACTTTTCTTTCATGAGATGAATATTTACTATTATTCTATGATGACTGTATTTTAGATGTTCTACTTTAGCTTCTGCACTCTATTATTCTATTACTATACTTAAAATTGTGATGCAATCAACATACTGTAAATGCTGATATTTTAGAATATATATTGGATTCCTTACTTGCCTCTATAATCCAATATAAGTATTAGTCTAATACATAGATAAGTATCTTACTCTTATCTTAAGTATAAACTCTCGACCCTCATTTTGGGTTGAGTCAGCAGCCTTCAGTGTGGCTTGTTTCTTCAGTGAGCTAATTCGGGAAGATGGGTTATGCCTTCCCAAGTAGCGCACCTCTCTGCTGTGGAATTTAGTTTGTTTCTTCAAGGACGATACAGTTGGTATCAGAGAAGTATCATAAAGTGTCAGATAAGGAGGTTGTTCCTATCTACGTTATGATGGATTCTCTGTATCCGGTCAAGATCACAAGTTGCTAAGTGTAGGAAAAGAAAACATACAAAAGTTCGTTAAGTTATCTCAAAAATGAAAATTTGATGATGTTTAGAATTAAGACATCCTAGGAATTTAACGCACATAATAAAATTATTGAAACAATGAACTGTTAAACATAAATAGGACACCCGAGGATTTTAACAAACTTCAAAGAAAGTAATAAGATATGAATAAAGTACTTATGAGTTGAGTAACTTTTAGGGATGGAATACACCCAGTCAGCATTTTGGTTCTACTTTAAAAGATTTGAAGACTACTGGTTAGATGATCTTCGAGATGGCCAGATCTATGGTAGGATTGTCGATGGAGTATCATCTCATGGAGTTGAAGTGTTAGAAAAGATCCTTGTCCATTCATCCTTTGGAGGTACTAGTCTTTCAGCACTTACTAGAGAGTAGTTGGATCTTGTTACTATTGCACTTCGAGAGATGGCCTATCCCAAGGAGTATCATCTTGAGATTGTGGAGATCCTATTGAGGGGATCAACGAATCATTGGTGGTTTTGGGTTTATAGGAAGTTAGGTCAGAGGAGCCACATAGTCACATATGATGCCTTGTGTGTTGCCTATTGGGGAGAGTACTGTAACTAGGATTTAAAGATGCTATTATGACATTTTCTTTCATCTCAGTTATATGTTTTGTGGATCCTTGTATCTTCTCTTTTGAGAAAGAAATGAATGAAATTATAGTGGAGTTTTATTTTGCTAAATTCATACTTGCAATTACAGTCATGAACCCCAGTTCTCCTTCCGCTCCTACTCTGATCAAGAATGCGATGTTGTCGTCTGGCAGACCTAAAGAATCAAGCCTAATGGCTAGTCTGAAGAGAGCCTTAATAGAGGGCAATGCGCAATAGGCGCAAGAAACACATGCCCTAATTTTATCTGTTCGACAATAATCTGCACCCCCATCAGGATTCTCATCATCATCACATTTTACTGGTGATGGGATCCTGCACACTTTCCTTTGCCTCAGTTTTCCCACGTTCAACGGAGCACTAAATCTAATGAACACAGTATACTGGCTCAAGATAGCTGAAAAGAACCTAGCTAGTATAAAGTGCCATAACTCAGAAGCCGTTTGCTTAGTTACTCGCTTATTCCAAGAAGAGGATGAATATTGGTTAGAGCAAATATGCAGCCAAATTAATTATTTTGCCAATTGCAAGTTTTGATGTAATGGTAGGTATGAACAGGCTAAGCAAACACAGTGCTTCAATAAATTGCCAAAGGAAGAAAATCACTTTTAGAAGTGGGAATCAGTCGCAATCCTTCGTCAGAAAATTTAGTACTCAAGCATCGTTATTTAGTATGAAGGTTGTAAGTGACTAGCTCCCTATCAAAAAGAGTTTCACACAACTTATTCTTATTTAACAGTGTTCCTATAATAGGAAAGAAAGGAATAATTCAACTGCAGCATGTGAAATTAAAAACAAGTAGTATATGCAAATAATGCTACTAAAAATGAGAAACATAATACGAAAAACATATACATGAAATGTACCAATTGCAACATCACTTTTATCTTTAGCGATGGAAGCTGTAGGAGCATACACCCTTGGTATGGTTGATGATTGATCGACAACTTTGCCCTTGTCGGCAACATTACCTTGCCCATACCTTTGGGCTTGAGAAGATACTTTCTTCTTATCATGAATATTTCCACCTGTAGGAGGGGGCATAAGAGTGGGGAGTGGAGCCTTAGTACTATAGGGAGTGTGATTCTGCACTTGCTATTGAAGATTAATCTTCATTCGGTCAACAATCTAAACATCACGATAATTTTGATAATAATGATTTGTTCTACCACATATATAACACATATTCCTCGTGTGATAGCACTTTTCATACGGGTGTGGTCTATTGCACTTGGTTGACGAGCTTCCCTGTTGCTCTTTACCTTTTAACATATGGAAGGCTTTCAGAGCTTGAGTATGACTCCTTTTGTAAAAGTCTTAGCGTTGTGGTGGAGGATAAGTTCATTTTTGCGTTTCAGATTGAGCTTGGTGGTGCTCGATTATGTTTGCGCCCTCTAATAGCTTTGGGAAATTGTCATGATGTAAGGACATTAGATGACCCTTAATCAAGTTACTTAAGCCTTTCAAGAAATGACTACACCTTGCCACTTCAGTGCAGACTATTTCTAGTGCAAAACTAGAGTATTTTCTAAATTCTACTTCATATTCATTAATTGTACAATTTCCTTGTGTCTCTTGCATGAAATCATCTTCTACAATTCTTTGAGCAAAAGGAGGAATGAACTCATCTTTAAAAACTTGTTCAAATTCCTCCCAAGGAATATTTTCTAAATAAGTATCAAAAAAGCGAGCCTTCAATTGATTATCTCACCAGAACTCAGCCTCTTCCTTAAAATGGTGAGTGGTTAATCATATATTCTCACTCTCCAGACACTTTATGCTTCTCAAGAGCTTCTCTACTGCACTAAACCAACTGACCGCTTCCATTGGTAAGGGTTGGCCATTAAAAGTAAAAGGGTTTAAGCATAGGAAAGCAAGGAGAAAGGCATCAACTACCGGGCCTGGGGCAGGTGGTAGTGGAGCAGGAACTACCTAAGAAGTAGGAGCAGGAGTTTTTGGTAAGGCGAGATAAGAAAGATGTGGGACTTATAAAGATTGTGGTAGGATTGGAGAAGGGAAAGGAGAAGCAGAAGATGGGTGAGAAGGATTGCTTATGGATGCTATTCTTTCAGCAACCCTTGTTTGGGCCTCTATCATTATCTCAAATAAACCCATAATTTGCCTCATCTCTTCTTGAAGAGATGGGTTACTAGGTTCAGCATCCTTCACAATGGAAGAAGACGGATCTTCTCAAGCTGGATTCATTCTATTAAATAAATAGAAATGAAAATTCAAAACATGTACTAACAGGAAGGACTTCTCATTAGTATTCAAAATTTGAGATATATGAAGAAAAGTATATAAGATAGAAGAGAAAGAGCAAGTACAGTGTGCAAACTACTATGAAAGTTGCTTGAAAAAGAAACTAATTATTTATTTATAAAATTTATTATAAAACATGAATTAAAAAAAGTATATAGGGGTGCACGATTAAGGCTCTACTAGCTCGAATAAGGATGCTGTGGGCATGAGCCTACCAATCTTGGGCATAGTTGACGAAGAACTCATCTAACATGTAGAAGCATATGGTCGTCATCCCAATAATGAAAGAACTCTCTAGTGTACTGTCTTAACTCTAACTTTGGATTCTCCATCTGAGAGTTAGTTGATTAGATTTAAATAGATGAGAAACTCCCCAAAAAGTTCTTTAAAAGTTTGTAGTCCTTAGAAAGAGTACACAAAATTACATTGGAAATAGAAGCTACAAGTCATAAGTGACTATAAAAGTAATTAGAAATGTATTCTAGTTCAAAATCTAGATTTGTTCATCTTGGAATCAGTTAATTAAATTTAAATAAGATATAAATTAATTATTGAATTTGATGTTCGTTCACTTTCCTAAGGTGATATTCTTTAAGTATTTTTACCTTTTTGTGTAGTTGTCTTGGATGAGTGGATATCTCATTTAACTTAACATTCTCAGCATTGGCTCTGATACCAACTGTAACATCCCCAAAAATTAGATAGAATATTAATCCAACAATAGGATGTTACCTTATCACCAAATATTCAATTAGAAGAAAACTAATCAATTATAGATGCTAAGTGGCCAAGTCTCTTTATGAGCAAATATTAAGTTAAAGTAAATTTGTAAATAATAGTAATAGAAGATACATATTAAGGAGATACATAAAAATATTGCAAGTATATAAAATACAAGTAATTACTTTTATCCACTCATTCAACCAAAGAAGTTACAAAATAAGTAATTACAACACATATATGCAAAGATAGGTAAAAATAACTCAAGCAGTTTAAAGTCTAGTTTAGTTATTACAAGCCTTTTCTTAAAAAGTAAGATTAAAAGAAAGTAATTCACTCTCTCACTTGTAATATAATGCAAAAAATATTTAATTTAGTGGAAGCAAAATTCTTCATAAGCTCTTCAAGCACTTGGACCTGTATTACATGTATCAATGAGCTCTTGATCTATCATATTTTGATATTGAAATATGATAGGGCAAAACCAATAAAAGAAAAAGTGTAGTTAGACTAAATAGTCTAAGCACATTTTAAGATTAGCTATATTTAAGTTGATAGGATATCACTAGCATAATTTACAATTTAAACTAAACAATGAAGCTATTAAAGATATCAAGTATGGAAAAAGGAAGTGAATATAACTATAAAGAAGACAGTATGAAATAAATTGAGCAAAAATACTCACTTGTATATAAGTCCTAGCCTGCATCCAAAAATGGTAAGTTAAAAGCATCCTAAAGGATAATAACTACAATGTGCATTTAAAGTAAATAAAATGGAAGTAATACAAGTTCAATTAATTTTATGTTAAATAAGCAATGAAGTATAGTGAAGCATTAAATAAAATTAAGCAACATATATTATATTTTAATGGAACTGTAAGTAAGTAAAACACAATACAAGAAATGGAGAGTGTAAGGCATAGAAAATAAAGAAGTATCTTAGACTCTTGGTCAAAGACAAACATAGCATAGGACTATGAAAAGTAAGCATAACTAAACAGTTATGAAGAGATCTTACAATTAATAAGATTGTAAAAGAACTTTTATATTATTAGTTAAAGTTATATTTGGAAGCTATCTCATTCTGTGGCAGTATTCAACAGAATGGGATGAGGAGTTAAGTAGGTCTGCCTAATTAGACATTGTGGGGGGGTCAAACATTCACATTTACCCTCTCTAAAATGTAAAGACCTATTATAAGCCCTATCTTTCTTGTTCAAATTTCCATAAGGCATTCCATATAAAGTTTTATGAAAGTTTTATTTATGCACAATGATATTATATGAATGTCCAAGGAAAAAGGCTCAAAGCTAAGCAAGCATTCAATAAATTTCAATAATTGTAAACTATATGATATCCTTTTATTATTTAAATTTTAATGATCTACTTAATGATTATAGCTAATTGAGCTCCTAATTGACTTATAGATATAGATCTTTGAATCAATTATAATTAATAGTAGAAGAAAGAGAAGTTTGGAAAATAGTATTTGTAAGTAAATGAAGTTCATCCTATACTAGTCTAAAACTAATCAAATCAAATAAATTAATGATTAAAGTTTAAGGAAAACTAGTAAGGAATAGTAAAATTGAAGTTTCATTAAGCTAAGAGAAGTAGAAGTTAAAGTATATCATACTAACTTCATCATAATAGCTTATGAATTGAAATGTTTCATACTAAACTAATCAATAACTTTATTAGGATCAATAGATAGGAAGAATTAAAATGGAATAATGAAGTGAGATTAGTAATCAATTACTCTATATTTATTATGGCTTATAGATTAAAGTATCTTATAAGATGTTTTAAATCTAAATAAACAACTAAGGAGATTCTTGATTCAATTATTAAAGAACTTAAACAATGTTAAGAACTTTAGGAGAATGAGAACTTTATATTCAATTCTAAGAATTGGATATTAATTCTACTAAACTCTCTAAATAAAATTTGATGTGAAGTTAATATATTATTTCTCAACTTAATAGAAGATAAAATGAGAGAACTATAATCAAAGAACTAATAATAAGGTCAAGCAATTCGTATGATAATTATTCAATTTGGAAATAATTCGTGACAAGAATACATCCAATTTATAATATAAGTCCTTGAGGTAACTTGACTAAAATTCCAATAACAATTTAATTAAACAAAGAATCTAAATTCCAACTTATAAAATTAATGCATGGATATTAAATTAAGAAGGATGTTATAAATTAACAAAAATAGATTTCATAGAAATTCTATTACATATTTGCAAATTCTACTAAGATTAACTTGGAATGAAACTAGCCTTAAAGACCTCAAATATTTAATATATTTGATTTGGTACAGTATTGCAAGGGATATCAGTGTATAGCTTAACATACCAACAATAGTTATATCTAGTTTAGGAATTATAAGAGAATATGAGTCATTTTTTTTTATTAACAATGTGAAATACAGTGGTATGTGACTTATATGCAAAGAATAGCTGCATTTGAATTCAAATTGTAATAATCGGTAGCATTTGATCTCTCATTGTAATATATGGCAGCATTTTTATTCGTGAAAACATTTGATCTCACAGTATAATTAATGGCAACATTTCATTCATGACAACATTTGTTCTTGCATTGTAGTAAATAGCAGTATTGGATCTTACATTGTAATAAATAGTAGCATTTGATTCACATTAAAATAAATGACATCATTTGATCTTACATTACAATTAATGGCAACATTGATTCATAACAACATTTGATTCATATTGAAATAAATTGTAGCACTATGAAATTCAACATTCTCTATCTCACATATGATAGCATTAAATAAAAGAAAAGAATTAGAAGCTAGCATCTTTGCATAACTACTCATCACCAACAAATAATAGAGGAAGATTAAAAGTAAGAGAAAACCATCCATATATTACCCAGCACTAATACAATAAGGCATATATATTATACTTAAATCTTCAAATGAGTGGTATTTAGATCGATATGAAATCCTAGACTCATTGGAATTGTTAATGAATAAAAAGAAAATAAGCACAAGTCTCATTAAACTTCACCATAAAAATATACATATTTTCATTCTACATATTACTAGCATGAATGTAATTACTTCAATAATTTAGTAATTGATCATAACTTTTCTCACCATCAATTTTAAGAACTATAGAAAAAAAATATAATTCCAATAACAATTTATCATGCATACAACTTTTTTCTTTAGAAGACAATTATCAATATGAATTATTAGATGCACAATTTTGATTGAATTATGAAGAATGCCATTATAAAACTTAGAGATTGACTTCAGCTAATAGTAACCATTCTATAATAAGAACTTCATTAAATTTCATAATTCATAAAATAAAAGACTAACAATCAAGAAATCTTTTTAGTTCAATTGTATTAAATTTCAACTATAAAATTTTAAAAAGAAAACTATCTGAATAACATGCGATTTTCCTCAACGGGCGAACGAATTATGAAAGAGTTTGATTGAAACTCTTTTAAGATTGTTGCTATGGCTCAAAGTCAAAGATTTTACACTACCAAAAATTAAGAACTAATTAGTTTTACCTTATGAAGAGTGGGTTCAAACATACATGGAAATGAAGAATATTTGGGTGCTCCTATACGTTTACATACATGATAGCTTTACATAATATGTACTTACATGACTTATTAAGCTTCATAAATTTTGAAATTTAGTGGTGTGCAGTAGCATGCATTCTCTTTAGTCTAGCTTTTGATTAACCCTTCTTTGATTGAACTTATTTCCAACATTGTTTGCCATTGCATTTCTTACTTAAATCAATTTCATTTAGATTCCTTTGTTTCTTCTAAACTTCTTTTATTTTAGGTAACTTAGGATTGTCACTTAAAAATGATTACGCTAAGTAGCTATTTGAAATAGAAGAAGAGTAAGAAAGTGATGAATGAAATTAATTGAAGGAAATGTAAAGTGGTAGATTTCCACTAGCAAAACCCTGCATAGTTCAAACTGAAATTATTTGATTTTTTTCTATGATATGTGACAGTGCCTGCAGTGGTACTTGTTAAAATGTTATTGCTATTGTTATAAAATGAAAATGTAACTATTGTGCAAAATTTTTAGTCTGATTATTTCTTGAGTGTTGATCTCTGCTCAAGAAAACAAAAGTAATTGTAAATTTTAGAGTAGACGGCTATTGTAACATGACAACAAGGAAATTAACATGAGGAGCACTAGCATTATAACCTTATATAAACTGCACATTCCTATTTCAAATAAACAAAACTTGTTGATATTTATTACATCCATCATTAAAGAAACATTCATGCAAATAAGAGCTTGTATGTATTCAACATTCAAATTTGATCATTTTGCAATTAAAAAGCCTCAAGGAATTTGATAAAAAAATAGAGAAGACGTCATTTACACTTTTTTCCTGCTCGATCAACTCAAATAATTTCAATTTATAGCATGGCATAAGCAAGTAAGAGTCTTTAGAAGATTTTTGACATGCAATGGAGTTAGAATCATATATGCAAATGGCTAGGCTGGATTTGAATATTTCTTTTAGTTGAATGGTATAGAAAAAAGATTTGTAAGATCTGGGATTGAAAGAGATAGCAGATGATATGGAGGTGGTACCTTCGTCTTTGTTGAAAAGGAGGAAAGCGAGGATTCAAAATGGAGCTTCAGTTACTGATCGCCGAGGATGCTCAGCAGGTCCTCCTTTCACTGCTAGCTTTTGTGAGGGGTGGAAGGAAGAAGAAAAAGTTGATTAAGAGGTCTTGATAGCCTTAGAGGAGAATGGACAGAGAGGTACTGGGACCGTCGAAGAGAAAAGGACTCCCCGTCATCCTTGAATATGGCGACTACAACTTTTTGACAGGAAGATGTACTAGGTTTTGATCGGAGCCATTCGTTTAATTAGGCGATGGAACGGTTAGATTGTCGGATGATAAATTTATGGATTTTTGGACCGTTTGATTGGTCCTTAAAAAAGTGGAATGGATGGGATTTGCCTCAACGCTATCCCATGTTCGAAAAACTATGGTAGATTTCCGTTGTTTAATAAAGTGCTGTTGGAAGTATTTATGTTAATAAGTACATTAATTTAAATTAAATGAATATTTAGTTAATATGATTTCATTTATTTTTTTCTTAAATTTAAATACCCAAATGCTCTCCGAAAATCTCAAATTTTTACCCTTACCTTTTTGAGGGGTGCGGAATTCAAAAATGCGATCAAATTTTTATTGGAGGTATATTTAATTTTCCTAATTTTTTAGGCATTAAAATATTATTAAAATATTTACAAAAAATTTGATGACTCCCAAATATTTTCAAATCATCATCCCTAGCTAATTTGGGTGTGGTGAGTCCAATGGCAAACTCCATTTTAAATTTTTAGGTCTAAATAAATCTGATATTTTCTATATTATCTGAAACTTAGAAAATATTGAAAATTGTTAAATTATCTCCAAATCGCACAAAATTTGAGGTGGAGACTCCTAACACTATTATAAGAGAAATGGAAGAGGTTTGGACTCAATTAAGTCAATAATTGACGGTTAAAAACACTAGTAACAGACTCCCATCTTTAAAATGAGTGTCACCTTCGACACACAACAATTGAAATATAGTAATGTAAATACAAGGAGGAAGTCAAAATGAAACAGAATTGAAAATGGAAAAATTATGATTACCTGATTATCAAAAGAGCTTTGGAAATTTCTTTTGTATATCATCTTCTTTTTCCTACGTGGCTTATTTATCAGAATGGTTCAGC
Organism: Gastrodia elata; assembly: GCA_016760335.1. Taxonomy (NCBI): domain Eukaryota; kingdom Viridiplantae; phylum Streptophyta; class Magnoliopsida; order Asparagales; family Orchidaceae; genus Gastrodia; species Gastrodia elata. Next base: position 32,119,989 of record CM028681.1, read on the forward strand.
CACTGGACCTTGATCAAAGGAATAGTACGATTTCTTAATTGATTAAGTTGTCTCCCCAGAATTACTATAGGCTTAACAGTGAATGTAAGATTGGGTTGCAGTTCCATTATTAGTATCTGAGCTTGCTAACTAGGATCTAGTAAACACCTCCTTAGTGATGATATGTGAAACACATTTTGTACAGTCGAGAAGTCTTCAGGCAACTCTAATATGTATGCAGATGTTCCAATTGTCTCAATCACTTCAAAGGGTCCTAAGTACCTTATACTCAGCTTTCCAGAAACACCAAATCTCTGTAAATGCTAACTTTAAGATAAGCTCTATCACTTACTTAAAATTCTAACATACGATGATGAGCATCATGATATTTCTTCTACCTATCCTGTGCTACCATCATATTATGTTTAATCAGCTAAACTTTCTTAGTGGTTTCTTTAATTAATTTAGAACTATAAAGTTGAGAATCTCCTACTTTAGTACAAGTAATAGGAGTTATACACCTCCTTCCATAAAGAGCTTTATAAGGAGCCATACCAATACTGTATTGATAGCTATTATTGTAGGCGAACTCAACTAATGCTAAGTGATTTTCCCATGATCCACCAAAGTTAATCACTCAAAGGCATAAGAGATCATCCAAGATCTGATTAATACATTCAGTTTGACCATTTATCTGGGGATAGAAAGTAGTACTCAATGCTAAATTCATACCTAAGTCATGCTGAACAGTGGACCAAAATCTGGAGGTGAATCTATTATCTCTGTTAGAAACTATATAACTTGACATTCCATGTAGGCGGATGGTGTCTTCGAGATAAAGCTTAGGTAACTTCTCAACAGGATCCGTCTGGCGAATAGCTAGATAATGAGCTGATTTAGTGAATCTATCGACATCACCCAAATAGAATTTGAACCAGATCTACTCTTAGGCAAACCTACAATGAAGTCCATAGAGATATTAGACCACTTCCATTCAAGAATGTCTAAGGGCTTAAGAAGTTCACCAGGCTTCTGGTGCTTGGCCTTGACTAAGAAATAGGGTTGGCACTTGGAAATGAAAATGGCTATATCCTGTTTCCTGCCGGACCACCAAAATGATTGCTTGAGATCCTGATACATCTAACAACTAACAGGATGTACAATATAGCCAGAATTATGAGCTTCAGACAATACTTGTAACTATAAGGTTTTAGGAGTCCATAATTTAGACTTCTGTAAAACCACACCTTCGGTACCAAGATGCAATTCAGATCCCTTGCCACTTTTAATATTAAAAACTAATTGAGAATATGAAGGATCTTTTCTCTGAGCTTCAATTATTCTTGATCAAAGAGATGACTTAGACTAAATAATACATAGAAAATTGCACAAATCAGCAGATCTGAATGGCTCTAAGTACAATCTCTCAAATATTTGATTAAAGAATCATTGTAACATAATGAAGATAACCCTGCCTTACAACTTAGGGCATCACCTACTAGATTAGCTTTACGCGGATGATAAATAATTTATAAGTCGTAATCACAAATTAGTTCTAATTGTCTACGTTGATGGCAGTTAAGTTTATTTTGAGTGAAGATATATTTTAAACTCTGATGATCAGTAAATACCTCACACTAAAAAGAAAAATCTGAACCTAAATATATGTATGCCCAAACAGGTAGTGTTTATTCATACATTAAATTAAATCCCATTATATTTAGAATATCAAGTTAAGATTATCTTTAAAATTTGAAGTCAGTTGGATTTCCCCAAGTCAAATTAGTATTTTAATCAATCTAGATGCCCTAAACTAAACCTAAAATATTTTGATCTTAGAATTAAAATTTGATTGCATTTTTGAATTGCTCACTCCTAAATTAGCTAGGGGTGAAAGTTTTGTAAAATTTAAAGATCATTTAGGTTATAATTCAAATTAAATTAAATTGGGGAAATAGCATTCTAATGTTCTTAACAATCTTTAATTGCAAATCTACCCTATTCCAACAGTCGGCTGCCTTCAAAATAGCGGACGCCATCCCGACTGTCCATTTCTCAGATCAGATCGAGTGGTCAGCACCTTAGATTAGATCCAATCCATCTTGATCGTTTCACGATTCTAAGATGGGATCGGACAGTATCTAACCTACTCACCGTAAGTAGCTTTGATCATTTGTCGGATCCGTGGATTTAATCCAATGAACGATCTCCTTCCCGCAATCGGCCATTAGCTGTCTAATGATCAGAGTCATCCCGCTTCAATAGACGATCCATCAGATGGCTGCCGAGAATCCCACATTGCTCATCGTCTTCCCCCTTTTCGCTCGTAGCCCCGATAGGGAAATTCGCATACCCGATAGCATAGCCTGTCCCCCCACTCCCTTGGCCAACTCAGCATGGTCGTTAGTCGATTCCCCAATGTAGTTGAACCTCATGGTCGGGCCCTTCGGCCCGATCTCCTTTGAATTGAAGCTTTGAGAGCTCTCCATAACACGAGCCCTCGGGTCGAGCCAAGCCCTCAACCACACTCTCAACACTTCCCTGAGGCTATAAATAGCCTCAGGTCTCTTCATAAAATTCCTTTGGCTCCTCAATTAAGTTCAATTGGAGTTCCCTTCCCCAAATGACTTTTTCCATTCTCATTAAGAGATAGAGCCAAAAGATGGCTCAGCTCTTGCCCGAGTGACTCGATCAGGACTTGGGACGATTTGGCTAAGTAATTCTTAGCTAATATTTCCCTCCAGCGAAAACCTCTCAGCTGAGAATTGAGATAATCAAATTCACTCAATTAGAAGGTGAGACACTTTATGATGGATGTGATCATTTTAAGGAGTGCTTAAGGCGATGACCACATCATGGGTTTCCTTTATGGATGCAAGTTCAAACCTTTTATAATGGTTTGAACGCTCCAACAAGGACTCTCATTGATGCGGCCACCGGTGGCTCGATTAGCAGTAAAACCTAAGAAGAGGCTTATGACCTCTTAGAAGAAATGGCGAACAATGCATACTAATGGCCCTCTGAAAGGCTTATAAAGGAATCTATTAAAATAAATGAATAAAATCAAATAACAACATTGCAACACGAAATCCATGCCTTAAATGAAAAAATTGAGAAAATGAATGTTAACATTGTTCAAGAAATGCAATGTGAGTTATGCGGGGGGAGACACAATAACAAAAACTGCAACTTGAATAATCCTTTCATGTATTTAAACACAGAACAAGTTAACTATTTAAGAAATAATAACACTATAAAGAACCCCTACTCTAATACTTACAACCCAGGATGGAAAAACCACCCAATTTTCTTGTGGAGTAACAACAATAATAACGTAAATCATAAAGGGGGGGGGGGGTTCATCAGATCAACAAGGCTTTAATAATGGAAATAATCATAACCATCACCCTTCAAATTTGGAAGGAGTCTTTAACTCCTTTAAAGCTGAAACAATTCAATTCATGCGCCGCACTGAAGCTACAATCACCTGCCATGATGCCTCCATCCAAGGAATAGAAGCATCTCTTAGAAACATTGAGACCCAACTATGGCAGATCTTAAAGTAGCTGACTATTTGGCAGCAAGGCGCTCTACCCAGTTCCACTGAAGTAAATGCAAGGGGGTTAGTAAGTGTGATTCATTCGGAAGGGATGTATGGGGGAGATAAAACTGAGAATTTTAGTGTTGCTGAAGAAGAGCTAGAGGCTAAAGAAGGAGTGAGAGGAACCAAATGTGAGAAGCTTACAGCCTTAAAATGTGATGAGCCTAGAAGGTTATGAATTCCTTGCATAATAAGGAATGAAGTACTTTTAGATCCCTTGTGTGATCTTGGTGCTTCAGTCATTGTTATGCCCTACCATATATATAAACATCTGAAGGTAGGAGGAATGGAGTACACCTTCAATATTTTAGAATTTGCAAATCTTGAATCCCTGACCCCTCTAGGAATTGTTAAAGACGTTGCTGTAGAATTGGGGCTTCAATGTTTCAACTAATTTTATTGTGTGTGAGTGGGACAGATGGAACAAAAACTATACTATTATATTTGGGCGACCTTTTCTAATGAGCACCAAGGCTATTATAGATGTTGGCGTGGGATCATGAGTGTTAAGATTAAAAGGAGATTGGAGTTGATTGATCTAAAACCCACCTGTTTTAAACAAAGAATGATGGAGGATGAGGTGAGGAGAAAAGATAGAGAAGAAAGAATGAAGATTGATCATGTTTTTGAAAATTTAACATTGGGAGAGAAGAATTCTGAAAATAGCTCCAACTCTTCCTTAGAGAAGGGGAGTAAGAAGGACGTGAGAAGAAGAAAAACTAGAAGGGGAAAAGAGAAAAAGAAGATCCCCCATGAGTTAGAGCTTGAAGGGATGATTCTATGAGGGAAAATAAAGAGGACAAAGATTTGAGCACACTTAAGGGTTGTGCTCACTCGAGTGCCTTAAGGTTGTGGAAAGAAAAACCTCCAGACTCCAATATCTGATCTTTAACGAATCTAGATAAAGATGTTAAACTATGCGCTTCTTGGGAGGCAACCCAAAATAAAAATAAAAATAAAAATAAAATTAAAAAACGTTTTGCGCTACCGCACGCCCTAGCGTGCTGTAGCAAATGAGTTCACGAAACTTAATCGCTCCAGCGCACTGTAGCGGTTAAGTTGCAAAATGCAAACCGCTATAGCGCGTTGCAGCGACAGAGTTTCAAAAACTCAACTGCCACAATGCACTGCAGCAATATGCTCTAGCTGTGGCAGTTTTGACCGCCTAGGATTCTATGTAGTCAAAAAAGTATTATATTTGGGTTTCCTATGCAGCCAAAAAGGTGTATGCTGTTAAAGCTACCCCCTATTCACATTTATGGTATGGGGAAGACCCCTTGACCATGATTTTCTTGCCTTTGATTACTTTGGCTATTTAAGGAGAGGTAAGGGGGGTGATTCTTTGCACCTCCGATTTTCTTTGCTTCAAAATTTCTGTTCTCTTCTCAAACCTCCATCATGTCTTCCAGAAAGAAGTCTATCCCAAGGAGGGAGACTGAGGCATCCTCATCCAGTGGAACCTTCAACTAAAAGAGGTTCTCCTCCGCTGAAGTCGAGCACCGTTTCTTCTCCACTACCTCTCAGTGAAAATTAATCCTCGAAAAATGTTTTGGGCATTACTTGCCCATTTCGATCGAGCAAGTCGATCCTAGGGGATGGAGGGAGATGGTGACCAAAAAATCTCCATCCTATCTGACTATTGTCCAAGAAGTGTACGCCAATGCGATAAATACAGCCGGACGGACGGTCTTCGTTAAAGGTAAAGGAGTAACCTTCGGGATTGCTCAAATCAAGCAATTCTACGGGTTAGGGGAGGTAAATGCTTATTCTTACATAGAACTATTGGAATATCGCTTTGATTCCTATGATCTCGTTACGAAGCTCATCCATGAAAACTCAAACTGGGAGGGAAGCCCAGCCAATATTCCTCGTTCCAAATTGATGGATAAGAGTAGTGCATGGCTAGTTTTCATTTCTAGCTTTGTCATGCCTTTGGGTCACTTGACTGAAGTGACCCACGTTAGAGCGCTCCTTATGTGCTCATTGGTCAGGCCGGGAGAGATCTGTATCTCGAGCATTATTTTTGAGCAGCTCTGGAAGGCTCTCCAGGGACCTTGTGCTACATTAGCCTTTGGGTCTTTGATCTCTGGGATATACGAGGCCCAAGGGGTTAAAATCCTCTCCTCTAACTCCATCATTCCCCCCAGCGCCGCTCTTGCTTGTTCAAATCTGGACGTCCGTTCTAGTGAGCGGAAGCCACCCAAGAAAAGGAGGGGTGATCAAGGGAAAACATCAGCTCCATCTGGCCGTACTCTCACCGATAAGTTTTTGCTATGGATTCACAAGCAAAAACTAATCTAGGAACTGCTTTGACAACTGACATGTGGTTCTCCAAAAAGAAACTTGCCCAGCAATATGAATTCCAGTCCGAATTCCATGAAGCTCCAGGACTAATGTTCGAGGACTGGAGCTTGCAAGGAGGACCAGACGCGTTCGTACTGCCGTGACTACCTATCGGTGCCCCCATTCCAGACACTCGCTATCCATGCGACTTTGCCTACGACATGGGAGAAGAGGAGGATTATGAAGATCAAGAATCAATAGGTTGTATCTTTTCTTATTTACATTGCTATTTTTTTTTTGTGTTTTTCTTTTATTATTTTTATTTTTTTATTTTGAGGAATCAAATTATGGATTATCATAGTCCCAAAATCTTTCTATGATTTGCAAATGACAAATTTCTTTGAATTTTTCAAGTTTATGGAAGTTACAAAAATATCAATGAAGAAATGATTATCAACCAAGGGTTGCTTAACAAAAATTGACTAACTCTTTGACACCATTAAATAATCTAAGCAAGGGAATGATTTCAGGTTGAGTCTAATCTCCAAAATTTAAATCAATGCTAAGGACTAAGTGTGGGGTAAGGCCTTAGAATAAAAACTAGTGATTAAGGTTAGTAATCTAAATGAGTGTGCTAGGCTCTCATAGGACTTCTTGATCACAAGGATTAGAAATTGGGATGAAGAAAAATATCTCTCCCTAAGAATGAAGAAGAAAAATAAAATAAAAAAAGGAATGAAGAAAAATATCTCTCCCAAACAACATAATTAAAAAAGGATGATGAAAAATATATCCCCTAAAATTTAAATATTTTTGTGATTCATAAGAAGGAGCACATATGGCACAAAACTCTTGATTACTCACTACCAAGCAAAACTAATTATGAATTGAAGATTAGTCTATTAACCTCTGTTCATAACCAAGCTTAGAAAATTTTAAATAATGTCAATTGCTCTTGTCATTTTAGTTAAGCATGAGCTTTGAGTTGCAAATCAAACCTTTATTGATATTACTTATTCTCTCATACATAAGAAATAGAAAAACACCATTTTGAGCTTACTCGAGGATGAGCAAGCAATTAAGTGTCGAGGTATGATAAATCCATAATTTATATCTTAAGTAAAGGAAAATTTCATTCATTTTCATATTGAAACTGCTTCCTTAATCAAATACTGCCTACTTTTCAGGAAAAATGCCTACCCAGCAAATTCTAGATAATTTTAGAAAGTTTTTAAAATTTCAAGAAAAAATCCGCTGCAGCGGACCAACTTGCAAAACTCTGGCATTATAGTGCGCTGCAGCGGGCGAACTTGCGGGACCTTGGCGCTACAACACGATGTAGCGGCCCATCAATGTACAAACCAGAACGCCGCAGCGTGCCACAAAGGACCATTTCACAAAATTCAACTACTGTAGCACGCCACAGCACGCTGTAGAGTTCTGCAGCGGCATGCCAAGTTTCTGCCAGAGCTAAGCATTTATTATGGTTGGGACAAGACCCCCAACCTATCATTCCTTCTGCAACAGAATTGTTTTTAAATGGAAAATTGACATTTTGAGGTGATGTGGACATTAAAGAATGGAAAAGTAGAGGTCATTTCACCCCTCAAGTTGGATTTTCCATCATAGCAGAATTTTGGAAGAGGGAAAAATAAGATTTTGAATGAGAAGAAGTAGAGTGCAGCCCCTCTATAAATACAACTCTTCTTGATGTAAGAAGGGTTCCCAACTTGGCTCACTAACATCCACAGTAAGAAGAGGGCTACATAGAAGAGAAGGAGAACTCTCCAAGGGTGGAAGAACTCCTCTTGCTAAGGAGAAGAAAGAAGAAAGATAGCACTACAGACCAAGGAGAAGCAACCAAGCGTAAGAAGAGGAGAAGTCCGGAGAACTTCATCAAAGAAACATTTATAGTATTCTCTAAACTCTTATCATGTGTTTTTCTTAGTTGATCATGAAAGGGTCTTCATCCATGTATGTGTTCTTCTTTATCTCTCTAGTGTAATGGAGAGCTAAACCTCCCTTGGGGAGGATTGGGGCAATCTTATATGAATTGAAAGATACTATGATGTATGAAAATTTCCTCAAATTTTAATGAAATTATGAGAATTAAATGAATTTTTAAAGAAATATAAAGGACTATTGTAGACTAGAATGTAGACTAAATGACAAGGGACTAAATGACATCAAGACTAAAAATGGTCTTATGCTCTATAGCTCACCCTTAGTTTGGAGCTATAATTATGAGTGCATAAGAGCTTAGAACTATGTGAGAAAGTTCTTGAGCCTAGTGCACCTTGATCTATACTTAACTAAAGTGTTGAAGCGTGTGAGCTAAGATCCACTAAGTACGCTCCATTGCACAGCATGCGTGAAGGGATGGAATGGATTCTTTGAGTGCTCATGAACGAGGTGACATAGTCATTGAGCACAAATGAAATCACTCCATTATCTAAACTGCGCATGACGCGCTTGAAGCTCTTAGTGGAATCAATGCTTGTAAGATATTAAATGAACAACCCTCATTTCTAGAATTTTAGGAAAGAGGGGAAAACCAATAATTTAAAATCTTATAAGGGTCTTTGTGCTGAAATAGAACCGACTGTGTGTTCATTTTAGGCACGAGATTTGAACTTGTAAATCTTTGAGTTAAACTCTAAGGAGGACAATGTGCAGTTGATTAAAAAATAAAAAAAAAAGTGAATGCTTGAGGAATCATCATACATAAGTCATCTAACATATCATATGGGAGAGACCCAACTCTCCTCTCCTTTTATCATAGTAATTTTCTACTAAGAATTGTTGTGCTTGTTTAGGAACCAATTCAATAAAATAAACATAGTTTAAACATTTTTGAACGTAGATATACCTTAGTAACAAAATACCCAATTCCCTGAGGACGATAAATCTCGGAACTCACATTCCAAATTATTACTTTAGACCACATACACTTGTGTACAAGCGCAGACGTATTAACAGTCTGTCAATGCGCGATAGCGCCATCTTTTGAGTTGGGTCGCACTGTGTTGCACGATAGCGCCGTGCTTTCGGGCAGTAAGGTGCTATGGTGCGTTGTAGGGCCGAGCTTTTTGTCTGAGGCCCGATGTAGTGCCAGAATATACTGTGGCATGCTGTAGTGCTTGACTTTCTATTTTTGAGCACACTACAGTACGTTGTAGCACCAAGCTTTCTATTTTGATCTGCCGTAGCACGCTAGAGCACACAGAAAATTCTCCTTTTCATTTGTTTCCACTTTTTTTTGTAATATGATCACTTTCAAGATATAATGATAATAAAACATACTAGAATACTAATTGGTCTCAAGAAAATCATGCATTTTAAATTTGAAAATGCTTGTATATATTTGTCTCATCAATAATTTGAATGGTCTTCACATTCTAACATAGTCCTTCTTGAAGTGACCAGCCTTTCCATAATTCTAGAAATTATGTCTTTGTTCTACACCTCTTACTCTAATCTCAGCATTCAATGATGAAGTAGATGCCTCCCCGTGTGATCTTTTTTGCACCTCTTCATTCAGCACCCGCACGATATTGTCATCAAATTTCAATGATGCATTTTCTGATGAATTACTAATGGTTCTCAAATGCCCAACCTAACTATCTGGCAATGATTAGAGGAATAACATTACTTGAACCTCTTCATCAAACTTGTTGCCCACTGAACTCAACTGACTTGTTATAGTGTTGAACCCATTCAAGTGTTCTATCACTGAGTAGCCATCCATCATCTTCATGTTAAAATAGTTTTTTCATTAGAAAAATTTTGTTGAAAGCTGAAGGCTTCTCATACATTCTTATTAGAGTATCCATGAGATCTACAATAGTTTTCTCATTAACAATATTAAATGGAATAGAAAAAGATAATGGAAGATGAATTAAACCTAATGCTATTTTATCAAGAACCTTCTAATCTTCATCTGACATAGTAGCCAGTTTTCTATTAGCTCCACTGAGTGATAGGTACAACTTCTTCTAGAAGAGAAAATCCTCAATTTGCATTTTTCCAAAAGGCAAAATTAGTTTAGTTGAACTTCACTATTTTGTGTCTCATTTCGTCGGCCATTGCTCCCACTCAAACTGTAAACCCTGGAACAAAAAAAACAACATGACGGAAAACCTCACTCTGATACCACTTGTTGGTCACAAACACACAACAATACAAGCACCATAGAGAAAGTGATTTGACTTCCAGGACTAAGGTTATGCTGTCAATTACCAATAAAAGAATAAAATCAATCAAGCATAATAAGATAGAAATCACATCACATACATATGCACAACCACAAGCTTCAAAACATAAGAATATTTACGTAGAAAGCCCAAATATGGGAAATGCCATGAAGCTATACCACATAGAAATTTTTACTGTAAATCAAGAATATTACAGAGTTACAAGGAGCTTCACCTTCAAAAGAATAAGAAAGATCGACTGCTTGCATAGCCTCCAAATCAATTCCTTTTCTATAAGGAATACCAGCTCTTACTCTAGGTTGAAAGAGAAGAAAGCCATCCACCACTTGAATAGGGTTCTCTCTAACATGCAAGGATCCCTTCAACAGTAGCCAACACCCTTAGCTTGCATAAGAAACATCTCCATAATGTTTCCTTATATATTCATCCAACATTCGGACCCCAGATGGTCCAAAATACCCTCCATATCAGTTTGGGCGATGCCTAAATTGGAGCAGAAATCTATCTAACACTATGGTGCACCGTAGCCCCTAAGTATTAGGTGGCTAAGAGCCAGAGCCCGGTTAAGTGCCTAATTCTCTAGTGGCCTGGCACTAGAGCGCAATGTAACACCCCATTCTCTAGACTGCCTACTGCTGGGGTGTGTTGTAGCACCACATTCTCTGGTATACTGGATGCTAGGGCGCTCCACGATATGATGTAGCTCCACATTCTCTATACTTTCGTCTGTTAGGGCACATTGTAGTGCCTTTATCTTTGTACGCTCAGTGTCATGGCGCACCATGACGTGCTATAGCGTGTTGCTATTGCTGAGCTTCCCAACTTGTTTGTATCAACTCAGAAAATCCCAGGAGCCCATTAGAGCACAATTAGCACCTCCGTGATGATCTAAATAGTATCCACATCCCAATATGAATGATTTTTAAAAATAATAAGTTACAAAATTACTTGTTAAGAAAAGAGTTATGGGTATTTCTTTTGCATTTCTTCTTCTTTTTCCCATGTGGCATCTTCAACAAATGTTTCTACCACTAGACTTTAATCATTAGAATACTATGATTTCTTAACTATTTAAGATAATTTCCCATAATCTTGATAGGCTTCACCAGAAAGGATAGATCTAATTGCAACTCTATTATAAGCATATGGTTCTGTTGATTTGGATTTAGTAGGCATTTTGTTAGGGAAGAAACATGAAAGGCATTGTGCATTATTGCAAAGTCATTTGGTAGATTCAGTTAATATGTTGACACTCTACTTTTAGTAATCGCTTTGGATGATCCAACATATATAGGACTCAATTTTCTCGACACCTAAGACCTTTGCATTCCCTTCATTGAACTTACTTTAAGGTAAGCTCTATCACCAACTTAAAATTCTATTTGACAATGGAGAGCATCAAAATATTTCTTTTGCTTATCCTATGCTGACAACAGTCTTTTTTTAATTAGCTAGATTTTCTTATTCATCTCTTCAACAGCTCATATCCAAACATTTGAATGTCGCCGACTTTAATTTAGGCTAACGGGGTGTTGTATATTCTTCCATACAACACTTCATATGGTACCATACTTATAGTAGCTTGATATTTATTATTATATGTAAACTCTATCTATAACAACCTAAAGTTATTACCCTAGCTGATTAATCTAAACTAAGCCTTAATTCTCATTCAATTGCTTTGATCTAGCCATAGAAGTCTAACCCTGAAAATTTAGAGTCCAGTGAAGTTCATTTGAGCTAATTAGCTATTTTGTCAATTTTAGGATCCTAAAAATTAACTAAATTAATTTGATCTCTAAATTTAAATCAAATTGCATTTTAGAATTCCTCACCCCCAATTTAGCTCAGGGTGGATTTTTAGGAATTTTTGGAGATAATTTGGTCTTTAATTAGAATTAAGAAATATTATAGAATTTAAATTAATTAATTTATTTAAAACTTAATTTTCCAATGGGTAGGATCCGCTGCTTGGACTGCTTCATCAAATCCCACAAATCTCAACCGTCGCAAGCATTTTGACGCCTCGGTCGAGCGACACTGATCGCTCATTGCTTAGGTCCTTTGTCAACTGCTGGATCACACCCGCAATGCAACGACCAATATTCTTTCTATGTTCTACTATGAAAAGCCATATTAGGATTGTTGCGTTCCAATCATTGATCAATCAGACGACTAGTAGGGCTCCCAACCTTGTATATTATCATCCTAACTTCATCCACTCCCAACAAAGAAGATTGCATCATATGCCAATAGTTAGAGTTTTATCCCACTCCCTGGACACATCATCAAAGACATTATCAACTCCCCATTATCGGTAGGGCACTTGCACTGGGCCACGAGGCTCGGTCGAATCTCGAATGGCAATTTTGAGCACCCAGCCTTTGGGTGGAACCTCGACTCCATTGAAGCTCATCTCCAGCTACACCCAGTCTATAAATTGACATTTGAGAGCTTAGATAGCCTCTTTAAGCCTTCTAGAACTCTTATTTGTTCCATAGCACTCACCAACTCTTTGCTCTGCAAGCCAGTCGTAAGCTAGAAATTTCAGTCGCCGTCCCAGGACATTTTGTGGGCGAGTTGTTGAATCCATAAGTTATATCTAAAATAAAGGAAAAAATCATTTATTTTTGATCTTAAAACTACTCCTTTAATCAAATTGTGTTTATCTTTTCAGGAAAAAGGCCTATCCAGAGAATTCTCAGCCATTTGTGAATTTTCCAAAATTTTCCAAGGGAAACCGCTGCAGCGGGTCGTGTTGCGAAATACGGGCACTGTCGCGCACTGAAGCGGGTCAGGTTGTGAAATACAGGTGCTGTCGCGCGCTGCAACAGAGCATTTTGTGAAATGCTGGTGCTGCAGCGCGCTGCAGCACGTCATTTTGCAAAATCAGGGGCTGACGCGCACTGCAGCGGGTTAAGTTGTGAACCGCTGGCGCGATCGCGCGCTGCAGTGGTTCAAGATGCTAACTGCGGGTGTAATCACACGCTGCAGCAGTTCAAGTTGTGAACCACAGGCACAATCGCGTGTTGCAGCGGAGCTTTTTGCAAAATGCTGCCGCTCTAGCGGTGCGATTTGCAAATTCTGGCGCTACTGTGTGCTGCAGCAGTGCGATTTGCAAAATGCTAGCGCTACAGCGCGCTGCAGCAGGACACTTTGCAAAAAATGGACACGGTAGCGTGCGACAGCAGGACAGTTAGCGAAAATTGTTTGCGCCATTGCACGCCGCAGCGTGTCGTAGCGCGCTGCAGTGGCCTGCCGCAATTTCCTCTGGCAGGAGCATTTACTGCGGCTGGGACAAGACCCCCAACCTGCATCTTGTCCCCAGCCCTCATTCCCTCTGCAATTGCTACATTTTTAAATGAAAAGGAGGCTTATAGGTGATGTATTGGCTAAACAAATGAAGATATTGGTCACCTCACTATCAATTGGGATTTTTGCCATCATTGCTCAAAATTTTCAATTGGAATTGTTGGTTTGGATCATAAGTGTGATGAATGTAGCCCCTCTTCTATAAATATCACTCCTCTTGACTAGAGGAGGGTTCTAATTTTTGCTCAAATCACTTAAGTAAGGAGAAGGGTTGCATAATGGAAAAGAGGAACTCCCCAAGGGTGGAAGAGCCAATTTACCAAGGAGAAGAAGAAGGAAGGCAGCACTAGCGACCTAAGAGAAGAACTTCAAGAAGAAGAAGAAGGATCCAGAAAACTTCTAAGGAACGTTCCTAGTATCTTCTAAGCTCTTATTTTGTAATTTTTTTTCTTAGTTGATCATGAAAGGGTCTTTATCCATGTGGTGTTCTTTTTCATCTCTTTTGTAATGGATAACTAAATGTTCCTTAGGGAGGGTTGGGGTAATCCCATGTATTTGATAGTTACATTTTAATTGTATGAAATTTTCCTCAAGTATTAATAAAATATATGAACTCAATGCCTTGCTCAAGAAATGCTTAATATTACTATAATCTTGATTATGAATTAAAGGAAAATGAGCTAATGTACTCAATAACTAAAGTATCTTGTGCTCCATAGCTCACCTTTGGTAGATGCTAGATCTATGAGTGCATGAGAGCTTAGAACTATATGAGAAAAGTTCTTGAGCTTAGTGCACCTTAATCTAAGCTCAACTAAAGTGTTGATGTGTGTGATGCTAAGACCCACTAAGTGAGCTCCATTGCTCAACATAATTGAGGGAGGGAAAGAAATAGTTATGTGCTCATAAACGAGGAGACATAGTCATTGAGCCTAACGTATTATTCTCTCATTTCAACTATGTGCGAAGCGAGTGATGCTCCTAGTGGAATCAATGCTTATAAGATCTTAAAAATTTTATAATCCTCATCTCCTTGATCAAGAGATAAGATGAAAATTTCAAACCTAAAATCTTATAAGAATCTTTGCGCCGAAATAGAACTGACTGCTGCGTGTTCATTTCATGCACAAGATTTGAACTTGTGAAACCTTGAGATAAAACTCAAGGAGGAACAATATGCACTTGATTTAATTTAAAGTAAATGAAAGACAACGCTTGATGAATTATCATGCATAAGTAACTTACATGACATGAGGGATGAACCTAACTCTCCTCTTCCTTTTATCTGACTTAATTTCTACTTAGTGATTATTGTGCTTATTTTAGAAGCAACTCAAACCAATTATATCATAGCTTAAACATTAGTGAGAATGGATATACTTTAGTAACAAAACAACCAATTCTCTGTGGTTCGATAAATCCTGGAAACTAACACTTTCCACTTATTACTTCAGACCATGTTCACTTGCATGCAAACGCAGACGTGTATTTACAGTCTGTCAAGTTTTTGGCGCCATTGCCGGGGTATTGGAATTTGTTTCGTATTAAGGATAATCTATAAGCAGCTAGTGATTTAAGTATTTCCTTGCATATACTTTTAGTTTTTGATTTTTGTAATTATAAGCACTTACTTTTTTGTTTCTTTTTTATTCTTTTTATTTCTGTTGAATTTCTGAACATTATTGTTAAATTTGTTCTTGATAGCCTAATGATTGTAGTGTATGAGTAGAAGAGTTTGCACGAATTATCTGTTTAACCCAAAAATTAAAAGAACCTACTTGCAGGCTAGGAGAGAACAAAACCTTTCGAACTAACAAGCCGTTATGGATAATAATAATGAAAATCCTGTAGAGCCATTAGGAGAGCTAGTAGGAGTGGCTAGGGGGAGAGCACTAAGAGATTATGCACTTCCCACTATTAGGGGAATCTCCCATGCAATTGTTAGGCCTAATATAGAAGCCAATAACTTTGAGATCAAACCCTCCACACTGAGTATGGTGCAAAATAATCAGTTTGGGGGATTAGCCACTGAAGATCTGAATTCACATATTTTAACTTTCCTTGAAATATGTGACACCATCAGGTTTAATAGCATCTCTGAAGATGCAGTTAAATTATGGCTTTTCCCATTCTCTTTACGAGACAGAGCCAAGAGTTGGCTTAGCTCTCTTCCAAGCGATTCCATCTGGACATGGGACAATTTGGCTAAGAAATTCTTAGCCAAATATTTCCCTCCGGCAAAAACCGCTCGGTTGAGAATTGAGATAACCAACTTTACTCAGTTGGAAGGGGAGACACTCTATGATGGATGAGACCAATTTAAAGAATACCTAAGGTGTTGCCCTCATCATGGGTTTCCCTTGTGGATGCAAGTTCAAACATTTTCCAATGGATTGAACGCCCCTACAAGAATACTTATTGATGCAGCCGCCGGAGGTTCTCTTAGTTGTAAAACCCAATTGGAGGCCTATGACCTCTTGGATGAAATGTCAAACAATGCCTACCAATGGCCTCTCTATAGGAATGATCACCGTAATAAAAATGAATGTAACTCACTCAGAAATTCACAACAAATCCTTGAGCTCCAAAAGCAAATCTCTCAACTCACTACAAAATTAGAATGTGGATATGTGAATTCCTGTCATGAGGAAGATGATGAGCTAAGAAATGTCAATGTAATTTTGAATCATGGTAGGAACAGTGAGAGATTGGAAAACTCACTTATCGAATTCAGAACCTCCACAACCAAATTTGTGAATAAAACTGATGCCACCTTAAGCAAGCACAAACACACTCTGTTAAGGCAAGAAGAGTCAACAAAAAGAATAGAACAAAAGGTAAAGGAAATTATGAAACAGTTAGAGCAATCTTCATTAGTGGGAGTCATCAATAAGTATGAAGAGGAGTCAGGGAATGCAATAACCCTAAAAAGTAAAAAAATTACAAAATCGGTTGTGAGAAAGGGAAATCAGGAAAACATAGAGATAATTAGAGAGGAAATGGGGGGAGGAAGAAGAAACAGTCAGAAATGAGAGGATTGATGTTCGTGATAAAGAGAGGGAAGAATCTAGAGATCAACTTAAGGCAGTCCCTAATATACCTTATCCTCAATGTTTAGCCAGGGAGAAACTTAATGTCCAATACCACAAATTCCTAGAAATTCTTAAAACTCTTCACATAAATATCCCTTTTGCAGAAGCTCTAGAACAAATGCCTAGTTATACTAAATTTATGAAAGATATCCTCTCCAAGAAAAGAAAAATCGATGAAAAAGAAACTGTAGCATTAACAGAAGAGTGCAATGCAATCCTTCAGAAAATAATTCCCATCAAGAAAATAGATCCGGGAAGTTTCACTATTCCTTGCACTATTGGAAGCCAGTCCTTCCAAAAGGCCCTCTGTGATCTAGGTGCATCCATTAATTTGATGCCTTTTTACATATTCAAGAAGTTAGAAATTGATCACTTAAAACCCACCTCTGTTCTCCTCCAATTCAATGATAGATCCATAAAATCTCCTTTAGGAATAGTGGAAAATGTGCTCGTAAAGATTGACAAATTCATCTTCCCTGCTGATTTCATCATCTAGGTTATGGAAGATGAAAATCAAAAAATTCCTATTATCCTAGGTAGACCTTTCTTAGCCACCAGAAGAACCTTGATTGATGTAGATAAAGGGGAATTGAAGTTGCGATATGGGGAGAAGGAGATTAAGTTTCCTGTGAATGATTCTATGAGACACCCATCTAAACCCAATGAGGATTGTTGGAAAATCAATTCAATAGAAGAAGCATGGGTAATGAGAGATACAGATGAAGAAGGACTGTTAGCAGGGGAGGAAGATGAGGACCTTATGAACACATATGTGATTGAGGAGTTGGTTAAGAAGACAAAAATAATTCAGCCCTCTATAATCCACCCTCTAAAATTAGAAATATAGCCGCTTCCCTCATATTTAAAATACACTTATATAGGGGAAAAAGAATCCCTTCCTATAATAATCTCCTCCCTGTTAACCCAACATCAAGAGAATCTTCTATGTGAGGTTTTGAATGGGCACAAGAGAGCAATCGGTTGGAATATAGTTGATTTGAAGGGGGTTAGTCCAACTCTTTGTATGCACCGAATCCTTTTGGAAGATAACTCCAACCCTTCAATTGAGCCCCAACGGAGATTAAATCCCAACATAAAAGAAGTAGTTCATAAAGAAATTATTATACTCTTAGACGTTGGAATCATTTTCCCAGTTTTAAATAGTTCGTGGGTAAGTCTTATACATGTGGTCCCCAAAAAGAGTGGGATGACAGTTGTTCTTTATGAAAACCATAAACTGATCCTCACTAGAACCGTGATCGGATGGAGAGTGTGTATTGATTATAGGAGATTAAATAAAGCTACCCGTAAGGACCACTATCCTCTTCCTTTTATTGACCAAATGCTTGATAGATTAGCAGGGAGCCCCTATTTTTATTTTCTTGATGGGTACTCAGGAAATAATCAAATCCTTATTTTGCCTGAAGACCAAGAGAAAACCACTTTCACCTACCCCTTTGGGACATTTTCCTTTAGAAGAATGCCATTCAAATTATGCAATGCTCCAGCCACCTTTCAACGCTGTATGATGGTTATTTTTTCTGACATGATTCGGGAATTTCTGAAAATCTTTATGGATGACTTCTCTGTAGTCAGGGGCTCTTCCAATCATTGCCTAACTAATTTAAAAAAGGTTTTAAGAAGATGTGAAGAATCAAATTTAACCTTGTATTGGGAAAAATGTCACTTCATGGTCAAGGAGGGCATTGTTCTTGGGCACTTTATTTCAAGAAGAGGGATAGAAGTTGATAAGGCTAAGGTTGAGGTAATTGAAAAACTTCCCCCTCCCATCAATGTGAAAGGAATTAGAAGCTTCCTTGGGCATGCAGGTTTTTATAGAAGATTTATCAAGGACTTCTCAAATTTGAGTATGCCACTCTGTCGATTACTAGGGAAGAATGTCGAGTTCAGCTTTGATGAAAATTACTTAAAAAGTTTCAATACCATAAAATCTGCTTTAATCTCTGCTCTAATAATTTCTGCTCTGAATTGGGATTCACCTTTTGAAATTATGTGTGATGCGAGTGATTTTGCAATTGGTGCTGTCCTTGGGCAGTGAAAGGAGCGAACCTTCTATATAATTTACTATGCTAGTAAGCTCCTAGATGATGCTCAAAGAAATTATGCTACCACGGAAAAGGAACTTCTTGCCGTCATCTTTGCCTTTATACTAAATTTAGGTCTTATCTCATTGGGTCAAAGACTATTGTTTATACTGATCATGCAGCTATTAAGTATCTCATTCAAAAGAAGGAAGCAAAACTGCACTTGATATGTTGGGTGTTGCTCTTACAAGAATTTGATCTTGAAATCTGAGACAAGAAGGGGAGTGAGAATGTGCTTGCATATCATTTATCTAGATTGACCCACCTGGATAATGATAAGTTACTGAAATTTGTGAATCATTCCCTGATGAGAAGCTTTATGCTGTCACTTCAAAATATTCTCCTTGGTTTGCTGACATTGCAAATTATCTCGCAGGAGGAGTCATACCAAAAGACATGAGTTACCAACAAAGAAAAATTTTTTTCGCAGATACCAAAAATTACTTTTGGTATGATCTGTTTTTGTATAAGTATTGCAATGATCAACTCCTAAGGAGATGTGTCCCTGACTCAAACATTAGAAATATTCTCTATCATTGTTACACATCCCCGTACGGAGGGCACCATGGGATTGAGCGAACGGCTGCAAAGGTGCTTCAATCCGGATTCTTTTGGCCCCATTTGTTCAAGGATGCCGCCGACTTTGTCAAAAGCTGTGACAAGTGCCAAAGAACCAGGAATTTAAGCAAAAGGGATGAGCTCCCTTTAAATAGAATTTTTGAAGTGGACCTATTTAATGTGTGGGGAATCGACTTCATGGGACCATTTCCCTTGTCCCAAACCAATATGCATATTCTTATGGCGGTTGAATATGTGTCCAAATGGATTGAGGCATTAGCATGTGTGAACAATGATGCTAAAACTGTTATTAAATTTCTCAAGGAGCACATGCTAGCTAGATTTGAGATGCCCAAATTTTTAATCAGTGATGGAGGAAAATATTTTTGCAATAGGCAATTGGAAAATGTCTTAAAAAGCTATGGGGTGAGGCATAAGGTGAGTACTCCATACCACCCTTAAACTAGCGGGCAAGTTGAAGTCTCCAACAGAGAGCTTAAGCAAATTCTAGAGAAAACTGTGAACCAAAATAGAAAGTATTGAACTTTAAAACTTCAGGATGCCCTGTGGGCTCATAGAACTGCCTTTAAGACCCCTTTAGGAATGTCTCCTTATAAGCTCATTTACGAAAAATCATGTCACCTTCCGGTAGAATTGGAGCACCGAGCTTTTTGGGCAATAAAAAAATTAAACTTTGACTCCCAAAAAGCAGGTGCGCAAAGAATGCTGTAATTAAATGAACTTGACGAATTTAGGTTAAACGCCTATGAGAGTGCCAAGTTGTATAAAGAGAAAACAAAAAAATGGCATCATAAGCTGATTAAGCGAAAACATTTTCAACCTGGAATGAAAGTACTGCTTTTTAACTCAAGATTAAGACTATTTTGAGGAAAACTGAAGTCAAGATGGACTGGAGCATTCACTATCATGAAGGTTTTTCCTCATGGAGCAGTTGAAGTTGTCTCCAAAGATGGCACTTTTAAGGTAAATGGAAATCGGCTAAAAGTATACTTGGAAGAAGAAATCTTTCAAGAAAATGGCGGTTGGACCCTTTAAGGCCTCCCGGATGAAGGTATCACATAAAGGTCTTTCTCGTGTCAGGCTGAGATATTAAAACAAGCACTGATTGGGAGGCAACCCAAGATTAAATAAGTTGTATTTTTCTTTTTCTTTTTTATATTAGTTGTTTTTCTCTACATTTTCCATTTTGTGTGTTTTATTTTTGAGATATTAATTTATGAATTCTCATATTCCCTAATTTTTCTAGTATCCAAAAAAAAAATGATAAATTTTTTTGAGTTTTTAATGAAATGAAAGTCACAAAATTTCAATAAAGATAAAGATATGAAGTAAAAGGGTGCTTAACAAAAAATAATCAAATGCATTGATAACATTAAAACCTTTTAACCAAGGATTGAATTAAGGTTAATCTAATCTCCAAAAATATAAAATATGCTTTGACCTAAGTGTGGGGAAAAGTTTGTGCTATGACTTGAGATTTTGGTGAGTACTCTAAAAGAGTGTGCTAGGCTCCTATATGATTTCATGATCACAAAGAGGTGAATTGGGGATGAAAAAAAGTATCTCTCCCTAAAATAAAGGAAAAAAAAAATTGAATAATGAAAAATATCTCTTCAAATTTGAATGAAATAAAAAAGGATGATGAAAAATATCTCTCCTTTAATCTATTCATCTTTGTGATTCATAAGAAGGGGCACATATGGCATAATACTCTTGAGTATTTGACTACCTCTCTAATCTAGGTTTTCTATGGAAGCTTCCTCATTACCTAGTATCCAGCATAAAAATTAAATACTTGGAGATTAATTGATTAACCTTACTTCATATCCAAGGTTAGAATATCTAAATGCCAAATGACTTGAATCACTTTAGTTAAGCACATGTCTTGACTTACATATCAAAAATCTAAATTGATATCTTTTGTTGACTATAATAACTATAAAAATAGAAAATTGCTATTTTAAGCTTACTCGAGGACGAGCAAGAATTTAAGTGTGCGAGTGTGATGAATCCATAAATTATATCTAAAATAAAAGCAAAAATTCATTTATTTATGATCTTAAAATTGTTCCTTTAATCAAATTGTGTTTATCTTTTCAGGAAAAAGGCATATCAGGGAATTCTGAGTCATTTGTGAATTTTCCAAAGGAAACCGTTGCAGCATGCTTCAGCGCGCTGCAGCGGGTCGTGTTGCAAAATACAGGCGCTGTTGCGCGCTGCAGCGAGTCAAGTTGTAAAATATGAAGCATTTTGTGAAATGCTGGCGCTCCAATGCGCTGCAGCGGATCATTTTACAAAATTAGGCGCTGACGCACGCTGCAGCGGGTCAAGTTGCGAGCTGCTGGCGCGATCGCACGCTGCAGCAGTTCAAGTTGCGAACCGCGGGTGCGATCGCGCGTTGTGGCAGTTCAAGTTGCAAACCACCAGTGCGATCACACGCTGCAGCGGAGCTTTTTGCGAAATGCTGCCACTACAGCGTGCTGGAGCGGTGCAATTTTCCAATTTTGGTGCTACCGCGCACTGCAGCTGTGTGATTTGCAAAACGCTAGAGCTACAGCGCGCTGCAGCAGGACACTTTGCAAAAAATGGACGCGGGAGCACGCGGCAGCGGGACACTTAGCAAAAATTGCTTGTGCCATTGCACGCCATAATTTCCTCTGGTAGGAGCATTTAATGCGGCTTAGACGAGACCCCTAACCTGCATCTTGTCCCTAGCCATCATTCCCCCTATAGCTGCTATATTTTTAAATGAAAATGAGGCTTATGAGGTGATGTATTGGCTAAACAAATGAAGATATTGGTCACCTCACCATCAATTGGGATTTTTGCCATCATTGCTCAGAATTTTCAATTGGAATTGCTTGTTTGGATCTTAAGTGTGATGAATGCAGCCCGTCTCCTATAAATATCACTCCTCTTGACTAGAGGAGGGTTCCAATTTTTGCTCAAATTACTTAAGTAAGGATAAGGGTTGCATAGTGGAAAAGAGGAACTCCACAATGGTGGAAGAGCCAATTTATTAAGGAGAAGAAGAAGGAAGGCAGCACTAGCGACTTAAGAGAGGAACTTCAAGAAGGAGAAGAAGGATCCGGAGAACTTCTAAGGAACATTCCTAGTATCTTCTAAACTCTTCTTGTATATATTTTTTTCTTAGTTGATCATGAAAGGGTTTTTATCCACATATGTGTTGTTTTTCATCTCTTTTGTAATAGATAGCTAAATCTCCCTTGGGGAGGGTTGGGGTAATCCTATGTATTTGATAGTTACATTTTAATTGTATGAAATTTTCCTCAAGTATTTATAAAATATATGAACTCAATGCCTTGCTCAAGAAATGCTTAATATTACTATAGTCTTGATTGTGAATTAAAGGAAAATGAGCTAATGTACTCAAGAACTAAAGTGTCTTGTGCTCCATAGCTCACCTTTGGTTAGATGCTAGATCTATGAGTGCATGAGAGCTTAGAACTATATGAGAAAAGTTCTTGAGCTTAGTACACCTTAATCTAAGCTCAACTAAAGTGTTGATGCGTGTGATGTTAAGACCCACTAAGTGAGCTCCATTGCTCAACATAATTGAGGGAGGGAAAAAAATAGTTATGTGCTCATGAACGAGGTGACATAGTCATTGAGCCCAACATATTATTCCCTCATTTCAACTATGTGTGAAGCGAGTGACGCTCTTAGTGGAATCAATGCTTATAAGATCTTAAAAGTTTAATAATCCTCATCTCCTTGATCAAGAGATAAGATGAAAATTACAAACCTAAATTCTTATAAGAATCTTTGCGCTGAAATAAAACCGACTGTGTTCATTTCGTGCATAAGATTTGAACTTGTGAAACCTTGAGATAAAACTCAAGGAGGAACAATGTGCACTTGATTTAATTTAAAGTAAATGAAAGACAACGCTTGAGGAATCATCATGCATAAGTAACTTATCATGATATGAGGGATGAACCTAACTCCACTTTTCCTTTTATCTGACTTAATTTCTACTTAGTGATTATTGTGCTTAGTTTAGAAGCAACTCTAACTAATTACATCATAGCTTAAACATTAGTGAGAATAGCTAAACCTTAGTAACAAAACAACCAATTTTCTGTTGTTCGATAAATCCTGGAAACTAACACTTTCCACTTATTACTTCACACCATGTACACTTGCGTGCAAACACAGACGTGTATTTACAGTCTGTCACGAGTCTAAGAGTTTAAGCTTCTAGTGCTTTGTCTGAAGCTTGAAGAAGCTTCAAAGGTCATAAGTAGCTTATGAGACCGTGTTAGAGCTTAGCCAGCCATTTGTACCATCCAAGTACCTTCACTCCTCTTGTCACTAAGCTTAATTAGCTCGATGCACATTAAATTAGTCTCATTTTGTTGATTAAACTAATGTGAATGCAATTTGGATAGCCTAATGGTAGCCAGATTGTGTTTATCACTATTTGGTCAGAAACTTCTAAACTCTGCACTCCTTCGCATTGATTACAAGCAATTGTACTTCCAATATGGATCCAATTGTCAGCAATACTAATTTTGAAACTTTGGCTATCGATGAGTGCACCTTTGCTCAACTTTCACTACTCGCTACAATAGTCACTAGTCCTTATGACTAATTGGCTCCCGTTGATTTTGGCCTCTCCGTTTAGGGCATCCTAATGAATTAGGCGTGTCTCAGCCATATGAAGGTGCTGCGATCTTTTATAGGTGACGATGTGGGCTGGTGGTCACAAATCGAGTGTCGGAGGCAAACCCTAGGTGTTCGTCTATCAGGAGAACTTAGTGGAGAAGGTGAGTAGTAGTAGGCTAGATCATCCCTGACATGTGTGAAATGAATTTGGCTTTTGATAATTAGTCGAATTATTTGATTTTTTTTCCTTAAGTAAAATTGACTAATTAATCAAATGCCTATGATTCATTAATTGAAATAATTCCAAATGAATTATTTAAACAACTCAGTCATTTAAGCTCCAAATAATATGTTATAATATTTTAATTTCTGTAATTAAATTTTTTTATTTGGCTCTAATTACCTTAAAACCCTTATTAATGAATATTAAATCTATTCCTTGGCCAAATTGCGTGATTAAGGCCTTTAAATCTTCCTTAGATAGAGGAAAATATAATTGTATAATTAAAAATATTTTTTGAGGTTTAATTTTACTAATCATCTCTTAATTTTGAAAAATTGGATTAATGAATAATTAGCTTAATTCAACTTTGATTTTCTAAGATCTTAGTATCCAGAAACTCCTTAAGTCATATAAAACCTATTGGTGAGCTAAGATCCCACTTTGATAGTTTAATTTAGTTAATCACTTCTTAAAGACCTAAATAATAATTTGGGTTCATTAAGCTTATATTATGTCTAAATTTGATGTTTATGGTGTCTATCTTCTCATTAGATAGTAAGAAACCTATTCAAATTGAGTAGACTCAATTTGAATCTCTAGAACCCCAAATCTCAATTTTTACCCGTAAGGAAGGGTATTTTGGTCTTCTGCCCAAAGGTTGATTTAAGTGTTCCTAAGTTTTAGGAATCTATCTAAATGCTTAAAATTAGCAAGTTAATTGACTTGAATAATTTTAGCAATCCTTATACTTGAAGGATGAGGTTTAAAAGCCAAATACTAACTCTTCCTAAAATCCAATTAGTTAGCTTAATAAAACCCTTAAGGTAAATCTAAGATCCATTTTATTATTTCATTAGATGAAATTCAATGCTTATAAGATCAGTAATATCTAAATTAGATAGCTAGTAGACTATTTTGGGTTTTATCCTGAGTAAATATCTTAAGAAGAAATCTTAAGTCAATCTTAGTTAAAAAATCCTAAGAGCTTGTTCATAACCTTTCAATATTGTATTTTTTTTTTGTAGTTTATTCCTAGTGAGTAATGAAATTACTCAATAATTTGAATCTTCTTAAGTCTTGTGATCTTTATGGAGATATCTTGAGGTAAGGAGCTTAGCTAAGAGGAGGACCTTCCTGCTACTGTTGAGGCTTAGATAGTTTTTTTTTTTTTTTGTGAGAATGGGTGTTCATTTCTTTTAAACTTTAAATTCAGTACTGTAATAATTCAAATTTTGGATGCTTTTACTTTTTGGCACTTTTATATTGAGTTGAGGTATCACTCTTTTATTAATGCACTATGGATGTGGATGTTGTATATTTTTGTTTCCTTACTCTATTCTTTTAAATGCATGTGTGGTGAATGAATTACAAATACAAGTGACATATTATGCAGTTATCAACAATTAGTATGAACACCTATTTTGATTATAATTGGAAAATTGTCACATGGTGACCACTCTACCGTAATCATGTTAATATTAGTGTTAACATGACTACGGGAGTGATGGGGCTCCACACTATCAGAGAGCTAGGTGTTATTCTCATTTTTTACTAAAATCTAGCACATATAAATGTAATAAATCTTCTAGCATTTGGATCACTCTCTCAGTCTGTCCACATATTTGTGGTTGGAAGGCTATACTCATGGCTAAATTTGTTCCCAAATTATGCTGAACTGCTTGCCAAAAGTGAGATGTGAATCTACTGTTATGATCTGAGATTATCATTTTAGGTGTACCATGAAGGCTAATGACTTTTTTAATATATATAACATATCTAATATCTCCACTAAATTAGTATGAGCTAATTTTGTTAATCTATTGATAATAACTTGTTACATCAGCACCTAATATACTTCTAGGCTAACCGACTACAAAATCATAGAGATATCTGTAGCGCCCCGCCCCGTCACCGCGTGCAAAATAAACTAAATTCGGCAGCAGAGCGGTGAGCTACTCGGGAAGGCATAACCCATCACCCCGAAGAGGCTAACTAAAGAAACTAGCCACACTGAAGGCTGCTAACTCAATCCAAGAGGAGGGTCAAGAGTCAATACATAAGATAAGGGTAAGATAATTATCCTAAGTATTAGACTAATACATACATTGGATTATAAAGGTAAGTAAGGAATCCAATATATGTTCTCAATTATCATCATTTCTATTATGCTGATCATATCATAGTACCAGGTATAGTAATAGAATAATAGAGTGCAGATGCTAATGCAAAACATCCAGAATACATTCATCACAGAATAGTAGTAAACATTCATCTTATAAAAAAGTGTAAAATATATCAAGAATTATTGCAAACTGATTACTGAATAATACAGAAATAAAGTTCAACTAAAGTACTGAAAATAAAAGCAAAAAAGTGACAAGGATGAAGGACGGTGCCCTAAGACTCCATGAACTCCTCTTCGATCTCCTGCGAGTCCTCCTGTCCTAGCTCAACAAACTACTCAGGATCTAGCAAATTATTAGATAATAAAAGTACCATGTGTTAGACAAGAAGTCTAACACATCGAAACTAAACTAAGTAGTTCTAAAACATGTACAATGCAATGATAAAGTAAGTAAGACTATAGAAAAGCTGTAAAGGTAACTGAATAACTGAACTATGTAAACACACCCAACACTGTGCTATATATCACTAGAATCATGCATCTAAATATACCACAATATTGTATGCCACTAATATATAATAAAACTATCATTGAATTGCTATGAGTCCTACGGTCCAATGTGCACATACATCCAATTGGGAACTCCATTTACTGTGATGCCTATGCATCCTAAAATTCCTCGGTCAATATATGCAATATTTCGTAACCCATAAATCATCACTAATACTCATATATCATCACTGATACTCATACATCATGCTTATGCTCATGCTTATGCTTCTATGCTACATAAGTTAAATCTAAATATCCAGAAATGCTTTGAATTCTGACAATGAATTCATGGTCTCCATTGTGCAAAATCTTGCTAAAAAGATTATGACTCATAGATTCTAGTTTTGATAATTGGTTAAAGTTGAGATTTTACTTAATAATCATTAGGTGGGATGGTTGTATATACAGGTTTAGCATGTTTCCAAGAAGGGTGGATTTAAACACTTAGTTTGATTAGGCCACACACTATCGAAGTGATCATTGATAGGAGGCATCACCTGATGGCGATTTGTTTCTCAAGCTAAGCCATTAAAATACCCAAATCACATGCACACTTAGTGTTTTAAAGAGGGTGACTTGAATCACATAGTTTGCTTGAAGCACACCTATGGAAGCGAACTTCGATAGGAGGTATCATCTGATGGTGATTTTTATTTAAATAAATAAATGGTCTATGTCTCTAATTATAACACTCATTATAACCACCTAGGTTGTTACTGAGGTCAATTAGGACTAATCCAAATTCTAATTATGGTTCTAGTATCTTAATTAAGTCATTTAGAACTCACCTCTAAGATCCAGTCTAAATCAGGGATCAAATGATCAAATCCTAATTTTTGGGACATTCTAGAAAACCTAGGAAAATTAATCTGTCAAAATTGACCTCCAAACAAAAAATGGACTTCGCCATTATGCTCCTTGCCCCCAAATTAGCTAGGGGTGATGTTTATGTGTCAATCAGAAGTCGTCAAAATTTTGACCAATATTTTAATAATATTTAAATACCCTGAAAATCAAATAATTAAAGATTAGTTAAATTAAAAATCTGTTTTCACTGTTGCGTTCATCACCCTTCAATTAAATAGGGGTGATTTATTAAAAATCTTCTGGATGCATGTAAGGGTATAATTTTAAATAATAAATTTAGTATAAATTAATTAATAATATTAATATTTTAATTCGCAATAAACGGCGTCGTCCACTTAATCTTAATGTTGTTGACCATCCGCGGTTGGATCAGACGACGCTTTTTGACCAGATGATCGAACGGTCAGAGTTCATCTTACCCGCGCCCGCTTGAAGGCTCTGCGTGTGGCACGCGAAGGATGCCCGTCTCCTCTCCTGTCCTCCAGATGGCGCACACCGCTTAATAGAGGGTCTTCCTTACCCATTTAGGACCCTACTCGTCCACATGATTCATTTTCACAAAGATTCGTCAGTGAAGATCAATCAGTTCCGAAGAAGACTCAAACCTAGATTATTGCCGTTCATTTCAACTTAGTTATGTGGTTGCTTTAGTGATTCTATGATTAATTTCACTAATCACTCACTAATCACCTTAAACCATAATTTTTTAGCCCTAAAGCTTGTATTGGCTATAACTTAGCCAATACTTATCATAATTTGATAATTTTAGGTTCTATTGAAACCTAAGAACATAATCTTTAATAAACTGACTAATACTTTAGGTTTCATTATGACAAATTACTAAATTGCCCTTATAAGTCAAACTTCTTATTTTGATTTTATAAGGCTTAATACATAGCAAATAGGTGTACTTACTATCTAAGCTAATATTAGATAGTAAGTAATCATTCCACTTCAGTAAATTTTAGATTTGAGCCCTAATTCATAAAGATGAAATTTAGACCCTTAAGAAGGGGCAAAATGGTCATTTTGCCCAAGTTTAGGTTTAAACATCCTTAAACCTTAAATTCATTATTAAACCTCTAAAATTAGTAATATGATTGATTTGAAGTCATTTTAGAATATTTCAGCTCAATAAAATGATAATTTATGAAAAACCCTAAAAGTGATCTAAAAATCTTCTAAGTCTTAATCCACCTCTTATAAGGTGTATTTAGCTCACCTTATATCTTTCTTAAAGTTAAATTCAACATAATAGTAGTTAAATAATATCAAACCTAAAGTCTAATTATTCTCTTAGGACATTCCTCCAAATTTATAGGATCTTATTCCCCTAAGATTTAGCTTAGATATTTAGGTTAGAGTTCATCTATTAAGTAAATGGGTACTTAATAGATGAAACCTTGGGTTTATAGTTTTCTAGAATTTTATCATTTATTTATGATTATTTGTATTAAAACTTTAGATTTAAGATTAGAGATCTATCTTATAAAGCTTAATTTTGCTTAATAAGATAGCCTTAATTATAGCTCATGAGAATTTGGGTTTAACTTTATACCATTAGGATTAGAACCTATTAGATTAAAAAGTTAAAATCCAATACTTGGATTTTAACATCTTAATCTCCCAATTTTGATTTATATTAATCAAGATTGATTTGGGATTCATAAAATCATCAATTAGGACGTTTGATTTATTTTAACTTAATTAAGCGTCATGTGATTTATATGTATTAGAACTTGATTATGTTCTAACTTCTTTTAACTTGTAGGATTGATATTCTGGATTTATACTTTATAGCTAGATATTGGAGATCCTAAACTTGTATAAGATCAGATTAGATTGAATGACTTAATTAGAAAATAAGGTGATATCACAAAGTTATTTAGTGCTATTTTATTCATTTAAAATTGTATGCTATGCTTTCCTTATTTTGAACTTCATTATACATTTGGACACATTATATTGAACATGGAATAATTGATGAGCATTATATGTTAAAGTTTGAATACATTTATATGGTATTTTCATAACTTAAAGAGAAAATTTGATGGAATAACTTTATTTAACTGTGTGAGTTATGTCTTATTTAGTCTGCCTTCTAGTATAACTTTACTTTTGAGATAGCTTTGACTAGGACTATTTTCCTAGTGCATGTTCCTTTTGACTAGGACTACTTTCTTAATGGATGTTACTTTTGACTAGGACTACTTTCCTAGTGCGTGTTACTTTTGATTAGGACTACTTTCCTAGTGCATGTTACTTTTTCCTAGGACTACTTTTCTAGTGCATGTTGCTTTTGACTAGAACTACTTTCCTAGTGCATGTTACTGTTGACTAGGACTACTTTCCTAGTGCATGTTACTTTTGACTAGGACTACTTTCTTAATGCGTATTACTTTTGACTAGGACTACTTTCCTAGTGCATATTACTTTTGCCTAGGACTACTTTTATAGTACGTGTTGCTTTTGACTAAAAGTACTATCTTAGTGTGTGATACTTTAATCTGGGACTATTTTCTTAGATGCTCAGCAGGTACTTTTTAGATAGAATTAACTTTAATCTAGGACTCTTTCCTAGATGATCAAATGGACCTTAGTTTTTTTGGCAGGACTAAGTAGGAGTATCTCCACTCTTTACTTTATACCTCTACTTTACAGTTACTTTATCGTTACTTTATAGTTCTAGCATATCTCTTACTTTACAAATCAGCATACTTATATATACAGTAGTTCCTTTAGTACTTACCTCTTTACATGTACGTTGTACTTTTCAGCAGTTTACATTTACTTTATGGCATGTTAGGATGTTAGAACTTTATTTTCAGTTCAGTACTTTCAGTTTATATTGTAGCCAGCATGTCTTAAGGTGATCATATTACTTTGGAATTTACTTGTGCTTAGTAAATTTCATTATGTGCTACTTAACTCTTATGTTGAGGTATGTGCTTACCTCACACCTTGTATAAGTTATAATTATGTTAATTATAACTTTGTCACTTTTCTTTGATGCTTTATTGCTCCTACTTTGCTTTGATGTTGTGATATCATTTAAATTAACAATTTATAGCCTAAAATGTACTTAGACATTTTGTCTAACTAGATTTTTCTTTTGTTGGCGGGGGGCCCTATCATTGTGAAACCGACAATGATAGATTCTGAGTTTTTCGAGGTTGTGGAACCTTTTGGAGATCAAGTTCAGAAGGAGGCACATGCAGGAGAAGACTCCTAGTTCTTTCTATTGCTTTGTGAGGATTGAGTGATCTTTACTATCTGCTTAAACTTTTAATTGATATTTTGAAATAATACAGGATTTAAATTGCCTTACTTTTTTCATGCTTATGTATTCTGAGTTGTATAGTTCTTATTTATACTGTATGGATGTTGTTACTTAACTTTCTTCTGCATTCTGATATATTATAGTATGCTCATTCAGTGATTATCTCTTTTGCTCGTTCTCTTTAGGGCACATCTTCCCTTGGCATTTGATTAAGAAGGTATATTCTTTAATCTGAATGCAAAGTGAGGGATTTCTCAATGACGACCACCTCCTAATCCAGATGATTAGGGGGTGGCCGCCACATTTGGTATCAGAGAACTCCATGAGGTGTCAGATTAGAATTTGTCTTCCTATCTACCTAATGGATAATTTTTCTGCCATACAATCACTAAATGAATGCTAGAATAACATCAATATTATTATATACTCATAATAGTGAGCATAAAATACTAACATAATTAAGATAAAATGATAGATTACAAAAACTTATATATATTTGAAATTTAAATTGATCAATCAAATTAATTAAATATGACTAAACATATAGGATATATAAGACTTGAGGAATGTTGACCCAAGATTATGTCAGAAGCTTTGAAGACATATGGGAACTAGACTTCCAGTGTGGACAACATTATGGTAGATATATTGAAGGTGTGTCAAAACTAGGAGTACAAATATTGGAACAAATGCTTTGCCATGCAATATTTAGAGGATTTGATCTTCCTCCTTTATCCAAGGAATGGCTAAGGCGTGTGAAGGACACTTTTGAAGCTATAGACTGCCCTGATAACATTAGAGTTGAAATAGCAACAAGGTTACTTCATGATCAAGCAGAAGATTAGTGGGATGCCACTATTCGATAACTCTCACGTATACATAGGAGAGAACGTCAAGAAGTCACTTTTGTGGATTTTTGTCTTGCTTTTTAAGCTGAATACAGTAAATAAATATTTTACTAAGCTTAATGTATTTCTTTTCATTGTACGAGTCATCTTGAAATAAGTAATAAAATAAAACTTGTTTTTTTGAGCTCTCTCAAATTTATATGATTACCAAATACAGGTACAAAATGAATCCAAGATAGTCATCCTCAAACCTTGCTTCATCTAGTAGTAATTCTATCAAAATCAATACACTCTCAGATGTAGTAAAAACACTAGTGGCAACCAATGCCCAACAATCTGAAAGGATAAAGAGATTGATTATAATGCAGAATAATCTATCCCCAGCGTCTGTGAATCCTATACCTTAACATCATTCCCAACAATATGGGTAGCCTACAGATGATCTTTTACACAGCTTTATTAGATTGAGAACCCCTAATTTTAATAGAAATATGTAAGCCATGGACACAGCCAACAGGCTCAAAATAGTGGAAAAGAACTTAGCAAGTATTAACTGTCCAGATGCTGAATCAGTCAGACTAGTCACTCACATGTTCCAAGAAGAAGCTGAATGCTGGTGGGACAATCTTCACCGTACATTTTTTGCTAATTACTACATTCAAGAAATCCCTTGTGAAGAATTCATAGAAGCATTCCGAGCAAAATATAAACCCCCATCAATTCAAAATAACTTAGGCGATATGTTTCTTAAACTGAGGCAAGGGAACAACACACTCTCTAAATATGAATCTGAATTTAGATGACTAGTCCGATTTTCACTAGATATGGTGCAAACTGAAGGTGCTCATTACCATAGATTTTTGAGTGGACTTCGAGACTCAATAAAGGATCATGTGGTACCACTGAGACTGTCTAAATTTACAGAACTAATTGAAACTGCTCGTGCCATAGACCAGCATCAATCTCAGAAAAAAACTAAAAGAACCTTCAACTCAACCTCGTATAGGGATAATATCCCAAAAAGGCTAGATTACCTTCATAAAAGGTTTATCAAATTGGAGTGGATCCTACACCCTCAAATCTGTATAATGGGTGTGCAAGACATTATCCCTTCAGAAAGTGTTATCATAATCAGCAATGTTGTTACACATGTGGAAGGAAGGGACATTTCTATCGACAATGCAATTATGATGTGATAATTGACGGTGCACGTATTAACCATCCTAAGGGGAATCAAGTTCTTAATCCTACTCTGTTCAATCAAAGTAGTCAACCTCTTACCATTATGTCTTCTCAGCAACCTACGATATCAACTCAAAGGAAGGCTAGAAGTAATACAACTTAACCTAGTACCTCCAAGCCCCCTCAGCAACAAGTCTTTAGAAGGCCATCTGGACCTGCTAGGGCTTACACCCTTGCTCCAGTGGAGGCTATTGAAGACAACAATGTCATATCAGGTATGCAAATTTAATTCTGAATTCTTATTCTAAGCATTAGTAAATTTGAATAATCATAACTAAGTATGCTTAATTCAGGAATTATTTAAGTTAATGAGTATCCTTGCAAAATATTATTCGATACGAGAGCAAGTCATTCGTTTATATCTGAAGGTTTTGCTAAGAGTTTGAAGTTGCCATGTTATAAGATGGCTAGAACTTTAAATGTTAGGCTTCCTTCTGGAACCCAATTTAGCACAACTCAATTTTGTAATCTCCAAGTACCTTTGAACAAGAAGGCATTTCAGGCCAAGTTAATCATCCTACCTATAGCAAATTTTGATATCATATTTGGAATGAATTGGCTTAGTTCTCATAATGCTACGATTAATTGCCAACAAAAGAAGATTACTTTGTCATCACAAGATGCTACTGAAACCTTCATAGGAAGGTTTAATACCCAATGCTCGTTGATTAATACAATTCAAGCAGAAAAGTTGGTAACTAAAGTTTGTTTTGCATTATTAGTCACCATGATTGGTGAAAGTAAAGAAGATATTCCACTTTCAGAAATCAGAGTTGTTAAAGAATTTCCTGATGTGTTTCCAGAAGATCTGCCCAGGCTACCTCCACTAAGAGATGTAAAGTTTGCAATAAATCTAATTCCTGATACACAACCAATTTCTAAAGCACCATATAGAATGGCTCCTAAGGAATTACAAGAACTTAGTGAGCGATTACAAGAACTCCTAAATAAAGGCTTCATTAAACTTAGCATGTCTCCTTGGGGAGCACTAGTCTTATTTATCAAAAAGAAAGATGGTTTTATGTGGATGTGTATTGATTATAGAGAATTAAATAAGGTCATTATTAAAAACAGATATCCATTACCTAAAATTGATGACCTATTTGATCAATTGTCTAGTGATGTAGTATTTTCCAAGATTGATTTAAAATCAGGTTATCATCAACTTCAAGTAAATGCTTCTGATGTGGAGAAAATAACATTTCATACACGGTACGGACACTATGAGTTTTTTGTGATGTCTTTTGGACTCACAAATGCACCATCAATTTTTATGGACTTGATGCAGCGAGTCCTAAAACCCTATCTAGATAAGTTTGTTATAGTATTTATCGATGATATCCTCATCTAATCCAAGACCCTGAGCGATCATGAGGATCATTTAAGAATAGTATTAGAAACCTTACGTAATCATGAACTCTATGAAAAATTTTCTAAATGCAAATTCTGGCTAAGTTCCGTAGCTTTCTTGGGCCATGCTGTAGATGCTCAAGGAATCCAAGTAGATAGATAGAAAATAAGTGCAATTCAAGATTGGGTACAACCCAAGACAGTAACAGATATAAAAAGCTTTTTTGGCTTAGCAGGGTACTATAGAAAATTTTGTAAAAGCTTTTCTCATATTACTTCTCCATTGACAAAACTCACCCAGAAAGCTGTTCCATTTGTTTGGAGTTCTGAATGTGAGAATGCATTTCAAACCTTAAAGGATGCGCTTTCCATTGCTCCAGTGTTAGTTCTACCTAAAGAAGGCTTGAACTATCAAGTGTATACTAATGCTTTATGAATTGGATTAGGTTGTGTGTTAATGCAAGAAGGAAAAGTGATTGCATACGCTTCATGACCATTGAGACCACATGAAAGGAATTATCCAATACATGATCTAGAACTTGCTGCAGTAATTTTTGCATTGAAAATATGGCGTCATTATTTGTACGATGTTCAATGCTCCATTTTCACTGATCACCAGAGTTTAAAATATATCTCCACTCAATGTGAGTTGAATTGTCTCCAAAGAAGATGGTTTGAATTGATTAGTGACTATGATTTAGATATTCAATACCACCTGGGTAGAGCAAATATGGTGGTAGATGCCCTCAGTTGTTATACAATGTTATCAGCAATAATTACTACAAGTTCATTAATAGAAGAATTCCAAAAGATGGAAATTGTTCCTATTCGAGGTGATGTGATGAGCTCAATATTAACTAATATCAATATAGAGCCCACCTTTCATAGAGATGTTTCTATCTCTCAAATTAAAGATGATGAATACTTAAAGTTCAAAATGGATATTGAAAGTGGTCACTGTCATGATTTGCAATTGCATGGGATAGTGATCTATCAAGATAATCGTAAATGGATTCCCAAGTCAATGCATCAAGAGATTCTTATAGAAGGCCATAATTCAGGTTATCAAGTCCACTCGGGGAGTACTAAAATATATCAAGACTTGAAGAGATCATTTTGGTGGCCTGGTATGAAAAAGAGTGTGGCAAAATTCGTGGCAAAGTGTCATGCTTGTAATCTTGTTAAGGCAGAACATCAAAGACCTGGAGGACTTCTTAACCCTCTATCTATTACAAAATAGAAATGGCTTGATATTTCCAAGGATTTTGTTATGAGTTTACCCAAGTCTGGATCGGGTGCTGATTCTATTTGGGTCATAGTTGATCGATTAACCAAATCGGCCCATTTTATTCCAATGAAACAGACAAATTCCGTGGAAAGGCTGGCAAAACTATATATTAGAAAAATTATCAGACCCAATGGCATTCCAAGATCAATTATTTCAGATCGTGATAGTAGATTTACTTCCATATTCTGGATTGCAGTGCATCAAGATTTGAGCACTACATTGGCTATGAGCACTACATTTCATCCACAAACAGATGGGCAAATAGAATGAGTTAATCAAATTCTTAAAGATCTTTTACATCTATGCATTCTGGATTTTGGTGGTTTCTGGGAAGACCACATTCCTCTTGTAGAGTTTGCTTACAGTAATAGCTATCAAGTAAGCATTTGCATGGCACCCAATGAAGCATTATATGGAAGAAAATGTAGCACTCTGCTTGCTTGGTCTGAGACTGGTAGTGTACAGCTTTTTGGATCAGACTTAGTTGCTGAACCAAATAAAAAGGTGCAATTAATTCAATAGAGAATTAAAGATGCACAAGATCGTAAAAGCAAATTTCACGATGCTCACCATCATCCTTTAAATTTCAATGCTAGAGAATTTGCTTATCTTAAAGTCAGTCCTATGAAGGGAGTATTTTGATTTGGAGTAGCTGGGAAACTTAGCCCTCGCTACATTGGTCCAATTAATGTATTAGAAAGTATAGGCTCTGCTGCTTATAAATTAAAGCTTCCTAAAGACTTTTCTACTATTAATAACATTTTCCATTTCTCATCATTGCAAAAATGTCTTCGACATCCTTCGCATTTAGTGCAACTTTTAGCTGTATCTATCCAGCCAGATTTATCCTATGTTGAAGAACCAATCAAAATCTTAGCTTGCGATCAGAGGTAGCTAAGAAATCGATCTATTCCAATGTCTAAGGTTCAATAGAAGAACAATATGCGAGAAGAATCCACTTGGGAGAAAGAAGTGGCTATGCAGCAAAAATATCCTAATCTATTTAACTCAGGTACTTTCTTAACTTCTTTTCAGTTCAATTTGTTATTTTCACTATATCGTATTCTTCTCACTTGAGTGATGTCGAGGACAATATCGTTCTTATGTGGGGGAGTCTGTAACAACCTAGATTGTTACTGAGGTCAATTAGGACTAATCCATATCATAATTATGGTTATAGTATCTTAATTAAGTCATTTAGAACTCACCTCTAAGATTCAGTCCAAATTAGCAATCAAAGGATCAAATCCTGATTTTTGGAAATTCCAGAAATCCTAGGAAAATTGACCTATCAAAATTGACCTCCAAACAAAAAACAGATTTCGTCATTACACTCATTGCCCCAAAATTAGATAGGGGTGACGTTTATGTGTCAATCGGAAGTCGTCAAAATTTTGACGAATATTTTAATATTATTTAAATACCCCAAAAAATAAAATAATTAAAGACTCATCAAAGTGAAAATCTGGTTTTGCTGTTGTGTTTCTCACCCTTCAATTAGCTTGGGGTAATTTATTGAAAATCTTCTGGATGCATTTAATGGTATAATTTTAATTAATAAATTTAGTATAACTTAATTTATAATATTAATATTTTAATTTGCAATAAACGGCGTCGTCCACTTAATCTTAATGTCGTTGACCATCCATGGTTGGATCAGACGACGTTTTCTGACCACTCGATCGGATGATCGAACGGTCAGAGTTCATCTTCCCCGCGCCTGCTCGAAGTCTCTGCGCGTGGCACACAAAGGATGCACGTCTCCTCTCCCATCCTCCAGATGGCACACACCGCTTAATAGAGGGTCTTCCTTACCCATTTAGGACCTTACTCGTCCACCTGATTCATTTTCACAAAGATTCGTCAGTGAAGATTGATCAGTTCCGGAGAAGACTCAAACCTAGATTGTCGCCGTTCATTTCCGGTACCGTCCATCTCCTCACAGTCATAATAATTTATATTGATTACAATCCGTATACATATTTCGTATTATAGACTGATGATTGATCAGGACCGATCGGACTCTAATGGGTGCGATCGATCTAATTTAGAGATTCACAAATAGTTCTTACCGTTATATGGATTCTTCCCGAAACCTAGAACTAGAGCTAGACTTTTTCTCGTAACACATGTCATCCCAAGGCTAGTTGCAGTAGTCGACGAGAAGCTCCTGACGTGCTCTTTCCATCGTCATACGGGTCAGAGCTAGCCGTCAATATTTAGACCTCAAAACTACCTGCCCTAGCTGCGGTCTTCGAAGAAGAGGAAGACGAAGACGCCCGTGGATCGGGTCCATGAAGATTCTATTCGGGTCCACACGTAAGGCGCAGCGGATTGGTGGTGGGACCCGTGCAATGGTCAGCATCATCATTGTATGACCAGCCAGTGGGTCCTGCAAGCATCGGAAGGCCACTTGCGTGAAGCCACGTGTCGCCGAGGGTCTGCGTCTGCTGCCGACGCAGCTCTATGGGTCCTGCCACCTGCAAATCAAATTTCAATTTAATTATATATATAAATGATAAAATTTAATTAAATAAATTCTATTAAAATAAATCAAAATTAATAAATTATACTCAAACTTTAGGTACCCGTAATTTGATAAATATAAGTCCAAATGCAACAAATAAATACACCACTTTAATTAGCAAAATTAGGAGAACATTATGGTACCATCCAAATTTCAATAGGAGCAATATATCATATAGTGACATTTAGGGTACTAAATAAATCAAAATATGTCACAAAAATTTTATTTAGCTATGACTTTGTAACCATTAACTCAAACATACCCAATATGGGTTTCAAAGTAATCAGCAAAGCCTAAGGATTAATCTAGTAGTATTAGTTCTGTTGTTTGGTCAATATTTTGACTAATCACTTTTGGACCCAAACCCTAATCTTGTAAGGCTCATAACTTCTTAACCACTAGACCAAATATAAGCAATATGAGTCTTAAAGTGATCAGTAGAACCTCTAAAACAACCTAGTAGTGTTTAATTTTCTATTTGATTAGTATTAGCTTAATCACTTTTAGGACCTAACCTTAATTACCCTAATTAACCCGAGAACTTCAATTGACCATAACTTGGTCAATTAAGCTCCAAATTAGGTCTTCCAATATATTATTTTGATTAAGAAGACCTAATTAACTGTAAACTACAAAAATATTTTAGATCCAATAGTTAGATCTCTTAATTAGCCCTAATCACCTTAAAACTTCAATAGTGAATATTAGCATAATTAATGATTCAAATTGAGTAATTTCAATTTAGATTACTCCTAAAATAGAATAGAACTTAGTTATGTCTGTGGTATAGTGATTCTATGATTAATTTCTCTAATCACTCACTAATCACCCACTAATCACCTTAAACCCTAATTTTTTAGCCCTAAAGCTTGTATTGGCTATAACTTAGCCAATACTAATCATAATTTGATAATTTTAGGTTCTATAGAAACCTTAGAACATAATCTTTAATAAACTGACAGAAACATTAGGTTTAATTAGGCCAAATTACCAAATTACCCTTATAAGTCAAACTCATTAATTTGACATTATAAGGCTTAATACTTAGCCAAAATAGGTGTACTTGCTATCTAAACTCATATTAGATAGTAAGTAATCATTCCACTTTAGTAAGTTTTAGATTTGACCCTAATTCATAAAGATGAATTTTAGACCCTTAAGAAGGGGCAAAATAGTTATTTTGCCCAAGTTTAGGTTTAAATATCCTTAAGCCTTAAATTCATTCTAAAACCTCTAAAATTAGTAATATGATTGATTTGAAGTCATTTTAAAATATTTAAACTCATTAAAATGATAATTTATGAAAAACCCTGAAAGTCACCCAAAAATCTTCTAAGTCTTAATCCACCTCTTATAAGGTGAATTTAGCTCACCTTATATCTTTCTTAAAGTTAAATTCAACATAATAGTAGTTAAATAATATCAAACCTAAAGTCTAATTATTCTCTTAGGACTTTCCTCCAAATTTATAAGATCTTATTCCCTTAAGATTTAGCTTAGAAATTTAGGTTAGAGTTCATCTATTAAGTAAATGGGTACTTAATAGATGAAACCCTGGGTTTATAGTTTTCTAGAATTTTATCATTTAGTTATGATTATTTGTATTAAAACCTTAGATTTAAGATTAAAGATCCATCTTACAAAGCTTGATTTTACTTAATAAGATAGCCTTAATTATAGCTCATGAGAGTTTGGGTTTAACTTTATACTATTAGGATTAGAACCTGTTGGACTAAAAAGTTAAAGTCCAATACTTGGATTTTAAAATCTTAATCCCCCAATTTTGATTTATATTAATCAAGATTGATTTGGGATTCGTAAAATCATCAATTAGGACGTTTGATTTATTTTAACATAATTAAGCGTCATGTGATTTATATGTATTAGAACTTGATTATGTTCTAACTTCTTTTAACGTGTAGGATCGATATTCTGGATTTATACCCGATAGCTGGATATTGGAGATCCTAAACTTGTTTAAGTTTAGATTAGATAGAACGACTTAATAAGAAAATAAGGTGATATCACAAAGTTATTTAGTGATATTTTATTATTTTAAAATTATATGCTATGCTTTCCTTGTTTTGGACTTCATTATACATTTGGATACATTATATTGATCATGGAATAATTGATGAGTATTGTATGTTAAACTTTGAATACATTCATATGATTTATACTCGATGAGTATTGTATTTTAAACTTTGAATACATTCACATTTCATAACTTAAGGAGAAAATTTGATGGAAATAATCTTATTAAACTATATGAGTTATGTCCTAACTTTACTTTTGAGATAGCTTTTGACTAGGACTACTTTCCTAGTGCATGTTACTTTTGACTAGGACTACTTTCCTAGTGCATATTACTTTTGACTAGGACTACTTTCCTAGTGCATATTACTTTTAACTAGGACTACTTTCCTAGTGCATGCTACTTTTGCCTAGGACTACATTCCTAGTGCGTGTTGCTTTTGACTAGGACTACTTTCCAAGTGCATGTTACTTTTGACTAGGACTACTTTCCTAGTGCATGTTACTTTTGACTAGGATAATTTTCCTAGTGTGTGTTACTTTTGACTAGGACTACTTTCCTAGTGCATGTTACTTTTGCCTAGGACTAATTTTCTAGTGCGTGTTGCTTTTGACTAGGGCTACTTTCCTAGTGTATGAGACTTTAATCTGGGACTAGTTTCCTAGATGCTTAGTAGGTACTTTTCAGTTGGATTTAACTTTAATCTGGGACTCTTTCCTAGATGATCAAATGGACCTTACTTTTTTTGGCACGACATATAGGAGTATCTCCACACTTTACTTTATACATTTACTTTACATTTACTTTGCCATTTCTTTACAGTTCTGGCATATCCCTTACTTTATAGTTCAACATACTTATATACAACAATTTCTTTAGTATTTACCTCTTTACATGTATGTTGTACTTTTCAGTAGTTTACTTTTACTTTATGGCATGTTAGGATGTTAGAAACTTTACTTTCAGTTCAGTACTTTCATTTTATATTGTAACCAACATGTCTTAAGTTGATCATATTACTTAGGAATTTCCTTGTGCTTAGTAGATTTCATTATGTGCTACTTAACTCTTTTCTGCAGCTTGAGTTGAGGTATGTGCTTACCTCATGCCTTGTATAAGTTATAATCATGTTAATTATAACTTTGCCACTTTTCTTTGATGCTTTATTGCTCCTACTTTGCTTAAATGTTGTGATATCATTTAAATTAACAATTTACAACCTAAAATGTACTTAGACATTTTGTCTAACTAGAATTTTCTTTTGTTGGCTGCCTATCATTGTAAAACCAACAATGGTAGATTCTGAGCTTTTCAAGGTTGTGTAACCTTTTGGAGATCAGGTTCAGGAGGACGAGTGTGCAGGATAAGACTCATAGTTCTTTATATTGCTTTATGAGGATTGAGTGATCCTTACTTTCTGTTTAAACTTTTAATTGATGTTTTGTAATAATACGGGATTTAAATTTCTTTACTTTTCATGCTTATGTATTATGAGTTGTATAGTTCTTATTTAGATTGTATGGATGTTGTTACTTGTCTTTCTTCCGCACTCTAATATATTATAGTAAGCTCATTCAGTGATTATCTCTTTTGCTCTTTCTCTTTAAGACACATCTTCCCTTGAAATTTGATTAAGAAGGTATATTCTTTAATCTGAATGCTAAGTGAGGGTTTTCCCATTTACGACCACCTCCTAATCCGGATGATTAGGTGGCGGCCGCCACACTCATAAGATTGAATGATTTATTCTAAGTGG
The DNA here is from genome assembly GCA_016760335.1 of Gastrodia elata. Taxonomy (NCBI): domain Eukaryota; kingdom Viridiplantae; phylum Streptophyta; class Magnoliopsida; order Asparagales; family Orchidaceae; genus Gastrodia; species Gastrodia elata. Next base: position 32,161,876 of record CM028681.1, read on the forward strand.
GACTATATCCAACTAAACTTTCAGGATAGAGCACAGACATAGTCCTACATTAAGATGAATCAACCAATCTTGAATACTACTGAAATAATCTGGGTTCGGACAATTCTATATAATCAACAAGGATATATCAAAGCTATCAATCCTTATTATAATTAGGTGAGTCCTACACAAAGCTCTAAGGATGTGATCAAAAGATCTCAATATAGATTTCTACCACAAGGGAGAAGTTCCATTCTAAGTACTTTAGGTGGTTTCTACCACGAGGTGTTAAGATTAACTTCTAAGGTTAGAATGAATCATCTAATATTTTACCTCAATAAATTACAAAAGTTCTTCCTACCTCATGTATCATTAATTAAGACCTTTTAAATATTTCAAGAACGATCCTATAACAAGATCCTCGAGATCTCACACTTATATTACTGAAGCTAACATTCAAGGGTTACTTATTAACTGGGATTAAAGTGATCAGATCAGATGATTAAATCTATCTGATCCTATTCTATTCTACAACTATGGGATGAAATCAAAGATATTATTAAGGTTAGATTATTTGTTAAATCAATATAATTTTATTATCCATCTTATGCTAATAGTCTTATATAAGAGGAAATCAAAGATCTAAAGCTTAGATTCAGATTATTCAATCACATAGATTCATTATTAACATTAACACTTCTAATTCAAAGATTTAAAATCAATACTAAATCAGATTCATTATTGGAATAATGTCAATTAAATTATCTTACAATCAAGTCATTTGATTGAGTAGTTAAAGGATTTAGATCTTAATCAAACATGTTAAAGTTTAACCCCTATCCTTATCCAACTAAGACCAACTTTGTTGATTTATAGATCAAATATCAAATCAGTAGATTTTTGATGTATTATTGGTGGCAATCTTAGATTGGGATCAAGAATTAATAACTTGATCAAGATCTTAAGATTTCTTAGGGTTAACTATGGGATTGAATTACTTAATTCAAGTTTCTTGAAATGATCAATTATTTATTAGCATGAATGAGTTAATTATAATTACTCCACTGCTATGAGGTTTATGAACATAAAATTTTAGAGAAACAGAAAGTAATTAGTGCTAATCTAACCTTAATTTAACACAAAAGGATTAGCACCCAATTATAAATCTAACAATTAGAATTTTAAACAACTTGGCAAATACAATCCATACAATCATGTGAATAATCAGAGGCTAAGATTACTAAGATCCAATGACTAGAAACCTTAATTTTTATTAATTAAGGTTTTACAAGATTATAGCAAAATTAAGGATGTAAAGCTCATAAATTTAAACTACCTAGTACATGCATTCTACAAGGCAAGAAGAACATAATGGCACCCTAATCATACAATTTGGCTAAGTATACATGCTAATCAACCTTATCTAATCTTTGCAATAAATAGCCTAAAATAGAAAATCCAACCAATAAAAGTTCAATATTATTTTATATTTTGATTCCTTGTGATTTTCTAATCAATTTAGTATATAATATCACATAGTTTGGATTAGCGGATCAAAAGTTATCATATTAATTTAATTTATATTTTTCCAATTTAATTTCCTTATGATTTGATTAATTGGATTATTTTCCTTAATGAAAGTAAATCCATTTAATCGAATTTAAATAAAATAGTCTCGGCCCAATGTCTAAACCGCGCGGGTCGATCGAGAATCGGGGAACCCGACGCTGTCGCACAACGCGGGTTACGGGCTGACTCGACCTGCTGTGGGGCCCCGTACTTTACCGCGGCTATGCTAATACTGATATTAGCATAACTGCGAGGAGTACGGTGTTCCACTCCGGTGACAAATCCCCAACTCAAGTAGAGTCAAGTAGGACCCAACTCGCCTTAAGCCAAGGACTTATCACACTATAGAAGAAACTGTGAACATACATCAATACATTTCAAAGTAGTGGAAGCAGAAAATAGAATGTAACATCTACGGGCATAGTATAAAAGAAGAAAAGAAAGCAGTAAATCAGATCAAATGGAGAAAAGTAAATACATCCAGAATTTAATTATTACAAACTGAATTTAATCGAAATAAAGATCTCTCAATCTCACTACAAAAAGAGAAAATCTATCTAAGCACCAGTAGGAAGATCCTCCTCCTGCACCAGCTCTGATCCTACAGCACTTGCCAACAAACAACTCTTAATCTGACATTTGCAGGTATCACAAATGCTAGGGCCCCAGCCAATAAAAGAAAAAGGTTACAGTTAGATAATTATCTAAGTACATTTCAGGCTATTTAAGTGAACTGAGTATTTAAGATATCACACTTTAGGGTTTTGAATGTACAAGCATTAAAAAGGTGCAACAAGCTACAAGAATGGGGTAGCTATAAACTAATTATTTATAGCTAATCAACAGGTATGTTGTAACAACCCTAGATTGTTACTTTGCTAACATTATAGCCTAAGTAGTCACTATTTTAATCCCATTGCTTTTAGAATATCAAATAAAACTTATTTTGAAAATTTGAAGTCCATTGGACTTCTCTAAGTCCAAAATGATAGTTTGATCATTATAGATGCCCTAGTCTAAACCCAAAATATTTTGATCTCAAAACTAAAATCTAATAGTATTTTTGAATTCCTCACCCCCAAATTAGCTAGGGGTAAAAGTTTGGTGCAATTTGGAAATCATTTGGACTATAATTCAATTTAAATTAAAATGGTCCAATTGCACTTAAGGGTTCCAACATTTCATAATTGCATAAATACCCCTTTAAATTGAATTAGCAGCCAGGATCCGCTGTGCAGACCACGGGTGATCTGCTGCGGAGCCCGAGTCGCACGACAGCAGTATCCCGCAAATCTAACCGTCGCATCTTTTGATCAATGGTCGAGATGTGATCCCGCGGAACCATGGATCGACCATTGGATCTACGCGACAAATCTTATGGCCCAGATCGCTCTCACGATTGGCCGTTAGGATCTGAGCGATCCGAGTTGTTCCGCCATCTGATCGATAGATCAGACGACATCCAAAGGTCCCGTGACTGTGGACCTTCATCTTCCTCTCGCCCGATCCCGACAGAAGGAATTTGGCTGATTCCAGATAGCCAGGCCCTATCCCCCACTCGGCCGGGCTCGATTGGAAATTTGAGAGCTCGGCCATAGCCCGAGCTCTCGGGTCTCCCTAGCCCAAGCCAATGGCTCTAGAAGCTTCCCCATTCAATGTTGAGGCTATAAATAGCCCCAATGTTTCATCCTATGATCCTTTGCTGATCAATTGGAATTGAGTTACCTTTCGCCATTCCCAAGTTGTCATTGCTATATGACCGAGCTTCCCAGGCATTCCCGGCGTGCATACCGCTGATAGAAGAGTTTCCTGGTGTTCAGGAACTCTTAATGAAATCCCAGGGAGCTCAACAAGCTTGGAATTGATCCCTACGATGTTGACTGAGTCCCTCAGCAAATCTAGGTTCCTCACCTGTACTGGTTTCAAACCAATGAGGCTCGAACCTCCTTCCATTTGGTCTGTGTGCTTGTGTATTGTCATTTCGAACTCAAGCGTATCGTAATTAGGACCTAAACTAGCCCCGATCAATCGATACAATGATCGGGCTAAGTCGCTTAAGGATCTTCTTGGTCGAGTAAGGACCCGACAATCTAGACTATCCCAGCCCCCCCAGACCAGAGGGCTTCGATCCGCCTCACCTCCCTGATGGTGTAGGGACCGAGCCCGGGGTCTGGCGTGGTCTTTATGGGGAGAATTGCCTCTCCATAGTAGCTCCATAAGAGGAGCTCTCGAGTGAGTAAGGTTCGGCCGATCCAGACCATCTCATAGAGGGTTTTGGGTCCCATTCGATGTGCCTGGCCATGGTGAAGGTGTAGCGATCTTTTGCTGCGCCTACCGTGGTCTGGTTGCGCCGGAATTTACCGATTAGGGTTTCTATAATCGGGCGACTCCATTGGGATGAAGGGCAGGGACGAAGACCCTGTGCGGGTTGGGTCAGTCCGTGACCCGCGTGGTGCGACAATCCCGGGTCTTCGGGCCCAGGTCAACGTGCGTGGTTCGGCTATTGGGCCGAGCCCAATTATATTAAATCCGATTAATTGGAATTATTTTCCTTAAGGAAAATAATCCAATTAATCCAATCAAAGGAAAATTAAATCAAAAAATAACAGAATGTATTATTTGAATAACTTTTAATCCACTGGTCCAAATCCTTTGATATCATGTATGAAAATGATAAGAAAATCATCAGGAATCTAAATATAGAAAAATATTACACATCTGATGGCTAGATTTTTTGTTTTTCCTTAATCATCTCATAACATGATTAGGGTTGATTAGCAATTCTATTATCCAAACTACATGTTTATAGTGCCATTATTTTCCTTATGATAAGTAGAATGAATGTGCTAGGTGAATTGTTTTTCTGAGTTCTGTATTTCAAATTATGCCCTAATCTTGTTAAATCATAATTAGTGAGAACTAGGGTTTATACATATTGGATCTTAGCAAATTTAGGCTCTGATTAATTGTATTATTAGATAGGACATGTGTGCAAAATGGTAAACAATTTGTAATTAAGTGCTAATCCATTTGAATTGATTTAGGGTTTGATTATCACTAATTACTTTCTGTTTTTATGAACTTTTCTATTATTATGCTTCATAACAGTATGTTAAAGGTATTAGAAACCATACATATTGATTCATAATGCATAACTTGAATAAACCAAAAATTAGGAATCTTAACTTCCTTAATTAACTTAAGAAATCTTAAGACTTTGATCAAACTATTAAGACTTGATCTAAGTCTGAGATTGCCACCAATAATACACTCTTAACCCACTGATTTGACATTGATCATTAATCAAACACATGATCTTAATTGAATAAGAATAGGGGTCAAACCCTAATCAACTTAATTAAGGTCCAAACCCTTAAAACCTTAATTAAAGTGACTTGATTATAAGACAATTTAACTTGGTATTTCTCCAATAATACATCTAATTTTATATTGACCTTAAACACTTGAATTAGAAATGATAAGGCTATTATTAAAGCCATATGATTGCTTAATATGAATCAAATCTTTAGATCTTGGATTTTCTCCTAAGACCATCAACATAAGAAAATTGATAAAATCATATAGATTGAACAAGTGATCCAAAACTTTATTGATATTCTTGATTTAAATCCCATATTCTTAGATTAAGTTGTGATCAGATGACTTAATCATCTGATCTGATCAATCTAAACCTAATTATGAAATATAACCTAAAAAATTTAGAATGGAAGATCTTAAGCATCTCTTCATAAGATTGTCTTGAAACATTTTAAAAGACATAAATTACATATACTGTGAGGTAGGAAAATTGTATGACTCATTGAGGTAGAAGCTTAGATGATCCCTTAACCTTAGAATTGATCTTAAACCCTCGTGGTAGAAACCAATCAAGACCTTAGATTGATACTTCTCCTTGTAGTATAATCTGTGTTGAGTGATCCTTGATCACATTTGTGTGAAACCTTGTATAGGGCTGACCTATTTAGTATAGGCCTTTATAGTCTTGATCATTGCTTAATTTATTAAGTAGACTTGTTTAAAACCCGATAATTGGATGGTGTAGTATAGTATACCCATATTACCGGTTCTCCAGTAGTATTCGGGATTGGTTGATTCACTATAATGGGGACTTATGAGTAGGTTCTACCCTGCGGGATTAGATGAATACAGTCCCATTAGAATAAATCATTCAAACCTAAGAGTGTATTGAATGGGTACATTCTTTAGTTTGATTGAAATACAAATTGCCAACGGCGCAATGCCTCCTAGGGAAGATCGCTTCAATAGGTGTGGCTCAAACAAATTAAGTAATGAGATTCACATTCTTTAAGACATTAAGTATGGTGGTGAGTAAGTGATGAGAATCACTTTTCTTGCAAACATGCTGAATATGTGTAGATGATCATCCCATCTAGTGATCTTTAATTAAATCTATAACTTTAATGAATTATCATTCTAAAAGTTAGGAGACAGAATCCTCTTAGTAGAATTCTGCATATTGGAGACTTAGAATTCGTTATCTGGATTTCAAATTTCATGGATTCCTGGATTTTACTCATTAGAATAGAAGCATGGGCATAAGCATGAGCATAAACTTGAAGCATCATTTCAGTAATAACGCATGAGTATCATTGATGAATTATGGGTTACAGAATGTTACATACACAGACTGAGAAATTTCAGGGTGCATCTATGTCACCGTACTGTCTTCCCGACTGGGTGTATGTATATATTGGACCGTACTACTCATATCCGTTCAGTGATGATTATGTGACATATTTGTGGCATACCATACTGTGGCATACTTGAGTGCATCATTACAGTGACATACAACACCGCATTTGACTTTACTTTCATATAGCTTTCTGAGCATTTGATAGTTTCCCTTACTTTCAGTATGTAGTTTTGATGCAATTTTACTTTGCTTGGTCTTTACAGTTTCAGTTACTTAGTGTTTTCCTCAGCTTTTCTTCAGTTCTCTTTACTTTACTATTTACTGCATTTACTTTAGTATTGCATAGTTAGTTGCGATGTGTTAGACTTCTTATCTAACAAAGGGTACTTTTGGGATCTGACAATTTGCTAGATCCCGAGCAGTTTGTGGAGACAGGACAGGAGGGCTTGCAAGAGATCCAGGAGGAGTACGTGGAGCCCTAGAGGATCTATCGTCTTCCTTTTTACTTCATACCTTATTCGAGTAGACTTTACTTTGCATATGTTAAATCAGTTTGTAATAATTCTGGATGTACTTTTCTTTTCTTATTTGAGAAGAATATTTACATACTACTCTATGATGAATATATTCTGGATGATATGCTTTTAGCTTCCACACTCTATTATACTATTATACTTAGTATTGTGATGCAATCAGCATACTGGGAATGCTGATATATTGATAATGTATATTGGACCCTCACTTATTTGTTTAAATCCAATACACGTATTAGCCTAATACATAAGATAAGTATTCTAATCTTATCTTAAGTATTGGCTCTCGATCCTATTTTTAGGTTCGAGTCAGCAGCCTTCAGTATGGCTCAATCTTATAGTCTATTCGAGAAGATGAGTTTTGCTCGTTCTCGTCATCCTGAGTAGCACACCGCTCTGTCGCCGATCTGATTTACTACTTGTCTTTTGCGCACGGCGATGGGATGGGGTGCTACATATGTAAAATAACATACAAAAAAATAGCAACTAAATAAGGTGAGGCTAAAAGCAAAAGTAACTACAACTACTGAAATAAATCTGAACCTAACATGCTTATGATCATATGGAGATATGTTGAGTATAATAAGAACACAAGTACTGAAATAGACATACAATTCTAGCATCCTAAATATGCCAATGTTTAATATTAATCAATAAGAGTGTATATATAAGCATGCAGATTGATATATAAAAGCCTCTGAGATATGTGGCAAAAGTAAACTAAGTACATGCATGAGCAAAAGTAAGGCCACTGAGACATGTGGCAAAGCAAGTCGAGCACTAAAAGAAGGCCACTGAAGCATGTGGCAAAGCAAAACAAATATTGATAATTGAACCAAAGTAGCAGTAAACCTAAGATATAGTGATGCCATAATAAAACAGGACATACGGGGCCTCTAAACTCAAAATCCAACATGTATCCATCCTAGGCATCCAAAGAGCTAGGTCAGAGTTGAACTTATAGAATAAGACATGTATCCATCCTAGACATCCGTCGAGCTAGGTCTGAGTCTATTCTATAACAAACAGAACTGAAGATGAAGACTGCGCTAGGACATACTCTACTAACTGAAAGCACTGAAAGAACTGAATGAATGCTATGCTTTTCAAATACTAACATAGGATGTATCTTCCATATCCTAAGTTCACCTATTATGCTCAAGGAACAAGGCTCAATATTCAGGGTGTGTAAAGTAATTAAAGTCAAAGTAAGCAAGAGATTGAATCTAAACTCATGTGATATCCATTATTGTCTACTTTATCCAAATCTAACTATTCCGAGAAGATACAAGTTTAGGATCTCCAACATCCAGCTATCAAGTAAGATCTCAGATTTACGACCTTAATGTTAATATTAGAACATAATAAGTTCTAATTCATAATCATATGATGACTATAAGATGTTAAAGTAGATAAATTAACGACCTAATTATAATTATTTTTCTCTATTAACCCAAGTTTTGATTAAATAAATCAAGACTAAAGGATTTTGGATCCAAACTCCACTTGATGTTCAAATCCTCAATCCGAGGTAGTATAATAGAAAGGGTCTAGGGTTCACACTTTAAAATCCAAATTAAAGATAAGGAATCTTATAAGCTGAAGGACTTATAAACTAAGATCTTAACTGAAAAGTCACTCTACTGATTATAAGAAAAAATAATCAATTAAGAAGTAAGAATCTAAGATCTATATTCAATCTTAGGATAATTACATTATTCTAAAGATTGAATTAATCCTACACCCACATGGAGGCTTCAAAAGGATTAAATAGTTAATCAAGTAAGGAATTCCAAATGAAGGTAATCCAATTCAATCAGATGATTTAAAGGCTAAGATCTAAGAATTAAGATCTAAGATTTGAAGTTTGATCACTTAGATCTAAATTAATAAGTCTAAGCTTTAGGGTTATTTAAGGCTTTTACTTTTACTTTCTTTAAGACTATATAATTCAAGAATAAGTTTTGGTGAGATATCTAGGATTGGAGACTTCAACTTTAATATTGATTAGGTTAAGGCTTTTAGGAAGGGTCTTAAAGATCGCTCAAGATCTTAAGAGCTTACTTAAGGGTCCTAAGATTTAAACACTAAGATTCAATCATGAGGTGATACCACTTAATAATCGGTGTTAATACATTTCATTACTGATTATAATCATTTTACTTGAGGTTCTTAGGGTTTAAGGGTACTTAAGCACATTTTGGTCAAAATGACCAACATACCCCTCTTAAGGCTAAAAATGGGATTTTAGGATTTAATCATCTAAATTGATTCAAATCTATTTTACTGAGCTTCATATTTATTAATGAAGTAGGGTAACCACTTATCTTAGGGTTTGGATATCTAATTTAGCTTAATTAGCATTAATCTCAAATTAAGGCCAATTATGGTGATTAAGAATTTTGGGCATACTAAAATGATCCAAACATATTTAAAGACTCTACTATACTTACGGAAGCAAAAGGAACTAGGTTTATCCAATTTAAAGGTTAATCTAAGGCTTAATTCACTAATCTTATTTTAAGGCAATTAGGAGGTGATTAGCAAATTTTATGAGTCTAAATTACTTTTAATGGTCTACATAGGTTCTAAATGGTCTCAAGAGCAATCAGAGATCTTAATCAACTTTTTTGGATATTAAATGAATTTAATATGATTTAAATACGAACAGAGAAAGATTAGGCCATTTTTTTAAATCTAACTATTGGATCATTAATTTTATTTTATATTATTATTCCTTGCATTTTTCTAATTAAAATGGTATATTGGATCATACCATTTGGATAAGTATTGATTGAACTATTTCATTAATACATTCTGAATGTTTATTTAAATTAGAACCATAGGATATTTAATTTAAATCTATTAATCCATAATTTACAAAAGGAAAATAATTCCATAATTCAATTTATTATCCCATCCCCAAATCAGAAAGATGCGGGTCAGAGGGGGCCCGACTAGGTCGGCACTGTCGCACCGCACGGGCCTGGGCTGGCTCATCCCGAAGCGACAGTGTCGTCATCCCGATGCCCCCTTCACAGACAGTCGCTAGAGGGTATCTTAAAACGCCAAATTCGCCATCGGCAGACCACGCCATGACCATCATTTAATCGCCACACCTATAGTAAGTGAAGGCGTGTCAATTGAACCTAGAAACCCTATCTAGGACGTGCTAGATCGTCGGATGACTAAGCCACTGAGACTTACTATTTTTGACGATGGAGGTTTACAACTCTCCTCACCGAGACCTTGAAATGGATGGAGCTTGATCCCTACACCTCCAATGAGGTGAGGTGAGTCGAACCCCCAAGGTTTCGCAACCTGGGGTGCAGCCGATCACTAGGTCCACACTTAAACTCAGCCATGGCTCGGGTAGTTAGACAATAATCACGACATGTTCCCTAAATGGCTACGGCTAGTTAGACGATATCTAGAGGCTCTTCCAGAGACAAGAATTGAAAACATGATCATCAAAATTCAGTGGAAAATGTTGTACCTGAAGATGGGTTTGCAGGCACGATCGAGGAGAATTGAGAGTAGCTAGGGCTTCCAGAGGATTGCAGTGGCCTAGCAGGGGGTTTGTACACCAGACACGTACCCTCTATCAACGATTCGCAGCTCCTGAGGTGTCGGGATTTGCCGAGATGACGGGGAGCTCCAGAGGACTTTAGGTGTGCAATTGAAGATTCACAATGAGTAAAGGAACTCACTATGAGGTCTTGGGGTTATTTATAAGTCTATGGTAGCACTGGGGGGTGGATTCCAGAGCTCAGGAATCGTGGCATGGCTCGGGCTAAAGGAAAGGCTCGGCCTAACGGTTAGGGGTAATTCCGGGAAGCTACTACCGGTAGGAGGTCGCACCGAGGGTAAAAGAGGAAGAACGGGTCATTTCTTGTACTGCCACAGTGGCTGGAAAAATCCCAATTGTCTGGGGGGGACCAGACACAGATGGGGAGAGATGAGGGATTCAATCCACAATGCTCAGACTCGTGCCCGTCGTCTAATGGATTGACCGTTGGTCTCGGACGGCTCTGATGAACTATTTAGGTGGGGTGGATGATAGTCGTTAGATGTGTGCATTGGATCCAACACCTACGATTAAATCACGAAGCGGGGTAGATCACACCGTAGGATTAGATGCGCTACGATTCGTGCTAGGGCATCTATTAGCGTGGTTTGAAGCACCGCTGTCGGGACCCTGCAGCGGATCTACCGTGATCTTGACAGCGAATCCCGGATTACAAAAAAATATAAATAATTAAATTTAAATTAATTATAATTCATTTATTGAATTACTTAATTCCTATTAAATTATTAAATCCAATTTAGGACTAAATGAGTTCCAAAAATTCCTAAAAATTCACCCTTAGCTAATTAGGGCATGAGGAATTCAAAAATGAAATCAGATTTTAATTTGGAGATCAATTTAATTTAGGTATTTCTAAAGGCTTAAAAATAAGGAAAAATACCAGAATTCTCAATTTAGCTTTGATTAACTTCAAACTTCTAGGGTTAAGTTTAAATGACTCATTGAGTCTAATAGAATCAAAATTAGAGCTTGGTTTAGCTTAATTAATCTGGATTTAGCTAGGGTAACAACTAGGATTCTTACAGACTCCCCCACTTTAGAACGATGTCGTCCTCGACATCACTTGAGTGAAGAAAAAAAATACTGATGAACTGAAGGCTTAAATGAAACAATTAGGAAAGGAAAGAACAGTACCTGGACTTGCGAAGAGCTATGAATATTTATTGTGCATATCCACCTCTTTCTCCCAAGTAGATTCTTCTAAGGATTGATTCTTCTACTGAATTTTGACCATAGGAATTGAACGATTCCTTAGCTGCTTCTGATCATGAGCTAAGACTTTGATTGGTTCTTCGATATAAGAAAGATCAGGTTGTATCTCTACTGCCAGAAGCTGAACAAGATGAGAAGGATCTCTAATACATCTTCTTAATGATGATACATGAAACTCATTATGGACAGCTGCAAAGTCATCAGGAAGATTTAACCAGTAGGCAGATGATCATACTTTCACCAAAACCTCAAAGGGTCCGACATAGCGGGGGCTGAGTTTCCCTGCTATGCCAAATCGGTAGACACCCTTCATTGGACTGACTTTCAAATAAGTAGAATCTCCCAAATTGTATTCTATGAGACGATGATGAGCATCATGGTATTTGCGCTGACGATCTTGAGCTGAACGGATTCTCTGCTAAATTAAGTGAACCTTCTTGTTGATTTCTTCAACTAACTCTGAACCAAAAAGTTGAATGCTTCCTATTTCTGACCAGGCTAGTGGAGTACTGCATTTTCTACTATATAATGCCTTATAAGGAGCCATTTTAATACTGGCTTGGAAACTGTTATTGTTGGCAAACTCCACTAACGGAATATGATCTTCCCAGGAACCGGCAAAATCAAGAACACACAGCCTAAGCAAATCTTCTAGTACTTGATTCACTCTTTCAGTCTGACCATCTGTTTGAGGATGAAAAGCTGTACTCATGGGTAGAGTAGTACCTAGATCTTGATGCACAGCTTGCCGAAACTTAGAAGTAAATCTATTATTGCTATCGGATACGATTGATTTCAGAATCCCATGCAGCCTGATAATTTCGTTCATATAGAGCTTTGCTAGGTTCTCTACTGAGTCAATCTGATAGATAGGAAGGAAGTGCGCTGATTTGGTTAAGCGATCTACTATAACCCAGATTGCATCAGCCCCAAAATTAGCACGAGGCCATCCCATAACAAAATCCATAGATATATCGAACCATTTCCATTTCAGAATTTCTAATGGGTGCAGAAGACCACCAGGTCTTTGGTGTTCGGCCTTTACTAGATTACAGGCATGACACTTGGTCACAAAATTGGCCACATCCTTTTTCATACTGGGCCACCAAAATGATTGCTTTAGATCCTTGTACATTGTACCGCCCCGCCCCGTCATCATGCGCAAAGGGGTAAAGATCATAATTCGGCGGCGGAGCGGTGCGCCACTCGGGGGGGGGGGATATCCTGTCTCCCCGAAATATTGTTGAAGCCTAAGCTTGTCTAAAAGGCTGCTGACTTAACCTCAAATAGGGTTGAGAGCTAATACTTAAGATAATAGTAGTATTCTTATCCTAAATATTAGGCAAATACATACATTAGATTTAGAATACAATATGAATCCAATATATGTATAGGATATTAACATTTCCAGTATGCTGGTCACATCTCAATACTAAGTAACAGTAAAATATACAGAGTGCGAAAGCTTAAAGCAAATATTCAGAACATTTATCACAGAGCTGTAAGAAAGCATTTGTCTCAGAAAAGAAAAGAAAATACATCCAGAGTTATTACAAACATTTTACTAAAATACTGAAATGAAACTAAGTATTGAACTAAAAATACTAAGCAAAAAGTAAAACTGAAGAAGATTCCACTAGTGCTCCATGGGCTCCTGCTGGATCTCCTGGGTATCCCCTGACCTAGCTCAATATACTGCTCAGTATCTAGTAAATCACTGGATCCCAAAAGTATCCCGTATTAGACAATAAGTCAAACACATTGAAACTAATCTAAATAGTTCTAATTATTCATTTAGCATTTATATAATATAAGTAAATCTGCAGGAAAATTGAGAAAATAACTGAAAGTGAAAAATTGAATAAAACTGAACTGTAAATTGAATACTGAAAGTAAATCAAAATAGTACTGAATCTAAAACTGAGTAATCATATGTAAAACTATGATGTATGTCACTGAAACTGTGCATCTGGATATGCCACAACACTGTACGCTACTAATATACAACCAAAATATTATTGAACTATTATGAGTAGTACGGTCCAATGTATACATACATCCAGTTGGGAATACTGTTTACTGATGATGTCAATGATCCTGAAATTCCCCAGTCAATATATGCAATATTCCCTAACTCATAAATCATCACTGATACTTATACATCATTTTGATACTCACACATCATGCTTATGCTCATGCTCATGCTTCTAGGCTACATGAGATAAATCTAAAAATCCAAAAAATGCTTTGAAATCTGATAATGAATTCTAGGTCTCCATTGTGTGGAATCCCACTAAAAGGATTCTGACTCCTAGGTTCTAATTCGATAATTGGTTAAAGTTGAGATTTTACTTACAAGTTATTAGCTGGGATGATTGTATACACATGTTTAGCATGTTTGCAAGAAAGGTGGATTTAACCCTTAGCTTGTTTAAACTATACTTATCGAAGCGCTCTATGATAGGAGGCAGAACCTGGTCACAGTTTTTTTATCAAGCTAAGCTGTTAAATGACCTAATTACAAGCATACTTAGTGGTCTACGCAAATTTACTTAAGGTACTTAGTTTGCTTAAATTTCACTTATCGAAGCGCACTACGATAGGAGGCAGAACTCAGTCGCAGTTTGTATCTCAAACTAAGGATCTTGTTCACTAATTGTAACACTCTTAGTCTTAAAAGATTTAATCTAATGGGACTGCATTCATCTAATCCCTCAGGATAGCACGTGGTCATAAGTCCATATTGGAGTGAATAAACCAATCCTGAATATTACTGAATTAATCCAGTACTATGGGTATACCCTATTATACCCAATCAATAATTTGGGTTCAGACAAATCTATTTAATATACAAGGATTTATTAAAACTATCAATCCATACTCTAAATGGGTGAATCCTACACAAGGCTCCAAGGGTATGATCAAAAGAACACTCAATGTAGGTTGCTACCACAAGAAATAAGTTCCATTTTAACTGCTTTAGGTGATTCTTACCACAAGAAATCAAGTTCAACTTCTAAAGTTTTGAATGATCATCTAAGTTTCTAGCTCAATAAGTTATAAAAGTTCTTCCTACCTCAAGATATCAATATTCAAGGTCTTTTGACATTTCAAGAATGATCCTAAAGCAAGGCCCTCAAGATCTCACTTTTCTACTTCTTAAGTTAACATTCAAGATTTACTTATTAGTTTTGGATTGAAGTGATCTGTATAGGTGAATAGAATTCATCTTATACAACTCTATTCTACAATTATGGGATGAAATCAAAGATATTATTAGAGTTAGGTCATTTCATCAATCATTATAGTTTTATTATTCATTTTATGCTAATAATCTTATATAAGAGAAAATAAAGGGTTTAAAGTTTAGATTCAGATGATTCAATTGCACATATTCAATATTATCCTTAGTACTTCTAATTTGATGATTTAAGATCAATATTAAATCATATGCATTATTAGAATAATGTCAATTGAATTATCTTACAATCAAGTGGATTAATTAAGTGATTAAGATTTAGATCTTAATTAAAACAAG
Organism: Gastrodia elata; assembly: GCA_016760335.1. NCBI lineage: Eukaryota > Viridiplantae > Streptophyta > Magnoliopsida > Asparagales > Orchidaceae > Gastrodia > Gastrodia elata. Next base: position 32,176,971 of record CM028681.1, read on the forward strand.
TTAGGGTTTAACCCCTAACCTTTCTATCTTTAAGGCCAAAGGTTAATTTAAAGGTCAATGACAAATCAATGTATTATTAGTGTATTATTGATGGCAATTTCAGGTTTAGATTAAGTATTATTTATTTAATCAAGTTATCAAGATTCTTATATTCAAGTTTAGTTTTAAGCACATTTAAGTATCCAAGTAAATATTAAGGTTTTCTAACATACACCCTAAGATTATGAAAACATAAGAATATAAAGATGACACAGAATAAAAGGATAGTTAATACTAATCAAATTATAAATCAAGCCAAAAGTATTAGCACTAAATCACAAATCTAAAAGATCTAAGTTTCATACCATTTAGTTGTTGAGATATACCTATTCAATCTAAACACTTAAGATTATATTACTTAGCATTTGACATAATACATCTAAAGTTACAAAGTAGGTTTTAAGCACTTTTTAAAGATGACACAATGTCAAACCTAAATTCCCTATAAAATTTTATGTAATATTCAATTTGATATAATTTAGCTTCACTAGGGTCCTAGGGACCTTAAAAATACCAAAACAGTGAAGTTTTAGCCATTTCTGTCAAAACTAGGCAATTTCTAAGCTAATTCTAGACATTTTGCAAGTTTGGGTGCTGCAGCGCGCTGGAGCGCGATGTAGTGCCTTTCGTGCGGTAGCACGCGGGTAGCGCTTTTAGCGCTGGGGTGCGCTGCGGTCCGCGGCAGCCCGCTGCGGTGCGCTATGGCATAGCGCGCCGCAGCGGTTCAACTTGCAAAAATCAGTATTCAATTAATTTATTTTTCATATTTCCCTAAGTTTTTCCAAAAATTTCTGTTGCAGCCCGCTGCAGCGCGCTGCGATGCGCTGTAGCGGTCCATTTTGCAAAATACTGTTCAAATAGTTTAATTAATGTTCTTATATATTCCGTTGAAATCTCGCTGCAGCTCACTGTAGCGCGCTACGGTGCGCTGCAGTGCGCTGCGGTGCGCTGCAGCGGTCCAGGTTGCAACTTTGGGAACTGCAGCGCGCTGCAGTGCTAGACGGTGATTTTCACCTTGATGAGACCCTTAGGGCCTATTTTCGAGCTCAATTACTCTCAATCCAGAGAGTTTCATGAGCGATGCCATATATCAATGGAAAGTTCTTTCCGATACCTTTCCACCGAAACCAAAATGGGCATGAATGAAGCATTCTAGCTATACAAAAAATGTGAATAAAGGACAGGGTGTGCAGAATGTAAGAAAAATAGAGAATTAAATTTAATCTCTTGGAGAGCTGTAATGGCTTGCATACTTGCTTATGGACTTCCAAAGGTGCATTCAAGCATAATGACAACATGAAGAAGGCAAAAAGGAGAGGAGCAAACGGGTACCTTAGCCTTGCAAGGGGGAGTGGAGGAAGGAACCTTTGCTTCCTTCAAGACTTTGGAGAGGAGCTTCTTCTTCAAGGTGCAGCAATGGAGGAGGAGGGAAGAAAATTTCAGCAAATGGAGAAGATGGCTGTGCACTCTCTTTAAAAGAGGAGAGTGAGAGGGAGGCTTCATCATGGCTAGAGAGGCTAGGTGAGGGGAAGTAGGGGCCATCATGAATGAGCATTAATGGGACATGGCTAAGAGAGAAAGAAGGGATGGCCAGCCGAATTGCAAGGGGATGGCCAGCCAAAAATTCAGGAGAGAGAGAAAGCCAATTAAGGAATAATTAATTATTATTCATAATTTTTGATTTATTAAAAATTCAGATTAAATAAATGTGTTTCAAAAAATCCCAAAAGTTCTCCCTTAGCTAATTTGGGGGTGAGGAATTCAACGGCAAAGTCGAATTTCTATTCTGACGATTATTTAATTATGCTAATTTTTGAGGTATTTAAATATATTAAAATATTGATGAAAATTTGACGACTTCCAAATGAGCCCAAAACACACCCCTAGCTAATTTTGGGGTGACGATCGCAACAGCAAAGTTGGATTTTGATTTGAAGGTCAAAATAAATAACTCATTTTTCTAATTAATTAAATATTAAAATAATCCAAAATATTGGGTTTAGCTCCAAATCGTGCTAAATCTTTAGGGATTGATTCAAATGACTAGATGATATTAATAGAATGATAATTAAGATATGATTAGGCTTAAATTAAGCTGGGTAACAACCTCGGGTTGTTACATACATCTTAGTACTTTTTGGGTGAATATGATACCCAGAATTATGGCCTTTAACCAACACTTCATGATGCATGGATTTAGGAATCCATAGATGATTATTTTGATAAATCACACCGTTGTGCATTTGCAACTCATGACAATGACACCTTCAATATTTTCTTTGAATTTTAAATTATCATCTTTAGTTTATGAGATAGAGACATCTCTGTGGAATATTAGTTCCACATTGATATTTGCTAGAACAGAACTTAGCATATCGCCACTGACTAGAGAAATCTATAGCTTATGAAATTCTTGTTCTAATAAATTGGAGGTGATCATTGAAGATAAAGTAGCACGCTGACTAAGAGCATTGGCCACTACATTTGCCTATCCTGGATGATACTAGATACTAAGATCATAATCACTGATGAGTTCTAACCATCTCCTCTGATGACAATTTAGTTCTCTTTGAGTAAAGATATACTTCAAGATTTGATGATCAGTGAAGATCAAATATTGAACACCATATAAATAGTGACTCCAAATATTTAAGGCAAAGATCACATCGACAAGTTCAAGATCATGAACTGGATAATTTCTCTCGTGGGGTTTTAACTGTCGAGATGCATAAGCGATTACCTTACCCTCTTGCATTAACACACAACCTAAACCAATTATAGTGGCATTGGTGTATACCTGATAGTCCAAGTCTCTTTGGGCAGGACTGGAACTGGAGTGGTATATAGTGCGTATTTCAAGGTTTGGAATGCTTTCTTGCATTCCGGGCTCCAAATAAATGGAACAGCTTTCTGGGTCAACATAGTCCAAGGTGAGGAGATCTGGGAAAATCCCTTAACAAACTTTCTATAATATCTAGCTAATCCCAAGAAACTTTTAAAATATGTGACCGTTCTAAGTTGAACCCAATCCTGAATAGCACTTACTTTGTTTTGATCTACACGAATACCCTGGGCATCGACTACATGTCCCAAAACCGAAATGAATTTAAGCAAGAACTCACACATGGAGAACTTGGCATACAGTTGATGTTCACGCAGAGTTTCCAATACAAATCTCAAGTGTTCTTCATGATCTTTTAAGGTTATAGAACAAATGAGGATATCATTGATAAAGACGATCACGAACTTGTCTAAGTATGGTTTCAGAACTCGTTGCATCAAATCCATGAAGATTGACGGCGCATTAGTGAGTCCAAAAGACATCACTAAGAATTTAGAATAACCATAACGAGTACGGAAAATGGTCTTTCCTACATCAATTTCTCTTACTCGCAATTGATGATATCCAGACCTTAAGTCAAACTTAGAGAAAATGACATCTCCAGATAACTGGTCGAATAAATCATCAATTCTAGGTAATGGGTACTAATTCCTTATAGTGACTTTATTTAGTTCATGATAATCTATGCACATTCGCATAGATCTATCCTCTTTCCTTACAAACAGAATGAGTGCTCCCCAAGGAGACATACTCGGCCTAATAAAGCCTTTATTCAAGAGCTCCTATAGCTGTTCATTGAGTTCTTGAAGTTCCTTAAGTGCCATTCTGTATGGTACTTTAGATATAGGCTGGGTACCCAGAGCTAATTCGATAGAGAACTCGACTTCTCTAGAAGGAGGTACACCAGGCAGATCTTCTGGGAATACGTCGACGAATTCCTTAACTACTTTACAATTAGAGAGAGGTGTACTTTCCTTTTCTTCGCCCATCATGGTGACCAGAAAAGCATCACATCCCTTACTGATCAATTTCTCAGCTTTGATATCATTTATTAATGATAATTGTGTACTAGTTTTTCTTATAAAAGTCTCAGACTTGCATTGGGAATCAAGAGTGACTTTTTTTTTCAAACAATTTATCATGACATTATTATCACTGAGCAAGTTCATTCCAAGGATGATATCAAAGTTTGCTAATGGCAGGATGATCAGTTCAGAGTTAAACTCCTGACCATTTAATGGAATTTTGATGTTACCAAACTTATTGGCACTTAGTTGGGGTCTAGATGGAAGTCCAACGCTTAAGGATTTTGCTAAGTTGTATAGTTGTGGTTTAAGAATGTTGGCAAATCATTTAGAAATAAATGAATGACTAGCACCGGTGTCAAATAACACAGTGCAGGGCTGGTCTTTAAAGTAAAGTGTGCCTAATTTATTCATACGAATTGCATTAACAAGTTGCAATAATTAAGATACAGGAATGCAATTAACAAAGGAGAAGTATAGAAATGTGTACCTGAAACCAAATTGTTGTGCTCTGCGGCTTCGAGAGGTGTTAGAGCATAGACTCGCGCAGGACTGGCAGGATGGTTGTTTGTCTACCTCCTAGGGTTATTCTGGGACTTAGAGGCAAATGGCTGTTCTGGAGCAGCTCTAGGTGTAGGGGCTGGCATTATGGCCAAATTTGGCTCTCTCCTGTTCAGTGGAGTAGATTTAAACACTTGGTTTTTCTGATATAGTTTCATTGGAACTCCATCCACTGTTTCCGCATGGGTACAGTGGTAGAACTTATGGCTTGGCCATCCGCAATTGTAGCACTTATGGCCAAAGTGATAATACTTGCCATATGGATGAGGCCTATTGCAGCCTTGAATGGGCTCAACAGTCGGTGCAGCTTCCAATTGATAGACTTTTGCAGAATTAGGCCTGTGCCTCTAGAAGGCTTCATGCTGGTTAGACATTGATTGTGCCTTTCGCTTGAGATCCTTTTTAGATTGATGATGCTCAATCACCTTAGCTATCTCCACTAACTCAAAGAAGCTAGTTAGGCAGAGTGGAACGATCTAATCCTTTAGTGAATCTCAGAGTCCATAGAGAAAGCAGTGGCACTTAGCCTGTTCAGAATGAGTAACTTCTAGAGCAAAGCGAATCAACCTATGAAATTTTCTTTTGTAGTCAGCAACGGAATGACTCCCTTGAGTCAACCTTATAATCATGTCTATAATGATGTTTTATGCAGACAGAGGAATTAATTCAGTTCTAAATGCTTCAACAAACTCATCCCAAGGGATGTCCTCCAACTCATAGTCAACGAACTTAGTATTCCTGACCTCCTCCGACTAATATTCTGCTTCTGCATGAAACAGGTGTGTAGTGAGACAGACGGCTTCAAAGTTTGGGATCTTTAGACTAATAAGATCCTTTTCTACTGCTTTCAGCCAGTTGGCTGTGTCCATTGGCGATAGGTTTCCACCGAAAGTGGAAGGCCTCAACCTTAATAAATTCTAAAAAAGACTATCCATCGAGTGATGGGAAGGGAATGTATATTGCGGAACATGGACAGCAGGAACAACAATAGCGGCTGGAACGGAATGATCATTCAGCATCTTCTGCATGACTATCACTTGTTGGGCTTAGTTTTCCAGCAAGGTTGCTACCATTGCCCACAAATGAGCCACTTCATCGATAGAACAACTGAATGTGATAGTATTCTTGATAGGAGTGATAGCAGGTGGTGATCCAAGTTTCATTCTAATTAAATAATGCAAACTGTATTTTAGAATTTTCTTAAAGGAAGACAATCATTTAAAGTTGTGATAGATATCCAAAAATTTTCATTACTTGCTGAAATAAGGGTTTACATAAGATTTTAGAACATGTCAAAAAGCATAACTCTATTAGAATCATGTAAGTCAAATGATGACAATTGTTCTAACTAACACTCAGGCATCCTTAATATACTCAGCCCTAAAGACCACACAAAAGTCCTCATAAGTCACTTCCTGATGCTTCCTCTTACGCTTCCTTTCAAGCTTTTTGTACGGTCCCAATAATTGGATAGAAGATTAATCTAAATATTGGGTTGTTACCTTAGCACCCAACACTTGATTAGAAGAAAGCAAATCAAGTGTAGAGGCTAAGTGGCCAAGTCACTTTATGAGTAGTTGTTAAGTTAAATGAATGAAAAGGAAGATATAAATGCAATAATGCAAGTATATACAATACAAGCAATTTTATTAATCCACTCATTCATTCCAAGCAATTTTAAACATAGAAGATATAACACTGATTAATAAATATAGGAAAAGGTAACTTAAGCAGTTTATAAACCAATTATTACAAACCTTTTTTAAAGTAAGAGAAAATTGCAGTAAGTAAATCACTCTCTCTCAGTTATACATGGAAATTATTAAAAATTAAGCGGAAGCAGAATTCTTTATAAGCCCTTTAAGTACTTGGACCTGCATCACCTGAATAAAAGGGCTCTTGATCTATCATATTTTGGTATTTAAATATAATAGGGCAAAACCAAGAAAAAAAAAAGTGTAGTTAGACTAAACAGTCTAAGCACATTTTAAAATTGGCTATATTTTTAGATTAACAAGATATCAGAATTATGATTTACAATTTAAAGTAAGCAGTGGTGCTATAATAGCTATAAAATATGAGTAAAATGAACTAAGCATAACTGTAAGAAAAATAATATGAAATTAATTGAGTAAAAATACTCTCTTTTATTAAAATTCTAGCATGTTACTGAAAATTGGTAAGGAAAAGCATTTTAGAGGCTAGAAACTACTATGTGCATGAAATGAAAGTAATATTTGATCAATTAGAATTTATGCTAAGTAAGCAAATGACATACAGTGAATCATTAATTGAAGTTAAGCAACATACGCTATATTCAAATTAAACTGAAGTAAGCAATACACAATCCTGAAAATAGAGAGTGTAAAGCAAAGGAAATAAGGAAATATCTTAGATTCCCAATCTAAGACAAACATAGTCTAAGACTATGTAATGCAGGCATAACTAAATAGTTATGAAGAGATCTTACAATTTGTAAAAGAACTCTTATATCTTTAATTAAAGTTACATTTAGAAATTACCTCATTCTGTAGGAGTACACAACAGAATGGGCGAGGAGTTAAGCACGTCTGCTTAACCAGATACAGTGGAGAGATTAAACATTCACATTTACCCTTTCTAAAATGTGAAGTCCTATTATAAGCGCTTTCTTTTGTACTAAAATTTGCCATAAGGCATTCCCCTTTAAAATTTTAAGAAAATCTTTATTTATGCACAATGTTCTTGAATGAATGTTCAAGGAAAGAGGCTCAAAGCTAGGCAAGCATTCAATAAATTTTAATAATTATAAAGTATATGATATCTTTTTATTATCTAAATTTTAATAATCTACTCAATGATTGGAGCTAATTAAGCTCCAAATTGACTTATAGATATTTGATCTTAAGTTAATTCTAAATAAAAGTAAAATGAATGTAAGTTTGGAAATTAGTATTTTTATGCAATTTAAAGTTAAGAAAAGAGATAGATTATATCTAACTTGAAATAATATAAAGCTTAACAAGAAGCTATTACTTTCAATCAAATTGATTGGCAGTCAAGGTCCTAAAATGAACCATTGAAATGGATACTTTGAATTGAATACATAAATTTTCTAGATATTCTTCTAAGTATTTGTTAAGTGAAAATATCTGATATTTGCTTAAAAATTTCTAAGTCCTAAAATTTTTAGAAATTTCGGCAGAGTCTCCTTTATTTTTGTTCAAATAAATAATTTTACACAATCAAAATATAAGTCAATCCATTGACTATTTCCAGTTCTAAAATAGAGTTCAATCCTTTTTATAGAATTGCTCATTTCTAATTCTAAAATAGAGTTCATTTCCAATTCTAAAATAGAGTTCAATCCTTTTTATAGGATTGCTCATTTCCAGTTCTACAATAATTTCAAATATATAAAACCAAATAAAGCAGTTTATTAACCTATAATTCCTACATCCTATATCAAACATCTAATAAAAGATATAGAAAGAAATTTTATAAAGGCAACTTTATTTGACTTATTGTCGCACATTTAATTCAGCATTTAATTTTGTATTAATTTACAACTAAACTTGCAAGGAAAAACAGCATTAAAGTTAGCATTTATATAAAAGGATCAATAATCAATTGAGTTTTAATACGACATTTGGTTCTTTTAATGCATTTAATCGTAGGAGTTAATTTAATACAAATGATGTAAAAGACAATAAGAGATCTCACATGATTCAATGAGTCTTTCATTTATATACTTAATCACATATGATCACATTCGACCCCATAGTATAAAAGATGGCAGCATTTGCTTACTTTTGATCTTTCCTTAGAATAAAATGCACATATGAAAGGAATGACAGCATATGCTTCCATTTATAAGATATGGAAGCAATAAAACAGTATTTGGATTCTTTTGAGATAATTCTATAAATAGCAACATGTGATTCATATTTAAATAAATGACAACAACTATCCTTATCTTACAAGGAATATAAAAGCATTTAATTTATTTTAAACAAATGATAGCATGTGATACTATTAAGAGAGATGACAGTATTTATTCTCATAAACGTTATTCTTACTTTCATCTAATGGTTACATATGAATTCATCTAAAAGAGATAACAGTATTGAATTTTCCTTAAATGAATAACAGCATTTATTCCCATGGAAAAATAACATGTGATTTGTTAAAAGAAATGGCGGCATCTGATTACATATTAAATGAATGGACAGCAATTGATCTTACTAAATGAATGGACAACAATTGATCTTATTAAATGAATGGACAGCAATTGATCTTATTAAATGAACGGACAACAATTGATCTTATTAAATGAATGGACAGCAATTGATCTTATGAATGGACAGCAATTGATTTGATACATTAGGTAGCATTTTGAATCTTATAAAATAAATGACAACAATTTGATTCATAATATTCATGGCAACAATATAAATCTTATAATATAAATGATGGTAGCATTTTATCCCATTCACTTTGGGAAGAAAGGCAACATTTATTCACATTTTGATCTCATATAAAAATGAAAGACAACATATTATTTCATCTAAAAAAAATGGCAGTATTTATATTTAAAAGAAAATGGTAGCATGCGATACTAATAAGAGAAATGATACTCTATAATTTCATATACAATTTATGGCAAAATATGATTCTAATAGCAGCATTTGATATCATTGAATCAATTATAATCTTATAAAAGTAAAGATGGCCGCAATTATTTTATAAGATTCATCCATACACATAATCTTGTAGCATTTTCCTCACTTCCACTTAATAGCAGCATATAATTTAATTGAAAGAAATAAAAGTCATCCTTCTCATGAACGTATTTCAGCACATTTAAACAAATGGACTGCAACTATATCTATCTTTCTTTTCTTTTGTTCTAAACTTACAAATGGACAGCATAATTATCATGAGTTAATTACCAATTTCTCTAAATGAAATACTAAAAAAAAAATAATAATAATAACGATGTCATGATTTGTTATAAATGGATTCTATAATTTGGCCATATAATAAATAAAACTATAACGAAATTAGAATAATGCGAGAAGGCGATGATCCTCAATTATGCTAATAGAAACATATTCAACAGCCATTATCATATAGGATTGAAGTACTATCAATACTAATCAAACATTTTAGTGAATTTTGAACTTTTATAAATTATATGATATAAAATAAAATACCTTTTGTCTTCAATTGTGAACACTATAGCATATCAAATAGAAATGGGTGTAATTTTAAACAAACCTCAGGTTGCTTTTTATTTGGCCATAATGTATAAGGTAGACATTCTACAAAAAAAAATAAGAAGAAAGAAAAAAAATAATTTCCTTTAATTACTTCACAAAAGATACTTGCATGTCTCTATTGAGACCTAAAGGCATTGACATAGAACTATTATATAAACAACAGTTAAGCAAAGAAAATGAAGTGAAAATGTAGTATGCATCTTGAGGAGTTGATCTATGTATTAGAAAAATACATGGCAGCATTTATTCTTACATTTCACTTATTGACAATATTTACTTTAGTTATGGGGCTAATCTTGGATTGTTAAAAACTGATAAATCGTTTATTAAACTTCAGCAAATAAGCAAATTCTGATCGATTGTTGTTCATGCTATAAATGAGGACTATGCCGAGATGGTAAATGACTTTACCAAGCTGGGCTTCCTTACTAATGGAACGGATGTCTCTCCTATTGTTCCCGCATTAGAAGCAGTATGACAGAATTAAATCAGAAATGGATTTGCTGATTTTAATTTTCTTTCATGCTGCTTGTATCTGTTTAGACAATTTCTACATGGCCACTAAATGTTGAAATGTTTTAATGCAACTTTGTGAATAACTTTATAATAATATAAAATTAAACCAACAATGAAATAATTAAATCTAGAAATGCACAATAATATATTGTGAAAGTTTGCAACTCCAATGACAAGATGAATCGCAGCTTTATTTATTAGATTGCTCAAGCTCTTTAAGTATTGTGAAACAAAACTTTTTAAATATCAAGACTTATTTTGTATAACATTGGAGTTTATAATAAGACTTCAGAATTTAAGCATGCTAGCACCCCTCAAGCTGTAAGGATATCTCATGTATGTATGATAATAAGAAAAAAATGAATTAAGTTCACTTATGTATTATATTAATCCTTCTTACCATCTCTTTAAAACGTCAATCGCATAGACATAAGATTTAATAAGAGAATTTATATTTAGGCGTAGAATAGATTTGTGAAAGACACTAATTAGTAAAACAAATTTGAATCGAAGACCTTCAATCTCCATAAGTTGTTTATTCAATCTCATTTGTTAAAATTAACAAGGAGTATGCTAATTCTGGATAATCAGTTTTGCATTCAAATAGTGTTCAAAAGTATACTTGATTTCTTCCTAAATAGACTCAGAACTTCTTAATTTACTTTACTTGAATTCGATGAAGCTTGCATAATCAATCGAGTTCACCAATGATTAATTGGAAATGAAATGAGGTAATGAAAATGGTGTACACATAGGGTATGAATCGAAATGAGAGTACCATGATCTTTGATATGTGGCTAGAAGAGGCTCTCGACGAGATGGAGAGGGTTCGGCCAGATGGAGAGGGAGGCATCGGTGAGCGAAAGGCTCGGCTAGAAGAGGTTCGAATAGGGTTTGGGGGAGATAAAAAGATAGGTAATATGGGCTTAACTGGAGGTGATAATTGTGACTCCACGACTCGCGAGGAGAAGAACTCTCGGCAACTGGCCATTGGACCTCGTGAGAGGTGGAAGCCATGCGTCCTCGGTTCTTCTCTCGATTGCTCGAAGGTAAGGATGGAGAGGAGCCGAGCGTGCGTAGAGGATAAGGATTAGGGTCTCGGTTGCGTGTGAATGAAAGGGGATCGGCTTGCGTGACATGGGAAGAAAAAACAAAAGGAGTTGTCAGCTGAGGGAAAAGCAGGACTTAGGTAAAGAGAAAATTAGGTTTGAAGAGATTTAAGAAAAATCTAGGATTTAAATAAGCCGTTGAATCAACATAAATGGCTGGAATTTCTGAGCCAAGATCTGAAGTCAATTAAGCTCCAAAAATTACAAATTTGGTATCAAAATGACTGCCTCAACGAGATGAACGCACGCATCTAAAAATTATTGAATTTGGACAAGTATTTTATTTTAAATTGATTTTTAAGTAAAAAACTTAAAAAATTAATTACGATAAATCGAAAACTCAAAAATTTACGAAACTTAAAACATAGCATTCTGATATGATGCTTGACTTAGATATATAAAAATTTCCAAATTCCAATTTATATTTTTCATATTGATTAGCCTTTGAAGTTTAAACTTCATGAATTTATTCAGGACAATCCGGAATTCCAAATGTGCTCAAATTTTGCATTAGGATCCTTTCAATAGGCATTATAAAAGGATATTTTTATTACATTTTTATTTGACTTAAATTGTAATCCTGATTTTGACGAAATTTTTAGGGGGTTCAAAATACAACAAAATATCCGAGAAATTCAATGACTTACAAAAATTTCCAAAATAACACTCATAGCTAATTTGGAGCTACTGAGTCCAATGGCGGACTCTGTTTTCGATTCTGAAGTCTAAATAAATTAGGTATCTTTAGAATTATCTGAAAACAAGAAAATGCTGGAAATCGACAAACGATCTCCAATTCGCATGAAATCTGAGGTGGAGACTTTAAACTATATTATAAGAGTAATGAAAGATATTTAGAGTTAATTAGATCACTAATTGATGGGTAACAACATCTGGGTTATTACACTTTCCAATGGTGTCGTACCACCAGACTCCTGTATAATCCAGCATGAAATCCCTCACAATGTCCATGTAGAGTGACTCGGGACACTCTGTGTCTCAGGATTAACTCCACTTGGCTCAACCACTCCTTTGCATATATAGGAAAGTCAAGCCCTCGGTACACTGCTTGATGTAGAAGCTTGTCCAAGACTAGGTCCCTCTTGTTGAAACTCTTTCAATCTGCCAATTACTCTCTTATCTCCATTTGAAACTATAGTTCCAAGCCAACTTGAAGGTATGCAGATAGTAGTCCACATCAGACTCTCCAGAATTTGTTTGTCTTGTAATGGAGAAATTACAAAGTCTTGTTAAACTAGAGATAACTAGATTTTTAGGATGTGAGTATTTTTATTCTATGATTTCTTCAAAGAGTTACTGATACCACTATGTTATGGATGTTATATATTGATGTTTGCACCTAAGAAGAATGGTCCATTAGGTAGAAAGGAATATTGGGTTCCATTCTGACACCTTATGGTGTTCTCTAATACCAACTGTGGGGCCCGTACTTTCCTGCGGCTACGCTAATACTGATATTAGCATAATTGCAGGGAGTATGGTGTTCCACTCCGGTGGAAAATCCCCAACTCAAGTAGAGTTAGGTAGGACCCAACTCACCTTAAGCCAAGGACTTGTCACCCTGTAGAAGAAACTGTGAACATACATCAATACATATCAAAGTAGCGGAAGAAGAAAATAGAATGTAATATCCACAGGCATAGTATAAAAGAAGAAAAGAAAGCAGTAACTTAGATCAAATGCAGAAAAGTAAATATATCTAGAATTTAATTATTACAAACTGTATTTAATAGAAATAAAGAGGCTCTCAATCTCACTACAAAAAAGAGAAAATCTATCTAAGCAGCTGTAGGAAGATCCTCCTCCTACACCAGCTCCGATTCTGCAGCGCTGCTGATGAACAACTCTGAATATAACATTTGTCGGTACCACAAATGTCAGGGCCACAACCAACAAAAGAAAAAGGTTACATTTAGATAATTATATAAGCACATTTTAGACTAATTAAGTGAACTGAGTATTTAAGATATCACACCTAAAGATTTTAAACATGCAAGCATTAAAAAGGTGCAACAAGCTACAATAATAGGGTAGCTATAAACTAATCATTTATAGCTAATCAATAGGTATATAAAATAACTTACAAAAAAAATAGCAACTAAACAAGGTGAGGCTAAAAGCAAAAGTATCTACAACTACTAAAATAAATCTGATCCTAAGATGCTTATGGTCACATGGAGACATACTGAGTATAATAAGAATACAAGTATTGAAATATACATACAATTCTAGCATCCTAAACATACCAATGTATAATATTAATCAATAAAAGCATATATATAAGCATGCAGATTGACATATAAAAGGCCACTAAGACATGTGACAAAAGTAAACTAAGTACATGCATGAGCAAAAGTAAAGCCACTAAGACATGTGGCAAACAAGTTGAGCACTAAGAGAAGGCCACTGAAGCATGTGGCAAAGCAAAACAAACATTGATAATTGAACCAAATTAGCAGTAAGCCTAAGATATAGCGCTACCATAATAGAATAGGCCATACGGGGCCTCTGAGCTGAAAGTCCAACATGTATCCATCCTAGGCATCTACAGAGCTAGGTCCAAGTTGAGCTTATAGAATAAGACATGTATCCATCCTAAACATTCGTCTAGCTAGGTTTGAGCCTATTCTAAAACAAACTAGAGCTAAAAAGGCAGACTACACTAGGACATACTCTATTAACTGAAAGCACTGAAAGAATTGAATGAATGCTATGCTTTTCAAATACTAACGTAGGATGTATCTTCCATATCCTAAGTTCACCTATTATGCTCAAGGAACAAGGCTCAATATTCACGGTGTGTAAAGCAATTAAAGTCAAAGTAAGCAAGAGATTGAATCTAGACTCATGTGATATCCATTGTTGTCTACTTTATCCAAATCTAACTATTCCGAGAAGATACAAGTTTAGGATCTCCAACATCCAGCTATCGAGTAAGATCTCAGATTTACGACATTAATGTTAATATTAGAACTTAATAAGTTCTAATTCATAATCATATGATGACTATAAGATGTTAAAATAAATAAATTAATGACCTAATTATGATTATTTTTCTCTCTAAATCCAAGTCTTGATTAATTTAATCAAGACTTAAGGATTTTGGATCCAAACTCCACTTTGTGTTCAAATCCAGAATCCAAGGTAGTATACTAGAAAGGGTTTAGGGTTCACACTTTAAAACCTATATTAAAGATAAGGAATCTTATAAGTCGAAGGACACAGGAATTAAGATCTTAATTGAAAGGTCACTCTACTAATTATAAGATAAAATAATCAATTAAGAATAAAGAATCTAAGATCTATATTCAATCTTTAGAAAAATTACATTATTCTATAGATTGAATTAATCCTACACCCATATGGAGGCTTCAAAAGGATTAAACAGTTAATCTAGTAAGCAATTCCAAATGAAGCTAATTGAATTCAATTAGATGATCTAAAGGCTAAGATCTAAGATTTAAGATCTAAGATTTGAAGTTTGATCACTTTGATCTAAATTAATAAGTCTAAGCTTTAGGGTTATTTAAAGCTTTTACTTTTACTTTCTTTAAGACTATAATTCAAGAATAAGTTTTGGTGAGATATCTAGGATTGGAGACTTCAACTTTAATATTGATTAGGCTAAGGCTTTTAGGAAGGGTCTTAAGATCGCTCAAGATCTTAAGAGCTTACTTAAGGGCCTTAAGATTTAAACACTAAGATTCTATCATGAGGTGATACCACTTAACAGTTGGTGTTAGTACATTTCATTACTAATTATAATCATTTTACTTGAGATTCTTAGGGTTTAAGGGTACTTAAGCACATTTTGGTCAAAATGACCAACATACCCCTCTTAAGGCTAAAAATGGGATTTTAGGATTTAATCATCCAAATTGATTCAAATCTATTTTACTGAGCTTCATATTTATTAATGAAGTAGGGTAACCACTTATCTTAAGGTTTGGATATCTAATTTAGCTTAATTAGCATTAATCTCAAATTAAGGACAATTAAGGTGATTAAGAATTTTGGGCATACTAAAATGATCTAAACATATTTAAAGACTCTACTATACTTAAGGAAGCATAAGGAACTAGGTTTATCCAATTCAAAGGTTAATCTAAAGCTTAATTCACTAATCTCATTTTAAGGCAATTAGGAGGTGATTAGCAAATTTAATGAGTCTAAATTACTTTTAATGGTCTATATACGTTTTAAATGGTCTCAAGAGCAATGAGAGACCTTAATCAACATTTTTGGATATTAAATAAATTTAATATGATTTAAATATGAATAGAGAAAGATTAGGTCATTATTTTGAATCTAACCATTGGATCATTAATTTTATTTTATATTATTATTCTTTGCATTTTTCTGATAAAAATAGTATATTGGATCATACCATTTGGATAAGTATTGATTGAATTATTTCATCAATACATTCTGAATGTTTATTTAAATTAGAACCATAGGATATGTAATTTAAATCTATTAATCCATAATTTACAAAAGGAAAATAATTCCATAATTCAATTTATCATCCCATCCCCAAATCAGAAAGACGCGGGCCAGAGCAGGCCCGACTGGGTCGACACTGTCGCACCGTGCTGGCCTAGGCTGGCCCATCCCAAAGCGACAGTGTTATCATCCCCGATGCCCCCTTCGCAGACAGCCGCTAGAGGGTATATTGAAATGCCAAATTCACCGTCGGCAGACCATGTCATGACCAGCATTTAATCGCCACACCTCCAGTAAGTCAAGGCACATTGATTGAACCTAGAAAACCTATCTGGGATGAGCTAGATCGCCGGATGACTAAGCCACCGAGACTTACAATTTTTGACGATGGAAGTTTACAATTATCCTCACTGAGACCTCGAAACAGATGGAGCTCGATCCCTACGCCTCCAGTGAGGTGAGGCGAGTCGAACCCCAAAGGTTTCACAACCTGGGGTGCAGTCGATCGCAGGGTCCACACTTGGACGCATACATGGCTTGGCTGCTTGCTCAATCGATCGATATGATCGATTCAAGCGAGCTTATCCTCTGGCGACAATCATAACAGGTTCCCTAAATGGCTATGGCTAGTTAGACGACATCCAGAGGCTCTTCTAGAGACAATAATGGAAAACTGAATCTTCGGAATTTAATGGAGAATGTTGTACCTGAAGACAGGTTTGTAGGCACGGCCAAGGGGAATTGAGAGTAGCTAGAGCCTTCCAGAGGATTGCAGTGGCCTAGCAAGGGGTCTGAGCACCAGACACGCACCCTCTATCAGTGGTTCGCAGCTCCTGAGGTGCCGGGATTTGCTGAGATGATGGGGAGCTCCACAGGACTTTGGCTAGGCAATTGAGGATTCACAGTGAGTAAAGGAACTCACTGTGAGGTCCTGGGGGTATTTCTAGGTCTAAGGGATCACTAGGGGTGGATTCTAGAGCTAAGGAATGATGGCGTGGCTCGGGCCGAAGGAAATGCTTGGCCTAACAGTTAGGGGCAATTCCGGGAAGCTACTACCGGCAGGAGGTCGTGCCGAGGGTAAAAGAGGGAGAATGGGTCATTTCCTATACTGCCACGGGGGCTAGATGGATCTTGGTTGTCGGGGGGGACCATACGCAAACGGGGCGAGATAAGGGAGATGATCTACAATGCTCAGACTCGTGCCCGCCATTTCATTAATCGACCGTTGGTCTCGGGCAGCTTTGATGCATTATTTAGGCGGGGTGGATGATAGCCGTCAAATGCGTGCAATGGATTCGACGGCTACAATTAAATCACGGAGAGGGGTAGATCACGTCGTAGGATTAGACGCGCTATGATTCATGCTAGGGCATCTATTGGTGTGATTTGAAGCGCCGCTGTCGGGACGCCGCAGCAGATCTGCCGCGGTCCTGACAGCGAACCTTGGATTATAAAAAAATATAAATAATTTAATTAAAATTAATTATAATTCATTTAATAAATTATTTAATTCTTGTTAAATCATTAAATCCAATTTAGGACTAAATGAGTTCCAAAACATCCCAAAAATTCATCCTTAACTAATTAGGGCATGAGGAGTTCAAAAATGAAATCATATTTTAATTTGGAGATCAATTTATTTTAGGTATTTTCTAGGACTTAAAAATAAGCAAATATACTAGAATTCTCAATTTAGCTTCTATTGATTACAAACATCTAGGGTTAAGTTTAAATGACTCATTGAGTCTAATGAAATCAAAATTAGAGCTTAGTTCAGCTTAATTATTCTAGATTTAGTTAGGGTAACAAATAGGGTTGTTACACCCGCACAGTGTCGTCATCCCCAATCCTTCACCCTGACCCTTAGCCCAATTAGGAAAACCCTAATCCACTAATCCCCATGCACCCAGGCCATGGCACAACCAACCGACGGTTGCTACATGTTCACCATAGCCAGACCCGTCGATGGAGATCCGAAGCCCTCTATGAGGTGGTCTGGATCGGCCAGACCTTACTCACCCGATAGCTCCCGCAAGGGATCTACTTTGGGGAGACAATTCTCCCCATTTATACCATGATTTGCCCAGAGAACGATCCCTTCACCTTCAGGGAGGTGAGGCAGATCGAAGCCCTCTGGTTTGAGGCTCTGAAGTGGGCTGGATTGCTAGGTCCTTACTCGAACCCATCTCCTCTTTTGGGACATAGCCCGATCGATCAATTTGATCGAATGAGGCTAGCTCAATGCATAATTACGATTGCCTAGAGTTTTATTCTACAATTCATATCACTACGATTCGAAAGGACATAAGCCCGAGCCTCATGCTTTAAGCTTGCAAATGGGGTACCTGGTTCGACAGATGAACTCGGGGTGGTTGACGGAGGGCAAGAATGGTGCTAGCTAAGCTTTCAGAGAGCACAAAGGATCCTGAACACCAGGTGAGCCTACTATCAGTAGTTCATAAGGCCCTGGATCTACTTGCAGAAGCTTGGAAAGATGATAATGGCAAGGAGAGGAAGAAATGCAACTGATTTCAATTGAGCAGCAAAGGGGCACGGGGAGGAATACTAAGGCTATTTATAGCCTCAACCGAGATCAGGGAAGCTTCCAGAGGGTTGGGTTGGGCTGGGGAGGTCTGAGAGTACGGGACATAGCCGAGATCTCAATTTTCCAATTCGAGCTCAGCCGAGCCATGAGGCCCGATCAGGATCGATATGCTATTTTGAGAAGATCCCCAATGGCATACTGAGGTGTAGTAGGTAGCAGGGGATAGGCCAGCTGTTGGGAATTTACAGGATTTTTTCTGTCGGGCGTGGGCAAGGCGAAGACAAAGATCCACAGTGTGGGTGCACTGTGGGCTGTCTGATTGATCGAGCAGAACTGGGAAACGGTCTTGATGGCCCGGATCCTAATGCCCAGACCTGATCTGATCAGGGCCGTAGGATCCACGGGATGGATCCAACGATGTATTCGCGATACCGCGAAGTTCAATCCTAGCAAATGGATCAAAAGGAGCAATGGTGAGATTGACGGGGCTCCGCTATCACGCGATTCAAACTCCAAAGCGGATCACCCACGGTCTGCACAGCGGATCCTGACCGTTTAATTGGGTATTTGGGTATCTTTGTAAATTTGAAAAGTTGGAAACCTTAGAATGCAATTAGACCATTTTAATTTAAATTGAATTATGGTCTAAATGATCTCCAAATTTTACCAAACTTTCACCCATAGCTAATTTGAGGGTGAGGAATTCAAAAATGTAATCAAGTTTTAATTCTGAGATCAAAATATTTTATGTCTTATTTAGGGCATCCGACCTATCAAAATGCTATCTTGACTTAAAGAAGTCCAATTGACTTCAAATTTTTAGGATTAGCTTAACTTGATATTTTAAAAACATTGGCATTACAATTAATACTTAGGTAGGTTAAGATTTAAATAAGGTAACAACCTAAGGTTGTTACACACTCCCCCACTTAAGAACGATATTGTCCTCGACATCACTTTAAGAGAGAAGATAATAATGCATAAATCTAAAGAACAAGATTACAATTTAGAATTTAACGGATACCTAGATTTGCGAAAAGACTGTGATACTTTCTTTGCATATTAGTCTCTTTCTCCCATGTATATTCTTCCAGAGAGCGATTCCTCCACTGAACCTTCACCTTTGGGATTGAGCGATTTCTCAACTGCTTTTGATCATGAGCTAATATCTTAATTGGCTCCTCCGCATAAGAAAAATTCGGTTAGAGAGATACCACTGGAAGTTGAATTAGATGAGATGTATTATGAAGACATCTCCACAGAGAGGAGATGTGGAGCATATTATTGACTGCAGAGAAATCTTTAGGAAGCTTCAATCTATAAGCTGTAGAACCAATTTTATCTAAAATTCAAAGGGTCCTACATAGCAAGGACTTAGTTTCACGACTACATCAAAATGATATACACCTTTCCTCAGACTGACCTTAAGGTACGTAAGCCTTCCAACATTGAATTCCAAAGTATAATAATGAGCATCATGATACTTACTCTGGCGATCTTGAGCTGCCTTGATTCTTTGCTGGATTCGTTGAACTTTACGATTAGTTTCTTCAACTAATTTTGAGCCATATAACTGAACGCTGCCAGTTTTAGACCATGCTAAGGGAGTACTGCACTTTCTGCCATATAAAGCTTCATACAGAGCCATGCCAATACTTGCCTAAAAATTGTTGTTATATGCGAATTCCACCAAAGGAATACGGTCTTCCCATAAGCCTCTGAAATCCAGAATACAAAGATGAAGATGATCCACCAAAACTTGGTTGATGCTTTTTGTTTGAGTGTCTATTTAGGGATGGAAAGTAGTGCTTATGGCTAGGGTAGTCCCCAAGTCTTGTTGCAATGCTTGCTAGAATTTAGAGGTGAAATGGCTATCTCGACTAGATACAATAGACCTTGTAATTCCATGAAGCCTGACGATTTCCTTGATATATAATCTTGCCAATTTCTCTATGGAATTGGTCTGGCACATAGGAATAAAATGTGCTGATTTGGTCAGTCAATTCACAATGACCCAAATTGAATCAGCACCAGACTTAGATTTAGGTAAGCCCATAACAAAGTCCATAGAAATATCAAACTATTTCCATTCAGGAATTGCCAGAGGATGGAGAAATCTTTCGGGCTTCTGATGTTTAGCTTTGACTAGATTGCAGGCATGACACTTCGCTACAAATTCAGCCACACTTTTCTTCATTCCATGCCACCAAAATGATTTCTTCAAATCTTGGTACATCTTAGTACTACTAGGATGCACTTGATAATCATAATTATGGTCTTCCACCAAAATCTCTTGCCGCATGGATTTGGGATTCCATAGACAGTTTCTTGGTAAACTACATTTCCTCATAACTGCAGGGCAAATTAATGACCACTTCTGATTTCCATTTTAAATTTTAGATAGTCTTCATCCTTTGTTTGGGAGATGGAGCCATCTCGAAGAAACGTTGGTTCTACGGTGCTCATAGATATTAGTTCACTTAGCATAGCACCATGAACTAGCTTAATGTCGAGCTCTCTAAATTCTTCTTCTAGAGAACTTAATGCTATCATGGATGAAAGTGTAGCATGATGACTGAGCGCATTAGCCATGACATATGCTTTTTCCAGATGGTATTGGATACTAAGATCATAATAGCTTATTAGTTCGAGCCATCTTCACTGATGGAAGTTGAGCTCATGTTGGGTGAAGATGTACTTTAAACTCTGATGGTCCATGAATATTGAACACTGGACCATACAGATAATGACACCTAATTTTAAAGGCAAACACTACAGTGGCTAATTTGAGATCATGGACAGGGTAATTCTTTTCATGTGGTTTTAGTTGATGAGATGCATAGGTGCTAACTTTTCCTTCCTGCATTAGCACACATTCCAGATGCATCAGTATAGACTTTGTAGTTAAGACCTTCTTTTGGCAAGGCCAAAATTGGTGCAGAAGAGAGCATCTTTTAGTGTTTGAAATGCCTTCTCACACCCTGGGCTCCAGATAGAAGGTACTGCTTTCTGCATCAACTTTGTGAGAGGAGACACGATTTGTGAGAAACCCTTAACAAATTTCCCGTACTAACCAGCCAAACCCAGAAAACTTCTGATATTAGTCCTGAACTTTGGCGGTGACCAATCTTGAACTGCGCTTACTTTATTCTGATCAACCTTGATTCCTTGTACATCTATGACATGACCTAAGAAAGCTACTGAGTCAAGCCAGAATTTGCACTTAGAATATTTAGCATGTAATTCATGGCTTCGAATCTCTTCTAATACTAACCGCAGATGGTTCTCATGTCCAGTTTTGCTTCTAGAATAAATCAGGATGTCATCGATAAAGACAATGATGAATTTATCTAAACATGCATTCAAAAGGTGCTGCATTAAATCCATAAACTGGACAGTGCATTTGCTAAGCCGAAAGATATTACCAAAAATTCATAATGTCCATAGCAGGTTCTAAATGCAATTTTCTCAATATTAGAATCTTTAAGTTGCAACTGGTGATAACCTGATCGTAAGTCAATTTTGAGAAAACCTTAGCTCCAGATAGTTGATCAAATAGATCATCGATACGTGGCAAGGGATACTTATTCTTGATGGTTACTTTATTCAGTTCTCTTTAATTGATGCACATATGCATTGATCCATCTTTCTTTTTCATGGATAGAATTAGCATTCCCCAAGGAGATTATCTTGGCCAAATAAGACCTTTCTCGAGCAACTCTTATAGCTATTTGTTCAATTATTGAAGCTCCTTAGGTGCCATACGATATGGAACCTTTGACAGTAGTTGGGTTCCAGGCATTAACTCGATTGCAAACTCTACTTCTCCAACTAGAGGACGACCAAGTAGGAACAAACTCCTTATCTGGCACTTTATGATACCTCTCTGATACCTTAGTGTAGCGCCCCGCCCCTTCGCCATGCACAAAAGACATGTATAATCATATTTAGCGGCGGAGCGGTGCGCTACTCGTGATGGATGAGCTTACAAAAAAAACCCATCTCCCTAAATAGGCTAAAAGACTGAGCCACACTGAAGGCTGCTGACTCAAATCTGAGAGTAGGATCGAGAGTCAATATTTAACAAAATAGTAGATTACTTGTCTTAATTATTAGACTAATACGTACATTGGATTTGAAAAGATAAATATGAATCCAATGTACCTTATCAATATATATTAGCATTTCCAGTATGTTGATCACATCACAATACTAAGTATAGTAGTATAATAGAGTGTGGAAGCTAAAGCAAAACATCCAAAATACATTCATCATAGAGCAGTAGTAAACATTCGTCTCAGAAAATAAAAGTAAAATACATTCAGAGTTATTACAAATTGATTTGAAAGATGGAATGTAAGGTCTATCTAAAGTATTGAAATAAATAGTAAGCAAAAGGAGGAAAGCTGATCCACTAAGGCTCCACATACTCCTACGGGATCTCCTGTAGGTCCTCCTGCCCTGTCTTGACAAGCTGCTCTGGATCTAACAAATTGCCGGATCCCAAAAGTACCCCGTGTTAGACAAGAAGTCTAACACTTCGTAACTAACAAAGCAGTTCTAAAGTAAATGCAATAGACAGTAAAGTAAACACGACTGTAGAAAATAATTGTAAAGGCACTATGTCACTGAATTGTAAAGACTAAGCAAAGTAAAACTGCATCACAACTAAATTCTAAAGGTAAACAAAAATATCAAAAGCTCAAAAATCAATGTGAATAATGTCAAAAGCTGTACTACATGTTACTGGAATGATGCACCTAAATATGCCACAAAATGGTATGCCACTGTATGTAACGGAACTATCACTGAAAGACTATGAGTC
Source organism: Gastrodia elata (assembly GCA_016760335.1). Classification (NCBI taxonomy): domain Eukaryota; kingdom Viridiplantae; phylum Streptophyta; class Magnoliopsida; order Asparagales; family Orchidaceae; genus Gastrodia; species Gastrodia elata. Next base: position 32,200,158 of record CM028681.1, read on the forward strand.
ATACGGTCCAATGTATACATACAGCCAGTTGGGAAGACAATACGGTGATGTTGATGCAACCTAAAATTCCCTAGTCAATGTATGCAATATTCTGTAACCCATAATTTATCACTGATACTTATACATCACTACTAAAATGATTCCACAACTCATGCTCATGTTCATGCTTCTATTCTATATGAGTAAAATTCAGAAATACACAAAACTTTAAATACCGATAATAAATTATAGGTCTCCACTATGCAAATCCTGCTAAAAGGATTCTAACTCCTAGATTCTAGAATGATAATTTGTTAAAGTTGAAGATTTACTAAAAGATCATTAGGTGGGATGATTATATACACATATTTAGCACGTTTGCAAGAAAGGTGATTCTTATCATGTAGTTTGATTAAGCCACCCTAACGAAGCGATCTTTGATATGAGGCATCGCCCATTGGCAATTTGTATCTCGAGCTAAGTTATTAAGATGCTTAACTCACAATCACACTCAGTGTCTTAAGGAAGGTGATTATAATTACTTAGTTTGTTTGAGCGATACCTATTGAAGTGGTCTTCGCTAGGAGGCATCGCCCGTTGGCGATTTGTATTTCAATCAAACTAAGGGATGAGTACCTGTTTGATACACTCTTAGTCTTGAGATTTACTCTAATGGGACTATATTCATCTAATCCCTTGAGATAACACCTGCTCATAAGTCCACATTGGAGTGAATCAACCAATCCTGAATACTACTGAAGAAAATTAGTACTATGCGTATGCCATACTACACCAACCAATAATCTGGGTTCACACAACTCTATTGAATTAACAAGGGTTTATCAAGACTATAATTCTTATGCTAAATAGGTAAGTCTTGTATAGGTTTCAAGAAAATGTGATCAAGTATCACTCAATATAGATTCTACCACAAGGAAATGTGTCATTCTAATATCTTAAGTGATTTCTACCATGAGGGGTTAAGACTTCTAATATTTAGGGATCATCTAGGCTCCTACCTAAATGAGTTATGCAAAGTCCACCTACCTCAATGTATATTCAAATTTAGGTCTTTAAAATATTTCAAAAATGATCTTGTATTGAGATACTTAAGATCTCACACTCTTAACTCTACTGCTAACACTATAGGTTTTACTTATCATTTAGACTTGGATGATCATATCAGATGATTAAGTCACCTGATCATAGCTTATTCTAAGATCATGGGATTTAAATCAAGAATATTAATAGAGTTAGATCACTTGTTCAATCAATATGGATCTATTAATCTTATCATGCTAGTGGTCATATGTAGGAGAAAATTAAGGATCTAAGGTTCAGATTTAGATTAAGCAAACTCATAGGTTTATTATTAACCTTAACATGTCTAATCCAAATATTTAAGATTAATGTGAAATCAGATACATCATTAGAATAATGTCAATCACATTATCTTATAATCATATTCAGTTATTTAAGGCTTAAGAGTTTGGATCTTAATCAAGCAGATTAGGGTTTAACCCCTACTCATATCCAATTAAGATCAAGTGGTTATTTGTAGATCAAATGTTAAATCAGTGAATTAGGTATGTATTATTGGTGGCAATTGTAGACCTAGATCAAGTATTAATAGCTTGATCAAAGTCTTAAGACTTTTTAAGTTAATTAAGATGATTAAGTTCTTCAATTTTTTTAGGATTATTTAAGTTAGACATTATAATTTAGCATACCTAGTTTCCATACACTTACCTTATTGTTATGAAGCATATTAATAGAAAAATTTCAAAAAATAGAAAGTAATTAGTGCTAATCAAACCCTAAATCAATCCAAAAGGATTAGCACATAATTGTAAATCTAACCATCATAATTCCATGCCATTTTGCACATAGGTTCTAATTCACCATACAATTAATCAGAGACTAAGCTTACTAAGATCCAATATATACAAACCATAATTTTCACTAATCATAGTTTAACAAGATTAGGGCATAAATTAAAATACAAAGATCAGAAAAATAATTCACTATGCACATTCATTCTACTCATCATAAGCAAACTAATGGCACCCTAAACTTGCAATTTGGTTAATTGTGATTGCTAATCAACACTAATCAAGATCTATAATAATTAGGCAAAAATGGAAAATCTATCCATTAGATATTCAATATTAATTTATATTCAGGTTTCTGAAAATTTTCTGATCAATTTCATATATAATATTATAGGGTTTGGACCAGTAGATTAAAAGTTATTCAATTAATATATTTTGTATTTTTTATTTAAATTACTTCCTATGATTTGAATAATTGAATTATTTTCCTTAAGAAAAATAATTCCAATTATTTGAATATAATTAAAATGGGTTAGGCCCGATATCAAAATGTGTAGCTCGGCCGGGGCCCGAAGACCCGAGACTATTGCACCGCGCGGGTCACGGGTCGACCCGACCTGCACAGGGGGTTCGTCCCCAAGCCTCCGTCCCGACGGAAGGGACCCGATTAGGGAACGCTAATCGGTTAATTCCAGCGCATCCTGGCCACGGCACGACCAACCAATGATCGCTACACGTTCATCATGGTCAGGCGCACTGAACGGGACCCGAAGCCCTTTGTGAGACAGTCCGAATCGGCTGGACCTTACTCACCCGAGGACTCCCGCAATGAAGCTACTGTGGGGAGACAATTCTCCATAAGGAGGCCATCGTAGACCCAGGGCTCAATCCCCACACCTTCAGGGAGGTGAGACGGATTGAATCCCTCTGGTCTGAGGGCCTGAGATGGTCTAGAACATTGGGACCTTACTCACTCGAGACGTTCCTCAAGGGACTTAACTTGATTAATCGATTCGATCAGTCGGGGCTAGCTTAGGGCTTAATTTTGATACCAGTGAGTTTGTTTTGACAATACACATGTAATAAAATCAAAAGGAGGAAGGTCCAAGCCTCATTGGCTCGAAATTGGCAAATGGGGGTACCTAGTTCGACGGGGGAGCTCAGGACGATTTACTGAGGGTCCGACTAGTCTTGGCTAAGCTTTCAAATGCTACAAAGGATCCTGAACACTAGGAGAGCATACTATCAGTGGTTTGGGAGATCCAGGGATCGCCAATGCAAGCTCGAGGGTTCGGCAATGGCGGAAGTTGCAAAGAGCTCAATTGATCAGTAAGGTTCAAATGGAGCAATGCAAGGGCTATTTATAGCCTTGATAGAGGATTGGGAAGCTTCTGGAGAGTTAGCTCGGACTGGGAAAGACCTGAGATGTAGGGAAATGGTCGAGCTCTCAAATTTCTATATCGAGCTCGGCCGGGTCACGAGGCCCGATCGGGGGTCCTTGCCAAGATGGGGGAGGGACCTAAAGGCTTTGTAGAGGTGGACGCAGGAGTGGGGGACAAGCAGGGTAGCTGGAAATATGAAGATTCCTTTCTGTCAGGCGTGGGCGAGAGGAAGACGAAGCTCCACAGTCACGGGAAGGTCCGGTGCCGTCTGACTGATCGATCAGAAAGATGCGACGGTCCTGATCTTCTGGATCCTAACGGCTGGATCGGATTAAATCCACACCGTGGGATCTTACGGGATGATCTAACGGCAGATCCGAGGTTCCATGGTATCTAATCCTAGTCATTGGATTAATAGAACGGATGGCAGATATGATGTTTTATTAGAACTGATCGATTAGAAAGAAGCACCGTTGTCGCGCGGTCCGCAAAGCGGATCCCAGCCGTTTTATTAGTTTTAAGGGTATAAATGCAAATTGGAAAAGTTAGGAACCCTTTTATACAATTGAACCATTTTAATTAAATATGAATTATGGCCTAAATGATTTCCAAATTGCACCAAACTTTCACCTTTAGCTAATTTAGGGGTGAGGAATTCAAAACTGCAATCAGATATTAATTCTGAGATCATAATATTTTAGGTTTAAACTAGTGCATCTAGACTGATTCAATTATTATTTCAGACTTAGGGAAGTCCAATGGACTCCAAATTTTTAGGATAGGATTCATTTGATGTTCTTAAAGCAATGGAATCAAAATTAATGATTTCTTAGATAATAGATTAGCAGGGTAACAAGCTAGGGTTGTTACAGACTCCCCCACTTAAGAACGATGTCGTCCTCGACATCACCTCAAGAGAGAAGACAAACAAGAAGAAATTTAAAGAATAGAATAAAATTCAGAAAGTTAATGAGTACCTAGATTTTCAAAGAGACTGGGATACTTTCTTCTCATATATGCCTCTTTCTCCAAATTAGATTCTTCTAAAGATTGATTCCTCCACTGAACCTTTACCATTCGGATTAACCAATTCCTCAGCTACTTTTGATCATGAACTAAGATCTTAGTTGATTCTTCTGCATAAGAAAGATCTGGCTGGAGAGTTACCGCTGGAAGTTGAATCAAGGGAGATGGATTGTGAAGATATCTCCAAAGAGAGGAGATGTGGAACACATTATGGACTGCAGAAAAATCATCTGGAAGCTTCAGTCGATAAGCTGTAGGACCAATCTTTTCTAATATTTCTAAAGGTCCGACATAGCGGGGACTTAGCTTCCCGGCTATACCGAAATGATATACACCTTTCATCGGACTGACTTTAAGATACTCAAAATTTCCAACATCAAATTCCAGAGTACAATGATGAGCATCGTGATATTTACTCTGGCGATCTTGAGTTGCTTTGATTCTTTGCTGGATCAGTTGAATCTTACGATTTGTTTCTTCAACTAAATTAGAACCATATATCTGAACACTGCCTGTTTCAGACCATGCTAATGGAATACCGCATTTCCTACCATATAGAGCTTCGTATGGAGCCATGCCAATACTCGCTTGAAAACTGTTGTTGTATGTGAACTCTACGAGAGGAATATGGTCTTCCCAGAAGCCTCCAAAATCCAAAATATAGAGATGAAGAAGATCTTCCAAGACTTGATTGACTCTTTCCATTTGTCCATATATTTGGGGATGAAAAGTGGTGCTCATGGCTAGAGTAGTTCCCAAGTCTTGATGCACTGCTTGCTAGAATTTAGAAGTGAAATGGCTATCTCGACCAGATACGATAGATCTGAGAATTCCATGGAGTCTGATAATTTCCTTGATATACAACTTTGCTAATTTCTCCATAAAATTAGTTTAACGCATTGGGTTAAAATGTGCTGATTTGGTCAGTCGATCAACAATGATCTAGATTGAGTCAGCACCAGATCTTGATTTGGGTAAACCCATAACAAAATCAATAGATATATCAAACCACTTCCATTCAAGAATTGCTAGGGGATGAAGAAGTCCTCCAGGCTTTTGGTGTTTGACTTTAACTAAGTTACAAGCATGACATTTTGCTATGAATTCAACCACAGTTTTCTTCATTCCAGGCTACCAGAATGATTTCTTCAGATCTTTATACATCTTGGTACTTCCAGGATATATTTGGTAACCAGAATTGTGACCTTCTACTAAAATCTCTTGATGTATGGATTTGGGAATCCATAGACGATCCCCTTGATAAATTACATTACCTCAAAATCTGAAGATCAAAGTGACGACCACTTTTGATGTTTGCCTTAAACTTCAAATAGTCTTCATTTTTGGTTTGGGAGATGGAGACATCACGATGAAATGTGGGTTCAACTGAACTCATGGATATCAGTGTGCTTAGCATTGCACCATGTACTGGCTTGATCTTGAGCTTTCGAAATTATTCTTCTAGAGAACTAGATAGGATCATAGAAGATAAAGTAGCATGATGACTGAGTACATCTGCTATAATGTTCGCTTTTCCTGGATGATATTGGATGGTTAAATCATAATCACCTATTAGCTTAAGCCATCTTCTTTGTCAGCAGTTTAGCTCACGCTGGGTGAAGATGTTCTTTAAGCTCTGATGATCGGTAAATATGGAATACTGGACTCCATAAAGATAATGACGCCAAATTTTCAGAGCAAAAACTACAGCTGCTAGTTCTAGATCATGGACAGTATAGTTCTTTTCATATGGCTTTAACTGACGAGATGCATAGGCTATAACATTTCCTTCCTACATCAGCACACACCCTAAACCTATGCCAGATGCATCAGTATAGACTTGGTAGTTGAGGCCTTCTTTAGATAAGGCTTAAACTGGTGTAGAGGAAAGAGCATCTTTTAATGATTGGAATGCTTTCTCGCACTCCTGATATCGGTCACAGATTTTGGTTATGACCAATATTGAACTGCGCTTACTTTATTTTGATCGACTCTGATTCCTTGAGAGTCGACGACATGACCCAGAAAAGCAACTGAGTCAAGCCAAAATTTGCATTTGGAATACTTAGCATATATCTCATGACTTTGGAGCTCTTCTAGTACTAATCACAGATGGTTCTCGTGATCTATTTTACTTTTCAAATAAATCAGAAAATTGTCGATGAAGATGATGACGAATTTATCTAAATATTCTTTCAACATGAGCTGCATTAGATCCATAAAAATGGATGGTGCATTTGTTAAGCCAAAGGACATAACCAAAAATTTATAATGTCCATAGTGAGTTCTAAACACTGTTTTCTCCACATCTGGATCTTTAACTCACAATTGATGATATCCCGATCACAAGTCTATCTTTGAGAAAACTTTAGCTCCAGATACCTAGTCAAATAAATCATCGATACGAGGTAGGGGATACTTATTCTTGATGGTTACCTTATTTAATTCCCTATAATCAATGCATATTCTCATCGATCCATCTTTCTTATTTACGAACAAAACTGGCACTCCCCAAGGAGATGAACTTGGACGAATAAGACTTTTCTCTAATAGTTCTTGAAGTTGCTAGTTCAATTCTTGAAGTTCTTTTGGCACCATACGATACAGAACTTTTGACAGCAATTGAGTTCCGAGAATTAATTCAATTGCGAACTCTACTTCTCTAATTGGAGGAAGACCGGGTAGGTCTTCAGGGAAAACATCAAGAAATTCACAAACTATACGGTTCTCCAAAATAGGCATGACTTCTTTTTGCTCTCCAAACATCGTTATGAGATACGCATTACATCCCTTCCTGACTAGCCTTTCTGCTGTCATTGCATTGATAATCGATTCTTAGGTGCTATGTCTCCCCATGAATGATTTTGATTTACTTCCACTGCCTAAAGTTATTTTCTTCTTCTAGCAATTTATGGAAGCACCATGCTGGCTTAGCCAATTCATGCCTAGGATTATATCAAAATTTGTAATTGGCAATACAATTAACTTAGCCCCATAGTTTTGTTCCCCAATAGGAATATTTATGTTGTAGAATTGTTGGGACTGCATACGGGCTCCGAAAGGTAACTCGATGCTCAACGAGCTAGCTAATTGTTAGGTGAGTAGCTTAAGAGTCTTAGCCTAATTTTCCGATACGAAGGAATGACTCGCTCCCATATCGAAAAGGATGTTACAAGATTTATTGTTTATTGATAAGGTGCCTATGATTATAGTAACTTAGTAAGAATAGCTACTCAAACATTTTAAATAGTGAAATGGTAAAGACTGATTACTGACATGGTGAGAACTGAATAAAAATTAATTTAAGGCGTACCTGACACCACATCATTATCCTCAGGAGCAGAGGAAGGAGTTAAAATGTATACCCTGGTAGGTGCTGAGGGTTATTTGTTCAGGGGCCTTTGACCCTGATGATCATGATTTGGCCTTTGTGCCGGTACAATTGACTTTGAGTTTAAGGTTGGAGCAGGCATTATAGCAGGAGCAGGCTCTCGGCTATTCCTTGGTTGTGCACAGAATGCTTGTGTATGATGGGAGTGGTTGATGAGCACTCCGTCGATTGTGTTCTTCTCATTGCATTCGAAATAGTGGTGGCCTTTACGACAACAAGTAAAATATATACCATAGAAATGGTAGCATTTCCCGTACAGATGCATTCATTTGCATTCAAAATTCTGAAGTTGGGGTTGTGTGGTTTCCATGTTATAGACTTTTACCATCTTATGATGGCCAAAGCGTTCCTTCCTCAACTACATTACTATCGCCTTCCTTTTCTGGTCCAGTTGACCTTGGAATCCTTCTTGTAGATAGGAAGCCTCGATTAATTCAGTAATAGTCTTGATCTGACAAGATACTAAGTGGGCTTTAATAGAGTCTCTCAGACTCTTCAGGAAACGGTGGCATCTAGATGCTTTCGTTCTAACTAGATCTGGAACGAAATGTGACAGTCTCCGAAATTCTTGCTCGTAGCTGAACACTGAATTATTGCCTTGCGTGAGATGGAGGAGCTCATCCTCCAGAATTGCTTGAGCTGATGCCTGTATGAATGCTTCACGGAATGCTTCCAAGAACATATCCTAAGGAATGTCCTCTACTTCATAATCAGCAAATCTGTTATTCCGCTCGTTCTCCCACCATTACTCAGCTTCTTCTTAAAATAAATCAGTTACTAGGTGGATGGCTTCAGAGTTCGGGCATTTGATACTGGCCAAGTTCTTCTTAGCCATCTTAAGCCAGTTCATTATGTCCATAGGATTCAGCGCTCCATTGAACGTAGGGGTTCGGAGGCGAAGGAAACTGTGTAGGATTCCATCGCCTGTATAGTGTGAAGACGATGAGAATCCTGATGGGGGTGCAGATTGTTGTCTAACCGAGAGGATGAGAGCACGTGTCTCTTGCATCTGTTGTGCATTGTTATCTATTAAGGCCTTCAATAAATTGGACATAGGGTTAGACTCCTTGGGTCCTCCTGACGATGCGACCGTATTCTTAATTGGAGTAGGAGCAGATGGAGAGCCAGGATTCATGACTGCAATTACAAGTATGAACTTTAGACACATAAATTTTTACTATAATTTCATTCATTCATTTATTTCTCAAAAGAGAAGATACATGGTCCACAAAATGCATAACTAAGATGAAAGAAAATGATATAATAAGATCTCAAAATTTTGGTTACAATATTCTATCCAAAAGGCAACACAGAAGACATCATATGTGACTATGTGGCTCCTCCAAGCTAATCTCCTATATACCCAATACCACCAATGACTCGCTCATCCCCTCAGTAGGATCTCTATGATCTCCAAGCGATACTCCTCCGGACAAGTTGTCTCTCGAAGTGCGGTAGTAACGCGATCCAACCACTCTTTGGTGAGTGCTGAAAGACTGGTACCTCCAAAGGATGAGTTGATAAGGATTTTATCTAGCACCTCAACTCCTTGAGGTGACACTCCATCGACAACCCTCCCGTAGATTTGGCCATCTCGGAGGTCGTCTATCCAGTAGTCGTCAAACCTCTTAAGGTAGAACCAAAATGCTGACTACGAGTAATCCATCCCTAAAATAACTCAACTTATACATTTTTTATTCACAATTTATCATTACTTTCAAATTCGTTCAAATCCAAAGATGTCAGTTTTGATATTAAGAATAGGCATAGTTTAAATCAAGTTATTATGTGCGTTAAAGTCCTAGGATATCATTATTCCAGACATAGTCAATCCTTTCCTTTCTGAGGTAATTTAATAAATGTTTGGATGTTTGCTTTTCATTACACTTAGTAACTAGTGATCTTGACCTGATGCAGAGAATAGATCATAATGTAGATAGGAACAAACTCCTTATCTGACACTTTATGATACCTCTCTGATACCAACAGTAGCGCCCCGCCCCATCACCGTGAGCAAAAGACAGGTATAATTATAATCAGTGGCGGAGCAGTGCGCTACTTGGGATGGGCGAGCTTACAAAAAAAAACCTATCTCCCTGAATAGGCTAAAAGACTAAGCCACACTAAAGGCTGCCGACTCGAACCTGAGAGTAGGATCGAGAGTTAATACTTAAGATAAGAGTATATTACTTGTCTTAAGTATTAGACTAATATGTACATTGGATTAAAAAGATAAACTTGAATCCAATATACGTTATCAATATATATCAGCATTTATAGTATGCTCTTCACATCATAATACTATGTATAGTAGTATAACAGAGTATGGAAGCAAAAGGAAGACATCCAGAATACATTCATCACAGAGCAGTAGTAAACATTCATCTCAGAAAAATAAAGTAAAATACATCCAGAGTTATTACAAACTGATTTGAAAGATGATATGTAAAGTCTATCTAAAGTACTAAAATAAGCATTAAGAAAAAGGTGGAAAGTTGATCCACTAAGGCTCCACATACTCCTCTGGGATCTCCTGTAGGTCCTCGTGCTCTGTCTCCACAAGCTGTTCGGGATCTAGCAAATTGTCAGATCCCAAAAGTACCCCATGTTATCAAGAAGTCTAACACATCGCAACTAACTAAGTAGCTCTAAAGTAAATGCATTAGATAGTAAAGTAAATATGAATTTAGAAAATAATAGTAAAGGCACTATGTCACTAAAAATGTAAAGACTAAGCAAAATAAAATTGCATCACAACTGAATACTGAAAGTAAATGAAAATATAAAAAGCTCAAAAATCAATGTGAACAATGTCAAAAGCTATACTATATGTCACTGGAATGATGCACACAAATATGCCACAAAACGGTATGCCACGGTATGTAACAGAACTATCACTGAAAGACTATGAGTCGTACGGTCCAATATATACATACACCTAGTTGGGAAGATAGTACGGTGATGCCGATGCATCCTAAAATTCCCCAATCAGTATATGCAACATTTCATAACCCATAATTTATCACTAATACTCATCACTGCTGAAATGATTCCTCAACTCATGCTCATGTGCATGCTTCTATTCTATATGAGTAAAATTTAGAACTCCACAAAACTTTGAATACCGATAATGAATTCTAGGTCTCCACTGTGCAAAATCTTGCTAAAAGGATTCTGACTCCTAGCTTCTAGAATGATAATTGGTTAAAGTTGAAGATAACCTTAAAGATGATTCGATTGGATTATTGTATACACATATTTAGCACGTTTGCAAGAAAGGTGATTCTTATCACTTAGTTTGACTAAGCCACCCTAACGAAGCGATCTTTGATATGAGGCATCGCCCATTGGCAATTTGTATCTCGAGCTAAGTTATCCTAACTCACAATCACACTCTGCGTCTTAAAGAAGGTGATTCTAATTACTTAGTTTGTTCGAGCCATACCTATTGAACCGGTCTTCGCTAGGAGGCATCGCCAATTAGCGATTTGTATTTCAATTAAACTAAGGAATGAGTATGTTTAATACACTCTTAGTCTTGGGAGATTTACTCTAACGAGACTGTATTCATCTAATCCCTCGGGATAGCACCTGCTCATAAGTCCACATTGGAGTGAATCAACCAATGCCATACTACACCAACCAATAATCTGGGTTCACACAACTCTATTTAATTAATAAGGGTTTATCAAGATTATAATTCTTATGCTAAATAGGTAAGTCTTGTATAAGGTTTCAAGAAAATGTGATCAAGTATCACACAATATAGATTCTACCACAAGGAAATATGTCATTCTAATATCTTAAGTGATTTCTACCTTGAGGGGTTAAGATCAACTTCTAACATTAAGGGATCATCTAGGCTCCTACCTCAATGAGTTATGCAAAGTCCTCCTACCTCAACATATATTCAAATTTAGGTCTTTAAAATATTTCAAAAATGATCTTGTATTGAGATACTTAAGATCTCACACTCTTAACTCTACTACTAACACTATAGATTTTACTTATCATTTAGATTTGGATGATCATATCAGATGATTAAGTCATCTGATCATAGCTTATTCTAAGATCATGGGATTTAAATCAAGAATATTGATAGAGTAGATCACTTGTTCAATCAATATGGATATATTAATCTTATCATGCTAGTGGTCTTTTGTAGGAGAAAATCAAGGATCTAAGGTTCAGATTCAGATTAAGCAAACTCATAAGTTTATTATTAACCTTAGCATATCTAATCCAAATGTTTAAGATTAATGTGAAATCAGATACATCATTGGAATAATGTCAATCATATTGATTTATTTAAAGTTTAAGAGTTTGGATCTTAATCAAGCAGATTAGGGTTTAACCCCTACTCATGTCCAATTAAGATCAAGTGGTTCTTTGTAGATCAAATGTTAAATCAGTGAATTAGGTATGTATTATTGGTGGCAATCGTAGACCTAGATCAAGTATTATTAGCTTGATCAAAGTCTTAAGACTTCTTAAGTTAATTAAGATGATTAAGTTCTCCAATGTTTTTAGGATTATTCAAGTTATATATTATAATTTAGCATACATGGTTTCCATACATCTTACCTTATTGTTATTAAGCATATTAATAGAAAAATTTCAAAAAAATAGAGAGTAATTAGTGCTAATCAAACCCTAAATCAATCCAAAAGGATTAGCATATAATGGTAAATCTAACCATCAGAATTCCATGCCATTTTGCACATAGGTTCTAATTCACCATACAATTAATCAGAGACTAAGCTTACTAAGATCCAATATATACAAACCATAATTTTCACTAATCATAGTTTAACAAGATTAGGGCATAAATTAAAATACAAAGATCAGAAAAATAATTCACTATGCACATTCATTCTACTCATCATAAGCAAACTAATGGCACCCTAAACTTGCAATTTGGTTAATTGTGATTGCTAATCAACACTAATCAAGATCAATAATAATTAGGCAAAAATGGAAAATCTATCTATTAGATATTCAATATTAATTTATATTCAAGTTTCTGAAAATTTTCTGATCAATTTCATATATAATATTATAGGGTTTGGACCAGTAGATTAAAAGTTATTCAATTAATATATTTTGTATTTTTTATTTAAATTATTTCCTATGATTTGAATAATTGAATTATTTTCCTTAAGGAAAATAATTCTAATTATTCAAATATAATTAAAACGGGTTCAGCCTGATATCAAAAGGCACGGGTCGGCTGGGGCCCGTAGACCCAGGCCTATTGCACCGCGTGGGTCACGGGTCGGCCCGACCCGCACAGGGGCTTCGTCCCTGAGCCTCCGTCCTGACGGAAGGGACCCGATTAGGGAACCCTAAGCGGTTAATTCCAATGCATCCCGGCCATGACATGACCTACCAACGATCGCTACATGTTCACTGTGGTCAGGCGCACCGAACGGGACCCAAAGCCCTTTGTGAGATGGTTCGGATCAGCAGAACTTTACTCACCCGAGGGCTCCCACAATGGAGCTACTGTGGGAGACAATTCTCCCTATAGAGGCCATGTCAGACCCTGGGCCTAATCCCTACACCTTCAAGGAGGTGAGATGGATCGAAGCCCTCTGGTCTGAGGGCCTGAGATGGTCTAAAACGTCAGAACCTTATTCACCCGAGACGTTCCTTAAGGGACTTAACCCAATCGATCTATTTGATCGGTCGGGGAAAGCCTAGGGCTCAATTTTAATACCAGTGAGTTTGATTTGACAATACGCATGTAATCAAATCAAAAGGAGGAAGGTCCGAGCCTCATTGGCTCGAAACTGGCAAATGGGGGTACTTGGTTCAACGGGGGAGCTCGGGATGATCGACTGAGGGTTCGACTGATCTTAGTTGAGCTTTTAGATGCTACAAAGGATCCTGAACACCAGGAGAGCATATTATCAGTAGTTCGGCAGCTCCAGGGATCGCCTATGCAAGCTCAAGGGTTCAGCAATGGTGGAAGTTGCAGAGAGCTCAATTGATCAGTAAGGTTCAAATGGAGCAATGCAAGGGCTATTTATAGCCTTGACAAATGATTGGGAAGCTTCTAGAAGGTTGGCTCGGGCTAGGAAAGACCCGAGATGTCGAGCCCTGGCCGAGCTCTCGAACTTCCAATTTGAGCTCGGCCGGGTCACGAGGCCCGATCGGGGGTCCTTGCCAAGATGGGGGAGGTCCTAACGGCCTTGCTGAGGTGGACGCAAAAGGGGGGGACAAGTGGGGCAGCTGGCAGTACGTAGAATCCTTTCTGTCAGGCGCGGGCGAGAGGAAGACCAAGCTCCACAGTCGCAGGAGGGTCCGGTGCCATCGACTGATCGATTAGAAAGACATGACAGTCCTGATCTTCCGAATCCTAATGGCTAGATCGGATTAAATCCACGCAGTGGGACCTTACGGGTTGATCTAATGGCAGATCCGTGGTTCTGTGGGATCTAATCCTAGCCGTTGGTTTAATAGAATGGATGGCAGATATGACGGAAGCAGCGCTGTCGCACGGTCCGCACAGCGGATCCCAGCCATTTTATTAGTTTTAATGGTATAAATGCAAATTGGAAAAGTTAGGAACCTTGTTATATAATTGAACCATTTTAATTAAATATGAATGATGGCCTAAATGATTTCCTAATTGCACCAAACTTTCACCCCTAGCTAATTTGGGGGTGAGAAATTCAAAAATGCAATCAGGATTTAATTATGAGATCAAAATATTTTAGGTCTAAACTAGGGCATCTAGACTGATTCAAATATTATTTCAGACTTAGGGAAGTCCAATGGACTCCAAATTTTTAGGATAGGATTTATTTGATGTTCTTAAAGTAATGGAATCAAAATTAATGATTTCTTAGATTATAGATTAGCAGAGTAACAACCTAGGGTTATTATACTTAGTCCTTAGCATAGATTTAAATTTTTGGAGACTAGTTTTAACCTGAAATCATTCCCTTATTTAGATGATTTCATGGTGTCAATGAACTTAATCATTTTTTTGTTAAGTAAACTTTAGTTAATAATCAATTTCTATATTGATATTCTTGTAACTTTCAATATCTTGAAGAATTCAGAAAAATATATAATGTTTGCAATCATAGAATGAATTTGGAACTATGATAATCCATAATTTATTTCCTTAAGCAAAAATAAAAACACACAAAAGAAAAGTACAAAAACTAGAAATGCAAATAAGAAAAAATACAACCTAATTTTGTCGTGGGTTGCCTCCCACCAAGCGCTTAGTTTTGAGTCATTAGCTCGACTCGTTTTGATCTTCTTGTTGCTTAGAAAGGTTAGGCGGTATCTTTTTCCAGACTTTTGAGGTGTTTGGATGGGCACTAACATGCAGTGTGCTCGAACCCTCACCCTCGGCATACCCTTCACATCCTACACTTTCGGTTATGGAGAAAACTTTCTTTTTTCTCTTTCCCCTCCTTGTTTTCCTCTTTTTTACCTTCTCTTTACTCTCATCTTTGGAAGAAGTGCATGGGTTAGCCTCGGAGTCACTTAGATTTAATTTTGGCAAGTCAAGAGCTTCATGAAAGCTTTCCTCCCAAGCCTTGCTATTTATTTCTAGTTCCATTGATTATTTTTTGAAAAGGGTAGGCTTTAGATCTATTAATTTAGATCTACCATGGATCCTTATCCTCCCCCATACTCACATCTATGTAGCCTTTTAGCTCATGAGGAAAGGTCTTCCGAAGTAAATAGTGAAATTTGCATTCAACTTTTCTCATTCACAAACAACAAAATCAGTGGGGACAATGAAGCTTCATAATCATACCAGAACATTTCTTATAATGCCTAATGGGGTTAATGATACTAAGTTGGTGAATTCTAAAACTATGGAGGTGTACTCCATCCCTCCTACCTTGAGATATTCATAGATATGGTAGGGCATAATATTGACTGAAGCACCAAGATCACACAAGGGATCTACAAGTACTTCATTCCTTATCACGTAATGAATACATAACCTTCCAGGGTTTTCACAATTAGGAGTAGTGAGCTTTTCACACTTGATTCCTCTCACCCCTTCTCTAGCCTTTAGTTCCCCTTCAACAACATTATAATCTTTAGTGTTGTACTCTTCATCCATCCCTTCAGAATGAATTACACTTACCAACTCCCTAGGATTCACTTCAGTAGAACTAGGTAGAGCTCCTTATTACCAAGTGGTCAACTGCTTAGAGATCTGCCCCAATTGTACTTCAATATTTCTTAAAAAAAGCCTCTATCCCTTGGATGGAGGCATCATGGTAGGTAATAGTAGCTTCAGTGCAGCACATGTATTGAATTATTTCTGCCTTAAGGGTCTTAAAGGCTCCTTCCAAATTTGAATGGTGATGATTAAGATGGTTCTCATTATAAAAGCCTTGTTGACTTGATGAACCCCCCCATTATGGTTTCCATTATTAATGTTATTACTCCAAGAGAAATTTGGGTAGTTTTTCCACCCAGGGTTATAAGTGTTGGAGTAGGGGTTATTCATGTCGTTGTTGTTGTTTCTAAAGTAATTAACTTGTTTGGTGTTTGATTGCACGAAAGGATTATTTAAGTTGCAGTTTTCACTAGCGTGCCTTCCCCCGCACAACTCACATTGAGTTTCTTGAACAACATTAACATTCATTTTCTCAATTCATTCGTTTAAGGCATGGATTTCATTTTGCAGGGCCATTATTTGATTTGATTCATTCATTTTAATTGATTCCTTTTTAAGCCATTCAGAAGGCCATTGGTACGCATTGTTTGCCATTTCTTCTAAGAGGTCATAAGCCTCTTCTTGGGTTTTGCTACTTATTGAGCCTCCGACAGCCGCATCAATGAGAGTTATAGCTGGAGCATTCAAACCATTGTAAGATGTTTGAAATTGCATCCATAAAAGAAACCCATGATGTGGGCATTGCCTTTGGCACACCATAAAACTATCCCACCCATCGTACAGTGTCTTCCCTTCCAACTAGTTAAAGTTAGTTATCTCAATTCTCAAGCGAGCAGTTTTCGCCGTAGGGAAATATTTTGGCTATAATTTCTTAGCAAGATCATCCCAAGTACAGATTGGGTCACTCGGGAGAGAGCTGAGCCAACTTTTGGCTCTATTACTCAAGGAAAAAGGAAAAAGCCTCAATTTAACTGCATCTTCAGAGACACCATTAAACCTGAAGGTATTACAAATTTCAATGAAGGTTGAAATATGTGAGTTACAATCTTCTATGGCAAATCCACCGAACTGGTTATTTTGAACCATTCTTAATGTGAAAGGTTTGATTTCAAAATTATTTGCTTCGATGTTGGGCCTAACAATAGCATGGGGGATTCCCCTAATAATGGGCAGTGTATAGTCTTGAAGTGCTCTTTCCCTTAGTTCTCCTAAAGGCTCTCTAAGATTTTTATTAAAGTTTTCCATAATAGCTTGTTGATTCCTTAGAATACTTTGTTCTCTTCTAGCTTGTAAATAGGTTCTTTCACTTTCTAAATCAAAAAGATATTCAGTGCAAATTCTTCTACTCATACAAGATAGAAATTAAACTATCAAGAACAAATATAGTAATAATGTTAATAATTCAACAAATGTGAATAAGTGAAAGAAAAGTAAATGGTTAGCACAACTAATTACAAAAACAAAAATTAAAATTATATGCAAGAGGTTTACTTAAATCACTATTTACTAATAGATTCTCCTTAATATGAAACAACTACCATTCCCCAGTAACAGCGCCAAGAACTTGATAGACTGTGAAATACACGTCTGCGCTCGCACGCAAGTGTATGTGGTCTGAAGTAATAATTTGGAAGGTGAGTTCTGAGATTTATCGTCCTTAGGGAATGGGGTGTTTTGTTACTAAGGTATATCTAATTTTAATAATGTTTAAATGGTACGAATTAGTTTGATTTGGTTCCGTTGTCCAGGCAATAATTCTGATCTAAGAAACTAATTAAAGTAGAGAGGAGAGTTGGGCTTATTCCATGTGAAATGATAGGGGCCTCAAGT
Source organism: Gastrodia elata (assembly GCA_016760335.1). Classification (NCBI taxonomy): domain Eukaryota; kingdom Viridiplantae; phylum Streptophyta; class Magnoliopsida; order Asparagales; family Orchidaceae; genus Gastrodia; species Gastrodia elata. Next base: position 32,217,759 of record CM028681.1, read on the forward strand.
TGTATTACTTCTCAAGCACATTTTATTCTTTTTTATTAAGCTAATTAATCAAGTGCACATTGTATTCCTTAAAGTTTTACCCCTATTTAAGGGTCTAAAATGCTAATTTCTTACCTAAATTTTGAGAAAAATGACTATTTTGTCCCTACTTAAGGGTCTAAAATACTAATTTTTTATTAAGGGCTCTAAATTAGATTTTGTTGGTGCTAAATGATTCCTTGTTGTCTAACATGAATATAGACAATAGGTACATTAAATTTGGACAAGTATTAAGTTATATACGTCCAATTAAAGGATTTTAACCTATAAGGACATTCTGGTATTTTCACTTAGTCAGATCTAAAAGTTCAATTAATTTATTATTGTCTACTATCCAAGGATTCCATAGAGTTTAAGAACACTAAATTTTGATATATAATAATTAAGTTATGGTCATTTCAATGTTAGGGTTCTATTTTTATGAAAGGGGGAAAAACATACTTTTTCCATATTCAAAAATCACATACAATTCTATACAATGCTTAACTTTAGTAAACCCTAGTTCAATTTTGATATATTTTGGCCCTATTAGGGTCCTAGAGTCATTAGAATGCGAAAAATCACAAATCTGGGAAATCCAGGCAAGTTCTAGGCACTTTCGAACATTTCAGGACGCTACGGCGCGCTGTAGCGCCTTTTAGGCAAAAGCTAGGCGCCATGGTGTGCTGGGGTGCGTTGCAGTGGATTTTAGCATGGTGGTGCACGACAACATTGCGGCGCCCTACGGCGCTAGAGTTTCCCGAGATTTGGATGCAGCGGCGCGCTACAGCGCTTTCAAGCTCTGCGGCGTGCTGCGATGGATTTCATTTCATTTCATCAAATTTAATACCACTGTGGCACGCAGTGGCACACTACGGTGCCCTACGGTAGACCTAATTTTGAAACTCAGGCGCTACGGTGCGCAGTAGTGCCCGACAATGATTTCACCTGTGCCATATATCGATAAAAAGGTATTTTCAACGCCTTTCCATTGATACCAAAATTGACATGAAATAATTATTTTAACAATACAAGCAGGGAGGTTAAGTTTTTAATTATGCAGAAAGAAGGAAAAATAGAGCAAATTTTCTTTCCTAAATTTTTCTATCTTGAGGAGATCTAATGGATTCTATATCCCAATCACAGATTTCTCAAGATGCAAAATAAGCATAAGAGCAAAATGAAGTAGCCATTGAATTCATTCAATGGGGGAAATGGAGGTACTATAGATTTGCAAATAAAAGTTCCTTCTAGGGATCCTTGGGAACCTGAGAGCTTCTCTTCAACAACTAGAACAACAAAAATGAGAATGAGTGGGAGCTTTAGCTGAGAAAATGGTGAAAATGGTCTAAAGGAGATCTAATAAAATCCTACAAGAGCCTAGCACACTCTTTTGCTCACTCAATATCATTATTAGTTTTAATTTCTAAGTCTTCCCCCACACTTAGACCTCAGCATTGATTTGAATATTTGGTGACTAGATTCAACTTGAAATCATTCCCTTGTTTAGATGATTTAATGCTGTCAATGAATTTAGTCATTTTTTTGTTAAGCAAACTTTGGTTGATAATCAATTTCTACATTGATATTCTTATAACTTCCATAATCCTGAAAAGTTCAGAAAAAATTTAGTTCATACACAATATAAAAAAATTGGGAAAATACTTTACTAGAAGTAATAAGGAATAAAACAACCTGATATGAATAACGACAAATTGTCATTACTGCATTCATGTACGAGATTCCTTCTTCTCTCTTATTGACGTACACATGTACTACTCAGATTCTGAAATAAACAAAAACATAAAATTATTTGTTGGGTTGCCTCCCAACCGATGCTTAGTTTAAGGTCCTCAGCCTGACCAACAAGAGTTTATATCCTTTCAAAATTTCTTTCCAGATTTTCATTAACTCCTTAGGATGAGTACGAGCTAGTTTAAGAATTGGGTCATCATGAATACCAACTCTACTATTTTTCTTCTTATAAGCCCAATCAGTATCCTCAATTTTATAATATGTTTTATTTCTATTTGTCTTTTCATTCCTTTCATTTCTTCCTTTATACTTGTTATCAAACACTTCATATTTTTCCTTATTATCATCCTCCATTTCATTTTGTAAGAATATGTAAAGCTCAATAATTTCAGGACTACTCTTAAGGTGATTCTCTACAAATTCAAATTGCACACAAATACTATCAATATTGCTAAGGGGTTTGTTGATAGTTGAGATGTCAGAGATAATAATTTTTTTACTTTTCCTACCCCGAGATTCTCTTAGTTTATTTGTCCTCATATTATTTTCAATTAGTTCATCTTGGTTGTTTTCACATGGTGGGTCACCTATTGTTGAGCGTTCAGTTGAAAGCACTTGAGATGTGTATGGGCCAGAAATTTTGGATTGCTCTTGGTCAAATTTTTTTAGTTTGAAACTCTTGTATCATTTTCAAATTATCCAATTCAAGTTGATACTCTACCTCTCTCTCATTTTTACTAATCATTTGAGTTAAAGTTTCTTCACTGCTCGTTGGCTCTTTTTTCTGCATTTCATAATGATATAAATTGAATTGATACTCTAACTCTTTCACATTTTCATTGTTTGTTTGAGTTAAAGTTTCTTCAATAACCATTGGCACTTCTTGTTCTATTTCAAAATGATATAAATTGAATTGACACTCTAATTGTTTCACATTTTCATTGTTTGTTTGAGTTAAAGTTTCTTCCCTACAAATCAACACTTCTTTGGCTTGTTCATTTATTTTCTCAATTATAACAACTTCTTGGACGAAGTCACCTAATTAATGTAATATAAATTCTAACTTAACCTCAATTGATTTACATATATGCTCTTGATCATCCAAATTAAACTCGTGCCTAATCAAGGCTGGTTCAATTTCGTGCAAATTATTATTCACATAACAACAAGAGACTTCCACTAATTCTTTTAAATAAGACTGCTCACTTATCCAATTTGTGTTATTAATGTTCATATCTAAGTGAGTGTAAATGTGTTGCAAGTTGTTATCAAACATAATATCATTAATCAATTTTGTTTTTAAAGTTGCAAAAGGGCTATTTGTATTACAATCAGAACTTAAATGTGTTCCCCCACACCAAATACACAAGTTTTGATTATTATTGTGCATACCCATGAAATTTGAGTGCTCCATATAAATAGATAAAATCTATAAAATTAAGAGAAAAGTAAATTAAAGAAATAAGAAAATATAAATGTAAAGAGATTTGTTTAAATCACAATTTAATAATAGATTTTCCTTAATACGCAACAATTACCAATTCCCCAGCAACGATGCCAAGAACTGGACAGACGTTTAATACATGTCTACGCTTACATGCAAGTGTACGCGGTCTAAAGTAATAATTTGGAATGTGGGTTCTGAGATTTATCGTCCTCAAGGAATCGGGTGTTTTGTTATTAAGGTATATCTATGTTCAATAATGTTTAAACTGTACGTATTTTGTTGATTTGGTTCCTAAACAAGCACAACAAGTCTTGGTAGAAAGTAATTATAATAAAAAGGAGAGGAGAGTGGGGTTTCTCCCACATGAAATGTAATATAATTCTTCATGCATCCCCCATTTTTACTTAATTTTGCATAATTTAATCAAGTGCACATTGCCCTCCTTAGAGTATAACTCCAAAATTTACAAGTTCAAATCTCGTGCTTGAAATGAACACACAGTCGATTCTATTTCAGCACACAGACCCTCATAAGATTATAGATCATTAGTTTTTCTCTCATTTCTAGATTATATAATTGAGAGTTGTTTCTTTATTTAAAATCTTATAGGCATTGATTCCACTAAGAGCATCACGTGCGTCATGCGCAGTTCGGATAAAGAGATGACTAGTTTGGCTCAATGTGCTATGTCACATCACACATGAGCTCTCAATAAGTCATCTTCCTCCCATAACGTATGTTGAGCTGCAAAGCTCATTTAGTGGGTCTTAGCACACACACATCAGCACCTTAGTTGGATATAGATCAAGGTGCACTAGGCTTAAGAACTTCCTCACATAGTTCTAAGCTCCTATGAACTCATGATTCTAGCTTCAAGCTAAGGGTGAGTTATGGAGCACAAGACTTTTAAGTCTTGATGGCATTTAGTTCCTTCATCATTTGGTCCACATTCAAGCTCACAAATAGTCCTTTTTTATTTCTTTAACAAGTCATTAATTTCACAAATTTTCATTAAAAGCTTGAGGAAAATTTTATACATAATAGTCCCTTACATGACATGTAGGATTTTTGCAACCCTTCCTAAGGGAGGTTTTGCTCTCCATTACACTAGAGAAAAAGAAGAACACATATATGGATAAAGACCCATTCATGATCACTTAAAAAAAACACAAATACAAGAGTTAGAGATTACTAGAAATGTTCCTTTGATAAAATTCTTCAGATTTCTCCTCTTCTTATTCTCAGTTATTCCTCCTAGGTCCGTAGTGCTGCCTTTCTCCCTTCTTCTCCTTAGCAATAAGAGTTCTTCCACCCTTGGAGAGTTCTCCTTCTCTTCTATGTAGCCCTCTCCTTACTTAGAAGTTTGTAAGAGAAGTTGGGAGCCCCTCTAATGAATAGAGGAGCTTTTTTTATTGGAGGGGTGCACATTTATTTTCAACCCTTTTGAAATCTGAAAATTGATTCAAAAACTTAGCCATCATTGCCAATCCAAGTGGAGCTTGAGGTGACATCTTCTTTTCTCTTTTTTAATCTTTTATTTTGTTTCAAATCACCTCTTCCAAATTAAATAACAAGCACCAGGTCTGGAAAACTGGCTGGAAGACAAGATCTAGATTCTGGGTCACATCCAAGCTGCATTGAATGTTCTGAGAAGACATAAATTCGGTGCCCACTGGAGCGCACTATAGCGCGCTACAGCAATGGAGTCGTGCAAGTTCTCCAGCTGTGGGGCACTGCAGCCATCGAGTCCTGCAAGTCCTCCCGCTATGGCGTGTTGTGGCGATCAAGTCCCGCAAGTCCTCCCACTGTGGCGCGCTGTAGTGGTCGAGTCCCACAAATTCTCCCGCTATGGCGCGCTATAGCGCTTTTCTTCTAAAATTTGTAGAAACATTACATAATTGTCCAGAAATTGCTGAGCTTCTATTTTCCTGAAATTACACAAATTTTCGTCAAAGTAGGCTGATTCAATCATAGATTACTTATAAAAATTCCTTTATATATGAAGTAAATAATGGATTCATCACACCCCACACTTAGTTTCTTGCTTGTCCTTATGTAAGCTCAAAATGATTTTTTTTCTATTTTTAAGGTAAGAGAGTCTATAAGTAATGTCATAATGAATTTAATTGCAATTCAAATTTTATGCTTAACTGAAATGACAAGCACAATTTTCATCATTTAAAATTTTCTAACTTTGGTTGTGAACCAAGGTTGATAAACTAGTCTCCAATTTTAAGTTTGTAACGCTTGGTGCTAGGTAATGGGGAAGGTTCCTTAGAATTACTGAACTAGGGTGGTATGAGTAGTCATGAGTTTTATGGCATATGTGCTCCTTCTTATGAATCACAAAGATATTTAAAATTTTAGGAGAGATATTTTTCATCATCCTATTTCATTTCTTTCCTTAGGAGAGATATTTTTTTTCATCCCTATTTTTGTTTTCTTTTTTATCCTGTAAGGAGAGATATTTTTATTCATCCCACTTCTAAATCTTTATGATCATGAAGTCCTACAGGAGCCTAGAACACTCTTTTTCTCACTCAATATCATCATTAGTTTTGATTTCAAAGTCTTCCCCCATACTTAGACCTTAGCATTGATTAAAATATTTGGAGACTAGATTCAACTTAAAATCATTCCCTTATTTAGATGATTTAATGCTATCAACGAATTTAGTCATTTTTTTGTTAAGGAAACTTTGGTTGATAATCAATTTCTACATTGATATTCTTGTAACTTCCATAATCTTGAAAAGTTCAGAAAAATTTAGTCCATACACAATATAGAAAAATTGGGAAAATATAAAAATCCATAATTTGTTTCTTTAAAAATGCAAAATGAACATACTTTATTAGGAGTAATAAAGAATAAAACAACCTGATATGAATAATGACAAATTGTTGTTACTGCATTCATGCACGAGATTCCTTCTTCTCCCTTATTAATGTACACATGTACTACTCAGAATCTGAAACAAACAAAAATATAAAATTATTTGTTAGCTTGCCTCCCAACAAGTGCTTAGTTTAAGGTCCTCAGCCTGATCAACAAGAGCTTATATCCTTTAAGAATTTCTTTACAGATTTTCATTAACTCCTTAGGATGAGTACGAGCTAGTTTAATAATTGGGTCATCATGAATACCAGCTCTACTATTTTTATTCTTATAAGCCCAATCAGTATCCTCAATCTTATAATATGTTTCATTTCTATTTGTCTTTTCATTCCTTTCATTTCTTCCTTTATACTTGTTATCAAACTCTTCATATTTTTCCTTTTTATCATCCTTCATTTCATTTTGTAAGAATGCGTAAGGCTCAGTTCTTTCAGGTCTACTCTTAAGGTGATTTTCTGTAAATTCAAATTGCACACAAATACTATCAATATTGCTAAGGGGTTTGTTGATAGTTGAGATGTCAGAGATAATATGCTTTTTACTTTTACTACCCCGAGATTCTCTTAGTTTATTTGTCCTCATATTATTTTCAATTAGTTCATCTTAGTTGTTTTCACATGGTGGGTCACCTATTGCTGAGCGTTCAGTTGAAAGCACTTGAGATGTGTATGGGGCAAGAATTTTGGATTGCTCTTGGTCAAATCTTTCAATTTGAAACTATTGTAGAATTTTCAAATTGTCCAATTCAAGTTGACACTCCACCTCTCTCTCATTTTTACTATTTCTTTGAGTGAAAGTTTCTTCACTACCCATTGGCACTTCTTGTTGCATTTTAGAATGATATAAATTGAATTGATACTCTAACTCTTTCACATTTTCATTATTTGTTTGGGCTAAAGTTTCTTCGCTACCCGTTGGCACTTCTTGTTGCATTTTAGAAGGATATAAATTGAATTGATACTCTAACTCTTTCTCATTTTCATTGTTTGTTTGAGTTAAACTTTCTTCCCTACTAATCAGCACTTCTTCAGCTTGTTCATTTATCTTCTCAGTTATAACAACTTCTTGGATGAAGTTAGCTAATTGTTGTAATATAAATTTTAACTTAGCCTCAATTGATTTAAATATACGCTCTTGATCATCCAAGTTAAATTCGTGCCTAATCAAAATTGGTTCAATTCCGTGCATATTTTTGTTCACATAACAACTAGAGTCTTCCACTAATTCTTCTAAATAAGACTGCTCAGTTATCCAATTTGTGTTGTTAATGTTCATATCTGAGTGAGTGTAATTGTGTTGCAAGTTGTTATCAAACTTAATATCATTAATTAGTTTTGTTTTTGAAGGTGCAGAAGGTTTGTTTGTATTATAATCAGAACTTAAATGTGTTCCCCCACACCAAATACATAAGTTTTGATTATTATTGTGCATACCCATGAAATTTGAGTACTCCATATAAATAGATAAAATCTATAAAAATTAAAATAAAAGTAAACTAAAGAACTAAGAAAATATATATGCAAAAACATTTTTTAAATCACTATTTAATGATAGATTTTTCATAATGCGAAACAATTACCAATTTCCCGACAACGACGCAAAAAACTTGATTGACATTTAATACACGTCTGTGCTTGCACGCAAGTGTATGTGGTATGAAGTAATAATTTATCATCCTCAAGAAATCGGGTGTTTTGTTACTAAGGTATATCTACATTCAATAATGTTTAAATTATATGTATTTTGTTGATTCAGTTACTAAACAAGCACAACAAGTCTTGGTAAAAAGTAACTATGATAAAAAGGAGAGGAGAGTTGGTTTCTCCCACATTAAATGTAAGATAATTCTTCAAGCATTGCCCTTTTTTACTTAATTTTGCATAATTTAATCAAGTGCATGTTATCCTCCTTAGAGTTTAACTCCGAGATTTACAAGTTCAAATCTAGTGCTTAAAATGAACACATAGTTGGTTCTATTTCAGCACATAGACCCTCATAATATTTTAGATCATTGGTTTTCCTCTCATTTCTAGATTATAGAATTGAGAGTTGTTTCCTTATTTAAGATCTTATAGGCATTGGTTCTACTAAGAGAATCACGCATGTCATGCACAGTTTGGATAAGGAGATGACTAGTTTGGCTCAATGTGCTATGTCATGTCACACATGAGCTCTCAATAAGTCATCTTCCTCCCATCACGTATGCTGAGCTGTGGAACTCATTTAGTGGGTCTCAGCTCACACGCATCAACACCTTAGTTGGGCATAGATCAATGTGCACTAGGCTCAAGAACTTCCTCACATAGTTCTAAGCTTCTATGCACTCATGATTCTTGCTCCAAACTAAGGGTGAGCTATGGAGCACAAGACTTTTAAGTCTTGATGTCATTTAGTTCACATTCAAATCCAGAAATAGTCCTTTTTTATTTCTTTAACAAGTCATTCATTTCACAAATTTTTATTAAGAGCTTTAGGAAATTTTCATACATAAGAGTCCCTTACATGACTTGTAGGATTTTCCCAACCCTCCGCAAGGGAGGTTTAGCTTTCCATTACACTAGAGATAAAGAAGAGCACATACATGGATAAAGACCCTTTCATGATCAACTAACAAATACACAAAGACCAGAGTTAGAGATTACTAGGAACGTTCCTTTGATAAAGTTCTCTGTATTTCTCCTCTTCTTGTTCTCGGTTGTTTCTTCTAGGTCCATAGTGCTACCTTTCTCCCTTCTTCTCCTTAGCAATAGGAGTTCTTCCACCTGTGGAGAGTTCTCCTTCTCTTCTATGCAGCCATCTCCTTACTTAAAAGTTTGTAAGCCAAGTTGGGAACCCAACTAATGAATAAAAGAGCTATTCTAATTGGAGGGGTGCACATTTATTTTCTGCCTTTTGAAATCTAAAAATTGATTCCAAAATTTAGCCATCATTGCCAATCCAAGTGGAGCTTGAGGTGACATCTTCTTTTCCCTTTTTTAATCTTTTATTTTGTTTCAAATCACATCCTCCCAATTAAATAACAAGCAGTAGGTCTGGTAAATTAGCTGGAAGACAAGATCCAGATTCTGGGTCTCATCCCCGCTGCATTTAATGTTATGAGAAGACAGAAATTTGGTGCCCGCTGTAGCACACTGTATTGCACTACAGTGATTGAGTCCCGTAGGTCTTCCCACTATGGTGCTCTATAGTGCTTGAGCCCCGCAATGTCTCTGGTTGTAGCGCGCTGCAGCGATCGAGTCCCGAAAGTCCTCCGGATGTGGTGCGCTGCAGGGATCGAGTCCCGCAAGTCCTCTGGCTGTGACGCGCTGCAGCGATCGAGTCCTGCAAGTCTTCCTGCTGTGGTGCGCTATAGCGCTTGAACCCCGCCAATCCTCCCACTGTGGCACGCTGGGGCGCGCTGCAATGCGCTATAGCATTTTTCTTCCAGAATTTGCAGAAATATTCCAAAATTGTCCAAAAATTGCTGAGCTTGTATTTTCCTGAAATTACACAAACTTTCATCAAAGTTGGCTGATTCAAACATTGATTGCTTATAAAAATTCCTTTATATATGAAGTAAATAATGGATTCATCAATTGCCACCAAAATATGACCCTTGGCTAATTTGGGGGCAATGAGTGCAATAGCGAAGTCCGATTTTTGATCTGAGGTCTAAGTAATTAGGTCAATTTCCAGGGTTCCTAAAATTTCTAAAATTAAGATTTGATCCATTTGACCTCTGATTTTGATTAGGTCCCGGTGGTGAACTCATAATGACTTAGTTAGTGCACTAAGATCAAAATCAAGACTTGAATTCGTCCTAATTAGTTATGGTAATAACTTGGGTTGTTACAGTAAGGATACGAATTTCAGCTCATGTTAACATTTAAGGGTTCTAATAGTGTGTTATACTAGTATGGGAAGCAAATTTTCTAGGGTTTAGAATCACTACACAAATTAAGTGTCCAATCAGGATCTATGGTTTCATAAAATGCTATAATTTTTATGTTGAAACTCGATTCAAAATTTACTAAACTCTTACCCAAGTTATCTACCTACATTCTTAATGACTAAAACCATATTCTAAGGTGTCATAAGGTCCAATCAAGACTTAAGTTTGTTGTCCTAGGGTTAGAAACCTAAAATATGTAAGCTGCAAAAATGTGTATAAGGCATTTAATGATAAGTTTGAAGTGCAAAAAATTCAAATCTCTCAAATAACCTCTAATTGAAATAAAAACAATAAATATATAATCTTTATAGCATAAGGAGTAAAATGACACTAAGTAGGTTCAATTTGAAAAACATTTGGCCTAATTAAAGTTTAAGGACTCCTAATTACAATGAAAAGGTGATAATCAAATGTAATAATCCAATTCAAAATTAAATTGCATATTAATGTTCTTCTCATTTTTATGATCAAAATAATATATAATTTTGGCATATTTGGAGTTGTATTAATAAATAAAGAATGGAATTTAATTTTTTATTAATTTATTATACTTAGGATTATTGTGCATGCACTATAGAGCTATGGTGCATGCAAGCAAGAATTACTGGTGGCACATGGGTCTAAATGCGTGTCTAGCCCAATAATATTGTCACATGGGTCCAACCGACTCACCCGACACTGTGCATCTGCCCTAATATTGACAAGCCGAAATTAGGGCATCATTGCCTAGGTAAACCTGAGTTCCTCATAGCTTGCCTGCATGTTGGCATGAAGCCCTTGTTACAACTGACGTGCTAGATCCATGACAGCTGGCATTCTGAGGCTTGGATAAGGTAATGCTCTAATCTTGACCCATCAGGCTAGGGTTCATTGTAGAACTAAGTAGCAACTAACAGGTCGAGCACCAATCATGATAGATTGGAGCTCTGCGATATATCCAATCATGCTAATAATGAAGAATAAAAATAGTTGTCGATAGAATGCTCAACTAAAAGGAGTAGAAATGAGAGTACCTTCCAGCTTTGTCTGCTTGTGAATTAGGGTTTGCTACTGAAGCTTAATCAGTCAGCAACAAAAGATTATGAAGCTCACGTTTGCTGTGCATAGCTAGCAGTTAAGGATGGGAAGAAATGTAGAGGTTTTGGCATGCTATAGAATGCTCAAGGCGCAAGATGGCATGGCCGTAACACGGCCCGCCTACCAGGCTGGCGCACAATCACAGCCCTGGGAGATGTACAGTGGACCAATGTAGTTCCTGGTGAGGTTGTTAGATCGCAACTATTCTGCGATCAAATGGATGAATCAATCCTGTCGTTTGATCGGACGGTTGGTTCACGTCATTAGCAAGGGTTAATTACAATAATTAATTAAAACTAAGTTATTGAATGAGCTCCAAAAAATCTCAAAAATTAACCCTTTGCTAAATTATGGGTGAGGAACTCAAAAATGAAGTTAGATTTTAAATTGAAGATCAATGTAATTATCTTAATTTTCTGTGCATTTAAATATATTAAAAATATTGGGAAATTTTGACAACTTTTAAAAAGTCCCAAAATTTCACCTTTAGCTAATTTGAGGGTGAGGAGTTCATTGGCAAATTTGATTTTGATTTGGAGGTTAAATTAATTTAAATAATTTTCATGCAATTTAAATTGTTCGAAATTTTCATAAAAAATGAATGATTTCCAAATTGTACCAAAATTCAGGTGCTGACTCTTGATCTTATTAGAGGGCAATGGTAAAGATGTTAAGCTATATTGAACTACTCAATAAAGGGTAACAATAAAAGGGTTGTTATAAACTCCTCTTCTTAAAAAAGGTGTCGTTCACGATGCCCTTACAAACTTATTATGAATAAAGCATAATTGAAAATAAAGACTACAAATTACCTAACTAAAGGAACAATCCCAGTAACTTCTTCCATATATTCTCTTACTTTTCCCATGTGGCTTGTTCAATAGAGTGATTCTACCAGTGAACTCTGACCATAGGGATACTGCGGTTCCTTAATTGCTTGAGGTCTCATCCCAATATTGTGAGGTTTGACAATGAAAATTAAGTCAAATTACTGTTCAACTGTAGGAATCTGAACTTGCTAATTAGAATCAAGCAAACACCTTCTCAATGATGAGACATGATAAACATTGTGTACGGCTGAAAAACCTTCAGACAGATTCAACTTGTACACTAATGTTCTGACTTTGTCAATCACCTCAAAGGGTCCCAAATATCTAGGACTCATTTTTTCTGACATGCTATACCTTTGAATACCATGCATATGACAAACTTTCAGATAAGCTTGTTCCTCAATCTAAAAATCTAAAGGTCGGTGGTGAGCGTTGTTATCTTTGTTTTGTCTATACTGGACTGCCAACATATTACGCTTAATCTGTAGAACTTTTCTATTAGTTTTATCAACCAATTCAGAACCATATAACTAAGTGTCACCCACTTCAATCCAGTCTATAGGAGTAATGCATCTCTTACTATAAAGCACTTCATAAACAGTTATATCGATATTGTACTGATATTTGTTGTTGTAGAGGAACTCAACTAAGGCAAGGTGACCTTCACACGAACCACCAAATTCTAATACATAAAGATGTTGAATATCTTCCAAAATTTGGTTTACACGTTCAGTTTGACCATCAGTCTAGGGATGAAAAGTAGTGCTCAAGGCTAAATTTGTCCCCAGGTTTTGTTAAACAACTGACCAAAATCGAGTTGTAAAACTACTGTCTCAATCAGAAACAACACAATTCGGTGTTCTTTGCAAATAGAAGATCTCCTTAACATAGATCTTGGACAACCTTTCTACTATGTAAGTTTGGCAAATTGGAATGAAATGTGATGACTTGGTGAGTCTATCGATAATCACCCCAATTGCATCAGCTCCATATCTACCCTTCGGCAATCCCATGAAAAAGCCCATTTCCATTTAAGGATCTCTAATGACTTAAAAAATTCACCAGGCTTCTGGTGTTCAACCTTTACTAATGAATAGGGGTGACACTTAGAGATAAAAATAACAATGTCTATTTTAATGCCCGACGACCAGAAAGACTTCATTAAATCTTGATATATTTTACTACTACCGAGGTGAACAGTGTAACCTGAGTTGTGAGCTTCAAAAAAATTTTCTAACTGTAGACTCTCAAGAACTAATAACCTTTCCTTCTGGAAGATTACAGAGTCAGCATCAAGATGCAACTCAGATTTCTTTCTATTCTCAATATCAGACTTAAGCTTGGAAAAATCTTCATCTTTCCTTTGAGCTTCAATATTCATTATTCTAAATGAGGATTCTAACTGACAAGTAAACATAACTTTATGCAAGTCTACTGATCAAATTTGCTCAAGATTCATCCTTTCAAATTCTTCGACCAAGGCCTTATTGCAACAACGAGAAGATAATGTTGCTTTACGGCTTAGGGCATCAGTTACAACATTAGCATTACCCAGATGATATTGAATTTCCAAATCATATTTGCAAATTAATTTGAGAAATTTACGCTGTCTATAGTTAAACTCCATTTACGTGAAAATATATTTCAGACTCTGGTGACCTGTAAATATCTCACACCTTACCCCATAAAGGTAGTGTCTCTAGATTTTAAGAGCGAAAACTACTGCTGCTACTTCAAGATCATGCACGAGGTAGTTTCTTTTATATGGTTTAACTTCTTGGAGGCAAATGCTCTACCATCTGGCATCAATACAAATCCAAGTCCTTCCTTAGAGGCATTATGTCAAATTCATCGGGATTGAGCCAAAATTTGCACTTCAAAAATTTGGTGAAGAGCTTAATGCTTCTGGGTAGCTCTATAATGGAACGAAAGTGCTTCTTGTGATCAGCTTCTGACTTAGAGTAGATCAAGGTATCATCAATAAACACTATGTCAAATTCATCGAGATAGGGTTTGAGAATGCATTGCATTAGATCCATGAATATAAATGGAGCATTAGTCAGTCCAAAGGACATGACTAAGAATTCATAGTGGCCATAACATGTTTTGAATGCAGTCTTAGGGATGTCATCTTCCTTAACCCTAATATGGTAGTAACTTTACCTCAAGTCTATCTTAAATAAGACATTTATCTCGCAAGTTGGTCAAATAGGTCATTGATTCTCAGCATGGAATATTTATTTATTACGGTCACTTTATTTAGCTTGCGATAGTCTATGCACTTCAGCTCAATGGAAAATTATACCTTTCTAAAAGGAGGTAGTCCTGGAAAATCAGCTGGGAACACATCTAAGAATTCTCTCACGATATTGGTATCTTCTATAAGTCTATCTTCTTTGATTTCACAAATCATAGTTACTAGAATTACATCGCAATCTTTGACAATTAAACACTCAGATTGAACCACATTTGTTAAGGAGATAGTAACACCAAGGTTTCTAATGAAAACTTCAAGCTTCTTTCCTACTCTTAAAGTAACCTTTTTATATTGGCAATCTATAACTGCATTGAATTTACTCAACAATTTCATGCCCAAAATTATGTTGAAATTCGTTATCGGCATAATAATTAATTTGTCTTGAAAATGTTGGTTACTAATGGGAATATTAAGGATGCAAAATTTAACGACACACATATTTTCTACTAATAGAACTTGAAGACATTAGGTGTTGCTTAAATGAAATGTTGATGGTTGAGGGAGATGGCACACTTTTCTAATATGAAGGAGTGACTAGCACCTATATCAAAGAGTGTGTCACAAGGTTGATAGTTTATAAGCAATGATCTTATGACAAAAAAACTTTATTTAATCAACTAATGGGATTAAATATGCAAAAAAAGAAGACAATATGAAAATAAACTTGGAATGTACCGATTACCATTGCGTTGTCTTCTTGAGCAAAAACGAGTGTTAAGGCGTAGACTTGTGGCAAGGTGAAAGATTGGGCAATAGCCTTGCCCTTGGCATTGCTTCTAGCCTGAACCTACTTTTGGGTAGGTGGAGGTGCTCCTTATTGATTTTGAGCATTTCCACTAGCTGGGGGTGTCCTAATCACTAATGCCGGTGATTACGCATTAATAGGCACAAGGTTGTAAACTGTGGAAGAACTGTTGATCTTTATTCTATTGACAGTCCATACTACCTTGCAGTCCTAGTACATATGGCTAGGTCTACCACATGTATGACACCTGTTACCAAAATGGTAACATTTCATATAAGGATGCGGTCTTTGATAATGAGCACCTTATCTACCTTGTTGATACTGAGTCGTCTGATTGACCTTAGGTCCTTACAAATGATTTCTTTTAAATGGTTCCATCTTGGGAGTGGATGAATGTGGTTCTTTCTTCAGCTCTTTCTGCATATAATGATGCTCAATCAGTCTAACTCCCTCCAATAGTTTGGCAAAGTTACCATGATGTTGCGCATGAGGTGGTCCTTTATGGAATCTTTCTATCCCTTCAAGAACTAACTGCACCTAGCTGATTAGGTGCACACTAAGTCGGAAAATCTTGATAACTTCCTATACTCCATTTTGTATGCGAGAACGGTCTTACTCCACTTATTCAGCTGGATAAGCTCTTCCTCAATGATGGTATGGGCGGAGGGTGGAATGACTTCTTCTCTTAAAGCATCCCCAAATTCTTCTCATGGAATTTCATTAATGCTAACTCCATCAAAATGAGACTTAAGTTTGCTATCCCACCAATATTCAGGTTCTTTGGCGATTGACCTCAGTCTCATGGCACTTGATACTGACTAGTTCCTTTTTGATGACCTTTAGCCAATTGGCAACTTCAATTGGTGATGCAGATCCATTGAAGAAAGAGGGATTGAGTCTAAGGAATGCGTGGATTAATCGATCAACAACCGGTCCAGGTGTCGGCTAATGATTCACATAGACTATTTGTAGAGAAGGAGGTGCTATGACCTTCTCAGTAGCTTTGGTTTGCATCTCCATCATTATCTTTTTTATCTCAACCAGGGCTTTAATCTCATCAGCAGCCTATGAACTAGAAGCAGTTGCCTTTTTAATGGATGGACCAAAAGTATCAGGCTTAGTATTCATTCTAAGGAGAAGAAAGAGACAATTCAAGAACCAAAAAATTGTAATGATTTCATTAATACTAGATTAGAGTACAAACTTAGAAATGCTAAAAGTAAATGGTAAATGAAAGTACTAATAAAAAACTATTACACGCATTTACAAAAGGTTGCATAAAAGAGAATCTCAAAGTCTTGATAAATAGGAGAACAATTGTATATTCAGCTCTCTCATGCTATCTTCAAGTGGGCATGAACCCACCATTCTTAGGAATAGTTGTCAACGAGTTGATCCAAGACTCTGAAATGAATTGGATCAGGACAATCTATCCCATGGAAGGCTTTAGACACTCTAGAGAGCCACTTTTTATCCATCTCTGGTATACAATTCCCTCTGAACACTGGTAACTTAAGGATCTTCTTAGGTACACCCTCTCCTTCTAGTGACACTTTAAAGTAGAGTCTTCCATACTTGAGCTCATTCTAGTGATCTTAATCCAAATACTGGAAGAACAATCTAGTGTAATAGTCTAGATCTGATTCATAATTTGCCATCTAAGAGTTATTATTAATTTGGTAGAGTTAGGTTTATTATTGATATGATGTGGCATTTACTAACCTATGGCAAGATCATTAATACTTTTATTCTACTTTTCTATATTATATGATTTGGGTATATGGATATTCACTTTATATAAGAATGAAAATGCATCCATAATAGAAAAGAAAGCAAAAATATCAAAAGTTAAAATTATTATAAATAGATTAAATGTTATCAAATGCACACATCCTCACAAAATAGTAAAAGGTGCAAGTCTTCAAAAGCTTCTGATGGACGGTACTAGTCCCAACTCCAAGCTCCACCAAATGCTCCAGATATATCGTATTTGATATTTAATACTGTAAGGCACAACCAATAAAATAAAAACAACTGATTAAACTAAAAAAGTCTATGTACAATTTTGGGATTACACTAAGTTTTATTTTAGATTTAAGCGGACATCACATTATCCATTTATAATTATTTGAGTAAGCAGAGCCAAAACATCAAAACGAACGGATATAAAAGTATGTAAAAGCAGTATAGTAAGTAAGGAAAGTATAGTACTCACAAGATATTTGCTTTAGCCTGCATCAAATAAGTAAGGGCAATGTACATCATATAAAGGCTAAAAACTACTATTGTGCATATGAAATATGAAGGGATACATGAATATGTCCATTTATAATTTTGCTAAGTAACATAATAAGAGAATAGTGTAAGCATAAATATAAGTAAAAAGCAACATACATTGCAAGTAAGTAAGATAAAGAAAGTAATGTAAGATAATAAAAGGTTTTGTACAATAGAGTAAGGTGAAATTCAGTCACAAGGACTTAGTAAGCATAGTTAAAGGCTATGATAAGTAAGCATAGTCAAAAAGACTAAGATAAGTAATTCACAATCATTAAGATTTTGATAAAGAAATGTTAAGTTATTTATCTTATGAAAAGTTTTGTTCAGTGAGCAAAGTTACAAAATAAATGAGGTGTTAAGCAACTCTGCCTAACCAAGTAATGCTGGGTCACTCATAGCACACACACCCTCCCCTCTAAGATTTATGTGGTCACCTTATTTTTTCATAGACTGCCCTAGCATAAAGTACACCATATGAAACCCCTGTTTTTAATATTTTAATTTTTTATTCATGCATAATGTCTTAATGTATGTTCAAGGTTGTAGTCTTAGAGCATAGCAGCATATAAGGAGTTCAAGTTAATCGTAAACTATTTTATATCCATTGTTATCTAATTTAGTTATCTATCTTAATGGTTGGAGTTAATCAAGCTCCCAATTGACTTAGACATTGGCAATCTATAAGTCAATTGAAAGTTAATTGACAGACAGAAATACACGTCTACGTTTGCACATAAGTATATGTGGTCTGAAGTAATAAGTGGAAAGTTTTAATTTCTGGGATTATCAGCCTTAAGGAATGGTGGCTCTAATACTAAGTTATATTTTCTTTCAATAATGTTTAGAAGTCAAATTTTGGTTGATTTTTTTGGTTCCTAGTTTAGCAATATAAATGATCTTAAATTAAGATACGATTTGATTAAAAAGGAGAGAGTTGAGATTTCATTATAATAGTTGTAAGGATTGGTGATATAACTTCATTGTTGAGTGTATATTTTTAGTTTACTAACTTTATTAAATTAAGTGAACACTATTAGAATTAGAGTATCCTCTAATTTTATTAGGTTCAAGTTTAGTGCACAAAGAGAACTCCTTTTGGGTTCTTCCTTAGCACATAAACTCTTATGAGATCATGATCTATTAATTTGATTTTGATCCTCTACATCTAGGTTACCAAAGAATATCTTTTATTTTTGAAGATCTGATAAACAAGACTTCCATTAACTATCCATCATGCGCTTCACACGTAGTTTAGCTAGATGGGAGGATGCGTTGGGTCAATGGATTATGTCATACCATCCATTGAGTTTTCCTAACATCCTCTCATTCCTTCTACTATGCTAAGCAGTAGAGTAAGATTAATGGAGAAATTGGTTCACAAGCATTAATCACTTGGTAGAGCCGTTAAAGAAATGTGCGAATGAGCTTGAGAATTTTGTCACATAATTCTCAGCTCTACTTGCACTACCTTCCTTGCTCTTACCTAATTGATGAGCTTGGAACATAAGTTCTTTTAAATAAAATGATTTAGATTTTAATTCATCCAAGCATTCATTCCAACATAAAATAAAAATAATAAAAACATTGTTTAGACATTCAATCAAATTCATCAAACACCAATATACCCATACATATTCTTTCAATTACATCTCAACCCTCTCAAAAGGGGTTTTAGCTTTTCATTACTAAGTAAGAATAAGCATACATACAAGGAAAAGTGAACCTTGCCATCAGTTCATAGCAAAAATAAATCAAGGGAGTTTAGGAAGAAATACTAGGAATCACCTAGAGGTTTTCTAGGGTTCTCTTGGATGCTTCCTACCCTTCCACTTGAAGCTCCACCTTTTTTCTCTTGCTGTCTTCTTTGTCCTATTGTTCTTGGTTGGCCTTCTTCTCTTTGGTGAGTTCTCCTTTCTCCTCTTGCTGCAGCTTTTCCTTTAGGTGCCTTGAATATCAATAGTTGGAAGCCTCTTAAGGTCTGAGATTGGCTCTTAAATAAGGATGCACTAAGCCTTAGAGTATTAATGATGTGCCCGTGCCCTTTCCTCTTCCTTAGCTTTAATCCAATCCCTTTTAATATTTCATTCATTTATTTTGTTGGCATTCAGCAGTAATAAAGCTCTTCAGGTTTTCAAGATGCTGGGGAAGGCCAAAGGTTGCATTTTGTGGCCTTCCTTATGCTACAATTATTGTTGTTCTGGAAATTTTTGGATCATTCGCTATGGCGCACTATGGTACACTGTGGCGCACTGTGGCAGCAGTGCTCCAAACACTGTCCTGCATAAAGATTAGTATCTTTTATTCGGTCACCGCTGTGGAGCTCTGCGGCGCGCCCCAGCAGATAAACCTTCATAATCACTATTCAAATAGTTCACTTATAGTTTTTAAGATAAATAAATATTCTGCTATGGCATGCTGTGGCACACTGCATAGTTGAAAGTTTGAAAATGCGGAAGATTCACTGTTCAATTAGTTCATATATAGTTTTGTGTGAATAATCGGAAATGCTGTCGTAGCGCTCTGCGGCGGTTGAAAGTTCAAAGATGTAGAAGATTCACTGTTCAATTAGTTGATATATAGTTTAAATGATTAATAAAATATTCTGTTGTGGCGCGCTGCAACAGAAAATACTTCAAAAACACGGATCATTAGTTCACCTATAATTTTATAAAATGAAAATTTACTCGCTGTGGCGCGCTGCAGCGGAAGTATTTTCAAAACACTGTTCAATTTCTCTTTTATATAGTTTTAATATATCCTCGAGAAATGACGAT
Organism: Gastrodia elata; assembly: GCA_016760335.1. Taxonomy (NCBI): domain Eukaryota; kingdom Viridiplantae; phylum Streptophyta; class Magnoliopsida; order Asparagales; family Orchidaceae; genus Gastrodia; species Gastrodia elata. The sequence goes on from CM028681.1 coordinate 32,237,768, forward strand.
GTGGCACGCTAGGTCGGATAGACTTTTGAAAACACTTCAATTTCTCTTTTATATGATTTTAATTTAAGTTTAGAGAAATGACGATGTGGCGTGCTGCAACGCATCGCAGCGGTCTTTCTTCCAGGTCTGTAGTTTAGCTTCTAGGTGAAGAATTTTGATGAGCCACTATGGCACGCTGTGGCACACCATGGCACACTGTGGCAGTTTTGACCTAGAATTTGGTCATTCAGTCGATGCATTCCATTTTCTTCATTTTTCTGCTAAAGTACCATTTTCCATTCAAAGTATATGGATATCTATGATGATTTGAATGTTTAATCACTATATTTTTGCTATAAATTCCAAATATATCAATAATATTATAAGTGAGGTTCGAAAATTATTGATTTGATTATGAATTACTTAGATGACAAAATAATTTATAAGAACATAATTGCATGGTAATTTTATTCATATCCTATTATTAAACTTTCCATTTATCTCTAGTTACTATACTTAGACTAAGGGTAAGGTTCTATAAAAAAGGATAGATTACATGTTTACTATCTTTGGAGCTCACTAAGGCAACTAAGGGTTTGAAGTGATACTAGCTTATAGGTTCACTAAGCTGGCTAATTACTAACTAGAGAAATCTTAAATGTAGAGTTTAAGAGAAGGGATACAATCTAATAGCTTATGGGTTGCTTTAAGTGAACTAAGGATTCTAGTATTTATTAAGAGGCTAACTCACTATAAAGAGCTAACTAGTGTTATGCTACATTCTAGGAGGTCTAGGGTGGAATCTTACACTTGAAGAGTGCAAGGATACTAAACATAGATGTAAGTATACTAAACATAGCTCAAGTAAACACTTAAGGGTTCTAATAGTGTGTTATACTAGCATGGGAATCCAATTAACTAATATCATTTTATACTAGCATGGGAATCCAATTAGCCATATCATTCTAGGGCTTAGATACACTACACAAAATTAGTGTCCAATCAAGCTCTAAGGTTTCATGAAATCCTCCTATTTCTTTATTGAAGATTGATTCTGAATTTACCAAGCAAATACCCAAGTTATTTATGAACATTCTTCATGATTAAAACCATATTCTAAAGTGTCATAAAGGTCCTATTAAGGCTTAGGTTTGTTGTCTTAGGGATAGAAACCTAAAAGATGCAAGTTACAAAAATGTGTATAAGGCATTTAATGATAAATTTGAAGTGCCAAGTATACAAATCTCCCAAATAACATCCAATTAAATAAAAAATAGTAAATATGAAGTCCTTAAAGATAAAAGAGTAATATGATACTAAGTAGGTTTGATTTGGACATCATTTATCCTAATTAGGGTTTAAGGACCCTTAATTATAATTAAAAGGTGATTTGAAAAAATAATAGCTCAATCTAAAATTAAATTGCATATTAATGCTCCTCTCATTTCTCAAATCAAAATGATATATAATTTTACTATATTTGAAGTTGTATTTAGTAAAGTTATTAAATAAATAAAGAATGTAATTTAATTATTAATTAATTTATTATTTTTAGGGATATTGTGCATGCACGCAATGTGGATGATCAAACAATGACACAAGAACCACAACAGAAATGATTTGAGTGCTTGAGGATTGGGGATGCATTGACGATTATCAAGAAATATACAAAATCACAAATATAGCAATATAGAGATCACATCACTTGCATGCATCCAAAACCCTAAGCACATCCTAAGACAAAGATTTATGTGGAAAATCAATGGGAAAAACTACGGAGCCATACCACACAAAAATTTCCACTATGTAAAATGAAGAATACAGAGTTACAAAGAGCTTCACCTTCTCATAGAACAATAGCTCTTACTCTAGGATGAATGGGAAAAGAAGCTACGATCACCTGGTAAAGAATTTTTTCACATGAAAGAGCTTCCTTGCACAACAGCTCTCTTTTAGGGCTTTCCCTTGGAATCTCCTCCAACAACAACCAAAGCACTTGGAATTATTTATGCTAATATTAGAAACTCTTTCTTTAGTTTCCATTAAGTACCCAGCTCTATTTTGAACCCCAAATGGCCCAAAATACCCCTCAAATAGCTTAGGTAGTAACCTGGACTGGAGCTAAAATTTGTCAGGTGCTATGGCCCACCATAGCACCCCAACCTCGGGTAGCCATGCACTAGGGTTCACTGCAACACCTGCTCTCGGGTGCTCTACCACAGAGGCATGCTATAGCATGCACCGAGACATGCTATAGTGCCTTGCTCTTGAGACGCCTGCCGCTGGGGTGCACTGCAGCATCCCAATTGTGGCGCCCCACCCCTGTCTTGGTCCTGTTAACACATATATTAACATAAATATGGTGGAGTGGTAACTGTGATAGAACCCTCATTTATAGTTAGGTTAGGTTTTTACCCTAATCAAATAATAACTAAGGGATATGCCACATAGTTGAACTGAGACTTTCACAAAATGTACATACAAGAAATATAGAGTGCGGAAGCAAATAAAATCTAACATATATTTAGCCATAATGTAGAAAAAATATAGTTAAACTTAGAATTAAATATGTAAAAAAGAAAAATACTTTTGAATTTATATTATTATAATATTTGAAAAAAAATTAACTGCATGAAATAAACACTTATCATCATAATAAATAAAAGCAAGGACTAAGGATACACAGCAACTAGAAGATCCTCCACCTAATCTGGCTTTTCTCCTGGTGCTATAGCCTTAAACAGCTCAGAATCTAACATTGCCAGTTTCACAATGCTAAGGCCCCAACCAAAAAAGAGAAAATCTGATTAGATAATTGTCTAAGTATATTTTAGGCTAATTTCATGAATTTCATTTTAAGATATCACATTAAATGAATATTTAAGCAACTATGAGGTGCAATAAGTAACAAAGGAGCACATAATAGCTATAAATAAGACCTTTATAAATTAATAAAAATGAAGTATGTTAAGAAACATACCTCAACTAGAAGATGCAACAAGGACAAGCAATATATGTATATAAAGTAAAAAATGCCTAAAAGAATGTCCTAAACATGCATATGATCATCTAAATTATGCTAATTTAATAGAAGTAAATCTGAATTGTTAATGGTCTATCATGAAGATGTTTATGGTTCTCCGGTGAGGTTCAGAAAGGTTCTAAGGTGATTCAGTGGTAAAGTCTAGAAGAAACACTGGCACTACGGCATGCCATAGTGTAAATCGGCGCTTTAGTACGCTACAGCAGAAATCGGTGCCGCAGCAGGTCCATCCCAAGTCCTAGGCGATTCGAAAGGTGGGTGCTAACACTCACCGCAGGGGGTTCCATCCCAAGACGTGGGCGCTACCACATGCCGTAGCAGCAGACCATATGAAACATGAGCGCCACAGTGTACCGTAGCACCTAGCGGAGTTTTGCTCCAGTTTAGGTTACGCCATAAGTAAATTGGTGGGAATTTTGGATTTTTCATGGTTTTTAATTGAGCGGGGTACTTAAGCAAACATGTTGGGAGGAGTTTATAATGCTAACATTTTGGTTGGAGGATGTGTGGTTTCTGTGAGGAAGAGATTCCAAGGTGAAGCTCTAAGGAAGCTGGTGTGCGAGAAACCATTTGCATGTTAGAGAAGAGACTCTTGATTGTGGCTACTTCCTCTCCTCTCCATATTAGATTATGAGCTTATATATTTCTAGTTAAGGGATAAGCTCTTTGTAACTCTGTAATCTTTAAGTTTTTTAGTGGATTATTCTATGGTGTGTCCTTGTTGTTTTTCCCGTTCTTGGGTTTTCCACATAATCTTTGGTGTTTGGATATTTTGCATGTTTGTGCTTGATTATCTTTGCATGCATGTGATGTGATTTCAGATTTACTTGGTAATTGTCAATGCAACTCTAATCCTCAAATCGAGCACTCTTGTCAAGTCACTTCCGCTGTAGAGAGTGTGCTTGGTGGTCTTGAGAACTTCATCACCAACACTTGCATATAAATCAAAACTAAAAATACAGAAATACTAAAATTGTTGTAAATATTGTACCTGTTGAAATCATTATAAATACTCAAAATTATTGAAAATACTGAAGTTGAATTGAAAGCAATTGAAACTGAATGAAATAGCTAAAAAACATTCTTTATTGGACATGTGCCAACATAAGAACTGCCATAACAGAAAAATTGGCTATGTTAGTCACTGAATCCAAGACTGAAGCATCTAGGGCACTAATGCCTAGATTAACAAGTTCACAAAAATTGAGCTGAAGTCATCCAAGACACGAATGCCCAGGTACTGAACTAAAATTATCTAGGACACTAATGCATGGGTACTAAACTGTACTGTATTGTATATATAAACTATAGAGACTGTCAAATTATGATACATTCTACTTAACTATTATCTTATTTATTAAGTTATCTGATTTTATCTTACACATCTAATCCTTTTATGATCATGACTTTCACAAATTTCAATTCTAACATAGAGTATTCATCAAATATCCTATCTTTCACTTGGTATGCCAAAATAAATGAAAAACTCAAAATAAGGAAACAAAGCATACAATACAAGTGTAAATAGCACTACACAAAATTTGTGATATCACTTATTTTCTAATTTAATCCGTTCAAACTAATTTGAGATTTCAAAATCTCAGGATCTCCGATAACCTACTATACAGTATAAACTTAGAGCTACGGTCCTATACAGTTTAAAATAATTAGAACTAATCTAGTTTTAATATGATTCAATCAATGACACTTATATAAGTTAAATAATAAATCAACATCTAAATTAATGAGTTTATTTAATCCAAAGCCATTCTTAATTAATATAATTCAAGATTGAGGGATTAAGAGTTAAACTCAAAATATTGAGGTTCAACCTCTTAATTTAATAAGTTCTAAGGACTAAGAGTATAAGATTAATCCTGACTCTCATGTTCTACATGTTAAGGATATCTTATTAAGCAAAGTTAAACTTAATAAGATGGATCTCTAGTCTTAGACTAAAGGTTAAATATAAAATAATCATACTAAAGGATAAAATCTAGAAATTAATAAAATCAAAGCTTTATCCATTGAGTAACCCATTTACCCAATGAATGAACTCAAACCTAAGTCTACATCTAATCCCTAAGGAATATTCCTAAAGTTTAAGGAAGAAACAAAACCCAGGAAGGATTATGATTTACATTAGAAATTTAGTTTAATAAATCTAAATCACTTATTTTACTGATTTTATTAATTAATTTTGGTTTCTAAGCCTTAAGAATACATAAACCTAATTTTGGGAAAAATGACTATTTTGCCCCTACATAAGAATCCAAAATGCAACCTTTTCATTTAGGATACCAAACTAAAATTTATTAATTCCAAATGGTTACTTACTGTCTAATATGAAGATAGATAATAAGTACAACCAAAGTTTCTAGGGATTAAGGCTAATGAGCTTAATTAAGGGTTTTAACTCATTAAGAGTAGATAATAATTTTACTTAGAGAATTATAAAATTTTTGTTATAATTGTGTTTTTTGTTGCCTGAGGATTCCGTAGAGTCTAAGATCACTAAATTTTGAGATCAATTAGCTAAGATATGGCCAAAACAAGTTAGGGGTTTAATTATGTAATTTAGGAATGGTCTAAAAACTTAACTTTTCCAAATGATGCCCAAATTTAGCAAACTTAGTATCTATGGTTTCTTTATAGCACACTGAGTACAATGACTAAGAGTATACCCAATTAGAACCTCATTTACTCAATTTATTTCCTAATTAGGGTTTAATATGTTTAGTGAGTGATTAGTAAAATTAATCTCAAATATAGAAAATTAACTTCACTAAGGTGTTCTACTCTACTTGAGGAGCTTACATCAACTTAAATTTCTAAATTTGGATAATTAATTATGCTAATATTTACTAATCAATTTTGGGGTGCTTAGGGCTAATTAGGAACACTAATCACCAAAATTGAAATATTTTTATAGTTTACTGATCTTTAGTTTCTCCTGATTAGGATGATATATTGGATGACCTAATTTGGAGTTCAATTGGCTAAGTCATAGCCAATTGAAGATTTTGGGCTTAAGAATGTAATTAAGGATAGTTTTATAAGTCATAAGTCAAAATACACTCCAAATAAAAAAATTAAAAGTATCAGAACATTCTTGACACGCTCCTAAGAAAATTGAGTATATATTGGCTATGTTTGGAGCTAGGGGTACAGAGTTATGAGCAATTAAAGTTTTTGGGTTAATTGAGTCATTAGTTAGGGTCCTAAATGTCACTAATAGAAATACTCATCCAAATGGAAATTAAATGCCATCATAATATTCCTTGCATTTTCCTGATTAAAATAACATTTGGATCACCAGATTAAAAGTTATGAGTGTTTATAGTTTAGTTAATTATTTGATTAAATTAAATTAAGATTCACAAATTAATTAATTAAATCTGGATTTATTATGCCAATAACAGGCGAGCCCCATCTCACACAACAGCTGGCGGGACCCATGCCTAGTGCGGCTGAAGGGAGGACCCACAGGTAGGTCCCATGCTTGATGCAGCTAACAGCAGCGGCGGGCCCCACTTGGTGCTGTAGCACCCTACACGTGGCAACCCGCATGGGATGACGTGTTCGGGTTTGACTAGACCAGACCTGACCCAAGGTGCGGCTCATATTTCTCGACAAGATTTGGATACCAAAACCTTAAGGCATTGAAAATATTGGCCTTCCCGCCGCTGTCAAAGGTCGGCCCAGATGGCCGAGGATAGGACTTGATGAGGCCTAACCAACCACGATTGAGCCAGAGACTGAGGAGGCCTGGATCAACTATAATCCTAAACTATAGGTCTAACCCAACAAGACAAGGCTGAGTTCGACCAATCGAACTATAGGTTACTGTGGATCAGGCCTTAAATTGCCTTGATTGGGTTTGATCAAACTTGATCGAAGCCGATGGATCATCAATCCAAGAATTGAAAGAGCTAATTGACAAGGAACGGTGATGAATGCATCAAGGAAGGAGGAGAATCTAGTACCTGATGATTGACGGCTAGGAAGACTCATGCGTGACAGGCTCAGATCCTAAACTTTTGCTTCTTTTCCAGATAGCAGCGGAGAAAAATGGGATATAGAGGGAGATAAATTTGAGGCATTGAGCGGTGAGTGAGGTTGGCTGCATGTGGTAGCAAGGCTACATGGCCATTTAAGGTGTCATGTGCAAGGAATCTGCGTCCCCATCTAGACGACGAGGCCCCAACCGTCTGATCTGGACAGCTGAGACGATCAAACACCACAGGATCACTTGTCGTCTGATCAAACAATGATGTTAGCGCAAGCAATGATAGGTGACGGTGCTGCCAAACATGATTAATTAAATATTAAATAAATAATAATTCTTAATTTTCCTTATATAAATTTTAATTATATATTGACCTCAAAAAAATTCTGATAAATCACCCCTTACAAATTGAATGGTGAGGAACACAACGGCGAAGTTCAATTTTGATTTTGACGAGTATTTAATTTTCATTATTTTTAGGGTATTTTTGATTATATTAAAATTTTTGACAAAATTCCAACGTCTTCCTAATGCATCCAAAATATCACACCTAGCTAATTTGGGGGTAATGAGTGCAATTGCGAAGTCAAATTTTTGATTCAAGGTCAATTTAAATAGGTCATTTTCCTAATTATCGGGATTTCTAGATTTAGGGCTTTGATCCAAACAACTTTTGATTTGAACTAAAACATCAAGGTGTATTCCTAATCACTTATTAAGAGTATTAGAATCAAAATTAGGACCTGGTTTAATTATAATTGACTAGGATAACAACCTTGGGTTATTACAAGTCTATACTTAATAATCTAAACCTTCTTTTGGTAGAACTAGCACTATGGCAGTTGAGAGTGCATCTTTTAATATTTGAAATACTTCAAATAAAAGGTATGGCTTTCTAAGTCAGTCTAGTTAATAGAAAGGTGATCTAAGAGAAACCTTAACAAAATTTTTTGTCATAACCGACTTATCCCAAGAAGCTTCAAATATCAATTATTGACTTGGACTGTACCCAACCTTGAATAGCACTAACCCTTGTCTCGTATACTCTGATTCTTTGATCATCTACATGGCCTAAGAAGGTTACAAAATTTAGCCAAAATTCATACTTAGAGAAATTTGCATAGAGCTGATGAGCACGCAATGTTTCCAACACTACCCTTAGAAGGTCCACATGATCCTTTAGGATTTTGGAGTTGATGAGAATTTCATCAATGAAGATGGTAATGAATTTGTCCAAATACGGCTTAAGGACTCGCTACATCAAGTTCATGAAAATTGTCGGTGCATTGGTGAGTCCGAAGGACTACACAAGGAACTCATAATGACCATAACGAGTGCAAAAGGCTATTTTCCCTACATGTGAATCTTTCACTCACAATTGGTGATCTCATAATCTTAGATCAATCCTGAAAAATATGACAGCACTAGATAACTGATTGAATAAGACATCAATTCTAGTCAACGGGTACTTATTCTTAATGGTTACCTTGTTTAGCTTTCGATAATCTATGCACAAACGCATAGATTCATCTTTCTTCTTAACAAACATAATGGGAGCTCCCCAATGAGACATACTAGTTTTAATGAAACCTTTACTCAAGAGCTCTTGTAGTTGCTCATTAAGTTATTGCAATTCCATAGGTTCCATTCTGTATGATGCTTTGGAAATGGGCTGACTTCTAAGAAGTAATTCAATAGAGAATTCTACATCTCCTACCAGAGGTAAATAGGCAAGTTTTCAAGGAATACATCAGTGAATTCATCAATGACTTTAATATTAGAAAGCAAAACCTTATCCTTAGCACTACCCATCATCATGACTAGAAAGGCAACACAACCTTTATTTACTAACTTCTAAGCTTCAATTGTAATGATTAATGAAATTTGGGTACTAAACCTCTCTACAAAGGTTTCAAGGGTACTAAGCGAGTGCAAGGTGATCTTCTTCTTTTGATAGTTGATAGTGGCATCATGCATGCTGAGCCAATTCATGCCTAATATGATATCAGAGTTTGCTATAAGAAGAACCACAAACTTAGCTTGGAATGATTTATTATTCATATATATATTTAGATCATAGAATTTAGTCACATTGAGTTGGGCTCCTGAAGGAAGTTCAACATTTAGGGTTCAAGCTAACTTATAAAAGGGTAGGCTTACAACTTTGGTGAAACTCTTGGATATGAATAAATGACTGGCCTTAGTATCAAATATTAATTTATAGAGCTTATCACTGATGCAAATGGCTCCTAGTCTTATAATGTTTAACAATTAACTAATAGTAGGTACAAGAATTATGAAGTTAAAATGGCCAAACAACAAAAATAAGAACAAGATCAGAAATGTGTACCTATTATGATGTTGTTATCTTTAGCTACTTCCATCAAAGGTAGATTATTCACCCTGACTGGACCAGCAGAAAGTTTGTTGACTTGCTTTCTAAAATTGTTTTGATTCTGCATTATTGTAGTGGCAGCTTGCTCCTTATCTAGATCAAGCATTTCAGCAGGAGGAGGTGGCATTATTGCCATCTTTGGAGCTCTTATTTGATGGCATAAAAGACTTGGTTCTGTTGAGAACGATTGATGAAAACATCATCCACTGTTTCTTCATGAGAGCAATTGTAGAACAAATTGCTCTGACAACCCAAGTGAAGCAACGATGGCTGAAGTGATAGAACTCCCATTAAGGATGGGGCCTACTACAACTTTAAATTAATTTATACTGTGAGGAAACTTTGATCCGATAAACCTTAGCATGTTCAGGCATATGCCTCTTGAACACCTCATGGCGACTAGGCATCAAATGAATCTTACTTTTTAGATATCTTTCCAATTGGTGATGCTCCACCACTCTTGCAATTTCCACTAACTGAGAAAAGTTAGTAAGACACAATGGAACTATGGGACTTGTAGACCACTCTAAAATTGATGGCACCTAGCAGCTTTGGATCTAGAGTGAATTCGGTTACCTGAACTCCATCTTGTACTCGGAGACAAGACAACTTCCTTGCTTCATCCTTAATAGTGTGTCTTAAATTATGTTTTGTGTTGACAGAGGAATGATTCTATCTTGAATGCATCTACAAATGCTTCCCAAAGAATGTTTTCAACATCGTAGTTGACAAACTGTAAATACACGTCTACGTTTGCACGCAAGTGTACGTGGTCTGAAGTAATAAGTGGAAAGTGTTAGTTTCCGGGATTTATCGAACCATAGAGAATTGGTTGTTTTGTTACTAAGTTTTATCTATTATCACTAATGTTTAAGCTATGATGTAATTGGTTGTGTTGGTCCTAGATTAAGCACAATATTCGCTAAGTGGAAAATAAGTCAGATAATAGAAGAGGAGAGTTGGGTTCATCCCACATGTCATGACAAGTCATTAATGCATGATAATTCCTCAAGCTTTGTCCTTCATTTACTTAAAATTAAATCAAATGCACATTGTTCTTCCATGAGTTTTATCTCAAGGTTTCACAAGTTCAAATCTTGTGCACAAAATGAACACACAATCGGTTCTATTTCGGCACAAAGATTCTTATAAGATTTTAGGTTTTGAGTTTTTTATCTTATCTCTTGATCAAGGAGATGTAGATTATTTAAATTTTTAAAGATCTTATAAGCATTGATTCCACTACAAGCGTCAGTCGCATCACACATAGTTGAGATGAGGGATTAATATGTTGGGCTCAATGGCTATGTCACCTCGTTCATGAGCACGTAACTAATTCTTTCCCACCCTCAATTATATTGAGCTAAGGAGCTCAGTTAGTGGGTCTTAGCATCACACACATCAACACTTTTAGTTGAGCATAGATTAAGGTACACTAAGCTCAAGAACTTTCTCACATAGTTCTAAGCTTTCATGCACTCATAGATCTAGCACTAACCCAAGGTGAGCTATGGAGCACAAGGCACTTTAGTTGTTGAGTTTATAAGTTTATTTTCCTTTAATTCACAATCAGGACTAAGATGATAAAAAGCATATCTTCAGAAAGGCATTGAGTTTATACATTTTATTAATGCTTGAGAAAAACTTCATACAATAAAAATGTAACTATCTAACACATGAGATTACCCCAACCCTCCTCAAGGGAGATTTAGCTACTCATTACAAAAGAAATGAAAAAGAACACACACATGGATAAAGACCCTTTCATGATCAACTAAAAAAGAAATTACAAAAGTAGAGTTTAGAAGATACTAGGAATGTTCCTTGGAAGTTCTCCGGATTCTTCTTCCCCTTCTTGAAGTTCTTCTCTTAGGTCGCTAGTGCTGCCTTCCTTCTTCTTCTCCTTAGCAAAAATGGCTCTTCCACCCTAAGGGAGCTCTTCTTTTCCACTATGCACCCCTCTACTTTACTTAGTTGTTTTGAGCAAAATTGGGAACCCTCCTCTAGTCAAGAGGAGTGATATTTATAGGAGAGGGGCTGCCTTCTTCCACTTAAGATCCAAACCAGCCATTCCATTAGAAAATTCTGAGCAATGATGGCAAAAATCCCAATTGATGGTGAGGTGACCAATATCTTCATTTGTTTAGCCAATACATCGCCTCACAAGCCTCCTTTTCAATTAAAAACGTAGCAGCTGCAGAGGGAATGATGGTTGGGACAAGATATTGGTTGGGGGTCTTGTCACAGCCGCAATAAATGCATCTGCCAGAAAAAATTGCAGCAGGCCGCTGCAGCGCACTGCGGTGCGCAATGGTTCAAGCAATTTTTTGCTAAGTGTCCTGCTGTTGCGCGTTGTAGCATCCATTTTTTGCAAAATGACCCGCTGCAGTGCACTACCATGCCCGTGGTTTGCAAGCTGAACCGCTGCAGGGCGCTACCGCGCCTGCGGTTCGCAAATGGACCCGCTGTAGCGTGCTACTGCGCCCATGGTTTGCAAATGAACCCGCTGCAGCGCGCTGCCTCGTTCGTATTTCACAAAGTTACCTGCTGCAGCGTGCTACTACACCTGTGGTTTGCAAATGGACTCACTATAGCGCGTGAACGCACCCGCGGTTCACAAACGGACCCGCTGCAGCGCGTGAACGCACCTGCGGTTCGCAAATGGGCCCATTGCAGCGCGCGTCAGCGCATAATTTTGCAAAATGACCCACTGCAGCGTGCGGCAACGGTTTCCTTTGAAAAAAATTGGAAATTTGCATAAATGTCTCAGAACTCTTTTGGATAAGCCATTTTCCTGAAAAGATAGACAAAATTTGATTTATGAGCAGTTTAAAGATCAGAAATGAATGAAATTTTCCTTTATTTTAGATATAATTTATAGATTCATTAGTAGTCAGTGAAGAAAATATTCATGTTGTTGTCCCACCAATACTTGACTTCTTCATTTAACAGATGAGTCGTAAGATGAATCATCTCAGAGTTGGGGCACTTGATATTTGTGAGGTTTTTCTCCACCATTTTGAGCCAATTGGATGTATCCATAGGAGAAATATTTCCACTTAGAAGGTCTCAACCTTAGGAAACTGTGCAAAATATTGATGGCATACTGATGAGGAGTGTGGGAAGCATAAGAAGCAGAGACTGCTAGTGTATCATTGTTGGTTGTGGTTAAAGGATGAATTGCAATCAATTTCTGGATTGCAAGAGCTTGATGGGTTTGGCCTTCAAGCATTACAACTACCAGAATTTTGAAGGAGGTGACTTCATTGGATGTACTAATAGAAGCTACAATATTTATGATGGGAGTAGTTATTATGGGTGATCCTAAACTCATTCTGGATTGAAAATAACACGTTTTAGATTGAGAAAGAAATCAAAAATACCATTCACTTACCATTGAATTTCATTACTCATGTAAAATTTAATCTTTAAAATAGAAATGTAAGGTAGAATGCGAAATCACTATCATAAGGAAGATATAATTTGAAAGCATGGAAGAACTACTATAAATGCTAGATAATATATCCAATGTATTTTGCAGTGAAGGCAAGATGAAAATCGATGGAGGTAATGATGCAACGCTTCCTTCTGCATCATTTGGTGAGTTCCCAAAAAGTGGTGTTCCACCAACTTTCTACTTCATCTTGTAGAAGGAAGGTCACTTGTGAGAGACGTATGTGTTCGAGACATTTGATGGCATCTAAAATAAATTCTACATGCTTTAGAAACTCCTTGGACAAAATGGGAAAGTCAAATCCTCTGAAGATATCATGCTGAAGAAGTTTGTCCAATACAAGCACTCCTCTATCTGACATTTGTTTTGCGAACCTTCCATAGGTTTGACTGTTCTATAATTCATCTTCCCAGATTGCTTCAAACCTCTCGGTGTAATAGTCGAAATCTAGCATTCCAAATTCCATGATCCTATTGATTTTATAAATGCTTCTTAAAGTTGTTCTTACTTAAGTTTTATACTTGGGCATTCTATATTATTTATATAAGTATTTCCATTTCATACTTTTTATTCTGAGTATATATGATTATGGTAATATGGATGTTTCAAGTATTCATTTACTGACTGTACTATAGAAGAACAATTCAATAGGTAAAAAAGAATGAAATTCCAATCTGACACCGTATGGTATTCCTTAATACCAACTGTGGTGCCCCACCCCCACTATAGTCTTATTAACATGCATGTTAACATGAATAAGGTGGAGTGGTCACCACGACAAATCCCCCATTTATAGTTAGATTAGGTTTTTATCATAATCCACTAAGAACTAAGGGACATGTCACATAGCTGAACTGAGACTTTCACTAAATGTACATATAAGAATTACAGAGTGCGGAAGCAAATAAAATCTAATATCAATTTAACCACAATGCAGAAAGAAACATAGTATAACTCAGAATAAAATTTGCTGTAAATAAAATACATCAGAATCCTATATTATTACAACCTTTTAAATAAAGTTTAACTAAATGAAATAAACACTCATCCTCACAAAAAATAAAAGCAAAGACAATCTAAGGATCCACAGCAATTAGAAAATCCTCCACCTGATCTAGCTCCTCTCCTAGTGCTACAACCTCAAATAGCTGAGAATATAACATTATCGGTTTCACATCGCCAGAGCCCCAACCATAAGAGAAAAAATCTTATTAGACAATTGCTAATTGCATTTTAGGCTAATTTCTTGAATTTCATTTTAAGATATCACATTTAATGAACATTTAAGTAACCATGAGGTGCAATAAGCTACAACAAAATACAGAATAGCTATAAATAAGACATTCATTACTTAACTAAAATATAGTATGCAGTGAAACACACCTCAACCAGAAGCTGCAACAAGGCTTGGCAATATATGTATTAAAAAGTAGAAAATGACTGAAAGAAAGTCCTAAATGTGCGTATGATCTTCTAAAATATGCTAAATTAATAGAAGTAAATCTGAACTGATATAAAAATAGAAGTTGAACAAAGTATGAAACAAAATCTTGAATCCTATAAGCATCAGTAAGGAAAAATACTTAAATAGTATTAAAAGTGTACATAACAGAAAATAAAAAGTAAATATGTCATAACAAAAAAATTGGCTAATAAAGAAATAGAAATTGTACTGAAACTGAATAGTAGTTTACTAAAATTAGAGATGTACCTAAGTTAGTATTGTCATAATGAAATTGGCTAAACAAAGCCACTGAACAAAAAGCCAAATATGCATATCATTCTAGCCTACCACAAAGCTAAACCTAGTCGGACTATAGAATTAGACATGTATTATTCTAGTCAACCAAAAAGCTAGACCCAGTTAATTATATTGTAAGAGAATTAAATTGCAGAGATGGACTAATTAGGACACAATCTATTGAACTAATAACTAAAAGAACTAAATGTATTGATTAAGATTTAATAATGTATATGCATTTAAGAATTAGCATAGAATTCTCATTGAGTATCTTATGTTCAACTATATATGTCCAAGGTGTAAACTTCAAATACAAGGTATGTGAAGCATCAAAGTTCAAAGTAAGCAAGACTATACTAAAATACATCTAATATATGTTATTATCTAATTTAACTATTCTATCTATTCTGAGAGAATACAAGCTTTGGATCTCTAATTTCCAACTATTACTTAAAATCCCAAATTTATAACTTTAAAGGTTAAACATTAGAACTAAACAAGTTCTAATTCATAAAAAAAAAAAGTTGCCTACAAAGGTTAAATAATCAATCACTCATCCTAATTTGATATATTTAATAATCCCAAGACAATCTTGATTGAAATAATCAAGATTAAGGATTTTAGAGTCAAACTCCAAACATAGTGTCCAAACTCTGAAATCCAAGGTACTAACATCTAAAGATCTAAGGTTTTCACAACTCACATGAAGTAAGGGTTAAGGCAATCTTATTAAGTGAAATCAATCTCAATAAGATGGATCTCTAATCTTAAGCTAAGGTTAAATAAAAAAATAATCAAAATTAAATGATAAATCTAGAATCTAAGAGTAAGGATTCATTCCATGGGGTAACCCTTTTACCTAAGCAATGAATCTAGCTTAAATCTACTACTAAGCACTAAAGAAGAGAGTCCTAAGAGCTTATGAGGGAAAATATACTTAAGGAATTTTTTAATGAAAAGACACGAGAAAAGCCTAATAGTTGAATACTAAGGTTTGATATTAAATTAAATTAACATGATTTGGATTTAGGGAAGGCATAATGTGGGTTAAAATCCACATTATAAAACTTATCAATTTAACTTAGGAAAATTAAAAGAAAATTAGGGTTTTGCTTTAAGATTAATTTAACATGTTTAAAAGATCTAAATTGATTCCAAATTCTTTACTTTACTGATTTTAAGGAAAATGATAGATTTCTAGGGTTTAAGGACACTTAAAACAAACTTTGGGAAAAATGACTAAAATGACCCTCCTTAAGAGTCAAAAATTTGACTTTTAGATTTTGGGCTTATAATTGAATTTTATTAATGCCAAATAGTTTCTTATTGTCTTATATGATGATAAATACTAAGAACACCCAAATTGGTAAAGGATTAAGGGTAATGAGCTCAAATTAGGATTTATGCTCATTAAGAGTTAATTAGCAAAATTACTTGGAAAATTTTAAATTTTATATTATACTTAGGCTCTACTATATCTTAGAATTCCATAGAAATTAAGGTTGATAAATTCTGAGGTCAAATGACCAAGATATGAGTAAAACAAGATTTAACCTAAAAGGGTAATTGAGGGAGATTAAGAGTGGGGTTCAAAAACCCAACTTCACTAATTGGTGTCTAAATTGAGTAAAATCAGTGGATATAGGTTCTCTATAATACTCTAAGAATAATGATAGGGAGTTTGCTCAATTGGGACCTCAATTATTTAATCTAGGTCTTAATTTGGGTTTAGGATGATTAGTGAGTGATTGGTGAATTTAATTACAAAAATTTTATTTTGACTTTGCTAATGTGTTCTACTAAATTTTGTGAGTGATCAAAAACTTGAATTTCTAAATTTGGATAATTAATCAATTTTTAGAGTGATTAAGGTTAATTATAAAATTTACTCACTAAAACTAAAATTTTTTGAAGTTTACTATTCCTTACATTTTTCTGATCAAAATATTATATTTGATCGTATTATTTGAAGCTAAATTGGCTAAGTTATGAGCTATTACAAATCAAAGGTGTAATGGGAGTTTAAGAGGCCTAAAAATATCATTAGCAATAATATGCATTCAACAAAAAAATTAACACTACAAAAATGATGCTCATATTTTTATGAACAAAATGACATTTAATTCTGCTATATTTGGATTTCTAGATTTAAAGTTATGAGTGATTAAAGTTTGCTAATTTATATAATTAATTAAATTAAATTAAACAATTAATACTTTAAATCTTTAATACATTCTGCCAAATAGAGGACGGCCCCACACTATCGACCCAACTATGCTTCATTGAGGGACCCACAACACGACAACGTTGCTTTGGCGGGGCCCACGCCAATTGCACGGCTGAAGGCACGCAATCTGCGTATGAAGGTCCGGGTCAGGTCTTAGCTTATCGAACCTAAGATGGATTCAAAGAAGGACTCTATATAAGCCAAAGAAGAGTTACTAGGGCAGCCAAATCAATGGCCTTCTCCTTGTTGCCGGAGGCTGCCTGGCTTGCCGATGGAAAGGTCTCCGAGAGACCTTTCAATTGGTGGTTGGGCCATCAACTGAGGTAGCCTGCAATGGTGACTAACTCTAACCCTAGGTGCATGGTGACGAGACGAATGAAGGTTGAGCAAATGACACTATAAATCACTGTATATGATTATGTAAATTCGTCCAATGGAGCTCGTTCGGACCTGATAGAATAATAATCCATGCATTAAAAAAGTTTAAGTATTAAAATGATATGAATTTCATGATGATCGAATGAGGATCGACGGTACCTTGATTGATGATCGAGCGTTCGAGACAGAACTCACAGTTTTCTTCAAATCCACTTAGGATTATAACAATGAAATCGAAGATAAGAGGTGAAAATAGAGACAAATTAAAGCTCAAAAAGGCTCCTAGAGTGGCGGTTGCTACTGGTAGCAAGAGAGAGTGTCGCGTGCTCCTTCCAATAACAAGCACATGTGCGGGCTCTCGTACACGAAGGAGAGGGCCTAACTGGTTCAACCCATTATGGTAATAGTGGGTCCCACCAGTCATTTAATTTAAACTTTAATTAGTAAATCTAATTTATTAGGGTTTGGTACGATTGACTCCTGATTTGGACAAGAACTTCAGGGCTCGATCCTAATGACTTATTAAAACTATTAAAACTAAGATTAGGACTTAGTTTATTTCCAATTGATTAGTGTAACAATCTTGGGTTATTACAGCACTACAATGCCCTACTTTTGGGTGCTCTGCCACTAAGGCGTACTATAGCATGAATCGAGGCGTGTTGTAGCGCCTACTCTCAGGACCCTACTGCTGGGGTGCACTGTAGCACCCTAGTCATTATATGCTTCCACTACAGTGCTCTACGAAGTACTACAGTGTCTTAGCATTTAGAATCCATCTGCCAGGGCATGCTACAGTGCCCTGATCCTAGTCTACTAAATGCTATGGGGCGCTACAACACATTCCTCTTGGGTGTTGGGTGCCATGACACGCAACAGCATGCCATGATGTGCTGTGGCGCATATGCTATAGTTGTACTTCCAACTCTGTTCCAAATTACCTGAGAACCTTCTGAAAGCTCACTAAGCTCCATTAGCATCTCCACGATGATTTAAATGGTATCCACAATATATCATGCAAACCTACGACATGTTGGCCCTATCGATAATGTCATAAGGGTCGATCCAACCCGCTTGGCACTATACGTCTACCCTAATCCCGACAAGCCAAAATAGTGCATTATTGCCTAAGCGACTTGACCTCCTTGCAGCTTGAACCATATGTTGGCATGAATTCCTCATCATAGCCAAGGTGTTAGGCCCCTAATCCACAATAGTAATCGCTGCAAGGCGTGGATTAGGCAATGCCTTAATCCTGGCCCATTAGACTAGGGTTCACTGTAGAACCATGTAGTAACCGACGGGTCAAGCTCTAATTCAGCTCAATTGGAGCTACACAATGCATCATATCATGTTAGGAATGAAGAACTGAAATTATTATTGGTGGAATGAATAGCTAAAAGGAGTTGAAATGGAAGTACCTTCTACCATTGTCTGCTTGCAAATTAGGATTTGTTACTCGAGCTTGATCCATCAATACTAGAAGATCCCAAAGCTCGTGCTTGCTGCCATGACTAACAATCGAGGAAGGGAAGAAATGTGGGGGTTTTGGTGGGCAAGAATGAGTTGTTAGCACCAAATGATGCGACTGTAGCACAGCCTGCCTACCCTGCAGACACATGATCACAGTCCTGAGAGATGTACAATGGACCATTGTAGCTCCCAAGCTCTGCTATTGGATCACAACGGTCATGTGATCGAATGGTTAGATTGATCATGCTGTTCGATCTGATGGAGGGTTCATGCCAACAGGAAGGGTTAATTTTGATATTTAATTTAAGTTAAAATATAATAATTTTCATAATTAAAACTAAGTTATTAAATGCACTCCAAAAAGTTTCAAATATCTAACCTTAGCTAAATTGAGGGTGAGAAACTCAAAAATGAAGTCAGATTTTGAAATGGAGATCAATATTATTATCTTAACTTTGTAAGCATTTAAATATATTAAAAATATTTTTAAAATTTAACAGCTTCTAAGATGTCTTAGAATTTCACCCATAACTAATTTGAGGGTGAGGAGTTCATTAGTGAACTTCAATTTTGATTTGGAGGTAAAATTAATTTAGGTAATTTTCATCTTATTTAATTTATTCAAAATTTTCATCAAAATGAAGAATCTTCATATCGAACCAAAATTCATATGTTGGCTTATAATGTTATTAGATGTGCAATGGAAAAGATATTAAGCTACATTAGACTACCCAATAATGGGTAACAACACAAGGGCTCTTACAAGCATTTATAATTTTGACAATTTTGCAAGCATGTCTTACTAAAATATTACATATTATTTAATTTATGCTACTCTTGCAGAGTCATGTAACTTAATATTATCTATAAATTATGATATCGTAAAAGCCTTACTAAAACCTATGTCTTATTATATATTTTCTTTTTTTAGTTTGTTATATATATATATATATACATATATATATATATATATATATATATATATATATATTGCTTATGTGTGGCTGGTGAGATTTGAACCTATGACTTGGGATAATAAATCTTAAGCCTCAACCACTGGACTACAACACCATTCACACACATATATGTTTATGTATATATATATATATATATATATATATATATATATATATATATTGCTTATGTGTGGCTGGTGAGATTTGAACCCATGACCTGGGATAATAAATCTTAAGCCTCAACCACTGGACTACAACACCATTCACACACATATATGTTTATGTATATATACATATATATATATATATATATATATATGGATGGTGGATCAAGAATAATTTCTGGATCAAATCATTAAGTAAGAGCTGATGCAGGATGGAGCAAATTAAATGATTATTTTATTGATATTTTAATTTTATGCTTTGTGTGTAGCGTATTTTGTAAAATTATTATTATTTTTGTTATGAATTTTTTTTTGTTATTCTCATATTTTTGAATGTTGTAATGGATGTGAAAAAATATATATTTTATACTACTCCTACTACACTATTATACTGAGGCTCAATATAATCTTGGGATGTGAGCACCAAATGCTAGATTTTCTATGCTAACCTTGAGAAGGGTCACCACAGCTCTTATGTCTAAAAGAGTATTACAGAAAGTATCATTGATGTATAATGTGCCTAGTACGTTGAGTTTACTTTAGAAGAACTTTATTTAAGAAAAAGAGTAGGAGATGTGGCATACTGGATATGACATTGTAGTTTTCAGGTGTAAAGATTGGAGTTAACATGTTTCTTCTTGTAAGAGCAGCTGGTCGAGGAGCGGGTTCGCTCTTTTGATTTGCTACCTGGGCTATTGATGGAACATGAGGCTTGCCACAAAGGTTTGGCTTGGGTCATCCCTCCTTTCATTATTATGGGTTGGAGTTGGAGCAGAGGTTGCTGCAGGTGTTGCATATGCTATTTAAATATTTACCCCATCTACTATTCTAATAGCTTGACAATCACAAAATTGGTGGTCTGGTTTACCACAGAGGTAACAACTCTTTTCATCTTGATAACACTTTCTGTAAGGGTGGGGCATATGGTAGACATCCTCCCTCCTAAATTTAGGATTTTCTAGTATGAGTTGAAAAACATTGATAGGAGTGGTGGGATGTTGTTATTTGAAGGCCCCTTAGTTCTTGGTAGGAGGTTCTTTCCTCTTTTCTTGATTCATGATATCAAATTATCAGTTGTTTTCCTCATGATCAAGGATTATGGTGCACTCTATGAGGTCAAAGACGTGGGTGTGCCTGAATAGGAGTAGGCTCCACCAGAGAGTATCCTTTAATCTTACTAATAAATGGTTGCACCTACCCTTTTGTGTGCTTATGAGATTCTGGGCATACCTTGAGATTCTAATAAATTTGATCTTGTTGTTGGATACAAAGTTGCTTCTATGAACCAATTTCATGAATTGATTCTCTATGATATTTTGTGTAGCTTGGGAAACATACTTAGTTCAGAAGGCTTTTGAGAATTCTTTCCAGTTTATGTCTTCCTACTCTACACCGACAAAGTTGATGGTGGCGGTGGATTCCCACCATTTGCTAGTTTTTCCCTTGAGAAGGTAGAAGGTTACTCGTAAAAACTTTTCATTTGGGCACTTAATGCTCTATAATGTTTTCTCTATTTCCCTCAATTAATCTTCTACCTCAAATTGGTAGGTAGCCCTGTAGTAGATTGGTGGGTTTAATTTTTAAGATAATTGGAGGACTCCATCAAACTTATTGATAAATCCAAAAATTATATCAAAATTAAAAGGAAATTTCATTCATTTCTAATCTTAAATTGCTCCCTTAATCAAATTTTGTCTAGCTTTTCAGGAAAAATGCCTATCTAAAGAATTCTGAGCTATTGGTACAATTTCCCTTTTTTTTTCAAAGGAGACCGCTGTCGCGTGTTACAGCGCGCTCTAGTGGGTCTATTTGTGAACCACGGGTGCGATCGTGCGCTGTAGCGGTTCAATTTGCAAAACCATGGGCGCGATTGCGCGCTGCAGCGGTTCAGTTTGCGAACCGTGGGCGCGATCACGCGCTGCAGCGAAGCTTTTTGTGAAATGCTGCCGGTACAGCGCGCTGCAGTGCGCTGCAGTGGCCTGCCGCACTTTCCTCTAGCAGAAGCATTTAATGTGGCTGGGACAAGACCCCCAACCAGCATCTTGTCCCCATCCATCATTCCCTCTATAGCTGCTATGTTTTTAAATGGAAAGGAGGCTTATGAGGTGATGTATTGGCTAAGCAAATAAAGATATTGGTCACCTCACCATCAATTAGGATTTTTGACATCATTGCTTAGAATTTTCAATAGGAATTGTTGGTTTGGATCTTAAGTGTGATGAATGCAGCCCCTCTCCTATAAATATCACTCCTCTTGACTAGAGGAGGATTCCAATTTTTGCTCAAATCACTTAAGAAAGGAGGAGGGTTGTATAGTGGAAGAGAGGAATTCCCCAAGGGTGGAAGAGCTAATTTACTAAGGAGAAGAAGAAGGAAGGCAGCACTAGCGACATAAGAGAGGAACTTCAAGAAGGAGAAGAAGGATATGCCATATTATTACGACTATCAACTACCCTATCTCTCCCCACAAGATGTTTAATTTAGTGGTGACATTTGGTTTCCGTGGATCGTGTCCTGTATGGGAATTACAAGTATCAATTTTGTTTTGTTCTTCCTTAAAATACTCAATCAAGTCATCATTGAAGTCCATCTATTTACCAAAGGTTGTAATCACAAATTACATAGGTTCTTGCCCCCATTTTCTCTTTTTATGAATAATGATTTGATTCTTAAATTATATCTCTTAAATATACACCCTATCCTACTCTAATACCAACTGTTGGGACCCAATGTCGGGTTAGTAAGAACTAAAATAATATTAGGAGTAATCCCTTAATCACAGAATCATAATGAGTAATATAAAAGAAATGACATATATACACTAAACATGACACATTAATTTATGGATTAAAAATTTATAGAGTCTTGCTCATAAGGATCTAAAAATATTATAAGCTTTAATAAATAAGAGTTAAAATTAGTAGATCAGTGGGTATAAATAACAGCATACTCTCATCTAGGCATGTTTCAAAAGTGTAGGAATTTAAATATTAGTTAGTAGTGAAACTAAGTATTGATATATATCAACTTTTAATTGTTAAATAATACGCAAAATAACCAATTTGATAGAAAATAAAGAGCCTGACAATTTATCTAGCATAACCTATTTCAGTTGTATTGAAATTTTAGCATAAAAAGATTTTGCTAAGCAAGTACAAAATCAAGGAAAAGGGGGTTCATATTTATGTTATATAATAATCCCATATTCCTTCTATACATGCCCTCTCAAAGACTTGTCAGTATAGGCTCCTTATGGCTCTCGATATCAGATAATCTTGTTCAAGCAATTGTCTGATTCGACTAAAGGAAAAGTTTCAATAGTGAACATTGTGAAACATAGTTATCCAAAATTTTCTAAATATCATTTTATGCGATATTTAAAATATTTTGCAATACTGAGCACCTTTTCTTAGTGCACTTGATAAATGTGTTAAAAGTAAGAAATCATATATTTGTGCACAATTTTATATTTAATTAATAAGCATTTAATTGAGAATTAATTAGTTACCCTTTAATAATGAAAATTTTATTGTTCCAAATTTTAATTAAATGAAAATGTAATAAAATATTTTTTATAATAAAGTTATCATAAACAATAAAAATGATAAAAGTAAAAATATGATGATTATATAATAATATAAGAGAAATGATTTTGTTTTTCTTCTCTCTCTCTATCTTCTTTCTTTTTTTATTCTATGTATTTCTCTCTCTTTCTTATCTCTCATTTACTTTTTTTTTCTTTAACTCTCTCTCTCTCTTCCCTTTCTCCTTTCTCTTTTTTATTATCTTTCTCTTCTCTCTTTCACTCTCTCTTCTTTCTTTCTTTCTTTTTTATTTTCTCTTTCATTTCTCATTCTTTTAGATAATAATAATAATAATAATTGACTGAAATAAGAAAACATAATTAAAATGATAGAAAATGAAAATTATAAAAATAGTAAATAATAATATTATTATTAATTAGTGTTATTATTATTATTATTATTATTATTATTATATTTTGACAAAAATAAAAATGACAAATGAAATGGAAATTGCAAAAAATATTAATAGTAGTAATAATATTGACAGAAATAAGAATGACACAATTAAAATGATAGAATGGAATTTGTAGAAAATAGAATAGCAAAAAATAAAAGAAACTAATAATAATAATTTGTATCACTATAATAAAATGACAGAAAAGAAAATTATAGAAATTAATAATAATAATAATAACAATATCGGCCCTAATAAAATGACAGAATTAAAATGATAAAAAATGGAATTTGTAAGAAATAGTAATAATAATAATAATAATAATAATAATAATAATATTGAAAAAAAAAAAGACCAAATTAAGATGATAGAAAAAGGAAATTATAAAAATAGCAATAATTATAAAATAATATTAGTAATAATAATAATAATAATAATAATAATAATAATAATAATAATAACAAAAATAATGACATAATTAAAATGATAAAAAAAATAAAATTACTTATAATAATAATAATGACAATAACAATAATAAGAATGATAATAATAATAATAATAATAAATAATAAATAATAAAAAAATAATAATAATAATAATTATTATTATTATTATAATCATAATAATATAAAAAAAATGATATAAAAATGGCAAGAATGGAAATTATAAGGAATAGTAATAATAATAATAATAATAATAATAATAATAATAATAGTAGTAATAAAAATAATAATAATAATAATAATAATAATAATAATAATAATAATAAATAATAATAATATTATGAAATTTTTTATGATGATAATGATAATAATATTTCTAATATAATTATTAAAATTTATTTTTACTATTTTTATAAAAAATAAAAATAAATATTTTAAAATAAACAATTAAAAAAAAAAGAATTCCTTTCTCTAACATTCTCGTTCTTTCCCTCGTACTATCGCATGGAGAAGGCTGTCAGCACCGAAGTCGGAGAAGGGCGGGAGAGGCAGTAGATGGAGGAGGCTGCATGTGGTCAACTAGATGAGGAGGCAGAGGGATGGTTCGGTGTGAGGAGAAATGGGAAGGGGGAGTGGTGTTTTTGTAAGGAGTGAAAGAGAGATAGGGAGGAGGCGTGTCCTAGCTGGGCAGGTTACCGTGCGGCCCACTGGTGACCAACCGCCGACAGGGGCGGCCAACCGCTGACAAGGGCGACATATGTCGCATGATGCATGGCTTGTCAACACGCATGCCCTAGGGCACACGAGCTATGTTAGGGGGTGAAGGGGAGAGTGAGGTGGTGGAGAAAAATCGTAATTTTATTTAATAAATTAATTTGAATTAAATTATACTTAATTTTCCATTATTTGGTTTCCAAAATTAATGAAACTTGACATGGAGGTGTATGTCGACGAGATGGAAACACCCATACCAAAATTTTGTGATTTGGAGCTATATTTTATTTTATAGTAATTTTTAAAGATTAAAATTAAAAAAATTAATTACAGTCAATCAAGAGCTCCAAATATACCAGAACCGTTTGTATAATTATTTTCAAGTATTCTTAATCCAACAGCAATACAATCACTGAATTTAGTCTTCTATTTAATTTTCTTAATTCTTAAAATTTTAAATATTTAAAAATTAATTCAGTATTATTTGCTATCCAGATTTCTCCTAAACTTGGGCATTACAAACACAAAAATATACTTTACAAAATGATATTTTTGGTTTGACTTAATTTTGAAGGTGCATGGGATCTTGATTTCTTAGTCAGGCATATTCTTGATTAACCTATTAATGAATTCGAGTGTTACTGTGGCGCCCCATCTCCTGCCATGGTCCACTAACACGAATGTTAGTACGATAATGGCTGGGTGGCTTCCACAATACATCACTCACTTATCATTAAATTAGGTTTTCACCTCAATCTACTGAAAAGGGAAAGATGTGCCATATTATGAGTTGAAATTCACTAAATGACTATACCAGAGTATCAGAGTGCAATAAAAGAATATATAACAACCATTTAGCCATAATGTAAGAATATATAATATCTAACTCATAATAAAATCTGCAATAAAAGAAAATACACCTGAATACCTATATTATTACAATATTTAATTACAGTTTACTGAAAGCAGGAAAATCACTCATCCTCACTGAAAATAAAAGAGCACTTTAACTAAGGATCCTCAGCAATAATGTGATCTTCTTCTTGACTATACTCTCTTTCTAGTGCTATCTCTACAAAGCACTCAGAAGCTGACATTATCAGTTTCATAATGCCAGGGCCTCAGCTAAAAAAAGAAAAATTGGTTAGACTAATTGTTTAGGTATATTTTAGGCTGATAATTTTATGTATTTTATGATATCACAAACCATCTTAAGCATTTAAGAGAAATAAAGCATCAATGAAAAGGTTGAATCTTTAAAATGCATATTTATAACTTAAACAAGTTGCGAGCTAAAAAGACATACCTTGAAGTGCCCCGCCCTGTCGCCATGCGCAAAAGAGATAGTCATAATCAATTTTAGCGGTAGAGCGGTGTGCTACTTGGGGTGGAAATATCCCATCTCCCCGAATAGCTCAAACAAAACCCGTCAGAAGGACTGCTGACTCAACCCCAAATGAGGGTTGAGAGCTAATACTTAAGATAAGAGTAGTATTCTTATCCTAAGTATTAGACAAATACATACATTGGATTTAGAATACTATATGAAAAATCCAGTATATGTATAAGATATCAGCATTTCTAGTATACTGATCACATCGCAATACTAAGTATAAGTAGTATATAAATAGAGTGCAGAAGCTAAAGCAAACATTTGGAAACATTCATCACAGAAGCTAAATAAAACATTTGTCTCAGAAAAGAAAGGAAAAGCACATCTAGAATTATTACAAATAGTTTGCTAAAATACAGACATAAAAGTTCAGTACTCAACTGAAATAGACTATGAAAAATAGTAAAGCTGGGGAAGAGTCTACTAGTGCTTCACGGACTCTTATTAAACCTCCTGAGTGTCCTCCTGATCTGGCTCCACTAATTACTCTGAATCTAGCAAATTGATGGATCCCAAATATACCACATGTTAGATAATAAGTCTAACACATCAAAACTAATCAAAATAGTTCTAATTATTTACTTAATATATACATAATATAAATATAACTGAAAGTTTAAAACTATATAAAGTTGTACAAGACTAAAGTTAAGTAAAGTAAGGCTGTACTGAAAACTAAAAACTAAAAGTAAACAAATACAGTAATAGATCTGAAACTAAGTAATAGCATGTAAAATTATGTTGTATGCCACTAAAATTATGTATTTGAATATATCACAATACTATATGCTACTAATATGCAACCAAAATATCACTGAACTGCTATGAGTGGTACGGTCCAATGTCTACATACATCCGATTGGGAATACAATTTACTGTGATGTAATATTCTATAACCATGAATCATCACTGATACTCATACATCATTACTGATACTCATACATCATGCTTATGCTCATGCTCATGCTTCTAAGCTAGATGAGTTAAATCCAAAAATTTAGAAATTCTTTGAAATCTGATAATGAATTCAAGGTCTCCATTTTGTAGAATCCTGCTAAAAGAATTCTGACTCCTAGATTCTAGTTTCAAAAATTAGTTAAAGTTAAGAGTTTACTTAAAAATCATTAGATGGGAAGGTTGTATACACATATTTAGAATGTTTCCTAGAAGGGTGGTTTTTAACACTTAGTTTGATTAAGCCACACCTAACAAAGCAATCTTCAATAGGAGGCATCACCTGATGGCGGTTTTGTATCTCAAGCTAAGCCATTAAAATACCCTAATTACAAGTGTACTTGGTGTTCTAAAGAGGGTGACCTGAATCACATAGTTTGGTTGAAGCACACCTATGGAAGCGATCTTTGATCGGAGGCATCACTTAATGGTGACTTTTATTCAAACAAACTTATGATCTAAGTCCCTAATCATAACACTCTTAAGATTAGATGATTTATTCTAAGTGGAACTATGTCCGACTAAACTCGCAGGATAGAACACAGATTTAATTCTACATAAAGATGAATCAACCAATCTTGAATACTGCTAAAATAATATAGCACTATGGGTATACCTACTATATTCAACCAATAATCTGGGTTTAGATAATTCTATTTAATTAACAAATATTTATCAAAGCTATTAATCCTTACTCTGAATAAGTGAGTCCTACACTAAGCTCCAAGGATGAAATCAAAAGATCACTCAATATTGATTTCTACCATAAGGTTGAAGTTCCATTCTAAGTGTTTAGGTGATTCCTACCATGAGGTGTTAAGATCAACTTCAATGTTTATGAAGGATCATCTAAGTTTCTACCTCAATAAGTTACAAAAGTCCTTCTTATATCAATGTATCAATATTTAAGATCTTTAAGCATTTTAATAATGATCCTATAGCAAGACCTTGAGATCTCACTTTTTTATTTCTTAAGTTAACATTCAAGAATTACTTATTAGTCTTGGATTAAAGTGATCAAAACATATGATTAAAATCAATCTAATCCTAGTCTATTCTACAATCATGGGATGAAATCAAAGATATTATTAGAGTTAGATTATTTCATAAATCATTATAGTTTTATTATCCATCTTGTGCTGATAGTCTTATATAAGAAAAAATAAAAGATCTGAAGTTTAGATTCAGATAATTCAATCACATAGATTCAATATTAACCTTAGCACTTCTAATTCAATAATTTAAGATCAATACTAAATCAGATGCATTATTGGAATAATGTTAATTGAATTATCTCACAATCAAGTTAATTAATTAAGTGATGTTGATTTAGATCTTAATAAAGACAAGTTAGGGTAACCCCTAGCGTTACCAAAATTGAGACCCATGGTTAGTTTATAGATCAATGACAAATTAATGTATTATTAGTGTATTATTGATAGAATATTTTAAATTAAGATTAAGTATCATTTACTTATCCAAGTTCTTAAGATTCTTATGTTCAAGTATAGTTTAACGTCAATTAGGTACAACAAGGTGTCCAAATGGGTTAGCACTTGATTACAGGTCTAAAGGACTTAGGTTTCGAGCTATTTGATTATTAACATCTACTTAGTTGATATAAGCAATCAAGGATTCTATTCTTTAACATTTGGCACAAGATATTTAAGACACATAAGAGATCTTAAGCGCTTGTTAAAAAGGGCAAACTCTCAAATTAATTTTCAAATTTGGTATAAGTCAGCCCCACTAGGGTCATAAGGACCTTAAAATGTGAAAAATGCAATGTTTTGGCCATTTCATTCAATTATGGACAATTTCGAACAGTTCTAGGCGCTATGATGCATTTCAACACTTTTAGGCACTGTGGTGGAAAATAGTGTGGTGGCACGTTGCAGCACTTTTAGGTGCCACAGGCACTGCGGTGCCTAATCCGAGAGCTGCATGCTACGGCACGCTGCAGCAGTTTTAGGCACTGTGGCGCGTTGTAGCGGTTTAACTTTTGAAAGTCCTGTTCAATTAATTTCTCTCTTGATTTCATATGGTTTGTCCGAAATGATATTGGAGCCCGCTGTGGTGCACAGTAGCGCTTTGCAGTGGTTTAACTTTGAGTGACAGTTCAATTAATTTTTCTCTTGATTTCCTATAGTCTCTCCCAAAATGACGCTGCAGCCCACTGTGGCGCGCTGCAGCGATTTGATTCTAGGCCATTATTTTAGCTCTAGAAGTGCTGCGACATGTTGTGGTATGCTATGGCTTGCTGTGGTGTGCTACGGCAGATTCAATTCGAAACTCGGGCGCTACGGTGCACTGTAGCGCCCGATAGTGATTTTGCCTGTGCGAAAACTGCGAAGGGTCTCATTTCGAGCTAAAATACTCTCAATCCAGAGCATTCCACAAGCGGTGCCATATATTAATGGAAAGGTAGTTCTGAGACCTTTCTATTGATACCAAATTTGGCAAGAATTAATTATTATAACGAGCAGAAATTAAACTTATAATTGCTGGTTTACATAAATTTTCTATATTTTTGACAGTTTTTCTAATGGAAGAATGAGCTTCAATCGGACTCATTTGAGCCCATTCGGAGCTTGACAATAACACATGAATTCCATACAATGGCTAATGAATATGTTAATCATAGCAATTTGATAAATCAAATGAAGATAGCATAAGGAAGAGTGAGCAAAATGGTACCTTAGCCTTTTAGATGAGGAAGAAAGAAAACTCTGTTTTCTTCAAGAACCTTAGAGAGGAGCTTCTTCTTAAGCACAAGAGACGGCAGTGGAGGAAGGAGGGAGATTTAAATGGACTGCAAGGGGTGGAGGAGAGGGAACTAAGCTCCATTTATAGGGGAAGAAAGGAGGGGGAGGCCATCATGAGCAAGGGGATGAAATGGGGCAGAGGGATGGCTCTCATCGAAAACTTGCATGCAAATGAGGCGGGTGGGGGGCGCCGAATGAAGGTATGGGGGGCAGCTAGGTAAGAAAATGGGAAATATAAAAAATTGGGAAAAAAATTTAGAAATAATAAATATATACTTATTTCCTTAATTATTTAAAAATTTGGATTTAAGAAACGTGTTCAAAAAAATCTCAAAAATTCACCCGTGCTAATTTGGGGGTGAGGAATTCAACGACAGATTCAGATTTCGATTCAGACGATTATTTAATTATGCTAATTTACGGGGTAATTAATTATATTAAAATATTTATGAAAATTTGGCGACTTCCAAATGCATCCAAAACAACACCATATCTAATTTGATTTTGATTTTGAGGTCAAATTAAAAACCTCAATTTTCTAATTAATTAAATATTAAAATAATCCAAAATATTTGATTGAGCTCCGAATTGCTCCAAATCTTCAGGGTTTGGGTCTAATGGCTAGATGAACTTAATTAAGATACGGTTAAGCTAAAATTAAGTTGGGTAACAACCTTGGGTTGTTACATACCTCAATCCAAACCTGTAGTAAAGGTTAAGCATTTTATATATAAGAACTACTAAGTACATTAAGGATCCTAAGCAAATATGAGCAAATTTACTTATGCTAATTTTTTAAACTAACTAGAATATAAATATAATTGAACAGAAATTTAGCATCATAACATGCTTGTACATAAAACCAAAAGCAAAAAACACAGAAATACTAAAAATATTGTAAATGCTGAAAATACTAAAAAGCATTAAAAATACTGAAATTGAACTAAAAGTAATTGAAACTGATTGAAAATATTTTTAATAGACATGTGCCTAGATTAGTCTTTCCATAACAAAAAATTAGCTCAACTAACCACATAATCTAATTCTAAGGTATCCAAGACACTAATGCTCAAATCAACAGATCTATCATATACATCTGAACTATAATGAATCATAAAGGACACTAATGCATGAGAACTAAAATGAATTATATAGGACACTAATGCCTGAGAATTGAACTGAACTGTATTATATCTTAATATTAAATTGTAGAGGTATACTAACTGAGGCACATTCCACTGACTATTATCTTATTTACTGAGTTATCAGATCTATTTGACTTATCTAATTCACTTATGTGTAATACTTATGCAAATTTCAAATTTAACATAGCATGCATTTTCATCAAATATCTTATGTTTCACTTGATATGCCAAAATAATAAAAACTCAAAATAAGGAAGCAAAGCGCACAAAATAAGATATAAATAGCACTACACAAATAACTATGATATCACTTATTTTCTAATTTTAGTCATTCAAACTAATATGAGATTATACAAACTCAGGATCTCCAACATCCTACTATAAACTCAGAGCTACAATCCTATAAGATTTAAAGCAATTATAACTAATCAAGTTCTAATGTAATTTGATTAGTGACATTTACATAATTTAAATAATAAATTAAACATCTTAATTAATAATTTTTAATTAACCCAAACCATTCTTGATTAATATAAATTTGATGACTTTCCAAATGCTTCCAAAACATCACCTCTAGCTAATTTGGGGTGATGAGCGCAATGGTGACATCAAAGTTTCAATTTGAGGTCAACTTAATTAGGTTATTTTCCAAATTATTGGTATTTTCCAAAATTAGGGTTTGGTCCAAATGACTTCTAATTTGAACCAAAACTTTAGGGTTTGAATCTAATGACTTATGAAGACTATTATAATCAAGATTAGGACCTAGTTTAGCCTTGATTAATTAGGGTAACAACCTTGGGTTGTTATAGTTACATAGTGAACCTACTACATTTCAACAAAAATTTCTTGATAATACACCACCATCATGGTCACCCAAATTCCATGAGTTCTCTGCACACCATGAATTTACTTATAAATAATTTGATTAACTTTACAAATACCTCTTGATTGATTTAATACTACTAATAGAGATGAAAAATTGTTGAAGTGTGTTCAAAGGGGTTATATCATAATTAGAATTTTTGGGGCAATGTAAGTTCTACTAACTGATTCCAAGCTCCAATGATTAGTTGGTATTCTTCCTAAGGATTACATGAAGCTTCTGAGCATGTGCGCAACAAGTTCCGTTCACTAGATTATGAGGTAGATGCTCCTTAGCTCATCAGGGTCTGAAGATGAAGATGGAATTTGGAAGGCCAAATCAACTATTCTAGGATTTCTCAGTTGAGTAAAGGAATGTTATAGGGAATTTTGGGGTGCTAAATAAGTTCAGAAGTTCAAGGTGTCTTCATTGGGCTCTTGAGTTGAGCTCAAGTGGATTTTCAGGGTTCAATTGGGGTGGAATTGGGTCGAGGCATTCTAAAAAATATTCCTTCCACTCTCATTAATCCATTAGTGATGCGTGTGGATATGGGAGACAACTCTGACATTCGATACATTTTAGTTGTGATTTTGTCAGATGGACAATTGAGAATGAAGATAAACATCGATCGAGAAGATCTCTGTTATCGAATAAAGAGTTAGATCTGACATACCTAATTTTAATAGATCAAATGGATTCTCATCCACTCGATCTAGGTTCAGAAATGCGAAATATTTTCGATCATGTTGCACAGTGTCATAGTCCTTTAATCTACACAACAAATTCCTGCTGTTCTATTAGTTCATCTTTACTAAATTGATTTTAATTAAATTTTAAATAAATTTTAATTAAAATCTTATAGATTCAGCTTAGATAAAAATTACAAATTGTATTTTGTTAATATTTGATCATCTTAAGTCTAAAATTATGAAATTTGCACTCATAACAAATTTTAATGTCAAAGTTGATGTCAATATTATTTTTCTAGTTTTTTGAGTATTTAAATTCATTAAAATAATTTAGAAATTTATTCTTGATCATTTTGCTTCCAAATTTTTAGGATTTTGTCCTAATGATGACTAGAAGGTATTGATGAGAATATTAGGCTCTAATTAAGCCTAATTAGCCTTAGTAACAACTTTGGGATGTTATGCTTAGTGACAAATGATGGCCCACCAAGGATTATAGTAGGTTGCTAATAGTCTAGATTGGAGGCTTGTTGAGTTGTGACGTCTAGAGGATCTCTATAGTGGACTAGGTACACTGGAACCAGAGGGGATGTGAGAAGTGAAGGGCTAGCAATTTAGTTAAAACTGAAAACTCGCTTGAAAATTGCTCGAATTTTGAGTAGAATCAAACTTGACTCAAAACTTTTGAGTCGCTTTTCGAGTTGAATTGCTTGATTGGAACCCAATTTAAGTCGAGTTCAATTTGGGCTTGACTCAGCTCAAATTGGGTTTGAGCCAAATCAAAATACACAATATGAATCATTTATATAAATAAATAAATCACCAAAACCCTTAATAAGAGTTTTGCAGCTTAGGCGGTGTGCTACTGAGCTCCAATTAGCCTCCACCTTCCATAAACTCAGGTTCAATACCTCTCTGCTTTTTTTGAAATAACTTCAATAGATTTGAATTTTGCAAAAGATTATTCTAGGGATTTTCCTACTAGAAATGTCCTTTAATATTGAAATATGAAATAAAGTAATTCTATTGAGAAAAGTCCTAAATGAAGGCACTAGAAATCCTATAAGTTAGCTAAGGGATTCTAGGTTCACATCAAGGCACTAGAATTTATACTTAGATTAGAGCTTAGACTTACTTAATGGGCTAATATCCCTAGGTTACACACTATAGTGTTTAAGGTTGATCCTACACTTATGCGACATAAGTAACTAGCCTAAGTCCATTTTAAATATTAGGTCCTTACTAATGGTTCTTATAATTATAAAGATCTAGCTAGTCCAATCCACCCTAGAGTTTAAAACTACTACAATCCTTAAGTACTAAATCAAGCATTAGGATCATAAAATAACTAATTAATTTCTATGTTGAGGCCCTAACTTAGTTTACTAGCACTAAAATAGGAGTAGGTTATTTTAGGTATTTTCCTACTCAAAATATCATCAAATATTAAAATATGTCATAAAGTAGGTTGTCTAAGGTGTCCTATCATTTAAAAGCCTAAACATGCAAAACCTTAATTTTGGAAGTTTAATATTATTTAATTTAAGAGTCAAAACTCACATTTTCCATTTGATGTCCAAATCATGTAAACATGGTGGCTATAACTTTCTTATAGTATAATAAGTATAATGACACTAAGTAGGGTCAAATCGAACATCAAAGGACAAATTAGAGTTTTAGTGACCCTTAATGACACTTAAAAGGTTATTAGCAAAATTAGTTTTCAAATTAGAAAATTAATATCAGATTAATGTCCTACATATTTTTGTGATAAAAAATGACTATTGGAACATCAAATTTGGATATTAATTGACTAAGTTACAACACTTGCAAAATTAGGTTAAATACATAATTAATTCATTAATTAAAATAGAGATTAGTGAAATTAATCATCAAACTAAAATTCTAATGACATATTATTGATCCTCATATTTTTATGGTCACTTTGAGATTATTATCAATATATTTGGATGTGAATTTTTAATGTTACCAGGTATTGAATATTTTGCAATTTATTAATTATTTATTTCAAATCTGCAAGATTTACAATTCATAAGACGCCCGGATGCACGCAATCGGTCGCGCATATAGGCCTGGCTACACGCATGCATGCTGGGCCACTTGGATCGGGCCAATCCAGTTCAAAACCTAACGTGACGAGAATCGCATTGTCGGAGCTAGGGCATCAAAAATTTCCTAGCTCCAGTGGTCAGCCCCCGCACATAGATCGAAAGGTCTTGGAGAGACCTCTTAATGGGTAGCCTGACCTTTGCCAGTGACTACCCTAGCTCTGGCACAGTGATTCCCTATGTGGGTTGGTTCAGATGCAGATGGAGCATAACTGTGCAGAACTGTAGACGAATATCAGGTTGAGGTCGATCAAACCCTACCTGACGATCCTGTGCCTATTGAAATAGGTAATCAAAATCCAAAGAGCATAATTGCATAAATAAAAGGAGGTGATTCAGAGGTACCTAATTGCTGATTTAGTATCTCAGGTCAAATGAAATATGAAGCCTTGTCCGTCTCTTGACCTCACCTGAGAGAATGATAGCCGAAAATGAGCATTATGCCCCCCAAGGAAAAGAGCCGCATGGGTGCGGGAGAACTCTGGAACATGACTCATGCGTCTCTGTCATGCATGATCATGCGCAATATGGATGTACAGTGCCATTATGGATAGCCATCCAATTGCAATAGCCAAATAGATAAACGATTGCGATCCATCTCATCTAATGATTAGACGGCGGGCGATGCCGTCTGATCCAACTGTTAGGACTATTATTAAATTAAAATATTCAATAAATAACTCTTTTTTAATTAATCAAAATTAAATAATTAAATGAGATCCAAAAAATCTAAAAAATTCACCTTTAGCTAAATTGATGATGAGGAACTAAATAATAAAGTTGGGTTTTGAATTGAATATCAATTTAATTATCTTAATTTTCTGAGCAATTAAAATATATTAAATTATATGGAAAATTTTGTTGACTTCCAGAAATTCCTAGAATAAGACCCCTAGATGATTTGGGGGTGAGGAGTTCAAAGGCAAACTCTAATTTTGATTTGGAGGTCTAACTATTTTAGGTAATTTTTAGGTTATTTAAATTACCTCGAAATATGTCGAAAACAAATGATCTCCAAATCACACCAATTTAGAGGTGTTGGCTCCTACTTGTATTAGGATTATAATGGCGGTGGTTTTAACTTAATTTGGATGTCTAAACCAAGTAACAACCACAAGTTGTTACACTCTTTAGCCAAATTATCTCCTTACTCACCTCCGTAATGGCGACGTACTCTGCCTCCATGGTAGATAGAGCAACCAAATTTTTGTAGCCTGAAGATCAAGCTCACAGCTACACTTCCTAATATAAACACATCAATTAGTGTTCTTTCAACTACCAACATCTACTGCAATATCTGAGTCTACATATCTCTGCTGAGAAATGTTAGACCTACCAAAGCAAAGTGCTTCGTCTACTGAGAAATGTTAGACCTACCTTTTAGATACCTTAATATCTACTTAATCATGTCCCAATGGTACTTTCATGGGTTTCCCATGAATCTGTTGACTACTCCCAGTACATGTGCAATATTCAGTCTCATGTATATCATTGCACACATCAAGTTCCCAACCACTATAGCATAAGGAACTTTCGGCATGTGTTCCTTCTCTATAACTTCGACATCTAATCCTTCATTAAATTGAAGAGACTTGCTAGGGGAATGTTCACTGCTTTGCTTGTATCATGTTGAATCTTTTCAACACCTTTTCAATATAGTCATACTTAAAATTTCTTGCACTTCTCTCCTTATAGATTCTTATCCCAAGAATATGTTTGACTGGCCCCAAGTTCTTCATGTCAAACTCCTTTAACATCTACTCCTTTAACATCTTTATCTCATTCATATCCAATCCTACAATAAATATGTCATCCACACACAACAACAAAATGATATAGGAGGACATACATTATTTTATTTAGAAATAATGATCCACATGGCATCTCTTGTACCCAATTTTTGATATGAACCTGCCGAATCTCTTTTACCATTGCCTAGGCACTTATTTCAAGCCATAGAGGCTCTTCTTGGGCTTGCACACTAGCTCAACTTTCCCTTCTCTTGAGCCTTGTACCCCTTAGGTTGTTGCATGCACAACTCCTTCTCCAACTCTCTGTGAATACATATAGTTTTAACTTCTATTTGCTCCAGGTGCAAATCTTTAACTACAATAATGTTTAGCCTAACCCTGATGGTTATCATCTTCACAATAGAGGCAAAGATCTCACTATAGTCAACTCCATGCCGTTGCTAGAAACCCTTTACTATAACCCTTGCCTTGTAGCATTTTCTCTCATCTGGTTCTTCCTTCAATAGGTAAACCCACTTATTTTGAAGAGCTTTCTTTCCAACTGGTAGAGCTGCCAACTTCCATGTTTGATTTGACATGAGTGATGATATTTCATCATAAATGGAAGCATCCCACTTAATTAAATCATCCACTTGAAGCACCTATTTAAATCTTTTTGGTTCTCCACCATTCGTAAGTAACAGATAAAATAAGGAAGGAGAGTACCTCTATGTCGGCCTCATGACTCTTGTGGATCTCCCCAACATGGTTGTTAATGGTTTAATTTTAACACCCTCTTGAGTATCTTCTTGCACATGTTCCTCTGGCTCAATGATATAATAAAATTCTATGTGTCAGGGATCACCAATTAAAGCAACCTTGGAATCAGTTCTGTCTTCAATACAATCATTGTACATCTCACTTCATTAAAAGTGACATACATGCTTATGATAACTTTCTAGATCTGATTGTCCTAGAATCTGTAACCAAACTCACCCATGCTATATCCAATAAATGTGCACTTGATCGCATTTGCATCAAGCTTGCTCCTAGATCCTGCATCAATATGAATATAGGATGAATAACCAAATACCATGAGGTGGTTCATTTTTACCGCTTTTTTGCTCCAAGCCTCCTCGAGAGTTCTTTTATCTAAGGGTACAAAAGGTCCTCTATTAATTAAATACACAACCGTATTAATAACCTCAACCCAAAACTAGTTTGGGAGACTACATGCAATCTCATGCTCCTGGCACTTTTTGTGATTGCTCTATTCATTCACTCTAAAACACCATTTTGCGGTGGTGATCCTGAAACTGTGAATTCTCTCTTGATCCCTCTCAAGGCACATAACTTCTTAAACTATAATATTCGTCGCCATTATCGGATCTCAAGCATTTAAGCTTCAAACATGTCTCATTCTCCACCAAAGCCAACCATTTTATGAACGCATTAGATACGTTCGATTTGTGCTTTATAAAATAAGCACATATCTTTCTTGTATGGTCATTAATGAAGGTGATAAAATATGTGGCTCCACCTATGAAAGAAGTAGGAGCTGGCCTCCATACTTCCATATGTACTAACTCAAATTTTCTTCTTTTCAACTCTATTCCAACTTTAAAGAATGTAATATTCTTCTATTTGCCCAGCACTTAGTCTTCACAGAAATTCAAGTCTATTGACTTCAGTCCTTGGAGCCTTCCCCTTGATGTAGGAATTAAAAACTCTCTCCCTCATATGACCAAGCCTTCGGTGCCATAGACCTGTGTTTATTTATTTTGCAGCTATAATATAATAATACACTTTATCGATTAGGTAAAGTGTACTTTTCATGTTGCCCCATGCAACAATGAGTGCACCCTTGGTGACTTTCTATGAGTCCCATGTAAGCCATGTGTTGTAGCCTTCTCTGACTAACTAGCTAAATGAAATAAGGTTTCCTTTTTAGAAATGGCATATGTATAACTTCTCTAATATTCCAAACTATACTGCTTGGTAGTTGGACGTCTACATCACATTTACCAATGATACTACATACCTTATCATCTCTTAGATATACCTTACTCGAATCACCCTTGGTGTAATTCTTGAAAGAACCTATAGTAAGAGTGGCATGAAAGGATGCACCCGAGTCGACCAACCAGGACTCCATGTTGATAAGTGAGAGGATCAATGCATCTTGATCCTCTTTAGCTAAAACATTCACAGTGGGGCACATGACCTTGCTCCCACCATTTTTTTTCTTTAGGGTAGGGTAGTCCTTCCTAAAGTGACCTACCTTCCCACATTTCCAATAATCTGACTTTGCATTTACAGGTCTTGGTTTTTGTCATCTTGACATAGACCTATTTATGTTATGTCTTAGGCTACATGTCTACCTCTAAATTTAGCATTCAATGCTAAAGTAGATGCCTCACCATGGGATGTTTTTTGCATCTCTTTATTTAGCACTAGCCCTATAATGTCGTTAAATTTCAACGATGCATTTTCTGATGAATTATAGATGAGTGTAACTAGCCCATCCCAACTATTTAGAAATAATGAAAGGAATAATAGAGCTCGGACCTTGTCATCAAATTTGATGCCCACCAAATTAAACTGACTTATCTCAGTGTTAAACCCATTCAGATGTTCAGTCATTGGGTAATCATCTATTATCTTCATATTAAACAATTTCTTCATTAAAAAAACTTTGTTAGAAGCTGAGGGATTCTCATACATCCTTGTCAAAGCATCCACAAGATCTATAATAATTTTCTCATTAATAATGTTTAATGCAGTAGAAGAAGACAATGAATGATAAATCAAACCCAATGTAGTTCTATCAAGAACTTTCCAATCTCATCTGACATAGTCACAAATTTTTTGCTAGCTCCACTCAGTGGTAGATATAGGTTGTTCTGATAAAGTAAATCCTCCATATGCATTTTCCGAAAGGAAAAATTAGTGCCATTGAACTTCTCAATTTTGTGTCTCATTTCACCGACCATTTCTCCCACTAAAACTGCAAACCCTAGAACAACAAAAATAGACAGAGAACCTCTCTCCCATACAACTTGTTGTAAATCACTTTGAGCACTACAATGGAAGCGATTTTGCACTCAAGAATTGGGGTTGCATTGACAGTTACCAAAAAAATGACAAAATCACAAGCATAGTAAAAAGAAGTGCAACACATGCACATGCATCCACACACAAGCATCTAAACAACAAAATTTTTGTGTGGAAAACCAATAGATGGTAAAAATCATGGTGTCACACCACAAAGAAATTCTACTATGTATCAAAAGGATTACAAAGTTATAAAGAGCTTCACCTTTACAAGAGAAAGAAAGATCTACCGCTTATACATCCTCTCGATCTACTTCTTCCTTAACATGGAACACCAGCTCTTACACTAAGATGAAGAAGGAGAGCATCAGCCACCTCCCTTAAGGTTCTCTCTAATAGCAGCCAAAGCCTTTAACTTTTCCTTGCCAACATTGGAAAGTCCTCCAATAATTTTCTCTTAAGTACCTAGCTAATTTTAAAACTCTAAATAGTCCAAAATAACCCCCAAATTGCTTAGATTGTAACCTGTATTAAAGCAAATTTCTGCCTAGTGCTACAACATGCTATGGCATCCAAGCCTTAAGTATCCATGTGCTAGAAGGTGATGTAGCTCCCTAGTATTTGGTGCTCTAGCTCTAGGTCACGCTATAGCGTGCCACTGTGTGTAATGGAGCGCCACATTGTGCTATAGAGCCCTAGTCTCTGAACCACTTGCCACTGGGGTGCATTACCACCCCCGTTCTCTATCTACTTTCCATTAGGGTGTGCTATGGCATGCTAAGGTGTACTACAATGTCTCAATCTCTAGATTTACAACCAACAGGGCACGCTATGGTGCCCTAGTCTCCGTCTGCTAACTGCTAGCGCACTACGATGCGCTATGGTGCCAACTACAATTGAGCTTTCCCATCTTTTTTTGAATCACCTCAGAACCTCTTAGAAGCTCACCGATGCTCCATTAGCATCTTTATGATGATTGAAAGACTTTTTAGTATGCTTCTATGCTCACACGTAAGTGCACATGGTCTGAAGTAATATTCAGGATGGTGAGATCCCGAGATTTATCGTCTTTTGGGAATGGTGTTGGTTT
Source organism: Gastrodia elata (assembly GCA_016760335.1). NCBI lineage: Eukaryota > Viridiplantae > Streptophyta > Magnoliopsida > Asparagales > Orchidaceae > Gastrodia > Gastrodia elata. The sequence goes on from CM028681.1 coordinate 32,278,536, forward strand.
TATTATTAAAGTGTACAAGAGCTTACAAATTTTTAAATGATAGATTTGGTTTTTTGTTAATAATTAGGTCCAGATATTAACAAACAAGTTTCTTTTATCAAAAAATACTTATAGAGAAAATAGGGTGAGTTATGTTTCAGCATGCAACTTATCAAGAATTCATGTATGTACTTATTGATGTCAGTTTTGTGTGAATAAAATGAATGATCTATTCTAATCGAGAGACATAGTCCTCTCTAGAGTGTCCCCCAAATTGACTAGATCTAGCCTAGTGGATAAGATGGGCATGTGAATGCTCAATCATGGCACTTAGTCTTTCATGTGAACTTCTATTGGATGCATTCTGCGCTTGCATCTAAGTCATGAAATTCACAAGTCGAGTTTTTAAATCACTATTTTGGAGATTATTTTGGTGCTGAATGAAGAGGTGCAGAAAAGATCACATGGGAAGGCATCTACTTCACCATTCGATGTTGAGATTAGAGTAACAGGTGTTGAATGAAGACATATCAGAAACATGTCTATGTTAAGGAGAGGAAATTCAAGACCCAAAAAAGCAAAGTTTGATTGCTAGAATTATGGAAAGGCAAGTTACTTCAAGAAGGACTACGTTAGAATATGAAAACCACTTAGATCATTAATGAGCCACATTTATATAGTCATTTTCATAATTAAAATGCATAAGTTTTTTAAAACTAGTCATCATTCTAGTATATTTTTTTGTCATTACAGCTTGGAAGTGATCAGATTTCAAAAAAAATGAAAATAGATGAAAATGGAGAATTCTGCCCGCGCCCTAGCACACGGTAGCGAATCAAAATTGAAAGCCTGGAACTACAGTGTGTCATAGCGTGCTCAAAATAAATAAGTTAAGTGCTACAGCGGGGCATTGGAAGTTGATGCATAAGGGTTGCACATGCATCAATTTTTGGTTTAGTCACTGAGATTATTCATTAGGCTACATGGACTATGTCACATCACCCTGAGCATAGAATGCATCATACTTTTTGCATAAACTTAAAATGAGCTATGGAGCTCAACTAATGGCTCTCAGCATCATATGCATCAACTTCTCAGTTTAGCAGACATCGTACAGTAACAGCCGTTATGCACCAACATCGCGCATAAACGAATGGTCAGCCATGTAACTCAGAGATTATTTAATATTCATGGCTTAATTAATCCACTTAGAACCAAGGAGTTGCACTGGCCATTATCTCACATCTAATGTGGTCACTGACATTAGTGGCGAGGACACTCAACATGCAATCCTTTGGCTATTAGAGAATTGAGAGTTCAAAGATTTTCATAAATATAATTCCATTCATTCTTCATGTTATTCTTATACTAACATTAACACATCCATTTTATTTATCACGGCATTTAGATCAAAGATAAAAATACATTCATTGATAATTCAAGAGCACAACACTTCTTATTCCTTAATTTTTTACAAGCCTACACCAAACCCTCCCCAAGGAGGGCTTAGGCTGCCATTAAAAAGAAAATGCATAAAAGTATACAACCAATAGAAAGCCCTTGCATGGCTTTTACAAGAAAGAAAATAAGTTAGAAGGTAATACTACATAGGGAACTGCTGTCATGTTCACCGGCTTGCCTTCCCTTTTTACTACTCTTCTTTCTCGCATCCAAAACTATATCTTCTCTCTTTCAAAATAAATCCTTCTTATTTCCTCGGGGGAGAGTAGAACTCTCCTTCTATTTCTCTTGCAGGAGCTGGAGGTAAAATATTTCTTAGCTTGGTCAAAATTAGGAACCCCCTCATAGCCTTTCTCCATGGCCTTTATAGTCTCTGAAATTGTTCTCAGCAATTGTGCAGCCAAATTTTCCTCTTCTTAAGACTTAAATTGTAATTAAATGTTATTTCATTTATTCTTATTTGAAAACTGAGAAAGTCTTAATGTTCTGCCTTTAATTCTTGCTAGGGAAGGAGAGTAATTACTATTTTTGGCCATCCCTATGCTGCTTTTAATGCTTTTACCTGGTATAAATTTTAGCAAGTGCTATTGCGCGTTGTAGCACTAGACTCTCTATCTTGAGGGAGCTACGGTGCGCGATAGCACCGAGCTATCGGGTTGAGTCATGCTGCGGTGTGCGATAGCACTGTGCTCTCAGGTAGGAGGGCGCTACGGCGCGCTGCAGTGCCGAGCTTTCTGTCTGAGGCCTGCTGTAGCGCTAGAATGAGCCACGGCACGCTGTATTCCAAAATGCATTAGGCGCACTGTAGCACTTGACTTATTTATTTTGAGCACGCTATGGAGCGCTGTAGTTCCAGGCTTTCTATTTTGATTCGCTACTGTGCGCTTAGGCGCATGCAGAATTCTCCATTTTCATCTGTTTCCATTTTTTTTGAAATCTGATCACTTCCAAGCTGTAATGAAAAAAAATATATACTAGAATGATGACTAGTTTCAACAAACTTATGCATTTTAATCATGGAAATGACTATATATATGTGGCTCATTAATGATTTATGTGTTTTTCATATTCTAACATAGTCTTTCTTGAAGTGACCTGCCTTTCCATAATTCTAGCAATCCGACTTTGCTTTTTTGGGTCTTGAATTTCCTCTCCTTAACATAGACATGTTTTTGATATGTCTTCATTCTACACCTATTACTATAATCTCAACATCCAATGGTGAATTAGATGCCTTCCCATGTGATCTTTTCTACACCTCTTCATTCGGAACCAGCATGATAATGTCATCAAATTTTAATGACGCATTTCCTGATGAATTACTGATGTTTCTCAAAAGTCCAACCTAACTTTCTAACAATGATGAGAGAAATAGCATTGCTCGAACCCTATCATTAAACTTGAGGCTCGCCGAACTAACTGACTTGTTATAGTGTTGAACCCATTCATATGTTCTGTCACTGAGTATCCATCCATCATTTTCATGTTAAAATAGTTTGTCCATTAGAAACATTTTGTTGAAAGCTGAAGGCTTCTCATACATCCTTGTTAGAGTATCCATGAGATCTATAATAGTTTTCACATTATCAATATTAAATGGAATAGAAAAAATAATGAAAGATGAATTAAAACCAATCCAGTTTTACCAAGAACATTCTAATCTTTATCTAACATAATAGCCAATTTTCTATCAGCTCCACTGAGTGGTAAGTGCAACTTCTTCTGGTAGAGAAAATTCTCAATTTGCATATTTCCAAAAGGAAAAATTAGTGCCGTTGAACTTCACTATTTTGTGTCTCATTTTGTCGGCCATTATCCTCAGTCAAACTGTAAACCTTGGAACAATAAGAACGGTATGACGGATAACCTCGTTCTTATACCACTTGTTGGTTACAAACACACAACAACATAAGAACCACAGAGAAAGTGATTTGAGCTCAAGGACTGGGTTTACGTTGATGATTACCAAGCAAAGAATGAAATAAATCAAGCACAACAAGATGGAAATCACATCACTTACACATACATAACCATAAGCTTCCAAACATAAGAATATTTATGTGGAAAGCCCAAGTATGGGAAATTCCATGAATCCACACCACATAAGAATTTTCACTATGAATCAAGAATACTACAAAGTTACCAGGAGCTTCACCTTCAAAGCAACAAGAAAGATCAATTGCTTGCATAGCCTCCCGATCGATTTCTTTCATGTAGGCAACACCATCTCTTACTCTAGGTTGAAGGAGAAAAGAACCAACTGCCACTTGAATAGGGTTATCTCTAACATGCAAAGATCCCTCCAATAGCAACCAACACCCTTATCTTGCATAAGAAACATCTCCATAATGTTTCCTTATATATTCATCCAATATTCAGACCCCAAATGGTCAAAAATACCCTTTAAATCACTTTGGCCGACTCCTAAATTATAGCAGAAATCTGTCTAGCACTATGGTGTATCGCAGTGCTTAGGTCTTAGGTGGCTAGGTGCCATAACCCACTTTAGTGCCAAATTCTCAAGTAGCTTGGAATTGTAGTGCAATGTGGCACCCTAGTCTATAAATTGCCTATCATTAGGGTGTACTGTAGCGCCACATTCTCAGGTCTACTGCATGCTTGGGTGCTCCATGACATGATGTAGCTCTCCATTCTCTGAACTTCCTCCAGCCAAAGCACATTGTAGTGCCTTGATCTTTGTATGCTCAGCGTCATGGTGCGCTATGACATACTATAGCATGTTGCTATTGCTGAGCTTCCCAACTTGTTCTGTATCACCTTGAAACCTCCCGGAAACCCACTAGAGCACCATTAGCACCTTCATAAAGATCTAAATAGTCTCCACATCTCAACATGATTGATTTTTAAAAATAATAAGTTTCAAAAATAATTATTAAGAAAATATTTATGGGCATTTCTTTTATATTTCTTCTTCTTTTTCCTACATGGCATCTTCATTCTTGGAATACTGTGATTTCTTAACTATTTAAGATATTTTCCCATAATCTTGATAGGCTTCACTATAAAAGGATATATTTGATTGCAATTTTATTGTAGGCATATTGATCTGCTGATTTGGATTTAGCAGGCATTTCCTTAGGGAAGAAACATGAAAAGCATTATGCATTACGCAAAGTTATTTGGTAGATTTAGTTGATATGTTGATTCTCTACTTTTAGTAATCACTTCGGACGATCCAACATATATAGAACTGAATTTTCTCGACACCCAAAACCCTTGCATTCCCTTCATTGAACTTACTTTAAGATAAGCCCTATCACCAACTTGAAACTCTAATTGATGGTGGAGAGCATCAAAATATTTCTTTTTCTTATCTTGTGCTACCAACAGTCTTTTCTTAATCAGCTAAATTTACTTTTTCATCTTTTCAACAACTCAGATCCAAATATTTGAATGTCGCTGACTTTAATTCAGGCTAATAGGGTGTTGTATATTCTCTTCCATACAATGCTTCATATGGTACCATACTTATACTAGCTTGATAGTTATTATTATATACAAACTCTATCCATAATAACCCAAGGTTATTACCTGAGCTGATCTGAGCTAAACCAAGCCATAATTCTCATTCCATTGATTTTATCTAGCCATAAAAATCTAGCCCTAAAAATTTAGAGTCAATTAGAGCTCATTTGAGCTAATTAGCTATTTTGTCAACTTTAGGATACTAAAAATTTGCTAAATTAATTTGATCTCCAAATTAAAATCTAACTACATATTATAATTTCTCACCCCCATTTTAGCTAATGGTGGATTTTTAGGAATTTTTGGAGATCATTTGGTCTTAAATATGAATTAAGAATTATTATAGAATTAAATTAATTAATTAATTTAAAATATTTAATTTTACAATGGTCAAAATCTGCTTCTGGGATTGTGAGATCTACTACAGGACCTCGATAGCAATGTGGCAAATCCCATGAATCTCTGTTGTCGCAAGCATCTTGATGCCTCGATCGAGTGATGTCGATCGCTCATTACGTAGGCCTTTGTCAGCCACTAGATTGCACCCGCAATCCAACAATCAATATTTTTCTCTATGTTATATTATGAAAAGCCATATTAGGGTTGTTGCAATCCAATTGTTGATCAATCAGATGACTCATAGGACTCTCGACTGTGTATATCATTGTCCCAACTTGTTCTCATGCCCAGAAAAGAAGATCGCATCGTGCGTTGGCTATTAGAGTTATATCACACTCCCTGGCCACATCATCAAAGCCATTATTAGCTCCCCATTATCGGTATGGCACTTGCACTGGGCTGCGAGGCCTGGTCGAATCTCCAATGGCAATTTTAAGAGCCCAACCGTTGGGCGGAGCCCCTACTCCATGGCAGCTCATCTCCATCTGCACCCTAGTCTATAAATAGACTTTTGGGAGTCTAGAGAACCTCTTTAAACCCTCTAGAACTCTCATTTGTTCCCCAGTACTCACCTATTCTTTGCCCTGCAAGCTAACCATAAGCCAAATATTTTAATCGCTGTCCCAGGACAGTGTATGGGAGAGGCTTAGATTTTAAGCCTCCAGTGCTTTGTCTAAAGCTTCTAGAAGCTTCAAGGGTCATAAGTAGCTTCAGAGACTTTGTCAGAGCTTGGCCAACCATTTACACCATCCAAGTACCTTCCCCCCTCCCTGCATTGAGCTTGATTTGCTCGATGCACATTAAATTAGTCCTATTTTGTTGATTGGACTAAAGTGAATGTGTTTAGGACAATCTAGTTGAAGCCAGATAGTGTCGATCACTCTATGGTCTGAAATTGCTAAACCCTGCATTCTTTCACATCTGTTGCAGGCAATTGAACTTCCAATAGGGATCCAATTTTCAGCGATTGTGATTTTGAAACTTTGGCTATCAATTAGTGTACCCTTACTCAATCGGGCGCACCCATAGGGTCATCCTCTTGCACTACTGGCTACAATACTCAATAGTCTTGATGCAAATAGGGACATAGTGCCCTAGTCATTCCCATGCTAAGACACATTAGAGTTCTGAACATTCTCTTGGCCCTGAAGGTGTAGGGATCAAATCCTAACTATTTGGCACTCTTAGTGAGGAGTGTTTCATCCTTATAGTAAACCTTAGGATCCCGTAGGATCAACTTTTGGGCTAATCGGCTCCTGTTAAATTAGGCCTCTCCATTTAGGGCTTCCTGAAGAATTAAGCATGTCTCGACAATATGAAGGTGCTGCAATCTTTTAGAGGCAACGACGTGGGTTAGTGGTTGTGAATCTAGTGTCGGATGCAAACCCTAGGGGTTTGTCTATCGGGAGACGTTAGTGAGAAGGCGAGCAGTAGCAGGCTGGATAATCCTTGACACACATAAAATGAATTTGGGTTTCGATAATCAGCCGAATTATTCGATTTATTTTCCTTAGATAATATTGACTGATTAATCAAATGTCTATGATTCATTAATTGAAATAATTCTAAATGAATTATTTAAACAACTTAGTTATTTAAACTCCAAATAATATATTTTAATATACTATTTTGATAAAAAAAAAAAAAAGAATAATAAACTACAAGAATATTGTAATTTTTAGAGTTAAATTTCTTAATTAGGCTCTAGTTACCTTAAAACCTAATTAGTGAATATTATACCCATTCCTTGGCCAAATTGTATGATTAAGGTCTCTAAATCTTCCTTAGCTAGAGGACAACATAATTATGTAATTAAAAATATTTTTTAAGGTTTAATTTTGCTAATAACCTCTTAATTTCCCAAAAGTTGGATTAATAAATAATTAGCTTAATTGAACTTTAATTTTTAATATCTTAGTATCCAAAAACTCCTTAAGTCATATAGAGCCTAATGGATTTTTTTGTAATTTATTCATATTGAGTAATGGAATTACTCAATAGTTTGAATCTTCTTAAGTCTTGTGATCTATATTTTACTAAGGCTTAAATTCTATTCTTAAAACCTTTAGAAACTCTTAAGTGCTAAATTCATTAAATTCTCTTTTAAGCCTTTAGTAAGTTCAACTTTATTGAGTAATGCAATTACTAAATAGATTGAATCAGGTTATTAGAATTATAAGTTAAGTATAATTATTTTGTCTTATGACTTTAGACTTTAAGCCTTTCTAAGATTAGAATTATTTCATTCTAAAAAATATTCAGTCTTTATGATTCTCTAATTTTTTGGGTTAGAATTGTGTGTAACCCTAGAGCTTTAGATGCTAGCACCTTTGATTAAGAGCTTAAACCCAAATTTTAGAGCTTAACTCTAAATCCCTTAATCTTGATTATTGGGATCAAAATTAGATATGGGCTATAAAAATACATTAATTAAGATATTAATTAATTATTTAATTTTGTAAATGACATTTTTTGTTATAAATTAAAACTTGTAGACTTTTAATGTTTAATCTTAAGGCCGTCAATCTTAGATTATACTCGATAGTAGGATATTGGAGATCGTGAACTTGTATTCTCTAAAAATAGATAGATTAAATTAATTTAGATAATATCAAATATCACATGCATTTTATTAGAGTCTTACTTACTTTAACTTTGATGCTCTATACACCTTGTATTTGATCCTTATATTCTTAAGCATATTTAGTTGAACATAGAATACTCAATGAGTATTGTGTTAGTTTTAAAATGCATAAATATTATTAATAATAATTTGTATATTCAACACCTTTAGTTATTAGTTCAATAGAGTGTTTCCTAGATAGTATGCATCTGTAGTTCAGTTCTTTTGTAATAGAATCAACTCAAATTGTATTATGAGAGGGTATGAATCATACATGCCTGATTCTATAGTCTGGCTTGGATCTAGCCATGAGTGGTCTAGATGATACGTGTGGGACTTTCTGTTTAGTGGCTATGCTGTCCAGTTTCTGTTATGGCAGTACTAATCTAGGCACATGTCTAATTTAGTTTTCTTTCACTTTGATCATAGTTTCAGTGGCTGCATTAGCCATATTTTTCTGTTGTGGCTTATTTATTTGTTATTTTTTTGTTTTGCATATTTTTACTATTATTTCATTATAGTCTCTTACTATTGCTTGTAGGATGCTCGATTTTATTTCCACTTATGCTCAATTTTTATTTTACATCTGTTCGAATTTACTTTTTATTAAATTAACATACTTCAAATGATCATATGCATGTTTTGGACTTTCTTTCAATTACATTAGTCTTATATATATATATTTCCTAACCTTACTGCAACTTCAGGTTTGAGGTATGTTTTCTTGAATACTTCATTTTGTTAAGTTATAAAAGCTTTATTTATAACTTCCCATTTTCCTTGTTGCTTGTTGCACCTTTGCAGTTGCTTAAATGTTCATTTATTGTGATATCTTAAGAATGTAGATTTCATTAAATCAACCTAAAATGTACTTAAGCAATTGTCTAACACAAGTTTTTCTTTTCTTAACTAAGGCTCTAGCATTGTGAAATTGACAATGTCAGATTTAGAGTTGTTCATTAAGGTAGCTTCAGGTGAGGAGCTTAGCTAAGAGGAGGATCTTCCTGCTGCTATTGAGGCTTACATAGTATTCTCTTTCTATCTATGAGTTTGTGGGTTCATTTTTTTTAAACTTTAAATTTAGTACTAAAATAATTCAAATTTTAGATGCTATTACTTTTCAGCACTTATATATTGAGTTGAGCTATGCTCTTTTATTAATGCACTATGGATATGGATGTTGTATATTTTTTCTTCTACACTTTGTTCTCTTAAATACATGTATGATGAGTGAATTACCAATACAAGTGGTCTTGTAACAGCCCAAACTCTTAAATATCAAGGTTTTGTCTGCTTTGCCTTGAGAGGACTCATAGTTTTTCCTTCAGAAGATAACTTCCCATTAGGTAACCCATCCTAGGAGTGCTCCCACATGAGCACGCTTAACTTTGGAGTTCTTATCAAGAACTCCACCATTATCTAAAAAGGTGCCTTGATGTTTAAGAGTTTCACTTATTACTACTTAAGTGGGTCTTCACAGGTCTATTCTGCAGTTATCAATAATTATGATGAAAACCTAATTTGACTATAATTGGAAATCTATCACATGGTGACCGCTCTACCGTAATCATGTTAATATTAGTGTTAACATGACTATAGGCACGACGGGGCTCCACACTATCAGTGCTAGGTGTTCTTATCATTTTTCACTAAAATCTAGCACATATAAATGCAACAGATCTTTTAGCATCTGGTTCACTCTCTCAGTCAATCTACATATATGAGGTTGGAAAGCTGCACTCATGTTTAAATTAGTTCCAAATCTTGTTGAACTGCTTACAAAAGTAAGATGTGAATATACTATTCTGATCTAAGATTATCATTTTAGGTGTACCATGAAGGCAGATGACTTCCTTAATATATAACATATCCAATATCTCAACTGAATTAGTATGTGCTGATTTTGTTAACCTATCGATAATAACTTAAGCTGCATCAGCACCTGCTCTACTTCTAGGCAGACTGACTACAAAATTATAGAGATATCGATCTATTTCTATTTTGGGAATTTCTAAAGCTTTAAATAGTTCACTTGATCTTTAATGCTTTGTCTTAGCTACATTATAGGAAAAGAATTTAAATACAAAAATTGTTGTATCTCTCTTCATGCTTGGCCATTAGAATATTTTCTTAAGATCTTTGTACATTTTACTATTCTGAGGATGAATATTATAGCCAAAATTATGAACTTCTTCGACAACTTCAAACTAAGATTTCTTAGGATCCTAGATTCATTCCCCTTGAAAAGTGGAATCAACGCTTTTCAATTGCATGTGAGAAATTTTTCCAATTTTTCTTTCATCCTTGTTTAACATAACTATCATCTTCTTTTTGGGCTACCAAAATTCTAGTCTTCAGGGTTTGTTCAATTCCACACAGAGCAAAGAGATTACATAAATTAGCTAGTCCTATTGGCTTAATTTTCAACCTTCCATATTATGCTGCTAATGCACTATCAAACAACAAGGATGATAAGGCTATTGTTCTACTTAGTGCATCAGCTACAACATTTCCTTTACTAAGACAATAGTGAATTTCTAGATCATAATTACTGAGTAGTTCTAGCCAACTTCTCTGCCTGTTACTTAACTCCTTATGTGTGAAGATGTACTTAAGGCTTTGGTGGTCTGTGAATATTTTGCATTTAACGTCATATAGATAGTGTCTCAAGATTTCTAGGGCAAAAATAATGCCTGCCAATTCTAAATCATGGATAGGGTAGCTTCTTTAATTAGGCTTTAGATGTTTGGAGGCAAAGTAAATAACTTTATTATCCTATGTTAGGACACAGCCTAGTCCTAACTTAGAAACACAATCTAGTTTTAACTTTGAAGTATCAATATACACTTGGAAGTCCTTTCCTTCCTGAGGTAATACTAACATAGATGAAGAGATCAGTGCTACTTTAATGTCTAGAAGGCTTCTTTACAATCTTAAATCCACACAAATGGAACTTTGTTGCATGATAACTACATTAAAGGTCCAGCTATCTGACAAAATTCCTATACAGATTTTCTATAATAACTAGCTAGACCCAAAAACTTCCAATTTCAGTAACTGAATTTGGCCGGACTTATTCTTAGACAACATTGATTTTCTTTTGGTCAGTTCTCATTCCTTCAAAATCAATAACATTGCCTAAGAAGGCCACTGAGTTTAATCAGAACCCACGCTTATAATATTTTACAAAAATTTCATTAACTCTTAACAGTTGTAGAATTACTTTGAGGTGCTTTTCTTGATCAACCATCTATAAATACAATGGAGAATTTGTCTAAGTAAGGCTTTTAGATTTTTTGCATTAGATTTATGAACATGGATGGTGCATTGGTGTAGAGTCCTGTCCTTATCATGGTTAGGTTAATAATAATATTAACATGATTACGATAGAGCGGTTACTGTGTGATAAATTCCTATCTATAGTTTAGTTATGTTTTCAGCCAAACCCTCTGATAATTGTAAAATATGCTACTTGTAACTGTAATTCATTCATCAATATATATAAGAAGAATAGAGTACAGAAACAAAACATGAATAATATTCATTGTCATAGCATAGAAGAAAAGAATAGTAGCTCAACTCAGTATAAAAGTGTAGAAAAGTAAAGGCATCCAGAATATCTAATTATTATAATATTAAATTTAAAGTTTAAAGAAAAAGGTACACTCATCCTCATAAGCGAAAAACAAAATTAAGCCTCAGCAACACCAGTAAAGTTCTCCTCCTTGCTAAGCTCTTCACCTAAAGCTACCTCCATGAACAACTTTAAATTTAACTTTGTCGATATCACAATGCCAGGGCCCTAGCCAAGAAAAGAAAAATATGCGCTTGATAATTGCTTAAGTATATTTTAAGATGATTTAATGAAATTTACATATTTGAAGATACCACATTTTACTAAACATTGAGCAATCAAGAGGAGCAACAAGAAACAAAGAAAATAGATTAGTTAGCGGATGTATTATATTTAACAGAATTTAATTATTCGAAGTATTGCACTACCGCACACCGCAATGGTCTAATAACTGAAACACTGGCGATATCGCGTGTAGTAGTGGTCCCAAGGCCGAGACTCTGTCGCTACCGTGCACCACAATAGAATTAATATATCTCTCGACACTTTGCATTATAGCCAAAATTTGAAACGCTTGTGCTACTGCGTGATGTAGTGGTCCAAAGATAGAAATACTCGTGCTACCACGCACTGTGCCGGCCTGAAGATCGAGACTCAAGTGCTACTGTGCACCGTAGTGCCCTCCTTCATGAAACCACGATGTTATCATGCACCGTAGCACAACTCAATCCTAAATCTTGGTGCTATCACGTGCTGTAGTGCCCTCATGATGGAGAGTCAGGCACTACAATGCGCCGTAGCGCCCGCCATGAAATTAGCTAAGCAGCACATTCAAAGAAACACAAAGAAAGCCAAACGTCAGGATATTTACTCTTCCTACAGCAGGACTTAAATACTAACAATTGAAACTCTTCATTACCAAGGAAATAAAAGAATAAACATTTAAGGTAAACATAAATTTTTAAATGGAGAGTTAATGGCTGAATAAATTTTGGAGTAGCTCAAAAAAAGTCTATAAAAAGAAAAATTCAAGATTAAATGAGGGTTCCAAATATTGACAAATAGAGAGATCTTATACCAGCATTTCCTGTAAGAGATAGAGAAGGAGAGTAACCCTCTGCCCAAAGAAGGAGAAGGCTTTACTTTGAATAAGAAAGGATGAAGCACAGGAACTAAAGGGAGAAGATTTAGAGAACGGGAGACAAGACGGTGAACGCGATAACATTTTGTAGCATCGTATCACCTTCTAACTTATCTTCTTTTCTGTAAAAGTCATGTAAGGGCCTCCTATTTCTTGTGATCTATTCTGTATTTAGATTTTCATGGCATCCTAAACCATCCTTAGGGAGGGTTGGGCATAAGCATGTAACGAATTAAGAAACAAAAATGTTTGTACTCTTTGAATATCAATGAATGTAATTTTTTTATGTCTTTTGATTTAAATGCAATGAAGACTGAAATGTATACGTAAATGTTGACATGAAGATATCTTAGTAAATGATTTATTTTAAGACTATGAAAACCATTGAGCTTTTGAATCACTAGAACCAAGGGTTTGCATGTTGAGTGTCCTCACCGTGACTATCTGTGACAACATTCATTATGCAATAATAATAGTGTAACCCCTTATATCTAGCTAATCAATAGAGCCATTGAATAACTATCAATATTTGAGCTCCATTACTCATCATTAGCTTATGGAAGAAGTTTATGCATGATGAGAGTCATTGCATAACTCATTACTGAGCTGAGAAGTTGATCCAAGTGAGCCGAGAGCCACTAATTCATCTACATAGCTCATTCTAGGTTTATGCAAGGAAATGGACGCATTATGTGCTATGGGGTAGAGTGACATAGCCCACCTAGCCTAATAGCTCATCTCCGTTGTTAAATCTAAAATTGATGCATGTGATCCATTAGTGGAATCATGTTCATGTGATGCAGAACTGAAACTGTAGATTTCATATCTTAGATGTAAGAACAGAACTCAACCAACATTTATCACTTGACGGTTAACAGACTTTTCAAAATGCATCGGCGCTCACACGCAAGTGCATGTGGTCTAAAGTAATAAGGGAATGGAAGTCCCGAGATTTATCATCCACTAAGAACGAAGTGCTTTATTACTAAAGTTTATTTGTTTTCACTAATGTTTGAACAATGATTTAATTTGTGATGTTAGTTCCTATTTAACAATTAGAGTTTTGTTGATTAGAAACTAATAGTTGAGTAAGTAAGGAAGGTTGGGTTTAACATGCAATTCATTTAAGGGTTTCATGTCAGTACTCTACTTTGTCAATATTAAATGTCAATCTACTTAGGTGTTTTAATTATAATCAAGCAACATAATCTTCTTTAGGGTGTCCCTTAAATCGAACTAAGTTATGCCTAATGCTCAGAGATGAACACATGGAGGATCAATCCCAGCACGTAGACCCTCACATGATCGATATTAGTTTAATTTGATACTTACGTCTAAGTTCTCAAATCTATTATTTTAGTTGTGCAATCACATAAGCTTGATACCACCAAATTGCATCACATGCTTCGGTTTTGAGTTTAGCAAAAGAGATGAGTCATTGGGCTAAGTGGGTTATGTCACAACCCACAAGCACATCAATGCTTCAGCGTCCTTGCATAAACTTAGGATGAGCTATGGAGCACACTTAGTGTCTCTTGGCTCGCATGCATGAACTTCTCAACTTATCTAAAAGAGCAGTGCAACAATGCTCAAGAGCTTGTCACTAGGCTCTCTGCAATTGTGCACATGTTCCTAGCTTATGCTAATGGTAAAGGGAGTAAATACATGTACTAATATAGCTTCTCAGAGCATGTATAAAGCATGTTAAGTAAAAGGATTAGGTACAAGTATATATATATACTATAGTGCATATGAATATATATATATATATATATATATGAATATGCCCAATAGAATATATACTGATTAAATATAAAATCAGTGTAAGGAAATGTAATTGTTATGGCATGATGCAAGTAAAGCTAAAATGCAAAGTACTGAAGTAAAAGTAAAGCAATTTGATTCTCTCTGACTGAATAAATTGTCAAGCACAGTTTTGAAGGGCATAAAATGTAAATATTATTTAATTTATCTAATACTAATGTGTTCAGTGGGAACGTTATGAAATATTAGAAGATTTTAGCACACATGCCCAACCATAATGTAGCAGGGTCCCATAAATAACAAACACATACACTCCCCCTCTAGGATATGTGTGGTTTACTAATCTTTCATAGTCTACCCTGTCTTAATGATGTCTTTATAGATTGATCCTTCAAGTGAAACCCCTATTTAAATTATTTTATATTTTATTATGCACAAATGTCTAAATATTATGAATAAAAATTTAGTCTCAATACATTATAATATTTGAAGGTTTTCAATGTAAATTGTAATTATATGATATCCTTTATTGTTTATTTTAGTTATCTACATTAATAATTGGGGCTGATCTAATGTCTTAGTCAATTTCAATATATATATATATATATATATATATATATATATATATATATATATATATATATATATATATATATATCAAAAGGAATGTAGTTTTGAAAATAATGATTTAAATATTTTGATACTTAAATGAGATATATAGATGATTTATCCTAATTTGACCTAAATCCTATACTACTGCAATAATCTAAATCCTGATTATAATCATATCTTTACATGCAATTATTATCTTAAGAAGACTACTAACTTCATTAATTTTCCTTATATCAAGAGAGATTCAAGCATTTCAAGATTAACCTAACTTTAAATTCTTTTTCTAATTCACCTCAATATGGTCTTAGGATTTATAAAACTAGTTCTAAATCCTCTATTAGTTGATTAAGATGACTTCCTATTACATAAATTTAGTTTATTCCTATTAATTGGGCTATCTTACAATTTCTGATATCATTACTATGAGAGGTTCTAGACTAGTCCAATCTAAAGTTAACTTATTTAAATCTTAAGTACAAATTTTCCCTTACTCAACACCAGATTCTTAAGTCTAAACATAAATTATTTGTTGCTCATTCAAAAAAGTAAACCCCAAGTTCTTAGCTTTCTAATAGATAGGGCATACTAATAATTTTATATAAGGCTTGGCTCTACTATAGCCTTAATTATCTTTTTCAGCACAAGGTTAGGTCTCTAACTTAGTTAATATGGGAGTTTTTACCCAAACCTAAATTAGGTGTTAATCTAATTGCATTACACAATATTTTAGGATTGGTGTTATATGGTTTAAAATGATTTATGTGTGGACTAGGTAGCTAAGAGGGGCCAAATTGATTAAATCCTACACTTTTGATTAAAATAATAATTTTGCAAAGTCCTAAAAATGATATTTTAATTTATGTGTCAAATTAATGTAAAGGCAGTAAATTATTAATCCTAATAGAATAAAGATTCCAATGATTGTAAATTGCTGAATTTGTAACTTTATACGCTCAATTATGAGCTAATCACCCTTACTGATGATTAGTAAATTTATTAGTAAGAGTAATTATTTAATAGAATTTAAATATCATAAAAATGTTCTACTCATTTCTTGGATCATTTTAATATATTTGGATGTGTATTTATCAAATTATTGTGTTAATTTTATGTGTACTAATTCTTCCTAAAGTAAGAATTATCAAAACTAGAATTTTTCTAAGATATTCCCTTCAGATGACAATTAAATAGAAGCAAGCTTGTTAATTCACGGAGCTCGATGGACCAAGAATATTCAACAGATATTCTGAGAATATTCATCAAATATTCATGCACAGAGCCATGCAGGTAATGGACTAACCTGCCCGGCACTGTACTCCATCGTCTTGTATGCTAACAGCGGATCCCATGAATTAGGGTTTTAAGAAAATCTTGAATTCTGACTCCATAGGCCACTTGACCGAGTCTATGAGGTTTTAAAGTGATCTCTGTGTGTGGCCTACCTGTTGACACCAAAATCCCTTACTGATGATGGCCCTAACTTCTTAACATTACTCAGCTGATGGGAACCTCTAGGGTTTACTGTGAAGGGAATTGCTCCCTCCATAGTGAGAATATATCTTTGGCTGAAATCCCATTATGTTCCTAATGTTAAGGCCAGCATTGCTGGGACCAGCTAAAGCACTAAAAGGCTATAAGTGGGCTCAGGCACTGTATAGTGCTGTACAAGCCCGAGCTACCTATCCTCAAATAGGCTCACTAAAGTCAATTGATCTCAAAAGATGATAGATGATTGCATGCAATGGATAAATTAAACCAAATTTGTAGTACTAACTAAATGAATGGGATGGAATGGCCATACCTAAGGTCTATCCCGATGCAATTCTGATGAGACTTTCAGACACAGAGGATCCTTTTTGAGACTCACTGGTGTTTGCAAATGATGAAATGGTGAAGGAGGAAAGGAATGGAGAGGTTTTAGTGAGGTTAGAGGACCGGAAGGATGCTGGCAAGATGCTCATAGAATTTCCTCCCACAGTCATGTGCAAGCATGGCCGACCTAGAGAAGGTGACAGAGCACAGAGCTATGTCGCATCCCAGTCGCCGGAAGGATCTGATGATCATAATTGAATCTTAAGATCTGATTAACCACATGATTTATTTTAGTCGTTATATCTAGGCCTTGATCTAATGGACAAGATCAAATATGCCACTGATCTGATTTGATCAGGATCAACAAAATGGCGGGACAATCTATATCTGCTGATCTGAATGTGCCATGTTCAAGGGATGGCTGATCACCCACCGTAAAAATTTAAATGACCATTTAACCATTAAGAATTTTTTTAATTTGATTAATTAATTTAATTATTAAAAATATATAATGTTTAAATCAATCATATGTTCTTGGCCAAATGAGCTCCAAGACTTTCAAAAATTCACTCTTAGTTAATTTGGGGTGATGAACTCAAAAATGTAATTGGATTTTTAATTTGATGTTAAGATAACTTTCTTAATTCTAAAATCATTTTTATTGATTAAAATAATTACTATATTTAAATGACAAGGGTAAGGTTTAATTCTAGCGATGATTGGATAATAATAGTGATGTTTCCAAGCTAATTAGACTTGTTTTTAATGGGTAACTGCAACAGCCCAAATTCTTAAGCATCAAGCTATTGCCGCTTTGGCCTGAAAGAACTCATGATTTTGCCCGCAGAATATAATTTCCCAGTAGGTCACCCATCCTGAGAGTGCTCCCACATGAGCACACTTAACTTTGGAGTTCTTATCAGGAACTCCATTGTTATCTGAAAAGGTGCCCCAATATTTAAGAGTTTTACTTATTACAACTTAATTGGGGCTTCACAATCTCCTCAACTTAAGTAACTGATGTCCTCATTAGTATCCACACATATATCCATGAACCATCCATTGGGTAGACAGGACTAAAGGTGGTGACCCCTAAAGGCTCAAGAGGTACCCACAATTATGTAGCACCTTAACCATCATGAGTTCAAGAGGCTGCTCACATGAAGTGGTACTTTGCCCTACATGATACTTAGCTGCTATCTAACACCTTATGACCAGCTCAGATACTTTTTGTAATAGCCCAAACTCTTAAGCATCAACGCATTATTTGCTTTAGCCTGAAAGACCTCACAATTTTGCCCTAAGAAAATAACTTTCCAGCAGGTCACCCATCTTGGGAGTGCTCCCATATGAGCACGCTTAACTTTAGAGTTTCTATCAGAAAGTCCATTGTTATCTAAAGAGACGCCTCAATGTTTAAGAGTTTCACTTATTACAATTTAAGTAGAACTTCACAGTTACAATCTCAGGTTGTTACAAAAGTAATACTTACTAGTGGGTTAGTTTTAATTAATAAAGTATTAAGTATTATAGTAGCACTTAGTGTTGGATTAAAATACTTAATCCAACACTGGGGCATTACAGTTTAGGAGGAAGAGGCAGCTACAATTTTATTTTCTATCATTTTATCTTTTTGAGAGAGAATGATTAGATTAAACTCTAGATGATTCTCATTTTATTTTTTGTGATGAATGTATTTCAATATTTTTTATTGTTTTTGGAGAAAATAGAATTTGGTAGGTATTTCATTTTATTTTAGATACATTGTTAAGTTTAACTTGATATTATCAAAGGAATGTTGCTCCTAATGTTGGCTTAGTCTTACTAACCCAATATTTGGGCATCGAATCTTATTTTTAAAAAGTGAGGGGTCCCTTAGTGTGATGGCCACCATTGTTGGATTAGTGCTAACACTAATTTAACACAGATTGAATGGTCACTAATGAGCCAAAGATCCTATAAGAGTGAAGTACAATATCATGCATTGCAGGTAATGATAAGTGCAGAAAATATGCATCCATGCACATTCATTCATCTATGAAGGTAAGAAAAAAGTATTTATCTTAAGAAATAAAGGAAAATACATCCAAAATTTTATAAATAATATAAACTAAATATGTGGAAATAGAAAGTTCTTTGTCTCAATGAAATAAAATAAAATGTAAGTTGAAGTGGTGGCTAAGCCGCTGGCTCATCCTTGCCCACTAACTCCTCCTTAAATACTCGCCTCTCAAATAGCTCCTGATTTGACTATTTAATTTAGGGATAATTTTTCCCTTGAGATTAATATATCCAATTACTGTAATTAATATCTTAAATTCTAACATAAAGGTTAAATTTCCAATTTTCTAACTATCTTAGCACTTTACTTATGCTACAAATGCTCGAATCATTGATTAGATCAAATCTCTTAGTGTTTTACTTAAACTTGTATTTGTTATCCCTAGGTTAACAAAATAATATAATACGTTAGTTTAATCAGCCTAAGCGTATTGGAGGTATGATTCTACATTTAGGATTATTTTTAATTTTGGATTAAAATATTATTATTTTAATACCCAAAATTTATATTTACAGATTCTGTACTATAAAATACCAATTTTCTTGTATAATTGTTCCTCAGTATTAAAGGAGACCATTAATACCTTAAACATGATTTTTTAATTTATGTGTATCTTAATTTTCACTAATTACTTTTAATCACACTTAAGAGGAGATTAGTGAAAATACATATTGAAATGCTGAATTTATTTAATATATTATTCTTGACATATTTTGATGAAAATAATATCTAATATCACTATTTTTGAATTTATGTTCATCAAATTATTTCATTAATACATTCCATATTAATTTTAATATGTTACGATTTAATTAAATTAATTGTGCAATTTATTTAAATTAGAATATTCTAAGAACATTCTCATTCCATCTCGGATTGAAAATCAAGTCAACAGAACCTGACGAGCACCATAATATTTAGTGAATATTCTATTAAGCGAGAACGCATAGGTAACAAGTAGACTTGACTCGTAATTATGCGTCATTTCTGCTCGACGGGCCTTAGCAACTCAAGCCTAGTACACCTTCAATAAGCTCAGATGATTTAAATGGATATATTCTGAACATCTAAGCCAACCCAGAACATTGGGGAGCTATTCGAGTGAGTTCCATTATAGAGCACAGTGGAGCCTTACCAAATCGTAGCTCAACTGGGCTAGCTTGAGCCAAGATGAGCTCGACAATCACTTGTGATTACATAGCTCTCATATCAAACATATAGGAGCACCATGTGGGTTCCCAAGGTCGAGTTAGTAGGAACTAAACTAATATTAGGATTAATCTCCTAACTGTAGAATCATATTGAGAGATTTAAAATAAATGACATATATACACCAAGTATAACTCAATTATAATGGATTAAAATATTACAGAGTCTTGATCAAAAGTATTTAAAAATATTACAAAATTTAATTAATTAAAGTTAAAAGTAGTAGGTTAGCAGGAAGCAATAGCTGCCTGCTCTGGTTCTTATAGCCTTTCCTTCAAAATTAGTTTCAAAAGTGTCAGCATTTGAATACTAATTAGTAGTGAAACTAAGTATTAATGAACATCAATTTTATAATTGTTAAATAATAAGAAATAAAGGACTTTACAATTTATCACTACCAAACTTGTTTCAACTCCACTGAAACTTTATCATAAAAAAGATTTACTATCACAAAACTAACTTTTATTATTATTATTATTATTACTATTATTATTATTAGTATTATTATTTATTACTATTATTATTATTATTATTATTAATTCCATTTATGCAATTTACTTTTCTATCATTTGAATTCAATCACTTTAATATTATTATTATTATTATTATTATTATTATTATTGTTATTATTATTATTATTATTATTATTATTATTATTATTATTATGATTACTATTCTTACTATTTTTTATTTCTGCAATTTGTATTTATATCATTTTAATTCTATCATTTTCTTTATATTATTATTACTATTACTATTATTATTATTATTATTATTATTATTATTATAAATATTATTGTTATTATTAGTACTATTATAAATTATTGTTATTTTTATTATTATTATTAAAATTATTATTATTTTAATTTTTATTTTAATTATTTTTATTTATATTTTAATAATTTACATTTCTATCATTTTAATATAGTCATTTTATTAATATTAATGTTATTTTATTATTATTATTATTATTATTATTATTATTATTATTACTATAATTTTCATTGCTATTAATATTATTATTATGATTTTCATTAATGCAATTTACATTTTTTGTCATTTTAACTATATCATTACATTTATGTTATTGATTTATTATTATTATTATTATTATTATTATTATTATTCCTATTTTTTTAATTTACATTTATGTCATTTTAACTCTATCATTTCATTTTTGTCATTTCATTTCTATCATTTATTAATGTTATTATTATTATTATTATTATTATTATTTTCATCAATAGTAATAATAATATATAATAAAATTATTATTATTATTATTATTATTATTATTATTTTATTTTATTTTTAAATATTAAGACTAGTATTAATCTTGAATAAAGTTTACTTAATGTATTTCCTTTCTAGTTATTTCCATTTCAATCTATTATTATTTCTATAATTATTACAATTATTAGTTTTCTCATTATTGATATTTTTTCTTAAAGTAAAATGTAGAATATCATAATTTTTATTTAATTGATTTATTCATCACTTTTATTAAGCTTTGATCAAATTTAATATTAATGTAAGAATCTGGGCTCATAATTTAAAATAAACTAAATAAAAATTTGTATCATGGGTTCATACAAGCAGATTGCAGGTCTATAAAGATAATATATTGGGTTATGACAGACGTATATCGGGAGAAATAAGGATACTGCACGTAGCCTTTGAGAGAAATGCATAGTTAGTCTAGAACACACTTTTGAGATAGATATACGTATATAAATGTTCAATTATTATATAATTTTGTACAACATAATAATATTATATTTTATTAGTATTTTGTTTTAGAATGAGCACATCTCTTAATTATATATATCAATATGGTATATATATATATATAAATATATATATATATATATATATATATATATTCACATTTACTATAGTTCTGACAATTTTCCAGGCATATTTTACTTTAATATTGCATAGCCCATTCTGTCTATGCTTTCATATCTATCCCATAGAATCATGTCGCTTAACATTATCTGTAAATTACCTACTATGAGGGATGCCTCTTAACTATCATCGAGTTAACAGTAACTTAATTATGATTAGGTGGTGGTAGTCATTAGGATCACATATATTAAATAAAATATCCATGATACTATTTCTAAGATGAGCAAGATCTTATAAAAATATTTATAGTATAGCAGTACAATAAATAAAAGAAAGGCATCTAAACAATTTCCATATTTATCCATCCATATATAATACATAAACTTAGAAGAATAAGAAAACTCATTTCTTATATTTTTAATATGGGGAAAATGAAGTTTATAAAGAACATTTTTCTTAAAATTTCTTAACAAGAATATAATCGACTCAAAACATGCTAAATATATTGAAATTAAAGTAATTAGCGCTGCAAAGACTAAGAAAAATCTAATATCCTAGCAAGCATATATACAAAATGCTAAAAATCCACTAAAAATATAAATTACTGAAAAATAATAAAGTAACTAAAATGATAGGAACAGAGACTAAATAAATTATTGAATTGAAAGCACAATTTTTTTTCATGAAAAAAAGTCTGAGAAAACTTGCATAGCAAAAACAAGCTAATTATAGCTACTAAATAATAAGCCCTAGATGTATGATCTAACCACTCATAGGGCTTGATCCGAGCCAAACTACATAATCATACATGTATCATCTAGCTAGACTCATGACTGTATCTGAGCCGATTCTGCATAACTAGAGCCAAGGAGGCAGATTAAGTAGAAATTATTTGACTTAATTATTATTTGATTTACTATTTATTATTAATATGATATGAATTGCAAGAACTATTATTGTGTAATCATCAAATACATAATACTATTCTAATTATAACTTGAACAAGATTTAGAGGCTCAAAATAAGGCAAAGCAGAGCATCAAATAGGGGATATAAGCAATGTCTTCTACAATAAGAAATGTGATATATGTTATTATCTAATTTATTCGTTCTAACTGCTCAGAGAGAATACAAGCTTAGAATTTCAAACATTATACTATCTAGTATGATCTCGAATTCACGATCCTTTAAGATTAAAATATTAAAACTTAACAAGTTATAAATCAAAATCAAATAATGTTGCCTATTGAAGTTAAATGATTAAAATCAATTGTCTTAATTTGCATTCTCATTACTACCAACCAATATTGATATAATCTATCAAGATTAGGAGTTATGACATTAAACTCCAAACATGAGGTTTAAGTCTCTTAACTTAGGTTTCTATGCATCTAATTTCTAAGTTACTCACATTCATAAGATATCTAAGTTTTGATTTAAAGGGGGTTCATTTGAGTCTAATTAGACTCAACGAACTATCTAAGTTATAATATTACTGATTTAAGTGTCATGGGACAAATCAAAGATCTCAAATCTATATTCTATGCATTTTGACCTTTTCCCCCTTAAAATAATAAAATTTTAAGGGTTTAAAAGTTGACTTTGAGAATTAAGGTTCTAACTAAAATTCTTTCTAATTATATGGAAATGATATTGTCTAAGGCGTAAATTAACTCCTTAAACACCCAATTTGGACATCTATTGACCATAATAATGACTAAATAATATTTGACCTATTTAAGGAGTAATTAGAAAAATTACTCATTGAAATATGAGTTTTAATTCATGTTTGCATATTTTATTATATTTTATAATAATATAATACTATCGTGAAAATTCATTAAGTAGCATTACTTTCCTATATTTGCAAAGAAGTTTCTATGCTTAATGTCATAGTTTTCATATAACAATCAATCACTAACGATACTAAGATCTATGCAAGTGAGGTATGCACTATACATAGAGCTCCAGAAAGTAACATAATTTAATAAATTCCGAAGACATTAAAGTTCTAAGTACATAACATACCTTGTATGAGTGATTTGGATTTATAGCTTAAATTTTGGTTGAGAGGAAGAATCATTCATAGCACCTGTAACAATTGTCTAAGATGCAACCAAATGGTAATTAGTTTGATAAATGATGCTTATTTTAAACAAGCATGGACTTTACCCATTTTATTCTCTAGAACTCCAAGATAAGAGATTAAACCATAGCATGTTAGAGAGGGATTTACATGTTGGAATATAATAGTTCGATAACAATCATCTTTTATGGAAGGTTGATTGAAGTATGCAGACCATGATTCCTTGTAACCATTAAGATGAACCGAAATAACATCATTAAGTCAATATCAATGTGCAACAAATTATATTTCATAAATATTTATTTGAGGCATTATTACTAGGTCCCATACAAATTAATAAAAGGATTTGCATCTTCCTAATACCTAAGCAACATAACATATTAATAACTTGAATTTTCTCCATTTTTCAATAATCAATGACATAATTTACGCAAGAAATTAAATATGATAACTAGCCCAAGTTATTTGATAGATTATCCTAGAAGACATATAATCATATAATCCATAAGATTGATCAATCATTATACGGAGGATGCATGCATAGATATCAATATAAAAACCACTAATATATATAAGGATTCACTTGTAGTTGTGCTATGATAACCAACATAAGATCTTCCTCATTATTTAACTCTAATATATTCATCTTTTTTAAAATTTACTCAAC
This sequence comes from Gastrodia elata, assembly GCA_016760335.1. Lineage (NCBI taxonomy): Eukaryota > Viridiplantae > Streptophyta > Magnoliopsida > Asparagales > Orchidaceae > Gastrodia > Gastrodia elata. The sequence goes on from CM028681.1 coordinate 32,303,259, forward strand.
TTAAATAATTAAATTAATTCATGTTTTAGATAGGTATAGATAATTACCTAATTAGTAATTAGAATAAGATTGGAAAGCAAAGGGGAAGAATTGGCTGCATGCTCGATGGATATTAGGGATGATGGTTGATCGATAATAAGAAAGTAGGCTGCTCGGCAGAGGAAGAAGTTGTTGATCTAGGCTAAAAGAGGAAGGGAATGGTAAAAGATCCGAACATCTCCAGGCGCTTTAGATGTGGGTCCTGCCGGTCCGAGCCTCCATTGTAGTGGGTCCCACCGCTGCAATTATCCTGAATTATTAAAATTAGGTTAACTAATTTTAATTATTTTAATTTAATTATTTAGTTAATTGCAAAGCTTCGAACATCCATAACTTTAAATCCAGAGCTCTGAACATAGCAATGTTTTCATTTTGCCAAAAAAATGTGAGGATTATTATGGTAGTATTTAATTTTCCATTAAATGTATATTTCTATTAATGACATTTTAGGCCCTCTTAATTACCCCATTTAACCCTAATTATTCATTAGTTTGTAACTTAGTTAATTTAGCTCCAAATTATGTGATCAAATATATCATTTTGATCAGGAGAATAAAATGAACAGTAAATTTTAAGAAACTTTTAGTTTTGATGATTATATTTTTAATTAGATCTAATCACTCCTTAATTAGCCTAAAATTTAATTATGGCTTAAATTGATAAATTGGGGTCCAGATTGAGCAAACTCAATATCATTGTGATTAATGTGCTATACGGAACCCATAGCCACTTAATTTTCTCAAATTGGACACCAATTGGCAAAGTTGAATTTTTGGACCCACTCCTAATCTTCCTTAATTGTATTCTTAGGTCAAAACATATTTTGCTTATATCTTGGTCATTTGACCTCAGAATTATTAAATTTAGTTTCTATGAAATTCTTAGGCAGAGTTGAGCCAAAGTATAATAAAATTATTATATTTCCTTAAGTAATTTCACTAATCAACCCTTATTGAACTTAAACCCTTAATCCTTGGCTAAATTTGGTATTCTTAATGTCTATCTTTATATTAGACAATAAGAAACCATTTGGTAGTATTAGAATTCAATTTGGAACCTTAAAACTTAGAACCTCATTTTTTACCCTTAAGGAGGGGCATTTTGGTAATTTTGCCTAAGTTTTGAATAAAGTACCCTTAAGTCTTAAAATATTGCATTACCCTTAAAATCAGTAAGATGAGCACTTAGAAATCAAATTTATATCTCATGGTGAATGATAATGTGATTTTTTTATCTTAACCTTAAGCTTAATTTCTTTAAGTTTCTCTTAAGGAAAGAAACTAAAATGAATTGACTTGTCATTATGTAACAACCCAAGACTGTTACTCTGATCAATTAGGTCTAAACCAAGTCATTATTTTGATTCTAACACCCTTAAATAGTCATTAAGACCTCTGCTTAAAGTTTTGGTCCAAATCAAGGGTCAAATGAATCAAATCCTGATTCTGGAAATTTCAAGGACCCTGGAAATTGACCTAATTTAAATTGACCTCAAATCAAAAATCTAACTTTGTCATTATGCTTATTACCCCCAAATTAGCTAGGGGTGATATTTGGAGGAAATCAAAAGTCATCTGAAATTCATCAAATATTTTAATATATTTAAATACCAAAAAAAAGGAAAAATAAATACTCATCAAAGTTGAAATTCGACTTGGCCATTGCGTTCCTCAATCCTCAATTAGCTGGAAATGAATATTTGGAATTCTTTTAAATACAATTAATCATTTAATTTTTAATAGGAAATCAATTAAAATTAGTTAAATAGTATTAATATTTAAATTTAAACTTAACGACGTTGTCTATCTTTGGAGTCGCCATTTGGGATCTGCCGTCAGGATCAGACCCCAGATCCGAGCCATCAGATCTGGGATCGAACTATGTGCAATCATCTTCTCCTTCACATCTTCCGCATGTCGCACTGTGGGAGGTCACCACCGTGATCGCCATTCACAGTACAGGGGAGCACCTCGGTGGATCCATTAGGGCCTCATTATCTAGCTCGTTCTGGATCAATCCCTTCATTCAAACCCTAGCACTCTCAGAGGAAGCTCGGACCCAGTTGCCCTCGAACCCTAGATCGTCGACCGTCCATTGAGGTACCCCCTTGTGCCTCCTTGATCTTCATCCATTTTATGCAATGTTGTTTTGAATCTTAAGTTCAAATGGCTGATTGTGGATTGTGTGGTCCTGATCGAGCTCAAATAAGTTCTATAGATCTAGAGTAGCATCCATAGTGCATGCCATTATCACTCAAGTATCGTGCCCTAGCATCCTAGGGCTAGCAGGTTCTAACAATCTAGGCCGTCTCCTCTGGCGTCTCAGCCACTGAAGGAAAGAGCCTGTCTTCCTCTTTTAATTGGGGTGCAGGTCAAGTGTCTCCAACATTCGAGGAGCCTCTTAAACCCCTGACCTAGCCACGAGCTCACAGGACCCATCAAAGAAGATGCTAACCCGTCTCGGGTTGGGTCGGGCTAGTCATGACCAAGAGACTTCTATCGGGCCTATCCACTCGCGCAAAGCCTGAGCTACTGGCCGTGTGTCACACGCTCATGAGCGTGGGGCCCACCCGCGTTAGTGCGACGGAGCGTGTGGGTCCCGCGATTAACCGTCTGCCATTCACATGCTGCCATGTGTCCAGTTGTGGGTCCCACAATTTAATAAATGCATTATTAAATTAAATCTATTAATTAAATCAAACAATAAAATTTAATTCAATTTGCATGAATTGAATTAATTAAATTGAGAAACTTTAAATACTCATAATAATTAATCCATAAGTCCAAATATATTAAATATATATCTCATTTGGTTCATAAAAATGAGAGGAATTTTATGGTAGTGTCAAATTAACTGTAGGACGCCTATTTGACATAGTGATATTTTAGGACCTCTCACTTGACCCTAAATTCTAAATAACTTCCCTTAGATATAACTTTGTACCCATTGATCCAAACATAGTCAATATGTGTCTTATTTTAATTAGGATAATGCCTTGATTTGTCTGATAGTTATTCTTTTGCTGTTAGGTCAATATTTTGACTAATAACTTTTGGACCCTTTTCCTAATTACCCTATTTTGACCAAGAAATTCAATTTGCCATAGCTTAGTTAACTTAGCTCCAAAATAGGTTATCCAATACACCAATTTGATCAGGAGAACCTAATTAATTATAAATTTTAATAAAATTTAGGTTTTGATAATTAGATCCCTTAATTTATGCTAATTACCCTAGAACTTTATTAACTCATAACTTAATCCAATGAAGTCCAAGTTGGGTCTACTCTAGATCATTACACTCAGTATGTTATTGGAAAGCTATAGCTTCTAAGTTTACTGAATTTGGACATCATTTGAGAAAGTTAGGTATTTGGACCTTTCCTTAAACTCTTAAATTACATTTTTGAACTCCAAACTTGTTTTGGCTATAACTTAACCAATATGCCTCAAGATTTAGTGTTTTTAGACTCTTTGGAATCCTTAGACAGCAAAGAACAATAAACTGACTAAATTTTTAAACTTCACTAAGTAAAATCACTAAATTGCCCTTATGAGCTAAAATTTTTAAATTGAGCTCACAAGGCTTAATATTTGTCCAAAATTGATGTACCTATTATTTGTCTTCATGTTAGATAATAAGTAATCATTTAGCATTAACAAAATCCAATTTGGAGCCCTAATCAAAAGGTAGCATTTTTGACCCAAAATGGTCATTTGCCCCAAGATTAGGTTTAAGTGTCCTTAACCTTTAGAATCTCAGTTAAATCACCAAAATTAGTAATATAACTGAATTAGAATCAATTTAGAACTCTTGGACTTATTAGTTGAATATTTAAAAAAAAACCCCAATTATACCTTGAAAACCCTCAAGTAAAATAATATGCTACAACTTTGGATTTAAGCTCACATTTTACCTTCCCTAAGCTAACTAGATTATAGAATGAAGGTAGTTAGTATTAGTTATCACCAGTACATAAACTACTCACTCTAGTCCATAGTCAAAACTTAAGAATTTCCTTAGGATATTTACTTCAAATTTAGGATCCCTCTCTCAAGAATAAGGAATAGAAAGTTGGGTTAGACTTTATTCATTGGGTAAATGAGTTATTCAATGAATGAAACCTTAGTTTTTATTAGTTTCTAGAATTCACCCTTCATTATAATTATTTTACATTTAAATTTAGTTTAGATCATCTAAATTTATTTAATTAGGAAGGTTGATTATTCATTTAATCTAATTAGGTGTCACTTATTTAATTTGCTGCGGTTATACTAGATAGTAGGATATTGGAGATCCTAAGCTTGTATAATTTCAAATAGTTAGAATGAATTAAATTAGAAAATAAGTGATATCATAAAGTTTGTGTAGTGTTATTTACACCATGTCTTATATGCTTTGCTTCTTTAATATTGAACTTTTATTATTTTGCCACATTAGATGATGTAGGATATTCAATGAAATGTTCTTTATTTGATTTAAACCTGCATATTCATAAGTAAATGAGAAGAAGTAAACTAAACAAATTACATTACTTACTTATGGGATGTGTCTTACTTAATATGCCACCATAGTGTTGTTGCATACATTTGAGGTGATGATAATCAAGGAAATTTCTCATAAATAACTTATACTGTATACCTGTGAATCTAGGAAATATCTTTTAGATTTCTTATATTCTGTGTTCCTATTTATCTAGGAAATGTTTCCTAGATGCAGAAGATTTGTATTCATGAAACTAATAATCTAGGAAATATCTCAGAGATGGTATCTATTATGCATACCTATTAATATGGGAAATCCTTCCTAGAAGCAGGGGCCATATATCTAAGATATTAATTATCTGGGAAATATCACCTTGATTACATGTTTTTAATGAACTTATTGATCTAGGAAATCTCTCATGGATGCTTCAAAAGATTTTGGACTGTACTTTTTGTAAGGGTAGAGCTAAGTATACACATACCCATATGAAACAACATTTTTCTACTGTTATTTTTGTACTCCTTTAGTATTTTATGCAACATTTTTTTCCAATTACTGCATTTCAGCATTTACTTTACCTATTTCAGTAGTTCTTGATTTCATATATATATATATATATATATATATATATATAAGCATGTCATGATGCTAGATTTACTTCAGTTGTGTTTTTTTCTTGCATTTTATTTATAAAATCATACAAGTAGACTTGATTAGACTTGTTTAGAGAGTCGTGATATCATTAAATACATGAAATAATCAGCTTAAAATGTACTTAGATAATATGTCTAACGAGTTTTTTTATTTTTTGGCTGGGGCCCAAGCATTATGAAACTGACAATGTCAGATTCTAAGCAATTTGAGGATCTTGTGCTTGAAGAAGAGCCATTCCAAGAGGATCATCAGATTGGTGCTGAGGAGCATTAGTATATCTTGTCTTTTACTTTAGTGAGGATGAGCAATATTTTTTGAGCTGCATGTTTATTATCTATATCTGTGTTATGGTGGAATTGAATGTAAGCTTTTACTTTTCCTTGCTTCCGCACTATGTTGAAATGTATGTACTTAGTGAATGATTCTACTGCATTCTTCTGGGCATATCCTTCTCTTATTAGTGGATTAATGATTACACTTTAATCAAATGATAAGTGAGGGAGTTTCCAACATGGCACACCACCCCTTTGGTGTAATCTTGTGGATTGGGGGCAAGGCGCCATAGTTGATATCAGAGAACACCATAAGGTGTCAGATTAAACTTTGTATTCCTCTCTACCTAATGGGTTGTTCTTCTGCCATTCAATCACTAAATAGATACTTGAATTATATCCATAGTATCCTAATGATATGCTCAGAAAGAAAGGCCTGAAATGGAAAATGCTTCCGCAATAATTGAACTTAAGTAGGAATGAACTTTGGGTTAGTATGTAGCTAACTAACATGGATTAAACATCCCTAAAACTTAAAGGATTAAAGAAAATGAAACATTAGTCCTTGACTTCTATACTAAGATATTTAAATCACTATAGGAATTGGATTAGCAATAGACCCCAGAGGTATAGAAGGCATTTCAGAAATGTGAGTTTGAGTAATGGACAAACTCCTTCTACCTCACCCTCTTGGCAGAATATACTTAATAAATGTTTTAACAGATTGTTTCATGATGTACTTCTTATGTCAAAGTGTTCTATTTTGTATGATCAATAAAAAATACCTGCCTATTTTAATTCTTCTTAAATTTTGATATCACATCACTTTTAAAGTTAGACAGACTATGAATCCTAGACAGTGCCCCTCTCCTATTGCATCTGGTAGCTCCTCAATAGAGGTTAACACACTGCTAGAGGTGGTGCAAATCATGGTAAGCTCTCAGGATAAGCAAGCTGAGGGGATGGAAATACTATTAACAACATAAATGAACTAGAACCTCCTTCCATCAGCTATAGACCCAGCACCTTACTACTCCTTCCAGCTTCACGTACAACCTACAAATAGACTTCTTCATAGTTTCCTCTGATTAAGGACTCCTACCTTTAATGAGAGTCTATCAGTAATAGATATAGCCAATTGGCTAAAAATGGTGGAGAAAAACCTAACAAGCATAAAATGCCCGGACATAGAAGTGATAAGACTTGTCAACCATATGCTACAAGGTGAAGTAGAGTACTGGTGGAACGAACACTAGAAGCACCTTGTTCGAGGAAATTAGTATTGAAGATAACACTTGGAAAGAGTTCGTCATGGCATTCAGGGCAGATTATATTTTTTTGTCTGCACAGAACAACTTAGGGGACATATTCCTAAAGCTACATCAAGGGAATCATCCTGTGCAGGCATATGAAGTAGAGTTTCGGCATCTTACCTGGTTTGCTCCGAACATGGTAGCAACAGAGGCTGCTCGTTGTCACAGATTCTAGAGTGGGCTGCGCGATTCAATCAAAGATCATGTTATGCCTCTACATCTGACAAGCTTCACGGAGCTCGTTGAAACTACAAAGGTGGTCGAACAATACCAAGCACTGAAGGAATCACAAATGAGATATGGGTCATCCTCCCACCTAAATATCAAACCAAAAAGGGATAGGAATTCTGAAGGTAGAATCTACTAGATTAAAACTGTAGCCCCACCTAATGATCCATACAATGGTTGTACAAAGCCCTATCTTGATGGGAAGTGTTATCATGGAAAGGGGTTCTACTATACTTGTGGCCAGCAGGGTCACTACTTTTAACATTGCACATACGATGAAACTATGGATGGTAATTGTATTAATTGTTCCAGGCACCATCAGGATGCGACTCAGGGTCAGAAGAGGAAGGTGACCAATGCACTTTGACCCATTGTTGCCAGATCTCCTCAAAAGCAGGTATACAGAAATAGTCTTGCTGAGTCTGCTTGAATCTACACCCTCACACCACTTGCGGCCAAAGGCAACAATGTTGTTCAAGTACATTTGTTTGATCACATAATTATTTTCAACATTTAAGTTTTATCATTATTTTATGGAATTTCAATTAATAATTATTATTCATCATCACCTTTAATATTACCCGTGAGTTTAATCCAGTGTTTAGGGTGATGTATCATTGATTGGGAAATATCTTCTTTCTAGCTTAAGTAAATCAAACCCTAGATTCTAAGTCATTACTTTTATGACTTATAATAGTTCCTCTTCTGAGTTGTGAGTTATCTAATTAGGTATATAACTTCTCACTCCTTAAGATTAATTAAATTATTGAATCCCAAAATCTATTATTGGGCAGGTCATAATTGTGACTTAAAATGTTATCTTAGTATACCCTTAGATTTCCAACACATCATTCCATTGGGATGAGTGTCTCTATTTCTTTTTGGAGTGGGAAACTATCACCATAGAACCTTAGTTGATCAAGTCATAGTTTAGGACTTTGTAGTAGCCATATGATTTCTGTCCAAGTATATCATCCTAATTGGATGAGGAACCCATCATCAAGATTCAATTATGGATCCTTTCAACCCTTTGGTATTGAGTCATAATTTATGACTTGATGAATTGAACTTCCCTCTTCCTTGAGGTTAATTATCCAAGTTGATAATCACCCTCTCTAACTTAGTATTATTCCCCAGGCAAAGTTGAGTACCTTGTCAATAATAGGAGCCTCGGCTTGGATTGACCTTATAGTTGGTTCATCCTAGCCCTTGCTAGTGTGAGGTTACATCATGGCTAGATTGTTCTAACCTAAATTTTTAAGCTCATAAGTATATATTATAGTAAAACTAGCCTCATTAGACTTAGTCTGATGATGGTGTTTTAGCCTGCCTTTGGCTATAAAACTCTTTTAAGTCAAAGAACCTTTGTTCTATGAAACTTTAACCTTTTTGTAAGTCACAAAGTGATTAAGTTCTAACTTTTGGATTAGAATTTTTAGTTATCCATTAAAAATTAAGTCACTTGTGGTGACTTAATGAGATAGCCGTATATCTCCCTTTGCCCATCCTAATTGGATGGTGATTCCCTTTTATTTAGTATAACCTTAATTATGTGATAAGTGTCACTTAATTGTAATGGTTTGTTGTGGAAGATCTTATTCTCATTGAATAACTAAATCTCCATTCCCAAGGAGCTCAAGTTTAGTCCTTAAATTTGTGCATAGGTCATGATATAACTTAGGCATTAATTGATCATCCCCTTAGAATGAGCTCTCCTTCAAGATTGGTTAAGTTTAACCAATAGATCCTTAATGCTCTAAGACATATCTGGTGACTTAGATACTAGCATTTAGTTATAAAGCCTTTGACCTATGTCATAAATTATAACTTATGGTTGCAGCCTAAGTCCCTATTAAGCTTCCTAACACTTATCCTTATGGATAAGTGAGTTCCTTGCCTTAGCCAAGTCATAGTTTATGATTTGTGTTAATAACTTTTTGTAACCCCTTAAATCTTTGGCGTTAAGTCATCATGTGTGCCTAATGTCCTAATTTCTCCATAAACCTTGAGGCTATGAATCCTAATTGGATGTTGATCTTTGTATTAGTAAGCCTTAGAAAGAGGTGGATGTCTCTTACTAATTCAAAACCGAGTTTGGGCTAACTCATGTAATTATTTCAGCTCGATCTTATTTTTAAGTGGGATTTAACTTAAATCCCTTGGCTTCATTATTAGACATATTCTAATAAGTGGTCTTTTAGCTAACTTCTAATCTTGGATTCTATTTGGGCAAGTAGTCAAAGAACACTAGCTCTTTGATGCCAAAACTTTGGATTTTAATTTGCTGAACTAGAATCAATAATATCTCATAATCTTGGCTGAGTCTTATAATGACTTAGATATATTTTCCTAAGACCTCTTAAGTGACAAATGTCACTTAAGCATAGAACCTTGAGAATCATTTAATCTGTCTTTTGATGTCACCTACTAAGTAATAGTCCTATCCCACAGTGCTAAGTTAGGTGTTATGACTTAGTATTTAATCCTTAATTCCTGAAAGTCACATTCAACCTGGTTGAATACTAGCTTTTCTTTTATTGTTATCTTTATTAAAGTGATGATTATCACTTAGTTTGGTTAGCTTTCTCTAACCTTATTTATAAGGTTAGAGAAATGAAGGTCCAACCTAAAACCTTACATTTTGGATTCTAAATGGAGAATTCTGGTACTTCCTCATCTTTCTCATTTTTGCATCCTTAAAATCATCCATGTCTTATTCTTCCTAGATGTCGGGGACAATATCGTTCTTAAGTGGGGGAATCTGTAATAACATAAGGTTGTTACCATAATCAATTAGGACTAAACAAAGTCTTAATTATTATTTTAACACCCTTAAATAATCATTAGGACCTCACCCTTAAGTTTTGGTCCAAATCAGGGGTAAAATGGATCAAACTTATTTTGGAAATTTTGAGAACCCTGGAAATTGACATAATTTAATTTGATCTCAAATCAAAAATCTGACTTTGTTATTGTGCTCGTTGCCCCCAAATTAGCTAGGGGTGATGTTTTGGAGGAAATCGGAAGCCGTCAAAAATTCATCGAGTATTTTAATATATTCAAATACCCAAAAAATAGAAAATATAAATACCTATCAAAATCAAATTCTGACTTCACCATTGCGTTCCTCACCCCTCAATTAGCTAAGGGTGAATATTTGGATTTTTTCTAAAAGCAATTAATTGTTTAATTTGAAATATAAAATGAATTAAAATTAATTAAATAATATTTATATTTAAATTTAAACTTAACGGCACCGTCCATCTTTATAATCGCCATTTGGGATCCACTGTCAGGATCAGATGCCAGATTTGAGCCGTCTGATCTAGGATCGTACGGACCACAATCGTCTTCTCCTTAGCGTCTTTTGCGTGTCACACTGCGGGAGGTCACCACCACTATCACCATTCACTGCACGGGGGAGCATCTCAGTGGATACGTCATGGCCCCATTATCTACATCGTTCCACCTAAATCCCTTTATTTGAACCCTAGTGCTCTCAGAGGATGCCCAGACCCAGTTGCCGGTGAATCCTAGATCGTCGACAATCCGTTGATGTACCCCATTGTACATCCTTGATCTTTATCTATTTTATCCAATGTTATTTCAAATCTTAATTTCACATGGCTTATTATCGATCAAGTGGTCCCGATCAAACTCAAATAAGTTTGATCGGTTAGAATTAGGATATCATCCACAGTGCATGCCATTTACAATCACGTCATGTGCCGTAAGATTCTAGGGCTTGTCAATTCTAGCGATCCAGGCCGTCTCCTTTGGCATCTCAACCATCGAAGGAAAGAGCCTGTTATACTCTTTCAATCGGTGAGCGGGTCAAGTGTCATCGACACCTGAGGGGCCTCCTAAACCCTTGACCTAGCCACAAGCTCATGAGACCCATCGAAGAAGATGTCGACCTGTAACAGGTCAGGTTAGGTCAATTTCTACTTGGAGACTTCTGTCGGGTCTGTCCACTCGCGCGGAGCTCGAGACGCAAGCCACGTGTCCCGCGCTCATTGGCGCGGAACACCACCTATGTTAGTGGGCATGGGTTCCGCGATTGACCGTCCTCCATTCATGCATTGCCATGTATCTAGCCGTGGGTCCCGCCATTTAATAAATGCAATACTAAATTAAATCTCTTAATTTAAATCAAAAAATTAAATTTAGTTCAATTTGCATGGATTAAATTAATTAAATTCAGAAATTGTAAACACTCATAACTATTAAACCATAAGTCCAAATATGTTAATTATATATCTCATTTTTCTCATAAAAATGAGAAAATATTATGGTAGTGTCAAATTTCTTGTATGACACTTATTTAATATAGTGACATTTTAAGATCTCTCACTTAACTCTAAATCTTAGAAAACTTCCCTTAGCTCTAACTTGGTACCCATTGATCAAAACATAGTTAATATAGGTCTCATTTTACTCAGGAGAATGCCTTGATTTGTTTGATAGTATTTATTTTACTGTTAGGTGAATATTTTGACTAATGAAATTTGGACACTTTCCTTAATTACCCTATTTTAACCTAGAAATTCAATTGGCCATAACTTAATCAACTTAGCTCTAAATTAGGTCATCTAATATATCATTTTGATCAAGAGAACCAAATTAACAGTAAACTACAATAAAATTTAGGTTTTGATATTTAGATCCCTTAATTTGCACTAATTACCCTAGAACTGAATTAGCTCATAACTTAATCAAATGAAGTCCAAATTGGGTCTACTCTCAATCATTCCACTCAATATGTTATAGGAAAGCTATAGCCTCTGAGTTTGCTAAATTTGGATATCATTTGAGAAAGTAAAGTTTTTGGACTTTTCCTAAAACCCTAAGATTACATTTTTGAACCCCCAAACTTTTTTGGGCTATAACTTGACGAATAGACCTTAAGATTTAATGTTCTTAGACTCTATGGAATTCTTAGATAGTAAACAACAATAAACTAACTAAATTTTCAGACTTCATTTGGTAAAGACACCAAATTTCCCTTATGAGCTAAAATTATTAAATTGAGCTCACAAGACTTAATATTTATCCAAAATTAATGTATCTACTCTCTTGCTTTATATTAGATAGTAAATAATTATTTAGCATCATCAAAATCAAATTTTAAGTCCTAAATCAAAAAGTAGCAATCTAGATCCTTAAGTAAGGGCAAAATGGTCTTTTGGTCCAAAATTAGGTTTAAGTTTCATTAACTTTTAAAATCTCAGTTTAATCACCAAAATCAGTAATATAACTGAATTGAAATAAATTTAGGACTCTTAGACTCATTAATTGAATATTTTGAGAAAAACACCAATTATAGCCTAAAAACCCTAAGTAAAATAATATGCTACAACTATGGATTTATGCTCACATTTTGCCTTCCCTAAGCCAACTAGATCAGAGAATGAAGGTAGTTAGTATCCGTTATCACCAATATTTAAACTACTCACTCTAGTCCAAAGTCAAAACTTAAGAATTTCCTTAGGATATGTACTTCAACTTTAGGATCCCTCCCTCAAGAATGCGGAATAGAAAATTAGGTTAGAATTTATTTATTGAGTAAATGGGTTATACAATGAATGTAATCTTAGTTTTTATTAGTTTCTAGAATTCACCCTTCTTTATAGTTATTTTACATTTAAATTTTAGTTTATATCATCTAAATTCATTTAACTAGGACAATTGATTATTTATTTAACCCAAGTAGGCGTCACTGATTTAGTTTGCTTTATACCTTATGGAACCATAGAGCTGAGGTTATACTGGATAGTTGGATGTTGGAGATCCTAAGCATGTATAATTTCAAAAAATTATAACGGATTAATTTATAAATTAAGAGATATCAGAGAGTTTGTGTAGTGATATTTACACCATGCCTTATATGCATTCCTTCTTTAATATTGAACTTTTATTATTTTACCACATTAGATGATGCAGGATATTCAATGATATGTTCTATATTTGATTTAAACCTACATATTCTTAAGTAAATGAGGAGAAGTGAACTAAACGAATTACATTACTTATTTACGGGATGTGTCTTACTTATTCTGCCACCACAGTGTTGTTGCATACATTTGAGGTGATGATAATCTAGGAAATTTCTCCTAGATAACTAATACTATATACCTGATAATCTAAGAAATATCTCCTAGATGACTTATATTTTGTATTCCTATTAATCTAGGAAATGTCTCTTAGATGTAGAAAAATTATATTTGTGATACTAATAATCTAGGAAATATCTCGCAGATATTATCAATTTTGTATACCTATTGATCTAGGAAATATTTTCCTAGATGCAAGGGCCTTATATTTGTGATACTAATGATTTGAGAAATATCTCCTAGATGGCATGCTTTTAATGGACTGTTGATCTGAGAAATCTCTCCTGGATGCTTCAGAGTATTTTGGACTGTGCTTTCTATAATGGCAGAGCTAAGTAGACACATGCCCATATAAAACAACATTTTTATACTTTTAATTTTGTATTCCATCAGTATTTTATGCAGCATTTTCCTTATAATTATTGTATTTCAGCATTTACTTTACATGTTTCAGCAGTTCTTGATTTCACATTTATATATAAGCATGTCACAATGCTAGATTTACTTAAGTTGTGTTCTTTTCTTGCATTTTATTTATAAAATCAGTACAAGTAGACTTGATTAGATTTTTTTAGAGAGTTGTGATATCATTAAATACATGAAATAGTTTGCTTAAAATGTACTTAGATAATATGCCTAACCAGATCTTTCTTTTCTTGGTTGGGGCCCTAGCATTGCTAAACTGAGAATGTCGGTTCAGAGCAATTTGAGGATCTTGTTCCTGAAGAGGAACCATTCCAGGAAGATCATCAGATTGGTGCTAAGGAGCCTTAATATAGATTGTCTTTTACTTTAGTGAGGATGAGTGATACTTTCTTTTATTTAAACTTATTTAAAATTGATGTAATAATAATACATGTACCCCATGTATTTTTTATTATTCTGAGCTGCATGTTTATTATCTATGTCTGTGTTATGGTTGAATTGGATGTAAGCTTTTACTTTTCCTTACTTCTACACTTTGTTGAAATGTATGTACTTAGTGAATAATTTCGCTACATTATTCCAAGCATATTCTTTCTTTATTAGTGGAATGAGGATTTGTGGCGCCCCACCCCCAAATCCACAAGATTAGATCAAGGGGAGGTTTGCCACACTGGCAAATCCCTCACATATCATTAGATTAAGGTGTAATCTTGAATCCACTAATAAGGGATGGATGTGCCCTGAATAATACGACAAAATCATTCACTAAGTATATACATTCAATAGAGTGTGAAAATAAGGAATAATAGATAATGCTATATCCAATTCACCATAATACAAGTAAAAAGTAACATGCAGCCCAGAATAAAAGAGTACAGTAAGAAAACATTCATGGGTGCCTATATTATTACAAACATTAAATACTCTTTAAAATAAATCACTCATCCTCAGGAGCAGAAAAAAATAGAAGCTAAGCTAAGAGTCTCCAGCGACAGCTCACTCCTCCTCCTGAATCAGATCTTCAGAAGGCTTGATTACCTCGAATAACTCGAAATCTACTATCATCAGTTTCACAATGATAGGGCCCCAGCCAAATTAGAAAATCTTATTAGACGTATTATCTAAGTACATTTTAAGCTGCTTATATTCATGAATTTTATAATAGCACCAATTACTTAAACTATGAAACAAGCAAAGCGTATGTGTGCAATAAGCATACATAGGGATGTGATGAAGTTAGAAATAAAGGCATTTATAACTAAGAAACATATGAGGTATACAAACATACCTCAACACCAAAGCTGTGATAAGGTTAGGCATTTAAGTAAAAGTAAAGTAAAGAAAATACTAAAAGAAAAGACTTATTCTAAACATGCTTATTATCTTATAACTTATGTAGATTTAAATGAAAGTAATCTAATTATGGTACATATAAGTAAGCATGAAAAGAAATCTATCATCCTATAAGTATACAAGTCAGCAAGTAATATAATGGCTAATCGAAGTAAAAGTAATAGTAAAATAGAAAGTACATGTGTAAAGACTGTCATATCAGAAGGAGGGCTAAACTATCCTGCTGAACTGAAAAATAAAATATCACTTTGCATCATAAGAGGCTAAGATGGAAAATCACTTAGCATCAGAAGAGGTTAAGATGGAATAACAAAGCAGAACTGAACTGAAGCGGCAGAATTTACAAATACAGCAAGAGTTTTGACAGACGCCAAAACTTGACAGATTGTAGAATACATGTCTACGCTTAATACTAGTAGATTTTCCTTAATACAAAACAATTACCATTCCCTGGCAATGGCACCAAAAACTTGAGAGACTATAGAATTCACGTCTGCGCTTGCACGCAAGTATACATGGTGTGAAGTAATAATTTGGAAGGTAAATTCCAAGATTTATCATCCTCAGGGAACGGTGTATTTTGTTACTAAGATATATCTATATTCAATAATATTTAAATGGTATGATTTCAGTTTTGAGTTGGTTCCATTAACAAAGTAATAATTTTGATTTCAGAAACTATTTTATTTAGAGAGTATAGTTGGGTTTCCTATATGTGAATTGATGGGGACTCATGTTGAATTACTTCTCAAGCACTTCTCATTCTTTCATAGTCATGCCAAATAATCAAGTGCACATTGCATTCCTTAGAGTTTTCCTCTAATTCTTATAAGTACAAATCTTGTGTATGAAATGAACACACTAGGGTTCAATTTCAACACAAAGATCCTCATGAGATCTCACTTAGGGCATCTCAGTTTTCCTATGTCCAGGTTGCCAAAATAACAATTTTAATTAAATGATCTCATGAGCAATGATTCCACTAACGAGCATCACGTGCATCATGCGCAGTTCAGATAAAGAAATGATTTCATTGGGCTTCATGGACTATGACACATCACCCATGAGCTCTCAATAATTCTTCTTCCTCCCTTCAGTTATGCTGAGCAATGTAGCTCATTAGTGGTCTTAGCTCACATGCTTTGACTTCTTAGTTGAGGTTAGAGCATGATGCAATTAGTCTCATGAACTTCTCACATAGTTCTAACCACTAATGCACGCATGTCTAGCTCTAAACTAAGCATTGAGCTATGGAGCACAAGATGTTAATTAAGGTGTTAATATTTATAGTTAAAATTACTTAACATATTTTTCATTTAGTCCATTTAGTGATCTCATTAAGTCATTAAACACAGATTTTTATTTCAATGCTTGAGGAACTTTTCTAACCTTCATTTAAGTCCCTTACATATCATAATAGATTCAACCCAACCCTCCCCAAGGGGGTCTAGCCTTCCATTACATCTGAGATAAGAAGAAAAACATACAAGGATAAAGACCCTTTCATAATCCACTAAAAAGAAATCAAAAGCAAGATTTAGAGTTTACTAAGAACAACCCTCAATGGGGTTCTCTGAATCTCTCCTCTTCTTCTCTTCCTTTCCCTTAGCTCCGTAATGCAGTTTGACTTTGTTCTCCACTATCAATAGTCTCTTCAACCTCCCTTGGAGTGATCCCCTTCTTCTTCACTGTATCCTTCAAAAAGTTAGAATTTTTTTTGACTGAAAATTGGGAACCCTTCTCTTATGAAGAAAAGCTGCATTTATAGAGGATTTAAACTCCTTTCTTGCATTCAAATTTTGCCTCTTTCCCTCCATATTTTTGCTGTCAAGAGTGCTTAGCCCACTTAAGGCATGATGTGACATCCCCTTTTCCCTTTTTTAATCACAAACTCATTTCAATACCCTCATTTTTTCCTTAAAAAATACTCTACCGCAGAAGATATGGCAACTGGGAGACAAGGATCAGGCTGGGAGTCATGTCTCAGCCATAATTAATGCCCTAAGAAGATAGAATTTTGGCACCCACTGTAGCAATTGAGTTTCAAGGACTCATCCACTGCAGCGCGCAGTAGCGGCTTTAAGTCCAAATACTTGCCTGCTATAGCGTCCTGGAGCGATTGAGTTTCAAAAACTGACTTGCTGCAGCGCACTGTAGCGGTTTAGGTTCGAAAACTCTCCCGCTGTAGTGCGATGTAGCGATTGAGTTTCGAAAACTCACCCACTGCAACGCACTGTAGCAGTTTAAGTTTGAAAACTTACTCGCTGCAGCGCGCTGGAGCGATTGAGTTTCAAAAACTTTCCCGCAGTAGCGCGCTGTAGCAATTTAGTTATGAAAACTTGCCCGCTGCAACGGGCTATAGCGCGCTGTGGCACGCTGTAGCGAATTTGCTCCAAATTTCAGAAATCCACTTACATTAGTGCTTTCTGCATGCCAGTAGCCGCAGTGCTCTGTGACGCGCTACCACAATTTTTTCCCAGAAATTGCAGAAATACTCCAGATTCTCCCAAAAATTGTTGAGCTCATATTTTACTAAAAATAAGCAGAATTTGATCAAGGTGGGCTATTTTTGATAAGGATTTGTACGAGATTTTTTCTTTATTTAGTATATAAATTATGGAATCTTCACACCCTCACACTTAGATTCTTGCTCGTCCTCAAGTAAGCTCAAAAAATGATTTTTCTATTTTTAAGGTATGAGAGTCAATATGTAATGTCAATGTGAAATTGATTGTAGTTCAAAATTTATGCTTAACTGAAATGACAAGCAAATTTTCCGTCATTAAACTTTTCTAACTCTGATTATGAACCATGGTTGATTGACTAGTCTCTAATTTTAAGTTATGTAATACTTGATGTTAGATGATGGGAGTGGTTCTTTGGAATTCACTAAACTAATGAGGAAGTAAGTAATCAAGAGTTGTGTGCCATATGTACTCATTCTTATGAATCACAAAGATGTTTAATATTCTTAGGAGAGATATTTTTCATCATTTTATTTCATTTTTTCTTGGGAGAGATAATTTTATTCATCTCTATTTTTGTGTTCTTTTTTTTTTTTATAGCTTAAGGGAGAGATATTTTTCTTCAACATAATTATAAATCTTTGTGATCATGAAGTCCTACAAGAGCCTAGCACACTCCTTAGTTTACTCAATTTAATCACTAATTTTTATTTCTAAGCTTTCCCCCACACTTAGACCTAAGCATTGATTTTGTTAAATTTTTGGAGACTAGTGACAACTTGGGATCATTCCTTTGTTTAGATGATTTGATGCTGTCGAAGAGTTTAGTCATTTTTCATTAAGCAAATTTTGGTTGACAATTAATTTTTACACTAATATTTTTGAAATTTTAATAGTCTTGAAAAGTTCAGAATTTATTTTTTTATTTGCAAATCATAGAGAGATTTTGAAAAATATGAGATTCCATAATTTATTTCTTTCAAGAAAAACCAAAATACAATAAAAAGATAAAGGAAAACTAGAATTGAAAATAAGAAAAGAAATACAACCTAATTTAGGCATCATCCTAGCCTTCCTCCTCATTTTTCTCTTCTATGCTCTGGTAGGTGTAGTCACAAGGCCAACAGGTGTTCGGGATAGGGTCACTTACAAGTGATTGTGGGTAGCACAGATCCATCCAGTCCTCCTTCCAAGCTCCAATCTTGGAATATATTTCCAAGATCTTAATGGAATTCTGATTGGAACTCGCGCTGTTGGGCAATTTCTTTCTTGCAAAACTGCATGTCGATGGCCATAGCCTTGCACAAGTCAATTTGTTGAGCGTAGATCCACATCAATAATATTTCTAAGTATGTATGGCCGGTGGTAGTTAAAGCTTCTCCTTCTTTGCCCCTCCTCTTCTTAGTCTGCTTCCATTCTTGGGAACATACATTTAAATTTGTTCGTGCAAGAGGGGCACTAGGGGGACTATTGTATCAGAGGACAGAATCTTGACCCCTTGAGCAACACAGATGCCCGTTCAGGGAATTCTAGAGCTGCTAAAAATGATGCTGGAGAAATGAATTTCTCAGGGCCTTTGGAGCGCACACCTGAGCAGCGCCCTCAATTGGGTCACTTCGCTAAGATCTCCCGTCGACATGATGAAGCTAGAGATGAAAACTAGCCAAGCACTACTCGAGCCCGTGAGGAGGGCTCGAGGAATGTTGGCTAGATTTCCTCTCCAATCTGTACTATTGTAGACGAGTTCACTCATGAGGGAAGCATGGTCATAGCGAGATTCAATGAGGCAAAGTAGGAGCAATCCTTGACCTCCCTCAACCCGTAAAATTGCTCAATTTGCTCGACCCCAAAATCTACTCCTTTACCCCGAACAAAAATTCTACACCTCGCCAAGTTAATGGCATTCATATTAACTTTCTGAACAACTGTCGGGAAAGAGACAGCTGGAGAGGCCATCATCTCCCTCTATCCCCGAGGGTCAACTTGCTCGGAGTGTACCGACAAGACCAACCCGAAACATTTTTCCCGGATGAGCTTCCGGCGGGAAGTTACCAAAGTGAACCTTTGCTCGGCCTCGTCGGAGAAGAACCTCTTTTTATTAAAGGCTCCGCCATATGTGGAGGCCTCGGTGTCCTTTCGTGGAATGGATATTTTCTAAAAGACATGTTGAAATTAAAGAGATGCTGAGGTTTTCTAGGAAGGTAGAGAATGAGTAGAATAGTAGCAGAAGAAATCTGAAGGTGCAAGTTTACACCCCCCCCCTTAAGCCCCTTAAATAGCCACATAACAAAGAGGGCCAATGAAACTCTGGTCAAAAAGCTCCCCCATGGCATAAATGTGGCATGCTTTAATTAGGAAAGGGAAGTGGAGGGTGGGGGGGGGGGGGGGGCAGCTTTGTCAGCACCTTCCTTTGACTGCCTAGGAATCCCAAGTAAAGGAATTATTGACTGCATTGGATTCTCTAGACGGTCAAAACTGCTTTAGCTGGAATAAATCGTTGTAGCACGCTGTGGCGCACTGTGGTGTGCTACAACAACTATAACTTGGAAAAATTTCGAAAAGAGCCTGCACAGGCTACAACACTTCAAAGCAGCTATTTCCGCTGTAGCGCGCTGTAACATTTCAGCTTCGAAATCTTACCCGCTGCTACGCGCTGTCGTGGTTAAGGTTCGAATGCATCCCGCTATAGCGTGCTGCAGCGTATCTAGTTTCTTTCCTTTTTTTTTTCTTGACTTGGGTTGCCTCCCAAGAAGAGCTCAATTTTACGTCATTAGCCCGACTCATTTAGGATCTCTTCATTGCTGGAAGGGTCAGGAGGTCTATCCCATGAAACTTTTGAGATATTGGGGTGAGCACTAACATGAAGTGTGCTCGAACCCACACCCTCATCAATCCTTTCACAGTCCATGCCTTCAGTTTTGGAGGAAACTTTCTTTTTTCTCTTTCCCCTCTTTGTTTTCTTCTTTTTCATTTTCTCCTTATTTTCACTTTGGAAAATATGCTAGAGCTAACCTCGGAGTTCCTTTCACTTAGATTTAAATTTTGCAGGTTTAGAGTTTCAAGAAATTTCTCCTCCCTAGATTAATTTTTCAATTATAATTCCATAACCTTTGGTTTGAAAAGGGTAGGCTTAAGATCTATAAATTCAGACCTACCCAAGTTTTTTATGCTCATTACCCCCCGACACACATCAATAATGGCTTTGGTGCTTGTCAGGAAAGGTCTTTCGAAGATAATGGTAGAGTTCATGTTCCACCTATCCCACTCACAAATAAAAAAATTGATGGGGACAATGAAG
Organism: Gastrodia elata; assembly: GCA_016760335.1. Taxonomy (NCBI): domain Eukaryota; kingdom Viridiplantae; phylum Streptophyta; class Magnoliopsida; order Asparagales; family Orchidaceae; genus Gastrodia; species Gastrodia elata. The sequence continues at coordinate 32,323,904 of CM028681.1, forward strand.
CTTCCTAACCCTACAAGAATATTCCTTATAATACCTAAAAGAGTTAACAATTCCAAATTAGCAAATTCAAGAATTATATAAGTGTACTCCATCCCTCCTACCTTGAAATGTTCATAAATATTGTAGGGCATGACATTAGCCGAGGCACCAAGATCACATAGGGGATCTAATAGTACCTCGTTCTTAATCATGCAAGGAATGCATAACCTCTCCGGGCCTTCGCACTTAGGGGCTATGAGCTTTTCAAAATTAGGATTCTTACCCCCTACTCTATCCCCTAACTCCTTTTCAAGAGAAATACTTTCTTCAATATAGTCATCACCTTCCACCCCTTCAGAATAAATCACACTCACCAATTCCCGTGGATTAACTTCTATAGAACTATGCAATGCTCCTTGCTGCCGAGTGGTCAGCTGCTTGGAGATCTATCTTAGTTGTACTTCAATGTTTCTGAAGGATGCCTCTATCCTTTAAATTGAGGCATTGTGGCGGGTTATTGTTGCCTCGGTTCTTCGCATAAAATAGATGGTTTCTCCCTTAAAAGCGTTAAAAGCTCCTTTTAAATTTGTAGGTTGATGATTAAAATTGTTCCCATTATTGTAAATTAGTTGGTTTGATGAACTACACCCCCATTAAGATTTCCATTGCTGTTATTTTTAATCCAAGAAAAATTAGGATAATTTTTCCACCCCGGGTTATATGTGTTAGAGAAAAGGTTGTTCATGGCATTGTTGTTCCTTAAATAATTAACTTGCTCGGTGTTTGATTGCACGAAAGAATTGCTTTGGTTGCAGTGCTCACTAGTATGCTTTCCCCCGCACAGCTCACAATGGGTTTCTTGAACAGCATTAACATTCATTTTTTCACTTCGTTGGTTTAATGCGTGGATCCTGTTTTGCTGAGCTGTTATTTGGTTTGATTCACTCATTTGGATTGATTCCCTTTTCAGCCGTTCAGAAGGCCATTGGTATGCATTGTTTGCCATTTCTTCTAAGATGTCATAAGCCTCTTCTTAGGTTTTGCTACTAGTGAGCCACCGGCAGCTGCATCTATGAGTGTCCTTGTTGGAGCGTTCAAACCATTGTAAAAGGTTTGCACTTGCATCCATAAAGGGAACCCATGATGCGGGCATTGCCTTAAGAATTCCTTAAAGCGATCCCACCCATCATATAGCATCTCCCATTCAAATTGATTGAAGTTTATTATCTCAATTCTCAACCGAGCAGTTTTCGCTGGGGGCAAGTATTTCGCTAGGAACTTCCTAGCGAGGTCATCCCAAGTACGGATAGAATCACTCGGGAGAGAGCTGAGCCAACTATTCGCTCTATCTCTTAGGGAAAAAGGGAAAAGCCTAAGCTTAATGGCGCCTTTAGAAACACCATTAAACTTGAAGGTATCACATATTTTAAGAAAGTTGGAAACATGTGCGTTAGGGTCCTCCGTGGCCAACCCACCAAATTGATTATTTTGATCTATACTGAGTGTAGAAGGTTTGATCTCAAAATTGTTAGCTTCAATGTTTGGCCAAACAGTTGCGTGAGGAATGCCTATAACAATGGGCAATGCATAATCCCTAAGTGCTCTACCCCGTGGTTCTCCTAATGGCTCTCTAGAAATTTCTTCAAAGTTCTCCATAACAACTTGTTGGTTATTTAAGATGGCTTATTCACTTCTAGCTCGTAGATGGGTTCTTTCAATTTTTGGATCAAAAAGATATTCAGTACAATTTCTTCTACTCATATGATTTAGAAATTAAGCTATGAAGAATAAGTATAGCAGTATTATTCAATAGTTCAGCAATTGAAAGAAAAGTAAATGGTCACTCAAAACTATAAATTAGTACATAAATAAATACAAGAACAAAACAAAATTATATGTAAAGAGATTTTTGTAAATCACTATTTACTAGTAGATTTTCCTTAATATAAAACAATTACCATTCCCCGACAACGGTGCCAAAAACTTGACAGACTGTAGAATACACGTTTGCGCTTGCACGCAAGTGCATGTGGTCTAAAGTAACAGTTTGGAAAGTAAGTTCCAAGATTTATCGTCCTCAGGGAACAGTGTATTTTGTTACTAAGAAATATCTATATTCAATAATGTTTAAACGGTATGATTTTAGTTTTGAGTTGGTTCCGTTAACAAAGCAATAATTCTGATTTAAGAAACTATTTGATTTAGAGATGTGAGTTGGGTTTCCTACATGTGAATTGATGAGGACTTATGTTAAACTACTTCTCAAGCACTTCTCATTCTTTCATAGTCATGCAAAATAATCAACTGCACATTGCATTGCTTAGAGTTTTCCTCTAATTCTTACAAGTTCAAATCTTGCGTATGAAATGAACCCACTAGAGTTCAATTTCATCACAAAGATCCTCATGAGATCTCACTCAGGACATCTCAGTTTTCTATGTCCAGGTTGCCAAAATAACAGTTTTAGTTAAACAATCTCATGAGCATTGATTCCACTAACGAGCATTACGCGTGTCATGCGCAGTTCAGATAAAGAAATGGTTTCATTGGGCTCCATGGACTATGCCACAACATCCATGAGCTCTCAATAATTCTTCTTCCTCCCATCACTTATGCTGAGCAGCAGAGCTCCGCTAGTGGTCTTGGCTCACACTCTTCGACTTCGTATTTGAGTTTAAGAACATCTCACATAGTTCTAAGCACCAATGCATGCATGTCTAGCTCTAAAATAAGCATTGAGCTATGGAGCACAAGACATTAATAAAGGTGTTAATATTTATAGTTAAAATTACTTAACATATTTTTCATTTAGATCACAGCATTATGTTTAGTTATCTTATTAAGTCATTCAACACAAATTTTTATTTTTATGCTTGAGGAAGTTTTCCAACATTCATTTAAGTCCCTTACATATCACAATAGATTTATCCAAACCCTCCCCAAGGGGTCTAGTCTTCCATTACTACTGAGATAAGAAGAAAAATATACAAGGATGAAGACCCTTTTATGATCCACAAAAAAGGAATCAAAAGCAAGATTTAGAGTTTACTAGGAATGTCCCTCAATGGGGTTCTCTGGATCTCTCCTCTTCTTCCTCTCTTCCATTTAGCTCCCTAGTATAGTTTGAGTTTGTTCTCCTCTAGCAATAGTCTCTTCAACCTCCCTTGGAGAGGTCTCCTTCTTCTTCTCTGCAGCCTTCTAAAAGCTAGATATTTTTTGAGTGAAAATTGAGAACCCTTCTCTTGTGAAGAAAAGTTGCATTTATAGAGGATTCAATCTCTTTTATGGCATTCAAATTCTATCTCTTTCCCTCCATATTCTTGCTGTCATGAATGCTTAGCCCACTTGAGGCATGACATGACATCTCCTTTTCCATTTTTTAATCATAATATCATTTCAAAACCCTCATTTTTCCTTTAAAAAATACTCTGCTGTAAAAGATATGGCACTTGGGAGAAAATGATCAGGCTGGGAGTCATGCCTCATCTGCAATTAATGCCATGAGTAGATAGAACTTCGTAGCCTGCTGAGCGCCTGCAGCGTGCTGTAGCTATTAAGTTTTAAAAATTCATCCGCTGCAGCACGCTAGAGCAGCTTTAGGTTCGAAAAGTCTCCCGCTACAGCATGTTATATCAATTGAGTTTCGAAAATTCACCCGCCTTAACGGGCTATAGCGATTGAGTTTCGAAATCTCTCCCGCAGTAGCGTGTTGGAGCGATTCAGTTTCAAAAACTTGCCCGCTACAACGCGCTATGGCTAGCTGTGGCACAATCATAGTAGAGTCACTCCAGATTTTAGAAACCCCCTTAAGTTAGTGCTTTCTGCATGCTAGTAGCTGGAGCGCACTGTGGTGCGCTGCAGCACTCTAGAGCGCCCTATAACGCGCTATAGCAGTTTTTCCTAGAAAATGTAGAAATACTCCAAATTCTCCCAGAAATTACTGAGCTCACATTTTACCTGAAAATATGCAGAATTTGATCAATGTGGGTTGATTCAAATAAGAATTTGTATGAGATTTTTCCTTTATTTAGTATATAAATTATGGAATCATCACACACTCATACTTAGATTCTTGCTCGTCCTTGTGTAGGCTCAAAAAATGATTTTTCTATTTTTAGGATATGAGAGTCAATATATAATGTCAATATGAAATTGATTGCAGTTCAAAATTTATGCTTAACTGAAATGACAAGCAAATTTTTTGCCATTAAATATTTCTAACTCTGGTTTTGAACCATGGTTGATAGACTAATCTCTAATTTTAAGTTATGTAATACTTGATGCTACATGATGGGAGAGGTTCTTTGTAGTTCACTAAACTAGTGAGGAAGTAAGTAATCAAGAATTGTGTGTCATATGTGTTCCTTCTTATGAATCATAAAGATGTTTAATATTCTTAAGAGAGATATTTTTCATCATCCTATTTTATTTTTTTTTCTTGGAAGAGTTATTTTTCTTCATCCCTAATGTTGTGTTCTCTGTTTTTTTTTTTTTAGCTTTAGGGAGAAATATTTTTCTTTATTTCAATTTCAAATTTTTGTGGTCATAAAGTTCTACAGGAGCCTATCACTCTCTTTAGTTTACTCAATTTTATCACTAGCTTTGATTTCTAGGCTTTCCCCCACACTTAGACCTTAGCATTAGTTTTGTTAAATTTTTGGAGACTAGTGACAACCTGGGATCATTCCTTTGTTTAGATGATTTGATGCTGTCGATGAGTTTAGACATTTTTCAGTAAGCAAATTTTGGTTGACAATAAATTTTTACATTGATATTTTTTTAACTTTCATAGTCATGAAAAGTTCAATTAAATTTTTTTCATTTGCAAATCATAGAGAGTTTTTGAAAGTATGAGATTTCATAATTTATTTTTTTCAAGAAAAATCAGAATACAACAAAAATAAAAATGAAAATTATAATTGAAAGTAAGAAAATAAATACAACCTAATTTAGGCATCATCCTTGCCTTCCTTCTCCTCTTCCTCTTCCATGCTCTAGTAGGTGTAGTCACAAGGCCAACGAGTGTCCGGAATAGGGTCGCCAATAGGTGGTTGTGGTAGCACAGATTCATTCGGTCCTCCTTACAAGCTTCAATCTTAGAACATCATTCCAAGGGTTTCATAGAACTCTGATTGGAACTTGTGCTGTCGGGCAATTTGTTTCTTGCAAAACCGCATGCCGGTGGCCAAAGCCTTGCCCAAGTCATTTTGTTGAGCGTAGATCCGCATCAATAATTATTCTAAGTATGTACGACCGGTGGGAGCTGAAGCTTCTCCTTTTCCACCCCTCCTCTTTTTTTCCTGCTTCCATTCTTGGGAATGTACATTAAATTTGGTCATACAAGAGGGGCACTAGGAGGGACTATGGTATCATATGACAGAATCTTGACCCCTTGGGCCACACAGATGCCCGAAATTAATGACCCGAATGCAAGCGCAGTGCAGGACCTGTTCAGGGCGTTCCAGAGCTGCTCAAAAATGATGTTGGAGAGATGAATATCTCTGGGCCTTTGGAGCGCACACATGAGCAGCGCTCTCGATCGGGTCACTTCACTAAGGTGTCCCATCGGCATGATGAAGCTGGAGATGAAAACCAGCCAAGCATTACTCGAGTTCGTGAGGAGGGCTCGAGGAATGTTGGCCAGATTTCCTCTCCAAATTGTACTATTACAGACGAGCTCACTCGCGAGTGCAGCAGGGTCATAGTGAGATTCAATGAGGGCCAAGTAGGAGCAATTCTCAACCTCCCTCAACCCATAAAATTGCTCAATTTACTTGAGCCCAAAAACTAATCCCTTTCCCCAAACAAAAATTCTACACCTCGCCAAGTTAATGGCGTTGGCGTATACTTCTGGAACAACGATCGAGTAAGAGATGGCTAGAGAGGTCACCATCTCCATCCATCCCCGGGGGTCAACTTGCTCGGAGGGTACCGGCAAGACTGACCCGAAACAATTTTCCGGGATGAGCATCCGGCGGGAAGTAACCAAAGTGAACCTTTGCTCAGCCTCGGCAGAGGGGAACATTTTTTTATTAAAGGCTCCAATAGATGTGGAGGCCTCGACGCCCTTTCGTGGAATGGATTTCTGTCCAGAATACATGCTAAAATTGAAGAGATGCTGAGGTTTTCTAGGAAGGAGGAGAATGAGTAAAATAGGAGCAGAAGAAATCTGAAGGTGCAAGTGTACACCCCCCCCTTTAAGCCACTAAAATAACCACATAACAAAGAGGGCCAAGGAAAATCTAGTCAAAAATCTCCCCCATGGCATAAATGTGTCATGCTTTAATTAAAAAAGGAAGGGGGGGGGCAGCTTTGTCAGCACCTTCCTTTGACTGCCTAGGAATCCAAAATAAAGGAATTATTGACTGCATTTGATTCCCTAGGCAGTCAAAACTATTATTTTGTCACTTGCCATCATTCCCGGTGCTACCTAGGAATTATTGACTGATGCCTGTGGGCCCACTACAGACGCAGCAGGATAGCGCTGACGCATCCCACCTTCGCGGGTCGGGAACGGATCATCCTGGCCCTGCCCGACCTCTTCTTCTTCCTGCTGGCCACCCGAGGGCGACCACCTAGGGTTCGACATTTGCTAGCATTCACGGCGGCGGTGTGGCTCAGCCCGCATGGACCTACCCAATGGATGCTGGACCTTCATCGGAGAAGGCCTACAGCTCTGACTAGAGTGAACCCTAGGTGTTAGGGTTCGAGTTTGAGAGAAGTACTATAGAGTACTATGCATCACGCCTCAAATTTGTTCGATTGGGTTCGAATGAGTCCAATCGAACCTGATAAATCATTAATCTAATGCATGCAATAAGGTTTTGAAAAAATATATCAGCAATCGAATGTAAATTGAGGGAGTTTGGAGTGTACCTAGATGAACGGTTCCGGGTGACGCCCGTGAGGAAGATGACGCACTGGGACCGTCTGATCCGATAGAAGGCCCTGACGGCATGCATAGAAAAGAGATGGTGTGCGAAGGTGCAGTTAAGTTTAAATTAATTATTAATATTATTTATTTAATTTCAATTAATTTTTTATTTAAAATTTGACGATTAATTATATTTATTAAAATTCAAAATATTCACCCCTAACTAATTAAAGGGTGAGGAAAACGGTGATGTCGGATTTCGATTTCGATGAGTATTTAATTTTCCTATTTTTCGGGGTATTTTATATACAATAAAATATTCAACTAAATTTTGAGAACTTCTGATTGCCTTCAAAATAGCCTAGCTAATTTGGTGGTAATGAGTGCAATGGCGAAGTCCGATTTTTATTTTGAGGTCAAAATAATTATGTCAATTTCCAAGGTTCCTGGAATTTCCAAAATTAGGATTTGATCCATTTGACCCTTGATTTGGACTAGTTCCTTATGGTAAACTCCTAATAACTTAATTAAAGTACTAGAATCAAAAGTAGGGATGTGGTTTAGTCTTAATTGATTAAAGTAACAATTTGGGTTATTACAAACTCCCCCACTTAAGAATGGATTACTCAGGTGGAAAGAATAATATAGAATTTAAGATAATGAATTGAAGGGACAAGGAGCAAAGGATGTACCTGGTTTAAAGAGATTTAGATATTTATGGCGCATGTACACCTCTTTTTCCCAAGTATCTTTGCCTCATGAATGATTCTCCCATTGAATCTTGACTATAGGGATAGAGCAGTTCCTCAACTGCTTTTGATTGCGGGATAAGATTCAGATTGGTTCTTCAGCATTAGCTAAGTTAGGCTGGATTCCTATTTCTAGGAACTGAACCAAATGAGAGGGGTCCCTGAGGCATATCTTAAATGATAATACATGAAACATGTTGCGAACAGCTACAAAGTCATCAGAAGTATTCAGTCTGTAGGCAGAAGATCCTACTTTACTTGCTACCTTAAATGGTCTGACATAATAGGGATTGAGCTTCCTAACTATGCCAAATATTAAAAGTCATTTCATCATACTAACTTTTAAATAGGTGGAATCTCCAACATCTATAGGGCAGTGGTGGATATCATGGTATTTGCTCTGACGGTCCTTAGCTATATGATTCCTTTGTTGAATTAACTGAACCTTCTTATTAGCCTCTTCAACCAAATCTGACCCATACAACTAAACAATTCCCATTTCAGACCATGCCATCTTTATACTAGCATGAAAACTATTGTTATATGCAAACCCCACTAACGAGAGGTGATCTTCCCAAGAACTAGCAAAATTAATGAAACATAGCCTAAGCAAATCTTCAAGAATTTGATTCACTCGCTTAGTCTCACAATTGTAGAAGAAAAACTGTACTCATTGCTAGGTTGGTCCCCATATCTTGGTGTACTGGTTGCCAAAATTTGGATGTAAATCTAATGTTCCTATCAGATAATATTGATTTAGGTATTCCATGCAGCCTGATAATCTCTTTAATATAAAGCTTAGTGGGTTTCTCAACTTAGTCTGTTTGATGAATGGGAATGAAATGTGCGAACTTTATCAATTGATCAAAATATCCCATATAGATTCGGCATAAGATCTTGTGTGAGGCAATCCCATGACAAAATCTGTGGATATATCGGACCATTTTCTCTCTAGGATCTTTGAGGGATGCAAAAATCCACTTGGATTCTGATGCTCTGCCTTAACCAAACTGCATGCATGGCACTTGGCTACAACATCAGCAACACTCTTCTACATTCTAGGCCACCAAAAGGATTGCTTCAAATCCTGATGCATCTTTGGGCATCCAAGATGCACCTGATATCTAGAGTTGTGACCTTTGACTGGAACCTCTTGATGCATTGACCTTGGAATTTAGAGACAGTTATTCAGATATATTGTGCCCTTTCGAAAGTTTAGCTTGGGATTACGACCACTTTAAATTGCAACTTTGAAGTTTAAGTAGTCCTCATCCTTTGTTTGAAAGATGGATACGTCACTGTGGAATGTTGGCTCTACATTACTCATGGAAGTAATCAAACATAGCAGATCTCCATGCATTGCCTTGATGCATATCTTTCAGAATTCCTCTACTAATGGGCTCTCAAAGATAATTGAATTAATAGTAGCATGATAGCTAAGTGCATTAGCTACCATATTTGCCTTCCCTTGATGATATTGGATATCCACATAATAATCACTGATTAGTTCCAACCATCTCGTCTGACAGTAGTTGAGCTCATGCTGAGTGAATATATATTTCAAACTCTAATGATTGGTAAAAATAGAGCATTGAACTCCATACAGATAGTGATGCCATAGTTTCAAAGCATAGATGACTACGATGAGTTCCAAATCATGGACGGGTAGATCTTTTCATGTGGCTTCAACTGGTGGGAAGAATAAGCAATGACCTTCCCTTCTTGCATTAATATAACACCCAAGCCTGTTCCAGAATCATTGGTATAAACTTGGTAGTTCAAATCTTCTTTGGGAAAAACTAGAACTGGAGTGGAGGAAAGTGCATCTTTTAGTGCTTGAAATGCTTCTTCACATTCTAGAGACCAGTCGAATGGTATGACCTTCTGGGTTAACTTTGTTAGTGGAGAGGGAATTTGGGAGAATCCTTTCAAAAACTTTCAATAATAACCATCCAAGCCCAAGAAATTTCTGATATCAATTACTGATTTTGGTTGTATCCAATCTTGGATGGCGCATATCTTATTCTGATCGACTCTAATACCATGGGCATCTACAACATGACCTAAAAAAGCCATTGAATTGAGCCAAAATTCACAATTTAAGTACTTGGCATTTAAGTACTTGGTGTAGAGCTCATGGTCACGCAATTCTTTCATCACTATTCTCAAGTGGTTTCCATGCTCTTTCTAGCTCTTGGAGTAGATCAGAATATCATCGATAAAGATGATGACAAACTTATAAATGTAGGGTTTGAGAATGTGCTACATTAAATCCATGAAGATAGAGGGTGCATTAGTTAACCAAAATGAAATTACTAGAAACTCGTAGTGTCCATAATGAGTTCTAAATGTTGTCTTCTCGATGTCTGAATACTTGACTTTCAATTGATGGTAGCCATATCACAAGTTGATCTTGGAGAACACTTTAGCTCCTGAAAATTGATCGAATAGGTCATCTATATGTGAAAGTGGGTACTTGATTTTAATCCTAACTTTGTTTAGCTCATAATAGTCGATACACATATGCATCGAACCATCCTTCTTTTTCACGAACTGTACCGGTGCTCCCCAAGGAGACGAACTAGGTCTAATGAGACCTTTCTCAAGAAGCTCTTGTAGTTGTTTGTTTATTTCATGCAATTTCTTAGGCACCATATGATAAGGAGCCTTTGATATTGGTTGAGTACCCGAAATTACTTCTATGGAGAATTCTACCTCTCGAATGGAAGGCTGGGTAGATCTTTGGGGAAAATATCGGAGAATTCACAAATAATATGATTTTCAGCTATGGGTGTACTATCTTTCTTCTCACCTAGTATTGTTATGAGGTAGGTGTTGCAACCTTTCTTAACTAATCTCTTGGCTTATATAGCATTAATCGATGAAGCTCCAGTGCTGAATTTACTGATGAAGGATTTTGCCTGGTTACTACTGCCAGAATGATCTACCTTTTCTAGTAGTTGATAGTAGCATTATCCTGGCTCAATCAGTACATTCCTATAATCATGTCAAAGTTGGCTATAGGAAGGACAACCAACTTGGCTTCAAATTCCTTATCAACAATAGGGATTGGTATTTTACAGAATTGATGAGTAGGCATATGGGCTCCAGATGGTAACCCAACTCTTAAAGGATTAGCCAAATGGTATAGTGGTAGATTAAGGGATTTAGTTCAATTTTCTTACACAAAGGAGTGACAAGCTCCCATGTCGAATATCACATTGTAGGGTTTATTGCTTACACATAACTAGCTTATTTACATATGCAATAAATCACTAATCACTTAAGCAAGTGTTAATTATAAGAATAGATTGGTTCAGAATTATGTACTTGAGACCACATTATTGTCTTTCACAGCCTCGAGGGGAGTGAGGGTGTAGACCCTTGCAGGACCGACAGGCCTATTGTTGTACGCCTGCCGTGGTGGAGGTCTCAGATCATTCGTGCAGGGTGCAATTGTGGCAACGCAACTCTGAATCTGTGCTACAGCTGAAGAAGGTTGTGCAGTTGTTGTTTGTAGATTTTCATGATATAAGTTAAGAATAGGTCGACTCTTTGAGTGATCAATTTGATCACCATCGACAGTTTCCTTTGTGGTGCACAAGGGATAGCTATGACTAGGACTCCCACAGGTGATGCAGGCACGAGTCCCATGGTAGCATCGACCATAGGGATGAGGTCTGGTGCAGGCATTGAAAGAATTGGTGGGTGGAGTCTCAGCTTCAATTTGGTAGACTCTTGCTCTCTTAGGATTATTGTTCTAGTAGGAAGTTAATCCAACACTCCTATTGGGCTCTCCTTCGGCCTGGTGCTGCACAACTTTCACCATTTCTTGGAGCTCTGTGAAGTTCTTTAGGAGAAAGGGCACAACGTGGTCCTTGATAGAAGCACACAACCTGCTTTGGAATTGATGGTAGCAGTCTGCCTCTGTGGTAACTAGGTTTGTGGAAAGCCGCATGAGAGGCCAGAATTTTGCCTCATAAGCTGCCACAGAACGGTTCCCTTATTGCAATTTTAGGAACATATCTCCCAAGTTGTGCTGTGCTGACAGAGGTATATATTCAGCTTTAAATGCCTCCACAAATTTTTTCAAAGTATTATCCTCAATGCTGATGTTGGAAAACTGAGTACTCTTTGTGTTGTCCCACTAGTACTCAGCCTCATCTTGTAGAAAATGGCTAACAAGTTGGATTACGTGTGTGTCAGGGCACTTGATACCTGTTAAGTTCTTCTTAATCATCTTTAACCAGCTTGCGGTGTTGACGGCTAATAGGCTTCCGTTGAATGTGGGCATCCTAAGTCGGAGGAAGCTGTGCAAGAGTTTGTCTGCTAACTGCATGTGGTGTTGTAAAGAATAGTAGGGTGCATGGGTTACGTCTGAGGGGAGAGCAGTTCTAGTTCATATAGGTTGTTAGTAGTATCTCCATCTTCTTAGCATGCTTAGCCTGAGAGTCTGTCATCCTTTCAACCTTCTTGGTATGAGAATCCACCATAATTCTTACTACCTCAAGCTGTGCATTCAACTCGATGGATGAGGTGCCAGATGCAGTGAGAGATGGGGTATGTTTAGGATTCAATGTTCTAATCTGAATTAAAGAAACTAACATCCTTTTGAGAATCTAAGAAGAGCTAAAACAGATGAGTTTATTTTTATTGATCATTTTATATATAACATGTACTAAGAAAATTACAATAAGGGACATGAAACTAAGACGTTTATTTAATATATTTTATCGAAAAGGCAAGACAGAAGTCTTCAAAAGTGACTTCATGACGTTCTTTTATTTGCACATGGGTGAGTCCCCGGAAGGTTTTGACCCACCAGTCTTTGGCATGATTTTGGAGCAGTAGGGATACTAATGTGATTCGGATATCATCGGGACACTCATTGCCTCGAGGATAGAACTTACGTGCTTTAGCCACTCCTTGGCTAGGATCAAGAATTGTAGTCCTCTAAAGATAGCATATTTAAGCATCTTATCTAACATGAGTATCCCTATTCAAGCACTCCATCAACCAATCTCCCATATTTTTGACCTATGTAAAAGTCAAAGTCCCACATAGACTCAAACCTTTTGAAGTAGTCCCCGATTGATATTTCCAAGTATGTATTGATCTTATAGATATAATCAAATAACTTATAGTCAATTTGAGCTGTTTATTATTCTTAAGGTTGTTTATGTATGAGTTTTATACTTGAGCGCTTCATATTACATATTTGAGTATTCTCTTCTATGCCTTTTTATTCTCTGTATATAATTATGGTAAATTGGATGTAGTTCAAGTATATATTTAGTAACTGAATGGAAGAAGAACAATCCATTAGGTAGAGAGAAATGCAAATTCTAATCTAACACCTTATGGAGTCCTTTGATACCAACTGTGGAGTCCCGCCCCCAAATCCACAAGATTAGATCAATGGGAGGTGTGCCACACTAGCAAATCCTACACTTATTATTAGATTAAGGTATAATCCTCAATCCACTAATAAGGGAAGGATGTGCCTCGAGTAATATAGCATAATCATTCACTAAGTATATACATTCAACAGAGTGCAAAAGCAAGGAATAATAGAAAATGTTGTATCCAATTCACCATATTACAAGCAAGAAGTAACATGCTACCCAGAATAAAAGAATACAGTAAGAAAATATTCATGGGTACCTGTATTATTACAAACATTAAAAAAGTTTTAAAATAAATCATTCACCCTCACAAGAAGAAAAAATAAGAAGCTAAGCTAAGGATCTCTAGAGACAACACACTACTCCTCTTGAATCAGACATTCGGAAGGCTCGACTATCTCGAATAACTCAAAATCTGCCATTATTAGTTTCACAATGATAGGGGACCTGCCAAAAATAAAATCTTGTTGGACATGTTGTCTAAGTACATTTTAAGCTATTTATATTCCTGAATTTTATGATATCACCAATTACTTAAACTATGAAATAAGCAAAGCATATGGGTGCAACAAGGATACAAAGGGATGTGATGAAGTTATAAATAAAGGCATTTATAACTAAGCAACATATAAGGTAAAAGGACAAGATTAGGCATATAAGTATAAGTAAAGTAGTGAAAACACTGAAAGAAAAGACTCATTCTAAACATGCTTATGATCATATGTTTTATCAAGGTTTAAGAGATAGTAATCTAATTATGGTACATATAAGTAAGCAAGAAAAACAAATTTATCATCCTCTAAGTATACATGTATGCAAGTAATGTAAAGGCTAGCTATAGTAAAAGTAACAGTAAAACATAAAGTATGTATGTAAAGACTGCCAGATCAAAAAGAGGGCTTAACTAGCCTACTGACTTGAAAAATATAATATCACTTAGCGTCATAAAAGGCTAGGACAGAAAATCACGTAGCTTTATAAGAAGCTAAGACAGAATAACAAAGGTGATCTGAACTGAAGAGGCATGATTTATAAATGCAGTAAGATTTTAATTATTTACTTTACTTCTGTGAATACATTCAGAAGTAGCTGAGTAGTCAAGCACATCTACAAGACTAAGCAGGTCCCAAGTTAACACAACTCTCCTCAATGAGTACGTGTTAAGTAATCCTTATTTCTCCCAACCCCTATCCATTGGGGTAAAAGTGCATAAATTAAAAACTGAACCATATGCAATTATCATCCTAATTATTCTATGTTTTCATTTTACGCAACAATCTTATCTTGTATTACATGCTCAAGGGAAAGGCACAAAGTACAAGGAATGTAAAAGCAATAAGAAATTTAATAATAAGTAAGGAACTCTACTACACATAGCTAATATCTATTGTTATCTACTTAATCTATTCTATTTAGTCTAAGTTATACAAGTTTAGGATCTCCAATTCCTACTATCAAGTATAACTTAGATCCACGACTTTATGAGTTAAATACAATTAGAACTGATCAGGTCCTATTTAATTCAATTAATGAAGCTTATAAATTAAGTAATAAATCAATACATCTTATTTGATGAATTTAGATGATCTAAGCAAAGATTTGATCAAAATCTATTAAAACAAGAGATTAAAAATTAAATACTAAGATTTGGGATTAACCTCATAATTCAAAGGTAAATCTTAAGGACTAAGGTTTAAGTCTAACTGTAGTCCAATGATGAAGGCAAATCCTATTAAGTATAATGAAAGCTTAATAGAATAATCTCCTAATCTTAATCTAAAGGTTAAGAGATAAAATAATCATAATTAAAATAGAAAAATCTAGAAACTAATAAAACCATGGTTTCATTCATTGAATAACCCATTTACTCAATGAATGCAATCTAACCTAGTATATATCCCAATTCTTAAGAAAAAGATCATTAAGTGTAGGTGTAGATCCTAAGAAAACTCCCAAGGAATGACTTAGGAAGTTTTGGGATTTGATGATACTAAAGGTAATTTGTCTTTATGTACTGTCCTAGTTACCTAGGGAAACTTAGAGTGAAATTTAACTAAGTTAGGGTGTATTAGTTTTACTTAGAAATTTTCAAACCTTAATTGGGGATTTTCTTTATTCCACTCAATTATAAGATTGAGGGCCTAATGTTGATTACAATTCAATTTTATTATTAATTTTAATATTTTAATTGATATTCTAGAGGTTAATGGCACTTAACTTAAATTTTGGAAAAGATGACTATTTTGCCCCTACTTAAGGGTCTAAAATGCTACTTTTTGATTAAGGGCTCCTATTTGAATTTTGTTGATGCAAAATGATTTCTTACTATATAACATAAAGATAAACAGTATGTACTTCCTATTTGGACATGTATTAAGTCATATGAATTCAAATTAAGGATTTTTACCAAAAAAGGCAATTTAGTAATTTTACCTAATGAAGTTTAAAGGTTTAGTCAGTTTATTATTATTTACTGCCTAAGGACTCCATCAAGTCTAAGAACACTAAATTCTAATGTCTAATGATTAAGTTATGATTACTTCAATATTAGGGTTTAATTTTGTAATTTTGGGTTTTAAAAGGGGTCAAAAACCTAACTTTATCATTTGATGTCCAAATTCAGCAAAGTTAATGACTATAGCTTCCCTATAATATATTAAGTACTTTAACTGGGAGTAAACCCAAATTATACTTCAATTGGTCAAGTTATGACCTAATCAAATTTCTACAGTGACTAAGGAAAATTAGGGTTTCTAGTAGTCAAAACCTAAATTTTATTTCAGTTTACTATTAATTAGGTTTTTCTAATTTAAATGGTATATTAGATGACCTAATTTGGTGCTCAATTGACTAAGTTATGGTCAAATCAATTTCTAGGTCAAATCGATGATTAAGGAAAGGGTCCAAATGTCATTAGTTAAAATATTAACCTAACAGCCAAGCCAATACTTTCACAATGTTCCTAAAATTCTCTTGACTAAAATGAGACCCATATTGATTATATTTGGATCAATGGGTATAAGGTTATGAGGGTTTGAAATTGTCTAGGGTTTAGGTTTAAGCAAGGTGGTCTTAAAATATCACTATGTTAAATAGTTGTCCTACTAGAAAACTGATACTACCATAATATTCTTCTCATTTTTCTAAGCAAAATGAGATATATATTTAATATATTTAGATTATTCGAATAATAGATATGAGTGTTTAAAATTTTTGGATTTTAATTAATTTAAATTATTCAAATTGAATTAATTAACTTTACTGTTTGAATTAACATTATAGACTAACTTAAATTACTTTATTTTATTAGGCGAAAAGTCCCATTAGATCCGACAGTTCAAGAGACGGCCGGTCCCGCGGAAGACAATTGGCAGCACATGGTACGCGGAGCAGAGCAGCACATGGTACGCGAAGCAGAGTAGCTTGGGGCCCATACGTACACACGGTAGGCGTAGAGACCACGGGCAGGTCCCACGTACAGCAGGACTGGCTCTTGTGAGGCCCACTATAGATGCAGTGGAATAGCAGCAATCGACTATAAATTGAGGGGGAATGGAGTGTACGGTGATGAACAATTCTGAGAAGCTAGGGCTCGATCAGGGTGCTCTGGATCCATGTTGCACAAAACAATCGGTCCTGCATGCAGTTGAAAGTCTTAAGGGAGTTCCTAGGTGGAGCCCATGAGGTGTCGAGCGTGGGGAATGGGCTGTGCGAGCAATGGAGCGCCGGGCATCATGGGTGTCGCCCATGAGGAAGACAATGTGTTAGGACCATCTAATCTTTCGGATCAGCTGTCTAATCTGACGGAAGGCACTATTAAGTTTAAGTTAAATTTTAATATTATTTAATTAATCTTATTTTAATTTTTATTAAAAATTAGACGATTAATTGTATTTAGAAAATTTCAAATATTCACCCCTAGTTAATTGAGGGGCGGGGAACGCAACGATGAAGTAGGATTTTAATTTTGATGAGTATTTAATTTTCCTATTTTCAGAGTATTTAAAATACAATAAAATATTCGATTTAATTTCGACAACTTCTGATTCCCTCCAAAATATCACTCCCAGCTAATTTGGGGGCAATGAGTGCAATGGTGAAGTCTGATATTTGCTTAGAGGTCAAAATAGTTAGGTCAATTTATAGGCTTTATGGAATTCCTAAAATCTGAGTTTGATCATTTGACCCCTGATTTTGGACTAGGTCTTTGTGGTGAACTCCTAATGACTTAATTAAAGAACTATAATCAAAATTAGGACATGGTTTTATTCTAATTGACTAGAGTAACAACTTAGGTTGTTATTGGATTACACCTTAATCTAATAATAAGTAAGGGATTTGCCTGCATGGCACACCACCCCATAGGTCTAATCTTGTTGATTGGGGGTGGGGAGCCACATATTAAAATATGCTTGATTGTTAAATGATCAGTCCTTAATAATTATATGATTTCATCCCATTACTTGGTTATTTAAGCTAAGCTTAGGACCTCAGTGAATTTGCATGATTGATTTCCATTTTAATTAATTGATTGAATTTATGAACTTTCATATGATTGCACCATAATTTGATTTCATGAATCAACTTATGTTAGAATTATAGATGTGGTGATTATAATTTTTAAACTTCATAATGGTTATGTTAGACTTTATAAATGAACTGTATTGCACCTTAAGTTAGAAAAATATTATGGTAGGAAGTGCCTTATTATTCATACATTATGGTAGGCATTTAGATTAACCACTTAAACCCTACATAACTGATCTTATGCCTTCTGGTAGTATTAACCTAATAAACTCTAGATTAAGCTTATTTGAGGAAGTTCACCCAAATTTGAATGACTTTTATGTCACAGCCTTGGAAACTTGTTGCTTAGTGCCTCTAATGGAGAAATGATTCATTAGTTTGAATTTCATTGTATTCTAAAATAGTTTGTATAGAAATGATAATATTAGTGTTTATTATGTGGAGATTGTAGGGCATATCCATATAGCTGACTTGATTCAATAAGGATATGAAATTGGTTGATTCATCTTAAATAAAATCATATATTATACTCTTGTCTTAGATGAGTCTATAAGAGCACCAGGATGAATTTCCTAGTTTTATCAAGTAAGTTATAAGTAGGGGATTGAACAGCTTAGTTTAAGAGAATAAATGGTAAAAATATTCTATATTTTATCTTTATGTAGATCGATAAGTGTAGCTAAATAAACTAAGTATTTTAAATTACTTTTCTTAAGACACTTTAAGCTATATTTATAAGTAGGGGATTGAATATCTTAGTTTGAGATAATAAACTGTAAAAGGGTTTTGACCACTTATCTTTGTGTGTATTGATAAGTACAAATAAATAAATAAAGTGTACTCTCAGCATGTGATAAGTTAAAAAGTTTCAATAAATTAGGGTCTTTCTTGTCCTGTAATTTTAAAATTTGATGATTTAATTGAAAGTATTTGGCATGAATTGCAAAAGCATAAGCATCAAGAAGCATTTGTGAACTATGGGATGTAGTGTGCATTAATTTGAGTAGGACCTACGGGATGCATCAGGCATCATGGATTAGGATTCCCTGGGGTGCATGAGGCACCAACTGCATAATGGCAACATAAATTAGTGGCATATTCAGAGACATATATAGTGACATTCAGCACAGTTTCCTTTTAGTATTTTATATCTGTCTTTTATAGATTATTTGTTTCAATACCTGGTTCCTTATTGATTATTTTACTTTACTTTCAATTTTGTTCTATTTTTCAGCTTTTAGTTATTTCTATAATTTTTTGATATAATTTATTATTTTATTTAATATTAATTTTTTTAAACTATATAAAGGCATGTTATAGCATTTTTTGTTATGTTAAGCTTATTTTCTAACACGACGTACTTTTCTTTCTTTCGTCTAGGAAAACAGCATTTTGGGGTTGATAATATGTTAGATACTGAGCAGTTTCAAGAGCCCACAGTGGAGACCATCTAGGAGATCCAGGAGGATCTTGTGGAGCAGTATAAGACTCAGTTTTTCTTGTTTAGTAGTTTACATTCAGTTGTTATTTTGAGAGATATTTCATACTCTTTTCATATTTAAACAATGTTTGTAATACTTATTTAGATGTATGTTCTTTTACTTTCTTTTTTGAGATGTATGCTTTTAGGCAAATGTTTGGATGAATGCTTTTGGCTTCCACACTTTGGTTATTCCTACTTATACTTAAATATTATTATGTGATCAGTAATAAATGCTCATATAAAGTACTCATATAAATTAGAAATATCTTTCTTGTCTTACCAAGTTCAATGTGTATAAGTATTCCAATTAATACTTAAGATAATGATACTATTATCTTAAGGCTTAGTCTTTAGCTCTACCTTGCGTAGACTCTCAGTATTTGTATATGGGAAGACTTAGAAATCCTCTCCAAGTAACGCACCGCTCCACCACCATCTGTTTAAGGTATCCACTCCATAAATATTTTTGTTGTGCGTAATGATGGAACGGGGCAGTACACCTCTCCTATTCTGTACCTCTTTCTCCTATCCTCCTTTATAAAAGAAGCCGTAAACCTTCTCCTCTTCACAACCCTTCTTCTCCTTCTCTTCCGGCTAAATGCTGCTTCTCCCTCCTCCCCTCCTCATCGGTGGCTACCAGCCTCCTCCTCTCCTCCTCTATAAAAGGAACCATAAGCCTTCTCTTATCAACAAAGCCTATTCTCTCCTATGACTGACCATCTCCTCCTCCCCCTAGCCTTATCGACCCCAGCAAGTGCCACCGACCTTCGTCACTGGCCAACAACAACAGAAGATCCCCCTTGAATGGGAAAGAAGAGAAGAGATTCTCTCTGAATGGAGAAAAATAGAAGAGATCCCCTATGAACGGGAAAAAATAGAAGAGACCCCTTTGAACAGGGAAGAAGAACAAAAGGATCAAGAGAGAGAGAGAGAGAAAGAGAACATAAGTGAACTTTTTGAAATAAAATAAAATTAATGAGATCTTATTATTATTATTATTATTATTATTATTATTTATGTAATTTATGTTTCTATAATACTAATTAAGTTATTTTCTCTTATTATTATTATTATTATATCAATTTCTATAATTTAAATTTTAATTTAGTAATTTTATTATTATTATAACTATAAAAATATTAATAATATTAATAATAATAATAATAATAATTATTATTATTATTATTATTATTATTATTACTTCTAATTTTTCTAATTTTAATTTTAGAACTTTCATTTCAGTCATTTTTCTTTCTATCAATATATATATATATATATATATATATAATTATTATTAATATTATTATTATTATTACTAATATGAACAAATTATTTTTAATATAAATATATAAATAAATAATATTTTTATTATTATTATTATTATTATTATTATTATTGATATTTTTACTAAAATAAAATAAGGAATATCATTTTTTTTCATTTAATCGATTCATGTGCAACTTTTGCATTGCTATTAAGCTTTGATTAATTTTGATATATTTATAAGAGATTTTATGCTTATTACTTGAAATAAATAATAAGAAATTAGTTTTATAGGTTCATTCTGGTTGATCTCAAGTCTGTATAGATAATATGCTAGGTAAGGACAGATTGATATCTAGAAAAATAAGAAGATTACATATAGCATTTGAGGGAAAATGTGTAGTTAGTCAATAACCTAAATCTTAGATAGTTAGATAAATATATCTAACTGCATGATTATTTTGTAATTTTGTCCTACCGAATAAATATTATATCTTATTGTCATTTTCTTTCAGAATGAACATATGTCTTATATATATATATATATATATATATATATATATATATATATATATATATATATATATATAGCATTGTAATGACTCGATGTTAAGTTAGTGAAGACTAACTTAACACTAAGCATTAGTATGAGTCTAACTCGCTACTATATTGTTCTAATAGTGTGTTATACTAGCATCGGAAGTAACTTAACCAATATCATTCGAAGGTTTAGAATCACTGCACAAATTAAGTGTCCAATCAAGATCTATGGTTTCATAAAATCCTATAATTTTTATGTTAAAGATTGATTCTAATTTTACCAAACTATTACCCAAGTTATCTACCTACATTCTTGATGACAAAAACCATACTCTAAGGTGTCATAAAGGTCCAATCAAGACTTAAGTTTGAATTCCTTGGGTTAGAAACCTAAAATATGTAAGTTACAAAAATATGTATAAGGCATTTAATGATAAACTTGAAGTGCCAAAAATGCAAATCTCTCAAATAACATCCAATTGAAATAAAAATAGTAAATATAAAATCTTTATAGCATGAGTAAAATGACACTAAGTTGGTTCAATTTGGATAATGTTTGGCCTAGTTAAAGTTTAAGGACACCTAATTACAATTAATAGGTGATTGTCAAATATAACACTCCAATCATAAATTAAATTGCAAACTAATGTTCTTCTCATTGTTCTGATCAAAATAATATATAATTTGGGTATATTGGAATTATATTAATAAAGTTATTAAATAAATAAAGAATGGTATTTAATTTTTTATTAATTTATTATCCTTACAATTACTGTGCACGCACATAGAGCTATGGCGCAAACAAACAAGCATTGTAAAATGCACGCGGGTCCCGATACATGTGCGGCCCAATGACATTGTTGTATGGGTCCAACCGACTCACCAGACACTGTGTGTCTGCCCTAATCCCGACAGACCAAAATTTGGGCATCATTGCCCGGGTGAACCCGATCTCCTCACAGCTCTCCCGCACATTGGCATGAAGCCCTCGTCACAACTGACGTGCTGGGCCCCAAATCCATGATTGCTGGTGTGGGGCCTCATACCTTTTGTGGTGATGCTAATACTTATATTAACATAATTCTGGTGAATACGATCTCTAACTGTGGCAAATCTTCCAACTTTAGTCGAGTCAAGTATAAACCCAACTTCCTTAATTAGAAGACTCGTCACCTGAAACTAAAGATTATGCATCAAATTATCAAAGTAGCAAAAGTAAGAAAGAGTATAACATCTTTATCACAGCATAGTAAAGAAAGTAAAAATAATAACTCAGTTCAATAAGAATTATGCAAAAAATAAATATATCCATAATATGAAATTATTACAAACTAAAATTTAAAAGCAAGAAGGAACACTCATCCTCACAACTAGAAAAAAATCTAACTAAGCTAGAACTGCAAGAAGTTTCTCATCCTGGCCAAGCTCCTCTCCAGAAGCAACCTCAACGAATTGCTCAAAATCTGACAGTGTTTATATGACAATGCTAGGGCCCCAGCTAAGAAAAGAAAAACTTATAGTTAGACAAATTATTTAAACACATTTTAGGCTAATTAAATGAAACTAAGCATTTAAGATATCACAATTTTTACTAAGCATGCAAGTAACTAAGGTGCAATAAGTCATAATAAACATGATAACTATAAATTAAACATTTATAATTAAGTATGTAAATTAACATACCTTAACCAGAAGTTGTGACAAGGTTAGGCAATATATAAATAACTGAAAAGTACTGAAAGTAAACTCATCCTAACATTCATATGATCATATGAATACATACTGGATTACATACAGGAAATCTAAATTGAAGCATAAAAAAATTGAAAATAATGTTGGCATCCTTAATATGCAAGTACTAAACAAAATACAGAACTAAGAATACTGAACTAAGAATACTGAACTAAAAATACTGAACTAAAAATATTGAACTAAAATGAACTGCAAAAGCATATAGAAAATAGTAAAATACAAGAAAAACATATGGCTAAACAAGCCATAGAACTGGAATTGAACTGAAAAGTAGAAATATGCCTAAGTTAGTACTGCCATAACAAAAAATGGGCCAAAATAGAGCCAATGTATAAGAAGTTTAACATGTATAATTTAAATGGATTACTAGGGATAATCATTAAGGATCAAAGATCTAAGTCTTAGGTTTAATCACATAAGACCTTAGATTGGACTTAGACTAAGGGTTTTCATTAAGACATTCTTTTAGGACTAATTCTTATGATTAGTTTTGATATAGCACTTAAGACTAGTTTCATAAGGTTAAATTCCATTATTCAAGATTAAGTGAAGGGTCTAAGATCACTTTAAGATCTTTATGATTTACTTAAGAGAAAATTTAAGAAGATTTAAGCTTAAGCCATTTTGATAAATCATTTAGATCTAAGAGCTAAATAAATAATCTTAATACATTACATTACTGATTACAAGCATTTTTATGTCATTTATATGGTTTAGGTGCTCTTAAACAATCTTTTATTCAAAATGACCAAAATACCCTTCTAAAGGCTAAAATTGGAATTTTATGATTAAAGCATCCAAATTGACTCTAATTAGTTCTAATAAGCTTAATATTAACTAATAAGAGAAATGCAGCACTTAAATTTAAGCTTGAACTTAAGATTAGATAAATTAGCACTAATCACTTTTTAAGGCTAAGAAAAGTGAATAAGGAAATTAGGGTTTAATATGGGAATCTAAGCACATAGACAATCTCTAATACACTTAAGAAGATAATAGCAACTTGGTTTACTAAAATTAGAGGATTAATTAAGTCATTAATCACTAATCAATATTTTGGGTGATTAAGAGGTGATTAACAATTTTAGAATTTCTAAAATATTTTTAAAGGTGTACATGGATTCTCCTCTGTCTCATTAATAATTAGAGATCTAAATCATGAAATTTGGGCATTTAATGAATTATTTATTCACTAATTAAGATTAGAGAAAGATTATACTAAATTTCAAAATTTAATCATTTGATCTAAAATTTTATTGCATATTATTGTTCCTTATGATTTTCTAGTTAAATAGTATATTGGATCATACCATTTTGATAAGTATTGATTAAGTTATTCAATTAATTTAGTTTGAATGTTTTTAATTAATCAAACCATGTGATATTTAATTAAATGGATTTATAGTTATATTTACAGAAGAAAAATAATTCCAAATTAAATTAAATAGCCCGACCCATTTATCAAATCGCATGGTCAGATCGGGGCCCGACTGGGTTGGCACTGTCAAACTACGCGGGCCTAGGCTGGCCCATCCCGAAATGACAGTGTCATCATCCCGATACCCCTTTTGTTGATAACCGCTATATGGATCATCCCGATACCCCTTTTGTAGATAGCCGCTATAGGGTACCTTGGACCGCCAAATTCTCGCTGATACTCTACGCTACGGCCAGCATTCAATCCCCACACCTTCAAGGAGTCAAGGCGCGTTGATTGAACATAAAAGCCTAACTGGGATGGAGTAGATTGCCAGATGGCTAATCCACCGAAATGGCCTTAGAGAGGACATTTAGATTTACTGTGAGGGGTTAATTTTCCTCACAGAGACTACTAAATGGATGGAGTTTGATCCCTACACCATCAGTGCGGCGAGGTGAGTCGAACCCATAAGGTTACACGACTTGGGTTGTACCACTTGCTGCACTACAAAAATTTTCTTTTGGTCAACCCTTACCTTTTCAGGATCAATCACTTGACCCATAAATGTCATAGGAATGAGCCAAAATTTGCACTTCAAAAATTTGGTGAAGAGCTTATTGCTTCTGAGTAGCTCTAGAACAATATGAAAGTGCTTTTTGCGATTGACTTCTGACTTAGAGTAGATCAGGGTATCATCAATAAACACTATGTCAAATTCCTCGAGATAGGTTTTGAGAATGCATTGCATTAGATCCATGAATATAAATGGAACATTATTCAGTCCTAAAGACATGATTAAGAATTCATAGTGGCCATAATGCAATTTAAATGCAGTCTTAGGGATGTAGTCTTTCTTAACCCTAATATGATAGTAACTTGACCTCAAATCTATCTTAAACAAGACTTTTGGTATTGCAAGTTGGTCAAATAGGTCATCGATTCTCAGCAAGGATAATTTATTCTTCACGGTCACTTTATTTAGATCACGATAGTCTATGCACATCAACTCAATAGAAAATTCTACCTTTCTCAAAGGAGGTCATCCTGGCAAATTAGCTGGGAACATATCCAAGAATTCTCTTATAATATTGGTGTATTCTATAGGTCTATCTTCCTTGACTTCACCAATCATAGTTACTAGAATTGAATCGCAACCTTTGATAATTAAACACTCAGCTTTAACCACATTTTTTAAGAACACAGTAACACCAAGGTTTCTTATGAAAACCTTAGGCTTCTTTCCTACTCTTAGAGTAACCTTTTTATTTTTGTAATCTATAATTGCATTGAATATACTCAACCAGTTCATGCCCAAAATTATGTCAAAATACGTGATTGGCATAATAATTAGTCTATTGATAGACGCAAATTACACATCTGCGCTTGCACACAAGTGTACGTGGTCTAAAGTAATAAGTAGAAGTTAATTCCAAGATTTATCATCCTCTAGAAATGTGGTTTTGATACTAAGTTATATCTTCTTTCAATAATGTTTAAAAGATTGATTTTTGGTTTGATCTGGTTCCTAGATTATCAATGCAAATGACCTTATGATAAGATATGATTTGTTCAAAGAGAGAGAGTTGGGATTTCATTGTAGTACTTATAAAGACTTATTGTTTTTACTTCTTTGTTTAAATGTATAAATTGATTTATTTAAGCCAAATTAAATCATGTGATCACTATTATAATTGGATCAATCCTTTAATTATAACAGGTTCAAATTTAGTGCAACAAGGAGAACTCCCTTTGGGGTTCTACCTCAACGCTTAATCCTTTATAAGATTGTGGGTTGATTTACCTTTGATTTCCTATATCTAGGTTACCAAATATCTTCTTTTACTTATTAGATCTCACAAACATGATTTCCATCAATAATGTGTCATGCGCTTACACACGCGGTTTAGCTAGATGAGAGGATGCATTGGATATAATAGACTATGTCACATCATCCATTGGGCTCCCAATGTCCTCTCATCGCTTCTACTTTGTTGAGCTACAGAGCATGAGTTAATGGGAACTTGGTTCACAAGTATTAAATCTCTTAGTTGAGCTCTTAAGGAAAGGGTGCAAGTGAGCTTTAAGAACTTGTCACATAGTTCTCAGCTCTACTTGCACTACCTTCCTTGCTCTTGTCCAATTGATGAGCTCAAAACTCAAGTTCTTTATTTAATAATTCTTTTAAGTTTTACTTTTAGCAAAATGGTTTGACAAAGTTCATTCAGGCATTCCATCATAATAATAAATATATACAGTTAATTCAAAATTAATTTTATTCATTAAAACATTTCCATTACAACGCTATATTATCCTTACATCTTCCTACAACTACATCCTAACCCTCTCCAAGAAGGTTTAGCTTTCCATTACAAGATGAATATGAACATACATGCCAAAGGAAGTAACCCTTGACATCAGTTTACAACTAAAAATAATCAAAAGAAAGTTTAGAAAAAAATACTAGGATGCACCCTGAGCTTTTCTAGGGTTCTCCTGAATTTCCTCCAGCACTTCTGCTTGACTTCTCCTCCTTCTCCCTTGTTGTCTACTTCTCTTCACTCTTCACAGATCACTGTTGGCCCCTTGGAGAGTTCTCCTCCTTTTCCTTCGTACAGACTTTATTTTAGTCTTTTGAATATCATAAATTGGAATCGTTCCTTAGCTTGAAATTGGCCTTTAAATAGGTGACTTTTTCAACCCCAAGTATTAATGACATATGACTCTTCATATTCTTCCACTTCAAGACAAACCTTTTAATTTTTCCTACCAAGTCTCCTTGACTTCCCCAGTTTTAATCTTTGTTATGGTTTCAAGAGCTAGGGGAAAATCAAATATTTTATTTTGTGACCTTTCCCATGCTACTTTTAATGATGATCCTGGAATTTTTTGTATCGAGCGCTGCAGCGCTCCACATCATGCTGCGGCGCGCTGTAGCAGTATTGATACAAACACTGTTCTGACGTGGCATGCTGCAGTAGCTGCATTTCAAATATAGTTCCGATGTATATTTTGATGGTTTCCTTGAGCTGCCCATCCGCTGTGGCGCGCTACAGGAGCGCTATGGTGGTTCAACTATTGAAAAGGCAAAATAGTAACTGTTACATTAAATCACATATAGTTTTCATAAATAATTAGAAATTCCGCCATGGCGCACTGCGGTGGAAAAACTTTTGTGAACGCGGAATAGTGACTATTCAATTAGTTTACATAAAGTTTTTGTAAATAATAAAAAATTATGCAGTGGTGCACTGCGGCGGTAAAACTTTCGTGAACGCGAAATAATGACTGTTTGATTAGTTCACATAAAGTCCTTAATGATTAATTAGATATGTCACCATGGCGGCGCGCTATGGCGGGTTGTGGTAGTTTTGTCCCAGGTCAATGCAAATCCTTATAAGGCATAGTGCATTGTGGCATGCTTGGAGCGTGCTGCAGTGGGTTATTTTTCAAGAAAGCGGATTGGCACTGTTCAATTATTCCGCATAAGGTTCTAATTTTGCTCCTGAGAAATAACACTGCGGCCCGCTGTGGCGCACTGTGGTGCACTATGGCGCACTGCGGCGGTCATGCTTCCAGGTCTTTAAATATCCTTCTAGGTGATAAAATTTTGATGGCACGCCATGGCACGCTGTGGTGTGCTACGACGCGCTACAGCAAGTTTCTCCCATAATTCAGTGATTCAGCTCATGCTTCCCATTTTTTTCATTTTTCCTGCAAAGGTATAGTTTCCACTCAAATTATTTGGATATATATGATGTTTTAAATGTTTAATCACTACATTTGTTATATGTTTTGGATATATCACACCCCCACACTTAAATTCTTGCTTGTCCTCGAGTAAGCTCACAAGTAATTTTTAAAATTTCTTAGTCAATGGAATCAATGTGGGATGTCAATGTGAAATATTTTAGTCACAAGTGTTGCTCTAAGTTAAAGTGACTTCAGATTTCCATCCTCTACTACCCACCTCAATCAAGCTCCAAATTCTAGTTACCATCAAGTTCCAATCTCAAATGTTCTTGCTTATGTCTTCATTATGGGGGTAGTTACCTTAGGAAATTCAAACTTTGTTTAAGCATTTGGTGAGTGACTAGAGTGTTGTGCCATGTGTGCCCCTTCTCGTGATTCACAAGGAACATTTTTATATTTTTAGGAGAGAAATTTTTCTTTATCATAAGTTCTCAAAGTTTAAACATGGGAGAGATATTTTTCATCATCCCTATATTTCTCTTTTTGAATTCAACTTAAGAGAGAGACATTTTTCTTCATCACTTGATTTAGTTCATTATGGTCATTAAGTCCTGCAGGAGCCTAGCACACTCATTTATTCACTCACACTTTGCCATCTTGGTTTTAATTCCCTAAGTTTCCTCACCCCCATGCTTAAACCTAAGCACGTGCCCATTTCAATTTATTGGAAACAAAAGCTCACTAGAGCATTGAACTTGATCAAGAGGTGCAAGATTTGAAATATGGATTCATCACCTTGAATTCAAGCATATTAGTGTCTTCATTATTACACATTTGAGATCAATATTGAATCCTATAAATAATTATGTTCAAAAGATTTTAACCCTTAAATACAATCATAGCAATGACAAGGGTGCCAACGATCTGAAAATTACTTTATTATATTAAAAAACCAAAATAAAATAACAAATAAAAAAAAATTGAAACCTATAAAACAAAAGATTACAACCTTATTAATCATTATTTTCATCTTCCTCTTCCATGTCTTGGTAAGTATAATCCGCTGGCCAGTTGTCATCCAGGATGGGTTCTCCTATAGGAGGGCACAACAGCATAAACATGTCCGATCCTCCACGCAAGCTCCACTCTTGGAACATGGTTCTGAGAGCGTCATCAAATTTTATTTTGAACTTGCACTGCCTAGAGACTTCTCTCTTAATGAAACACATGTCGCGTGCTAGAGAGATTCCCAAGTTCCGTTGATGTGCGTACATCCGCGTCATCAATTTGTCCGTCGTGGTCCGACCAGCGGCAGTTGAAGCTTCTCCTTCTTCTCCCATCCTCTTCTTAGCTCGCACCCCATTTTGGATGCGAGCACTCAGGTTTGTCAATTCTAGAGGATTACGGGTGGAATCAAGACGTTGAAAGAGAGGATCCTTACCCCTTGATTCTTACAGATACCTGAAATGAGTGACCCAAAAGCAAGAGCGGCATAAGGCCCGATCAGGGCATTCCAGAGCTGCTCCCTTATATTGCTGGAGATGTGAATATCTCCATCTCGTTGTAAGGCACAAAGGAGCAGTGCCCGTGACTGGGTCACCTTGCTTAGATGCTGGGAGGGCATGACAAAGCTGGAGATGAACACATGCCAAGCCTTGCCCAACTCCATGAGGAGTGCTCGAGGAATGTTTGACAGGTTTCCTCTTCATCCTGTATCAGCGCGGATGATCTCGCTCGCAATTGCTGCTGGGTAATATTGGGAGCTTAATAATTGGAGGTAGGACCATTCATGTACCTATAGAAAATCTTTCTATATCCCTGCTCCCAAACACCACACTCCTCCCTCTCATAATGATTATATGCCCAACTGCATTGATTGCATTGGCATAAACCTCTTGTATAATAGAGAGGTAAGTTGGGCCTATGGGACTTACCAAGTGCTCCCAGTTTTTGTTCAGGATTTGTTCAGGGTTCACAAGATATGGGAGCCCAAATCCTCATTCTGGGATAAATTTTCTTTTGATTATTAGTTGGTTGAAGCATTGTTCTGCTTCAACCAAAGAAAATCTTTTCTTATTGAAAGCCCCACCAGCTGTGGGGGCAGAAGTTCCCTTGCTTGCTGTGGATTTCTTCCCGAAAGACATTTCTCTCTTAATGTATAGAATGAAGTGATTGAGAGAAATGATGGATTGATAGCAGTTGGAAGAGTTGAGAGCTGAGGTGCTTGAGTTCTCAAGGAGGTGTAGCTTCATACTCCCTTCTAACAACTTTTTATAGCAATGGGAATAGAAGATTCTATATATTTGGATTAATCACACTTTATGCATTTTAATTCATGGTCAAAACTAGTCTTAAATCATACCATAAGTGTGATTCAAATTTTGGTCAAAAAGATGTAAAAGCACAGTGTTTGCAGCACCTAATTTCAGATTTAAGGTCCCAAGGCGCGCTGTAGCATCTTTGACTGCCTTGGGAATCCAAGGCAATAAACTTTGGTTTCAGCTAGGCACATTGAGTTGCAGTGCGCTGTGGCACTTTGGATATTTTGTGCTGTGATTTGTCTGCTAGAGCGCGCGATAGCAACAATTTCCGCTATAGCACACTGTGGCGGATAAATCCACCGTAGCGCACTACGGCGGAACAAATTCGTTATGGCACGCTGCGGTGGCTTCTAAGCAGTATTTTTTTCAAAATTTAAAATTAGTTCAGAATCTTTTTCCACATTTAAGGTTTTTGGTTTTTTATTAATTTAGAACTACTCCTAAGTGCTAAATCTAACAAAATAGAGTTTTGGGTTGCCTCCCAAAAAATGCTTGGTTTAATGTCGTCAGCCCGACATGTTTAGGATCATTCTAAAGAGCTTCTTTAATTGGAGGTTTTGTTTTCCACACTTTTGAATTATGAGATTGAGCATTTGCTGTGCTCCAACTCATAAAATCACTAGTCTCCTTCCCATCTCCCCAATTCTTAGTATCTTGATTGGGAATTCCTTTCTTTTTCTTTTTTCCTCTCCTAGTCTTTTTCTTTCTTTTAATCGCTTTTTCCTCAGCCTCCCCTCCAAATGGGGAGCTCGTACCATTCTCAGGATTTTTCTCACTCATGACCAGGCTTTTAAGATGCAGCACTTTGCACATATCTTCTTACTCAAATTCCTTTTCCAAGCAAATTCAATCATTTTCTTTTTAAATAGGGTGGGTTTTAGATTGATGACAGTAGCCTCACCCTTAACTGTTATGCTCATTATACCCTTGACTACATCGATTATGGCAATGGTGCTAGCTAGGAAAGGTTGCCCAAATATGATAGTGGAATTTTTATTCCACAGTATCCCAAACACAAATAGTAAAATCAGTGGGAATGAAGAACTTTCCTAAACCAACATGTACATTTCTAACTATTCCTAATGGAGTTCTTAAATTAAGGTTTACAAATTCTAGGATCATTGATGTAGTCTCCATCCTTCCTAAATTCAATTCCTTATATACATGGTAAGGCATGATATTAACCGAGGCTCCATGATCACATAAAGGATTAAGAAGAACCTCTCCCCCTATCACACAAGGGATATTCAACCTTCCCAGATCCTTTTTCTATTTTGCCACTAATCTTTCAATTGGTCAATTTCCCAGTTCACTTTCTAACCCCCATCTAGATCTATTTTCTTCAATTTTGACATTAAGGCAGTCTTTTTCAGTTTCATCTAGATGAATGACACTCACTGTTTCCCTTCGATTAATTTCAGCCTAGCTAGGCAAAGTTCCCTGCTGTCGAGTGGACAGCTGCTGGGAAATTTGTCCCAGGTGGACTTCAATATTCTTGAGCGATGCCTCTATCCCTTGGATGGAGGCTTCATGCCTATTGAGTGTTACTTCAGTTCTTCTCATGAACTGAAAGGTTTTCGCCTTAAATGAATTAAATGCTCCCTCAAGGTTGGACTGTTGGGTTGGATTAGTTGTTAACTTGATTGTCCCTTATTTATTTATATTATTTTTTGCATTACAATTTCCATTACTGTTTTTATTATTACTCGAGGAAAAGTTAGGATGTTGCTTCCATCCAATGTTATAGGTATTGGAGTAAGGATTGTGTGCATTGTTATGCTCAGCATTGTTGTTTCTTAAGTAATTAACTTGTTTAGTGTTGGAGGGTACAAATGGGCTATTTAAGTTATAGTTTTTGCTCACATGTTTCCCTCAACATAGCTCACAGTATGCTTCTTGAACCTAGTTGACATTCATACTCTTTGTCTTGTTATTTAGGCATTTATCTCATTTTGAAGGGCTAAGATTTTATTAGTTTCATTTACTTGGTTAGCTTCCCTCATTCTAGGATGGATTCTATCAATGGGCCATTGATAGGCATTGTTAGCTATCTCTTCTAAGAGATCAAAGGCTTCTTCTTGGGTCTTACTACTGAGTGACCCTCTAGCAGCTGCATTAAAAAGTGTCCTTGTTGGAGAATTCAAACCATTATAAAAGGTTTAAGCCTGAACTCATTTAGGAAACTAATGATGTGGGCATCACCTCAGACACTCTTTAAATCTTTCCCAGTTATCATACAAAGTCTCCCCCTCGAATTGTCTAAAATTAGTTATCTCAATTCTCAATCGGGCTGCTTTTGCAGTGGGAAATATTTGGCTAGGAATTTCCTAGCCAAATTGTCCCAACCATGAATAGAATCTCCTGAAAGTGTACTGAGCCAATTCTTGGCTCTATCTCTAAGTGAAAATGGGAAATGCTGGAGTTTAACGGCGTCTTCAGAAACACCGTTAAATATGGATGTATCACAAATTTCAATAAAGTTTGAAATGTCTGAATAAGGATCCTCTATGGCTAGTCCCCTGAACTGGTTATTTTGTACCATGCTAAGCATTAAGGGTTTGATCTCAAAGTTATTTGCTTCTATATTTGTTCTGACAATCGCATGAGGGATGCCTCTAATAGTAGGCAGTGCATAATCTCTTAATGCTCTACCTCTTGGTTATCTTAACAATTCTCTCGGATTATTTTCTCTGTTAACTCTTTATGACCTGCCCGGTGTTCTCCCAAATGATTAGCTTCTAAATTATCCATTTCAAAGTTATGATGGATAAGAATTGTGCGTTCTCTTCTATCCCTTAAGTGCGTTCGCTCAATTTATGGATCAAACAAAATATCAATATTTTCTCTCCTATTCATACAGTTCTAAAATTCAGCCAGTCAAAATGATTACAACAACCTAAATGAATATTTTAGTAATTCAAACATGCTAAGAAAGTGAATAAGCACTACAATTCCAGTTCTAAGAAGCACAAAAAATAAACTAAGTAAAACTCAAGTTACACTACAGTTAGCACAATATGATATGTTTATAGAAAATGAAAAAATAAATAGTTAAGTAAAAAGTATAAATCACTATTTACTTGAAGATTGTACTTAATACAAAACAAAACTGTTCCCGAAAATAATGCCAAAAACTTGACAATCACAAAATACACGCCTGCTCTTGCACGCACGTGTACGTGGTCTGAAATAATAAGTTTTCTGTCCTCTGGGAATGGTAGTTTTGATAGTAAGTTATATTTTCTTTCAATAATGTTTAGAAGATTGATTTTTGGTTTGATTTAGTTCCTAAATTCAAAATACAAATGATCTTAAGATAAGATACGATTTTTCAAAGAGAGAGAGTTGGGATTTTGTTATAGTACTTGTAAGGACTTGGTACTGTTACTTCTTTATTTAGATGTATAAATTGATTTATTTATGCCTAATTAAATCATGTGATCATTGTTAGAATTGGAGCAATCCTCCAATATAACATGTTCAGATTTAGTGTAACAAGGAGAACTCCCTTTGGGGTTCTACCTCGACGCTTAATCCTTATGAGATTGTGGGTTGATTTACCTTTAATTTTCTACATCTAGGTTACCAAACATCTTCTTTTACTTATTAGATCTCACAAACATGATTTCCATCAATAATGCGTCATGCGCTTGCACACACGGTTTAGCTAGATGAGAGGATGTATTGGATCCACTGGACTATGTCACATCATCCATTAGGTTCCCAATATCTTCTCATCCCTTCTACTTTGTTGAGCCGTAGAGCATGAGTTGATGGGAACTTGGTTCACAAGCATCAAATCTCTTGGTAGAGCTCTTAAGGAAAATTTGCAAGTGAGCTTTGAGAACTTGTCACATAGTTCTCAGCTCTAATTGCACTACCTTCCTTACTCTTGTCCAATTCATGAGCTCAGAACTCAAGTTCTTTAAATAATAAATCTCTTAAGTTTTATTTTTAGCAAAATAGTTTGACAAAAGTTGATCCAATCATTTATTAAGATATTTCCATTACAACACCATATTATCCTTACATCTTCCTACAACTACATCCCAACCCTCTCCAAGAGGGTTTAGCTTTTCATTACAAGATGAATATGAGCATACATTCCAAGAGAAGTAAGCATTGACATCAGTTTACAATAGGAAATAATCGAAAGAAAGTTTAGAAAAAAATACTAGGAAGCACCTAGAGGTTTTTATGGGTTCTCTTTAAATTCCTCCTGCACTTTTGCTTGACTTCTTCTCCTTCTCCCTTGCTGTTTACTTCTATTCAGTCTTCATGGATCACTGTTGGCCCCTTGGAGAGTTCTCCTCCTTTTCCTTCCAGCATCCTTTCTTTTAGTCTTTTGAATATCGTAAATTGGAACCGTTCCATAGCCTGAATATGGACTTTAATAGGGGACTTTTTCATCCCTAAGTATTAATCACATGTGACTCTTCATATTCTTCCAATTCAAGGCAAGCCTTTTAATTTATCCAGCCAAGTCTCCTTGACTTCTCCACACTGCGCTGCAGCTCGCTATAGCGGTATTGATCCAAGCACTGTTCCACCATGGCATGCTGCAGCAGCTGCAATTCAAATACTATTCTGCTGTATATTTTGATGGTTTCCTTGAGGTAGCTGCCCATCCGCTGTGGTGCGCTGCAGGTGCGCTGCGGTGGTTGAACTTTCAAAAAGGCAGAATAGTAACTGTTCCATTCAATCACATATAGTTTGCTTAAATAATCAAAATTCCACCGCGGCACACTATGGAGGTAAAACTTTCATGAATGCGGAGTAGTGACTATTCAATTAGTTCACATAAAGTTTGTGTAAATAATCAAAAAATTCCGCCGTGGCGCGCTATCGCGGTAAAACTTTCATAAATGCAGAATAATGACTATTCAATTAGCTCACATAAAGTCTTTAATGATTAATTAGATATGCCTTTGTGGCGCACTGCGGTGCGCCACGGTGTGCTGTGGTAGTTTTGTTCCAAGTCAGTGTAAATCCTTATGGGGCATAGTGCGCTATGCGATCTGCAACGAGTTTTTTTTTTTGAGAAAGCGGATTGGCACTGTTCTATTATTCCGCATAAGGTTCTAATTTTGTTCCCAAGAAATGACGCTGCTTCCCGCTGTGCACACTGTGGCAATCATGCTTCCAGGTCTTTAGATATCCTTCTAGATGAGGGAATTTTGATGGAGCGCCATGGCGCGATGTGGCGCGCTACGGCGCGCTGCAGCGGGTTTCACCTAGAATTCAGTGATTCAGCTCATGCTTCCTATTTTCTTCATTTTTCCTATAAATGTATAATTTGCACTCAAAGTAATGGATATATATGAAATTTTGAATGTTTAATCACTACATTTTTGTTATAAATTTTGGATATATCATTTATCTTGAAAATGCTGGTTACTAATGGGAATATTAAGGATGCAAAATTTAATGACATGCATATTTGCTCCTAATGGAATTTGAACACATAAGGCATTGCCTAAATGAAATATTGAAGGTTGATGGAGATGG
This sequence comes from Gastrodia elata, assembly GCA_016760335.1. NCBI lineage: Eukaryota > Viridiplantae > Streptophyta > Magnoliopsida > Asparagales > Orchidaceae > Gastrodia > Gastrodia elata. The sequence goes on from CM028681.1 coordinate 32,359,415, forward strand.
CACACTTTTCTGATATGAAGGAGTGACTATCACCTATATCAAAGAGTGTGTCACAAAGTTGATAGTTTATAAGCTGTGATTCTATGATAAAAAAACTTTATTTAAGAAACTAATGCCAAAAATGTAAGAGCATGTGATCAAATATGCAGAAAAGAAAGACAGAATACAAAAATAAACTTGGAGCGTACCGATTACCACTGTGTTGTCTTCTTGAGCGAAAACGGGTGTTAAGGCGCAGACTTGCGGTAAGGCAAAAGATTAGGCAACAACTCTTTTTTTGGCATTGCATCTAGCTTGAACCTGCATTTGGGCAGGTGGAGGTGCTCCTTGTTGATTATGAGCATTTCCACTAGCTGGGGGTGTCCTAATCACTAATGCCAATGATTGCGCATTAATAGGCACAAGGTTGTGATCTGTATAAAGAGAAGAAAGAGACATGAACCAAAAAATAGGAATGATTTCAGTAATACTGGACTAGAGTGCAAACTTAAAATTGCTAAAAGCAAATGGTAAAGGAAAGTACTAATATAAAACTATTACACTCATTTATAAAAGGTAGCATAAAAGAGAATCTCAAAGTCTTGATAAATAGGAGCACAACTGCATATTCAGCTCTCTCAGGCTATCTTCAAGTGAGCACAAACCCACCATTCTTTAGAATAGTTGTCAAAGAGTTGATCCAAATCTCTGAAATGAATTAGATCAGGACAATCTATCACATGGAAGGCTTCAGACACTCTCGAGAGCCACTTTTTAGCTAGCTATGGTATACAATTCTTTTTGACCATTGGTAACTTAAGGATCTCATTGAGTAGATCTCCTCCTTCTGGTGACACTTTGAAGTAGAGTCTTCCATACTTGAGCTCATTCTAGTGATCTTGATCCAAATACTAGAAGAACATTCAAGTGTAATAGTCTAGTTCTGATTCATACTTTGCCATCTGAGAGTTAATATTGATTTAGGAGAGTTAGGTTCATTATTGATATGATGTGGCATTTACTAACCTATGACAATATCGTTAATGATTTTATTCTTCTTTTCTATATTGTTTGATTTGGTTAGATAGATATTCACTTAATTTCCTTTCCTCAATTGTGACTCTGACCCAGTGTTAAATTAGTGTAGTCTAACCCAACACTAGGTGTTACTATAGTACTTAATACTGAATTAGTAGGAGTCTAACTCACTATTAAGTACTATGTGATTAAGAATTTTTTTTGAGGTAAGGATATTATAATAAATATGAAAGAGCAAAGTATGCATGTATAAGAACATCCACATCCATCATCCAAACCAAGCATATATATAAGAATGAAAATGCATCCATCATAGAAAAAAAGACAAAAAATACTGAGTTAAAATTATTATAAATAGATTAAATGTTATCAAATACACTCATCCCTACAAAATAGTAAAAGGTGCAAGTATTCAAAAGCTTCTGATGGACGATAATAGTCCCAACTCCAAGCTCCACCAAATGCTCCATATATAACATATTTGGTATTTAATACGATAGGGCACAGCCAACAAAATAAAATAAGTGATTAGACTAATAAAATTTAAGTACATTTTAGGAATTACACCAAGTTTTATTTTAGATTTAAGCTAATTTCACATTTTCCATTTATAATTATTTGAGTAAGCGGAGCACTAAACATCAAAATGAAAGTATATGAAAGTATGTAAAAGTAGTATAGTAAGTAAGGAAAGTAAGGCACTCACAAGTTATTTGCTTTAGCCTGCATTAAATAAGTAAGGGAAATATACATCATATAAAGGCTAAAAACTACTATTGTTCATATGAAATATGAAGGGATACATGAATAAGTCCATTTAAAATTATGCTAAGTAATATAATAAGAGAATAGTGTAAACATAAATGTAAGTGAAAAGCAATATACACTGCAAGTAAGTAAAATAAAGACTGTAATGTAAGATAATAAAAGGTATTGTACAGTAGAGTAAGGTGCAATTCAGTCACAAGGATTGAGTAAGCATGGTCAAAGAATTTGATAAGTAAGAATAGTCAAAATGATTATGATAAGTAATTCACAATCATTATGATTCTGATAAAGAAATATTTAGTTATTTATCTTTTGAAAAGTTTTGTTCAGTGTGCAAAGTTACAGAATAATGAGGAGTTAAGCAACTTAACCAAGTAAATCGGAGTCTCTCATAACACAGACACCCTCCCCCTCTAGGATACGTATGATCACCTTATTTCTTCATAACCTGTCCTAGCATAAAGTACACCATATGAAACTACTATTTTAATATTTTAATGTTTCTATTCATGCACAATGTCTTAATGTATGTTCAAGGTTGTAGTCACAAAGCATAGTAGTATACATGGAGTTCAAGATAATCGTAAACCATGTGATATTTATTGTTGTCTTATTTAGTTATCTACCTTAATGGTTGGAGCTAATCAAGCTCCCAATTGACATAGACATTGGCAATCTCTAAGTCAATTGAAAGATAATACTATAAGTAATTGAGGTTTGGAAAGTAGTGATTTGATTTTGAATTACTTAGATGACAAAATAATTTATAAGAACATAATTGCATGATAATTTCATTCCTATCCTATTATTAAACTTTCCTTTTTTCTCTAATTACTAGACTTAGTCTAAGGCTAAGGTTCTATAAAAAAGGATAGATTACATGCTTACTAACTTTGGAGGTAACTAAGGCAACAAAGGGATTGAAGTGATACTAGCTTATAGCTTCACAAAGTTGGCTAATTACTTACTAGAGAAGTCTTAAATGCAAAGTTTAAAGGAAGCTATACAATCTAATAGCTCATGGGTTTCTTTTAGTGAACTAAGGATTCTAGTCTTTAGTAAGAGGCTACTTCACTATAAAGAGCTATTTAGTGTTATGCTACATTATAGGAGGACTAGGATGGAATCTTACACCTAAAGGGTGTAAGGATACTAAACGTAGTTCAAGTCAACACTTAAGGGTTCTAATGGTGTGTTATCCCAGCATGGGTATCTACTTATCTAATATCATTCTAGGGTAGGTTTACAGCTTTGGTAAAACTTGGTATAAATAAATGGCTGGCCCCAGTATCAAATAGTACTTTACAGGGCTTATCACGGATGCAAATGGTTCCTAGTTTTATAATGTTTAATAATTAACTAATACTAGGTACAAGAATTGTGAAGTTAAAATGGCCAAACAACAAAAGTAAGGATGGGAATAGAAATGTGCACTTGATACGACACTGTTATCTTTAGCTGCTTCTATCAAAGTTAGATTATGCATCCTGGCTGGACTAGCAGGATGGTTATTAACTTGATTTCTAAAATTATTCTGATTATGCATTCTTGGAGCGACAACTTGCTCCTTATCTAGCTAAGACATTTTAGCTGGGTGAGGTGGCATTACTGCCATCTTTGGATCTCTCTTGTTCAAGGGCATGGCATGGAAGACTTGGTTCTGCTGAGAATGATTGATGTGAACACCATCCACTATTTCTTCATGAGTGGAATTATATAACAAATGGCCCTGATGACTACAAGTGAAGCAACGATGGCCGAAGTGATAGCACTTCCAATAAAGATGAAGCTTACTGCAATTTTGAATCGATTTAGATGGTGAGGTAGCTTTGATCCAATAAACCTTAGCATGTTCAAGCCTATGACTCTTGAACACCTCACGGCGACAAGGAATCACATGAATCTTACTTCTTTGATCTCTTTCTGATAGGTGATGCTCCACCAGTCTTACGATTTCCACTAACTGAGAAAAGTCAATGAGACGCAAAGGAACTACAGGACTGTAGACCACTCTGGAATTTATGGCACCTAGAAGCCTTGGATCTAGAGTGAAATAGGTAAATCTCCTGAACTCCATCTCGTACTCAGAAACAAGATGGCTTCCTTGCATCATCCCTAACAGTGTGTCTTCGATTATGTTTTATGCTGACAGAGGAATGAACTCTATCTTGAATACATCTACAAATGCTTCCCAAAGAATGTCTTCAATATCGTAGTCAGTGATGTGAGTATTCATGATGTTGTCCCACCAATACACGACTTTCTCATGGAATAGATGAGTTATAAGATGAATCACCTCGGAGTTGGGGCACTTTATATTTATTAGGTTTTCTCCACCATTTTGAGTCAATTGGGTGTATCTATAGGAGAAAGATTTCCACTGAAAGTTAAAGGTCTCAACCTTAGGAAATAGTGTAGAAGCCTGTTGGCATACTGATGAGGAGTGTGGGAAGCATAAGGAGCAGAGACTGCAGGTGCATCATTATTAGTAGTGGTTGAAGGATGAATTGTAATTAATTTCTGAATTGCAAGAGTGATGAATCCATAATTTATATCCTAAATAAAGAAAAAACTCATTCATTTCCTTATTTAAAATAGCCTCCTTCATCAAATTTTGCTTATTTTTAGGAATAAAGAGAGTTCAACAAATTCTGGAAAATTCTGGAAAATTCTGGAGGTTTCATGCAATTTCTGAAAGAAATCCACTGCGGCATGCTGCCACATTCCCCAGCGCGCGCTAGCTTCTTGCATACATAAGACTTGTATCAAAGGGGACTATTGAATTTTGGAATGTTTTCGCTACAGTGCGCCCTAGTGCGCTACAGCGGGTGAGTTTGCGGGACTCAACCGCTCCAACGCGCCACAGTGGGTGCGCTTGTGTAACCCAACCACTACAGCACGCCACAGTGGATGAGCTTGCGGAACTCAACCGCTACAGCGCACCACAATGGGTGAGCTTGCGAAACCCAACCGCTACAATGTGCCACAGTGGAAGAGTTTGCGAGACTAAATCACTACAGCACGTTGCAGCAGGCCGGTTTCATGACTTAAAATTGTTACAACGCGCTGCAGTGGGCCGGTTTCATGACTTAAAACTTCTACGGTGCACTGCAGCAAAGGAGTTGCGGGACTCGTTCACTATGGTGCGCTGCAGCATGCTACAGTAGCGCACCGAATGTTTGTCTGATCTATGCATTTACTGCAGCTGGGACAAGACCCCCAACCTGCTCCTTGTCTCCCAGTCATCATTCCATCTACAGTAGAACAATTTTTAAAACTAAAAATGGATTTTTTAAGTGATGTGGAAATTAAAGAATGAAAACGGGGATGTCATCTCACTTCTCAAGTGGTATTTGCACTCATTGCTGCAAGATTTTGGAGGAAAGAAACCAGAATTTGAAGGCATAGAAGAGGAGTGACCATCTATAAAAGAAGCTCTTCTTCACTTAAAGATGGTTCCAACTTTTCATCTCAAAATTCAGTTTTAGGGGCTGCATAGAAGAAGGAGGAGACCTCTCCAAGGGAGGTGAAAGGACCATTACTAGAGGAGAAAGAACCAAGGGCTGCACTAGGGAGCTAAAGGGAAGGAGAAGAGGATGAAGATGAGAGATCCGGAGAACCCCATTAAGGGAACCCTATTTAGGGTTGTTCCTAGTAAACTCTAATCTTACTTTGATCTTTTTTTTTAGTGGATCATGAAAGGGTCTTCATCCTTGTATGCTTCTTTTCTTTTCTCAGCTGTAATGGAAGGCTGAAGCCCCTTAGGGAGGGTTTGGCTAAGCCCATTATGAAATGAAAGGGACTATTTGAATGATGTAGAACTTCCTCAATCGTTGAGCTAAAAAAAAAGATCTAATTTTGAATGACTAAATGTATTCATCTTAAGAACAAGTTATGGAACAAATGAAAATCTTATGTTAAGAAAAAGTACAATGATAAATACTAATGATGAAAATGAAAGACATGTGCTCCATAGCTCATTACTTAGTTAAGAGCGGGACATGTGTGAAGATGGTGCTTCGAATCAAGTGAGAAGTTCTTGAGCCCTCTTGCACCATATTTTATGCTCAACTAAGGAGTAGAAGCGTGTGAGCTAAGACCCATTAATTGGAGCACCGTTGCTCATCATACGTGAAAGGAGAGAGTGGAATCTTGAGAGCTCATGAATGATGTGACATAGTTCATAGAGCCCAATGAAAGCACTCCCTTATCTGAACTGTGCATGATGCGTGTGGAGCTAATTAATGGAATCATGCTCTTGAGATCGGCTAATTAAATTGTAAATTTTTGTGACCTAGACGTAGGGTAACTAAGATGCTCTCATTGCGAGCTCATGGGAATATTTGTGCAGAAATTGAACCCTAGTATATTCATCTCTTGCATGAGATTTGCACTTGAAAGATTTAGAGGAAAATTCTAAAGAATTCACTGTGCATGTGAATATTAGCTTAATAAAAGGAAATGAATTTGCTTGAGCTCCAAGCAGCTAACCACTTGGTAGAAAGGAGCTATACCCAGTTCCACTGAAATAAATCCTAGAGAGTTGGTTAGTGTAATTCATTCTGATGGGATGGATGAAGAGTACAAAACTAAAGATTATAGTGTTGTTGAAGAGGAGCTAGAGACTAGAGAAAGGGTGAGAGGAACCACGTGTGAGAAGCTGACAGCTCCAAAATGTGATGACCCTAGAAGGCTATGCATTCCTTGCGTAATAAGGAATGAAGTGCTTTTAGATCCCTTATGTGATCTTGGTGCTTTAGTAAATATTATGCCCTACCATATATATGAACATCTAAAGGTAGGAGGAATAGAGTATACCTCCATAATTTTAGAATTTGTAATTCTAGAATCCTTAACCCCTCTAGGAATAGTTAAGGACATTGTCGTAGGAGTGGAGAACTTCAATATCTCTACTGATTTTGTTGTGTGTGAGTGGGACAGATGGAACAAAAACTCCACCAATATATTTGGGTGACCCTTTCTAATGAGCACCAAGGCTATTATAGACGTCTTCCATGGGATGATGAGCGTTGAGATTAAAGGGAGATCGGAGATGACTAATTTTAAACCCACCTCTTTTAAACAAAGAATGATGGAGGATGAGGTGAGGAGAAAAAATAGAGAAGAAAGAATGAAGAATGATCTAGTTTTTGAAAATCCAACTCTAGGAGAAACTAATTCTAAAAATAGCTCTAACTCTTCATCAGAGAAAGAAAATAAGGAGGATGTGAAAAAAAGAAAAACTAGAAGGGGAAAAAGACAAAAAAGATTCCCTAAATGACCAATCTTGGAAGGGATGGTTCCATGAAGGGACAAGGCGACGATGAAGGTTTGAGTACACACAAAGGTTGTGCTCACCCGAGTCCCTCAAGGTTGCAGAAAGAAAAACCTCTAGACCCCACTATTTAATCTTTAGCGAATCTAGCTAAAGACATTAAACTAAGCACTTCTTAGGAGGCAACCCAAGTAATAAAATAAAATAAAATAAAAATGAAATGTTTCTCTACGGTGCATCCTAGCATGCTGCAGCGAAAGAGTTTCTAAAACTTGACTGCCATAGTGCGCTGTAGCGATTTACTCTAGCTGTGGCAGTTTTGACTGCCTAGGAAACCAATGCAGTCAAAAACTTAATATATGTGGGTTTCCCATGTAGCCAAAAAGGTGCATGCAGTTAAGGTTGCCCCCTCTTCACTTGGATTATCACATTTATGGCATGGGGAAGTCCCTTTGACCAGTTTTTCATTGGCCCTTGAATTTGTGGCTATTTAAGGGGAGTTCGGGGGGGGGGGGGGGGGGTTGTAATCTTTGCACCTTTTGGCTTTAGCTCCCAATTTACTCTCTTCCTCACCACTGCTTGAGAATTTTTGCTCTCTTTTAAACCTTCATCATGTATTTCGAAAGAAGTCTATCCCAGGGAGGGAGACCAAGGCCTCCACATCTGGTGGAGCCTTCAACAAGAAAAGATTCTCTTCCAAAGAGGCGGAGAAGCGGTTTACATGGTGACCTCTCGAAGAAATGCTTTGGGGGGGTTGTAATCTTTGCACCTTTTGGCTTTAGCTCCCAATTTACTCTCTTCCTCACCAATACTTGAGAATTTTTGCTCTCTTTCAAACCTCCATCATGTATTTCGGAAAGAAGTCTATCCCAAGGAGGGAGACCAAGGCCTCCACATCCAGTGGATCCTTCAATAAGAAAAGGTTCTCCTCTGAATAGGCGGAGAAGCGGTTAACATGGTGACCTCCCGAAGAGAGCCCATTCCGGAGAAATTCTTTGGGCGGCTCTTGTGAGTGACATCCGAGGAAGTTGACCCTCATAGTTGGAGGCAATTGGCGACCATCCCAGCCATCTCGTACCTGAACCTCGTCCAAGAAGTCTACACCAATGCTGTTAATGCATCGGGTGTAGAGTCTTTGTTTGGGGAAAAGGAGTAATTTTTGGGCATGAGCAAATCATGCAATTCTATGGGTTGAGGGAGGTCGAGAACTGCTCGTACTTAGCCCTCATTGAGTCTAACTATGACCCGGTGGCTCTTGCAAGTGAACTTATTTGGGATAACGCAGGTTGGAGAGGAAATTCAACCAACATTCCTCGAGCCCTTCTCTTGGACGCGAGTAATGCATGGCTGGTTTTCATCTCCAGCTTCATCATGCCAACAAGTCACCTAAGCAAAGTGACCCATTCAAGTGCGCTGCTCATGTGTGCGTTCCAAAGGCCCGAAGAAATTCATCTCTCTGGCATTATCTTTGAGCAGCTCTAGAACACCTTGAGGGGGTCCTGTGCTGCGCTAGCATTCAGGTCATTAATCTCGAGCATCTGTCTGGCCCAGGAGGTTAAGATCCTATCCTCCGACACCATCATCCCTCCTAGTGCGCCCCTTGAGCAAACAAATTTATACTCCCATTCCCAAGAATGGATGCAGGCTAAGAAGAGGAGGGGAGGAGATGGACGAGCTTCGGCTTCCACCCGCCGCTCTTACTTGGAAAAATTGTTGGGGCAGATTTAGGCTCAACAAACCAATTTGGGTAAGGCTATGGCCACCGACATGCAGTTTTGCAAGAAGGAGATCGCCTGGCAGTGGGAGTTCCAATCAAAATTCCATGAAGCTCTTGGAATGATGTTCCAAAATTGGAGCTTGCATGGAGGTCTGGATGGCTTCTTGCTGCCACAACCACTGGTCGGTGACCCATTCCCAGACACTCGTTGGCTGTGTGACTTTTCCTACTAAGAGATGGATGAGGAGGCGGAAGAAAGCGAGGAGGAAGACTAAGTTTGGTTGTATTCTTTTTATTTGCGTTTCTAGTTTTTTTTACTTTTCTTTTGTGTATTTTTATTTTTATTTAAGGAAATAAATTGTGGATTATCATAGTTCCAATTTCTTTCTATGATTGCAAATGATATATTTTTCTAAACTTATTAAGATAATGAAAGTTACAAGAATATTAATGAAGAAATTGATTATCAACCAAGGTTTGCTTAACAAAAAATGACTGAACTCATTGACACCATTAAACCATCCAAACAAGGGAATGATTTCAGGTTAAATCTAATCTCTTAAATTTTAAATCAATGCTAAGGACTAATTGTGGAGGAAGGCTTAAGAATAAAAAAACTAGTGATCAATATTGAGTGAGCAAAAGAGTGTGCTAAACTTTCATAAGACTTCATGATCATAAAGATTTGAAATTGGGATGAAGAAAAATATCTCTCCCTAAGAATGAAAAAAAAAAAAAAATATTGATGAAAAAATATCTCTTCCAAGGAAAGAAATAAAAAATGATGACTAAAAATATCTCTCATAAAATTTTAAAATATATTTGTGATTCATAAGAAGGAGCACATATGGCACAAAAACTCTTGAGTACTCACTACCATCCTAGTTCAATAATTCCAAGGAACCTCCCCCATTATCTAGCACCAAAGTATTAGAAACTTAAAATTGGAGACTAGTTTATCAACCTTGGTTCATAACCAAAGTTAAAAAAAAAAAAATTCATGATGTAAAATGTGATTTCAGTTAAGCATGAACTTTGAATTGCAATCAACTTCACATTGACATTACTTATAGCCTCTCATACCTTAGAAATAGAAAAAAAAAATCATTTTTTTGAGCTTAGTCAAGGACGAGCAAGAATCTAAGTATGGGGGTATGATGAATCCATAATTTATATTCTAAATAAAGGAAAAACTCATTCATTTCCTTATTTAAAATAGCCATCTTAATCAAATTTTGCTTATTTTCAGGAAAAAAGTGAGTTCAGCAAATTCTGGAAAATTCTAGAGATTTCATGCAATTTCTGGAAGAAATCCGCTGCGGCACGCTCCAGCGCACGACAACCAGCTTCTTGCATACAGAAGACTCGTATCAAAGGGGACTATTGAATTCTGGAACGCTTTTGCTACAGCGCGCCCTAGCTCGCTATAGCGGGTGAATTTGTGGGACTCAACCGCTACAGCGCACCACAGTGGGTGAGCCTGCGAACCCAACCACTATAGCGCGCCACAGCGGATGAGCTTGCGGAACACAACCGCTACAGCACACCACAGCGGCGGAGCTTGCGGAATCCAACTGCTCCAGTGCGCCGCAGCGGGAGAGTTTGTGGGATGAAATCGCTACAGTGCACTGTAATGGGCCAGTTTCATGACTTAAAACTGCTTACTTTGATCTTTCTTTTTAGTGGATCATGAAAGGGTCTTAATCCGTGTATGCTTCTTTTTTTTTCTCAGCTATAATGGAAGGCTAAACCCCCTTGGGGAGGGTTGGGCTAAGCCCATTGTGAAATGTAAGGGACTATTTGAATGATGTAGAACTTCCTTAAGCGTTGAACAAAGAAAAAAAATCTATTTTTGAATGACTAAATGTATTCATCTTAAGAACAAGTTATGGAACAAATGAAAATCTTATATTAAGAAAAAGTATAATGATAAATACTAATGGTCAAAATAAAAGTCTTGTGCTCCATGGTTCATTACTTAGTTAAGAATGGGACATGTGTGAAGTTCTTGTGCTCTCTTGCACCATATTTTATGCTCAACTAAAGAGTTGAAGCGTGTGAGCTAAGACCCATTATTGGAGCTCCTTTGATTAGAATACGTGAAAGGAGGGAGTGGATTCTTGAGAGCTAATGAATGACATGACATAGTTCATAAAGCCCAATGAAAGCACTCCCTCGTTTGAACTGCACATGATGCACGTGAATCTCATTAATGGAATAATGCTATTGAGATCGGCTAATTAAAAATGTAAATTTTGGTGACCTAGACGTAGGGTAACTAAGATGCTCTCATTACAATCTCATGGGAATCTTTGTGCAGAAATTGAACCCTAGTGTGTTCATCTCTTGCACAAGATTTGCACTTGAAAGATTTAGAAGACAATTCTAAGGAATTCAATGTGCACCGTATGGTGTTCTCTAATACCAACTGTGGTGCCCCACCCCACTGTAGTCTTGTTAACACATATGTTAACATGAATAAGGTGGAGTGGTCCTCGTGACAGATCCCTCATTTATAGTTAGATTAGGTTTTCACCCTAATCCACTGATAACTAAGGGATATGCCACATAGCTGAGATGCGACTTTCACTAAATGTACATACAAGAAATATAACGTGCTAAAGAAAATAAAATCTAATATGAATTTAACCATAATGTAAGAAGAAACATAGTATAACTCAAAATAAAATATGTTATAAAGAAAATACATCAGAATCCTATATTATTACAACCTTTGAAATAAGCTTAGCTGAATGAAATAAACACTGATCCTCATAGAAAAAGAAGCAAAGACTATCTATGGATCCATAGCAACTAGAAAATCCTCCACCCGATCCAGCTCCTCTCCTTGTGCTACAACCTCAGCTCAGATCTGACATTGTCAATTTCACCATGTCAGGGCCTTAACCAAAAATGAGAAAATCTGATTATACAATTATCTAAGTATATTTTAAGCTAATTTCATGAATTTAATTTTAAGATATCACATTTAATGAGCATTTAAGTAAATATGAGGTGCAACAAGCTACAAAAACATATTTAATAGATATAAATAAGGAATTCATAACTTAACGAAAATAAAGTATACAGAGAAATATACTTTAACCAGAAGCTACAGCAAGATCTAGCAATATATGTATATAGAAGTAAGAAATGACTAAAAGAAAGTCCTAAACATGCAGATGATCATCTAAAATATGCTAATTTAATAGAAGTAAATCTAAACTCATATGAAAATAGAAGCTGAAAAAATATAAAACAAAATATAGCATCCTATAAGCATCAGCAAAGAAAAATGCTAAAATAGTAGTAAAAGTGTACATAATAAAAAATAATAAGTAAACATACCATAAGAGAAAAGCTAGTTAATAAAGTAACAGAAACTATACTGAAATTGAATTGAAAATCATTGAAAGTAGAAATGTGCCTATGTTAGTACTGCCATAACAAAAATTGGCTAAACAAATCCACTAACAGAAAGCCCAATATATAACATTCTAGCCTACCACAGAGCTAGACCCTGTCAGACTATAGAATTAGACATGTATTATTCTAGCCAACCACAGAGCTAGACCCAGTTGATTCTAATAAAAAAGAACTAAACTACATATGTGGACTAATTAGAACATAGTACACTAAACTGATAACTAAAAGTACTAAATGTACTAATTATCAGTAAGGATTCGTTCCATGGGATAACCCATTTACTAATACTAATGTTCAAAGTAAGCAAGACTACTAAAACACATATAATATATGTTATTATCTAATTTAACCATTCTATCTGTTTTGAGAGAATATAAGTTTAGGATTCCAACTATCAATTAAAATCACAAATTTATGACTTTAAAGGTTAAATATTAGAACTTAACAAGTTCTAATTCATAAATCAGAAAAACTCACCTACAAAGGTTAAATAACCAATCACCCATCCTAATTTGATATATTTAATAATCCTAAGCCAACCCTAATTAAAATAATCAAGATTAAGGATTTTAGAGTCAAACTTCAAACATGAGGTCCAAACTAAAAAATCCAAGGTACTAACATTTAAAGATCTAAGCTTTTCATAACTCTCATGAACTAAAGGTTAAGGAAATCTTATTTAGTGAAATCAATCTCAATAAGATGGATCTCTAATCTTAAGCTAAGGTTAAATAATAAAATAATCAAAATTAAAAGATAAATATAGAATTTAAAAGTAAGGATTCATTCCATGGGATAACCCATCTACCCAAAGAATGAATCTAGCATAAATCTACTACTAAGCACTAAGGAAGAGAGTCCTAAGAGCTTATGAGGGAAATGATTCTTAAAACTTTTTTTAATGAAATAACTTGAGAAAAGCCTAATATTTGAACACTAAGGTTTGATATTAAATTAAATTAACAAAATTTGGATTTAGGGAAGGCATAATGTGGGTTCAAATCCACATTATAAAACTTCACAATTTTACTTGGGAAAGTTTAAAAGAAAATTAGGGTTTTCCTTTAAGATCAAATTAATATGTTTAAACTATCTAAAACTGATTCCTAATTATTTAGTTTTTTGATTTTAAGTAAAATGATAGATTTCTAGGGCTTAAGGACACTTAAATTATATTTTGAGCAAAATGACCAAAATGCCCCTCCTTAAGAGTCAAAAATTGAGCTATTTAGATTTATGGCTCAAATATAAATTTAAGTAATTCTAAATAGTTTTATACTGTTTAATATGAATATAAATACTAAGAACACCCAATTTGGTCAAGGATTAAGGGTAATTAGCTTAAATTATGGCTTAAGCTCATTAAGAGTTAATTAGCAAAATTACTTGGAGAAATTTAATTTTTATATTATACTAAGGCTCTACTAATCAAAGGATTCCATAAAAATCAAGGTTGATAAATTTTGAAGTTAATTGACCAAGTTATGAGTAAGATAATATATAGCCTAAATGGGTAATTAAGGAAGATTAAGAGTGGCATTCAAAAACCCAACTTCACTAATCGATATCCAAATTGAGTAAAGTCAATGGAAATGGGCTCTCTATAATACTCTAAGCATAATGATAGGGAATTTGCTCAATTTGGACCCCAAATATTTAATCAAGGTCTTAAATAGAGTTTAGAATAATTAGTGAGTGATGTGTGAAATTAATTACAAAAATTTTATTTTGACTTTGCTACTGTGTTCTAATATATTTTGTGAGTGATCAAAAGCTTGAATTTTAAAATTTGGATAATTAATGAGCTTAAAATTCACTAATCTATTCTTAGAGTGATTAAGGTTAATTATGAAATTTACTCACTTGAACTAAATGTTTTTTTGCAGGTTACTATTCCTTACAGTTTATTGATCAAAATGATATATTTGATCGTAAGTTTTGAAACAAAATTGGCTAAATTATGAGCTAAAGCAAATCAAAGGTTTAATGGGTTTTAGGAGGCCTAAAAATGTTATCAACAAAAATATGTATCCAACAAAAAAATTAATACTACCAAAATGATGCTCATATTTTTCTGAGCAAAATGGCATATACGTTTACTATATTTGGATTTTTAGATTTAAGGTTATAGATGATTAAGGTTTGCTACTTAATAAAATAAAATAAATTAAATAAAAGAATAAATAATTTAAATTCTTAATACAATATGTCAAACAGAGGTAGGCCCATACTATCGACCCAACATTGCTTCATGGAGGGACCCACAAAATGACAATGCTGCTTTGGCGGGGCCCACGCCAATTGCACGAATGAAGGCACGTAGCATGCGTACGAAGGCGTGGGTCAGGTCTGACCCTACCCGACCCGAGATGGATTCAAAAAAGGACCCGACATAAGCCGAAGTAGAGTTGCTTGGGCAGCCAAATTGCCAGCCTTCCCATCATCGTCGAAGGCCGACTGGCCCGCCGATGTAAAGGTCTTTGAGAGATCTTTTGATTGGCGGCCGGGCCATCACCTGAGGTGGCCTGCAATGCCAACGAACTCTAACCCTAGGTGCATGGTGACGAGATGAATGAAGGTTGAGCAAATGAAACTATAGATCATTGTATACAATCCTCCAAATTTGTCTAATCGAGCTCGTTCAGACCCGATAAAACAATAATCCATGCACTGAAATAAGTTTACAAATTGAAATGATAGGGATTGCATGAAGAATGAATCAGGATTGGCGGTATCTTGATTGATGGTTGTGACGTTCGGGATGTAACTGAAAATTTCCTTCAACTCCATTTAGGGTTCAAACGATGAAATCAAAGATAAGAGGTGAAAATATAGACAATCTAGAAGCTCATAGAGGACCCTAGAGTGGTGGCTGCCATCGGCAGTGAGAGAGAGTGTCGCGTGCTCTTTCCAACGACAAGCGTATGCACGAGCTCTCGCATGCAAAGGAGAGGGCCTAATATGTTTGACCTGTTATAGAATAAGTGGGTCCCACCAGTCATTTAATTTAAACTTTACCTAGTTAATTTAATTTATTTAAAATTTTATCCTTAAAATTAAAAAATAAAGTGAGCTATGAAAAATCTCAAAATCTTATCCCTAGTTAATTTGAGAGTGATGACCGCAACGGTGAAGTCAAATTTTAATTTCGAGGTGAATTTAATTATTTTATTTATTTTTTGGGGTATTTTAAATATATTAAAATATCTATGAAATTTTTGGCGACTTCCAAAAACTTCCAAAATATATCCATTAACTAATTTGGGGTTGATGAGCACAATGGCTTAGTCAAATTTTTACTCTGAGGCTAATTTAATTATCTCATTTTCCTGATTATTCAGATTTTCCAGAATTAGGAATTGACTCTTGATTTGGACAAAATCTTCAAGGCTAAAACCTAATGACTTATTAAAACTACTAAAACCAATATTAGGACTTGGTTTATTCCCAATTATTGAAAGTAAGAACCTTGAGTTGTCACAGCACTACAACGCCCTGCTCTCGGGTGCTCTACCACTGTGGTGAACTATAGCATGCGTCGAGGCGTGTTGTAGTGCCCCAGTCTCTGTCTACTTTCACTGTGGCGCTCTACGAAGTGTTATAGTGTCTTAGCATCTGGAATCCATCTACTAAGGCATGCTGTAACGCCCTAGTCTTGGTATACTAAATGCTATGATGTGCTACGACACCTTCCTCTCTAGTGCTGGGAGCCATGGCACACAATAGCATGCCACGGTGCGCTATGGTGTCTATGTTATAGCTGAACTTCCAACTTTATTCCGAATTGCCTTGGAACCTCCCGGATCCTCACCGGAGATCCATTAGCATCTGTATGATGATCTAAATGGTCTCCATAATATAGCACACAGACCTACAACATGTAGTGGCCCAACGTTAGTGCTGCGCATTTCGATCTAACCCGCTAGGCACTGTACGGCTACCCTAATCCCAATAATCCAAATTAGGGCATAATTTTCTGGGTGACCTGGCCTCCTCACAGCTTAGACTATATGTCGGCATGAATTCCTTATCACGATAGATATGCTGGGACCCTAATCTACGTCCGCAGACATTGCGTTGCCCGGATTAGGCAATGCTTTAATCCTAACCCGTCAGGCTAGGGTTCACTGTAGAACAATGCAGCAACAGATGGTTCGAGCTCCAATCAAGTTTGAATGAGCTCAATTAAGCTCTGTAATGCATCCTATCGTGCTAGGAATGAAGAATTGAAATAACTGTTAGTAGAATGAATAACTAAAAGGAGTGGAAATGGGAGTACCTTCTACCATCATCTTCTTGTGAATTAGGATTTGCTACTGGATCTTGATCCATCGACACTAGAAGATTTCAAAGCTTGTGCTTGATGCTCAGGGCTAACAGTCAAGGAAGGGAAGAAATGTAGGGCATTTGGTGGGCTAGAACGGGTTCAAGGCGCCATATGATGTTATTGTAACACAACCCGCCTGGTGCATGATCGCAACCATGAGAGGCGTACAATGGACCATTGAAGCTACTAGGCACGGTCGTTGGATCACAACGGTCATGTGATCGAATAGACATATTGATCCCGCTATTCGATCAGATGGCGAGTCGACGTCATCAGGAAGGGTTAATTACAATATTTAATTAAATTAAAATATATGAATTTTAATAATTAATACTAAGTTATTAAATGCTCTCCAAAAAGTCCCAAATATTCTTCCTTATCTAAAATGAGGGTGACGAGCTCAAAATAGAAGTCAAATTTTAAATTGGAGATCAATTTAATTAATTTAACTTTCTAAGTATTTAAATATATTAAAAATATTGGGAAAATTTGACAACTTCTAAGAAGTCCTAAAATTTCACCAATAGCTAATTTGAAGGTGAGGAGTTCATTAGAAAACTCCAATTTTGATTTGGAGGTTCAATTAATTTAGGTAATTTTCATGTTATTTAAATTATTCAAAATTTTTGTCAAAATGAAGGATCTTCAAATTGAATCAAAATGCAGATGTTGGCTCATAATGTTATTAGAAGTGCAATGGAAAAGATATTTAGCTATATTAGACTACCCAATAATGGGTAACAACACAAGGGTTCTTACAAGCATTTACAATTATGACAATTTTGTAAGCATATCTGACTAAAATATTGCATATTATTTTATCTATGCTTCTCTTGTTGAGTCAAACAACTTCAGATTATCTATAAATTATGATTTTATATAAACCTTACTTAAACCTGTGTGTATAATTAAATATTTTCTTTTCATGGTTCATTATATATATATATATATATATATATATATATATATATATATATATATATATATGGCAGATCATGAGCAATCTCTAGATCAAGTCATTGAGTAAGAGCTAATGCAGGGTGGAGAAAATTAAATGCTTATTCTATTTAAGTCTTAATTTCCTGCTTAGTGTGTAGTACATTTTGTAAAATAATTATTATTTATATTATGAATATATTTTTTTATTATTATGATATTTTTGAATGTTGCAATGAATGTTTAAAAATGTATATATTATACTGCTCCTACTACCTGTTATACTGAGGCTCAGTATAATCCTAGGATGTGAGCGCTTAACACTAAATTTTTTATGCTAACCTAGCGAAGAGTCACCACATATCGTGTCCAAAAGAGAGTTGCAGAAAGTATCATTGATGTATAATGTGCCTAGTATGTTGAGTTTAGTAAGTAGTGAAAGAGACTTAAGAAGAACTTTATTTAGAAAAAGAGTAGGAGATATGGCCTACCAGATATGACATTGTAGTTTTTGGCTGTTAAGATTTGAGTTAACATGTATTGCAGGTGTTTCATATGCTCTTTTAATGTTTGCCTCATCAACTTTTTTAATAGCTTGACAATCAAAAAATTGGTGGCCTGGCTTTCCACGGAGGTAAAAAATCTTGTCGTCTTGATAACACTTTCTGTAAGGGTGGCGCCTAAAGCTGACATCCTCTCTCCTAAATTTGTGGTTTTCTGCAATGAGTTGGAAAATGTTGGCAGGAGGGGTGGGACATTCTTATTTAAAGGCCCCTTGGTTCTTGGTAGGAGGTTCTTACCTCTTTTCTTGATTCACAATGTCAGATTGTCGGTTGTTTTCCTCATGATCAAGGATTATGGCACACTCTAAGAGATCAAAGAAGCGGGTGTGTTTGAATAAGAGTAGGCTCCACTGGAGAGTATCCTTTAATCTTGTAATAAATGGTTGCACCTACCCTTTTCTGTGCTTATGAGATTTTGGGCATACATTGAGATTCGGATAAATTTGATCTAATTGTTGGATACAAAGTTGCCCCCGTGAACCAATTTCTTAAATTGATTCTCCATGATGTTTTGTGTAGCTTGGGGAACATACTTAGTTCAGAAGGCTTCTGAGAATTATTCCAAGCTTATGTCGTCTAGCCCTACACCGACAAAGTCAGTGTTTATGGTGGATTCCCACCATTTTCTCATTTTTAATTTGAGAAGGTAGTAGGTTACTTGTAGAAACTTTTTCATTTGGGCACTTATTGCTCTATAATGTTTTCTCTATTTCCCTCAATTAATCTTCTACCTCAATTGGGCAGGTAGCTCTGTGGTAGATTGGTGGGTTCAATTTTAAAAAGAATTGGAGGACTCCATCAAACCTATGTTCTAAGGTGGGTCAGGGGATGTACGATATGATTTATGTTGGTTAGTTAGGAGTTTAAGAATGGGTTTCATAAATTGATTATTGGTGTTCACATGGACTTCCACTGATATGGGTGCTTTAATTGGAGTTTTTGATGGGATGCTCAGAAACCCTTCCTCATAATCCATCTGCAAGGAAGAGTGAATAAAAAATTTAGGACAAAATTAATTAATTTTATTATTTGCTAAACTTCTTTTACACACAATAAATATCAAAACTATAGTTGGCTAAAAAGACAATTTTAAAGTCTCTTTGTGTAACTAATTCTCTTGTGTTGGAGAGTACCAACTCTTCATTCAACTCCATAAGGGTGCTACTTCATAGTGAAGTAACCTGAGAACTAGCAGAATTGTTATCTTATCTAGGTATGCACTAGTTTTTTGTGTTGAAATGACTCGTTCCAACCATTTCTTTGCAGCTACTGTTTCTTGAATCCCTCTAAAAATGGGATCTGCTAGATAAGCATTTAAGGTTTTCTTCATTAGCGAGGAGAGTGTAGTAAGGCCTGGACCAATTATTTCTCGTACTTGATTCTTAATTGTCCAAGAGATGAATAACTAATTCTCGAACATATCTATATGATTCTTCATATAAAGGCAATTTTAAAGGAAAAATGATGACTTTATAAAGGATGATTCCTTAAAACATAGATTTAATACAAATACTAAAGATAAATAAAAATGCATGAAAGTGCAACATGAAGGAAATAGATAAAAGAATAATTTTTAAGTATATTCTTTAATGTCTAAGGAACTAGGAGGTCCTTTTCTAAGGAGTCATTTTTAGAATTGTCTTACATGAACTACCCTCCTTGTTTTGACCTTAGAGATTGATGCATTATTCTTACTGATTGCCCTTTTGAGCTTTCTGATAATCTTATCAAATCTGATTAACTCATTTCCAAAGCTTGTGCCCCTTTCCAGCGCTTCCACTCCTATAGTATGAGCACATATTAAAGCCTACCTCCCATGTCTTAACTTTAAATTTCAAGTTTCTAGACTATTTTTAATAGTAGATAAGATATGCCTTACTACTATAGCTCTAAGCTGCCTTATCTCTCCCTACAAGAGGTTTAATTCAGTAGAGACATTTGGCTTTAATGGATCATGTCCAGTATGGGAATCATAAGTGTCAATTTTGTTTTGCTCCTCCTTGAAATACTCAATCAAGTTGTTGAATCCATAATTTATACTATAATTAAGGGAAAATCTCATTCAAAATCTGTATTAGAAAAGCCTACTTTGATAAAACTTTATTCATTTTCAGGAAAATAAGGGCACAACAAATTCTTGGAGAATCTGAAGCATTTCTGCAAATTTCTGGGAGAAAACTGCGGCAGCGTGCCACGGCGTACTCCAGCTGCTGGCAAGCGGAAAGTACTAAAAAAAGGGGATTTCCGAAATCTAAAGCAATTTCACCGTATCGCGCCATAGCGCGCTACCGCAGAGGAAGAATCGAACTCACATCGCTGCAACGCGCCATAGTGGAAGGTATCACAAACTTAAGCTGCTGCAGTGCGCCACAGCGGGTAAGTTTTCAAACTTGACTCGCTACAACGTGCTACAGCGGGTAAGTTTTCGAACTTGACTCGCTACAATGCGCTACCGCGGGTAAGTTTTCAAACTTTATTCACTATAGCACGCCAGACCACACCGCAGCGCACAACCGTGAAAGAAACCTTGAAGGCTCAGCAAACTCAAACTTTGGAACCAATCTGCTATAGCGCGCCACAGCGCGCTACAACGAGTGTATTTTTGAACTTAACTCGCTGTAGGGTGCCACAACGCGCTGCAATGCACTACCACGGATCATGTTCGAAAGATAAAGATGCTACAGCACACCATCATGGATGAAGTTATGAACTTAAACTGCTTCAACGCACCACGGTGCGCTACAGCAGGTGCTAAAATTCTGTCTTCTCAGGGCATTAAATGCAGCTGAGACATGACCCCCATCCAGCAGCTTTTCTCCCAACTGCCATATCTTCTGCAATAAGATTTTTTCTTAAGAGAAAAAGAAAGATTTTGAAATGATTATGAGATTTAAAAATGGAAAAGGAGATGTCATTTCATGCCTCAAGTGGGCTGTGCACTTATGACAGCAGAAATATGGAGAGAAAAAGAGCAGAATTTGAAAGCAAAAAGGGAGATTGACTCCTCTATAAAGGCTATTTCTCTTCACAAGAAAAGGGTTCCCATTTTTCACTCCAAAATTCTAATTTTTTAGGGCTGCATACAAGAAGAAGGAGACTTCTCCAAGGGAGGTTAAGGACACCATTGCTAGAGGAGAAGGAAGCAAAAACTGCACTAAGGAGCTAAAGGAAAGGAAGAGAGGAAGAAGAGAGAAGATTAAGGGATGTTCCTAGTAAACTCTTAATCTTTCTTTTGATTTCTTCTTAGTGGATCATGAAAGGGTCTTCATCCTTGTATATTGTTCTTTTTATCTAAGTTGTAATGGAAGGCTAAGCCCCCTTTAGGGAGGGTTGGGCTGAATCTAATGTGAAATGTAAAGAACTTAATGAATGTTGGAGAACTTCCTCAAGCATTGAAATAAAAATCAATGTTCAAATGATGTTATGAAATCACTCAAAAATCATGATGTGGATTGAATGAAACATTATGTCAAAAAAATATAATTATAAATATGAACATCAAAATAAAAGTCTTGAGCTCCATAGCTCACAGCTTGATTTGAGAGCTAGGCATGTGTACTTTAGTGCTTAGAACTATGTGAAAATTTTTTGAGCCTAACTGCACCATGCTCTGAGCTCAATCAAGAGGTCAATGCATGTGAGCTAAGACCCACTAACTGAGCTTTGTTGCTCAACATATGTGAAAGGAGGAAGAGGATGAGTTGAGAGCTCATGGATGAAGTGACATAGTCCATAGAGCCCAATGAAATCACTTCCTTATCTGAACTGCGCATGATGCGCGAGATGCTCGTTAGTAGAATCAATGTTCACGAGATCACTTAATTAAAACTCCAATCTTGATCACTTAGACATAGGAAAGCCAAGATTTCTCTAACTATGATCTCATGAGAATCTTTGTGCTAAAATAAAACTCTAGCATGTTCATTTCAAGCACAAGATTTGAACTTGTAGGTATTAGATGACAATTCCAAGGAATATAATATGCACTTGAACATTTGGCTTTACTATGAAAGAATGAAAGGTGCTTGAGAAGTAATTCAACATGAGTCCCTCTCGATTCACTTGGAGGAACCCAGCACTCCTCTCTAATTTAATTAATTTCTTATATCATAATTTTTGCTTTGTTAACGAAACCACATTAAAAACTGAAATCATAGCATTTAAATATTATTGAATACAGATGCGCCTTAGTAGCAAAACACACAACTTCCCGAGGATAATAAATCTCGGAACTTACCTTCCAAATTATTACTTCAGGCCATGTACACTTGCGTGCGAGCGTAGATATGTATTTTACAGAATGTCCTATAAAACGTAGTGATCATATAACTAAAAATGAATGTAACACTCTGGAAAACTCGCAACAAATTCGTGAACTCTAGAATCAAATCACTCAACTTAATAAAAAGTTAGAATGTGTGCAATTAAAATCAAGTCAAGAGGGAGATGATGAATTGGGAAATGTCAATATGATTATGAACCATGGTGGAAGTAGAGAAAGGATGGAATACTCCTTTAACAAATTTAGAACTTCCACCACTGAATTCAAGAATAAAATTGATGCTACGCTAAACCGACATGAGCATACTCTCTTAAAGCAAGAAGAGTCAGTAAAAAGAATTGAACAAATATTAAATGAGATCATGAGACAATTAGAGAAATTGGCTTTAGTAGGAGTCATTGGAGAGTGTGAAAATGAATCAAGAAACTCTATAACCTTAAGAAGTACTAAAATAATAAAACCAATTATGCATAAGGAGGCTGAAAAAAGCATCACAACCACTAGAGAGGAACCACGGGAAGAAGAAGTAATGAGTAAGAATGAGAAGAATGAAGGGTCTTAGAAAAAGAAACTAAATGACCAATTTTAGATTGCTCCTAACTTCCCTTAACCTCAGCGAATGGCTAGAGAGAAACGTGATGCCCAATTTCACAAATTTCTAGAAACCCTTAAACTCTTCACATAAACATTCCATTTGCTGAAGCATTAGAATAAATGCCAAGTTATGCCTAGTTTATGAAAGATGTCCTATCAAAGAAAAGAAGGATTAATGAGAAGGAGACTATGGCTTTAACAAAAAAATGTAGTGCAATCCTTCAAAAGATTCCCATTAAGAAAAAAGACCCTGGTAACTTCACTATCCCTTGTACTATTGGAAACCAATCTTTCCAAAAAGCTCTATGTGATCTGGGAGCATCCATAAATCTAATGCTATACATATTCAAGAAACTAGGAATAGATCATTTGAAGCCTACCTCTGTTCTACTCCAATTAGCAGACAGATCAGTAAAAACTCCTTTAGGAATTATCGAAAATGTGCTTATAAAGGTTGACAAATTCATCATCTCAGCTGATTTCATAATCTTAGACATGGAAGATGAAAACTAAGAAATCCCCATCATCTTGGGAAGACTATTTTTGGTTATCAGAAGGACAATGATCAATGTAGATAAAGGGGAATTAAGATTATGTTATGGAGATGGGGAGGTAAAATTTCATATAAATGATGCCATGCGGCACCCATTTAAGCCTAATGAAGAATGCTGGTGAATTAGTTCAATTGAAGATGTGTTGTTATTGGGAGAGTAGGAAGAAGAGGAGTTACAGAAGAGTGAGGAAGAAGAGGACCTTGATAATGAAGGAGTAGTGGAGGAGTTGATCAAAGAAAGAAAAATAATTCAACCATCCATAGATGTCCCTCCTGAATTAGAATTAAAACCTCTACCTTCTCACTTAAAATATATATATATTTAGGGGAAGGAACATCATTACCTGTAACAACTTTTGCCTTGTTGAATAAGCATTAAGAGAAGCATTTATGTAAGGTTTTAAAAGACCACAAGAGAGCAATTGGATGGAGTATAGCTAATCTAAAGGGGATTAGCCCAACTCTATGTATGCACCGAATCCTTTTGGAGGACAACTCTAATCCATCAATTGAACCTCAGAGGCATTTAAACCCAAATACAAAAGAAGTAGTACACAAAGAAATTATTAAGCTCTTAGTTGCTGGAAACATATTATTCATCTCTGATAGTCCTTAGGTGAGCCCTATTCATGTGGTCCCAAAGAAGAGTGGGATAATGGTGGTGCTCAGTGATAATAATAAATTAATCCCCACTAGAATAATGATCAGATGGAGAGTGTGCATTGACTATAGGAGGCTAAATAAAGCAACTAGGAAGGATCTTTACCCTATCCTATTCACAGATTAAATGCTCAATAGGTTGGCAGGGAATACTTATTTTTGTTTTCTTGGCGGGTATTAAGAGTATAATCAAATCCTGATTGCACCTGAAGACCAAGAGAAAATAACCTTCACCTACCCCTTTGGGACATTTGCCTTTAGGAGGATGCCCTTTGGGTTATGTAATGCTCCAGCCACTTTCCAATGTTGTATGATGGCTATTTTCTCATACATGATAGGGGAATTTTTAGAAATTTTTATGGATGACTTCTCCGTTGTTGGAAGTTCTTTTGACCTTGTCTCACCAACTTGAGCAAGGTTCTAAAAAGGTGTGAAGAAACAAATTTGATCTTGAATTGGGAAAAATGTTATTTCATGATCAAAGAAGGTATTGTTCTTGGTCATTTGATCTCAAGGAAGGGAATAGAAGTTGACAAGGCTAAGGTTGAGGTAATTGAAAAACTCGCTCTTCCTATTAATGTAAAAGGAAGTAGAAGTTTCCTTGGGCATGCTGAATTTTACAGAAGATTCATCAAAGTCTTTTCTAATATAAGCTTGCCGCTATGTAGACTACTAGGAAAGGATGTCGAATTCAAATTTGATGAAAAATGCTTAAAAGGTTTCAATGCTATAAAAATAGCCTTAATCTCTTCTCCCATAATTTCTACTCCAAATAAGGATATTCTTTTTAAAATTATGTGTGATGTGAGTGACCTTGCAGTTGGTGCTATCATTGGGCAGCGAAAGGAATGAACCTTCTATTCAATTTACTATGCTAGTAAGCTCCTAGATGATGCCCAAAGAAACTATGCCACCATGAATAAAAAGAACTCTTAGCCATCATATTTGCATTTACTAAATTTAGGTCATATCTCATTGGGTCAAAAATTATTATTTACACTGATCATGCGGCTATTAAGTATCTCCTTCAAAAGAAAGAAGCAAAACCTCACTTGATACATTAGATGCTGCTCTTGCAAGAATTTGATCTAGAAATCCAAGATAAAAATGGGAGTGAGAATATGTTAGCTGACCACGTATAGATTAACCCACCTTAAAAATGATAATTTGATCGATATTAGTGAGTCATTCCTCAATGAGAAGCTATACGCTATTGCATCGACAAAACCACCATGGTTTTCTAACTTTGCAAATTATCTTGCAGAAGGAGTTATACCAAATGACCAGAACTTCCAACAAAGAAAAAATATCTGTGCTGACATAAAAAATTACTTTTGGTATGATCTCTTCCTCTATAAATGTTGCAATGGTCAACTCCTAAGGAGATGTGTGCCCAATTCAGAAATCAAGGACATTAGCTACCATTGCCACACATCCCCTTATGGAGGGCACCATGGAATTGATCGAACTGTAGCTAAGGTGCTTCAATCTGGGTTCTTTTGGCCTCATATGTTCAAAAATGCTACTGAGTATGTTAAGAGTTGTGAAAAATGCCAAATAACTAGAAATCTAAGCAAAAGGGGTGAGCTTCTTTTGAATGGAATCTTTGAGGTGGAGCTATTCGACGTATGGGGAATTGATTTCATGGGCCCATTTCCTTTATCCCAAACTAATATGTATATTCTTGTTGTTGTTGGGTATGTTTCTAAGTGGGTAGAGGTGCTTGCTTGTGTGAACAATGATGCTAAAACTGTTATCAAATTTTTTAAGGAGCATGCACTTGATAGATCGGGTACTCCTAGATTCATCATAAGCGATGGGGGAAAGCATTTTTGTAATAGGAAGCTTGAGAATTTGCTGAGAAGCTATTGAGTCAAATATAAGGTGAGAACTGCTTACCACCCTCGGACTAGTGGGCAGGTTGAGGTTTCAAATATATAATTAAAATAGATCCTAGAGAAGACAGTGAATCAGAATAGGAAAAATTGGACATTAAGACTTCAAGATGCCCTATGGGCATATAGAACTGCTTTTAAAGCTCCCTTAGGAATGTCCCCATACAAGCTTTTTTATGGTAAATATTGCCATCTTCTCGTGGAGTTAGAACACCGTGCCTTTTGAGCCATCAAGAAATTGAACTTTGACTTCCAACAAGCAGGAGCAAGGAGAATGCTGCAATTGAATGAGCTGATGAATTCAAATTAAATGCTTATGAAAGTGCCAAAATTTATAAAGAAGAAACAAAAAAATGGTATGATAAATTAATTAAACTAAAGTATTTTCAAACAGGGATGAAGGTACTCCATTTTATTTCAAGATTGAGATTATTTCTAGGTAAATTAAAGTCAAGGTGGACGGGCCCATTCACAGTGACAAAGGCCTACCTCATGAAGCCATAGATGTCACTTCAAGTGAAGGAACCTTCAAGGTAAATGGAATCTGATTAATGCCATATTTGGAAGAGAGTAACTTATAGGAGAAAGGAGGATGGACCTTATAAGACCTTCCTATGGAAGGAATCACATAAGAGATTTTATAAGTGTCAGGCTGAGATGTTAAAATAAGCAATTAGTGGGAGGCAACCCACACCTAAACAGGTTGTCTTTTTCTTATTTTCTTATTTTCATTTTCCTTTTTGTGTTTTAACCTTTTTGAGTTAATGAATTATAGATTCTCATATTTCCTAATTTTTCTACAAAGAAAAATTTTTCTGAACTGATCTAAGGTATGGATGTCAAGAAAATATCAGTTTGAAAACTAAATTGTCAACCAAAATTTTACTTTAATGAAAGATGATAAAACTAATGACAGCACTAAGTCATCAAAACAAAGGAATGGTCTCTGGTTGTATATAGTCCCTAAACATTTAACTTGATCAATGCTGAAGTCTAAGTGTGGGGAAGAAAACTGTGAACCCAAGAACTAGTGATTGGAAATAATTGAGTAAACTAAAGAATGTGCGAGGCTCCTGTATGACTTCATGATCACAAAGAATTAGAAAATGGATGAAGAAAAATATCTCTCCCTAAAGTTGAAATAGAAAACAAAAATAGGGATGACGAAAAATTTCACTCCCAAAGAAAAGAAAATGAAACAAGTTGATGAAAAATATCTCTCCTGAAATATTATGTATCTTTGTGATTCATAAGAAGGAGCACATATGGCACAAAACTGTTGGTTACTGACTACCTCACTAGTTAAATGAATTCTAAAGAACCCCTCCCATCATGAAACTTCAAGCATTACAAACTTAAAATTGGAAACTTGTCAATCAACCAAAGATTATAATAGGAGTTAAGAAAATCTAGTGGAGAAAATTTTGCTAGTCATTTCAGTTATGCATAAGTTTTGAACAACATTAAATTTTACATTGATATTAAATCTTGACTCTCATACTTTAAAAAAAAATAGAAAAATCATTTTTGAGCTTACTCAAGGACGAGCTAGAATCTAAGTGTGGGATGTGATGAAACCATAATTTCTACTATAATTAAAGGAAAATCTCATTCAAAGTCCATATTAGAATAACCCACTTTGATAAAATTTTGTTCATTTTTAAGAAATTAAGGGCACAGCAAATTCTGTGAGAATCTGAAGCATTTTTGCAAATTTCTGGGAGAAAATGGCTGCAGCGCGCTCCAGCGAGCCACAATGCGATCCGGCTATTGGCAAGCAGAAAGTACTAAATCTAAGGGAATTTTTGAAATCTGGAGCGATTTCACTACAACGCGCCATAGCGCGCTACCGCGGAGGAAGAATCGAACTCACATCGCTGCAGTGCGCCATAGCGGAAGATGTCACGAATTAAATCGCTGCAGCGCGCCACAGCGAGTAAGTTTTTGAACTTAACTCGCTACAGCGTACTACAATGGGTAAGTTTTCAAACTTAACTCGCTACAGCGCGCTACAACGAGTAAGTTTTTGAACTTGACTAGCTACAGCGTGCTACCATAGGTAAGTTTTCGAACTTAATTTGCTATAGCGCGCCACATCATGCCGCTGCGCGCGACCACAGATGGAACCTTGTAGGTTCAGCTAACTTAAACTTCGGAACCAATCTACTACAGCACACTATAGTGAGTATATTTTTGAACTTAACTCGCTACAGCGTGCCATAGCGGGCCGTAGCACGGTACTGTGGATCAAGTTTGAAAGATAAAGATGCTACAGCGTGCCATCGCAGATGAAGTTACGAACTTAAACCACTATAGCATGCCCTAGCGCGCTCCAACGGGTGCCTAATTTCTATCTTCTTAGGGCATTAATTGCAGCTGAGACATGACCCCCAGCCAGCAGCTTATCTCCCAACTACCATATCTTCTACAATAGGAATTTTTTTTAAGAGAAAAAGGAAGGTTTTGAAATGATTATGATATTTAAAAATGGAAAAGGAGATGTCATTTCATGCATCAAGTGGGCTATGCACTCATGACAGCAGAAATATGGAGGGAATAAGAGCATAATTTGAAAGCAAAGAGAGGAGATTTACTCCTCCATAAATGTAGTTTCTCTTCATAAGAAAAAGGTTCCCATTCTTCACTCCAAAATTCTAGATTTTTAGGGGCTGCGTAGAAGAAGAAGGAGACCTCTTGATGGGAGGTTGAAGACACCAATGCTAGATGAGAAGGAAGCAAAAGCTGCACAAGGGAGCTAAAAAAATGGAAGAGTGGAAGAAGACAGAAGATCCAGAGAACCCCATTAAGGGAAGTTCCTAGTAAACTCTTAATCTTTCTTTTGATTTCTTTTTAGTGGATCATGAAAGGGTCTTCATCCTTGTATATTTTTCCTTTTATCTCAGTTCTAATGGAAGGCTAATCCCCCTTGGGGAGGGTTGGGCTGAATCCAATGTGAAATGTAAAGGACTTAATGAATGTTGGAGAACTTCATCAAGCATTGAAATAAAAATTTGTGTTCAAATGATGTTATGAAATCACTCAAAAATCATGTTGTTGACTGAATGAAACATTATGTTAAGAAAAAATAATTATAAATATGAATATCAAAATAAAAGTCTTGAGCTCCATAGCTCACAACTTAATTTAAGAGTTGGGCATGTGTACTTTAGTACTTAGAACTATGTGAGAAGTTCTTGACCCTAACTGCACCATGCTCTAAGCTCAATCAAGAGGTCTACGTGTGTAAACTAAGACCCACTAACTGAGCTCTATTACTCAGCATACATAAAGGAGGAAGAGGATGAGTTGAGAGCTCATGGATGAAGTGACATAGTCCATAGAGCCCAACAAAATCACTTCCTTTTATGAACTACGCATGATGCGCGAGATGCTAGTTAGTGGAATCAATGCTCATGAGATCACTTAATTAAAACTACTGTCATGATCTCCTAGATGTAGGAAATCCAGGATTGCTCTAACAGTGATATCATGAGAATCTTTGCGCTAAAATAGAACTCTAGCATGTTCATTTCAAACACAAGATTTGAACTTGTAGGAATTAGACTACAACTCTAAGGAATACAATGTGCACTTGATTATTTGGCATGACTATGAAAGAATGAAAAGTGCTTGAGAAGTATTTCAACCTGAGTCCCTCTCAATTCATATGGAGGAACCCAACTCTCCTCTCTAATGTAAATAGTTTCTTAAATCAAAATTTTTGCTTTGTTAACAGAACCACATTAAAAACTGAAATCATACTGCTTAAACATTATTGAATATAGATACATCTTAATAACAAAACACACCATTCCACAAGGATAATAAATCTCGGAACTTACCTTCCAAATTATTACTTCATGCCACGTACACTTGTGTGCGAGCACAGACATATATTTTAAAGTCTATCACAAGTCATCATTGGTGTCCATCTATTTGGCAACGGTTGTAATATCAAATTACATAGATTTATGCCCCATTTTCTCTTTTTATGAATTATGGTTTGATTCTTATATTATATCTCTTAAATTTACACCCAATCCTACTCTGATAACAATTGTTGGGACCAAATGTCGGGATAGTAGGAACTAAACTAACATTAGGGGTAATTCCTTAGTCATAGGATCATATTGTGCTATTTAAAAGAAATAACATATATACACTAAACATAACTCATTAATTTATGGATTAAATAATTATAGAGTCTTGATCCAAGGATCTAAAAATATTATAAACTTTAATAAATTAGAGTTAAAAACAATATATCAACAGGTTTAAACAGTAGCATGCTCTCATCTAGGCACATTTCAAAAGTGTAAGCATTTGATTATCGGTTAGTTGTTAAACTAATTACTGATGTATATCAATTTATTAATTATTAAATAATAATAAAAATAACCAATTTGACAGAAAATAAAGTGCTTTACAATTTATCTAGCATAACCTGTTTCAACTACATTTAAATTTTAGCATTAAAAGATTTGTTGTCTAGTGATTTTGCTGAGCAAGTACAAAACCAAGGAAAAGGGGGTTCATATTCATGTTACATAATACTCCCATATTTCTTCTATACATGCCCTCTCAAAGATTTGCTAGTAAAGGCTCCTTATGGCTCTCAATATCAAATAACTTTGTTCAAGCAGTTGTTTGATTCAACTAAAAGAAAAGTTTCAATAGTGAACATTGTGCAACATAATTATCCAAATTTCTTCAAATATCATTTTCTGCGACATTTAAAAGATTTTGCAATGCTGAGCACAACAACATATAAAACAAGAGTACAGAGAGATACAAACTTTTTCTTAGTGCATTTGATAAATGTGTTAAGAGATAGAAATCATATATTTGTGCACGATTTTGTATTTATTTAATAAGCATTTAATTGAGAATTAATTAGTTACCCTTTTAATAATGAAACTTTTATTGTTATAAATTTTAATTAAATGAAAATGTAATAAAATATTTATTATAAGAAAGTTATCATAAATAGTAATAATTATAAAAATAAAAATATGATGATTATATAATGATATAAGAGAAATGATTTTGCTTTTCTTCTCTCTCTATCTTCTTTCTTTTTTTTATTCTATGTATTTCTCTCTCTTTCTTATCTCTCATTATTTATTTTACTTTTTTTTCCTTCTTTCTCTCTCTCTTCTCCTTTCTCCTTTCTCCTTTCTCTTTTCTCTTTTTTATCATCTTTCTCTTCTCTCTTTCACTCTCTCTTCTTTCTGTCTCTCTTTTCTATTTTCTCTCTCTCTCATTTCTCATTTCTTTTAGATAATAATAAAAATAATAATATTCAATTGAAATAAGAACAACATAACTAAAATGGCAGAAAATGAAAGTTATAAAAATAGAAATAATAATAATAATAATAATAATAATAATTATTATTATTATTATTATTACATTTTGACTAAAATAAAAATGATAAAAAGAAATAGAGATTGCATAAAATAGTAATAGCAGTATAAATATAGACAGAAATAAGAATAACATAATCAAAATGATAGAATGGAATTTGTAGAAAATAGAATTACAAGAAAATAGAAAAATAATAATAATAATAATATATTTGACTAAACCAAAAAGACAAAAATAAAAATATAGAAAATAGTAATAATAATAGTAATAATCATAATAATATTATCGGCATAAATAAAATGATAGAATTAAAATGATAAAAAATGGAATTTGTAGAAAATAGTAATAATAATAATATTATTATTATTATTCTTATTATTATTATTATTATTATTACTAGTAATAATAATAATAATAGTAATAACAATAATAATAATAATATTGACAAAATAAAATAACAAAATTAAGATGATAGAAAATGGAAATTATAATAATAGCAATAATTATTAAATAATAATAATAATAATAATAATAATATAACTAAATACCTATATTATTACATCATTTAATTAAAATTTACTAAAAGCAAGAAAATCACTCATCCTCACTGAAAATAAAAGAGCACCCTAACTAAGGATCCTCAATAACAATGCTATCTTCCTTCTGACTCTACTCTCTTTCTACTGCTATCACCATAAAATGCTCAAAAGTTGACATTGTCTGTTTCACAATATCAGGGCCCCAGTCAAAAAGAGAAAAATTGGTTAGATAATTCTTTAAGTATTGTTTAGACTGATAATTTCATATATTTTATGATATCACAAACCATCATAAGCATTTAAGAGCAATAAAGCATCGATGAAAATGTGAAAGCCTTATAGCACACATTTATAACTTAAACAAGATGTGAGGTAAGAAGACATACCTCAACCCAAAGTCGTATAAAAGGTTGAGCATTTTATACATAAAAACTACTAAGTATAAGATGGATCCTAAGCAAATATGAGCAAATTTACTTGTGCTTATTTTTTGAAATAAATACAATATAAACATAATTGAATTGAAATTTAGCATCATAATATGCTTGTACATAAAACCAAAAGTTGAAAGCACTGAAATACTATAAATAATGTTAGTGCTCAAAATATTAAAAAGCACTAAAAATACTAAAATTGAACTGAAATTAATTGAAAACATTTTTATCGAACATGTGCCTAGATTCATCTTACCATAATAGAAAGTTAGCTCAACTAGCAATAGAATCCAACTCTAAAGCATTTAGGACACTAATGCCCAGATCAACAGATCCAACATATACATCTAAACTGAACTGAATTATCCAGGACACTAATGCCTGAGAACTGAAATGAATTATCAAGGACACTAATGCTTGGGAACTGAACTGAACTGTATTATATCTTAATATCAAACTATAGAAATAGATTAACTAAAGCACATTCCATTGATTGATATCTTATTTGCTGAGTTATTTGGTCTATTTGGATTATTTAATTCATTTATGTAAATTTGAAATCTAACATAGCATATTCATCAAATATCCTATGTTTCACTTGATATGCCAAAATAATAAATACTCAAAACAAGGAAGCAAAGCATATAAAACAAGATATAAATAGCACTACACAAACATATGTGATATCACTTATTTTCTAACTTTAGTCATTCTAACTAATCTGCGATTATACAAACTTAGGATCTCCAATATCCTACTATCGAGTATAAACTTAGAGCTACGATACTATAAAATTTAAAGCAATTATAACTGATCAAGATCTAATATAATTCAATCACTGCACTTACATAAGTTAAATAATAAATCAAACATCCTAATTAATGATTTTTGATTAACCAAACCAATCTTGATTAAGATAAATTAAGATTGAGGGTTAAGAGTTAAACACTAAAATGTTGGGGTTTAACCTCTTAATCTAAATGTTATAAAGACTAAGGGTTTAATGTTTAGCCCAACTCTCACGCACTACATGTTGAGGCTATCTTATTAAGTATAATTAAACTTAATAAGATGGATCTTTAATCTTAAACTATGGTTTAAATGCAAAATAATCATAATAAAGATGAAATCTAGAAACTAATAAAATCAGGGTTTCATTCCATTGAGTAACCAATCTACTAAATGAATAAATTCTAACCTAAGTCTGCTACTACAGCTTAAAGGCTTAAGAAAGAAGTTACTTAAGGAAAATTACTTAAGGAAGGACTTAATGTTAAGTATTCAATTTTTTAAATCTTAACTATACTAGTTTACTAATTTTGGGAATTTAGGAATAGCATAATGTGGACTTAATTCCTCATTATGAAACTTATAAATTACTTTGGATATTCTAGAATGAAAACTAAGGTCTTACTTTGAATTTAATTTAATGAGTCCCAATGATCTAAAATTGATTTTTAATCAATTAATTTACTGATTTTACTAAATATTTAAAGTTTCTAAGGCTTAAAAACACTTAAATCTAATTTTGGGTAAAATGACCAAAATGCCTCTACTTAAAGGTCAAAAATGCAACTTTTAGAATAGATCTCCAAATTGGATTTTATTAGTGAAAAATAGTTTTTTACTGTCAAATATGAAGATAAACACCAAAAATACCCAAATTGACCAAGGATTAAGGCTAAAGAGCTTAAATTGAGGCTTAAGCTCATTAAGGGTTGACAAACAATTTTACTTAGTGAAAATTGAAAATTTGGCTATACTTTCAGTCACTACCTAAGGAATCCATAGAATCTAAAATCACTAAATTTTGAGGTTATTTGATTAAGTTATGATCAAAATAAATTTTGGGTCTAAAAAGGGTATTTAAGAAGATTTAGGAATATGTCCAAGAACATAACTTTTTTCATTTGGTGTCCAATTTGAGTAAAGTTAGTGGCTATGGTTTCCATATAGCACATTGATCGCAATGAAACTGAACTCACTCAATTTGGATCCCATTTAATTAACTTAGGCCCTAATTAAGGTTTATGGTGATTAGTGAGTGATAGTAAAATTAATCATAAAATTGCATAAATTAACATCGCCACTATGTTCTACACTACACTAGGAGCAAACAGCATCTTGAAACTTTAAATTTGGGTAATTAGTGAAGCTAATCTTCACTAATCACTTTAGGAGAGATTAGGGCTAATTAGGCAACTTAATTACCAAAACTAAAATATTATTGTAGTTTACTATTCTACACATTCTCTTGATCAAAATGGTATATTTAATTATATAATTTGGAGTTTAATTGGCTAAGTTATGGCCTAATGAAGTCTCAAGGTTTAAGGGGGTAATTAAGAGCGGGCCTAAATGTCATTAGGCAAAAAAGGCATCTAACAGCAAAATGAACACTACCATAATTTACTTGGAACTTTTTGGTTAAAAATGAGATATAACATTAATATATTTGGATTACTGGATTGCAAGATATGAGGATTTAAGGATTTACAATTAAAATTAATTAATAAAACTTGTTTCTATTATTTTAATAAATTTAATTTATTGCTTAACAGATTAACTAGGCGGCAGGACCAATATCTTGATGTGACAACCAACGACACATGCTGGTGGGGCTCACCTGACATCGCTTTAGAGGACAGTAAGGCCTATGGACAGAAGACGGGACTGACATAGTAGTGGGCCCCACGTTTGATAATGCTAATGCGACTCCACGAGCACGCGGGTTGGGCCCGGGTCAGCCCGGCCTGACCCAAACCTTCATTTTCTTCGATGCAAACCCACGATAAGAGGGCTAGGACACGGCTTTAGGGTGATTTCCTGATGATAACGGGGCTCGGCTCGCATTGCATTGGAAAGAGAATGACGAGGGCTAGCCAATGCCAGTTGAACTACGAATGGAGGTGGCCTGAGGCGATGGTGAATGCTAACCTTAACTGCTAGGTGATGAAGCGATGTTGGGTCACTAAAGACTACTGCAGATGAATCCTTAAATTCATTTGTTCGAGCTCAATTGAGCTCGATCAGACTCGATCAAATGACAATCAAGGAGATGGGATAGACATTCAAAATTTAAGTAAAATTGAATGCAAAGCAGAAATGGAGGATCATGGTTTACTTGGATCGATGGCTGCGAAGGCTTGGAAGGTCCAAGATGAAGCTCCAAACGTGAATCTATTCTAGGGGTTCTTAGGTGGTGACCTCGATGTATAGAGTTAAAATGTAGATGAATTCAAGGTTTTAAACGGTGAAAGCTGCCACTTGCATGCAACAGAGGTGCCTCATGCACGCCCGAATGCCACGCACCCTAGCGATGGAGAAGGAGAGTCCGAGGCCATCCAATTGGGATGGCCCAATTAATCGGCTCGGCCGAACCAGCCCGGGCACAGAGGCTGGGTTCGATTTAAAATCAAATGGCGGGACCCACCCGTCAGATTAAATAAGTATTAAGTAAATTAAATTCTATCAAAATTCCTTTTTAAAATTTGGACTATCAAATAGGCTCAGAAAAATTCCAAACTTTTACCCCTACCTAATTGAAGGGTGAGGAACGCAACAACAAAGTTAGATTTTGATTTCATCGAGTATTTAATTATTCTATTTTTTGGAGTATTTTAAATATATCAAAATAATTAGGGAAAATTTGATGACTTTCCAACCACTTTCAAAACCTCACCCCTATCAAATTTAGGGGTGATGAGCGCGGTGGCGAAGTCAAATTTTTTATTTGAGGTCAATTTAATTAGGCCATTTTCCAAATTATCGAGATTTTCTAGAATTAGGGTTTGGTCCAAATGACTCCTAGTTTGAACCAAAACTTTAGGGTTTTCTCCTAATGATGTATTAAGACTATTATAATCAAGATCATGACCTGGTTTAATACTAATTGATTAGGGTAACAACTTTGGGTTGTTTTAGTTACACACTGAACTTGCTACATTTCAACGAGAATTTTCTAACAATACACCACCATCATGGTCCCCCAAGTTCCAAGAGTTCTCTGCACACCATGAATTTAATTATAAGAAAATTGATTAAATTTATAAAAACCTCTAGATTGATTGAATACTAATAATAGAGAATAAGATTGTTAATTACATAATTAGGTGCTTAATAGAAGGGTGTTCAAAGGGGTTATCTTGCAATGAGGATTTTGGGGGTAATATAAGTTCTACTAATTGATTCCAAGCTCCAACGATTAGTTGGTGTTCTTCCTAAGGATCACATGAAGCTTCTGAACATGTGTGCAACAAGTTCCATTCACTAGATCACAAGGAAGATGCTTCTTATTCCATCAGAGTCTGAAGATGACGGTGGAATTAAGAACGTTGACTTTATTGGGCTCTCAAGTTGAGCCCAAGTCACTGTTCAAGGCTTGATTGGGGTGGAGTTGGGTCAAGAATTTCTAAAGAAGGTTTATTCCACTCTCATTAATCAGTTAGCGATGTTGTTTACTCCACTCTAACATTTATTACATTTTAGTTGTGATTTCATCGAACGAACAATCGAGAATGATGATAAACATCGATCAAGATGATCTCTGTCATCGAATAAAGACTTAGATATGACATAACTAATTTTAATATATCAGATGGATTCCCATCCGCTTGATCTAGGTTCAAAAATGCACTCGGATTCAAAGTTTGATGTTAAAATATATTTTCTAGTTTTTGAGTACTTAAATTCATTAAAATAATTAAAAAAAATTTCTTGATCATTTTGTTTCCAATTTTTAGGATTTAGTCCTATTGATGTCTAGAATGTACTGATGACAATATTAGGCTCTAATTAAGCCTAATTAGCCTTATTCCTTAGGTTATTATGCCTAGTGACAAATGGTGGTCCACCAAGGATTCTAGTAGGTTTTGTAATGTTGCTAATAGTCTGGATTGGAGGCTTATTGAGTTGTGACATCCAGAGCATCTTTAGAGAGTACTGGGTAAAAAATAATATGAGGGGATGTGAGAGGTGAAGGGCTAGCAGTTTTAATTAGGACTCAAAACTCGCTTGAAAATTGCAAAATTTTGAGTCGAATTGAACTTGACTCAATAATTTTGAGTTGCCATTCCAGTTAAATTGCCTGATAGGAACCCAATTCAAGTCGAGTTCAATTTGGGCTCGACTCAACTCAAATTGGGTTCGAGCCAAATCAAAATACACAATTTGAAATATATATATAAATAAATAAATTGTCAAATCTTTTAATAATATTTTTGCAACTTAGCCGGTGCGCTACTGAGCTCCATGTAGCCTCTATCTTCCGTGAACTCGAGTTCAATACCACTCCATTTTTTTTGAAATAAATTCGGCAAATTTGAAGTTCGCGAAAGAGCGAATTTATTTTTATTAAAATGGCTGATTTTATTTTTATTAAACGTCAAATTTCAAATAAAGATTCTATAATGACCTAGTATTTGATTAGGCATTCCTTCCTAGCATTAGTGTTACTGTAGTGCTTAATACTGGGTTAGCAAGTCATAACCCATCATTAAGTACTATGAGGGTAAATGATCTATAAGTAGGAAAAGATAAATGTTGTACAGACCAACTTAAGTAGTAATAAGTAGCACTCATAAACATCTAGGCGCCTTTTCAGATAACGGTGGAGTTCCTTATAAAAAACCTAAAGTTAAGCATGCTCAAGTGGGAGTACTCCTCGGATGAGTGACCAACTGGAAAGTTATCTTCTGAGAGAAAAACTATGAATACTTTTATGCCAAAGTAAATAATACATTAGTTCTTAAGAGTTTGGGTTATTATAAATAGTATCAGAGCAGGTCATAAGGTGTCAGATAAGAGTTAAGTGTCATACATGACAAAGTACCACTTCATGTGAGAATCCTCTTGAACCCATGATGGTTAAGGTGTAACATGGCTATGCGTACCTCTTGAGCCTGTAACAGACACCTATAGTCCTATCTACCCAATGGATGGTTCTTGGATATGTATGTGGATACTGATGAGGACATCAGTTACTTAAGTTGGGGAGACTGTAAAGACCCACTTAGGTAATAATAAGTTAAATTATTAAACATCTAGGCACCTTTTTATATAAGAATGGAGTTCTTAATAAGAACTCTAAAGTTAGGCATGCTCAAGTGGGAGCACTCCCAGGATGGATGACCTACTGGGAAGTTATCTTTTGAGGGTAAAATTATGAGGCCTTTCAGGACAAAGTAGATAATACCTTGGTGCTTAAAAGTTTGGGCTGTTATAGATATATTTATAAATATAATAATATACCTTATCATTACAAACATCCAGATAAATAAAAGGAAAAGAAAGCATTTATGCAAGATAATGAAAATAAAATGTCCCAAACTTGATTAAATTATACAATGTTGATAATTAATTGAATACTAATTCTCACATATAAAGAAATAATTTTAAATAAAAACTCTAAGTTTGCACTTAATCTTCTGACTCCACTCCTAGTTTGCTTACTGATCACCTCTAAGCTTTTGGCCTATTGTATTTTGTTTTTAATATGATTGTGCACAACCAATAAAAGAAAAAGAATGATTAGACTTAATAAGTCTAAATGCATATTACAGATTATCATTTTCTTATTTGTTAAGGGATATCACATTTAATGAATTACATTTGCATATTAGGGCAGCACAATGCTAAACAAATTGAATAATTAGAAGTGTAAAAGTGATTGAAAATGACAGTCAGCTTAAGTAAAAGTGCAAATTTAAATAAAGAGTTCCTGCAATGAATAAGTTAAGCAGTAGCAATAAATAAAGAGTATGAACAATGCTAGCTAAGTTTGAGCACATAAATATATTCTGAAAATTATAAGGAAATACAAGGAATGTTATAGTAGTAAAGCTAAACTGGAACATGTATGAGTAAAACTATAAACTGTAAATGTAAATTTTATGTGTGTTATTTTATGCTCTACAGGCACGAACAGACTAATGAAAAGTTAGGAATGTATTCCAAATTGTATGTATCAGGGTCTACTGTATAACTACAGACTGTCCCTCAATGAAAGGTGTAATCTTCAGATCACTTTTGTAGTAACCATAGATTGTCACTTTACTTTTGACTATATTCATAACAACCCTAGTTGTTATCAAAGCTAAGTTCAAGTTAATTAAGTTAAACTAAGTCCTAATTTTGATTTCATTAGACTCAATGGATCATTTAAACCTAACCCTTGAAATTTGAGATCAATCAGAGCTAAATTGAGAATTTTTGTATTTTTGCCTATTTTTGAGCCCTGAAAAATACCTAAATTTGTTTGATCTCTAAATCAAAATCTGATTTCACTTTTGAATTCCTTATACCCTAATTAGCTAAGGGTGAAATTTTGAGAATTTTTGGAACTCATTTAGTCCTAAATTGAATTTTGGAAACTAGTAGAATTAATTAATTAATTAAAGGAATTAAATTATTAATTTAAATTAAATAATTATAATTCTAAATACGGGATTCGCTATCGAGATCGCGGTAGATCTATTGCGGGGTCCCGACAGCAGTGCATAGGGTCGTGCCAATATATGTGTGAGCACGCATCTCCGCGCCTCCATCCAACGGCAAGATTTGCCCCGCGCCGTCATCAAATCCAAGCCACTCGATATGCATCCTAATCCAATGGCTTTCCATGTCCCATCTTTAAGTAAGTCAGATCGATCGTTGGATCACTTCAATTTGATCCAATGGACGATCTGCCTCCCCGATCGGCTGTTACTGATCAAAGTTTATGAACCGCTCCATCCCAACTGACGATCCATCAAACGGCTACGCCCCTACCAGTCGCTGTTCAGCTTTGTCCCCAAATTTCTAAGAGAGGCCTCGATAGCTCGCCCACTCCTGCTATTGTGGCAGTACGAGGGATATTCTGTCCCCGACTCCCTCCCAAATCTCAACGGCTACGGGAATGATGTTCTGGGTCTACCCCTTGTGGGTCGTGGCTCGATGACTAATTCTCATTAGGTCGGCCATTAGAGGCTAGCTCGAAGCTCCCACATTGCAACTTGTGCTATAAATACCCTGGGTTTTCCATAGAGAATCCTTTTGCTCTCTATGGATAGGATGCTTGATCCTCTCCATCGTTGTCTGTGTCCTCTTGTAGTTCGAGCACCCCGGCATCTAAGCATGCTGAGTACCGCTGATAGTGGGTGTGTGTCTAGCATTCAGACCCCCAGCTAACTTTTGCAACTGTATAGAGAACTCTGAGCTCCTCCCCCTTCATCGTAGTCACAGCCATTACCCAACTCAAGGTACAGCCTCTATCCCTTTTTTTATCGAGCTGGTTTGAGTATGACTCACTCTCAATTGAACCTTAAGTGCTATGATAGGATCATACCCCAGTGTCTGGCTTATCTGCTGAAGTGATGGGGAGGACTGGTAGTGGACCAGATGGCGTGATTATCATCTGGAAGGACACTGGCAGTCGGCCCTTTAGCCGAAGAATTGTGACAATTCATTGAAGCATTGGGCCCCCAACAAGAGTCCCAATCCCTTCCAGAGTGATTGTTGACTTGTGGCAATCACTGGGCTCGATCCAATTGATCGATTCAATTGGAATTGATCGACTCCGTGCGAGCACGTGTCTGGAAAATTCAGTGAGTAGCACCCTAGTGATCACTCCACTCACGAGGCTAGCTAAGCTGTCCATTCGAGTCTCCTTGGGTCCATGAACATGTTGGCCTAGCTAGTAGTGCCTAGCGTTGGCTTTGTGAGGAGAATTCAATCCTCACAGAGGCGCCTTAGGAGAACGCCTCTGCCGAGTAGCACTCCGGTGATCCGGCGCATCCCAGATGGGGATTTCAGGTTCAGTCGACGCGTCTCACACTCCTGAAGGTGTAGCCATCAAGTTTTAGGCAAGGCGCAGTCTGTGGATGGAGAATTTGGGGTTTGAAGTAAACCTTAAGCCTTCCCTATGTTGGGCATCCTCCGCGTGGAAG
Organism: Gastrodia elata; assembly: GCA_016760335.1. Taxonomy (NCBI): domain Eukaryota; kingdom Viridiplantae; phylum Streptophyta; class Magnoliopsida; order Asparagales; family Orchidaceae; genus Gastrodia; species Gastrodia elata. The sequence continues at coordinate 32,400,692 of CM028681.1, forward strand.
ACGAATAGTGCCGGGTCGGGTCGGACCGCGACTCGCGCCTTTTGCATTTGGGCCGACAACTAAGATAAGGAATTTCTGAATTAATTTTCTTAAGGAAATTAATTCAATAAATCAAACCTATAGTTTTAATTTAAATAAAAATGCAGAATAAGTTAATGAAATAAATATAGCTATAGTTATCCAAATGGTATAATCCAATATACCATTTTAATCAGAAAAATACAATGAATAATAATATAAAATAAAATAAAAGATCTAATAGTTTGATTTTTAATGATTGCCTAATCCTTTTATATTTGTATTTAAATCATTTTAAATTCATTAAGTGTCTAAAAGTGTTAATTAAGTACTCTGATTTTTCATGAAACTATAAAGAACCTATGTAGACCCTTAAAAGTAATTTAAGATATTTAATTTTGTTAATCACTCCTTAATTACCCTAAAAATAGATTAATGAATTAAGCCTTGATTTAACCTCTAATTTTGGTAACTAAGTTCTTAATTCCTTATTAATTATAGTAGAGCCTATAAATATAAATGGATCACTCTAAGATGCCCTAATTTTCTTAATCACCTTAATTGGCCTTAATTTGAGATTAATGCTAATTAAGCTAAATTAAATATCCAAACCCTAAGATAAGTATTTATCCTACTTTATTAATCAATATGAAGTTCATTAAAATAGATTTGAATCAATTTTGATTATTAAATCCTAAAATCCCATTTTTAGCCTTAAGAGGGGTATTTTGGTCATTTTGACCAAAATGTGCTTAAGTACCCCTAAACCCTAAGAATCTCAAGTAAAATGATCATAATCAGTACTGAATAGTATTAACATCAATTTTTAATTGGTATCACCTCATGATTGAATCTTGGTGTTTTAATCCTAAAATCCTTAAGTAAGCTATTAAGATCTTAAATGATCTTAAAACCCTTCCTAAGAGTCTTAGCTTACTCAATATTAATGTTAAAGTTTCTAATCCTAGTTATCTTACCAAAGTTTATTCATGAGTTATAGTCTTCAAGAAAGTAAAAGTAAAAGCTTTAAAGAACCCTAAAACTTAGACTTATTAGTTAGATCTAAGTGATCAAACTTCAGACCCTAGATCTTAGATCTTAACCTTATATCATCTAATTAAATTGAATTACCTTCATTTGGAATTCCTTACTAAAGTAATTGTTTAATCCTTTTGAAACCCTACTTATGGGTGTAGGATTGATTCAATCTTTAGAATATTGTAATTATCCTAAAGATTGAATATAGATCTTAAATTCATAATTCTTACATGATTATTTTATCATATAACTAGTAGAGTAACCTTTCATTAAGATCTTAGTTTCTGAATCCTTCAGCTTATAAAATTCCTTATCTTTAAATTGTGTTTAAGTGTGAATCCTTATTAGGACATCACCTTGGGTTCAGGATTTGAACACCAAAGTAGAGTTTGGATCCAGAATCCTTAATCATGATTTACTTAATCAAGATTTAAGTTAAGAGAGGAAAATAATAACAATTAAGTCATTAATTTATTTACATTCAATCTTTATAATCATCATATGAATATGAGTTAGGACTTGTTAAGTTCTAATGTTAACATTAAGGTCATGAACCTGTAATTATAATGATAGCTGGATATTGGAGATCCTAAACTTGTAAATTCTCAAAATAGTTAGTTGGATAAAAGTAGACAATAATAGATATCACATAAGTCTAGATTGAGTCTCTTACTTACTTTGACTTAGATTACTCTGCACACCTTGAACATTAAGCCTTATTCCTTGAGCATAATAGGAGAACTTAGGATATGGAAGATACATCTTAAGTTAGTATTTGAAATCATAACATTCATTCAGTTCCTTCAGTGCTTTAAGTTAGTAGAGTATGTCCTAGCTTAGTCTGCTTCTTATGTTCTAGTTTTGTAATAGAATGGACATGGACCTATCTCTGCGGATGCCTAGAATGGATACATGTCTTATTCTATAAATTTAACTCAGACCTAGCTCTGCGGATGGCAAGGATGGACACATGTTGAACTTTCAGTTCAGAGGCCCTGTAAGGCCTGTTTCTATTATGGCTGCACTGTGTCTTAGGCTTACTCCCACTTTAGTTTAGTTTTCAGTATTTGTTTTGCTTTGCCACATGCTTCAGTGGCCTTACTTTAGTGGATGGCTTGCTTTTCCACAAGTTTCAGTGGCCTTACTTTTTGCTCGTTCTTGTACTTAGCTTACTTTTGCCACATGCCTTAGTGGCCTTTTACATATTAATTTGCATGCTTGTATAAATGCTCTTATTGATTAGTATTAAATATTGGCATGTTTAGGGTGCTAGAATTGTATGTTTATTTCAGCACTTGTGTTCTTTATATACTCAGCATTATCCATGTGATCATAAGCATGTTAGGATCATATTTTTTCAGTAGTTGCAGTTATTTTGCTTTTAGCCTCACCATGTTTAGTTGTTATTTTATATGTTATTATTACATACTTATTGATTAGCTATAAATGATTAGTTTATGGCTATCCTGTTCTTTATAGCTTGTAGCACCTTATAATGCTTGTATTTTTAAAACCTTTAAATGTGATATCTTAAATATTCAATTCACTTAAATAGCATAAAATGTACTTAGACAATTGTCTAACTATAACATTTTTCTTCTGTTGTGTGATGACCCACTTAAGTAGTAATAAGTGAAACTCTTAAACATCGAGGCATCTTTCAGGTAATAGTGGAGTTCCTGATAAGAACTCCAAAGTTAAGCATGCTCAGGTGGGAGCACTCCCAGGATGGGTGACCAGCTGGGAAGTTATCTTCTGAAGGCAAAACCATGAGGCCTTTCAAGTCAAAGCAGATAATACCTTGGTGCTTAAGAGTTTAGGCTGTTACAAATGATATCAGAGCAAATCATAGGGTGTCAGATAGGAGCTAAGTGCCATACAGGGCAAAGTACCACTTCATGTGAGTAGCCTCTTGAACCTATGATGGTTAAGATGCTACATGGTTATGGGTACCTCTTGCGCCTGTAGGGGTCACCTCTAGTCCTATCTACCCAATGGATGGTTCTTGGATCTGTGTGTGGATACTGACGAGGACGTCAGTTACTTAATTTGGGGAGATTGTGATGACCCACTTAAGTAGTAATAATTGAAACTCTTATACATTCAGGCGCCTTTTCAAATAACGGTAGAGTTTCTCATAAGAACTCCAAAGTTAAGCATGCTCAGGTGGGAACACTCCCAGGATGGGTGACCAACTGGGAAGTTATCTTTTGAGAGCAAAGCCATGAGGCCTTTCAGGTCAAAGCAGACAATACCTTGGTGCTTAAGAGTTTGGGCTATTACATGTTGGCTGGGGAACTAGCATTTGTGATACTGACAAATGTCAGATTAAAAGCTATTCATTGGTAGTGCTGCAGGAGAAGAGCCAGTGCAGGAGGAGGATCTTCCTACTACTGTTTAGTTAGATTTTCTATCTTGTAGTGAGATTTTGAGATATCTTTTTTTAAATTCAATCTGTAATAATTAAATTCTGGATGTATTTACTTTTCTACATTTGATCTGAGTTACTATTTATTATACTCTCTTATATATGTTGTGATGTGGATGTTATATTATAACATTTTCTTCTTCCGCCACTTTGATTTGTATTGATGTATATTCACAGTTCCAGGAGACATGTCCTTGGGTTAAGGCAGATTGGGTCCTACCTGACTTTACTTAAGTTATAGATTTGCCACAATTGGAGCACCGCACTCCTCATGTTTGTGCTAATATCAGTATTAGCATGGCCGCGGAGGGTGCAGGGCCCCACAGCCAGTGCAGGAGGAGGATCTTCCTACTACTGTTTAGTTTGATTTTCTATCTTGTAGTGAGATTTTGAGATATCTTTTTTAAATTCAATCTGTAATAATTAAATTCTGAATGTATTTACTTTTCTGCATTTTATCTGAGTTACTAATTCTTTTACTCTCTTATATATGTTGTGATATGGATGTTATAATATAACATTTTCTTCTTCTGCCACTTTGATTTGTATTGATGTATATTCATAATTCTAGGAGATATGTCCTTGGGTTAAGGCAGGTTGGGTCCTACCTGACTTTACTTAAGTTGGAGATTTGCCACAATTGGAGCACCGCACTCCTCATGTTTGTGCTAATATCAGTATTAGCATGGCTGCGGATGATGCAGGGCCCCACAGTTGGTATCAAAGAACACCATAAGGTGTCAGAATGGGATTTGTGATTCCTTTCTACCTAATGGACCTTTCTTCTAAAGTGAAAATATCAGGATATAATATCCATAACATAGAACTATCAGTAACTCTCTAAAAAACATAGAATGAAAATACTCATATCCTAAATATCTAGTCATCTATAGTTAACAAAAACCTATACGTTCTACTATTAGGATCAAATGGATCATGAAGAGTCTGACTTGGACTATTATCTGCATTCCTTCAAGTTGGCTTGGAGTTATAGTTTCAAATGAAGACAAGAGAGCAAATGGCAAGTTAAAGGAGTTCCAACAAAAGGAACCCTAGTCTTGGACAAACTTCTACATTAAATGGCGTATCGAGGGCTTGACTTTCCCATCTACACACAGGAGTGGTTGAACCGAGAAGAGTCAGTCCTGAGGCACATAGAGTGTCCAGAGTCCCTCTGGGTTAATATAGTAACATATTAGATGCTAGACTATGTGGGAGTCTGGTGGTACGATACCATCAAGAAGCTCGAACATAAATGCAAGGGAAAGCATCATAAAGTGACCTTTGAAGATTTTTGTGTTGCATTTAGGACTGAGTACATTAAGGACATTTGAGTGCTAGTTAGATTAATTATCATTTCTTGATTTTAATAGTGATATGATTTTTGGTATTTTCTAAATCTTATGTAATCCCTCATTTCAAAAGAATGAGAATTTTTGGCATCTATTAGAAATTTAATTACTGCCTTTCTTCGAATGATTCCGAAATCTAGATTTATACTGCTTAATCAGAATGAATTCTGGATCACCCCCTGTTACTACTCCAATCAAGAATACCGTCACTTCGAGCAGTTCTTTAGAAGAAGTAGCTCATCTACGAGCAATGGTGGCAACCTTGTTGGAGAATCAGGCTCAACAAGCACTAGTAATGCAAGAGATGATGTCTGATCGCCTAGTACCAATTGTTGCTATTGCTCCTACTATTCCTGTTCCACAACATACTTTTCCTTCCCATCACTCTATGGATAGTCTTCTTTATAACTTCTTAAGTCTAAGGCCTTCCACCTTCGGTGGGAACTTATCACCAATGGATACAGCCGACTGGCTGAAAGCAGTCGAGAAGAATCAAATTAGTCTGAAGATTCCAAATTCAGAAGCCGTCCGTCTCACGACACATCTATTTCATGCAAAAGCAAAATATTGGTGGGATGATATCTGTAATACAAAATTTGTTGACTCTGAACTAGAAGACATCCCTTGGGATGAATTTGTAGAGGCATTCAAAGCTGAATTCATTCCCCCGTCTACACAAAATATCATAGTAGACAAGATTCTGAGATTAACTCAGGGAAGTCATTCTGTCGCTGACTACGAAAGAAATTTTGTAGGTTGATTTGTTTTACTCCAGAGATTACCCACTTTGAATCGGTTAAGTGCCATCGCTTTCTCAGTGGACTACAAGATTCACTGAAAGATCAGATTGTTCCACTTCGCCTGACTAGCTTCTTTGGGCTAGTAGAAATAGCTAAGGTGCTTGAGCATCATCACTCAGAAAAAGATCTCAGCTGCACCCACTACTGAACCAATTTAAGGTTGTAATAGGCCTCATCCCTATGGCAAGTGTTACCACTTTGGCCATAAGTGCTACACTTGTTAGTGTCCAGGTCACCTGTTCTATCATTGCACCTACTTAGAAACAGTGGATGGAGTCTAGATTAAGCAGTATCAAAAGAACCAAGTATTCAGAGCAACTCCGCTAAATAAGAGAGAACCAGGTTTGGCAATAATGCCAGCCCCTGCGTCTGAAGTCGCTCCAGAGCAGCCCTCAGCTCCTAAGTCCCAGAACAGTCCCAAGAAGCAAGTAAGCAATTGTCCTGCTGGTCCTGCACAAGTGTATGCTTTCACTCCTCTAGAAGCCACAGAAGACAATAATGTGGTTTCAGGTACACATTTCTGAACTTCTCCTTTTAAATTGCATTTCTGTACCTTAATTATTTCAATTTTTTAATGTGATTCATATGAATAAATTAGGCACAATATATTTTAATGACCAGCCCTGCAATGTGTTATTTGACACTAGTGCTAGTCACTTGTTTATTTCTAAATGTTTTGCCAACATTCTTAAACGACACCCGTACAATTTGGCAAAATCATTAAGTGTTGGACTTCCATCTTGAGCCCAACTAAGTGCTCACGGGTTTTGTAGCATTAAGATTTCATTAAATGGTCAAGAATTTGACTCCAAATTAATCATCCATTTGAGGGGTGAGGAATGCAATGACTGAATTAGATTTTTGATCCGATGAGTATTTAGATTCCTCGATTTTCGGGGCATTTAAATATTATTAAAATATTTGTCAAATTTTCGACGACTTCCGATTGACATGAAAACTTCACCCCTATCTAATTTGGGGTCAATGAGCGCAATGGTGAAGTCCGTTTTTTGATCGGGGGTCGATTTAGATAGGTCAAATTTTAGGGTTTCTGGATTTTCTAGAGATCAGGATTCGATCCATTTGACTCCTGATTTGGACTAGGTCTTAGAGGTTTACTCCAATTGACCTCATTAGCACTTATGATTAGCCTTAAGACTATGATTAGTAATTGACCAAGGTAACAACCTGAGTTATTACAATTGATGACTTATTCAACCAATTATCTGGAGCTATTATATTCTCTAAGATTGATTTGAGGTTTTGTGGGGGCCCCATACTAATAACAAGGAAGTACGGTGCTCCAACTGTGGCAAATCCCCAGCTTAAGTAAAGTTAGGTAAACCCAACCTGCCTTAAACCAAGGACTTGTCACCAAGTGCTACAACATTCATCAATATATATATATATATATATATATATATATATCAAAATGGCGGAAGCAATAGGCTAGTAGTAACATCCACAAGCATACATAGTAGAAAGAGGGAAAACAATATAGTAACTCATCGAAATACAGAAATGAAACACATCCAGAATTAATTATTACAAACTGAATTTTAAAGAGACTGAAAATATCTCTCAATCTCACTGAAATAAAATGCAATATCTAACTAAACAGTAGCAGCACGATCCTCCTCCTGAACCTGCTCCTCTTCTGCGACACTGCCCATGAACACGTCCGAATCTGACATTTGTCGGTATCACAAATGCCAGAGCCCCAGCCAACAAAACAAAAAGGTTACAGTTAGACAATTGTCTAAGTACATTTTAGGCTATTTTAATAAACTCAATATTTTAAAGATATCACATTTAAAATTAACTCCAAGCCAACTTGAAGGAATGCAGATAATAGTCCAAGTCAGACTCTTCATGATCCATTTGATCCTAATAGTAGAACGTATAGGTTTTTGTTAACTATAGATGACTAGATATTTAGGATATGAGTATTTTCATTCTATGTTTTTTAGAGAGTTACTGATAGTTCTATGTTATGGATATTATATCCTGATATTTTCACTTTAGAAGAAAGGTCCATTAGGTAGAAAGGAATCACAAATCCCATTCTGACACCTTATGGTGTTCTTTGATACCAACTGTGGGGCCCTGCATCATCCGCAGCCATGCTAATACTGATATTAGCACAAACATGAGGAGTGCGGTGCTCCAATTGTGGCAAATCTCCAACTTAAGTAAAGTCAGGTAGGACCCAACCTGCCTTAACCCAAGGACATATCTCCTAGAATTATGAATATACATCAATACAAATCAAAGTGGCAGAAGAAGAAAATGTTATATTATAACATCCATATCACAACATATATAAGAGAGTAAAAGAATTAGTAACTCAGATAAAATGCAGAAAAGTAAATACATTCAGAATTTAATTATTACAGATTGAATTTAAAAAAGATATCTCAAAATCTCACTACAAGATAGAAAATCAAACTAAACAGTAGTAGGAAGATCCTCCTCCTGCACTGGCTGTGGGGCCCTGCACCCTCCGCGGCCATGCTAATACTGATATTAGCACAAACATGAGGAGTGCGATGCTCCAATTATGGCAAATCTATAACTTAAGTAAAGTCAGGTAGGACCCAACCTGCCTTAACCCAAGGACATGTCTCCTGGAACTGTGAATATACATCAATACAAATCAAAGTGGCGGAAGAAGAAAATGTTATAATATAACATCCACATCACAACATATATAAAAGAGTAACAGAAATAGTAACTCAGATTAAATATAGAAAAGTAAATACATCCAGAATTTAATTATTACAGATTGACTTTAATAAAAGATATCTCAAAATCTCACTACAAGATAGAAAATCTAACTAAACAGCAGTAGGAAGATTCTCCTCCTGCACTGGCTGTGGAGCCCTGTAAGGAGTGAATTCTCCTCATAGAGTCCACGGGTCGCAACCATCTTGATCCCTACATGTTCAGGGATCGATGGGGAAGCGATAGGGCAACTCGAGAGGTCCTGAGGTGGTCTGGATCACTGGGAGGCTACTCGGCGTACTCTGCCATTTAGAACTACGACTAGATCGATTGATTCCAATCGAAACGGTCGAACCCAACCATCGATACCAACTTACAATCATCGCCCAAGGGTTTTGCCACTAGATAGACGGCTATTTGCGCATGAGAACGTGGCATTGGGAGAGCCAGAGGTTCCTCTGGCAGTGCGCTCAGATGGCGAAATTTACTGTCTGTCCCACTGCCAAACCTCACCTGCAGGCTCGAACGCCCACAGAGGAACTAGGGAGAGGTCTTCACAGCATCTAAGGCTTTTGCAAGGAAGAGCCGAGCTAGATTTAGCTCGACATAAAGAAGGGGAGCAAATGGCTGTACCTGAAGTTGGCAGTTAACTGCGTTCATGACAATATGGAGTGTTCTGAGTACTCTGGACGATTGCAAAAGTTGGCTGGGGGTCTGAATGCCAGACTCACACCCACTATCAGCGGTTCTAGGCACTGGAGTTCTCTGGGGAACGCAGGGAGATCGCCAGGTGAGATGGGAGCTCTAACAAGCAATGGAGGGGGATCACAGTGAGCAAAAAAACTCACTATGATTTTTGAATGGTATTTATAGAGTGAGGAGAGTTCAGGGGTGGCTGTCGAGGTCAGGGACCAAGGCACAGGCTCGGCCCAGCTGTCTCCACAGCTCAGCCTCCATGGGGTTGCTCACTTGGCCTCCATGCTGCCAAGGTGGTTCGGCCAGAAATGAGAAGTCCCTAATGGCCTAGGTGACCTGGCAGAGGAGTGGCAGACAGGATCGACATGGCAGGTAATGTGAATTTTCCTTATGTCGGGTCGGGGATCTCCTCGGGACGAAGGTGAACAGTGCGGGGGGATTGGGAGCCGTCTGATAGCGAAGTCGTTGGAGATGGATGGTTTGATATGGATTTTGATTAACAGCCACGCTGATTAAACCCTGAACGTTGGATATAGGATGCCGATCAAGCGGCTACGATCTGATCACGGCATGGGTAGATCGTGTCGTTGAACGGGCCACACCAAGATGCGTGCTAGGCATCCTACAGGTCCATAGCTATGCGCCGCTGTTGGGACCCCGCAGCGGATCTGCCGCGGTCCCGACAACAAATCCTAACCTTAATTTTAATTAAATAATTAAATTAATTAATATAATTCAATTTAATTATTATATTAATTCCTATTAAATTTATAAATCTAATTTATGGCTAAATGAGCTCCAAAAATTCCCAAAAATTCACCCTTAGCTAATTAGGGTATAAGGAATTCAAAAATGAAGTCAAATTTTGATTTGGAGATCAAATTATTTTAGGTATTTTTTTTGGGCTTAAAAATAGCCAAAAATACCAAATTTGCCAATTTAATTCTGATTGATTTCAAACTTCTATGGTTAGGTTTAAATGACCCATTGAGTCCAATGGAATCAAAATTAAAGCTTGGATTGGCTTAATTAGCCTTGGTTCAGCTATGGTAACAACCAGGGTTGTTACAGACTCCCCCACTTAAGAATGATGTCGTCCCGAACATCATCTAAGTGAAGAAAGATTCTACTGGGACAAAACGAGTTTCAAATATGATTGATAGAAAAGAGAAGAACAATACCTGAGTTTGCAAAGAACCGGGGATATTTATTGCGCAAATCCACCTCTTTCTCCCAAGTAGATTCTTCTAACGATCGATTCTTTCACTGAATTTTGACCATAGGAATTGAATGATTCCTTAGCTATTTCTGATCATGATCTAAGATTTTGATAGGTTCTTCGACATACGAAAGATCGGGTTGAATCTCTACTGCTGGAAGTTGAACGAGATGAGAAGAGTCTCGAAGATATCTTCTCAAGGATGATACATGAAATACGCTGTGAACAGCTACAAAGCCATCAGGAAGGCTTAACCGGTAGGCAGATGATCCTACCTTGGCCAAAACTTTGAAAGGTCCCACATAGCAGGGACTAAGTTTTCCAGCTACGCCAAATCTGAAGACACCTTTCATTGGACTGACCTTTAGATAAGCAAAATCTCCCACATTGAATTCTAGGAGATGGTGATGAAAATCATGATACTTGCTTTGACGATCTTGAGCTGAACGAATTCTCTGCTGAATTATTTGATCTTACTACTGGTTTCCTCTACTAATTCTGAACCAAGGAGCTAAACGCTTCCTATTTCTGACCAAGCTAGTGGAGTACTGCATTTTCTACCATATAGCACTTCATAAGGGGCCATCTTAATACTGGCTTGAAAACTGTTATTGTAGGCAAACTTCACTAATGAGATGTGATCTTCCTAGGAACCAGCAAAATCGAGAATACAGAGCCTAAGCAAATCTTCCAAAACTTGGTTTACCCTCTCAGTTTTACCATCTGTTTGAGGATGACAAGCTATACTCATGGCTAGAGTCGTACCCAGATCTTGATGCATAGCTCTCCAAAACATGGAAGTAAATCTACTATCTCTAACAGATACGATTGACTTTGGAATCCCATGCAATCTGACAATTTCCTTGATATAGAGTTTTGCTAACTTTTCTACAAAATTAGTTTGACGAATGGGGAGAAAATGCTCTGATTTGGTTAAGTGGTCTACTATTACCTAGATCGCATCAGCACCTAATTTTGCACGAGGCAATCCCATGACAAAGTCCATAGATATATCGAACCATTTCCATTCAGGGATATCTAATTGATGCATAATACCACCAGGTCGTTAGTGTTCGACCTTTACTAAATTACAGGCATAACATTTGTCCACAAAGTCAGCTACATCTTTCTTCATACCTGGCCACCAAAATGATTGTTTTAGGTCTTGGTACATCTTAATACTGCCTGGATGAATATGATATCCAGAATTATGGCCTTCAATTAAAACTTCTTGATGCATGGACTTAGGAATCCACAATCAATTACCTTGATAAATTACTCTATTCCGCAACTGATGGGAGAAATCTCGAGTTTACGAAATTCAGGTTCTAAAGAACTGGATGCAATCATAGAGGTTAAAGTAGCATGACGACTAAGAGCATCAGCCACTACATTTGCTTTTCCTAGATGATACTGGATACTGAGGTCATAATCGCTGATGAGCTCCAACCATCTTCTCTGGCGACAATTCAACTCTCACTGGGTGAAGATATACTTCAAACTTTGATGATCAGTCAAAATTGAACATTGCACTCCATACAGCTAGTGACGCCATATTTTCAAGGCAAATATTACGGCTACAAGTTCAAGATCATGAACTGGATAATTTCGCTCATGAGGTTTTAACTGACGAGAGGCATAGGCAATTACCTAACCCTCTTGCATTAAAACACAACCTAGACCAATTCTAGCGGCATCGGTATATACCTGATAGTTCAAACCATCTTTAGGTAAAACAAGAACTAGAGCGGTAGAAAGTGCATCTTTTAAAGTTTAAAATGCTTCCTCGCATTCAGGACTCCAAATGAACGGAACGCCCTTTTGAGTCAATTTAGTCAACGGCGAAGCAATCTGGGAAAAGCCTTTAACAAACTTTCTGTAGTATCCCGCTAATCCAAGGAAACTTCTAATATCCGTGACAGACTTATGTTGAGCCAGTCCTGAATAGCACGCACTTTACTCTGATCTACTTGAATATCCTGAGCATCGACTACATGCCCCAAGAATGCAATGGAATTGAGCCAGAACTCGCACTTGGAGAACTTGGCATACAGTTGATGCTCGCGCAAAGTTTCTAATACTAACCTTAGTTGTTCTTCATGATCTCTCAAAGTTTTGGAATAAATGAGGATATCGTAAATGAAGACGATCACAAACTTGTCCAAATACGGTTTTAGAACACGTTGCATCAAATCCATAAAGATTGATGGTGCATTGGTGAGTCCAAATGACATCACCAAAAACTCAAAGTGGCCATAATGAGTACGGAAAGCAGTCTTCCCTACATCGTCTTCCTTTACTCGCAGCTGATGGTATCCAGACCTTAAATCAATCTTGGAAAATATCACGGCTCCGGATAACTGATCGAACAAATCATCAATTCTAGGCAGTGGGTATTTGTTCTTTACGGTGACTTTATTCAATTCACGATAATCTATACACATACGCATAGATCCATCCTTCTTTTTCACAAATAAAACTGGCGCTCTCCAAGGAGACATACTTGGCCTGATGAATTTCTTGTTCAAGAGCTCTTGCAATTGCTCGTTGAGTTCTTGAAGCTCCTTAGGTGCCATTCTATAAGGTTCTTTGGATATCGGCTGGGTACCAGGGATCAATTCAATAGAGAATTCTACTTCTCTGAAGGGAGGTACACTAGGCAAATCTTCTGGAAATACATCGGCGAACTCTATGACTACTTTACAATCAGCAAGAGAGATACTCTCTTTTGTTTCACCCATCATGGTAACTAGGTAAGCATTACAACTCTTAACAATTAATTGTTCGGCTTTAATGGTATTTATTAAGGATAACTGCATGCTGGTTTTTCCTACAAATGTTTCAGGCTTGCCCTGAGAATGGAGAGTGACTTTCTTTTTATGACAGTTTATCACAGCATTATTGTCACTGAGTCAATTCATCCCAAGGATGATATCAAAGTTAGCTATTGGCAGGATGATTAGTTTGGCCTAAAATTCCTGATCATTTATCGGGACTTTAATATTATAAAATTTATGGGCACTCAGTTGGATTCTAGATGGAAGCCCAACACTCAACATTTGTGCTAGGTTGCATGCGCGAAGTTTAAGGTTATTGGCAAATCGTTCAAAGATAAATGAGTGACTGGCTTCGGTATCGAACAATACATTACAAGGTTGGTTATTGAAATAAAGTGTGCCTAAAATTACACAATTTTGCATTAACAACTTGAAAAGATTTAAAATATAGAAATACAATTTAACAGGAGAGATGTTTAGGAGTGTGTACCTGAAACCACATTGTTATCTTCTACGGCTTCAATAGGAGTTAAGGCATATACTCGTGCAGGTCCAGCATGATGATTGTTAGACTGCCGTCGTTGATAATTCTGAGAATTGGGGGCTGGTGTTTGCGTGTGAGCAACTTCAGAAGCAGGGGCTGGCATTATAGCCAGATTTGGTTCTCTCCGGTTCAGTGGAGTTGCTCGAAACACTTGTTTCTTATGGTAAGGCTTCATTAGAACTCCATCTACTGTTTCTGTGTGGTCGCATTAATAGAACCAGTGGCCTGTACGCCCACAATTGAAACACCTCTGGCCAAAATGGTAACACTTGTCATACGGATGTGGCTTAGTACAGTTTTGAGTTTGTTCAGCAGTAGGTGCAGCTTCTAGCTGATATACTTTTATAGGGTTAGATCCGTGTCTCTTGAAGTTTCCCTGCAGGTTTAGAGTTGTTTGCGCTTTTCGCTTAAGATCCTCTTCAGATTGGTGATGCTCAATCACCTTAGCCGTTTCCACCAGTTTGAAGAAGCTTGTCAGACAGAGCGGCACGATCTGGTTCTTCAGTGAACTTTGGAGTCCACAAAGAAAGCAGTGGCACTTAGCTGACTTGGAATGAGTGACTTCTAGCATGAAACAAATCAATCTACAAAATTCCCTTTCGTATTCTGCCACTGAACGACTTCCTTGAGTCAACCTCATAATTGTGTCTGCAATAATGATTTGTGCGGATGGGGGAATGAATTCAGTCTTGAAGGCCTTGATGAACTCATCCCAGGGGATGTCTTCTAACTCGTAGTCAGTGAACTTGGTATTTCGGATCTCTTCCCACCAATATTCTGCTTCCGCATGAAACAGATGGGTGGCGAGACAGACAGCTTCCGAGTTCGGGACCTTAAGACTAATGAGATCCCTTTCCACTACCTTCAGCCAATCGGCTGTATCCATTGTTGACAGGTTCCCACCAAAGGTTGGAGGCCTTAATCTCAGAAAATTGTGAAGTAGATTATCCGCCAAATGATGTGAAGAAGAAGCAGCTTGTGGAGCATATACTGTTGGAGCTGCGATAGTGACTAGAGTTGCACGATCATTTAGTAATTTCTGCATAACGAGCGCCTGTTAAGCTTGATTTTCCAACAGAGTTGTCACCATGGATCGCAGATGAGCCACCTCATCATTAGAACTACTAGAGGTAACAGTGTTCTTGACAGGAGTAATGGTAGGTGGTGATCCGAAATCCATTCTAGTTTAAGTTTAAAGAAAAAGACAAACTCAGAATTTACTCTAAGGAAGAGAAATCAAAATCTTTCATTAATTATAGAAATAAGGGATTACAATGCCAAAACTGTAAATCTAATAAGGTTGCTTGAGAATGAAATAATATTAATCCTAACTATCACTCAAACATTATCAATATACTCTGCCCTAAAGGCTACACAAAAGTCCTCAAAAGTGACTTCCTGATGTTTCCTGTTACGCTTCTTCTCGAGCCTTGCCATGGTCTCATACCACCAAACTTCGGCATAATCCACCATCAAGTCTGTCACAATATCTACATAAAGTGACTCAGGACACTCTATGTGTATCAGAATGGACTCCACTTGGCTCAACCATTCCTGTGCGTATATGGGAAAGTTGAGCCCTCGATATACAGCTTGTTGTAAGAGCTTCTCCAGGACTAAGATCCCTTTTGTTGAAACTCCTTCAATCTGCCAGTTGCTTTCCTACCTCCACCTGAAGCTACAGCTCCAAACTGTCTTGAAGGCACGCTGATAATAGTCTATATCAAACTCTTCAATATTCATTTGACTCTAAGGACAGAATTTTATTACATTTGTGTTAGACCCCAGATGACTAAATTATTAGGGTGGGAGTATTCTCCTCCTACATTTTTCATAGAGTTACTGACACTACTATGTTATGGATGTCATTTATATTTATGTTTGTATTTTAGAAGAACGGTCCATTAAGTAGAAAGAAATTATAGATCCTATTCTGACACCTTATGGTGTTCTCTGATACCAACTATGGGGCCCCCGTACTGACAACAAGGAAGTACGGTGCTCCAACTTTGGCAAATCCCCAATTTAAGAAAAGTTAGGTAAACCCAACCTGCCTTAAGCCAAGGACTTGTCACCAAGTTCTATAATATTCATCATATATATATATATATATATATATCAAAGTGGCAGAAGCAATAGGCGAGTAGTAACATCCACAAGCATACATAGTAGAAAGAGGAAAAATAATATAGTAACTCATCAAAATGCAGAAATTAAACACATCCAGAATTAATTATTATAAATTGAATTTTAAAGAGAATGAAAATGTCTCTCAATCTCACTGAAATAAAATGCAATATCTAACTAAACAGCAACAGCACGATCCTCTTCCTGAACCTGCTCCTCTTCTGCGACACTGCCCACAAACACGTTCGAATCTAACATTTGTCAGTATCACAAATGCCAGGGCCCCAGCCAACAAAACAAAAATGTTACAGTTAGATAATTGTCTAAGTACATTTTAGGCTATTTTAATGAACTGAATATTTAAAGATATCACATTTAAATTAGCTAAACATGCAAGCAGTAAAGGGTGCAACAAGCTATGAAGGAACGGTAACTATAAACTATCCATTTATAGCCAGCAACTAGTGTAAAGAACATATAATGCAAAAATAAACAAGGTGAGGTTATAAGCTAAAGAAAATAGCAACTACAATACAATTCTGAACCTAACATGCTTATGAACATATTAACACATGCTGGGTACATAAAAAAAACACAAGTACTAAAAACATGCAATTCTAGCATCCTAAACCTACCAAAATATATATAAGTAAACCATATGAGTATACATACAACATGCTAATTAAGAAAAGAAAAGAAAAGAAAAGCCACTGAGACATGTGGAAAAAGCAAAGCAATCTATGAAAGGTAAGCCACTGAGACATGTGGTAAAGTGAGCAAGTACTGAAAATAAGGCCACTGAAGCATGTGGTAAAGCAAAATAGAAGACAATACTGAACAATCCAGCTAAAGTAACAATAAGCCTAAGACATAGTACTGCCATACCAGCCAATAGGCCATATAGGGCCTCCAATATCAATCAATCAATCCCCAGCCTAGCCATCTAAATATGCTAGGTCTGAGTCCAGTCTATATAATACTACTACTAAAGAGGCAGACTAAGCTAGGACATATTCTACCAACTACAAACAAGGCAAAACTGTATAATATGCAATTCAAATACTAACTTAGGATGTATCATCCATATCCTAAGTTCTCCAATTATGCTCAAGGAATAAGGCTCAATAACCAAGGGATGCCAAGCAATCTAGTCAAGGTAAGCAAGAGACTCAATCTAGACTTATGTGATATCTGATGTTATCTAATTACCAAATCTAGCTACTTTGAGAAGGTACAAGTTTAGGATTTCCAATATCCAGCTATCGACTATAATCTCAGATTTACATCCTTAGAGTTAATATTAGAACTTAACAAGTTCTAATCCAAAATCATGTGATGACTATATGGTTTAAGTAAGTAAATCAATGACCTAATTTATTAATATTTTACTCTCTTACCCAAATCTTGATTTAGTAAATCAAGATTTAAGGACCTAGAACTCAAACCCCATTTTGAGTTCAAATCCTAAATCCAAGGTAGTATCCTAACTGGGATCTAGGGTTCACATTTATTACCCAAATTAAATGTAAAGAACCCTATAAGCTGAAAGATCCAGGAACTAAGAACTTATTGAAGTGTTATTCTACTGATTATAAGATAAAATAATCAATTAAGAACTTGAGAATCTAATGATCTATATTCAATCTTTAAGATAATTTCATTATCTTATTGATTGAATCATCCTATACCCATATGGATGGTTTCAAAGGATTAAACAATCAATTATTTAAAGAATTTCAATTGGAGATAGTTTAATTCCAAATCGAAGATCTAAGGATCTGATGTTTGATCACTTTAGACTTTAAGCTAGATTTTAACTTAAAATTTTCCATTATTATTTCTATTAGACTTTTAAGCTCATAAGTTAACTTAACTGAACATATTAATGTGACATCTTAGCGTCTACAATTTTTGGGTGCAATTATTAAGGCAATGGTGACCCCTTTAAGATCACACAAGATCTAAGTTTTCATTTAAGACTAAATGAAGATTCTTTTGTTTAATATGACTATTATGAACATTATTAGCTTAAGAGTTCAGAGAGATATTAATGATCTAATTTAAAGTTAATTTACTGAATTTCCCAAGGTTTTAGGGCACTTTAGCACATTTTGGTCAAAATGACCAAAATAACCTTACTTAAGCTTAAAATTGGGATCTTAAGGTTCACTTATCCAAATTAATCTAAATCTATTTTAATGTGTTTCATCTTGATTTATAAAGTAGGAAATACACTTATCTTAAGTTTTGACCCGTTAATTAAGCTAATTAGCACTAATCACTTACTTAAGCCAATTAGGGGGATTAGTGAATTTAGGGTATCTTAGGGCAATCCAGCCTTACCCTCAGGTTCTAATAGGCTTACTTTAGCATTAGGAGCTTACTTACCCTAAATCTAAGACTTAATTAAGGTTAAATTCACTAATCATTAATTAGAGTGATTAAGGGGTGATTATGAAAAATAAATATCCAAAATTAGTTTTAAGAGTCTCTAATTATTCTCTAGGGTCTAAGGAGCAATCAGAGCCCTTAATCTCCATATTTGGATATTTATTAAATTTAATATGATTTAATTTAGGACAGCAAAGAATTTTGTAAATGTTTTTAAATCCAACCATTGGATCTGAAATTTTATTTCATATTTAGATTCCTTGTATTTTTTTGATTCAAATGGTATATTGGATCATACCATTTGGACCAGTATTATTAAAGTTATTTCAATTATTTAATCTATATTTTTATTTAAATTAAAACCATAGGTTTCCATTTAATATTTAATTTCCTTAAGAATTTTAAGTACAGAAATCCTTTATTTATCTGTCGGCCCAAAACCAAAACACGCTGGTCGGGGTCGGCCCGACCCAAATTCCACCGTCTTCTTCCTCTCGCACGCGCCCGCAGCCCGAACCCTAGGGCTAGCTTCCAGTGTCAAATTCTCCATGCTCCGGTCACGCCATGCCCCAATTTCAATGGCTACATGATCCCTGACCCTAGACGCACCGATTAAGCCAAGAAGCCCTAATTGGGAGGTGCCAAATCGATGGAGTGCCATTCAACCGAGACCTCTCAGAAGGCGCACCTGTGAGGAGTAAATTCTCCTCAGAGAGTCCACTGGTCGCAACTATCTTGATCCCTACATGTTCAGGGATCGATGGGGAAGCGATAGGGCAACTCGAGAGGTCCTGAGGTGGTCTGGATCACTGCGAGGCTACTCGGCGTATTCTGCCATTTAGAACTGCGACTGGGTCGATCGATTCCAGTCGAAATGATCAAACTGGTCCAACCCAACCATTGATACCAACTTACAATCATCGCCCAAAGGTTTTGGCACTAGATAAATGGCTAATTGGGCGCGAGAACGTGGCATTGGGCAAGACAGAGGTTCCTCTGGCAGAGCGCTCAGACGGTGAAATTTGCTGTCTGTCCCATTGCCAGACCTCACCTGCAGGCTCGAACGCCCACTGAGGAGCTAGGGAGAGGTCCTACACAGCATCTAAGGCTTTAGCAAGGAAGAGCCGAGCTAGATTTAACTCGATAGAAAGAAGGGGAGGAAATGGTTGTACCTGAAGTTGGCAGTTAGCTGCATTCATGATGAAAGGGAGTGTTCTGATACTCTGGACTATTACAAAAGTTGGCTGGGGGCTGAACGCCAGACTCACAGCCACTATCAGCAGTTCTAAGCACTGGAGTTCTCTAGGGAACGCAGGGAGATCGCCAGGTGAGATGGGAGCTCTAACAAGCAATGGAGGGGGATCACAGTGAGCAAAAGAACTCACTGTGATTCCCGAATGGTATTTATAGAGTGAGGAGAGTTCAAGAGTGGCTATCGAGGTCAGGGACCAAGGCACAGGCTCGGCCCAGCTGTCTCCACAGCTCGACCTCCATGGGGTTGCTCACTTGGCCTTGAGGCTGCCAAGGTGGTTCGGCCAGAAACGGGAAGTACCTAATGGCCTAGGTGACCTAGCGGAGGAGTGGTAGGTACGGTGAATTTTCCTTCTGTTGGGTCGGGGATCTCCTCAGGACAAAGGTGAACAGGGCGGGGGGATTGGGAGCCGTCTGATAGCGAATTCGTTGTTGATGGACTATTTGATATGTATTTTGATTAACGGCCACGCGGATTAAACCCTGAACATCGGATATAGGATGCCGATCGAGCGGCTACGATCTGATCACGGCGCAAGTAGATCGCACCGTTGAACGGGCCACGACAAGATGCGTGCTAGGTATCCTACAGGTCCATAGCTATGCGCCACTGTCGGGACCCCGCAGCGGATCTGCCACGGTCCCGACAGCAAATCCTAACCTTAATTTTAATTAAATAATTAAATTAATTAATATAATTCAATTTAGTTATTATATTAATTCCTATTAAATTTATAAATCCAATTTAGGGCTAAATGAGCTCCAAAAATTCCCAAAAATTATTTTAGGTATTTTTAGGTCTTAAAAATAGCCAATAATACCAAATTTGCCAATTTAATTTCGATTGATTTCAAACTTCTATGGTTAGCTTTAAATGACCCATTGAGTCCAATGGAATCAAAATTAGAGCTTGGATTGGCTTAATTAGCCTTGGTTCAGCTATGGTAACAACCAGGGTTGTTACAGGTTTGTATATCATCAATTGCGTGTAAAAGAAGATGATATAGAAAAGACCGCTTTCCGTACTCGCTACGGTCATTTTGAATTTTTAGTGATGTCTTACAGACTCACCAATGCGCCATCAATTTTCATGGATTTGATGCAGCGAGTTCTGAAGCCATATTTAGACAAATTTGTAATCATCTTTATCGACGATATCCTCATTTATTCTCGAACCTTAAAAAATTATGAAAATCATCTGTGATTAGTGTTAGAAACTCTGTGTGAACATCAACTGTATGCCAAGTTCTTTAAATATGAGTTTTGGCTTTAGTCCATTGCATTCATGGGACATATAGTCGATGCCCAGGGTATTCGTGTAATTCAAAATAAAGTAAGCACTATTCAAGACTGGGTTGAGCCTAAGTGAGTCACTAATATTAGAAGTTTCTTGGGATTAGCTGGATATTACAAAAATTTTATTAAAGGCTTTTCCTAGATTGCTTTGTCATTGAGTAAGTTAACTCAGAAAGCCGTTCCATTCATTTGGAGCCCTGAATGTGAGGAAGTATTTCAAACTCTGAAGGACGCACTCTCTACTGCTCCTTGACATGTTCTGCCCAAGGAAGGCTTGAATAATCAGGTATACATTGATGCCTCTAGAATTAGTCTAGGTTGTGTGTTAATGCAAGAGGATAAGGTAATCACTTACGCCTCTCATCAGTTAAAACCCCACGAGAAAAATTATCCAGTTCATGATCTTGAACTTGCCGCTATAATCTTCGCTCTAAGAATTTGGCGTCACTATTAATATGGAGTTCAGTGTTCAATTTTCACTGATCATCAAAACTTGAAGTATATTTCCACTCAAAGAGAACTGAATTGTCATTAGAGGAGATGGTTAGAACTCATCAGTGATTATGATCTGAGCATTCAGTATCATCCAAGAAAAGCAAATGTTATGGCTGATGCTCTTAGCCGTCGTGCTACTTAATCTTCCATAATCACCTCCAGTTCCTTAGAACAAAAATTTCTTAAGCTAGAAATTTCTCCAATCAGTGGCAATATGCTAAGTTTGCTTCTAGTAAATATTAGTGTGGAACCTACCTTCCACAGAGATGTCTCTATCTCGCAGACTAAAGACAATGATTATATGAAATTCAAAGCATATATTGAAAGTGGTCGTCGTCATGATTTGCAAATGCGCAATGATGTAATTTATCAAAGTAATTGTTTGTGAATTCCTAAATCCATGCACTGTGAAGTATTGATTGAAGGTCATAATTCTGGGTATCACAATCACCTAGGCAGTACTAAGATGTACCAGGATTTCAAGCAATCGTTTTGGTGGCCCGGTATGAAGAAGGATGTAGCTGATTTTGTGGCTAAGTGTCATGCCTGCAATTTGGTAAAAGCTGAGCAACAAATACCTGGTGGTCTTCTGCATCCATTAGAAATTCCTGAATAGAAATGGTTCGATATATCGATGGATTTTATCATGGGATTGCCTCGTCCAAAATCTAGTGCCGATGCAATCTGGGTTATAGTAGATCGTTTAACCAAATCAGTGCACTTCCTTCCTATCCGTCAGACTGACTCTATAGAGAAGTTATCAAAACTCTATATCAAGGAGATTGTCAGGCTGCATGGTATTTCAAAATCAATTGTATTTGATAGAGATAGCAGATTTAATTCTAAGTTTTGGTAAGCTGTGCACCAAGATTTGGGTACTACTCTAGCCATGAGTACAGCTTTTCATCCTCAAATGGATGGTCAGACTAAAAGGGTGAATCAAGTCCTACAGTATTTGCTTAGGCTTTGTATTATTGATTTTGCCAGTTCATGGGAAGATAATATTTTGTAAGTGGAGTTTTCTTACAATAACAGTTATCATACCATCATTAAAATGGCTCTGTACGAGCCATTGTATGGTGGAAATTGCAGTACTCCGCTAGCTTGGTCAAAAAAAGGAAGCATTCAATTTTTTGGGTCTAAGCTAGTTGAAGAAACTAATAAGAAGATCCAATTAATTCAGCAGAGAATTTGTTCAGCTCAAGATCATCAGAGCAAGTATAATGATGCTCATCATCGTCTCTTAGAATTCAATATTGGTGATTCTGCCTATTTGAAAGTTAGTCCAATGAAAGGTGTCTATAGATTTGGTGTAGCAGGGAAACTCAGTCCTCGCTATCTTGGGCCTTTTGATATTTTGGCCAAAGTAGGATCATCTGCTTACAGTTTGAATCTTCCTGATGACTTTGCAGCTATCCACAATGTGTTCTATGTATCGTCATTAAGGAGATGTCTCAAAGACCCTTCTCATCTCGTTCAACTTCCAGCATTAGAAATTCAACCTGATCTTTCATATGCCAAAGAACCAATCAAAGTCTTAGCTCATGATCAAAAATAACTAAGAAATTATTCAATTCCTGTGGTCAAAGTCCAATGGAAGAATTGATCTTTGGAAGAATCTACTTGGGAGAAAGAAGTGGATATGCACAATAAATATCCACAACTTTTTGCAAGTCCAGATACTATTCTTTTCTTTCTCATCTATTTTATTTAAATATTTCTGTCCCTGTAGTACTTTCTTCACTAAGTGATGTCGGGGATGTCATCGTTCTTTAGTGGGGGAGTCTGTGTAACAACCCTAGTTGTTACCATAGCTAAATTTAGATTTATTAAGCTAAACTAAGTCCTAATTTTGATTTCATTAGACTCAATGGGTCATCTAAACCTAACCCTAAAAGTTTAGGATCAATCGGAGTTAAATTGAGAATTTTGGTATTTTTACCTATTTTTGAGCCTTGGAAAATACCTAAATTAGTTTAATCTCCAAATTAAAATTTGATTTCATTTTTGAATTCCTCATACCCTAATTAGCTAAGGATGAAATTTTGAGAATTTTTGGAGCTCATTTAGTCCTAAATTAAATTTTGGAAATTAGTAGAATTAATTAATTAATTAAAGGATTTAAATTATTTATTTAAATTAAATAATTATAATTCTAAATACGGGATTCACTATCGGGACCGCAACAGATTTGCTGCGGGGTCCCGACAGCGGCACGTAAGGTCATGCCAATATATGTGTTAGCACGCATCTCTGCGCCTCCATCCAATGGTAGGATTTTCCCCGCACCGTGATCAAATCCAAGCCACTCGATCTGCATCCTAATCCAATGGCTTTCCGTGTCCCATCTTAAGTAAGTTAGATCGATCATTGGATCACTTCGATTCGATCCAACGGACGATCTGCCTCCCTGATCGGCTGTTACTAATCAAAGTATCTGAACCGCTCCATCCCAACTAACGATCCATCGAACGGCCATGCCTCCGCCAGTCGCTGTTCAGCTTTGTCCCCAAATTTGTAAGAGAGGCTCCTGCTGCCATGGCAGTACCGGGGATATTCTGTCACCCACTCCCTCCCAAATCGTATCTGCTAGGGGAATGAAGTTCCGGGACTACCCCTCGCGGGTCATGGCTCGATGCCTAATTCTCCTTGGGTCAGCCATTGGAGGCTTGCCTGAAGCTCCCACACTGCAGCTCGGGCTATAAATACCCCGAGTTTCCCACAGAGAATCCCTTTACTCTCTATGGATAAGCTGTTTGATCCTCTACCTCTCTGTCAGCATCCTCTTGCAGTTCGAGCTCCTTGGTGTCTGAACCTACTGCATACCACTGATAGTGGGTGTGTGTCTAGCATTCAGACCCCCAACTAACTTTTGCAATTATTTGGAGAACTCTGAGCTCCTCCCTTCGTCACAGTCGCAGCCATTACCCAGCTCAAGGTACAGCCTCTGTCCCTCCTTCTGTCAAGCTGGTTTCAGCTCGACTCACTCTCAATTGAACTCTAGGTGCTGTGATAGGATCATACCCCACTGTCTGGCTTGTTTGCTGAAGTGATGGGGAGGACTGGCAGTGGACCAGTTGGCATGATTTTCATCTGGAAGGACACTAGCAGTCGACCCTTCAGCCGAATAATCGTGAAGATTCATTGAAACATTGGGCCCTCATCAAGAGTCCCAATCCCTTCCAGAGTGATTGTTGACTTATGGCAATCACTGGGCTTGATCTGATCGATCGATTCAGCTAGAATCGATCGACTCAACGTGAGCTCGTGTTTGGAAAATTCAGTGAGTAGCACCCTAGTGATCACCCCACTCTCGGGGCTAGCCATGCTGTCCATTCGAGTCTCCTTGGGTCCCTGAATGTGTTGGCCTAGCTTGTAGCACCTGGCATTGGCTCTGTGAGAAGAATTCAATCCTCACATAGGTGCCTTAGGAGAACGTCTAGGCCAAGTAGCACTCCAGTGATCCGGCGCATCCCAGATGGGGATTTCGGGTTCGGTCGACCCGTCTCACACTTTTGAAGGTGTAGCCATCGAGCTCTAGGCAAGGCGCAGTCTATGGACGGAGAATTTGGAGTTTGAAATAAACCATAATCCTTCCCTCTGTCGGGCATCCCCCACGTGGAAGATGAATAGTGCCGGGTCGGGGCGGACCCCGACCCGCGCCTTTTGCATTTGATCCGACAGCTAATATAAATAATTTTTGAATTAACCAGTAAATTAAACATATAGTTTTAATTTAAATAAAAATGCAGAATAAATTAATGAAATAACTTTAGCTATACTTATCCAATTGGTATGATCCAATATACCATTTTAATCAGAAAAATATAAGGAATAATAATATATAATATAATCAAAGATCTAATGGTAAGATTTTAAATGATTACTTAATCCTTTTCTATTTGTATTTAAATCATATTAAATACATTAATTGTCTAAAAGTGTTAATTAAGGTCTTTGGTTTCTCATGAGACCGTAAAGAACCTATGTAGACCCTTAAAAGTAATTTAAGATATTTAATTTTGTTAATCACTCCTTAGTTACCCTAAAAAGGGATTAGTGAATTAAGCCTTAATTTAACCTCTGATTTTGAGAACTAAGTTCCTAATGCCTTATTAAGGATAGTAGAGCCTATAAATGCAAATGGATCACTCTAGGATGCCCTAATTTCCTTAATCACCTTAATTGGCCTTAATTTGAGATTAATGCTAATTAAGCTAAATTAAATATCCAAACTCTAAGATAAGTGTTTATCCTACTTCATTAATCAATATGAAGCTCATTAAAATAGATTTGAATCAATTTGGATGATTAAATCCTAAAATCCCATTTTTAGCCTTGAGAGGGGTACTTTGGTCATTTTGACCAAAATGTGCTTAAGTACCCCTAAACCCTAAGAATCTCAAGTAAAATGATCATAATTAGTAATGAATAGTATTAACATCAATTGTTACGTGGTATCACCTCATGATTGAATCTTGGTGTTTAAATCCTAAAATCCTTAAGTAAGCTATTAAGATCTTAAGTGATCTTAAGACCCTTCCTAAAAGTCTTAGCTTAATTAATATTAATGTTAAAGTTTCTAATCCTAGTTATCTTACCAAAGTTTATTCATGAGTTATAGTCTTCAAGAAAGGAAAAGCAAAAGCTTTAAATAACCCTAAAATTTAAACTTATTAGTTAGATCTAAGTGATCAAACTTTAGACCCTAGATCTTAGATCTTAGCCTTAGATCATCTAATTAAATTGAATTACCTTTGATGATTCCCTAATTTATATCCTAATTAAAGGAAAATTTCATTCATTTCTCATATTAAAATTGCTTTCTTAATCCAATTTAACTTATCTTTTCAGGAAAAATGCCTATCCAATGAATTCTGAGCAATATGGACAACTTTCTAAATTTCCTAAAGGAAAATCGCTGTTGCACACTGCAGCAAGCCAAATTGCGAAATCGGGCGTCATAGCATGCTGAAGTGGAGCAGTTTGCAAAGCGCTGATGCCACAGCGCGCTGCAGCAAGCCAATTTGTGAAATTGGGCGCCATAGCGCGCTGCAGCGGAGCACTTTGCAAAGCGCTGGCACCACAGCGTACTGCAGTGAGCCAATTTACCAAATTGAGCGCCATAGCATGCTGCAGCAGAGCGCATTATGAAGCACTGGTGCCACAGTGCGCTGTAGTGGAGCACTTTGTGATGCGCTGGCGCCACAGCGCGCTACAGTGGAGCCTTTTGCTAAATCGCTAGCGCTATAGCGCACTGCAGCGCGCTGCAACGGCCCTTTATTGTATGAACCAAAATGCCCCAGCACACCACAGCGGCCCACTTTACAAAAATATTCTGCTATAGCATGCTGTAGTGGCCCGCCAAGAATTCTTCTGAGAAGAGCATTACATGAGGCTGGGACAAGACCCCTAACCAGCTCCTTGTCTCCAGCCATCATTCCTTCTACAGTAACTATATTTTTTAAGGGGAAAACAGTCTTCTTGAGATGATGTGGAGAAATATCAATGGATAAGTAATAGTATTTTCATCCCTCAAGTGGATTTAGCCATCATTGCACCAAAATTTTTAAAAGGCAAAAGCAGATTTTGAAATGTGAAGATGAAGCAACCCACCTTTATAAATACCACTTCTCATAACTTAAGAGAGGTTCCCAACTTAGCTCATTACAACCTATGTATAGAGGGCTGCATAGAGGAGAAGGAGAACTCTCCAAGGGTGGAAGAGCTCATCTTGCTAAGGAGAAGGAGAAGAAAGGCAGCACTAGGGACCTAAGAGAAGCAACTTCAAGCAAGAAGAAGAGGAGTCCGGAGAACTTTCAAAAGGAACGTTCCTAGTATTTTCTAAACTCTTGCTTTGTGTTTTTCTTAGTTGATCATGAAAGTGTCTTTATCCATGTATGTATTATTTTTCATCTCTATTGTAATGGAGAGCGAAACCTCCCTTGGGGAAGGTTGGGGCAATCTCACAAGTATTGATAGATGCTATAATTGTATGAAGTTTTCCTCCAGTTTTAATAAAAAAAATCATGAACTCAATGCCTTGTTAAAGAAATTAAAGGACTATTGTGGACTTGAATGTGGACCAAAGGACAAAGGACTAATTGAACTCAAGGACTAAAATGTCTTGGTCTCCATAGCTCACCTTCATTTAGAGGCTAGATTTATGAGTGCATGAGAGCTTAGAACTATGTGAGAAAGTTCTTGAGCTTAGTGCACCTTAGTCTATGCTCAACTAATGAGTTGATGTGTGTGATGCTAACTAATCGAGCTCCATTGCTCAGCATACTTGAGAGAGGGAAAGGATTCATTGAGTGTTCATGAACGAGGTGACATAGTCATTGAGCCCAATGAAATCACTCCCTCATCTAACCTATGCTTGAGGCGGTTGAAGTTCTTAGTGGAATCAATACTTATAAGATCTTAAACTTTATAACCCTCATCTCCATAATCAAGAGATGAGATAAAAACTACAAATCTAAAATCTTATAAGGGTCTATGTGCTGAAATAGAATTGACTGTGAGTTCATTTCATGCACGAGACTTGAACTTATAATTCTTTGAATTAAAACTCTAAGAAGAAAAATGTGCACTTGACTAAAGAACTAATGAATGCTTGAGAAATCATCATATATATGTCGTCTATCATATTATGTGGGAGAAAACCAACTCTCCTCTTCCTTTAATCAGAAGTATTTTCTACTAAGAGTTGTCATGCTTGTTCAAGAACCAACACCAAAAAGTACACCTATAGCTTAAATATTAGTGATCATAGATATACCTTAGTAACAAAACATCTAACTCTCTGTGGTTCGATAAATCCCAGAAATTCAAACTTTTCACTTATTACTTCAGACCACGTACACTTGCGTGAAAGCGTAGACGTATTATAGGTCTGTCAAGTTTTTGGCACCGTTGCCGGGAAATTGGAAATTGTTTCGTATTAAGGAGAATCTATCAGAAATTAGTGATTTAAGCAATTTCTTGCATATACGCTTAATTTTTAATTTTTGTAAGTATAAGTACTAACAATTTACTTTTCTGTTTTCTTTTATTATTGCTAAATCCTTGAACATTATTGCTGAATTTGTTCTTGATAGCCTAATTGGTGTTGTGTACAAATAGAAGAGTTTGCTCAGATTATCTTTATGACCCTGAAATTGAGAGAACCTACTTGCTGGCTAGAAGAGAACAAAGCATTTTGCTAAGCCAACAAGCCATTATGGAAAATTATAATGAAAATCATGGAGAGCCATTAGGAGAACCTAGGAGAATAGCACTGAGAGACTATGCACTACCCACTGTTAGGAGAATCCCCCATGCTATTGTAAGGCCTAATATAGAAGCTAATAATTTTGAGATCAAACCTTTCACTCTCAGTATGGTTCAAAATTATCCATTAGCACTCAATAATTCCACTTCCTCTGTTAACATCTGCTAAGCCATGGAGCTTTATTAGTGGCTTTTGGCTCACATGCATTGACCTCTTGACTGAGCTCAAAGAATAGTGTAGTTAGGCTCAAGAGCCTGTCACTTGGCTCCAAGCACTAACTCATATGCTGCATTTATTAAGAATGCAAGGAATAAAGAATAGAATAGTTGGGAAAGGTAAAATAATTAAGTTTTGTGTCCTTTCCTATGCTGCATTTATTGCTGATTCTGGTTGAAAAAATACGGCGGCCACTGTAGTGCGCTATGGCGCACTATGGCTGTAATAACCCTAGTATTCTTACCTATCGATTAGTGACCTAATTGACTCTAATCTTCTTTTATTAGTCATATAATAGTATTAGGAACCTCCATTTCAATTTTCGTGCGATTTGGAGATCGTTTGGCAATTTTCAACGTTTCCTGGTTTACTGATAATTCTGAGAATGTTCGTTTTATTTAGAACTCAAAATCAAAAACAAAGTTTGCCATTGGACTCACCACACTCAAATTAGATAGGGGTGGCATTTTAGAAGTGTTTGGAAGTTGTTGAATTTTTCACAATTATTTTAATAATATTTAAATACTCAAAAAATTAAGATAATTAAAATTATCTCCGATCAAAAATCTGATATCATTTTTGAGTTCCTCACCCCTCAATTAGGTAAAGGTGAATTTTTGAGATTTTTTGGGGTCCATTTTATTATTTTATTTTGAGAGGTAAATTATGTTTAATTAATTAATTAATTAAAGTAAATAAATCAAATAATAAATTTAATTTAAATTATTATCCAACGGTCAGAAAATCAAAACATGGAAATCCGCTGTGACAGACCAAACACAGGACAGCAATCTCGTGAAATTACAGTCATTGCATGGTTTCTGCTTAGAACTGACGGCGAGATACGTTCAATCTGATCTGGCTATCGGATCGGCGCTTCGATCCAACAACCCAGATCTGTTTCTTGTATGTCTCTATTGTAGAGGCAATTGTGCACTGCCAGTCGTAGCACGATCCACCAAACCTCTCTTTTTCAGCCTATTCTAGGACTTCTGCCCTTTTCTTTTAGTTCTGCTAGTTCATTTGGGAGAATTGCTGGGAGCTGGAAGCTATGGCATTGCCTTCAAGAGCTCAACGAACCTTCACCAGAATTGGAGCTTCCAAAGAGTTTGGATGCTTATCCAACTAATAACTCCTTAAATTTGTTCCTGTGATTGCTATTCCAAACCTCCTTGAGTCGATCCAAACTTTGATCGGACTCGATCGAGTCTGATCGAGTATGGATTTTTTATTTTTGTCCACAGTAGATCGCCACAAATGCCCAGGTCCATCCCTTTTGACCTAGGGCATCATCTAGATGGTGCTACCATCAACCTCACGGCATGATTCTTGGTCTGCTAGGTAGGCCTTAGCAAGACCTCCACGCCGGTATGTGGATTTCTCCGTGGGACCTCAGAAGTCAGGATGGATCTTAAACCCTAGTCATGCTCCTTCAATATTCTCGTGAGGACGAAGCAGTCCAAACCGCTATTCCATGATCTAGTTCCTTACACTGGACCAACACGGTCCAGTCATGGACCAGTCTTGCTGGCACCGTGGGACCCGCTTTGACACGCGGCCCTCTAGCGAGATGCCGCATGTCTAATGGCGCCGATTTCCGCGCAGCCATCATTTCAGTTTTCCGCACTGATGTCACCTCTATAAATCTATGTTTGCAAAGTTTTATGCGCTTATATTTTGCTCTGCCATTCTTATTTTCTACGTAATCATATGTTAGTGATTAATGTAATTAAATTAACGTTATTTAAATGTAGATTTTTATGTAAATCATAACTTTAATAATATACATCCAAATTATACAAACTTATATACCATTTTGATCACAAAAATGCATAGATTAATAATATGGCATTTAAATTTATGTTTGGATGATTATTTTATTTAATCATTAATTTAGATTAATTAATTAATTGCAAATTAATTGCAACTTTATTTGTGTTATAACTTGAATATTAGGTGTCCAAAATTTATGATCAAATAGTCCATTTCACTCACAAAAATATGAGGATTATAAAATCAAATTTAACATTAGAACCTTAATTTTCTTAATCACTTTTTAATCTTAATTAGGAGTCCCAAAAACCCTAATTTTCTAATGTTGTCCAAAATTGACCTACTTAGTGTCATTCTTCTCCTTATACTATAAGGATTCCAAATTTACATATATCATTTCCATTAGACAACAATTGTTGATTTTAGGTTTTTAGCTACTTAATTAGCATTATTGTGATAATTTCTAGTTCCTTAAATTTTATATTTTAGGTATTTTAAAACCTTAGGATAGCAAACATGTCACATTTATTACTTCCCATGTCAATTTCAAATTTTGCATATTATGAGCATAGTTTTCTTAAATTAATTACTTGAATCAATTGCAAAATACTTGATTCACCTTTCAACCTTAAGATAGAAGCTTTATGATTGATTTATAACTTGAATTATAGATGATCCTTAGAGCTATTAATTACATCCATTAAGTGTAGTTAAGCTTAATGCTTATATAGTTGTAGGTTATGAATCAATTAGAACTAGCTTTAAGTAATTAGATTAGATCCTAGTTCACTTAATCTTAACTCTTAAGTCCTTTAAATATTTGTAATAGGAATCTTAAATTTATTTAGAATAGTTTAGGAATCCAATGGATTTCCTTAACCTTCAATTTATAAGAAACATAGAGTTTATAATTTGCAAATCCTTCTTTCATATGCCCTTAAACCTTTCCTTTTATATTAACCATGCTAGATTAGTGGTTGATTTTAAATGAGATCCTTCTAATTCAACTTAGTTAGATGAGTTTAGTGAATAGAACCTTAACTCTTAATTTTTTCAATTATAGTGTTTACTTAAACCTACCTTTCCTAACTAGTTCCTAAGCCTTAACTTAATTAATCTATTTAAATCTTATGGTTTAGGATAAGAATAGAATTACTTTCATTTTAGTATTATTATACTTATAAATCATTTTGTTATCTCATAGAATGAAATAAAACTCTATTTTTAAAACCCCAATTACTACTAGTACTTACAATTAACTTGAGATCAATATCTCAAAGTTAATTAGGAGTTAAATTAGCTCCAATCATTAAGGAGATCATTAAAATTAGATAACTTTAGATATCACATAGTTGCAATTATTGAATTTTCCTTGAATGCTTGCTTAGAGGGTGAATGAGCTCAATTAGCTCCAATCATTCATAAAAGACATTGTGCATGAATAAAACTTTCACATGAAAAACTAAAAGAATTTACATTGTTGGTTAAGTCAAGGGCAGGCTAACTAGAAGTAATAAGGAGACCTCACATTCTTAGAGGGTGAAAGTGAGTGTTATTGGTTTTGACCCCGCTTTCCTTTACATGTTAAACTGACGTGTTTAACTCCTCGCTTCATTATGTATTTGCTCGTAGAATGAATACTTTTATAAAATAACTTTAATCAATTAAAATATAAGATCTTCTACAATCTTATTGATTATCAAGACTCATCAAAGCTTTTAGTTATGTTACGTTTCATAGTTCTAGACTATGAGCTTCTTAGATTAATAATCTAAGATCTTCCCTTATTTATTATAATTTGCATTTTCTATATTTCTAGTACTGTACTTTACTTGTTTATAGTTCATTTAGATTGTAGTGAATGTGGTCATAATTATATTTAATTGCTTCACTGTCTTCTTTTATTTACTTAGCATAAGTTCATTAAACATATACATGCTTCTTTCATTTATTTTTATATGCACATTAGTACTTTTCTAGCCTATTTAAGATGCTTTTACTCTTCCATTATATGCATGCTAGATTGGCTCTACTTGTGAGTATTCTTACTCACTCTTTTAATTTAACTACTTTTCTTTACAATTGTCTATTTCATTTCCATACTTTTATGCTTTCATTTTGCGCTACTGCTTATACTTATATTGTAACTAGTTATGATATCCAAATTAAATATTAAGATGTTTAGCCTAATCTTAAGATGTGCTTAAATTGTTTAGTCTCATTATATTTTCTTTTTATTGGCTTTGCCTTATCATATTTAAATACCAAAACATGATAGATCAGGTGCATTTGGAGGCTATTAGAGCTGGACCAAGTGTTTAAGCTAATAGTAGCTTCCTCTTTACAAATATTAATTACTTTCCTTTAGTTAAATGTAAGAGAGAGACCTTATTTTCCTTACTTTCTTCTTATTTAATTTTGGCATGTAAAAATTTAAGTTATTTTGTCATTATAATTCTTATGTTGGAATTAGAACTTACTTAAATGCTTGGTTTGGATGAATGGATATTTAAATAGAAATTTGATGCATAATTAAATAGAAATTTGATGCATATTTAAATGGAAATTAGATGCTTATTTAAATGGAATCTAGTTGCATATTTAAATGGAAGTTAGTTGCATACTTATTTGGAATCTAGTTGTATACTTATTTGGAATTTAGATGCATATCTTACTGGAATTTAGCTGCATACTTAATTTAAGAAAGATGTTAATTTCTTATTTTTAAATTATGTTTGATTTAGGATGTATGAATCCTAGAATAGCAAATTGCTTCATATGATTTTCTCACATAAAAATTTGAATTGGATGTTTAGATCATACATATCCATAAATATGATGAATGTAAATATTTAATGCTCATTCATGTTGGATTCCTTCTATCAAAAAATTGCTTAGGAAAGATCACATAAATGAATTGAATTGTACATACATCTCATAATGTATACTCATTTTGTAAGTGCATATCATTAGCATCTTCATACTTATAATTGTAATTACTTTACTTATATACATTTAAATTCATATTCATCATATATATCTCATGCATTGTCCTATCTTTATATTTTTCCATCTTAACTTAAGACTCTCTTCTAAATCCTTAGCCAAACACAGCATCTAATAATTTGGGTTAGCTTCCTTCTAATCCAGTATTAGGTGTTGTGGTGACGCACCGATGTTGGGCTAATCTCCTACCTGATGTTGGGGTCATCACAGTGGCATCTAGCTTTCAAATTGAATCTGCTGTGGCATGCTGTAGTGCCTAGCTTTTCGAAGTCAATCTGCCTTGGCGTGCTATGGCATGCTTGGATGCGCTGCAGTGGATGTATTAAATTTCATTTTATTTAACTGTATCTGACCCTTTTGTTCCGTTGTAGCGCGCAGTAGCATTGAACCTTCGAACTGAATCTACTGCAGCGCACAGTAGCGGACATATTAATAAATTTGCTAAGTCCAATCTGCTGCTATGTCCGATCCACCTTAGCGTGCCTAGGCGCACTACAGTGGTTCTATTAAATCTTTATTTGCTGAATCTAATTTTTATAATAGCTACTGTGGCACGCTGTAGCGCCAAGCTTTTCGAATTGAATCCGCCATAGCACAATATGGCATCTGTTTTCTTCCAGAATTTCAGTTTTCTTCCAAAATTTCCCCAGCTTGTCTCTTTGGCATGAAACTATGGGAAAACAAATCAAAGTAGACCATCCTAACATGAATTTGCTTGTATTTCTTCTTTTATTTTGTTATTAATCTTAGACTTATCAGGAGCCTCCTCAATGATGATACAGTTAATGTTTAAAAAATATGGAGTTTGCATGTGGGGAACTACATCTATTATTAAAAAATCAGACTATGCAATTGTAGTTTTGCTAATTTCTTCATATGATAAAATATCTTCAATATTAATAGCAAGATGAATTAGCATATCATTAGGAAAATCAAGGTGATAAGCATTAGATCCAATTTTCCTAAAAATTTTGAATGGGCCACAAGCCCTTGGAGGTAATTTCTTATATTTGGTGATGTTATATCACTCAAGGCAAATGCGAATCAAAACATAATCAACTTCTTTAAATTCCTTAATTAATTTATTATGATTTGCCTTAAATATAAACTTTTCATTTCTTTAAGTGATTTTTTGTCTTATAGAATTATGAAGGCTTTGAAAATCCTTGGCAAATGTGAATGTTGAATTAAAAAATGCATGAGAAGGAAGGTTGGCAGCATCAATTAGTCGTTTAGGATTTAGGCCATACACCACTTTAAATGGAGATATTTTGGTTGTTCAAAAAGTACTACTATTATATGCAAATTCAGCAGTATGTAAATGTAAGTCCCAATTACCTATGCTTTTTCCAACAAGTCACTTAAGTAAGTTTTCTAAGCTTCAATTGACAACTTCAGTTTGACATTCTATTTGGGGGTGAAAAGCTGATTAAAATCTTAATTTTGTACCAAGAAGTTTCCATACAGTCTTTCAAAAGTGTGAGGCAAACCTAACATCACAATCTGATACAATAGTTGAAGGAAGGCCCTGCAATCGCACAATTTCCTAAAAGACTAATTTTGCAATATGGGAGGCATCATTAGTTTTAGAACACGATATGAAATAAGCCATCTTAGAAAATCTATCAAGAACTACAAAGATTCTATCATGACCACGAGCTATTTGGGGTAACCTAAGAACAAAATCTATTGATAAACCTTCCCAAGGCCTATGAGGAATAGGCAATGTCGTGTATTGGCTAGTTTTTTGCTTAGTGGCTTTAGCCTGTTTGCATGGTAAATATTGAGCTACTAGTTTTTGAATATCTCTTTTTAGAGAAGGCCAAAATTGACCTACTTAGTGTCATTCTTCTCCCCCATTGATCTTACATCAAATGTTGAAGAAGAATGAGTAAATAAGCTAGAAGTAGGATTATACGTTGGATCCTTTATCACGATCAGTTAAAGCTTTCCTCCTTTCTTGATAGTGGGTTTTGGTTGAAGATTAGATGTTATTATTAGAGCTTCCTATAGAAAGAGCTTTGGCTGGATAGCTTAAGATAGAGGATGGAATGGGTCTAGTAGTTGACTTATAATTTGAATTAGTAGTCACTTGAGCTTCAGTTCATATTATAGAAGTTAACTTCTCTTGTTGTTCAATAAGTAGAGCATAATGGAAAGCT
The DNA here is from genome assembly GCA_016760335.1 of Gastrodia elata. Lineage (NCBI taxonomy): Eukaryota > Viridiplantae > Streptophyta > Magnoliopsida > Asparagales > Orchidaceae > Gastrodia > Gastrodia elata. The sequence goes on from CM028681.1 coordinate 32,436,278, forward strand.
TCTTCTAAGGTTTGGGGATCAAAAAGTTCAGCCACATTTCTATTTTCTATTATAAGTCCGATAACAAACTTATTAGCAAGTTGCCAATCATTATCCCCACAATTGGTCCTAGAAATTAGATACTCAAAAGTATTTAAGTATTATGTTACATAAAGAAAGCCTTATCTTTGAGTCAGCATTTGTCCATGTAACTTCTTATCATGATGTCGAGGACAAAAATTTTGACCTAAGCATTTCCTTTATCTCTATCCAAGTAAAATTTGTCTTTCCTAACCTTTGTTCTTTTGCTAAAGTGTTTGTCCAATAAATTTTAGCATGACTAGTTAATTTCATCTTAGCAAAAGAAACTCATTAATAATCATCCATCCTATACCAATCAAAGAAGTCATTCATTTGGGTTAACCAATATAAGAATTTATTTGGATCATGTGTGCCATCATAAGTAGGAGCTTCAACTTTAATTCTCTTAAAGGGATAATTAAAATCAATAGCAACTCATTGGTGGTCTCACCTTTCTCCAATCTTATAGCTTAGTAGTCCTTAATGAGGTTGGGGAGGTGATGGAGTATGGGTTGGTAATCACTTGCATCTATGTATGAGCCATCATCTTCCATAGGTACATTAAGGTTATGGATAGGATGTGGAGCATAATTTTTATTATTTTGCAAGAACTTTAAGATGATTTACATTTGATCTTTAATTTCTTTCATTTGAGATTTATTTTCCTCAAATAATTTCATAGTTATTGTTTCATGTTCATGAATCCTAAGATCTAAGGAATCTACTATCTTGGTTAAATTCTTTATTCGGTCTTGTGTAATTGACTTTGATGCATTTTTTTTTCTTTTTTCTTAATAAAAAAAAATGAGGAAAAAAATGCTAAATGAAAGAAGGTAAAATAAAAAATCTAAATATAAAAACAATGTGAATTATAAGTTAAAAGAATTTCTAGGTGAGGAGAGGGGCACTTGGCCACTTATGTCCCAAGCTTTCCTTAAGCTGATTACGCCCTTTTGACAAAGTTCATTTTAACTTCACAATACACTAAGTTTTATACAAGTGTACTCTTAAGCATACAAGTTTAATGCAAATAAAAGATGTTTTTATTTTCCTAGATTTAAAAGCCTTATTTTCTTAAGAATTACAAATTAATTTAAGTGATGGAAAATAAGCAACTAATATTACCACAAATACTAAACATAGAAAGTAAGAAAGTTCATATAGTTTTTTTTGTTCGCATCAAGGTAAAGGCTCCATTATTAACAGGAATACTCCCTTTCCATATTTTTCACTCAAGTAAATGTTTAACGTATGTTCTCACAATGATGTTGGCTAGGCTATATAATGGTGGTTACTAATTGAAGTTCATGCACTCACTATAGACTTGCAAGTAATATGACAAATTTTTAGGTAATTAATATGAAAAATATTAAGTTATAAAAAGGATCAACTTACCTTACACTTGTTGGCATGTCTCAAAATTTTGTGGAGAAGATTTAACCAAAATTTGATCCTCATACTAAGATGCTTTTTTTTAAGCTTCGCCAACCTCACTCTGATACCAAAATATGATGCTAGTTGGCTTTCTTTATGGTGAATTAAGTATTTAAATATTATATGAATGAGTATTGTAAAGCTTAAGGATGATTTCTAGAGTTTGTAGTGTGTTTTTTATGGGCTTAGAGTGAACTATCAAAAGGGAACCAAGACTAGTCTCGCTTGGGTGTAGTTTGGGCTGATTCAAAAAATCTCTCTTGTTAGAGGGGTTTTGGTGGGTTAAAGAGCTAGAATTAAAATAAAATGGATAGCTTAAGATGTTACTTAAGATGTTGGAAAAGAAGTTAGCATTATTTAAGGTTATGAGTATGAGAGTTCAGTGAGAAAATGAAAAGATAAAATAAGATAACAACCTAACTCACCAAAAATAAGCAACAAAGTTGTCACCACCAAGCTCCAAGCACTATACGAGCAATTAACCACAAAATTTCTTCATTTAAGTTGCCTTATTACATTACATTTCAGCTCATATTTATAGGCACTACAAGTCTCTTGCCTTATCAGCTTTAGAGGGAAAATATGGAGGAAATGTTTGAGGGAAAGATGGGTAGTTATAGAATTTGTGAGGGAGTAACTCCAACTACTCATATTAAATATTTTCTCATAACATGGCTGGCTAAACATGTGCCTTAATAAATAAAAAAAGTATAATATTAATAAAAACAAAATACAAATGCTAAGCCCAATATTTGGGCTCCTTATTGGTCTTTAGATTTGGCTCTTGTAGTTGGGCCCATCTTCAAATTCTTGAGCTTTAGCCATCAAACTTGTTATTGGGCCCTTAATAATATTCTTAGGATGTGCTACATCACTAAGTCTTCATTGCAACATTACTACTCCACTAGCTCCTCTTAAAGCTTCTGGGTCTCTTGTTGAGTTGGTTCTAGAACTAGCTCTTCAAACTGCTCAAAATCTAACATTATCAATTTTACAATGCCAGGGCCCTAGCCAAAAAGGGGAAAAATCTTATTAAGCAATAAGTATAAGTACATTTTAGGTTATAATTAGTGTTTTCTTATAGTTAAGGGATTTTACTTATCAATCAATAAAAATAGAAATAAAGTTGCATAAAACTGAAGTAAAAAACTATAATGGTAAATCCAAACACTAAAATTGAAAGCAGGAAAACTGTAACAAAACAAAATACTAAAAGTAAAACAACTAAAATGAAATAGTAAACTAAAATAAATTTAAAATAAAATTGTACTAAATGCTATTATATATGCATATAAATATGCCACTGGGTATACTGTAAATATGCACTTGAAGCCACATTACATCTAAGGAAATCCTAATTTCTTGATGCATGCTGCATACCATAGTTCCTACTGAATATTGATGCATGTTGTATCCCATAGTTCATATTGATCTTGACATTGTATGCTTATTCAATTTATGCTAAATGCTTTTAAATACGGAAAACTAGAAAAAAAAACAAAAGTAATCAAACCTTCTTGCTATCGAACTATTTAACCTATTTATTCAATTATTCACATTTACCCTAAATTCAATAAAAAATCAACACATTTTATCTAACTCAACTGAAATCTGTATTTATCCAATACTACACTTTTATATTATTCTAAATTACCACATGTTAAGGGTACATATACATACTTAGTATGTCCTAAGAAAAGTAACTTAAAATACTTTGTTTGTTTAACTACACTTATCCTTGCGCCCAAAGATAAGGGACAAACATCCTTCTACAATTTTTTTCTCTCAAAATAAGCTATTCAATCCCTTACCTATAATATACTTTAGAATTGGGATGTTTATCCTGAACTGTACTTATCTATTAACCTAAGATAAGACTAGAACTCTACATTTCTATTTAGGATGAATCAACCAGTTCCATATCCTACTGAGTCAAGTTAGCTCTATGAATATACACTATATTCTCCATATGATAATACTAATATTAGCATCACTTATAATACTAAAAGGACTAATTTAACAAATAAGAACTTCAAACTATTGATTCCATTTTCCATTGTAATAGGTCCTAATCAAATGGCTACAAGGAAGTGACATACAAGTCTTTCAATTTAGGTTAACTGCCACACTTAGATAAGCTCAAACTAAATTTTCTTATGTTATTTTACCACAAGGACATAAGATTCAATCACTTAAAGTTCATGAGGTTAGGGCCTACCTCAACATGTACTCAATAAGGCATTACCTATCACAAAGTTATCTTAGTTAAAGTTGTATTACTCAATTAACATAAAGCTTAACTTTACCTTTAAGAGATAAAAAGCTCTTAATTCCTATATCTACAATCTACAATTGCTAAGAATTTTGTCTAAAATCAAGATATTTATAAATTCATGCATATTTCATAAGTCCAATCATTAATTAAATGAAACAATAAAGAATGCTAATCTCTTAATTCTTATTATCACAATTATACCTTCAAATATTGGGATCAAACATTAAACATTTAAGAATTGATCACTTGATAAATCAAGCATTTTTTAATGATTAATTAAAGATCAATTCATGTTAATTCTTATTTTTAGGAGAAAATTGTTAAGATATAAGCTTAATGTTAAGGAAAGAATCACATAAATCAATTTTGAATTTTAATAATTTAACATGCCAATTTAAGATCAAATGACAAATCAAAGGTGATAGATAGATTGATTCTTGTCGTATAATGATTGCAAAATTGATAATTTAAATCAAGCTTGACTAATTAATAAACTTGATAAAGACAAATTAAGGCTTGGAGCAAATTAGGCATATTTTAGAATTTAAAATGCTAAAATAGAAATGTAAGTTCATTAATATGCTCATTGCTGGTTAGGGATCACATTGATATTAAAATCATCAAAATCAGTTAAGTATAGTGTGTCATCTTCACTAATTAAGGTTTTATGAGATTAACAAGTAATTATTAAAACAAACCATGGGAAATTAGATAACATTGCAATTAAATTCTAAATAATATAATGAAGCAATAGAAACTAAAAGCATGCAATTTGGATAATTATTGATCTTAATATGCATAAAAATTAATTTATTCTTTCAACTTATTAATCTACACATTTTTTTAATCAAAATGGTATATAATATCATAATATTAGATAAGAATTGAGCAAAATAGATCAAACCCTAGTTTCATTAATTTTTTTAAGATTGCAACTATAGGGAATTAATTAATTAAGCGCACTAATGTATTTTAAGCCCTCGAGTCTTGTCGGGCTAACTGGGACCCGATGGTCTAGCCCGCAATAAAATTGCACGGGTGGACTGGGCCCAACACCCCGACACTGTTGGACAAAGTGGGGCACGGGTCAGCCTGACCCACAATATCATTTTCTTCCTCATATCACAGAATACGAGGACAGAGGTTTGGGAATTTAGAGTTTCATAAAAGCCCTAAATTCTCAATGCAATATTCATCTCTAGATGCAGATACTAGCTCAAATGTTAACTTTCATCAAGTTCTACATGCACACATAGAAATCCCTAATTTTAAAGTGGTAACTCAATGTATCCCTAATCGATATCAATGACCATTATGTTTTATTGTTGAGGAGTAATTTGCCCTCCACAGTTATCCTCTGGGACATAGAAAAGTCCCATAACATTCCTTGGGTCAAGGCCGACCCAAGGAACATGTTATAATATCAGGAGACAACCTGGGAGCGTCAAACCCTACTCAGTCTTAGGCACTGTACCCCACTATACCTGCCTGAGCCAATTGCCCATCCATCAGGTCGTAACGACCTGATCGAAGATGATAGTCGACTAAGGATCGATTGGAATAGACAATTGAACACAATAGGGGGGAAATGAGCTACTCAGCATGTGAGTAGTGGTGTATGATAACCACTGGCTTTGTCTAAACAGTGATTCCTCATAGTCTGGATTGAGTTTAGCAATGCTAATATTGTTCCAATAAATTACTACACCCTAATGGATGACTCATAGCATACAAAGCCATCAATAGGTAGATAATTGAAGGAGCATCGAGCTCACTCAACTTAATGGGGTTAGGTTCGAGGGAGAAGGCAGGGAGTTTGAAATCTCACTTAAGGATACATAGTGGGCAAATAAGCTCACTATGAAAATGTTGAGGCTATTTATAGCCATAGAAAGCTTGGGGAGGACTGCCATGGGATCAGACTTAATCCAAGAGCTCAGTCCAGGCCTCATCCTTTTGATATCAAAAATAGATCGAGTCGAGCCTTATGGCCTAATGAAAGGTTCCAAATTGCTCAGGGAAGGATGCCAACGACCTACCAATGTGGCGATGTGAGTGGGGGACAAGCTTGACAATGAATAATACAGGAGCTATCCATTGTCTTGCGTGAACAAGCAAATGAGAAGGTGAATAGCAATGGAGCGATTGTAACCATTCAATTGATCAACTCAAAATACACTACAGCTCAGATGGAGTGGATCATAATAGTCATCCGTAGCTAGATCACGGCCATTGGATCACACTTGCAATATGACGACTGTGGAAGTAGCCGAACATGAGTGAACGGGATCCATCAGATCAAGGGTTAGAAATGCACCAATGTCCATGATGCGCTCTGCCATTTGAAGAGGGAGCCAACTATAGGGATAAATGAATTAAATAATTAATCTAGTTAAAATTAAACCTAATTTTAGGGCTAAATGAACTTCAAATTTTTCTAAGAATTCACCCTTACCTAATTTGGGGGTGAGGGTTCAAAAATTTAATATAATTTTAATTTAGAAATCAATTTAAATTAGCTAATTTCTGGGGTTCTAAAATCAAAAAAATTGCCAATTCAACCTATTGAGGTTCAATTGACCCCAAAATTTTAGGGTTAGGCTCTCATGACTAGGTAAAGCTAATGAAATTAAAATTCAAGGTTGGTTAAGCTTAAATTAGCTAAGGTAACAGCCTAGGGTTAAAATAGACTCTCCCTGTGGTGCCCCATCCCATCGCCACACGCAACAGAAAGATAGGGTTATTATAGACTCTCCCTGTGGTGCATTACTTGAGAAAAACTGAACTTCCCCTAATATGGATTTCTGCTTGATACTAATTCTCAAGATAAGTATATTATTCTTATCTTATGTATTAGTTAACGTACTTATACACATTGGCTTTAGGAATGATAATAAGAATAAATCCAATGTATATGAGTATCATATATGAGTTTTATGTCAATCACATCACAATACTAAGTATAAGTAGTAATAAAAATAGAATACAAAAGCTTTAGCATCTATCCATAGCATTCATCTCAGGAGCTAAGTAAAACTATTCATCTCAGAAAAGAAAAGAAACAGCATCCAGATTTAACTATTACAAATCCTAGCTTAAAATAAAATGAGCAGTAAATGTCTCTCATCTCACAGTAGAAAGGTAAACTAAGCAATTAAGTAAGCGCTATGCTGGCTACTACTCTTCTTGCTCCTCCTGGATATCATGAGATGCCTCCAAAGCTGGCTCCACCAATTACTTAGGATCTAACATTATCAGATTCACAATGCCAGGGCCCCATCCAATAAAAGAAAATCTTGTTAGACAATAAGTCTAGATATAGTTTAGGTTACAATTAGTATTTTCTTATATTTAAGGGATTTTACTTAATATTCAATAAAAATAGAAATCAAACCACAAAAAATTTTAAATCTAAACACTGAAACTAAAAGCAAAAAAATTGTAACTAAATAAAATACTGGGAGTAAATCAGCTGAAAAAATAGTAACTCAAACAAACTGAAAATAGAACTATGCTATATGTCACTATATATGTATCTGAATATGCCACTTAATTTATGCTAAAATATGTATTTGATGTCACACGGCATCCAAAGGAATTCTAGGTATTCTGATGCTAGTTACATTCCATAGTTCACAATGATCTTGATGCTTATGCCTATGCAATTTATGCCAAATGCCTTAAAACACTAAAAATTAGAAGAAACATAAGTAAACATCCCTTCTTATTATCTAACTATTTAACTTATTTTCATAGTATGCACATCTACTACCAAATATAATATAAATAAGAACACTAAATCACATACTTTACCTTAATCTAGATTCACTTGACTGAAATCAGTATCATTTAACACTACACTTTTATATTATCCTAAGTTACCATATGTTAAGAGTACATATACATAACTAGTATGTCCTATGAAAGGCATTTTGAAATAGTTAGTTTTTTTTAACTATACTTATCAATGCACACAAAGACAATGGACAGAATCCTTTTACAATTTATTCTCTCAAATTTTGAGAGCACCGTGGCATGCTGTAGCATCACACTTTACCCATTTTTCTATATTTTTCAAAATGGAAATCTTCTTCCTGAATTACAGCAAAAACACACCTTAAAGCACAACTAAAACTATGAAAGCATAATTTGTAACACTAAATTACCTATATCTATTGTGTTAATCACACCCCCGCACTTAACTCGTTGCTTGTCCTTGAGTAAGCAATGAATATCTTTTTATGGTATTTGGTTATGAAACTCTTTTGCATGTTAAAGTTCAGTTAATAATGCAATGATTGATCAATAGTAACCTTTATTTGTCTTTGGTTCAATATTTTGCTCTTTCTACTACCCTTCTTCTTTTTCTTTTAGAACATTATATGACAACATATAAGGGTATTTTGGGGAACTTTTTAGCTTGCTAAGTAAAACCTTAAAGATAGTGTTTTTAGAAATATTTGTGTGCTATATGCGCTTCTTATAATGAAATGCAATGCTTACTAATTTTAAGAATATATATTTTTCTTCATCTCGATATGTTTTCTTTTTCAATTAATTTTATACGGGAGAGATATTTTATTTCATCCCAATTTTTTCATTTTTTACTTGTTCAAGGGAGAGATATTTTTCTTCATCCCATTGTTCATGCAATACATATATTAAGTTTTACAAAAGCTTGGCACATTTCTTATTTCCAATAATCTTTGATTTGTCTCATACAAGCATGGTTTTTCCCCTACACCTTGTTTCATTTAGTCACAAGTTTTTGATAAAAGATTTGAGTTAATTAGTTTCGAGCTGGTTCACTGAAATATAGAAATTTGATTATTACTCACTTTTTTAATCATATAATCATTAAAATACTGAATTTATAAGGACTTTCTAACATGTCAATCAAATTCAAGAGCATAATTTTGTAATGAAATGGGGATTCTCAAAAAGTCATCACATGATATTCATTAAAGTTTAGCAAGAGATTACAAATGGATGAGATTAAAAAAAATATAATATTTAAGGAAAAAAATAAACAAAAGAAAAGAAAAATAAAAACCTAATTATTTTTGGGTCACTACCAATATAGCGCTTAGTTTAACGTCCTCAGCCTAACATTTTTTCCTGTCTACGTAATTCCTTCCATTGGAACTTTGTGTAATCTCATTTCATCTTTTTCCTGCATATCTTCTTGAAAGTAATATGGTTTTAGTTGCTGACCATTAACTTTGAAAGATTCTCTAATGATGCAATTTCAATGGTTCTGTAAGGATGGGTCTTAACTATGGTGAATGGCCCCAACCACCTAGACTTCAATTTTCCATGAAATAATCTTAGTTTAAAGCTAAATAATATAATCTTCATCCTTAGTTTAAAATCTTTTAGCCTTAGCATTTTTTCATGACACTTTTACATTTTTTCTTTGTAAATTCTAGTGCCCTCATAGGCATTTAGCCTAATTTATTCTAGCTCATTGAGCTGCAATGCAAAGTACTTGCTCCCCTACTTAATTTAAATCAAAGTTATGATAGGTGGGTGACATAACTTCCCATAAATAATTTTGTAGGATGACATTCCTAAAGAGGTTTTGAAGGCGTATCTATATGCCCACAACACATCATGTACTTAGGAGGACCAATCTCTTATATTATGATTTATCATTTTCTCCAAGATCTACTTCAGTTCTTTGTTTGAAACTTCTACCTGACCACTTGTTTGTGGGTGATAAGCCATTCCTATTTTGTGTTTAACCCCATAATTCTTAAGCAAGGTTTTGAGTTATCTATTACAAAAGTGTTTCCCACACTAATGAGAGCTCTCGGAGTGTCGAATTTTACCAATATATTTCCTTAAAAAATTTTATGATGGTTTTCACTTTTATTCACACATGAAATATCCTTTATCCATTTGGTGACATATTCGGCTACTACCAAGATGTAGAAATTTAATTTTGACATAAGAAAAGTCCCCATGAAATCAATTCTCCAAACATCAAAAAGTTCAACTTCAAAAATTCCATTTAGAGGTAATTCATCCCTCTTGATAATATTCCCCGTTCTTTGACATTTATTGTAATTCCTAACATAGTTAGCAGCATATTTAAAAATAGATGGCCAAGAGAAACCTAATTAAAGAATCCTAGCTACCATTCATTCGATTCCATGATGTCCTTTGTATGAAGAAGTGTGACAATGAAAGAGAATTTCATTCACAGCCAAATCTAGCGCACACTTTCTCATTAGTTGATTCGCACATCATTTGTGAAGAATAGGATCATACGAAAAGCAATTTTTAGCATCTAAAAAGAATTTTTTATTTTGTTGATAAGTCAATTCTTTTGATATAACACCTCCACAAGATAATTCGCAATGTCAGCAAACCAAGGTGGTTTTGATTAAGCGATGGCATATAGTTGTTCATTTGGAAATGTTTTACAAATCTTGCTTGTTTCATCCAACTTTAAGTGAGTTAAATTATACAAGTTATCTCCCACCACATTATCACTCCCTTTCTATCCCTAATCTCTAAGTCAAATTCTTAAGAAAGTAGAACCCACCTTATCAAGCACAGCTTTGCTTCCTTCTTTTGAAGCAAATACTTAATGGCTGCATGATCAGTATAAATGGTAGTTTTTGAGCTAATGAGGTAAGAACGAAATATATCAAAGGCAAATACTATAGCCAAGTGTTCTTTTTTTTATTGTTGCATAATTTTCTATGCATCATTTAAGATCTTACTAGCATAGTAGATGAAATGGAAAGCTCTGTCTCTCTTTTGCCCCAGAACACCCCCTACAGCTGAATCACTTACATCACACATAATTTTGAATGGGAGTTCCCAGTTAGGAGTGGAAATTATAGGTGCAAAAATTAATGCAGCTTTAATGGTATTAAATTTGTTCAAACATTTGGCATCAAAGTTGAATTCAACTTCCTTCCCAAGGAGTTTGCAATAGGGAAGTCTTATTATTGAGAAGTCCTTAATGACTAGTCTATAAGACCCTGTGTGCTCCAAAAAACTTCTTATGCTTTTAACATTAGTTGGTGAAGGTAGTCTTTCCATCATGTCAATTTTTGCCTTATCGACCTCTCTCCCTGCTTAGAGATTAGATGTCCTAATGCAATCCCCTCCTTAACTATGAAATGACATTTATTCCAATTTAAAACCAAATTTGGGTCCTCATATTTTTAAGAACTTTATCCAGATTGGATAAGCCATGTTCAAATGAGGATCCTACAACTGAGAAATTATCCATATATATTTTAAAGAAATATTCCACCATTTCCAAAAATATAGCCATCATGCATCGTTGGAAAGTGGTAGGAGCATTACACAGTCCAAATGGCATTCTGTTAAAAGCAAAATTGTCATACAGGCAAGTGAATGTTATCTTTTCTTGGTGCTTGGTAGCTATCAAAATTTGATTATATCTTGAGTAACCATCCAAGAAGCAATAGAAAAGATTTCCAGCCAATCTAACCAACATCTGATCAATGAATAGCAATGGATAGTGATCCTTGTGAGTGGCCTTATTCAACTTTCTATAATAGATGCAAACTATCCACCTAGTTACCTTCCTAGTGGGAATGAGTTCGTTATTTTCATTTATCACAACAATCATCCAACTTTTCTTAGGTACAACATGAATGAAACTGACCTAAGAACTATTGGAGATGGGAAAAATAATTACGGCATCTATTAATTTTACAGTCTTCTTATGCACAACTTCTTTAATGTTTGGATTTAATTGTCTCTAAGGTTCAATTTATGGTTAAAAATTATCTTCCATTAAAATTCTATGCATGCAAAGATTAGGGCTGATTCCCCTAATATCAGCTATGCTCTACCCAATTGCTCTCTTACATTTCCTCAAAATGTCACGTAGTTGATTTTCTTATTCAGATTCAAGCAAAGCTGAAATTATTATCGATAAAGAGATTCCTTCCCCTAAATAAGCATATTTTAAGATCAGGTTCCTCTTCTAGTATATCTCTAGACATAATGAAATCCTCTAAAAAATAAGCTCTTGAACAACTTTCCTCGGATTTGGTTAGGTGATTCATAGTATCTCTAATGTTAGACCTAACTTCTTCCCCATCATAGCATAAACATAACTCTCCTTTGTCTACATCTATTAAGGTTTTACTTGTAGCTAGAAATGAATTACCTAGAATAATGGCAATCTCTTGATTTTTATCTTCTATGTCTAATATAATGGAATCAGTAGGGAAGCTGAATTTGTCTACCATTATGAGCATATTTTCTAGGATTCCCACAAGAGTTTTCATAGATCGGTCTGCTAGGTGCAAAAGAACCAAAGTGGGCTTCAAGCTATCTATTCCTAATTCATTGAAGATGTAATAATGCATTAAATTATTGGATGCCCCTAAATCACATAGTGCTTTTGAAATGCTCTAATTTCTAATTGTGCTAGGAATTGTGAAATTACTCGGGTCTTTTCTATTGATATGGATCTTTTGCTGTAAAATTGCACTACATTCTTCAATTAAGGCTATCATTTTATTTTTATCAATTCCTAGTGATATTAATAGGTGGGAAATATTTTGCTAGGAATTTTCTAGCTAAATGATCCCAAGTGCAAATAGAGTCTCCAGGTAAAGAGCTGAGCCAACTTTTGGCTCTATCTCTCTGCAAGAATGAAAATAATCTTAATCTAATGGGGTTATTAGTAACACCATTATATCCAAATGTATCACATATCTCCAAGAAATTTGAGACATGTGAGTTGGGATCTTTGATAGCTTGTCCACTAAATTAATTATTTTGAACCATTTGTAGGGTTGATGATATTAATTCAAAACTATTGGCCTCTACAATGGGTCTCACTATTGCTTGAGGAATCTTCCTAATCATTGGTAGTGCATAGTCTATTAGGATTCTACCCCTATTTTACTAATGTATTTCACCTAAATTATCTCCTAAGTTTTCTATTATTTGTTGTACAGTATAAAGTCTAAGTTGTAATTTGTATTTTATAGACATAAAATATAGAATTATAACTTATAATTCAACATAGAATTTATCATGTAAAACATATCTTATGAGAAATGAGCTCATAAGATATGAATTCAAAAGAGATGAACTCATAAGATAAATTCTAAGCTGTTTGAGTTCATTTCTTATGTCTAAGTTATGAAATCTATAATTTATGTTATGTATCACTTGAACTTAATTCCACAATGGCTCACATGCATCAACTCTTATTTTAGCTAAGCAAATGAACTACTAAGCTAAATGGGCTTATGTCACATAACCCATAGCACTTAGTGGTCTAGAAACTCGCATAAAACCTAGAGTGAGCTATGGAGCTCAATTAATGGTTATCGAATCACATGCGTCTACTCTTGATTTAGCCAAGATAATGTTCTACAAAGCTTAATGAGCTTGTCACATGGCTCATAGCTTAATGCGCAACAATCACCTTGCATAAATTATTAGTGAGCTATGGAGCTCAGAGAATGTTAAATTTTCTAATGGCTTGCATGATCAAGCATTTATCCAAGGTTGTGCATGAGCTTCTTTCGCATAGTGAATATTGTCACAAACATTTGCGGTGTTAACGCTTAAGCATGTAGAACCTTAGGACAAAGTAATCAATGAGTTGTATAAGATTTCTATAATGAAAATACACATGTAATAAATTTATATAATAAATCATCACTATCCAATTCTTTCATTCACACACTATACAAAAGTTCAATGTTTAAATAACATTCATTAATAGAAATGGCACATTACATTACATCCATACATTCTTACATGCTCATGTCTAACCCTCCCCAAGGGGTGTTTAGGCTGCCATTAAATTAAAAATGCAAGGAAAGCTACAAAAGTAACTAAGTAGTTGCATGGATTTTACAAGAAAACAAAAGGGGTAAAGTAATAGTGTAATACTAGGGAACAGTTATGGCGTTCACCTGGATCTCTCTGCCTTGGATCTCCTTAGCTCCTTGCTCTCTGTGCTCCTCCTCTTCCTTTTGCTACAACTTTCTCATCCCTTGGGTATGGGACTCTCCTCAATGGTTCTTACAACATCACTCAAGATCAAGAGCTTATAAACTAAAATTGGAAACCTTTTCTAAGTCTTCAATCTTTGCTTTTATCACCCTACAAATAGCCTCTCAGTATTTATATAGCAACCATTCTTCTTCTAAAAAGTTGAATTGCATTTAATTTTTATTCTTTTATTCCATTGGTAATGAAGAGTTTTAAATGTTTACAATCAATTTATGCTGTGGGAAGAGAAAATGTTAAGTCTATTTCCCTTCCCAATGCAGTGGGTGTAATGGCGCGCTGTGGCCTACTGCCCGTCTGGTGCTACAGCGCACTATGCCACCCAGCTCTTTGGTTATGTTCGCTGCTGTGCTGTAGCGCACTGTAGCATCGAGCTCTCAGATTTATATGCACCAGGGAGTGATGTAGCACCTGGATCTTGGGTTAGGTCCACTGTGATGCACTTGTAGCAGCTGTAGCGCATTGTAGTGCATTGTAGTGCTGAGCTCTTGAGTTATATGACCGCCAAGGAATGCTGGAGTGCCAGCTCTCTGGCTAGGTCTGTTTTGGTGTGCTTGTAGCACGCTATGGCACATTGTAGCACCGAGCTCTCATGTTTGTATCCGTCTGGGTGAGCTATGGCCCCCAGCTCTCGGGAATTATCTGCCACCACGTGCTATAGTGCCTGGCTCTCAGGATTGATCCGCTAAAGGCATGTTGCGACGCCTTGCTTTTGGGTTGTGCCCACCATGGTGCATTTTAAGCACACTATAGCATGTCGTAGTGCCACTCTTTACCCATTTTCCTATATTTTTTAAAATGGATCTTTTCTTTCTAAAATGCAGCAAAAATACACATCAAAGCACAACTAGTCTTATGAAAAGCATAATTCCTAATACTAAATTACTTATACTTATTAGGTTCATCACTCATTAATCCTAATCCTTAAATAAATATAGTGAGTAAAGTGTTAACCCTTTCCTTAGACAGTAAGAAACCTTTTAGCATTAATAGAATTTTATTTGAAACCCCAGAACTTAAAATTTTCATTTTTGACCCCTAATGAAAGGCATTTTGGTCATTTTGGCCAAATTATACTAAAAGTGTAGTTAATCCCTATTAATTTGTCCCTTGCTTTAATATCAGTAATCTAAGTGTTTAAAACCAAATTGAGATCATTTAGACTTGTAATCTAGCTTTAATGGCCTAAACCTAAATTTTTCCTTAAGATACTTTGTCTTAGATAAATTGTTATAATGTGCATATAAAAACCCACATATTCTTCATTCTAGATTTAGTAAAGGTTATTAAATCAGTGTTAGTCAATTAGATTCTATTTTAGAGTTTTTAATATTTCTTAAAAGAATCCATAAGTAAATTCTTATGTGATTTTTTTTTATTAGAACCTTAGCTCATAGATTTTCATTCTTCTTCTTATTTTACTTAATTCTATTAAGTAATAAAATTACTTAATAGATTAAATCTTGATTTAGAAAGATCTTATAGATTGTAATTTTGATTATTTTTTCTTTTGACTTTTAATTAGCCTATCTTGTGAGATTAGAAGGTTTCATCCTATTGAATTTGAGTTTATTCAATAAGATCTCTTTATTCTATAGTATGATAGAATGTTGAACCTTAGACCCTTAGATGTTAGCACCTTGGATTAAGTGGTTTGAACCCATATTTGGAGTTTAACTCTTAATTCCTAAAATCTTGATTTATTTAATTAAGATTTATTTTGGGTTAAGAAATATATCAATTAGGATGATTGACTTATTAATTTAACTTGTGTAAGTGATATTATCTAATTTTAAATTAGAGCTTGATTAGTTCTAATGTTGAACCTTAAAGGATCGTGACTTTGAAAAATTACTGGATAGTAGGATATTGGAGATCCAAAGCTAGTATTTTTTTAAAATAGTTAAAATGGATAATATAAATAACAACAAATATCACATCATCCATTATTAGAGTATTATTTATTCCTTGATTTTGATGCTTTGTATTCCTTATTTTGATGCCTTTTTATATTGTATATATCATATAAGAATATTTGATGCATAAAAATAATAACTTAGTAAAATTAGGATAACATTTGCATTGGGTTCATATCAAAACAGGTGATTGTGTATACGCATTATGGCCAATTGACAAGATGTAAGGAGAAATAAGGATACTTGACACATACTCATTAGGAAAAGTTGTGTCTTGTTCGAGAACCCATCTCAATCTTGCAAACGTGCTTAACTCCTTAGTTACTTCTGGATGTATCCACATAAGTAAAGTAAAATAACTAAAATAAGCTTACATCTATATTTTAGCCACTTCAGTTTAGTTTAATTTTTGTTTTAACTCTAAGTAGCTTGCATGACATATTATAGTAAATTTATAGTTATATTGGCTTTATTTGCCAAGATTCTGATATGGTAGTTTTACTTATTTACTTTCAATTTTTATATGCTTTTACATCTGTAACAGCTTTTATTCAGCCTTTACTTGTACTTATTTGCATGTTAGGATGTTAGTCTTAATAACTATTTGACTCAATATATTTATATGTATCACCACTCTATTTTGCTTACTGTTTGCTCAACATGCTTTTTAAATGATCATATTTATGCTAGGCTATTCATTACAATTTTTACAATTATTTTATAGCTATTTTTATATTATTGCCTAACCTTGTTGTAGCTTCTAGATTGAGGTATGTCACTTTATTTACCTCATTTTGATAAGTTATAAATACTTTATCTATAGCTTCCTTGTTTATTGTGGCTTGTTGCACTCATTGCATGTTATTGTATTTTAAGTTAAAATGTGATATCCTAGAAATTATAAAAATTCATTAAATCAACCCAAAATATACTTAGATAATTATCTAACATAATTTTTTTTTCTTCGCTGGGACCATGCCATGTATAAATTAACATGTCAAATTTTGAGCTTATTGAGGAGATAACACTATATGAGGAGCTTGGCTAAGAGGAGGACCTTCCTATTATTGCTGGTGCTTAGCTAAGTCTTTCATTTATGCTTATGTGAGGATGAGTGTTTACTTTCCAGTTAACTATTATTCATAATTTGTAATAATTTAGGACTTTGATTTTTTTTTTGCACTATTATTCTAAGTTAAGTTATGTTCTTTTTATTATGCATTATGGATATGGATGTTATTTAAATTAGCATCCTCTGAGAATGGTGTTTAAATTTATTACTGGAGTGTATCTAGTTTTAATAGTGTTTAAGAAATAAATCTAATTATTTTCAGTTCTTAATTTATGATTCCTAAATTAATTTGCTTTTGAAATAGTTTTGGAAAATTGGGGAGAGTTGAAGTTAAATTTGCATTTGTCATAGTTCATGAAAGTTGCTCTTCTTTTAAATTCTATGTTAAGTAAGTGGAGTTTATCTCAATTTCATTATCAAGAGATTTAGCATTCTAAAATGCATACATTAAATGCACCAAATCTTATCTAGTGCTCTGAGATAAACTCAAAGAGGTTCAACCTCAGCACATAGACAACCATGTGATCTTTTAGTAAATGAAATTATCTCTCACATCTAAGCGATAAAATACTCAATTTTAGTTAAGCATCACATGATCTTGATTTCACCAATGGATCACATGCATCTACTCTTAATTTAGCTAAGGGAATGAGCTATGAAGCAAGATGAGCTTATGTCACATTGCTCATAGCTTAACACATTCTATTTCTTTGCATAGTCTAAAAATGAGCTATGGAGCTATAAAGGTGGTTCTTAGCTCACATGCGTCAAGTTCATATCACAAATGGTATGAACTGAGCTACGGAGCTCAGAGAACATTATGTTATATTCTCTCATGGCTCAAATGATCAAGCTTTTGTCATAAGTTGTGCACTGGCTGTTTTCGCATAGTGAATGTTGTCATGACCATTCATGACCTTAACATTCAAGAGTGCACAGCTGTTCGGGAAAAAGAAATCATCAAGTTCAATGGGAGTTTCATTCAAATATGTAGTAAAAGATTTGTATTTAGAAAGATACATCACTCTCCAACTTGTTCATAAAGTAAAACATTTAAATATTTTCCAATCTAACTGACATTTCATTGATTAGAAGAGTTACAAACATTAGACCATGATTTCTACATGCTTTTGCCCAAACCTCCCCAAAGGGGGGTTAGGCTACCATTAAAATAAATAAATAAGGAAAGCTACAAGTGCTTATGAGCATTTTTATTGCTCTTACAAGGAAATAGCAAGAAAATAGCCAATGGTGTTCTCTGTATCTTCTTCTCTCCTTAATCTCCTTCTCTTCTCCTTGCTCTATTTGCCTTTCTTTCTTCTCATGCTATGGCCTCCTTCTCCTCCTTATGGTTGGGAAGTCCTCATAAATATTTTCTTTTCCAAACCAAAAATAAAAACCCTTGCTAATGGTTTGGAAGGGTTTTAAGCTCCAGTTCATGAGGATCCTTTATTGAGGAGCAATTTTTCTCTTCTGTTGAATTAGCTTCCCCACTTCACTTTTAATTTCATCTTCCTCGTTATCATCACAAATAACTGATTCCTCCTTTAAAACTTTTTTAGATGTGATAAAATCTTGCAAAAGATCAGCTCTCCAATAGCTTTCATCAAGTTCAATGGGGTGCTTCATAGTGTCATTAATATTAAATATAACTTCTTCCCCATCGCAATGTAAGCTCAATTCTCCCTTGTTTACATCTATAAGGGTTTTATCATTTGCTAGACAATTTCTTTCCAAGATGATCGGTATTTCTTGGTTTTCATCTTCCATCTCTAATACAATGAAGTTAGTTGGGAAAATGAATTTTCCCACTTTACCAAGAACATTTTCTAGGATTCCTACTAGGGTTTTTACAGATTTTTCAGCTAACTGTAAGAGGTTAGATGTGAGTTTCAAGCTACCAATTCCCAATTTATTATATATGAAATAAGGCCTTAAATTTATTGATGTACCTAAGTCACAAAGTTTTTTAAAAATGTCTTATTTCCTATTGTGCATGGAATTGTAAAATTGTGAGGATCCTTTCTCTTAATAGGCATCTTTTACTACAAAATTGCACTGCATTATTCCGTTAATGTTATAGTTTCCCTTTCATCAATTCTTATTTTCATTGATAATATATCTTTCATGAATTTGGCATAGCTAGGCATTTGTTCTAAGGCTTCAGCAAAAGGTATGTTTATGTGGAGAGTTCTTAGAATTTCTAAGAATCTTTGGAATAGCAAATCAACCTTGTCTCTAGCAATATGTTGAGGAAATGGTATGGGTTGGCTACTTTATAGTTGTTATTTTTACATTGTAAGTTTAACTAAATTAATCCCTTTTCCCCATGTTGTTCTTTATCAATTTCCTCTCTTCTCTCTCCTTCATTCATATTTAAAGTGACTTCCATATTGCTATTTCTTAATGGTTGGGCAATTTTTCTGCTTTGTAAGGTTATGGAATTGCCTTGTTCATTCTCACATTCACTTATAGCTTCCACCAATGCCGATCTCTTAAGTTGGTTAAGGATATCCTTGAGTTATTTCCATAGTCTTTTAACAATATTTTCTTGTTTTATAAGGTAGCTTTATGTCTATTTAATGTGGCAATATTTTGTTTATAAAATTAGTTGTAGAATTTCTAAAGTCACTTAAAGATTGCTCTAAGTAATCCTTGTTACTATAGTTACCACTATTACTTGAGTTTTGATGAAATGTATACGTTGAAATATTGGCATTATTTCAGATGAAATTAACATCTCTCATATCCCAATGAGATGGGTGACCATTACCATCACAAAAATTGTCAGAATGATTCCCTTTACATATTCCACAAACCACTTCATGAACTTCACTTATTTGATCTAAATTTTGACTCAACACTGCAATCTCATGTTAAAGTTCGATTACTTTATGAGATTTGGCTATGTTCTTAATTTTACTCTTGTTAGAATTTAGCCTTTTAGCAGGCCATTGGTAAGCATTTTTAGTAATCTCTTCTAATAAGTCAAATGCTTCTTCTTGGGTTTTGCTGCTTCAGGAACCCCAACTCTTGGCTCTGTCTCTTAGGGAAAAAGGGAAATGCCTAAGTTTAATGGCATCTTCAGAAACACCATTAAACCTGAAGGTATCACATATTTCAAGAAAGTTGGAAATGTGTGAGTTAGGGTCCTCCGTGGCCAACCCACCAAATTGATTATTTTGAACCATACTAAGTATGAAGATTTGATCTCAAAATTATTAGCTTCAATGTTTGGCCTAACAATTGCATGAGGAATGCCCCTTACTGTGGGAAGTGCATAATCCCTAAGTGCTATACTCTGTGGTTCTCCTAAAGGCTCTCTAGGAATTTCATCAAAGTTCTCCATAATAGCTTATTGGTTATTTAAGATGGCTTGTTCTCTTCTAGCTCGTAGATGAGTTCTTTCAATTTTTGGATCGAAAAGATATTTAGAACAATTTCTTCTACTCATATAGATTTAGAAATTAAGTTAAAAATAATAAGTATAGCAGTATTGTTAAATAGTTTAGCAATTGAAAGAAAAGTAAATGGTCAGTCTAAACTATAAATTAGTACATAAATAAATACAAGAACAAAATAAAACTATATGCAAAGAGATTTGTTTAAATCAATATTTACTAGTAGATTTTCCTTAATACAAAACAATTATCATTCCCCGGCAACAGCACCAAAAATTTGACAGACTTTAGAATACACGTCAGCTCTTACACACAAGTGTACGTGATCTGAAGTAATAATTTGGATGATAAGTTCTGAGATTTATCGTCCTCAGGGAATGGTCTGTTTTGTTACTAAGGTATATCTATATTCAATAATGTTTAACAGTATGATTTCAGCTTTGAGTTGGTTCCATTAACAAAGCAATAATTTTGATTTAAGAAGTTGTTAGACTTAGAGAGGAGGGTTGGGTTTTCTCCATGTGAATTGATGGGACTCATATTGAATTACTTCTTAAGCACTTCTCATTCTTTTATGGTCATGCCAAATAATCAAGTGCACATTGCATTCCTTAAATTTTTCTTCTAATTCTTACAAGTTCAAATCTTGTGCATGAAATGAACACACTAGGGTTCAATTTCAGCACTAAGATCCTTATGAGATTGCACTTAGGGCATCTCAGTTTACCTATGTCTAGGTTACCAAAATAACAGTTTTAGTTAAACAATCTCATGAGCATTGATTCCACTAACGAGCATCACGCGCATCATGCGCAATTCAGATAAGGAAATGGTTTCATTGGGCTCCATGAACTAAGTCACATCATCCATGAGCTCTCAATAAATCATCTTCCTCCTTTCACATATGCTGAGCAATGGAGCTCAGTTAGTGGGTCTTAGCTCACACGCTTCTACTTCTTAGTTGAGCTTAGAGCATGGTGCAATTAGGCTCAAGAACTTCTCATATAGTTCTAAGAACCAAAGTACGTATGCCCAGCTTTAAACTAAGAAATGAGCTATGGAGCACAAGACATTAGTTAAGGTGTTAATATTTATAGTTATAATTACTGTACATATTTTTTCATTTAGTCCACAGCATTATTTTTAGTGATCTTATTAAGTCATTCAACACAGATTTTTAATTCAATGCTTGAGGAAGTTCTCCAACATTTGGTTAAGTCCCTTACATATCACAATAGATTCAGCCCAACCCTCCCCAAGGGGTTTATCTTTCCATTATAGCTGAGATAAGAAAAAAAACATACAAGGATGAAGACCCTTTCATGATCCACTAAAAAGAAATCAAAAGCAAGATTTAGAAGTTACTAGGAACAGCCCTCAATAAAGTTCTCTAGATTTCTTCATCTTCTTCCTCTTTTCCTTTCTCTTAGCTCCCTAGTGTAGCTTGTCTTTATTCTCCTCTAGCAATAGTTTCTTCAACCTCCCTTGGAGAGGTCTCCTTCTTCTTCTATGCAACCTTCTAAAAGCTAGGATTTTTGAGTGAAAATTGGAACTCTTCTTTTGTAAAAAGAAGCTGCATTTATAAAGGAGTCAATTTCCTTTCTTGCATTTAAATAATGGCATTTCCCTCCATATTTTAGCTATCATGAGTGCACTGCCCACTTGAGGCTTGAAATGACAACTTCTTTTCCATTTAAAATCTCATAATCATTTCAAAACCCTCCTTTTCCTCTTAAGAAATATTCTGTTGTAGAAGATATGGCAGCTAGGAGACATCATGTCTCAGCCATAATTAACGCCCTGAGAAGATAGAAATTCGGTGCTGCACTGTAGCGCGCTGTAGAGACTCGGTTTTAAAAACTCACCCGCTGCAGCGCGCTATGGCGCGCTATGGCACGCCACAGTGGAACAGCTCCAGATTTCAGAAATCCCCTTTGGTTAGTGCTTTCAGCATGCCAATATCCTGAGCGCGCTATGGCTCGTTGTAGCACGCTGAAGTGCGCTATAGTGCACTGCAGCGGTTTTCCCTAGAAATTACAGAAATACTCCAAATTCTCCCAGAAATTATTGAGCTCACATTTTACTTGAAAATAAATAGAATTTGATCAAGCTGGGCCATTTTAATAAGGACTTGTATGAGATTTTTCCTTAATTGATGATATAAATTATGGATTCATCAATCACTAAGAAGAGAACTTAGCTAATTGTTGGTTTTTTCTCTTAGTGAAAAAGGGAACAATCTTAATTTAATTGTGTCATTAATAACATCATTATATCTAAATGTATCGTATATTTCCAAAAAGTTTGAGATATACGAGTTTGGTTCTCAGTCGCCTACCCACTGAACTGACTATTTTGGACCATCTATAGATTTAACGACTTTATTTCAAACTTATTGGCCTCCACATCTGGTCGGACTATGGCATGTGAGAATCTCCTAACTGTGGGTAGGGTGTAGTTTCTCAAGGCTCTACCCCTATTTTGCTCGTGTACTTCTCCTAGATTCTCTTCTAGATTATCCATATGTTGTGATGTTGGATTGGTTATAAGGTATTGTCTTCTTAATCTTAATGTCCGTTTGGTCGAACCAATAATTATCAAAATTACATCTATGCATGCACAATTTAAAGTCAAGCATGAATTAAGTATAATTAAAAATAAAGAATGAAAAATAAAAAAGTAAAATGGTAACTACAAAAATTAAGAAAATAATAAATTAT
Source organism: Gastrodia elata (assembly GCA_016760335.1). NCBI lineage: Eukaryota > Viridiplantae > Streptophyta > Magnoliopsida > Asparagales > Orchidaceae > Gastrodia > Gastrodia elata. The sequence continues at coordinate 32,459,185 of CM028681.1, forward strand.
AGAAATAAAAAATAGTATATGCACAAAAGTCTGAAATCATTATTTATTCTTTGATTATCTCTAATATGAATCAAATTAATCGTTCCCCAGCAACGGTGCCAAAAACTTGACAGACCTAAATTATGTATGTCTGCATTCACTTGTAATGGTACGTGGTCCAAAGTAATATGGGATGATAAGATCCCTAAATTTATCGCCTCTGAGAGCAGTGTTTAGATTTGTTAGTAGAGTGTAACTAGTTTTAATAATGTTTAAGAAATTAATCTGATTATTTTTTAATTTATAATTTATGATGCCTAAATTAATTTGGTTTTGAAATAATTATGGAAAATTGGGGAGAGTTGAGGTTAAATATGCAGTTGTCATAGTTCATGCAAGTTACTCTTCTTCTCAATTCTATATTAAGCAAGTGGAGTTTATCTCAATTTCATTATCAAGAGATTTAGTATTCTCAAATGCATACATTAAATGTACAAAATCTTATTTAGTGCTCTGAGATGAACTCAATGAGGTTCAACCTCGGCACATAGATAACTATGTGATCTCTTAGTAAATGAAGTTATCTCTCACATTTAACGATAAAATACTCAATTTTAATTAAATATCACAAGATCTTGATTCCACCAATATCTCACATGCATCTACTCTAAATTTAGCTAAGGGAATGAGCTGTGAAGCAAGATGAGCTTATGTCACATCGCTTGTAGCTTGGCGCGCTCAATTTCTTCGCATAAGATAAGAATGAGATATGGAGCTTTAAAGGTGGTTCTCAGCTCACAAGCGTCAAGTTCATATCACAAATTGTATGAACCAAACTACAAAGCTCAGAGAATATTATGTTATATTCTCTCATGGCTCAAATGATCAAGTTTTGTTCTAAGTTGTGCATGGGCTATTTCCGCATAGTGAATGTTGTCACGACCATTTGCGGCGTTAATGCTCGAGAGTGCACAGCATTTTGGGCAAAGTGATTATCAAGCTCAATGAAAGTTTCATTTAAATATGTAGTAAAAGATTTGTATTTAGAAAGATTCATCATTCTCCAACTTGCTCATACAATAAAATATTTAAATATTTTCAAATCTAAATGGCATTTCATTAATTATAAGAGTTACAAACATTACACTATAATTTCTACATGCTCTTGCCCAACCCTCCCCAAAAGAGGGGCTTAGGCTGCCATTAAAATAAATAAACAGAAAAAGCTACAAGAGTTGATAAGCATTTTCATTGTTCTTACAAAGAAATAACAAGGATATAAGTTGAGAATGCAATACTCAAGAATCTCTCTTGGCATTCTTTGTGTCTTCTTCTCTCCTCAAGCTCCTTCTCTTCTGCTTACTCATTTTGCCTTTCTTTCTTCTAAAGCTGCACCCTCCTTCTCCTCCTTAGGGTTGGGGAGTCCTCCTGACAATTTTTTTTTCCAAATCAAAAATTAAAACCCTTTTTAAGTTTTTAATCATTTCATTAATAATCCTCCAACCAGTCTTTCCCTCTCCTAAGCTGCCATCATTCTTTCTGTTGAAACTTAGATTTGCATTAAATAATATTCCCTTATTCTCTGGAAATGAGGGGGTTTAATGTTTTACATTAATTCAAATTGTGGGAAAATAGAGAGTTTTAAATATTTCGGTTGTCTCAATGTTGTCTTGGAGAAGGTTTCCAAGACAGTTTGGTGATGCAAGCTACAGCGCATTGTATATCCTTAGTTACTATTCGTTGGGAGCTGTTGCACGCTGTAGCACCTAAGTCTCTAGAATTCTAGTGATATAGCATGTTTAGCACATTAGTCTCCGTAGAATCAATGTTATGGCGTGTTATAGCACTTGAGTCTCAGGGAGTTGGGCGCTATGGCACACTGTAGTACCTTTCTCTCGGGAAGTTGAGCATTGTGGTGCACTGTAGTGACTTGATCTTGGGAAGTTGGGCATTGTGGTGTGCTATAGTGCCTTGCTCTCAAAAAGTTGGGCGCTCTAGCGCACTGTAGTGGCCAAGTCTCAAGATGTTGGGTGCTATGGCATGCTGTAGTGTCTTAAACTCGGGTAGGTGAGCGATGGCACGCTGTAGCGCTAAAGACTTCAAAAATTAGGAGTTTTGGCATGTTTTATCACCCTGATTTTGAGAAGTTATGCATTATGTCGAGATGTAGTGCCTGAGCCTTTGGAATTCTAGTGTTGTTGCATGATGTAGAGTCTTACTCTTATAAATAATGGCGTTGTGGAGTGCCATAGTGTGTTGTAGCGCCATTTTCATTCATATTTCTTTTTTATTTCAATTTGATCTCTTCTTACTTCAAATGCCATAAAAATACTTTAAAAGTACAACTAATTCAAAAAAATATATAAACTCTAACACAAAATTCCCTATGTTTATTGGGTTCATCAGGGCTCCACAATTAGTATGAGAGAATGCTATAAGGTGTCATATTGGATTTGAATTTTTATCTACCTAATGTATTTTTCTTTTGTAATGTAGTCACTAAATGAATACTTGTAATATCCATATTTTCCATATTCTCAACTACTTCGAATGAAAAAGCATGATTAAAAATATGAAAATAAAATACTTAAATTATTCAAATAGAAACCTAAGTAGAATTGTAACATTCATATCTACCTAAGTAGAGCTAGAAATATTAGGATAACATTTTCATTGGGTTTATATCAGGATGGGTGATTGTATATACACATTGCGGCCAATAAATAGGCTATAAGGAGAAATATGGATACTTGACATGTACTCATTGGGGAGAGTTGTGTCTAGTTCAAGAACCCATCTTAGTTCTATAAATATGCTCAGCTACTTCTATATGTGTCCACGAATGTATAGTAAAATAACTAAAATGAACTTGCATCTACATTCTTACTTCTTCAATTTAGTTCATTTTTTGCTTTAGCTCTGAGTAGATAAATGATTTGCATGACCTGTTACAGTACTGTTACAATTACAGTGGCTTTATTATCCAAGCTTCTATTATGGCAATTTTACTCATTTACTTTTAGTTTTTGAACACTTTTACTTTTGTTACATCTTTTATTTAGCCTTTATTTATACTTATTTGCATGTTAGGATGTTAGTCTTTATTGTTATTTGACTCGGTCTATTTATATATATATATATATATATATATATATATATATATATATATATATATATATATCACCACTCAATTTTGCTTATTGTTTACTCTACATACTTTTAAATGATCATATTCCAGTTAGGATATTCATTACAATTTTTACAATAATTTTATAGTTATTTAAGTATTATTGTCTAACTTTATTGTAGCTTCTAGATTGAGGTGTATATCTTTATTTACCTCATTTTAATAAGTTGTATATGCTTTATTTGTAGCTTCCTTATTTATTGTGGCTTGTTGCACCCATAGCATGTTATTGTATTTTAGTTAGAATGTGATATCCTAAAAATTGTATAAATTTATTAAATCAACCAAAAATGTACTTAAGTAATTATCTAACACAATATTTTCTTTTTCTTCGCTGGGGCCTTGGCATGTAAAATTGAACATGTCATATTCAGATCTTTTTGAGGAGATGGCACCAGGTGAGGAGCTTGGCTATGAGGAGGATGTGTCTGCTGTTGTTGATGCTTAGCTAGTTCTTTTATTTATTTTTATAGGAGGATGAGTGTTTACTTTTCAGTTAACTGTTATTCATAATTTGAAAAAATTAGAAGTTGGATGTAGTTTTTTTTCTGCACTTTTATTATGAGTTAAGTTATATTCTTATATTTATGCATTATGGATATGGATGTTATTTAAATTTCTTCTGTACTCTGATATTTATGTATGCACATTTGGTGATTGAATTACAGGTAGGTGGCATATCTTACAGTTTTTGGAAAATTAGGGAGAAAACCTAATCTGGCTATAATTGGGGATCTGTCATGATGGCCACTCTACCATAATCATGTTACTATATATGTTAACATGAATATGGAAGGGATGGGACTCCACTATTAAATCCTTTACTATTTATCAAACTCAATTGAGCTTGAGTGAGCCCAATTGGGGCTTGATACACTCTGGTATGTATAGTAATGTATAGTGCTCGAGTCTGGTTAAGGGCTTCCTAATGTTTTAGACCTCCTCTATCATTGGTTAAAGGTTCCTTGGGTTAGCCTTGACCCAATGAAAGCAGTGGTACCCTCATTAGGCCAAATGGTTTACTGTGGATGGAGTATTTTCCCTCCACGGTAAACCCTAGGCTCCACTCTCGATTGATTAGAGTTTAAGCAATTTATGGATTTCCAATTAAGGATTTTGTGTTCATTCAAAAGCTCTGCCCGACAACATCATTTTGGTATATTGCATGTCGCTAAGCTTCACTTTTGTTAGGAGGAATTAGGGTTTATGTGATACCTTAATTCCCCCATGTTTCACCCTGATGCAATACTATGGAGAAGAGGAACAATGCAGATTGGGCTGCCATGACCCACGCTATCCCAAAGCATGGCCCATTAGGTACTGGCTGACCTGACATAATCCATAATTCAAATCTGAGGGAAATATTGCAAATTAAATTAATGCAATAGCTCTTAAGATATTTATCCAAATATATTAAAATTATATATCAAAATAATCATAAAAATGAGTAGAATAATAATATGGCATTAAATTCTAGGTTTGATAATTAATTTTACTAATGATTTTCTTAATCACTATTAAGGGTGATTAGTACTTTATCAAGCCTAAAATGCTCCAAATTGATCCTACTACCTATCATTGTAATCCTTATGCTATAGGAAATTCATATTCATTGATTTCATTCTATTTGGACACTAAATGGAGAATTTGACTTTATTAAACTTAAATATATTAACATTATATTCCAAATTTGAGATCTTTTTTCTCATTTAACTCCTTAAATCCTAGGATAACTTAAATTGATCTATATTATATCATGACTGAATTATAGAGAAGGATATTAGTAAGAAAACACTTAGGTTAACCTAGCAATTGTCTAACCTTAGCCTACCTAAGTTTGGAACCAAACCTCTAGGAGAGAGAAAATGTTATGGAGAAAATAATTTGATATAGATATACCATATGATTTATAAAAGATATAAGTTAAAAAGTAGGAGTTAGAACTATAATGCCCCATATCCATGTTTCATTAGTCTCATATCTTGCTTAGGAGAACCTTGAAGGCTTAGATGAAGTTAAGAATAAAATCTTCTCCTCCCTTAGATCACTAGTGGCAGGGAATTCAACACTAGGGAGTTAAAATGAATAAACATTAGTGAGTGTACCTCATCAACTAGGTCCTAATTAGATTAACCTTTTTGTAAACCTTCTTGGATAGAACCTAAAATGGTAAAGGGTAGGAGTTCAAATAGCTTTAGTCCAAGTTAAAGTGAATATATGAACTTGAGCCTTAGAAATTCTTCTTAGATGTAAATAGGATTAAGAACTTTAGTAGCCTCATTTTAGTTGACCCTACATTCTAAGTGCAAAGATAGGTAGAGAACTTAGATGATTATAATTTCTAAATAAAGAATAGGTTTTATACATAAAATCTCTTAAGTATATCTCATTTTATATTTCTCATTAAAATAGTAGTACTTTTAAACTATTATTTCAAAACTATATATATATATATATATATATATATTATTCAATTGACTTAGACATTTGGGAGCTTGATTATCCCCAATTATTAAGGTAGATAATTAAAAGATAGATAATAATAGATATCACATAATTTATAATTAATTTTTTATAAATTCTTGATTGTTGTATTTCACTGAGACTAAATCCTTGAACATTCATTCATACATTGAACATTAATAAAATATTAAGACATTATACATAAGGATTTCATGTGATGATTAGTCTGTACATATATATTTGAGCTAGGGAAAGCTATAGAGAGATTAGGAGACCACACATATCCAAGAGTCTGAGTGTGTATATTTTGGGAGACCCTGCTACATATGGTTGAGCATACGTGCCCAACTCCTCTCTTATTCTGTAATGTGCCTGCAGGACAACATTTAAATATAAAAAAAAAACTTAATAATGCATAAACACAATCTTATTGATTGTGTACAGCTTTATACAGTCTTATGACTATACATTTTAGCTTAATTAGTCCTTAGGACTGAAATTAAATTACTTATTTTTTAGTACTTTATCTGTCAACATATAACTTTTTTATAGTGTATGTCTTACATAATTTTATAATTACATTTCCTTGCACTACTTTTACTTTTACTTTTCATTTTGCTTAGCATCTACTCCTGTTGAGCACATTTATGTTATCATCATTTTCTTGTTCACATTAGTACATATATGGAATTGTAATATCCTCCTTTTTACTTTACTTATTTTATGCGGAATATAGCAGCCCATTTATGAGTACTTACACTCTTTACTAATTATTTTTCAATCATTTACTTACATTCATTATATATTATCTTTCATTGCATTGTGTCTGCTTCTCATAAACTTGTAAATGGCTAATATAATTTCCATCAAATTAAGTGAAATTTTCAACCCTAAAATATACTTACACTTTTTAAGTCTAATCATTCATTTTTATTTTATTAGTTGTGCCCTACCATATTAAATATCAAATGTAGTTGATCATGAGCTTAGTCGTGATACAGACTACAAGATGAAGGTTGGAGCTAAAGGACAACATTGAAGATTTTACTTCCTGCATATATTTTTTATTATTGTGAGGACGAGAGTATCTATGCCTTTAAGAAGAAATAGTTTGTAAATTTTATAACTCTAGATGTTTTTACTCTTTTTTTATGTGATGTATGACTTTTCTTTACCATAGATGGTTTGGATGATAGATATAGTTTTGTCCTTTATCTTCTTACTTTTACTTACTTTTCATATCTCCCAAGTTTCTTGGCCACATAGTACTTACTAGTGAGTTAATTTCTACTGATTTAGTATTAAATACTACGATAACCCTTAGTGTTGGGTTGGAATACACCAAACTTAATGTTAGGGTGTTACAAGAGACTACATTTAGTCTTATCTATCCAACAAATGGTTTTTGGATATATGTATTGATACTGACGTGGACGTCGGTCACTAAAGTTGTGGTAATTGTAATGCCCCTTTTAAGTAGTTTAAAGCAGAATTCTTAAACTTTGAGGTGGATTTTTAAGATAACGGTGGAGTTCCTAACAAGAACTCTAAATTTAAGCATGCTTAAGTGGAAGCGCTCCTAGGATGGGTAATCTGCTGGAAAGTTATCTTCTGAGGGCAAAATTGTGAGGCTTATCAAGCCAAATTGGGCAATACCTTAGTGCATAAGAGCTTAAACTATTACAATAAAGTTGTAACTTTGATAGTTGCTAGAATGCTGCTTTGCTAATTGCAGAATGCTAGATTGCTAATGCTTATGTTGGCATGTTGTGCACTTGCGTCTTGAGTCTGTAGAGACCACCTCTTGTTCTATCTACCCAATGGATGGTTCATAGAATTATGTGTGGATACTGATGAGGACATCGGTTACTTAAGTTGGGAAGATTGTAATGACCCTCTTAAGAAATATTAAGCGGAACCCTTAAACATCGAGTGTCTTTTTATATAATGATGGAGTTCCAGATAAAAACTCCAAAGTTAAGCATGCTCAGGTGGGAGCACTCCAAGGATGTGTGACCCACTGAGAACCTAGCTCTTGATGACAAATTGTGAGGTCTATTAAGCCAAAGTGGACAATACCTTGGTGCGTAAGAGTTTGGATTATTATAGTTTATTTGTTGCTTTGCTAATTACTAGAATGCTAGATTGTTAATCGTTCTATTGGTTTTTTGAGCACCTATATCTTTTAATATATTTTCTTACAATTTTTTTATTTTATAAAGTCTTTTAAACCCACTTTTATTTTTTGCTTATTTGATTTGAGCAATCATTTGAATGATATATTGGCTATATAATAAATGATTACTATTGACTACTCAACTAAGTCAACTAAGCTATTAGCTTAAAGACATGATATGTTAACCTGAGCCCCTCTTTAAAAAAAATAAATGAGCCAAAATTAAAATCAGTCAATCAGATCTTTTGGTGTTAATTCAGGTAAGTGTTGTTTACAATTTTATTTTTTGACAATTTATTATATTTTCACTTTTAAGTTATTATTATTTTTGTTCAGAATTGTATATTGCATACTTGGGGTTGAGGATTAAACATGCAATTTGCATGTGCTTTAGCTTAGGTTTGGACTGCTTGTGCCTTGCTGGGAGTTGGGGATTTAAGCATACTTGCCCATTTACTAAATTTAAAATAGTTTTAAATATTGAGTATTGACTACTACATGTGAATTACAGGCTTATAGGCTATAACAAATAGCCAAATAACAATAAATTAATGAGTAATTTTGCTCTACTTAGTTTGTGGCAACTAGGCATGTATGTTTTAGCCCAAATTTAATTTGTTAAAGGTTGAATGCTTGTATATTGTATAGTGTTTAATTCTTAGTGTACTTTCTATTTCCCAATAAATGAAATCAGTGGGCTTTAAAAAAAATATCTAGTTATTTTTTCGAGGTGACTCGAACCAAGTTTGAGTTAGCTTGAATTCAAAAATTTTGAATCAAATATAATTACGAGATGACTCGACTCAAGTTTGAGTCAGCTCGAACTCGAACTTTAATGAGTCAAACTTGACTCGAACTCGATTCAAGTTGGAGTTGAGTTCGAGTCTGACTTAACTCAAAATTTTTGAGTTTGAGTTTGGCCTGACTCACTTGAACTCAAATTAAAACTAGTCATAGATGAGTGTCTTTAGAGGAGTTAGGAATTATTTTGTGCTTAATTGAGGTAAAGAACGATACCCTAAGTCATTGTAGGTTTAAATAGGAGGTTCACAACTATCTCAATAGTCGAACATCACTAGAACAACGATGATTAATATTGGATGTTAATCATGATATACATCGTACAAAACCATATGGCCATGATCTTGTGTCCATTTGGAGTTCATTGAAGGCATGAAAGGGTTGGAGGGCCATCATATGGCAATGTGTGATGCTGGAAGGCCAAGTTATCAGCATCGTAGGAAGGTTGTCAGGGTCGTGGGTAGAAAGAAGAAGCACAATAGTTGGAGGCTTGCAGACTGTTGGATCGTAATAGATTCTTGATTTGATGGTTAAATTATTTCCTAATGTCTTAAGATCTTAATCGTTGAATAATTACTTAAAATCTAACATCTGAGATCCTTCCCATGTCTTAAACGACTTGCTACATCCATCAGATTAAATCACCGGATTCTACCTCTCACGCCACTTAATTTCAAACCAATTGTCGAATCTAATATATTAGGATCAGACGGTTGGTCTCTTACTTGCGGTTCTAATTGAGATCAGCTATTGAATCCATTCTCTGATCCAATGGCTTGGACTTTTTCTATCGTTATTAATTCTAATTTCATTATTTTTATTTAAATAGAAATAATATTTTTTTTAATTAAATTTCAAATATATTCTGTATAAATTTTACTCATTTTAGCTTCAAAAATTATGAAAATTTCATCACTTACATATTTAAGTGTGATAAATCTAAATATATATTTATATAAAAATGATTTTGGTTGTAAATTTATATTTTAATCAAATATATTACATGCAAATTTCATGCATTTAGTCATAAATTAATATATTTATATTTGAAAATTCAGCATTCATAAAATGAATAAAATTTAGAATTTTAATTTTCTTATGTAGAAAGAAAATATGTATGTGAATTTTGAACAAACAAAGGGATGAGATAGGGCATGCGATGAATGATGAGTGTGATGGAGGGAGATGTATGTACTTAAAACACTTAAATTATCAATTCTATTTTATTTTAAACATAAAAATTGTGAAATACTTTTATTGTATTAATAAGATTTATTAGGAAATTAAGAAAATTATGTTTTCAAATATTGTAATTTAGGAAATAAGGGTGATTATGAATATTGTTGTAAATATTCATCTCTCAAATTCAATTGCACAAAAATTCAAATATTTTCTTATGTTCTTAATATTGGTTGTATTAATATAATTATCATGATTGAGTTTAATAAATAGGTTGTATTGATATAATTATCATGTTTGAGTTTAATAAATCTAAAGATAATTTTAATTGACTTTTTATTTGAATGGTAAATGAAACTATGGTTTGGAAAGTTTTCAGGAAAATTAAGGTTAAAAAAAAAGTTATATAATTGGATGATAATCAAAAATACTTTTTAGAGGTGGGATTATCAATATAAATGAATGTATTGTTTTCTCAAGTTGTTAATACTATTGTATTAATATAGTTATTATGATTGAGTTTAGTAAATCTTAAGGTTATATTAATTGCTTTTATTAGCTAATAGATGAAACTTGTTTGGAAAGATTTTAAATAAATCAACATAAAAAAAAGATGTATAATTGGATGGTGTACCTTTATTGATGTGTTGAAATGTTGGGTGAGGAAGTGGTGGCTTGGATAAGTTATGTTATGCAATTTTGAAGAAAAACTATGTTGGATAAGTGAATGAGAGCTTGGGTACATAGCTACAATAATAAATGTGCAATATTGTACAAGAATGAAGCTGACAAGTTGTACTAAAAAGCATTGGGTGAAAGTATTTTAATACATGGTATTACCAAATGCTAGTGTGTCACAGAATCAATTTTGATCTATATTTAGTAGTCCAACTAGAGGTCGTACATTTGCTAGAATTTTGTCAAAAATTTAGCACGTGATAAGTTGTTATTTTGATATATTCTTAATTTAGATTTGAAATGTGATAGTATTAAGAGAAGTTCCTCAGAGAGTATTGGAAAGAAAAAAGATTTTTGTTGCATATATTGAAACTATTGAAAGCATACATAAAGGGAAACATCCTAAAAGGTAGTTTACGAAATGATTTTTCTATTTCAATTCTATTTTTCGCTCTTAGTTCATATTTCTTTATGTTTATTATGGATGTTATTATTGAATACATTTAATAAGATGAAACTTAGTGTATGTTATTTGCATGGTGTTTTCTTATTAATAATACTAAAGATGGGTTAGACATGTTAAGCATTCGTACAATATTAGAGCGGTACTAGATAACTATAAGCATAAAGATAGTTTTAATGATGGTTTATGCTAATCTCAATAGACCAAATCTGACCACATGAATGAATGTGTGATGAACTGTCACACTCTTTCATGTGTAACGAATAGTTATATAAATGAATAATCTGACCACATGAAAGAATATGTAACAAATAGTCATATAAATAAATGTGTAACTAAATATCACATTCATTCATATGTAATAAATGATCACATTCATACATGAATAACAAATGCTCACATAAATGAATATATAACAAACGGACACACTTGCATGACTATTCTTCACAAATAAAAATAAATATGACCGTTAATTACATATCCATTCATGTGATTGAATTTGATCTATAGGTTAACAATTAGACATGTTAAGCATCGAGTTTTTTTATTTTAAAGTTTGAAAAGTTACTAAATTGAAACCAAAGATCTAATGGCGATACATCATTCTATAGACACTTCTTAGACATTCAATTTATTTGAGATATAGCCTTTTTTGACTTCAAGTATGGTATCATCAAAGCTGATCAATTTTCTACTTTGAGTTTGCAAACACAAATGATTGGCCACAAGACCAAGCAGCTTCCAAATTCAAGTTTGAACTGGGTCCAAAGCTAACATGGGTTTAAATTTTTAGTAATTATTATTTTTTGCAAAGACTGTTTATCATTTATTCTTTTCTTGAATACTTTAGTATTAATTTCATTCTCATGATTTTTCTTCATTTTTATTTTAAGTAAACTGAAATTATCTACATTTAGCATACAGGAGAAAAGCTTTTATACTGTAAATCAATTTTAGGTTAATATATATAGATAGCAAGTAATAAAATTATGCCAAAATCAAGCAAAATTAGAGATTAAAGCAGCAGACCGCACGAATGATTCCAATCGAGAGACCAAACGATCTCTAACGAATCCTTCATTCGTACAATTCAAAGAATTCAATTGAACAAATCGTACGTTCAACAAATTCATTTGAACAAATCTTCAAAACAATTCAAAGGAATCATTCAATCATGTTCATTTGAACGAATTGAACAAATTGTTTCATCCAAATGAATCCCTAACAAAAATTTAAAATAAAATTAAAAGGTAAATTTATCCCCAATTTACTCAAATACCACTGACAAATTACTCTATACCAAACAAAAAGATATTAAATTTTCTATAAAACAATCATACAGTCAAATTTCATCACAACCAAAATACTTTCACTCAATTTTCTCAAACTTCATGTCAAACAACACTTTAAATTTCTCATATTTTCTCATTATATTTTCTTTTTATTTACTTTTTGCTTTAAGAGTTAGTTTTATTAGTTCTTAACAAACTCTTTAGTAATTTAGGTCTGTATTTCAATAAAAAAAAAAACAAAATTGATTCAGCATTTTAAATATGACCCCACTGAGCAAACAAAACTTGAAACCATGAGGATGCATTGGAGGAAGGAATCTGATAGCAACTTATAATGATTTGATTGAACCTCTGAATGAATCATATGATACTTATGATTACAACAAAACAAAGAAGAAAAAAAGAAATCATTGACCTATTCCTTAAACAAACGTGGCTGAACTTCTGCACACAAAAAATTAACGTCATGTGGGAAACTAAGAAAAGAGGGGGTGAGAGGGAAAATGGGCCCAAGTCACTGCTGCCCTTAAGAAATTGTGCTAAGAAACATACGATGGGAAAGGAAGGCAGAGGAAGGATGCCAATTACATAGACAGAAATCACAGGAATATATATATATATATATATATATATATATATATTAACAAGATTTCCGCTTGTCCACTTTCAAGTGGAGTTTGAACCATTTCTTTCTCGGACGATCTCTAGACTTATTATCTCTTGACAAGGGCTCTTCTGCTACAGATCCTCTGAAAGATCTTATTTTGCTGCTGCTTGAGCTCCGTGAAAGCGGTGGGACAGTTTTGTAGGATGCATGAATCATGTTTCTCTTTCTAAGAAGCTCATCAATCTGAATGTATATATATATAGTATCAAAATGTTATATATAAGAAAAAAACGAAATAAATGCCTCTTGAAACTTCTGATGATACAAAAAACAAAGACAAATATGATAACGCATGATCTGAAAGTGAGCAATTATAGCCATTGGGAAAGACAAGCATATTTAGTCTCCATGCTTATTTAAGGTCAGAAATGCTACACCATACTGCACATTTATAAGTCATCAAGCTTTAATGCTTGAGAAAGTGCCAATAATTAGTTGATCATGATAATTGTGGGTGTCAAATCGAATTAGTAGATCATGTTCAGGTTCAACCATATCAGCCTAATTCAGAATGGGTCAACCCAGAATCAACCTATTTAATAAATGAGTCAATAGCCCCAGCACATACATACCCAACCCATTTCTAACTCACTTGACCTGAGTTTAACTCGATTTGACACAAATACATACATATTACAGAAACTTTTAAGCATTTTGGCACAAACCAACACTTTTTTATCAAAACCTGACTTAATTGACTCATCCTAAGAAATGGTCAAACCAAGTGAATTTTATTTTTGCAGGTCAACCCAAGCCCACCAAATGCTATATGGGTTATAAAAGACTAACCAAACTCAACCCAAATATTAATTAGTTAATCTAACCAAACTTTTTCATATTGAGTTCAAGTTAAGCTTTCATGCCGGTCATATTTTGACACCGTAACACTAATGCTTACATATTGTTGAAGATCATCTTCACAAACTATTAAAAAAAAAGAAGAAAATTTTTATCATGAAATTAAAAGGCATTTTCCAACAATCGTGGGATGATATTCTCATAACAGATGAGCCAACTCAACCACAACAAAAATCTAGGGACCATTGTGAAAACTTTACCCACCATACATGATCAATAATATTAATACAAATATGGCATTCATCATAGTTGATCCGAAATAATGGAAACTCAAGGAATAATAAATTTTAGAAGATTGAGGTGCAAGTTCAAAGGGATTTGGAAGTACCAGTCTATTAATTAAGAGATCCATAAGCATGAAGAGGGGCACAGTAATGTATGCTCAATTGATTTGTATAGCAGGACAAGAATTATATTTTCTAAAATGTCGCTTTCCAACCTAGTTCAAGCAAATCTTGATATTAAACACGTCTACAAGTTACTAACTGATACTTGTAATGTCAACATTATCGGCCAACATAATTTGCATCAATTGAACTGCCAACGCAAAGCCTACTCCTGAACACAAAGCAATTTGCTAGGCTTACGAGGAAGCTTGTGCTCCAGCAAGAGAAGTTTTTTAAAGGTAACATGAGCAACTGATAAAGACTGAAATCAAAGAACAAAAGCTTACCGTGATTCAAGCTCTAATAGCAGGATACAAATTCATTCTCAGAAGACCCTTCTCAAACAGTTAAACGTTATTTTATCTACACATCTTTAAGTCAAGTTCCCTAAGAACTCTACTAGTATGACGAAAGAAATATTGGTGTTAGAAAGATAATAAACATCTGGCATCATATGAAAGAAGCATCAGTAAAAAAAACATTATTAGTGTTAGAGCCCAACTAAACAAGCAATCAACAAATTAATAACACTTAGAATGCTGAAAGTCAACCCTTCCTAGCCGATCTTGAAGGCTTGGAAACAGAATTTTGTTATTGGTAACATCGTTGTAAACGATATACTCCTTAAAAACATCTTTATTAAGAATATACAAATTTTGTTTTGCTTGGGGTGCAAACAATATTTAACCTAAATGTTAATACTAACAAATTATAGATCACTAGAAAATTTACACAATTTTCAAATGAAATAGCTTTGGATATTAACTACGAAGTTTAAAAAAACATCAAGCCTAAAATTATACAAGAAATACAATTCTCGACATAGCTATATAACATTAATATTGTCAAGAAAACAAAGGAATTAAGATTGTGCATAACTTATAAAAAGTGTGAATGATATTTGTTTGAAAGACTCGTATCCAATGCCAATTATTGATCACTTAATCAGTTTTATTAGAGGCCAAAAGGTATACACTTTATCAGAAGCCTATTCAAGATACCATCAAATAAGTATGGAATCTCGGGTTGAAGATAATATTGAACTAATAACTCAAACTAATACTACTATAAAAAATGCTATTTTGGTGAAAAATAAAAGAGCTTGTATACCAAACGCTCATGAAAACAAATACAACGAGTTCAAAAAGGTCAAAATGTACAAGTCCATAACTACATAATAAGTTCAACGGAAATTAAAGTTAAGTTGAGCAAGTGTAATTCATCCTTTATGTCCAACCTCCCAATAACATAAAGAACATAATGAAACCTACAAGACAACTTGCAAGCCTGTGTAGTTTTATCTTTAGGCCAGTAGAGAAAAATGGAACTTTGCTCAAAACTGCAAAAAAGGGCAGTTCCTATTTGTATTGAGGAATGTGATAAATGGTCCTAAGAGCTTTAGAGAATATTTAGCTTACCAGCCCGAACAGCCCACAACAACATAGGGATATTATTTATCTTTATCTCAAATTTATCCTACAAGCTCTAAACTCATTCTAACTTGAGGAGGAAAATAAGCAATAATTCCCCATTCATAATTATATCCACATTATTGTTAAAAGCATTCTTTTATATTATTGTGGAGAAAATCTTCTGCCTCAGTCTCCTTGCGCACCAAGGATATCAGAGTTGTATTAAAGAGGATGTTTTCGCCAACATCTTTAATCGAGCCTATAGTGGGCATCCTCAAAATCAATGTAGCTTCACATTCCCAACAGTATTCACAAAAATGTGCCCTATTTTTTTCATTGCCACGAAGATACCATTTCTTCCTTGTTTTCCACAAAACTTATCATTTTTCTTCCTCCTTCCAAAACGAACCAATTAAGTCAGTAGATTTCTCATGGCAGCTGAATTCACACTATTGATTGGAACTCCAATCTCCCCTCTTAGTTTCATGCTCATTTTCATAATTCTGATCTCTGAAAAATACAATGCCTTGCTCTATGAACACTTTGAGGAGGAAAAATGCTTTGAAGCACCGAGGTTCTCTCAAGATCATCAGAGTTTACATGAAGAATTGCATAAGATGGCAAATTAATGATTGACGAATCAACATTTTAAGTTATTACCTTCACCATTCAAGCCTTCAATCAACCTCACAAAAGAATAAGTTTCATGCTATGCATTTAAGGGATTCACATACTACTAATAAAAAAATACAGTGAGAAGAAATCCCCTATTTCAAAACAAGTTACATTCTTGAATATTAGGGAGAAAAATGATGAATATTAATTTTACAAGTCAATCTGGATCATCCATATATCCACTACAGATGTGATATAAATTCAAATTATTCCCAAGTTCATAACTTTCTCAGAAAACTACTCCAATCTTATTTTTGGTGGTGACCTACACACAAATTAGCTTGGAAGCTTTGTAATTCAGCGCTTTAGCTTGACCTGCCTCAATTTCAAACTCACTTCATCAAACAAATGTAATATATTGTGTGCATCAAAATCATCCATGTATGTTGATTAGCTGTTTAGCATGCTACTCATTAGAGGCATGATCTTAGCTTCTATTTATGATATTAGAATATATTATGGTAATTAATTCAAGTTCGATTAGTATCATTTCATTCATGGCCTTAATTTTTCAGAAACTAAGCAAAACATCATTTAATGAGATGTGCGTCCAAGAGAGACATACATCAGACTCGCCCAAGATGCACCAGAGAAGAGGCTCATAAGACGCTTGAGAAGGGGTTCACAAGTGCCAGTTGAAGAAGGTTCAGCCTAGCTGTGCATGACACAGAGAGGATGGCAATTCAAGTTGTAAACAGTAATCATTAATAGGTGGTATATATGATGCATTTTTAGATATTTGAGTGATAAGCAAATAAAAATCCCTCCTTTTAATTAAATTAAATTAAATTTAAGGACTCGTATATCGCCCAAATTTGATATCTAAGGGGGAATAAATGAGTTGAGTTGAACTAAAGTAAGCCTTGGCTTAGGCTTGAGCTTGGTTAAAAAATCAAGTATGAGCTCAGAATTGAGATAAATTTTAAAAACTCAAGCCAGCTCATAAGCCAATTCATTAATAAATAACTAGAAATGTTTATACCATTTCAAAAAAATATCATATAAAAATAATGTAAATAATTAGAATTTAAAGAAAATTTCATTAAATATTAATGAAATGTAAGACTTCCTTCTATTTACTTGCTTAACACCCAATTTTTTAATTTTAAATTATTTCCACCAAAATTCCATCATTACCACAAAACTATAACCACGCAAAGTCATTTCCAATCAATATAAGAGGACGACACTATGTGCATGAGTAAGGTTAGTCATTTCTTTTGTTAATACTAATCATAAAGTGTTATAAGTTTAAATTTACTAATTAAGCATTTTGTAAATAGGTCTCCCTTTACTGAATATCAAATCCAAGTGGAGCCATGCTTGAATTCATCAAGGAAAATGTATGCTTTTTTATGTATAACAAAACATGCATTAGCTAGATATGAGACAATGCCCAGTCTAATGTGCGACAACTATGCATTAGCTAAATATGAATAACAATTCCCAATTTAATGTGGATAGCTAGTCGATGATCAATAAGTGTACCAGAATTGATTCCTAATACAAGTTCTGCATCAAAATTCATGCTGAGAAAACTTCTTAGCAGTCATTCTAAATTTTCTTGCATCAACTAGACAAATGACCTTTCATCTCATTAAGTGCCGCCCACATTGTGCTAGAAATTACCAAAAGACAAGCTTGGTTTTGTTCGAAAAGACAAGAAATTTGGTAGTGGTAGTGTTGAGTAAATAAATAAAAACCTAGTAAGTGGTCCACCAAAACTGGGATTGATGTGACTAAATCTTTAAATACAACTCTGTTCCAACACATTACATTTAAATTGGTTCAAAAAGAAACATTTGATTGGATTTTAAATAGAAAGTGGCCATTAAAATGTTGGTTAAGCAAGAATTTAACTCACTTCCTCGACTTCTTGTGCATATCTTTTTGTCATATCCGTGAACTGTGCCAGAACCTGTTAAATCAAATGCTACAAGTCAATGGATCCTTGAAGCCCTGTAACAAGAGTAATATTTGAACAGAATAGCAAACCTCTCGATATTCACTCTCAAACTTCGACACTTCAGCTCTCTTGGCTAATAGTTTTGCTTCCACATCCCGAAGTTTTTCTTTCTCATTGGAAAAAGCTTCCCCACATAAAATCTCTATTGTGTAAGTAGCGCTTCCAAAGAAATTATCACCTGCAAATAGAACCATTGAAGGCCACAAAATGAACCGCATATTACTAGAAAACAGATACTCATGTTCCTACTAGAAATTAAAACAGGTAAACACACCATACACAGCGAATACATGAGTCCCAGCTTTCAATTCATTTACTTCACAAGGCAGAAATCCATCTAATTTCTTGAAAAAGGCAACATCAGGATCCTTTGCAACTGCCATCTGGGGGCAACATGAGTTTTTTACGAAAAAATTGAAAACAGGCAGACAAGTGCACCATGACAGAAATGTTCAGAGAATTTGGTAAAATGATTTTCTTACAGATTTAGACTGATCAAACCGATATACTGGAAAGCAAAGAAAAAACATGCCAGCGGAGGAAAACTTTCCTGTTTTCATGCTGTCTTCCTGGAAAGAAAGTGTTCCCCAAATAAATTTTTTTACAAGAAACATCATTGTAAACGTATATAAGCAATAATTTAGATTAATCCTTTTGTCCAATTTAATGCAGTGGATCACATGAATACCGTTGCTCAATATAAAAATTTTAAATCCAAATCTCAAGAAGTTGTTTCCAAATGAATGAATAAAATTATAACTGTGATTATTATCAGTTCAATGACTGCCATCATCAATTCATTTTGAATGCAATGAACGGCTACTTTATAAACATTTTACGGTCATTTTGCTTCATGTAAAACAAGAAATTATGCAATTAATTGGGCTGCAAAATATTATATTTGATTGTTAATTGATTAGAATTGGATTTAAATGTTAGTATATGATTTAAATTGAGCTTAAATTTTATATATAAATATATATTTTTTACTTATTTACAATCATAGTATTTAAATTTAAGCAATATTTTTTAAAGATTGAAAGTTTGGTATTTATTATGCAATCATTGTTAATATAAATGCTATACTTTAACTATCCTAAACTTAATTAATTTATTTTCATTTATATTACAATGTAATCAGCATTAGCACGTGAACTAGACCAGGAGACTGAGCTGCAAACAACTTTAGGAGGGCGAAGTTATTGCTGCATTAATTGCACGTCAGAGTGAGAAGAGTCCTGCAGAAACTGCATGTTTTATGTTAAAATCTTGCTATAAAAGAAAATCTAGAGGCCTTTAAAGGGAAAATAACTAAAAGGATTGAAATAACTGCAAATTCAAGAAGAAAACGATGTCTTACGTGAGGTGGCAATTATATAAAAATGGTGCACGAAGAGCAGTTGTATTAACTAGCTGGAAACCAGAGGAAGAAAAAGGGCCGGTGCAGGGCGTCTCTGTTTAAAGAAACTCTTATGTAAAGGACAGAAAAAATAGCATATGTTCTCAATATAGAGGGAACAAAACCCGTACAAGAAGGAGAATGGGATATTTCCCTGCAGTGAAGAGAAATTGATGTATTCTAAAACTGCATGCAATCTGAGTGGAAGAACAAGGTAACGCTGTTCTGAGTGGAAACTATGAGTTATTTTCAGGTAAGCCTTTTGAAAGAAAACCTAAGTCTGTTAGTTAGAAGAACACGGAAGAAACTAGTTCTTGCACAGATTCTGGAAACAAAACTACAATTTCTTTGTTTAGAATTCAATAATGTATCAGTTTTTTAAAATTCAGAGCTTATTTTTAGCAACCATATGAATGAGTTGTAGGGTCTCAAGAAAGGCTTAAAACGATTTTAGCATCCTTAGTTGAGTAACAAAAAGGTTAGTAAGTGTTAATCAATATAACCACAAATAATAAATAATCACTAGTACTAGGCTACATTCCTCTGAATTTCTTCTCAAATACATGAGGTACGTTTACTTAAACTAGCAATTTAATATTATTTTTTATTTTTAGATTTAAAAATTAATTGTTAGGATTTAATTATAGATTTGAAGTTGGTAATGAGTAATTTAAACCAAGCAAATCCTCACGGGAACACTACTCTACTTACTATTTACTACTTTGGACAATATTGCACTAGCGTATGCTAGTTAGCAAACACTGTATTTATAAAGTTGTCTATTTTATAACTACTAGGAATTGTGCATCATGGGAAAGAAACTTGCTTTCTTGGCACCAAGCTGTAAGGAATAGCCATGAATGCTCTGATTTTGCTGATTTATATGCCAAAGTATCTTCTAAATTGCAGGTATGGGGTTCTATGCATTTATCAATGGCTGGCAAAGGCTTGCCTGATTATTTATATGTATCATGTTGACTTGTTACTAATAATTGCTTGTGCTCATTGAATGATTGATGAGAAGATGTCTTAAAATGTATGACTCCAAGATATGGGAATAGAAAGGGACCTAAGAATTCTGTAATGTGAAGAATTCTTTGCAAGGACTACCATAATAACTCGAGTGCAGTCGTGCAATCATCATTGTGCAACTATCAAGTTTCTTTCTTTTACAAAACATGTCAATCTCAATATGAATCATGTTGTACAATATTATGTGATATTGATGGTTGATTGATTATCATGGTATAACCTCAATGAATTTTCAATTTTAAATGAAATCCCTCTAGGATTAACTTAAGCCATGATCCAAATTATGCACCAGCCATGGATCTAAATTATGCACCAGCATTTGATCTTTGGCCAGTATATCTAGGTTTTCAATCCACGTGACAGATTCCCACCAAGAAATACAATATCCTGAGGTAGACCTCTTATATTATCAATTGATCCTACATAGTTGACACTTATATCGGCATCAAGTTCACCTGAATTGAACAAGATGCCATTTCTTGGGGTATTCAAATATTGCAAGATTCTATTTAAAGTCCTGAGAAGAATCTCCTTAGAATTTTGCATGAACAAATTACATTAACATGCTAGACTTTATATATGATAAATAAATCAATCTTCCAAATATCCTTTAATAGCTGCCCTAATCAAGGAAAAAAAATTTTGGAGCCTCATGCAATCTTATGATTAGAATCTATAAGTGTCTCAGCTGATTTACAACTCAATTTTCTAATATCATTTACACAAATTTCATTGTTTTGTAATATTATAAAGATCCAATCCTTTGATTAAGCTAACTCCATGTCAAGAAAGTGTTTCAATGTCTTTTATCTCAAATTATTTAATCAAGAAATATTTTAACCTTTGGATTCTTTCACATCATCTAATAGAATAATGCCATCAACATCTACTACCAGAATTCTAGCTCCATCTATAATTTAGTATTTAATTCATAAGGTATAATCTCTTCAGCTTTGTTTAGATTAACATTAATCATAATTTTTAAAAATCTCTCAAACCAATCCCTTAAAAATTATCTAAGTCCATATACAGTCTTATGAGTTTTCACATAATTTCTTCTTTATTTATAAAGCCAAATCCAAGAAAAACCTTCTCATAAATTTCTTTCTTTGGATCACCAAAATAAGAAGAATGCATTTGTTATATCTAGTTATTGCAATTTCCATCAAAAAATACTTGCTAATGACAACAAAATTCTTACAATATTTATTTTCGCAATAAAAACAATCTAAAAATAATTCATAGCATAAGTACAAATGTTGCTAAAACAAACTAAAAGCCATTAATATTACGCTTAACAAAAGATACCGATATTGTTTATTTTCCTTCTAGTAAGCTTTACTAATTCTCATGTAATGCTTTTTTTCCATAGCCTCCATTTACAAAATCGACACACTACTTACCCATCAGACATACAGACGCAGTGGACAAGCTAATCAAGGTAATAGTGATCGAGATAGCCATTTAACCTTAAGGAAATAGTGATATTGCATGATATCGCAAAAACCATTGTTTTTGATCGAGATAGTCATTTCACCTCTAGATTTTGGAAAATGGTCCAGCAAGACCTTTGTTCTCAGCTTTGTACGAGTACAACATTTTATCCTCAAACAGATGGGTAAATTGAAATGATGAATCAAACCTTAGAGGATCTACTTCATTTATGTATTTTAGACTTTGGAGGAAGTTGGGATGGTCATCTTCCATTAATTGAATTTTCCTACAATAATAATTTTCAAGCAAGCATTAGAATGGCTCCTTATGAAGCCCTTTATGGAAGAAGGTATATCACCCCGCTATCTTGGAATAGGGTTAGAGATAATAAGATAATAAAATCAGATTTAATTCTTCAAGCTACAGAGAAAATTAAATTAATTCAACATCGAATGAAAGAAGCCCAAGACAGACAAAAGCAATAATTTGATTCTCGTCATCGGCATGTAGAATTTTCTGTTGGAGATCATGTATACCTGAAGGTTAACACGTCAAGAGAAGTTTCAAGATTTAAAATTTTTGGAAAGTTAAGCCCTAGCTAGATACATCGGCCCTTTTGAAATTTTGAAGCGTGTTGGACAAATAGCATATCAAATCAAACTTCCATTACACCTAACCCTAATGCATAACGTATTCCACATCTCCTCACTAAGAAAGTGTTTGTCAGACCTAACTATGAGAGTTGAAGTGGAAAATATCAACTTGTAGCCAAACCTTAGCTATGTAATTGAACCAAAAGAAATTCTAGATCGAAATGTAAGAAAACTGCGAAACAAATCCATTTCCATGGTGAAAATTCGATGGAAGAATTATCGAAAGAAAAAAATTACTTAGAAGAAAGGATCGAGTATGAAGAAATCTTACCCTCAGCTTTTTCTTAGTAAGTCACAAATTTGTTATTATTATCTAAACCCTAGATTGATGTTGGGACAACATCCTTTTCAAGTTGGAGAGAATGTAAAATATCAAGTTTTAATTGAAAATTTTATTTTTGTTTATCCTTATTTTAGTTTAATTCAATCACGCAGTAAATTGATAAAATAAAATTTTGTGATTGTTAAGCGTACATTCAAAGAATTTTTGGTAATTTTGGAGAATTCTTCTATTATCGGACTCTCCCAGGGTATTTTAATGTATTTATTTAATTAGAAAAATTAAGATAATTGAACTTACCTCCAAATAAAAATCGGAGTTCGCCATTGAGTTCATCACCCCCATATTTGCTATAGTGGAAGTTTTAGAATTTTTCGAAGCTTGTTTAATTGACAAAATTTTAATTGCTAAAACATATCAAATTAGTTAATCAATTTAGCAAGTGGGGTTTGCCACCTCTTCTCCACTTGCAACCTATCATCTAAGTCCTGCACATATTCCCCACTTGCACCTCTTCCTCACCTGTTTATCCTCCCCACTTGCAACAAAAGAGGAACCTCTATAGCTTTTACCCTCTAATCAAACCCATCCTCCCCACTTGCAAACTCAGAAACTTGCAGCATATTCCCTAATCCAGCCCATACCCAACTCATTTATCAACACCCATACTGATCTCTCAGCTTGTACTTAGAAATTTTGAGAGGAAAAAAAGTTTATTGAAGCTTCATCTCAAGCAAAGAAAAAAAATCTTCATTAGCTGAACTAAGGTACTTCCTTTCCCATGAATTTATTCATGCAATCACTTCAAGTTCCCAAGTATATTACTCTTCACATCGAATCCTTTGAGTGCTCAATCAAACTCAAACAAACTCGATCCGAGTCCAATTTTTGATAAAGAGGAATAGCATTGCTCTTTAAAATCGCAATTTATATTTTTCTATTCCGATACCCGAAGATAAGACATCAATTTTAGTAGCGTCGGAGAGGTTCAAATATGTTGATTTAGGTACAAATCAAGAGACCTTTCGATCGGTATATGGCAAGACCTGCGATTTACGTTCGTACAAGCTGACCCGTGCGGCGTCGTGGCGCGCCATAGCGCGTCGTAGCGCCCAGTCTTCGGGTCAGGGAAGCTGTAGCGTGCCGTAGCGCCCGGCCCTCGGGTCGGTGGCGCTGTAGCGTGTTGTAGCGCCCGACCCTCAAGTCGGGGGCGTTGTAACCCGCCGTAGCGCTCGGCGTTCAGGTCGGGAAGCTTTAGTGCGCCGTAGCGCCCGACTCTCAGGTCGAGGGCGTCGTAGCGCCCGGCTTTCGGATCAGGGGCACCGTAGCGCTCCAAAAGTGTCGTAGCGCGCTTCAGTACCCAATTTTCTGAATCTTTGAAATTTTTGCAATCTGCTCACTCCAGAACTGAAATAGTACAAAAATATACTAAATTAACGACTATTTTTAGTAAAAACATACAGTATAAATGTAGACTCATTATTTAGAGCGTTGTAACGCGTCGTAGCACCTCGACTCTCGGGTCGGGGGTGTCGTAGCGCCCGGCTTTCAGATCGGGGACGCCGCAGCGCACCGTAGCGCACTCCAGTACTCAATTTTTCGAATCTTTGAACTTTTTGCAATCTGCCCAATCCATAATTGAAAAAACACAAAAATATACTACGATTGGTTTTAGTAAAAATATGCAGTATAAATATAGATTTATTATTTATGATGTTTGGATCTTTAGAATTTGGCAAAACTTTCTCTTTTAAGATAATGGAAATCTTGCACATTCAATCAATGTATTATTCACCTCCTAAAAATATAGAACAACAAAGTTTAATTTAAATTGATGTTTAACAGATCCAATCAAGTGAAATAATTGTGTTTCATCAAATCAATCAGGTACATAAATCTATTTGTAAGTTTTACTTAATTGTATCTATTTTGAGATTACTTCCATTTGAATAATGTTTTAATATGCTTACTGCTTTATGAATTGCAAAAATATTATCATAAGACCTGTGACAAAAAGATGAAATATATCATTATATGTGGTGTTTGTCTTTGAAGGGAGAAAAGCAACACCGAGAACTGTACATATTGGGCCAGCTGGCAGCCTCTGGGAGTTATATGGAAGGATTTAGCCTTTTTAGAAAGTGGGCAAATCTAGAGGAAAGACACCATTATTTTTGAAAAGGCTAATAAGCTACCAATGAGAAGTCATGAAGCTTCCTAAAGGCTATGCCTATGAGTTTACCCAATTGGGCTCAGGGATCTTCAGACTCAACTTTATGTCACATAATGCTTTTGATGTGATTTATTTCATGCTAAATTCAAGTCTAACATGCAGGGAAAAATTAGTTTCAATTAGCAAATATTTATATTTCTTTACTTAGTATCATTTTACTTTTATTACTAATATCATGATTATGAATTGTTCATTGAAAATTCTCGGACTCGATTTCTCAGCCGCCACATATTGGGTGCAAGTTCTAGTTCCTTTTCTAAGGGCAATAAAGATGCACAATAATTGGGTTCAACAAAGATGGGCAAAGAATTTATCTCATCATTTGTTAAATAAGTAGGATGACTGCACTAGCCTTGATTGAAGAGATGACTCATTGTTTTTTAAATAAACTTTGTTAATGGTACATATATATATATATATGGGAGGTAGAGTCATGTATTCTTAGGTTCTATCAAGACACTTGTTTAATTTTTTGGTGGCGAGGAAATTGGTTTGTTTGTAAGTTGTTGGGAACTATTTGGTGGAGATTGGTAGTCAACAAACTGCTAGGCAACAATATTATAAATGAAAATTTTCTAGTTAACAGGTGCTTGGACTGAAATAGAAGATTTTTAGGAATGGTAACTTATAGTGGGCGGAGGCTCATGTTGATTGCTAGTAGAGGCTAAGATAGTTTATTGATATAGATTGTATGATTATGAGAATGAAGTGGAGGAAAAGAGATTCTATATCTATTTGATGATTATCTTCTGAGAGAGACTTCCCATTTAGGATATTGATTGTGAATATTGATTCCATTAATAAAAGTAATATCAGCAGATATATGGTACTGTTTATTTAAATTATGGCAAAAATTATAGCCTTTTTAAATAGAGATCTAGCCAACAATATCTACTTTACAGCTCCAAGATCATGATTTCCTCTTTATTGAGAGTGAAGAAAAAATTTAAGCTTCCGATTATGCTATTAGAAAAACAGAAGTTTAGGTAGAAATTTACACGAATTTGGACAAAATATTGAAATCAAGAACATGTGTTGAAGCCTATTTATATAATATGGGTAGCAATTTTTTGGAATTTATTTTTAGAGGGCACAATTAACTTGAGTAGACAGCCATTTTTTCATTTAAACAAACCTTTTGAAGAGTAATAATACACAACTTGTAGATTATACCAAGTTATTTGATATTTACAGTAAGATTAATTTAGTCTTTGACATTTTCTCCAAATTGAGTTTTAATTATACTGAGAAAACTTTGTTAAATAATACTAACAGCATATTTATTTCTAAAAGGTAAATCCATGTCATACCATCAACAAATGAAGCAATCCATTTAGCACCAAAATATAAGGAAACAATGAAAACCCTCAAACAACATTATGCATGCGAGAAAAAAATGAGAACTTTTATAATTTATTGAAAGTTGAATTGTTTATGATTTGCAATTTCACAAATATCACATTGAAATCTATTTTTTTATTTATAAAAAAAATTGCTTGATGTTCAACATCAATAAGTACACCGTTTGCGTCCACCTGTCAACCACACATCCATCTCTCACACATTGCTCGCACATGTTGCGAAACCATCTCAACGTCTCACTTGCATCACTTCAGGCGAATTCCATCTATGCAGAGGTTGCAGCTTTGTCTACGTCTCTCCAACGTTGATATTTCATTCCGACGAAGACGCAAAATTTGACGAAGAAGCAAAGCTCGCCAACGCTAACGAAAACGTCAATGTAGGTCTTTAACAGACCCAAAAATGAATGTCTGCACTAACACGCAAGTGCACATTATCTGAAGTAATATATGAATGGTGAGTTCCCGAGATTTTTATCGTCCTCTGAGAACGGTGTATACAAGTTACTAATTACTTCCTCCGTTTGATAATGTTTAAATGACTGAATATTTCTAGTTTTGATTAAACTAGATTAAGCTAATTGAACTAATGGTTTGTTGATAACTTGGTTACAAATGGGAAGGATTATATTTTGAACATATAAGTTGTAATAGTCCCATGTGCATGAGATTTCTTTAATTCACTGATTTTGTTATTTTCTTCTCTTTTGTATTATTTTATTTATCAAGGGACTAATTTTGACAAATTGGCATTTCTTACACATTTGCCCTGTCTAGTGCTACATGGAACTCCCTAGGGTTCTCATAAAAAACAAACAATTTTGTGATCATTTTAGTGAGAAATAATATCTTACATCTAAGTGATAAAATTTGCTAATTTATTAGTGATCATAAAAGCTTGATCTGTTCACTACTCGCATGCATCAACTTCTGACTTAGCTAAGGCAACGAGTAGCAAAGCTCTATGAGTTTATGTCACATCACTCACGACTTATCACTCTCGAGTTGTCTTACTTAAGTCAATAGTGAGCAGTGGGACTTAGTGAATCAGTCTCGGCTCCCATGCAACAAATTCCAGATTTTGCATAAAGATGAGCAATAGAGCCAACGTGAACTTGTCACTTCATCCACTGCTGTAACATGCTCAACTCTTTGCATTTAAATCTAAATTTGTGCAATGGAGCTCACAGATTCTCTTAGGTTATTCTTCACGGCTCAAATGCATCAAATCTGTGATTTCAAGCAAGTGCATGACCCGTCAAGCCCAACGAACTTATGTCACAACGTTACTTGAACTCTCTTAGTGCACATGATTTTAATTAGAGATGGTCATCTAGCTCAATGAAGATTCTTGAGGTAAAAACCAATTTTTATATTTTCATTGCTAGGCGTTGTATTCGTATTCATTCAAATACAGTGACAAATTCAACACAACACTTTAATATCATTTCAGTAAATTAAAAGTCATATTACATGCACACAGACTACAAACTCGGCATAGTTCTCAACCTAATCCTCCCCAAAAGGGGGTTTAGGCTGCCATTAAAAGAAATACAAGAAAGGAAATACAGGAACAACACATGGAATACATTGCGTTCTTACAAGAAAAAAGAATAAAAGAGTACGGACAAAAATACAATACACAGGAACAGCTTTCCAGCATTCTCTTGTCTTTTTTCTTCCCTGCTCTTTGGTCTTCTTCCTTGGCACTGTAGCTCTCCTTCTTCTCTACTACAACCCTTCTCCTCATGAACTCCTTGAAAATAATCTATGGTGGCTAGGGTTCTTTTCCTTTTGAGGAGTTCAAAAGATCCTTATTGTTCATAACATGTTTCCTTAAATATTATTCCCTTTCTCTAGCCAAGGGGCTGAATTAGCTGTCAAATTCTTTATTTCCCTCAATTAGTGTCTTCTTTAGAACGTAGAGTTTTTATTATTTGTTCCCTAAATATTCCTCTTTGATTCTCCTTGGGAGTTAAATGGCCAATTTCCTTTAAAATCACTCTTTGGAGCTGTAGGGATTAATAAACTAAGCCCCTTGAACTCCCAACCGTTCATCTTTATTGTGCTTTCTGGACGGCGGGTGCCAAGGTGCGCTATAGCATCGCGCTTGCAATAGTTAAGAGTTGCGGCGTTATGTGGTGCCAGAACTTCGAAACTTCGTTTAACGCATTCCGCCTTCAGAAATTTTAGATTTACGTTGCAGTGCACTATAGCGTCCGCCTTACGTTAGTCTGGCGCTGAGGCGCGCTGTAGAGCCTAGCTCTTAATACGGTGCGCTGTAACGTCACACTTGTAGTGCTCTGGCATTGCAGTGCACTCTGGCGTCGCGCTTGCAGTACTCTGACGCTACAACGCGCTCTAGCGTCACGCTTGCGGTGCTCTACAGACTTAGGCAACAACTTAGGTTAACCACAACTCAAAATCAAATGGAGAATATAAGGGAAACTTAGGAAAGATTCACCAATATAACCAAGGAAGAGCTTATAAAGATTATGCATTACCAACTATTAGGGGAATTCCAAATTTAATAGTAAGACCAAATGTCCAAGCGAATAAATTTGAGATAAAACCTGCCACCCTACAGATGGTGCAGAATGCCCAATTCTATGGAATCGCAAACAAAGACCCTAACACTCATATTTCCAACTTTTTAGAAATTTGTGATACATTTAAGTATAACGATGCCACTGATGATGCTGTTAGACTTAGATTGTTCCCTTTTTCTTTAAATGATAGGGCTAAAAATTGGTTAACCTCACTGCCTGGAGACTCGATCACTACCTAGGATGAATTAGATAGAAAGTTTTTAGCAAAATACTTCCCACCAACTAAAATAGTCAAGTTCAAATAAAAATAACAAATTACACACAATTAGAAGGAGAGTCTTTATATGATAGCTAGGAATACTTTAAATGATGTCTAAGATGTCCATATCACGGTTTCCCTCTGTGGATGTTGGTTCAAATATTTTACAATTGTGATGTCAGAGCACTGCAAGTGCGACGTCAAAGCGCGCTGCAGCACCAGAGCACTGCAAGTGTGATGCTACAGCGTGCCCTAGCATCCGACTCCTTGCTAAAATGTCTTTTTTGTCCTTTTGTGCAGTATGATCCAATGTGCTGAAACAAATCATAAAATACACCAAACTAGATTGAAATAGCAAATAATTCTTAAAATCACTTATTTTACCAAGAAAATATACATATTTATGGGATTCATCAGTTTGGCACAACAACAGAGCTCATCGACGACGACGATAGAGCTTGCCAACTCTAACGCCAACGATAAACCTCGCTGACACTGATGTAGGTCTTCATCTTCATAGTTCAGCGCAATGATGGAGCTCGTTGACACTTATGTAGGTCTTCATCTTCATAGTTCGGCGCAATGATGGAGCTCTTTAAAGCCGACAATGGATCTCACGGACACCGAAGTCAACTTGCATAGCATGCATTTTGTTTTGGGCATATAATGAATAAACCCTAAAAAATTATAAACAAAGTTCATAAGATGATCTGATCTCTAAATTAACCGAAGCATCATATTCTACAAATTTTTACATTCCAAACAGACAATCAGATAGTTGTAAAGTAATCAGATTATATTATAATCAGATTGTAATGTAATTAAATTACATACAATGCAAATCCAACATACCAAACAGCCCCGTAGAAAATCTTTAAGAGTGATGGCTTCATTGATAATAATGTCTTTGTGCCCAGTAATAGTTACAATAAAATTATCAACAATGATTATTGTTTGCTATTAGGTCAATAATAAATAACAAATATAAATGTTAAGGGATTCATATAGCTAGGGAATCCATAATTAATGATCCAAGCGTTTAATAGTATGTTCAATCTAAAGCACTAAAAGTATCAAAATAAGAAAGTTGTGTTACAAGTACTAGAAAGGTGTTTTGTTTTGTGTTTCTAGGAATTATTTGAGTTTCTCAATCTTTTCCAAATTAAGTTATATTCAAGTTACCTCATTTAGGGGTTGTTTGGCATGAAAAAATTTGAGAAATCTGAGTGTAAAATAATTAATTTACAATGTCATCAAATTACTTTGCTGTTGTTTAGTAGTTTTTTAGGCAACTAAGATTTTGTACTTGAACTGAAGTAATTTGAGTGTGGTTCTTAGAGTAAAATTAAAGAGTAAAATTACCCAATAATTTTTTGTTTTCATTTTTTTTCAAATTTTTTAGGGTTTCTACTAAAAAATACATTGATCCTTCTGTCTACGCTACACTCCAAAAATCCATCCCAGACAACAATAGTGTCAAGAACAACGTCATAGCAATTTAATCTTTAAAAAAATAGAAATAAAAAGAACATGCACCAAATTAGAGGAAAACACCGCCGAAGAATCGAGCAAGCCACCTAGGTTGAATCCAGCCAGAACAGTGAAGAACAGGGCTGTGACAAAAATAAATTTATCTGTCAGTTGTGCCCTAAATTTAAATCCGTTCATCCTCTTCCAACTCCATCACGTGCATCGTTAGTCGTCGTTGTTGTCGAAGGCGGAAATAAAGCTATGGCTCCAGCAAGATGCTGCAAGAAGGATGGGCACTCAGACTCAGAATAAAAGAAGCTCGATGCTAGCGTCATTAGCCCTGGACTTGCCTCTGCCGACCCTCCACGAAAAAGGGTTTCTACTGTCGTCCTCGTCGAAATCGATATTGACGGTCGGCTTGCCTCTGCCTCCAATGACACTTAGTTCGGTGTGGAAGAAGACAAACACAAGGCTGCAAGAGTCGAACGAGAATCGTCTCCTCTGTGACTGGGCGAGGAAAAACTCCATGCAATCGCCAAAAACGGCCGATTTGACCGTAAAAATTTTATAGCCATATTAATTATACGGCTGTAAATTTTATTATAGCACAAACATTTTACACCGCTTTTATTGCATGCCAAATACTGGCACTCCTGAATTCCTGAAAAAATTTCTACTTTAAACTAGTTTTACCTCATGTCAAACAGCCCCTTAATTAAACGATGTGGGCATGATGTCCTATTCCGTGAATGTTTTTACTAAGTTCAAGAAGTTTCACATATAGTTTTAAGTAATCGTTTTCAGTGTGACAAGACTTCTTGCAATAAATGTACCAAAAATAATCTTTTGTAGGTATTTTGGAATATCCTTGTTTGCTTTCTTTTGAGAAGATGCTCCCAAAGCATTTCTTTTAATTTCTTTTAATTATCATTATTGAAGAATCAATAATTTTCTCAAAACATTTTATACAAGATGGACATTCTTTTATTTCGAGATGATAATTCTCCTCCAAAATTTAAATTTGAACGGCATCAAATTCAATGTTTAAACTAGTTCAAAATAATAATAAATTTGTTTCTCTACAAACCATCTAAGGATGAGACATTTTTAGTATACTTCATTTCAATGTACTGATTGCCAAAAACCTTATTATAAGATAGAGAGCTCAGTAATTGTTTGATTATTACCTTAATATTGTTGATCTTGGTTTTAATAATGTATATTTATGTAACATCCCAAAGTTTATGAATATGTTCATATAGCTTTTCAAACTTCTATAGAAAAATTAAGGAACATTTTTAGTGGCACCAAAATCCAAAGTCATGATATCATAATGGAGTTCTCTTCATCCTATGCGTCAAAATCTTAAAAAAACTAATTAATCTACATGTTAGTTGAATATTAGAAAGTTCTCATATAGAGATTTATTACTTGATTGAAATACACTCATCTGAGATTCTATCAAACTAAAGATTTCAGATGATTTAAACATGGCTCAGGAAAAATATAGGGCTCAGTAAATAAAGTGAATAAGCAGTGTTACTATTTCTGCTCTGCATGCGAGCAGACAGTGCATATGGAAGAAGATTGGTGAAGGGCTACTAACTCAGGAAAAGAGAGACTAAAGAAACTGCATCAAAGAGCTCACAAGAAAATTGCAGCCTTAAGGCCTTAGGACACTTTTGCCTCTTGTTGTCTAATCATGTCTAAGATTTTACCAAGGATCAACATAGAAAGATATGCTTCTACCAGCTGGTCATATACTCTTACGCTGAAATTCCCCCCATTGAACAAAGTAAGCTCTGTGTCCCAGATGGAGCTTTTTACGCTTCATACACCTATCAAAGTTAAGTAGGCTCCGTTTATCTTGGTAAATTTATGTATTATACCCATATAATATATGCAGTACAAATTATTCAAAAAGCTCTTATTTTCATGTCTTTCATAGTAAACAATATTATACACAAATTTTAATTATCAAAAATTACAATACACATATTTTACATATTTATTAAAATACCCTATAGTAGATATTTTTTGGCATAATGATAATTAAATATATTAAAATGAATATAAATAATTAATTTACATAATCTGTAATTTTCATTCCAAATATTAAAATATAAAAACATATAAAATATATCCATTAATACCCATTTAATACCCGCCGCATTATACTAAGATATACCATTACAGTTTGGCTAAATTATGTATGCAATTGGCGTTATATTATCTATCCTTTTGAAATCAGGTATGAATCAAATACTAGTTTCAGTGGGGTAGGCCTCACATACCCAAGAAATAGGATTAACTCCATAAATTCATTAGCCAGGTAGCCGCTATATACCTAAATGATTATTAAAATGGAATAATGAGTTCTAAACAATTCTACAAATAAACACATAAGACAGAAACGCAAACCTGTAATGCAAGACTGAGCCCACCGTTGTCTTCCTGATCAAAATAAAGCAGCTGCATGAAGAAAA
Source organism: Gastrodia elata (assembly GCA_016760335.1). NCBI lineage: Eukaryota > Viridiplantae > Streptophyta > Magnoliopsida > Asparagales > Orchidaceae > Gastrodia > Gastrodia elata. Next base: position 32,492,523 of record CM028681.1, read on the forward strand.
TCTGCATTATAACATAAATTATGGACATGAAAAACAAAAGCATAGCCACTGTGAGTGCACGAGAGACATTCTTGCGCAAGGATGACCCTAAATGCCATCAGAGGCATATAAAACAGATGAAGTGAGACCATGACCCCCTCCTTTCCCTCACAAACTTGCACAAATATAACTTATTCAGGTGAGTCAATGTTTCTTCACAAATATTTAGCTATTTTTGCTAAATTTTACTCCTGCTATGCACATGGATAAAAAAAATATCTCAAGTACACTCATGTCTACTAAGTTGATTGGATCATTTGATAAAGCAGGTACACATGTGAAAAATTAAGCTAGACTTTATCCGTCACAATTTAACATAAATACATCATGACAAAAGATATATATATATATATATATATATGTGTGTGCGTGCATAAATCCCATTAAAAGATCACAATATCATAGTAAAGCATAATAAGTAACAATATCACAATATCATATTTAATTTATTTAATAAAGATATTAATAATGATAATCTTGTTATCATTGATAAAGCTTTTTGTCCTTCCAGTCATAAAGCAATATGTATGCTTGATAAAATCCAGATACCTTATATTAGGATTCAAATATTTTGGATTATCGGTATGTTCATTCTTTCTGATAATGTATTATGTAAGGTTTTAGTGCCTGCTTCTAATTGTTTATATTTTTAAGCTAGTATATCTTTGCATAGCAGTTTTCAGTGGTATTTTCCATTTTGCTAATATGATGGCTTGAGATTGTTTTTTCATTATGAATAGAAGCTTTCTTTCATATTCAATTTTGAATATTAAAGAATGATGAGTTGTAGTACAATGGATATTCTCACCAACTTGTTGTAATCCATTTGAAGCTGCTCCGACTCAGCCATAGATTTTGCATCCTTGTAGCTGCACCGACTGGGCCATTGAAATGCTATCCTTTACTTCTGTTTACTATTTGTTTGGGATTGTTTTTGAGACCATAATAAGCTTATTGCAGTTTTGACAAGGACTGAACCCTGCCTCATCGCACTAGCTATGATGAAACCTCATTAGTTCATAAATATTGATAGATTTGAAGGTGTTGCTATTGTTAGTTGTTCTAATCTACTCTTATTTACTCCCTTAAATGTATGTTTCTTTTTGGTAACTCTTTCAGTAGCATACCTTGAATTTGTGTTTTCCTTTTATTGGTATATCTTTTAAGAACATACCATGGATTTAGCTTTTTTTTGGTTTGAATTTCAATTTTTGTTCTTTTTTAATTAAGAAAATATTAATAAATAACAATATACGAAAGAAAATGTTTGCACACAGGATGTTCAATTATTGCAAAGATTGCTGTTCAATTTTAACAAAGAAATATGTTTCAACTAATAGCAATGTGAAGTTAGCTGTTTCCAATACCCCCAAATCGTTTCATTGGATGTACTGCTATAATACTTATTAGATAGAACGCAAATTACAATGAATCCCTAAGCCAGATTTTTAAGTCCTGTCAAAGGCCAACTTGTTATATGCTAAGCATTGCACAAATTGTACCAGTAAAGGAACATTATTAAATAAGACCAACAAATGATGGATTGCTGAGCGTGAGTTACCAGTTTTCTATTTGCTGAAGGAATTAAGGTGGGCATACAAAGAATGTAAATGTGGGAAAGTATAAAAAATGATAATAATTATCTTCTTCCTTTATGGCTTTCCCTCACTCCCTAAGTTACATTTGTCCTAGGTATCTTTTAATTCCACTTTAAGTAAGAACAGCCTGTAGTTTACTCTAACATGAATGCTTTCTTTTTTCTTCAATCATATCATGAAACATTGATCATCGGCCTTTGAGAATTACTACACTATCAATTTGGAACTTTTATTCTTCCCTCTATGCTACTCCAGTGAACCGGGCACATATTAATAATTATAAAAACTGGTTAAATAAAGACATGCTTTTCTTTTCCCAACCCTCCCCTTTCTTACCAACAACATTGCCACCACAAGGAGCAGATGACCATTGCAATGTTATTACACAAGACTTCAACCCCATTCACATTCGTCCAAGTTGATACCACCTATTTTTCAAAATATTGAAATTAAGCAACAGACCCATGAAAAACTCCATGTAAGCATCATTTACCTATGCTTAGGCTTATTTTCATCACTAATACTCCTAGTTCAAAAGAAAGATTGCACCCAGCACTTTACATGAACTATCAAGTACTATAACAAACTATCATTCAAAAGTCCTTCTAACATAACCAGTTGATTGAATGCTCGATGAATTACATGATGCAACAATTTATACAAGTTAGGCCTCAAATCTGTAAGCATTAAGTTTGAACAGAAAACAACAACATTTATAAAAGGTCAATATAAATGTCCCATTGTCCTCCTAGTTTTCCAAAATATTAGCAAAATTTTTAAGCTTGATGAACAAAATCCTCTAATCATACCTTTGGAAATTCATCATAGTTTCTTCGAGATATTTTAGTGTATGCTGGAATCCACTAAAATTTTAATCATTTATTTATCATTCTGATCTCCCTTCAAAGAAGACAGCTTCACACCAATCTAAGCAAATGCCCTACCATATATCCAATAATTCATTATTTGGGTAGAGTTACAGCATAAGAAATTCAAAACAAAAAAACTCAATTCTATCATGGCATTATTGTCCTCAGTGCACCATTTATAGGGATGACTTTCCCATTTATTACTAGTAAAATGTTTTGCTTTTTTATTCAAACTTGTTGCAAGCTAACCTTCATTAAAATAAGGTGTATGCCTTCTCAGCTAGCTTTCATTCTACCGTGTTTTTCAAAATCATTTTCTGGTGAAAAAAATCCTTCTCAAAGGGTATCAGCATTGTGTACATTAAGAGGTTAGCCTATTGCAAATTTCAAGAAAAAAAAAAAAAAAACAAAGTACATACATTCAGCAAGCCTTCATAAATGCGCATGTGACTTATTTGTTATAGCCAAGGCAATGGCCAAATGGTAGCATTACTTAATATACTCTAGATCTTATATTCACTTAGTACCACACTCATGAGGTAATAAACCAAGTTAAACAAATGCTAGAACAACAATGATTTCTCATCAAACTCAAGTTATGTTCATAACTTTCAATACAAATTAGGACAGATAAACAGATCAGCAAATGCATTAACAAATGTTATGAAGGACCCACTTAGCACGATTAAATCAACAATGACCTTACATCTCCCATAACAGATCTCTTCCAATGCCTACAGTAAGGAAACTAAGTCATACTTGAATTACATCAGTAAACACAAAATAGATCTTCCAACCAAATTTATCATGCAAGTTATTAAATTGCTGCTGGCATTTTTTCTTAAAAAAAAATATTATATACCTTAGAAGCATCTCTTCTCTATCGCATAACATTATGCATGTCTATCATTTATTCTCTTGTAATTGGCAAGCACATCGGCATAATTAAGACATTAAAACGAATTTTTCCTCAGTTTAATCTGCACAAAGTTAAGGCAGTATACAAGTGTTTACCCTCAATTGCTAAATTTATTAATCAAAGAATATCAATCTTAAGCACTAATATGATCGTTCCAAGAGATGTTTGGGAGGATACTGATATAGGCTTCTTCATTTAGCTACAATTCTCGCATAACAAGATCAATCACCATAATTATAGTACCGTGAAAAATGTACCATATAGCACTAATAACGACAATAATTTTTATTAAAATTTGCCATGAGCTTTTAAACCAAAGTACAAAACTACATTATAGTATTGCTCACACTGTTGTGCAGATTGAGGCCACAAACAGTTGCTTGGAGCAGTATCTACAATGACTCGCAAAAAACAACCCATCTTAATGGCTACAATATTTACTTCAAGATGACAAGTTGAAAATAAATTTCTCTAAATCTGCCATTGTTTACATTAGTGGTTAACAACTAACATACTTAGATGAAAGTAAACATCCTATATTTAGGTACTGCATCAGCCAGTAAAGCTATTACAAAAAAATTTGGAATACTATAATTGATAAAATGCAATTTAAACTTGTCATTTGAAATGGCAAAGATCAATCTAAGAAATCTTTATTTTCAGCAGCTAATATATAACTTATGTGGTTTTGGCAATATCTTAGAAATACAAAAGAGGGGTTATCTACAATATAAATTGCATTAAAATAATTTTTTAAGAAAAGTTCAAATGATGGCAAGAAGTTAGATTTCATCAAAATGTAAGAGTATTTTCAGTTCCAAGCACTTGTGCAGTTTTGGTATTAAAGATCTTTTAGAGGTGCGACAATTTCTCAATATCTTTATAGTACAATCAAAAAACATGGTCAGCATCATTATCAAAGAAAATGATTATTTTATCACTGCTCATAGAAATCGCTACATTTCACATTATAAAGAGAGCATCAACAAAATGAATCCTATTTTCTTCCCCAAGTTTGATTTTTTTTGGTTGACATCTAAAACCGGTATTTAAAGCAAAATAAAACATTCTACTCCAACAAATCTGATGTGGCAAGTTTCTTTGGCTTTCAAATATTTCTAAGGCTTCAGTAAATGGACAATGTTAACAAAGCAAAGGATAAGATAATATCCACGTGTAATACTTTTGCCTTAATCTCTATTTATCTAGAATTTGACTTTCACTATATTTCTTTTATTTTCTTTCTTCCATCGACTTTTAAATATTTTTCTTCAATGAATGAATGGTACAGTATAAATGTTTCTTAAAAAACTCGCCAAATAATTCCTTCAAATTATCCTGCAGTAACACTAGATTAGAAATGCAGTAAAAACAAACTTGATTAACAAAACAACACTGAAATCTAATAATTTGTCAGTGGATTTTCTAGATTCATCAGATCAACCTTCATGATTCTGCTTAGTTATAAGAAAGCTCTGTGTAACCTAGCCTGCTAAGTTAACATAATTAATGGGTCTATGCACGGAAATATTTGAGTTGCAAGGAGAGTGTCAGCATCAATTGGTATGTCAAGTCTGTCTAACCAGAGACTTTACTACCATGACAAGAATTTCATTAAATCAGCCATATGGAATTCCACCAATGCATCATTTCTTAAAGGAGAAAATTATCAAAATTGTCCCTTGACTCTTATTAAAAGTTAATTAATTCATTGATTCTTGCAAATAAATTTTTTGGTCACTTCACTTTTTTTATTTAAGTGATTATTTTGGTCATGCCCTTCTTTTGTAGTTTCCGTCCATCAAAAATTAAGGGTAAATGTGGTAATTCCAGCGGGTGAACGAAGCAGCCAATTATTTTTTTTTCTCCTTACAATTTCTTCTCATGTCGCAGTTTCTTCGTCGATTGTGATTTCTTCTCATACCACAGCTTCTTCGCCGACTGAGAATTCTTCTCACACCGCAGCTTCTTCGCCGACTGAGATTTCTTCTCACACCGCAGCTTCTTCGTTGATTGTGATTTCATCTCATGCTGCAATTCTTCGTCGATTGCGATTTTCGTCTCTCTACAATCGTCGGTTGTGCTTTCTTCCGCAACTCCTTCATCAACTGATGTTGCTCTATATGGCTCATCTGTGTCTCTCTACTTGTCGACCGGTGCTACATATATTCGATGACTGGTGCTACATATCTTCGTTGCCTCTGTCCCAATTTTGCCACGCCATGTCAAATCAACAAAGAAGTTGATGGCAATATCATTGAGATGGCAATCTCATTGAGATGGCGAACAAGCAAAGAGACGCAAAGGGACCATAACAGAGCAAATGGAGAAGTTGCGGAAGAAATCGCAATCGACGATTGCAGAGAGATATAGAGAGACGAAGATATGATGAGAAAGAAATTGCAGTCGACGAAGAATTCGCAATCGATGAAGAAGCTGCGACGTGAGAAGACATCACATGGAGAAAAAAAAATTAATGGCTACTTCGTTCACCCATTGGAATTATCGCATTTACTCTGAAATTTTCAAATGTGAACGAAGACAAAATAATGGTAAGAATAAAAAATCAATTAAATGAAAATCAAGGAACTAAAAAATTATTAGCAAGTGTAAATATGACTAAATTGAATATTTAGTAAGAATAATGGGATCATTTTAATAAATTTCCCTTTCTTAAAATAACAACAGCAATTAGTTTTTTACATAATAAAAATAGACAAGATAAGTTAAAAAACCTTGAACTTGCTCTTTCCTCGTGAATGAACTCGACAGATAAGCCCCATTTGGGATTCCTTCTCAGTTACATCTACCGAATAGAAATGGGCACACTGCTTTTCTACCTAAACAATACGATGATAAACAATTAGCATGCCATTCACTTCAAATAGTAAAATATAAAAAAAGTTAAAAAGATTTTCGAACTTTTCTACATAAGGTTTGTCCAAATTGAAGCGACTGAACAGTCACAGAACCATTAAGTGCCTCTTCCAAGACAATAGCAGATACTGTTGTCTTAATTGGCACGCCAAGCTTACTGTCAAAGTAGAGAAGAAAATATTAATTGAAATTCACATTTAGGAAAATAGTACATATTATATTAAATATAATACCTAAAAAGAGCAGCAAACATGGTGTTTACTGTCCCTAGACTTGATAGGTCCAGTTCCAACTCTTGGTTTTCAGAGTCAATGGCCTGGAAAACAACTAACTATTGCTTCAGCACTACTTGTTAAAATGGTTAAAAATTGTATAGAATGAAATAATCTATATTCAGTATAAAGAAATGATTTTGCGTAACCTAATTAATTGCCTTGCATAGTAAATATAGCTATGTGAACGATCCTAGAGAAATGAGAAGCTTAGAGGACTTCTGCAAAAGTTTCAATGGCTAACCTCAAAACCTGATGTATCATACTGACGCCTTTTATCTGGATCCGAAAGGATATTGTAAGAATATGTGACCTCATTAAAAATGTCAGAGGCTACTGGATCATTCTGATTCTTGTCTGGATGGTACCTAAAATGACAATAATAGCAAAATGAAATGACTAAATTTATATGAACATGAGAAAAACAAAAGCATTATAAACAGAATATTTACAGAAATTAACTAAAACATATAATATGCATCCATGATCGGTTTGTTTTATTAACCAGTTTATCTTGTTCCATAATCAAAGTGCTTTCATTCATAGCTATGGTATTATTATCAAATTCAAATATCCCCTACAGATAGAATTTTAAAATGCTACAGTCAAGTTCATCAGGGGTCCTCATATTGTTTTAATTAATCATGAATTAGTGAAAAAATTTAAAGAGCAGATTGTTTGATTTTTAATTGATATTGATAAGGAGAATGATAGAGTACAAAAGGATTTGATTCGGGTACATTAATGAAATAGGATGTATAGCAAATACATGTGGAATTTATTATAGAAAGGTAAGACGCAGCATTTACTTGATAAATTAGTATTAGTTATGGAGTAACCAAATTCTTTCCAGATAAAGTGTACCAGAATTAAGCTTGTATTTTTGTATTGACTATGGGTAGCATGTGATATTAACAGTGAGGTGCAGCAATGCACTCTTTTTGAGGATAATATAATCCTAATCGGTTAGATTCTACTGAAACAAGTGAGAAAATGAGCAATGAAAGAAATATTTAAGAGATAACGTTAATGTTGTTTGTGAGATTGGTTCCTATTTCAGTTTTTTGCTGAAGATTTATATAATTAATTTAAAAAAAATTATGCTAATCCTTTGCTTGATACTAATCTCAAATTGAAATGATGGCATCTGAATGATCAAGATCAATGTGACTAATAGAACTAAAACTTTGGAAAGTCAATTAACATATCTATGAAATTGATTGTTAAGTAACTTGAAAATTTTTAATTCAATCATTATACTATCTCTATTTGACAATATCACTATAAATGTTCCAATGAATTATTAAAATAAAATGTGTCATATGGTTAATTTGAACTTGAGAATCTGCATGAGTGGGCTTGCTTTTAATTCTAGGAAACTTTCAACTAAGAAGACGACTAGGTTCATTTTAGGGTACTTTGAGTATTTGAGACTAGCCATCATATTAAACTATTTGCTAATACCTTCAAGCTCGAAAGAAATCATTCTTTTTGTCACTAAGAAGAAGCTAGCGTATGTTATACATTTTTTTCATTGCTGTTAACCAATGTTGTTATCTCTTGTTAAGCACATTCTCAAGGGTTTATGTTGTAAAAGGAGGGCATAGTGATGAAATTATTAGTTTTTCAATAAAACAAACAATAAAAGAGGGGTAAAAAAGTTGCTTTATTACAAGAAAAATAAAAAGAAAAAAGGGACGCTATAAGCAAATGTTCATATTTATTGTTCCATATACACAACTTACATTTAAACTCCATCGTTGCCAGGTCCCAAGTCCCGGATGAGAAAAGAGTTGTGTTAGGTAGTCGACAGCTAAAGTAAAACTTTTCAAAAATTCTCATGACATAAAACTCTTAAGTTGTGCAAGACCAAGAGTTCAGCCTAAAAATCATGTGCCGCAAAGATAGAAAGTAGCCAAAAATATGCAAAGACTGCTACATCGGTGCTCGGGTGCAGCGTTAAATGTACGAGATTACCGCATTATGGACAAATGAGGGTAAAAAATCTATTCTATAATTCTAAATTAAAATTAGGTAATTGAAATATTAACACTATCACCGGCAAACTTATTTGAGTTAATCAGCAGCAACAACAACAACAATAACACCAAGCCTTAATCCTACTAGATGGGATAGACTACAAGAATCCTTTGTTTCATTGTGCACAATCAAATAAAAGCCCTTCCCTACGTTCCAAATAAAGAAGATCCTTCATAATAGTTTCTGCACATGTCTTTTATGAACTTCCTCTTTCTCTTTTAAATTGAGTAAAATTCATAAACTCAACTTTTCTAACAAGGGTGCTCCACTGCCTCGTTCACCCAAACCATAAGTGGAATTCTCTAATATAGAGTTTGACTAACTATTGGCCATTCAAGGACTCTTGGGTGAGATTAGAAAGTAAAGTATTGGTACTAGCATTTTTGAAAAGCAAGATGGCCAAGTCAACATGCTACGAAGACTAATTTCTCTTTATATGCTCATCTCAAATATTTGTATATCTGAAGCAAAGCGCTAATTGTTTTGAGCTTCTATTTGTTTGATTGCTTTCCTCTCATTCGATTCAACCTCTTTAATTAGTATATACAAAAGAGAATGAACTCAGTCAGTTACAAGTTACAAGTGAGAAGCCCTCGGCATGCGAGCACTAAATAAACTACCTTAAAATGAACAAGACTAGAGTCGTGGATGAATCCTCAAGGGCCCCCTTATAAGGCTAGATGGCTTAACAGCAAAGTAATCAGATTAGGGAGAGAACCAAGTCCGTTATCATACCCTACTATTAATTTTAAAAAAAGAAGGTTGCAATAAGAAAGTATTCACATTAGTGTTTCATGTATAATATTTCTTTAAGTGAAACTTGAGCTTGGCATAAGACTACCAACATTCACCATGCTCGTGTTCTTACCTATTTAAATTCAAATGTCCTTGGTTGATTGGCATCTAGAATAAATGATAATACCAAACAAGAAAATTTTCATTAAATTCAAAAAAATCACACCATTTAATTATTTTAGAACTTGTTAAGTACAAAGAGTAATTAAATAATATTGTGAGACCACACTTACAGCACATGCATTCATTGTTAAGTTAGATCAAGAATCAAATATTTAGATTAATGATATTTGGCTTTTATTGAAATTATGATGTAAGTTAAATTCAATTACCTACAAAATTACACAAATTTTAGTTTGAAATAAATATGTAGGTGTGTAAGAGTCCTAAAATCTAAGTTTAGATGAGGACAACCAACCATTAAATTTGAGGCACTCACATATTTAATAAGTTTGCCAAGCTTAGAATTCGATTCTGTGACAAAAATAGAGAAGAATGCATTTAGGCACCCTATCACACTGTCTAGGCACCCTAGTTATTGTTCCAAGTTTTTAAAATGGGCGCATTTTGTCTAAGCACTCAATTCCAACATCTATGCACCAGTTAATAATTTCAAATATGCATTTGTTGTTGTTTAGTGCAAGTGGAGATCATTTATAAAAGAAGGGGAGAAACAATTTTAAATAGACTACATTGAAGAAAGGACTAAAAGAATCCTAAAGAAAAGGAAAGACAAACAGCATCATCTAAAGACAAAGATCATTAAATTACATTGGAGAATTTTAATTCTAAAGTTAGGAATCTTTCGATTTATTTCATTTTATTTCCATCTACCAAACCTCTTTTTTTTGTATTTTCATTCAATCACAAATTTATTCTTTTCACAGGTTATTTTGCAGACAGATTATGAAAATTTAATTATTTATGGTCAAATAAATATAATGCTATTTCCAATGTTGTGCATTACTCAACTTATTATTAATGTGTGCTTTATTTACCAACTTTAGAATGTGTTAAATAATTGCCTCATCCGCCAAGTGTTTCTAGCCTTGTATATCATGAATACATTCAACAACCAAGTCAAAAAGTGTATTTTCAAGCTAATCCCACCAAGAAGATTTTTTGGAGGTCTATATGAATATAAGCATATACAAATAAATGTATGAATGCATGAATGCATGAATCATAATCCAATGAATGCATGCATGTATATATGACTAAATAAATGTATGTATGCATGAATGTATGATTGCTTGAATGAATATATGTATGATTGAATAAATGTATACATCATTAAATGAACATATGCATGATTGGAATGTATGCATAACTATATGTATGTATGTATGAATGTATAAATGCATGATTCAATGAATTAAAATATACTTGTATGTATGTTTCTATATACATGTATTTACCCTAGAAAAGTATGTTAGATGACTTTTTTATCCTTCAACATTAGCATGTATTACGTATATAAGTGTGCATGTACATGCATTTAACCCTGAAAATATGTGAGATAACTGATTTTCTTAAACTTTAGCATGTATTTAACCCTAAAAAAATTATAAATATGCGTATGTATGTGTGTATGTGCATGTATTTAACCCTATGAAATTATGTGAGATGACAAATTTTCTCCTTCATCTTTGCATGTATTATGTATATATGTGTGTACACAAATTTAACCTTAGAAATTATGTGACATGACTGGTTTTTCCTTCAAAATTAGTATCTATTTAACCTTAGAATATTATGAATGAATGTATGTATGTGCGTATGTGTGTATGTGAGTGTGTGTATATGTGCACGTGTGTATGTGTGTATGTGTGTGTGTATGTGTGTATGTGTGTGTGTATGTGTGTATGTGTGTATGTGTGTATGCACATATATTTAACCCTAGAAAATTGTGTGAGATGATTGATTCTCTCCTTCAAAATTAGCATGTATTAGAGAATCTTTTGCATATTTGTTTCCCTAGTTTGTTGAAATCAGAGTGGTATGATCCAAATTTTTGTTTTAGTTTTTCATATGTATATACAAAAATTAAATAGTTATTTTTTTGGACATGTTGGATAAGAAAAAAGGTGAATCCCTATTCTCTTTATCCTCTTAAGACCAGAACTAGTGAGAAATCAAAATTCATATTAGATAATTTTGAGATCAAGATAGAGTTTGGAACATCAAGTAATGATTTATTCCTTACAATGTTATAAGGTAAATTGAATTTAAAATGATATAAAGATGAACGCTTTGATGTTGGAGATGTTGATCAATGTGTCTACCTTTTAAGAATGATAATTCAATAAAAATTCAAGAATTATGTTTCAAAAAGTTTAAATATGAATAAAGTGGGTAATCATATTTCTAATGCATAGTGATGTTTCATTTTCTTTTCAAAAAAATAAATATTTAATGCCATTTTATATATACTTTGAATCATATATGCAAGCATTATATATGTATAAGGAAAACTAGTTCTAAATTACAAAAACAATTTTCCAGATATTACAATATTTGTGATAAAATATGTGCATAATTTCATGATCAACATTTTTATGTTTTTGTCTTAAGCAATGATAGTAGTATCTTATTAAAATTAAAAAATATCATAATAAAGCACAAGTATAAGATGTTTAATCAGCTATATATTCTTTAAGTCTCAATATGATTATAGATGCAATTTTACATTAGCATATGTTTATGTTTATGTTTATGTTTATACTTATAATATATAAAATCAAAAAAATTAGTAGCATTATATTAAAAGCAAAGTATGTGTACTTATGCATGCATATCATACTCTGTAGAGTCATAGGGACATTATACAAATAAAAAAATTTATGAAAATTAAATAAAATTATAAAGGTTTAGACAATATGCACTTGTGATCATTGTGCTAATAACCTACTTTAAAAGTATATTTAATGGAATAATAAGTAAATTGGTTAAAGGATAATATTAACATTAATGGTAAGAATTAAAAATACTTAAGATATTAGTAACATGATTCATGTTATTATTAGAATTTCAAATGCCATGCAAATAATATGATTTTCTTTTATAAGAGAAAATGTCCATTTCTTCTGATTTATAAGCTTATGAATTGCTTTCTTTTCCTTTGTATTAATGTAGCTTAGACCTATCATACCTCCATTAAACTACGAAGGTACCCATGATAAAATATCTATAGGTTGCAAGAAAATATAGAGAAGACAAATGATAGTATTTATCACGCATACGGGTTTTTCTGAGCAACAGTGTATGTTTTGAGATATGGATTTTTGGCTTTTAATATAAATTTGCCTTTTTTATTTTAGTGTACTAATCAATATTATCGATCTATACTTTTATAGTGCCTCTTTATTGTGGTTTAGATGATTAGTACACAATTTGCATTTCAAATAAAATAAGTTAAGGAATTCAAAGTGTAAGCTTTAGTCCTTATAGTATTCAATTTTATCTTGGGTATCTCATTATTATTAGGCCAAGTCAGGCAAGAATTATACATATACGTGTGTGCGATCGCATGTGTGAGTGCGTGCATGTGTGCTTGCCCAAATCACATTAAAGCCTACATAAAAACTAACAACTCTAGAACCAAGGGTTGGATTCATATAACAGGGTTTTAAACAGAAAGTATGGCAGTACTAGATGCAGAATAGAAGAGAAAACCAAACACTCTAAAACCACTTTTGAGCTCTTGATTTTACCTATATCAGCTTCATCAAATAACTCTGCATATCAACGCATCATACAAAACTATAAGAACAAGCAACCAAAATGCTTAACGAATTTGTTCAACTGGCGTGATATGGCATACAGAAACGTGGATCTAAACAGAACTAAGAAAATATATTCAAGTATAAATAGTAGAAGAAAGCAATAGCGGCTAAATTTCCGGTGGTTTACTTGAGGGCCATTCGGCGGTAGGCGCTCTTAATCTCCTGATCCGTAGAGTTACGGGCAACGCTGAGAACTTCATAAGGGTCTCTTCGTTGCTGATGTTGCTTTGCCGTGGCCTCTGCTTTTTTTTCTGGCATCGAAGCGAACCCAGGTGCCGGCATTCTCTCACGGATAGGGCTACAAGAATACGACCGATGAGCTAAACAAAATCTCGTTTACCAATGAACCATCCGAAAAGAAACGGATCTGCGACAGGGCTCAGAGCCCCGTTCATCAATCATTTCGAAAGCGTTAGGAGAGAGCGAAGGGATGAGGAAAGGACGGAAGACGGTGAGATAGAGTAATCAATGAAATAATGATATGTATGCGAAGCAGATATCACCGAGGCTGCGGCGAACTCGCAGGTTCGACGAGGAACAGAGTTTTTGGGTGAAGAGGAAAGGGGTAAAGGGCAACCACGGCACAAAACCAGCTAGAAATTGGCTGGGAGTAGCAAATTGTGGGTTTGCTAACTCTTCTGTCCCTCAGGAGCAATGATACTACGCCTATTCTTATTGTAGAATAATAAGGAAAATGATAATTAGCTAAGAAAAAAATCTTTTTTTTTTTTTTTCTACAGTAAAAAACAGTTCTATTCTCTTTATCATAATTTTTTTTTTCTTTAATGTTTATATCATATATTTAAAATCTTTTTCATATATATATATATATATATATATATATATATATATGTATATATATATATATATTTTAATATCTTTCATCTTATTAGATAAATATTAAAATGTAAAGTAAAATTATTAGTTTTAATCTCTAAAATTTTCTTAAAATCTCAAAATAGTTTATATACTTTTTATTAAGTAAAATAAGTTCTTAAAATTTCTTAGAAGTTTCATTTTGATCATTTATCATTTCAAAAAATCCTAAACGTATGCGTTGTTCCCTCATCCAGCATGCCACCTCGTAGGCTTGCCAGTATAAGCTTCTTATCTCTCTAAATATCGGATCAGCCTCCGTCCTAATAGTTTTTTGTACATACTACAATGTAATCCACCATGAAAAAATGAAACTCATGCATTACAATTATCAAGACAGTTTCATGTATAATTTTATTTGTGATACTTTAAAATATCATAACAAATGGAAATAAGCTTACTTTCATTATTATCATTAATAAATTACATCTCAATATTTATCAATAATAAATTTTGATCAAATGTTATCTTTATAATATTAAAATATAAATAAATTATCATAGTATGCAAATTAAAGTATTAAGTAAATTATTATTATATAGTTATTATTATTTTTTAAAATCGTCTATTATTTTAAGAGATTTATTTTACTATATAATTATTATACCTTAAAAAGTATTATTTTAAATGTCATATTAATAAATTATTATAAGATAATCAAATTTATAGTAAATTGTGTAATCTCATATAATGAGATTATGTATGTACATTTAAAAAAAATTGATATAAACGAACAAATTTAAACAACTTAAAATCAGATATCCGTATTACTGTTTACCTTTAATGCTTTATAATGCTGCTTAACATGCACTTTTAATTTCTTCTCTTTTATTCATTCATTCTCTCTCATTATCTATCTCTCTCTCTTTCTTCTCTCTATTCATTCTTACTCTTTTTTTTTCTCTTACTTTCTGTAACAACTCAGGTGTTATTACTTGAATTTGGGTAGTCTAAATGCCTTAAAAACCTCATAATTAGACTCAAAATATTTTTTAGAGCAATTCCTCAAATTTTGAATCAATTCATATACTATTTTAGTTAATTAATTATTTAAATGTATTTAATTAATTGAAAAATATATGAAATCAAATTGACCTTCGCCAAATAGAATATTAAAGAGAATATGTTGTTTAGATTCCAATTTTAATTAAATTATTGTTATGCTAATTAATTCAAATTAATTGTTTTAATAATTTCTTAATTACTTATCCAATTATAATAAAATTATATATGAAAATGATAAAAAAAATGTGTAGAATCTAATGGTGATATTAAAATTCCATTTTGATAGAAGTTTAGCTAATGATCTTTTAATTCTAATTAAACTTGATTAATGCATAATTAAGTCAATTTTGCTCCAAATTGACCATACTCACTATCTGTAACATCTATAGATTGTTACATTGCTTAATCTATGATAAATAAGGTTCTAATTCTTGTTTCATTATGTTCTAAATATCATTATTACATAATCCTAAAAATTTGAGATTCATCAGAGTTTGATTGGATCAATTGGCTATTTAGTCAATTTATTGATCTAGAAAATTAGCTAAAGTATATTATTCTTTAAATCAAAATTTGATTGTATTTTTAAATTTCTCATACCCAAATTAGCTAACGGTGCATTTTTAAAAATTTCTGAAAATTTTTGGAGTCTATTTAGATTAAATAAGAAATTATTAATTGAATTGAAATAATTATTAATTAAATTAATTAATAATTATTTTAATTAGAAACTCCAAACGGTTAGGCTATTCGATAGCGGGCAATATGGTTATCCCGACGCACAGCAAATAGTACATCAGTGCATCCTAACCACCCCTGCTTCAGATTGAATGGCCTCGATCTGATCCCATCCTCGAAGTAACATCACTCGCTAGATTCTAAACATAATCTAATGGTTATAATGAATCCTAGCTACTATTCATCATTGTGCTCACCTTCAACCCATTTCCAATAGGATCCCAATGGTTTGCCATGCTGACAATATGGGGAGGATCCTATCTACTACCACCTCCCTCCCACTTCAATGGCTCTCGCATACCCTTCTCTTAAGGCTGCCCTCATCGAGTCAAACCCAAATTAAAAAACTCTTAGGACTTTTGGGCCAACCATTAATGGCTAGGTTGAGCTCCCACTAATATTTCCAAGCTATAAATATCCCTTAGACCCCCCTTAAGTGAGTTACTTCGCTCAACATGAAGATCCCTGAGCTCTCGATTTGCTTATCCAACCCGGGATTAATTGTTTCTTCCCGCCTCTGTCCAATCGTGTTCCAAGAGCTATAGTGGGAGATACTTGATGTTCAAGTCCTCAATATCTTGCTAAGAACATGCAGATCTCTGTGTTAGACCCTAGTGCATGCCTGAATCTTAGTCACCCCATCGATCCACTCGTTTGTCCAGGTACTTCCCTACAACCAAAATGACTCATTTCAACTCAAGTTTAATCATGTGCATTATTTCACTTATGTGATGCCTAGGATGTTTTAGAGTTGTTGTGACGATTAGTTCAAAGTCTGGCAGGGCTCGACAGTAGCCCAGATGGTGAGGAACCTCATTTGGGTGGGATTGTTGATCTGTGCTGCAACTCAAACAAGCACATGCAATTGGCCCTCCTGTGAGAGCTCAATTGGGAATTATTGTAATTTCACACCAATCTCTATCGATCGATGCACCTTTGAGTGACCAAGCTAGCTCTATTACCCTCCATATTGATCGGGTGGTGATAATACTCCATAGTATTGGCACCTAATTAAAGGTCTGGTGAATCTATCAGCCATTCCATGAATTGGATTGGGAATTTAGGTTCATTTTGACACCATGATTATTTATAGGTTGAGATCTCACTATAGTTTTGTCTCTAGTTGAAAGATATAGCTCATTAAAGCCTTGATTAGGGATTAGGGCCAACTAAGGATCCAACAATCCAAGTGTCCAATCAGTAGGCTAGAAGAGAGCTTTGCTTGGTCTCGACACCCTAAACACATTAGTATAAATTCTTGGATTTGACATTACCTCTGCGGGGAGAAATTGACTCCCCACAGTAAACCCTAGATTTGGATGTTAGAAGGAGTAAGGTCTCAATAACCTTGATGATCTTGCAAAGGGCTTTTGGGAACAATCGATAGGTCTTAACATTGTGAATGTGAAGAAATTGGAATTGAGTTGCAAGCTGGTTTGGATGGTCATAATTCTACTCCTAATCATAACCCTAACCCTAATTATTTGTCTTCAAAGGAGATGGGAAACAGTGCGAGCTAGGTTAGACCCTGACCTGCACTTATTTGCCTAGGGTTATTTAATAAACTCGATTTTTCTGAATTATTTTCCTACTAAAAATTATTTCAATAAAACCTAAGCCTATGATTATTTAAATGAAAACTTTCATTTAAATTAATGAAATAAAATACTTAACTAAAATCTAAAAATAGTGATCTTATATACCATTTTGATCAAAAAAATATATAGAATATTAATCTGTAATAATATTTACTTTTTTGTGATTAATTTTCTTAATTAAGTCCCTAATTACCTTAAAATAGATTAATGAATATTAAGCTTAATTTATAGTCCAAATTTTTTGATTGAGATCTCAATCTCTTCATTACACAAAGGAAAACTTGATAAAAATACTTTTATGTGCTTAATTTTGTTACATACTCACTAATCACTCTAAGACTTGATTAGCGGTAAAGGCCATGCAGCAGAAGACTTTTTCTACTCGATGTCAGGTCGGAATTGGTCCATGTAGGAAGTAGGACATGGGCTTTTTCTCGTAATAACTGTTGCCCCAGAAACTTCTCCTTGAGTGTAGACCAACAGAAAGGTAAAAAAATAGATGTTGCTTCGCAGCCTTATACATCTCTTTCTTTGCTCTAATCGATCACAATTAGACGCTCATAAAACCAATTAAAATTTCCTAACAATCATGGGTCAAAACCTATTAAACTGGTTTTCCCTCATAAGTCATTTTGAGAAAATGAGAAATTGATACCACCCTAGGGGCAAGGCCTTGCAAAGTAGATTTCCCTTTGGAGAGGCCGTGCGATGGAACATTTTTCCCATGGAGTTTGATATTCCTGAACTGTTTGCTCTTATCTTTTCTTCAGACTATGCAATTTACTCCAATTTTCTTCTTCATGACCTTTTTATATAGGATGTAATACAAATAAATTGCTATCACTCTCTAATGAGCCTAAACCCTAAGTAGTACTCATTAAACTCATTTCTTAACCAAATTTAGTGTTTAATGTGTCAATGTTCTCCTTAAGCAATAAGGAATCAACTGAAGCTGAGCAAACTCAATTTAGAACCTTAAATCTCAAAGTCATGTTTTTTAAACCTTAAGGAAATGATATTTTAATGATCTTAAGTCTAATTTGTTTAAACTAATCAAATGAAACCTATAATCTATTCCATTTGTTCAAATCAGTAAGTAAGATGCTTAGAACTCTCATTAGATTCAAATTTAGCAATAATAAGTTCTGGAAATTCAGAACCTAGCTAACCATTAAAAGATTTAGCTTGAATCTTAAATTGCTTAATCCTATAGAATTGATCTTTAAAACCTTGAGAATGTTTGTTAATCTATTGAAGATAGATCAATAATCCCCATTTTATTATATAATAAATTTCTTCTTAGTTTCATTGAGAAAAATAAAACTTAATTAAAGTGCTTAAAATTTCATGCTTAGTCAAACCTAGCTTAATTAAATCTAACCTTGGAAATTTATTGTTTGAATGTTATATTTCATATTAAAAATTTTAAACCCTTAAAAGTAAGAATTCTTAGTGCCAATTATCCTTATTGAGTCTAATTAGACTCAATGCCCTTCTTTTTGACTGATATCTTATCTAAGCATAGCTTGAGAAGCTTAGACTCAAGACCTTAGATATTTTTAGGATTAAAGAACCTTAACTCCATGATTTCAATTATTATCTTTATCAAGATGTGCTTAATTAACAAAAATTATAAATTAGGATTATTGATTTGAGAACTTTAACTTCAATAGACGAATTCACCCAATTTAAGTTAGAGCTACAATTAGTTCTATGCTTTAATGTAGGATCGTGAATCTGAGAATTTACTGGATAGTAGAATTTTGAAGATCCCGAGCTTGTATTTTTTCAGGATAGTTAGAATGGATAAATTAGATAATAATAGATATCACATAAATTAGTAATATGAGTCTTGCTTATTTTTTTATTTTGTTGCTTTGCTTCCTTATTTTGAGCTTTATTTCCTTGAACATGTCATACAAAATGAATTTAGTGAATGAAGATGAAAACTTAATAACATTAGGATACCATTTGCATCGAGTTCATATCAGGTGGGCATTTGTGTATACATGTTATGGTCAATGGGTAGCTTGTAAGGAAAAATAAGGATACTTGACACATTATAACAGCCCAAGTTATTACCCTAGCTAATTAGGACTAATCCAAGTCCTAGTTTTGATCTTAGTACACTAATTAAGTCATTAGTAGTTCATCACTAAGATCTAGTCCAAATTAGAGGTCAAATGGATCAAACCCCGATTTTGAAAATTTCAGGAACCCTGGAGTTTGACCTAATTATTTTGACCTCAAAATCAAAATATGATTTCGCCATTGCGATCGTCACCCCCAAATTAGCTTGGGGTGATATTTTGGATGCATTTGGAAGTCGTCGGATTTTATCAAATATTTTAATGTAATTAAATACCATAAAAAATAGGATAATTAAATAATCGTAGAAATCAAAATTCGACTTTGCCGTTGAATTCCTCACCCTAAATTAGCAAGAAGTGAATTTTTGGGATTTTTCAGAGCGCGTTTGTAAAATTTGATTTTAAAGTAATAATTAAATAATTAACTAAATCAAAATTTACTTAAAAACCATTCTTCCTCCTTTCTCTCTCATGGTTGGCATTTCTTTTTCTTCTCCATCCGGCGCTTCACTCTCCTACCGCACACAAAAGGGGCAGAGCCCCTCTCCTACCCTTTTTGCCATCATCTCCTCCATGCCTTGGATGGGATAAATCATTCCTATTCCATTCCAAGGCCAGTCTCCTCTTCTTCCATATGAATGGAGCTCCAGTCTCTCCTTCCTCCATTTGGACAGCTGAGCTATTCTCCTCTTCCCAAGCTCTTTCTTCCTTTTCAAGCTTTCAAGCCTCCAAGATCATGCAGAGATCCGAGCTTTCTTCCTCCAAGCTTCTACTGAAAGATGAGATCTTCTTCATCTCTAAGGGTACCTCCTTTTGCCTTATTGAATGGATTCAATGGCTACTTTATTTTGCTCTTATGTTTATTTTGCCTCCTTAGAAATTTGTGATTGAGTATGGAAGCCATTAAAGTTCATTAAAGTATTAAATTTCATTGTAAATGAAATACTCTATTTTTCCTCCTTTCTGCATACTTGAACATTTAACTCAATTGCTTACATAGTTAGAATAATTGTTTTGTGCTGATTTTGGTATCGATGGAAAGGTCTCAAAAATATCTTTCCATCGGTATATGGTATCGCACATGAAATACTCTAGGTTGAGAGTATTTGATCCCGAAAGATGACTAATTACGGTTTTCACACAGGAGAAATCACCGTCAGGTGCTACAGCGCGCTGTAGCATCCGATTCTCGGGCTGAATAAGCCGGAGCGCGCCACAGCGCACTGCAGCGGCATATTAATTTTAT
Source organism: Gastrodia elata (assembly GCA_016760335.1). Taxonomy (NCBI): domain Eukaryota; kingdom Viridiplantae; phylum Streptophyta; class Magnoliopsida; order Asparagales; family Orchidaceae; genus Gastrodia; species Gastrodia elata. The sequence goes on from CM028681.1 coordinate 32,513,270, forward strand.
GCAGCAAATAACTTTGATGAAACATAAAACTTTGATGAAGCTTATATTTTGATAAAGCATATAAATTTGATGAAATAAAATTAAATGTGCCTCAGTACTGAAATCTGCCGCAGTGCGCTGCAGTGCCTGAAAGGGCTGACGCGTGCAGCAACCCCCAGATCTCAGAAAGTTCTGGAGCCGTCACGCGCCGCAGGTGCTGCGGCGCGCTACAGCGCTAAAATCCGCTACAGCGTGCCGCAGTAACAGCGTCTGCGCTTCAGAATAGCAGGTGCTACCGAATGCCATAGCGCCTGGCTTTCGGTCAGAGGCGCCAGGCTGTGGCACCCATAACTATCTGAAAGTGCCCAGAACTATTCGGAATGGTTGAAACTTCATATTTTTCATATTTTAATGACCCCAGGACCATAATGGGGCCAAAATATATCAAAATTAAACTTTATTTTAGTAAAATTAAGTATTATATAAAATTTATGTGATTTTTTAATATGGAAAAAATTAGGTTTTGACCTTTTTTATGAAAATTGAACCCTAACATTAAAATGATCATAACTTAATCAATAGACATCAAAATTCAGTATTCTTAGACTCTATGGAATCCTTGGATAGTAGACAACAATAAACTAACTAAATTTTTAGATTTCACTAAGTAAAATGACCAAAATGCCCTTATAGGTTAAAATCCTTAAATTCATCCCTAGCCAATTTGGGGGTGAGGAATGCAATGACAAAATCGAATTTTGATTTTGAGATCAAACTCATTATCTTAATTTTATAATTAATTAAATATTATTAAAATAATATAAATATTAAATTCATCTTTGAATCACTCCAAATCTTTGAAGATTAATACTAATGACTAAATGAACTCATTGAAATAATAATTAGGATGCGATTAAGCTAAAATTAAGCTAAGTAATAACCTAGAGTTGTTACAGACTCCACCACTTAAGAACAATGTCGTCCTCGACATCACTCAAGTGGAAAGAATAATGCAGATTTTAAGGAAATGAATTGAAATGACAAGAAGCTAAGGAAGTACCTGGATTTTCAAATAGCTTTGGATACTTTGACCGCATATCAGATTTCTTTTCCCAAGTGGCTTCAGCGGACAAGCGGTTCTTCCACTAAACTTTAACCATTAGGATGAAGTGATTTCTTAGTTGTTTTTGGTAACGGGCTAAGATTTGGATTGGCTCTTCAGCATAGGACAAGTCGGGTTAGATTTCAATTTCTAGAAATTGAACCAAATAAGAGGGGTCCCTAAGGCATCTTCTCAACGACGATACGTATAACACATTATGCACAACTGCAAAGTCATCGGGAAGATTTAGTCTATAGGCAGAAGAACCTACTTTGCCTGCTACCTCAAATGGACCAACATAATGGGGGCTAAGTTTCTCTGCTATGCCGAACCTAAAGACTCTTTTCATAGGACTGACCTGCCAAAACTTGGAGGACAGTGATAAGTGTCGTGGTATTTACTCTGATGATCTTGGGCTGTACGAATCTGCTGCTGAATCAACTGAACCTTCTTGTTAATTTCTTTTACTAATTTAGACCCATACAACTGAACACTGCTTGTTTCTGACCATGCCAATGGAGTGCTACATTTTTTGCCATACAGGGCTTCGTATGGAGCCATCTTTAAGCTGGCTTAAAAATTGTTGTTATATGCGAACTCCACCAGTGGGAGGTGATCTTCCCAGGATCCAGCAAAATCAAGGAAACATAGTCTAAGAAGATCTTTAAGAACCTAATTGACTCGCTTAGTCTGACCATCCATTTGTGAATGAAAAGCTGCACTCATTGCAAAGGTGGTTCCCATGTGCTGATGTACTGCCTGCCAAAACTTGGAGGTAAACTGACTATCTCTATCAGATACAATTGATTTGGGAATTCCATGCAACCTGATTATCTCTTTGATATAAAGCTTGGCGAGTTTCTTGACTGAGTCTATTTGTCGGATAGGGATAAAATGAGCGGACTTGGTCAATTGGTCAACTATGACCCAAATAACATCAGCTCCAGACTTCGCACAAGGCAATCCCATAACAAAGTCCATCGATATATCTAGCCACTTCCATTTGATAATTTCAAGTGGATGAAGTAGTCCACTGGGTCTTTGATATTTTGCCTTAACTAAACTGCAAGCGTGGCACTTTTCAATGAACTTAGCTACACTTTTATTCATTCTTGGCCACTAAAAGGATTATTTCAGGTCTTGGTACATCTTTGAGCTTCCTGGATGTACTTGATATCCAAGTTATGGCCTTTAATTAGAATTTCACTGTGTATTGATTTAGGGATCTGGAGACGATTATTTAAGTATATAGCACCCTTCTTAAAGTTCAGCTAGGAACCGCAACCACTTTCGATTGCGATCATAAAGTTCAAGTAGTCCTCATCCTTTGTTTGGGATATAGAAACATCTCGATGGAAGGTTGGCTCTACATTGCTCATGGAGATCATCTCACTTAATAGATCTCCATGCATAAGCTTGATGTCCAACTTACAGAACTCTTTTTCTAACGGGCTCACAGAGATAATGGAATTGAGAGTAGCATGATGGCTAAGCGCATTAGCTACAAAATTTGCATTTCTCAGATGATACTAGATATCTAGGTCATAATCTCTTATCAGTTCTAGCCATCTTCTCTGTCAGCAATTCAACTCTCTCTGAGTGAATATATACTCTGGTGATTAGTGAAGATAGAGCATTGAACTCCATATAGATAGTGATGCCATATTTTCAAGGAAAAAATGACTGCATCGAGTTCAAGATCATTGATGGGATAGTTCCTTTCATGTGGCTTCAATTGGCTAGATGCTTAAGCAATGACCTTTCCTTCTTGCATTAGCACAACACCCAATCCTATACTAAAAGCATCAGTATATACTTGGTAGTTCACACCTTCTTTAGGAAGAACTAGAACTGGAGTAGTGGATAGTGCATTCTTCAATGCTTGAAATGCCTCTTCACATGTTGGAGACCATTCAAATGGTACGGACTTCTGGGTTCACTTTGTTAGTGGAGAGACTATCTAGGAGAAGCCCTTCGTAAACTTTCTGTAGTAACCGATTAAGTCCAAGAAACTCCTGATGTAGGTTACTGACTTGGGCTGAATCCATTCTTGGATAGTGCTGACCTTGTTCTTATCGGCCCTAATACCCTGGGCATCTACAACATGCCTCAGAAAAGCTACTGAATCGAGCCAGAATTCGCATTTGGAATACTTAGCATAAAGCTCGTGGTCACGCAATTCCTTCGATACTGCCCTCAAATGATCTTCGTGTTCCTTTTTGTTCTTAGAATATATCAGAATGTCATCGATGAAGACAATAACGAATTTATCGAGGTAGGGTTTGAGGATGCGCTGCATTAGATCCATGAATATTGATGGTGCATTTGCTAATCCAAATGATATTACTAAGAACTCATAGTTTCCATAATGAGTTCTAAAGGCTGTCTTCTCGATATCCGAGTCATTAACTTGCAGTTGATGATAGAAAGATCGCAGATCAATCTTTGAGAATACCTTGGCTCTTGACAGCTGATCGAACAAATCATCTATGCGAGGCAACGGATACTTGTTCTTGATTATGACTTTATTTAGCTCACAGTAGTCGATACACATATGCATCAAACTATCTTTCTTCTTTACAAACAGTATCGGTGCTCCCTAAGGGGATGAGCTTGGTCTAATGAGACCCTTCTCTAGCAGTTCCTACAACTATTTATTCACCTCCTGCAATTCCTTGGGTGCCATATAAAAGAGGCTTTGGATATGGGTTGGGTTTCATAAATTATGTCTATTACAAACTCCACTTCTTGAGTGGGTGGAATATTGGGTAGATCTTCAGGGAAGACATCAAAAAATTTAAAAATGATAGGGTTTTTGGTTTTGCGAATGCTATCCTTCTTTTCACCCAGTATTGTCACTAGGAAGGTATCGCAACCTTTCTTGACTAGCCTTTTTGCTTCTATAGCATTAATTACTGAAGCTCATGTGCTAAGATTACCGATGAAGGATTTGGCCTAACTACCACTACCTAAGGTGATTTTCTTCTTCATGCAGTTGATAGTGGCGTTATGTTGGCTCAGCCAGTTCATGCCTATTATCACATCGAAGTTGGCTATAGGAAGGACTATTAGCTTGGCTTTAAATTCTTCATCCTCAATGGGAATTAGTATTTTACAGAATTGACAAGCTAGTATTTGGGCTCTATAAGGTAACCTAATACTTAAAGGATTGGTTAGGCGATATAGAGGTAGGTTGAGTGACCTTGCCCAATTTTCAGAAACAAAGGAGTGACTAGCTCCAGTGTCTAATAGTTTATTACAAGGTTTTTCATTTACACAAATTGAACCTATTTATATATGAAATAATTACCAACTACATTAAGCAAATAGTAACTATAAAAATAGTGGGGTTCAAAAGCATGTACTTGACACCATGTGATTATCTTCGGCATCCTTAATTGGAGTGAGGGTATAAACACGAGCAGGTCCGGCAGGCCTGTTGTTGTAGGTCTGCCGTGGGGGCCTTGGAGCATTTGGGCGAGGGACAATGGTTGTCTCATGCCGTGGACCTGTAGAAAGAGGTAGCGCTAGGCGGGCTATTACGAGTTTCTAGAACATGTTGAAGACTTGTCGGGGCTTAGAGTGATCAATCTGATCACTGACGATGGTTTCTTTGGCGGCACATTGTAGATAGCTGTGACCTGACCTCCGACATGTGTAGCAGGCGTGACTCCCTATGGTAGCATCGACCATATGGATGAGGCCTCGTGTAGCCATTGAAGAGGTTGGCGGGTGAAGTTTCTACTTTGAGCTGATACACCCTAGCTCGCTTAGGATGATCATGTTGGAAAGAACTTGACCCAAGACTCCTTTTGGGTCCTTCCATTGCTTGGTCCCGCTCCACCACTTTGATGGACTCCAGGAGTTCAACGAAGTTTGAAAAATAGAGAGGAACAATTTGGCTTCTGATGGAAGCCCGCAGATCACTTTGGAATTGGTGGCAAAAATCCGATTCGGTGGGAACTAAGTTAGTGGAGAACCTCGCAAGGCGCTGGAACTCAGCTTCATATGTGGATACAGAACGGTTGCCCTTCTACAGCTTCGAGAACATGTCCCCCAAGTTGCATTTGGCAGACAAGGGGATGTACCAGGCTTGGAATGCTTCAATGAACTCATCCCATGTGATATCTTCCAAGTTCTACATCGCTGAACTGAGTGTTGCAGGTGGTATCCCACCAATACTCAGTTTTGTCCTGAAGGAGGTGGGTGGTAAGATGGATCACCTTAGAATCTGAATATTTAATAATGGTGAGATTCTTTTCCACCATTTTAATCTAGCTGGCAGTGTCGATTGCGGAAAAGCTCCCATTGAAGGTAGGGGGTCTCAGATGAAGGAAACTGTGTAACAGTCCATCTGTGGACTGCACATGGTGCTATAAGGAGTACTATGGTGCAGGGGCTACTTTAGAGGTAGTGCAATTTTGATTCATTTGGGCTATCAGTAGTGTAACAACCCAAGGTTGTTACCCAGCTTAATTTGAGCCTAATCAAACCTCAATTATTGGGGCACCACAAGTAGCCATTCCATCCTCTCAGCTTGTTTAGCTTGAGAGTCTGTTATTTGTTCGGCTTGCTTGTGGTGGGAATCTACCATCTTTTTGATTATTCAAGCAATGCATTTAGTTTAGAGGATGAGCAGCCAGATACAGCTGGGGAAGAGCTTTGTCCAGGATTCATTCTTTAAATTTGAATTAAAAAAACATCATCTTTTTAGAATTTGAGGAAATAAAACTACTAGTTCTTGCATTAGCCCTTTTTAATTTGGAATACATAAAGTAGAAAGATACAATAGAGAACATGACAGAGAAACACTAAAACATTTATCTAATGTACTCTGCGGTGAAAGCATGGTAAATATCTTTGAAAATAGCCTCTCTCTGCATTCCTTTACGCCTGTGGGTAAGTTCCCATGAGATGACAACCCACTAATCCTTAGCCTAGTCCTAAAGTAGGAGAGATATTATGGAGACTCGAATATCGTCTGAACAATCAATTTCTTCCAACACAAAGGTCATGCACTTCAGCCACTCCTTTGCTAAAGCAGGACGGTTGAAGCCTCTAAAGATGCCATGTTGGAGCATTCGATCTAGTACTCGAACTCCCTACTCTGACACTCCTTGAACATATCTCCCATACCTCTGGTGGAACTGGGAGACATAATCTCACGTGGCCTCGAATCATCGGTAATACCACCAAAATGGCATCCTTGAGTGTCTAATGATCCCACAAGTTAAATTAGTTTAGTTATATATTATTAATTTTTTTTCCTTAGTTTATGTTCTTTATACTTAAGCATTTTATCTTACCTATATATGTATTTCTCATTCTTATACCTCTTTAATTTGAAGAGGATATTGTAGTAATTTGGAGGTAAACTCTACTATTTTTATTTAGTGACTGTCTTGTTAGAAGAATCATCCATTAGGTAGAGAGGAATGCAAATTCTATTCTGACACCTTATGGTATTCTCTGATACTAACTGTGGTGCCCCACCATCTAATCCACAAGATTAAGCTAAGGAGTGGTGTGTCACCTTGGCAAATTCCTCATTTAATATTGGATTAGGTGTAAACCCTATTCCACTAGTAAGGAAGAGATAAGTCAATGCATACATATTATATAATCATTCACTAAGCAAATACAAAATCAGAGTACAGAAGCAAGGTAAAGTAAACATATATCCAATTTTCCATAATAAATAGACAAAATGCAGCATACAACTCAGAATAAATAGTACAGTAAGAAAAACACAGTCAAATAGTACTTATATTATTACAATATTAATTAACTATAAATGAACTGAAATGAAATTACTCATCCTCATAATAAGCGGAAAAGACTAAACATCTTCAGCTCCTTCCAGATGCCCCTCCTCAAGATAAGGCTCCACTTCTGGATAAGGCTCCTCTTCAGCACTAAGCTTCTCAAATCTATCTAATTCTAATATTTTCGATTTCACAATGCTAGGGCCCTAGCCAACAAAAGAAAAATTTTATTAGACAATTGTCTAAGTACATTTTAGGTTAAATATTTTTCATAAGTTATTAATGTCGCTATTTTACTTAAACAAGACAAAAATTCTAACTAGCATAGGAGTAGTAAGCATACAAGGAGAAGGATAAGTTATAAATACAGTATTTATAACTAAATAAGATTTGAGGCAAAAAAGCACTCCTCAAATAAACAAAGGATAGGTATACATGTATAATACAGTAAGTAAAAGTACTGAAAGAAAAATTTAACCCTAAATATGCTGATGATCATATGACATATGCTAATTTAAAAGAAATTAATCCATTAGTGATACATATAAGTAAGCAACAAAAGTCTAGCATCCTATAATAAATAAATAAACTAGTAAAGTAAGATAGACTAAAGTCAAGTGCGACGGTAAACGGGAAATAGTGAACAGTAAATAGTAAACAGTGAACAGGTATGTAAGTACTTGCCATATTAGAAGAGGGTAAATTTAGCCTGTTTATATCAAAAGAATTCTTAATGTTAATGCGGAGGCTAAGGTGACAATATTCATAACGTCATCTGAGGCAAGGCCAGAATAATAGAACAGAAACTGAACTAAAGAGGTAGTAATCACAAATGCTGTAATATTTTAATTATTTACTTTACTTTTATGGACATATTCAGAAGTAGCTGAGGAGTCAAACATATCTACAAGACTATATGGGTTCCAAACTTAGCACAACACTCCTCAATGAGTAATGCCAAGTACCCCTTTTTTCTTCTTACCCCTGTCCATTAGGGTAAAATGCGCTAGATCCACAAGTAACTGAACCCAATGCAAATGTTATCATAATATTCTATATTTTCATTTATGCAATAATATTATCTTGTATGACATGTTCAATAAATAAGGCACAAAATTTAAGGAATATAAAAGCACAAGTAAAACAATAGTGAGCAAGGGACTTTACTATATAAGGTGACATCAGTTATTATCTATTAAACCATATTAACTATTCCAAGTTACACAAGTTTAGGATCTTTAATTCCTACTATTGAGTGTAACTTAGAAGCATGACCTTTTAAGTTAAAAAAAAATTAGAACTGATCAGGTTCTAATTTAATTCAATCAATAACGACTATAAGTTAAATAAGAAATCATTACATCATAATTAATGAATTTAGATATTCTAAACTAAGATCTGATCAAGATCTACTAAAATTAGGAATTATGTATTAAACACCATGAATTGGATTTAATCACATAATTGAAAGGGTAAGACTTAAGGACTAAAGTTTAAGTCTAAATTTGAACTAATAATCAAGGCAAATTCTATTAAGCATAATCAAGCTTAATAGAATGATTCTTCTAATCTTAATCTAAAAATTAATAAAACCAAGATTTTAATTATTGAATAACCCATTTACTCAATGAATGAATTCTAACATATGATCTACTCCTAATGTTAAGGGAAAAGGTCCTAGGGTGCAAGTGAAGTTCCTAAGGAAGCTCCTAATAAAAAGATTTAGAGAGATTTTAAGAATTAATTGAATTTATTTCAATTTAACTTAATTTATTGTTTTTATTTAATTAGGGAAGTTAAGAATGAATTTTAGCTAAGTAAGGCAAATTATCCTTAGAGTTTTTCAAGCCTAAATTAAGATGTTTGACAAATTATTCAAATTATAAGAGTTAAGACTTAAATTGATCCTAAATTATTTTATTTTTATTTTTATTAATTTAAAAGATATTTTAAGGGCAAAGAAGACTTAACCTAAAATTTGGACAAAACGACCGTTTTGCCCCTACTTAAGGGTTCAAAATACTACTTTTTGATGTAGAGCTCCAAATTAGATTTTCTTACTGCCAAAATATTTCTTACTGTCTAAAATGAAAAAAGACAGTAAATATACCAAATTTGGATAAGAAATATGTCATATAAGTCTAAATTAAGAAGTTTGGCCCAAGGGGTGATTTAGTAATTTTCTGCTAATGGAATTTAAGCATTTGTGCAGTTTACTATTGCTTGCTATTCAAGGGATTCCATAGAGTCTAAGAACATTAAATTTAGAGGCCTATTGAATTAGTTGCGAGTGTTCTAAGTTTAAGGGTACATGTGTCATTTATGGGGTTAAGAGTGGTCAAAAACCTATCTTTTCTATTTGAGATCCAAATTCAGTAAACTCAGTGGCTATAGCTTTCCTATATCACACGAAGTACTTTAACTAGGAATAGACCCAAATTGGATCTCATTTGGCCAAGTTATGACCTAATTAGAGTTTGGGGTATTTTGGTCAACCTAAGATTTTTAGTAATCAAAACCCAAGTTTTATTTCAGTTTAATATTGGCACTGAATTTCTAACTTAGTTAGCATCTTGAATTTTTTAATTTGGAATCTAAATGATCAAGTTATGGTCATTTCAATGTTAGGGTTCTATTTTCTTGAAATGGGTCAAAATTCAATTTTTTCCATATTTAAAAATCTCGTACAATGTTATAGAATGCTCAATCTTACTAAAACTAAGTTCAGTTTGATATAATTTGGCCCTACTAGGGTCCTAGGGTCCTTAAAATACAAAAAATATTTAGTTTTGGCCATTCCGAACAATTATAGGCAGTTTCAGACAGTTTTGGGGGCTACGGAGCGCTATAGCCTTTTGGCCAAAAGCCAGGTGCTACAGCACCCTACAACGCACTGCAATGGATTTCAGCGCTATGCGCGCTGTAGCGAATTTTGGTGCTGTGGCGCATTGCAGCGGATTATGACAGATTCAACTCGAAGCTAGGGCACGGTGGCACGCTAAGGCGGACCCGATTTCGAAGCTCAGGCGCGGCGGGGCGTTGCAGGGCCCGACGGTGATTTCGCCAGTGTAAAAACCGCAACGAGTTATCTTTTTGGCTAAAATACTCTCAACCTAGAGCACTTCACGTGCGATGGCATATACCGATGAAAAGTTATTTCTGAGACTTTTCCATTGATGCCCAAATTAGCACTAAACAATTATGTTATCAATGCAAATAGTGGAGTTAAAGGACTAGGTGTACAGGAATTCATATTTGCAGATTTACAAATCCTTCCCTATCTTTTGCAGATTTTAATGAGCTTCTACATCTCAAAGATAGATTCATCTATGTGCAACTAAGGTAACATAGATTCTTAGATATACAAATGAGCATAAAAAAAAATGGAATAGCCATTGGATTAACCAATGGAGGGAAATGGGCTACCTTGAACTTGCAAGTGGCAGATTTATCCAAAGATCCTTGGGAGCTTGAGAGCTCGAGGGTTAAGTTTCCTCTTCTTTTTCAACTGCTAGCAAGAGGAGGAAGAGGGCTAAAGTTTCTTCCAGTAGTAAGTACAACAATAAAGGGAAGAGGGGAAGAGAGGAATGAACTTCAATTTGAGAGCAAAGGGAGGAAGAAGAGGGATTTTCAGCAATCTCAATAGAGGAGGGCTGAAGGTTCATTTTAAGGGAGAGGAGGGGATAATGCTTCATTAATGAGCCTTCCCATCAGCAAGGATGGGAAGAAGATGGCAGCAGCCCACTTGAATGTAAGGAATGGAGAGGAAGGTGTTGGGATGGGAGGAAGGGGCAGCATAGGAATCAGCTAGAGGAAAAAAGGAGGGAAAAGTAAATTAATTTATTTATTTTGATTTAAGAAATTAATGCTTTAAAATAAGAAAAATCAGATTTTATAAATATGCTCCGAAAAATTCCAAAAATTCACCACTAGCTAATTTTGAGGTGTCGAATTTTGATTTCGAGGTCAAACTCAATATCTCAATTTTATAATTAATTAAATATTATTAAAATAATACAAATATTAAATTTATCTCCGAATCGCTCCAAATCTTCGGGGATTGATTCTAATGACTAAATGAACTCAATGAAATAATAAGTAGGCTGTGATTAAGCTTAGTAATAACCTAAGGTTGTTACACGTCTCATCTTGTTGACCATTTCTCCCTCTCAACTAGCAAGCCCTAGGACCAACAAGGTAACCTTGCTCTGATACCACTTGTTGGAGCTAAATCTCAGCACCACCAAGCACACAGTCCATAGCAAAAGCAGTTTGATTATTAACTCGATTGAGGACCAATGTTGCATTAATAGTACCAAGCAAATTTGAAATCACAAATGACAAGTAAGAAATCAAACACCACATGCATGCAAGAGAAACATAAGCACATAAACATCCAAATAAAGAAAATTCAATGGAAAACCTAAGAATGGAAAAAACCACGGAACCAAACTACAAAAAATATCATTATGAGAATTTGAAGATTACAGAGTTACAAAGAGCTTATCCATTGATTGGAAATACACAAGCTCTTACTCTAATATGGAGAGAAGAGAAAGCAACCACCACTTGAAGTGACTTCTCCAACATGCAAAAGGTTTCTTGTACAGCAACTTCCTTAGGGTTTCACTTTAGGATCTCCTCCTCACAGCTGCAAGCAGCCTCCAATATAAAATGCCAACATTGTAAACTCCTCCCAACTTGTTTTCTTGAGTACCCTGCTCAATTTTGGACCTTGAAAGGTTCAAAATTCCTTCCAATTTACTTAGGGCTCAACTTGAACTAGAGTAGAAATCTGCCAGGCGCTATGACACACCGTAGCTCCCGTGTTTTGATTTGGAACCTGCTGTGGCACGTGGCAGTGCTCGCGTCTCAAGATGAAACCCGCTGCGGCGTGCTGTAGCACCCGCCTTTTGAATAGCCTACTTCTTATGATGGATCTACTGCGGTGCGCTGGAGTGCCGATTTATGATGCGGTGGGCTGCAACGCCAATTTCCGCTATGGTGCGCTGAAGCGCTCGCTTCTCTATTTGCTGACAGTTGAGGCGTGCTGTAGCGCCTCTATCTCGGGTGAGTGATCGCTAGGGCGCACTGCGGTGAGCCATGGGGTGCTACAGTGTATGTGTTGTTCCTAGACTTCACACATTGTTCTAAATTACCTCGGAACCTCCTGAAAGTTCATCGAAGCACCATTAGCATCTCCATGATGGACTAAATGATCTCCACAAACAACATACTCTTCATTTCCTCTGATGGAAGGAACCACAGTCGAGCCAGAAAACCCGGCCTCCCCCATTATAACTATTTGGTCTCCAACCTTGGGCTTGGGTCAATTGGCCACAACCTACTTAAAGGCTGCTTGAATACTCAGTGAGCTTCTTTACTCAATGAAAAAACTTCAGGTCTTCCATATTTCTCTTGCCCTCTTTTGGCTATCCAACTGAACCTAATGTGACTGACATCTCCCATCAGTACAAAGGATTAAGCTTGACATTCTTATCTGGCCCAATCTTAAGGAAGCTAGTAATAATCAGGCTTAGTTCATGGTTCATCTTCAGTCGCCCACAGCTCATCGACCTTCCCTATACCATGGTACACTCCTCCTAGTGTACTTAGCTTCCCATTTTGCTTGATAATTACTCAATTGTTGATTATAATCACTGCTAAGCTCATTGCAGCTATCGATCGGGTTTGATCGAACTCGATCGAGCAACAATCGGCTTAGGCTTATATAATGAGGTACTATGTTTGAGTTGTAGTGAGCTCCCACTGACCTGGCCAGTCCCAAACCAGGCTAGGTTAGGGTTTCTCTTTGTCTTGGAGTGCATAGTATTTCAAGATAAGGTAGAAGCCATGACAGTATGTGAGGAGAATGATCTCCCCACAACCCTAAATATGGGTTTCAGGTCAGTAAGATCTGGGCCACTATAACAACCCTAGTATTGTTACCCATTAATTAAGTGACCTAATTGACTCTAATCTTTTTTTCATTAGTTTTATAATAGTATTAAGAGTCTCCATTTCAAATTTCGTACAATTTGGAGATCATCTGGCAATTTCCAACATTTCCTGTTTTCTGATAATTCTGAGAATGCCTAATTTATTTAGATCTCAGAATAAAAAATGAAGCTCGCCATTGAACTCACCACACCCAAATTAGCTAGGGGTGGTATTTTGGAAGTGTTTGGAAGTCGTCGAATTTTCCCTGAATATCTTATTAATATTTTAAATACTCAGAAAATTAAGATAATTAAATTGATCTCTGATCAATAATCCGATAACATTTTTGAGTTCCCCACACCTCAATTAGATAAATGTGAATTTTTGGGATTTTTCGGAGTACATTTGGTTGATTAATTTTGATTAATTAAATTTGTTTAATTAGTTTATTAAATAATGCAATTAAATTAATTAACATAATTATAAGTTAAATATTAATCTAACGGTAAATAAATCGGGACCGCACGGATCCTGTGCGCAAATCCAATGCACGGGACAGCCGCGCGGTTGGATCGTGATTGTCGCGTCTCCTTTTGTTTTGATCAGACGACCTCTATTAACCCAGGCTGTGGAGCTCGATCTGGTTGTTCGACCAATTTATCGAATGGGCAGCTCGGATCCTCCCACAGTACGTCTCCTTCACGTACGATTGATGGAGTCAGGTGAGGACCGTCCGGAAGCTCTAGCTGGACTGCCAACCCGCATTATCCCTCTAGGCGTCCTCTATCTCCTCATTTGGCTGTTTTCCTGCTTGGCGAAGCTGCTGAAGGAAGCTAAGGAGCCCAGTGCTATTTGCAAAGGAGGGATCACATTCAACAATCTCTCAGACCCTAATTAGGACTTTTATAGTGCATGGTACTGACCCTCATTCCCATTTTACTCAGTATGTCAATTATTAAGAAGTGCGACCTCTTATTCAATTAATTTGATATCTCATTGCGATCCAATTCATTTAGAGTGACGAAATTACTCATTTTAATTTTAGGGTTTCTGTTGGGTTCGCCATTAGGACTATAGGGCATCATCAAATAAGTTATTCTAATGATGCCGTAAGTTGATTCAAATCTCTTTAGGTCTGCCTCGGCATTTTCTTCATGCCGGTATGCGGTCCGTCTTGTGAGACCCTATGAATCGGCAGTATCCTAAAACCCTAACTGCACTCATCCGTGTCTCCTTCGAGACGAAACGATCTGAAATGGTGCTGCCACGATCTGAGTACGTCTATCAGACAGGGCCGGTTCATTATTTTTGAACCGCATAAAGATGCGGTACCTGCCAGGACTCTGAGGTGACATGCGTCGCTCTATGGAGAAGACCCCTGTCTAAACGGCGCACTCAGAATCCGTGCCAACCGCCTCTTGGGAAAATTCGTGCCACACAAAATCCCATTGCTTGTTGTTTTCTATGATGTCGAATTCAGTGTTGCACTGAAATTGAAGATTTTAATTATTTCTGTCTTTCCATTTAATGATTGTATGCTAATTTATTATTATTTCATTAATTCAATTTTAAATTTCATTTAATTATTTTTTAAAATACAAATCCAAATAACACAAAATTATATACCATTTTGATCAGAAAAATGAGTAGATTAATAATATGCAATTTAATTTTAGTTTTAATAATTATTTTAATTAGTTAATATTTAGGATTAATTAATTAATTACAAATTAATTTTATCATTTCATGTGATCTAATTTGATCATTTAATATCCAAATTAAATGATCAAATAGTCCATTTCACTCACAAAAATGTGAGGAATAATAATATAAAATCAAATTTAACATTTAAATTCTAATTTTCTTAATCACTTTTTAACCCTAATTAGGAGTCATAAAAAAAATCTAATTTTTCCAAGGTTGTCCAAAATTGACATACTTAGTGTCATTTTTCTCTTTATGATATAAGAATTTCAATTATATGTAAATCATTTCCATTGGACAGTAATTTATGATCTTAGGTTTTTGACTCTTACTTAGTGTTATTATGATTGTTCTAAATTCCTAGATAGCATATTTTAGATTTTATAAAACCCTAGGATGGTTAACATGTCATATTTATTATCTTCCTTATCAAATAAGATTACATTTATATGAGCTTAGTTCTCAGCTTTCTAATTATGTGAATTAATTGCCAAGTGCTTAATTCACCTTTCAACCCTAAGGTAAAGATCATAGTATTGATTTGCAAATTGAATTATAGTAGATCCCTAAATCTATTTAGTTACACCCATTGAGTGTAGATAGATTCAATACCTTTCTAATGGTAGATTAGTGAATCAACTAAATTTAGTTTAGTGACTAGAACTTAGTTCAATCACCCTAACCCTTAAGGCCTCCTCTTGAATATTTTAAGACCTAATATTAGAAATCTCAAGTCACTAAGGGTAATTTAGGAAACCTATTGAGTTCCTTAAACATCAATTATTAGAATACTTAGAACTTGTATTTCTTAAGTCCGATTAATTACTTACCCAAAACCTTTTAATTATTATAACTTAGCTAGATTAATACTTGATTGGTTAGATCCTTCAAACTATAACTTAGCTAGTGAACTTTAGTGAATCTACCTTAACTCTAATTATATGAGATAAACATTTTATTTATCTTGATCTCTTCTTACTAGATACTTACACCTTTGTTCAATTATTGCAATTGAACCTTATAGCTTAGGATGTGAATAAGAGTTAAATTTTAATTGTACCAATTATACATATAAAATATTTTGTCAGATCATACTAATTGAATTGAATCTACTACTTTTAAAATCCCAACTATTACTATACTTACAATTAACTTGAGATAAATATTTCAAAGATAATTAGGAGCTCAATTAGCTCTAATCATTAAGTAGATCAATAAAATTAGATAACTTTAGATATGACTTAGTTGCAATTATTAAATTTCCCTTGAATGCTTGCTTAGCTTTGAGCCTTACTCACTTGAATTATTCATATAATACATTGTGCATGAATAAAACTTTCACTTTAAAATCGCTATGGGTTTATATGGTGGATCAATCTTGGGCAATCTGAAAATGGAGTAATAAGGAGACCTCACATTCTCAGAGGGTGAATGTGAGTATTTTAGGACTTGGCCCACTTTTCTTTAGTTGTTAAACAGATGTGTTTAACTCCTCATTTTATTCTGAATATGCCCACAGAATGAGTACAAATTAAAATAGCTTCAATTAATAAACATGTGAGATCTTCTTCAATCTTATAGATTGTTAAGACTCACCATAGCTTTTAGCTATGTTACTTTCCATAGTTCTAGACTATGTGAATATTAAACTAATAGTCTGAGATTTTCCTTCAATTTCCTTACTATGCATTTTTAATGATTGAGAATTCTACTTTACTTGTTTACAGTTTACTTAGATTATAGTGAATGTTGTAAGATTTTGTTTAAATGCTTCACTGTTTCTTTTCCTTACTTATCATAAGTTCATTTGAACATATACATGCTTTACTTCATTTACTTTCATATGCACATTAGTTTATTTCTAGCCTATTTATGATATTTTTACGCTTATTCTATTTGCAAGCTAGGATGTATACTTAAGTGAGTATTCTAACTCACTTTGTTTTTCTTACTTACTTTTCCTCACTTGTATGCCTGCTATATTGCACCCATGCTTGTGCTTATTTTGTAACTAGTAAGTGATATCCAATTATAACAATAACATGTTTAGCCAATCTTAAATTGTACTTAGACTGTTTAGTCAAACTATATTTTTTATTTCTTTGCTTTCCCCTATCACATTTAAATATCAAAATGTGATAGATCAGGTGCATTTGGAGGCTAGTGAAGCTGGACCAAGCGCTAAAAATTAATTGCTTCTGCATATTATATACTAAACTATATAGCTTAATATAAATTGTAAGTGAGCTATTAATCTCTTTCTTTTATTTCAGTTTATTGTTAGTTTATAATAAATGTTATTTACTTTCCTTTTTCTATACTTTGTTGGAGCTTAGATTATATTTAAATGCTTGTGATGAATGAATGAATGAATGTATTAAATGGATGAATGGTTATAAATGTATAAAAATGAATATTAATTAAGTCATTAGTTGCATATCTACCTAGGATGTTAGTTGGAATTAGTTGTATATTACTTAACTTATAGAATTAGAAATTAGTTTCTTATTTAAGTTGAGAAGCTTTTCTTTATCTACATGTATGTAATGAATGCTTGTGAATTGAGTATACCTTAGGATAGATAATTGCTATACATATGAGTTTCTCCCTTTTAAACTTGTAGAATTGGAAATGAAAAATCCTATATAATGGATTGAACTCTATTTTAGAATTAGAAATGAGCAATCCTATGTAATGGATTGAACTCTATTTTTGATTTAGAAATAAGAAATCTTATATAATAGATTGAACTCTATACTAGAATTGGAATTAAAATAGATTAATTACATATTAGCTTAGGTTGTCTTTTTTTCAAAAATATAACTATCATTAGAATGGAAGTCTTGCATGTCTACTTTGCAGGTGTTTCCTTAGCCAATCACAAAGGAGACTGCCAAAATTTTTAAGAATTTTAGGACTTAGAGATTTTATTGAAAAATATAGACTTATAACTCACATGTTAAATACTCATTAATACCTAGAATTTCATGATTAAGATTGCAAACAATCATTCCAATGGTTTTATATTACAAGTTTATGTTTCCTTACATATAACATATGCTTAATTGTATCTTCATTTATAAATTACTTAATACAATTCATAATTTTCCTTCCATCTTAACTTAAGACCCTCTTCTAAATCCTTGGCCAAACACAATATCTAATGATTTGGATTAGCTTTCTTCTAATTTAGTATTAGGTATTGTGGTGACGTATCAATGTTGAGTTAAGTGATTCACAATATTGGGGTCATCACAATTGGTATCAGAGCAAAGTTGAAAACTTTAAGTTAAGATAAACACATCCATTCTTCTAAAAGTAAAAAACATAGTATAGTAAAAATAAATAAATGATATCTTAGGATAGTAAACACATTTTCAATTAAATAAGTGATCCATATTTCTAACTTAAACAAGGTTCAAATTTGATAAAATTCAGCCCCACTAGGGTCCTAGGGCCCTTTGAATTCAAAAACTATGAAGTTTTGACTATTTCAATCGGTTCTGGACCCATCTGGATAGTCTGGGAGCTACATCGCACTGTAGCGCATTCTGTGGCGCTTGTTTTTTTGAAGCGCGATCGCAACGGCGCGCTGCAGCACTTTCGGGCACTGATGCTGTGGTACGCTGTAGCAGATTTTGGCACTGTGGAGCTTAGCAGCGCTTTTAGGCGCTACAGCGAACTACTGCGGGTAAATATAATTTCATCAAAAATATTTATATACTTCATCAAACTATTATACCGCTGCGGCGAACCCTAATTCGAAACTTCTGGCACTGCGAAAATCGTAATGGGTCATCTATCGGGCTTCAATACTCTCAACCTATAGTACTTCACGTTTGATGCCATATACCGTTGAAAATGTATTTCTGAGACCTTTCCATCGATACCAAAATTGGCACAAAGCAATCATTTTAACTATGCAAACAATAGAGTTAAAGGTTCAGGTATGCAGAAAGAAACATAAACAGAGCTGTTACAACTTCCTAAAATCACAAGCCTAATGAGCTCTAATGAACTTCATAATCTCAACACAGATTCTTTAAGGATGCAACATAATCTTAAGAGTAAAATGAAGTAGCCATTGAATCCATTCAATGGGAGAAAGGAGGTACCTTTGGTTGGAGGAGATAGAGTCCTGCGACCTTAAGGACTTCAGGGAAGAAGCTTGAGAGGCTTGAGAGATCCTTCCTTTAGCAAACGTAGCAATGGAGTGATTCAGCTGGGCAAAAAGAAGGGGGAAATATAGCTAAGAGCTAAAGGCTCTTTTAATGGAGGGGAAGCCTGCCATTGGATGGGATGGGTATGAGTTGTCCCATCCCAGTTGTAGAGATAAAGGGGGGGTGGGGTAGGAGGTTGAGAGTGGACGGGAAACAAGGATGGTAGAAGCAGAGAAAAAAAAAGTAAGGGTAGGCTAAGCATGCAGGCTACTGCAGAGTGAGGTGAAGGCTTATGGGTCCCAGCCAGCCAAAGAAGAAGAAGGAGGGAAAGAAGACAAGATGGATTAAAATAAAATATTCAACTTATTTAATTTATAATTGCTTTTTAAACAAATTAGACTTTGTAAATGTGCTCTGAAAAATCTCAAACATTCACCTCAAGCTAATTTGAGGGTGAGGAGCGCAATGGTGAAGTCGGATTTTGATTCTGATGAGTATTTAATTTTTTTATTTTTGTGGTATTTAATTATCTTAAAATATTCGTGAAAATCTAATGACTTCCAAACACGTCCAAAATATCACCCCTAGCTAATTTGGAGATGATGAGCATTATGGCAAAGTCAGATTTTGATTTCAAGGTCAAACTAAATATCTCAATTTTCTAATTAATTAAATATTATTAAAGATTCCAATTATTTGATTGAGCTCTAAATCACACCAAATCTCCTGGGACTAATACTAAAGACTAGATGAGCTCAATGAAATAATAATTAGGATGTGATTAAGCTAAAATTAAGCTAATAATCTAGGGTTGTTATAGATTCTACAACTTAAGAATGATGTCGTCTTTGACATCACTCAAGTGGAAAGAATAATGCCAACTTTAAGGAACTGAATTGAAATGACAAGGGGCTAAAAAAGTACCTGAATTTTCAAATAGCTTTGGATACTTGGACTGCATATCAGATTCCTTCTCCAAAGTGGCTTCCGCGGACAAGCAGTTCTTCCACTAAATCTTAACCATCGGGATGGAGCGGTTTCTTAGTTGTTTCTAATCATGGGCTAAGATTTGGATTGGCTTTTCAGCATAGGACAAGTCAAGCTGGATTTAAATTTCTAAAAATTGAATTAAATGAGAGGGATCCCTGAGGCATCTTCTCAATGATGATACGTGGAGCACATTGTGCACGGCTGCAAAGTCATCGGTAAGATTTAATCCATAAACAAAAGAACCTACTTTGGCTGCTACCTCAAATGGACCAACATAACGGGGGCTAAGCTTCCCTGCTATGCCGAATCTGAAGACTCCTTTCAATGAACTGACCTTCAAGTAAGCAAAATCTCCAACTTTAAATTCTAGAGGACGGTGATGAGTGTCATGATATTTACTCTAATGATCTTGGGCTGTATAAATCTGATACTGAATCAACTAAACCGTATGGTTAGTTTCTTCTACAAATTTAGATCCATACAACTATACACTGCCTGTTTCTGACCATGCCAATGGAGTGCTACATTTTCTACCATACAGGGCTTCATATGGAGCCATCTTTATGCTGGCTTGAAAACTATTGTTATATACAAACTCCACCAGCGGGAGGTGATCTTCCCAGGATCCAACAAAACCAAGGATACATAGTCTAAGCAGATCTTCAAGAACCTGATTTACTCGCTCTGTCTGAGCATCCATTTATGGATAAAAAGCTATACTCATTGCTAGGGTGGTTCCCATGTGCTGATGTACTGCCTGCCAGAACTTAGAGGTAAATCGACTGTCTTTATCAGATACAATTGATTTGTGAATTCCATGAAGCCTGATTATCTCTTTGGTATAAAGCTTGGAGAGTTTCTCAACAGAGTCTGTTTATCGGATAGGGATGAAATGAGAAGACTTGGTCAATCGATCAATTATTACCCAAATAGCATTGGATCCAGACTTTGCACGAGGCAATCGCATAACAAATTCCATCGATATGTCTAGCCACTTCCATTCAGGATTATCAAGTGGATGAAGCAAACCACCAGGTCTTTGATGTTCTTCCTTAACTAAACTACAAGCGTAGAACTTTTCAATGAACTTTGCTACACTTTTCTTCATTCCTGGCCACCAAAAGGATTTTTTCAGGTCTTGGTACATCTTTGAGCTTTCTAGATGTACTTGATATCTAGAGTTATGATCTTCAAGTAGATTTTCATGGTGCATTGATTTAGGGATCCAGAGACGATTATTTAAGTATGTAGCACCTTTCTTAAAGCTTAGCTAGGGACGATGACCACTTTCAATTGCAATCTTAAAGTTCAAGTAGTCTTCATCTTTGGTTTAAGATATGGAAACATCTCTATGGATGGTTGGCTCCACATTACTCATGGAGATCATATCACTTAATAGATCTCCATGCACAGGCTTGATGTCCAACTTATGGAACTTTTCCTCTAACGGGCTCATAAAAATAATGGAATTGAGAGTAGCATGACGGCTAATATAACGACCCCAATAATTGGATAGGAGATTAATCCAAACATTAGGATGTTAACTTAGCACCCAATACTCAATTAAAAGAAAACAAATCAAGTAAAGATGCTAAGTGGCCAAGTCACTTTTTGAGTAGTTATTAAGTTAAAATAAGGTTTGCAAATAAATGCAATAGAAGATACATATTAACAAGATACATGAAAACATAATTTTGCAAGTATTTACAATACAAGCAATTAAAATAATCCACTCATTCATCCCAAGTAGTTATAAAATAGTAAACACAATACAAATATTTAAGAGTAGGTAAGAGTAACTTAAATAAACTCAAGCAATTTATAATTTAATTATTACAAAACTTTTAAAAGTAAGAGTAAAAGAAAGTAAGTAGGTCACTCTCTCACTTGTAGTAAAATGTAAGTAAACATCTTTAATTAAGCGGAAGCAAAAATTCTTTATAAGCTCTTTAAGCACTTGGACCTACATTACCAGAATCAAAAAGCTCTTGATCAATCATATTTTGGTATTTAAATAAGATAGGGCAGAGCCAATAAAAAAAAAGGGTAGTTAGACTAAACAGTCTGAGCGCATTTTAGGATTGGCTACATTTTTAAGTTAATAAGATATCACAAACATAATTTATAATTTAATAAGCAGCAGAACTAAAAAAAAAAACTGTCAAGTAAAGGAAAAAGGAAGTAATCATAACTGTAAAAAAAATAGTATGAAATAAACTGAGTAAGAATACTCACTTATATGTAAGTCCTAGCCTGTATCCAAAAATGATAAAGAAAAAGTATCCTAAAAGGCTAGAAATAATTAAGTGCATTTGAAAATGAATGAAAGTATTACATGATCATTAAAATTTATGCTAAGCAATGAAATACAATGAAGCATTAAATAAAATTAAGCAATATACACTGTATTTTAATTGAATTGTAAGTAAGCTAATCACAATATTGTAAATAGAGAGTGTAAAGCATAAAAAATAAAGAAGTATCTTAGACTCTTGATCTAAGATATACATAACCTAGGATTATGAAAAGTAAGCATAACTGAATAGTTATGAAGAGATCTTACAATCAATAAGATTGTAAAAGAACTCTTATATTATTAGTTAAAGTGATATTTAGAAGCTATCTCATTATGTAAGAGTATTCAACAGAATGAGATGAGGAGTTAAGCATATCTGCCTAACTATATACAGTGGAGGGTTGAACATTCACATTTACCCTCTTTAAAATGTGAAGTCCTATTATAAGCACTATCTTTCTTGTTCAAATTTGCCATAAGGCATATCCCATAAAGTCTTATGAAACTTTTTATTTATGCACAATGATTTTAATGAATGTTCAAGGAAAAAAGCTCAAAGCTAAGCAAGTATTCAATAAATTTTAATAATTGTAAACAATGTGATATGCTTTTTGTTATCTAAACTTTAATAATCTACTTAATGATTGGAGCTAATTGAGCTCCAAATTGTCTTATTGATATTGATATTTAAGTTAATTGTATATAATAGGAGAAGGAAAATAAGCTTAGAAAATATTATTTTCATTTAATTGAAGTTCATCCTGTACTAGTCCTGAATTAATCAAATCAAATAGATTTATGATTAAAGTTAAGGGAACTAGTAAGGAAGAGTAATGTTTATAGTTTACTAAGCAAGTGAAAGTATTAGCTAAAGGATATTTTATTAGCTTCATCTAGTTAACTTACTTACTAGAAAGTATCAAATCAGTTCAATCACGAAGTAATAGAAGATTAATTGATATTGAATATTTGAATGTAAGGAAGGAAGTAAATTATATCCTATAAGTAATAATTCATTTGTAGTTGTAGGAGTTTAGAAATCTATAGCTTGTAAAAAGCATTAATGGGAACTATTATCCTCAATTTAGATTAATTGAGAACTAATTGAAAGATTTAAGACTATTGGCATATATGCTAATTATCTAAAAGATTATTTAAGCACTAACCGTATTATTGGTTCTTTTAAAGAATTTTTAACTTAGCAATTGAAAGTGTTAAGCTAAAATGAATATAAAAGAATTTAAGGAATTCTTAATTAAATCTTACATGCAACTAAAGGGGAAGTGATACATGTAGAATATAAGAATGAAATTCCAATTCTAAAAATTTGGCATGATCTCTTTTGTAATTGCTCAAATACACACATAAAACATCATTATGCAAGTCAATCCATTACATAGGATTGCTTAGTTCCAGTTCTAATAATTTCAACATTTGTAAAAACATCAATATATAAGTCAGCATTTTTAGTGATATTAACATATGATTCAATATTGCAAGACATAAGAAATTTAAATTACATTCCAACATTAAGCATAAAACATTCACAATTATCATTGGTAGAAAACATACAAATTTTTCTTTTCCATTTGAAACAAGATGGAATATATGATCTGAATAATTTCAATAATTCTTGTAAATGTAAGATAAATATAAGGGAGAGGTTAATTCATATTTTCTATAATGAAAGTCAATTTGATTCATTCTTACATTAACCATATATGTAGCATACAATAATTAAATAAACATGGAAATTGTATATGACTTGCATGATTCATTTATTTTTATAACTAATCTAGAACTCATGTATTCAATTATAAAGCAATAGTGTGGTGCCCCCGTACTGACAACAAGGAAGTACGGTGCTCCAATTGTGGCAAATCCACAACTTAAGTAAAGTTAGGTAAACCCAACCTGCCTTAAGCCAAGAACATGTCACCAAGTACTATTACATCATCAATATACTAATATCAAAGTGGCAGAAGCAATAAACAACAGAGTAACATCCACAAGCATACATAGTAGGAAAAGAGAATGCAATATAGTAGCTCATCACAATGTAGAAATAACATACATCTAGAATTAATTATTACAAACTGAAGTTTAAAGAAAAAGAAAATATCTCTCAATCTCACTGAAATAAAAAG
This sequence comes from Gastrodia elata, assembly GCA_016760335.1. NCBI lineage: Eukaryota > Viridiplantae > Streptophyta > Magnoliopsida > Asparagales > Orchidaceae > Gastrodia > Gastrodia elata. Next base: position 32,537,353 of record CM028681.1, read on the forward strand.
GCAATATCTAACTAAACTGCAGCAGTACGATCCTCCTCCTGAACCTGCTCCTCTTCGGTGACACTACCCACGAACACATCTGAATCTGACATTTGTCAGTATCACAAATGCCAGGGCCCCAGCCAACAAAATAAAAAGGTTACAGTAAGACAATTGTCTAAGTACATTTTAGGCTATTTTAATAAACTGAACATTTAAAGATATCACATTTTAACTTAAATACACATGCAAGCAGTAAAGGTGCAACAAGCTATGAAAGAAATGGGTAACTACAAACTATCCATTTATAGCCAGCATACAATGCAAAATAAACGAGGGGAGGCTAAAAGCTAAAAGAAATAGCAACTACAATACAATGCTAAGCCTAACATGCTTATGATCATTTTAACATATGCTGATTATATAAAAGAAATACAAGTACTGAAAACATGCAATTCTAACATCCTAAACATGCCAATATATATAAGTAAGCCATATGAGTATACATACAACATGCTAGTTAAGAATAGGAAAAGAACATAAAAGCCATTGAGACATGTGGCAAAAGCAAGCAATCTATGAAAGATGTAGCCACTGAGATATGTGGCAAAGTGAGCAAATACTGAAAATAAGGCCACTGAAGCATGTGGCAAAGTAAATCAGAAAACAATACAATCCAGCCAAAGTAGCAATAAGCCTAAGACATAGTACTGCCATACCAGCTAATAGGCTATACAGGGCCCCCAATATCAATCAATCAATCCCCAGCCTAGCCATCCAAATATGCTAGGTCTGAGTCCAGTCTAAATAATACTACTACTAAAGAGGCAGACTAAGCTAGGACATATTCTACCAACTACAAATAAGCAAAATTGAATGACATGCAATTCAAATACTAACTTAGGAGGTATCATTCATATCCAAAGTTTTCCTATTATGCTCAAGGACTAAGGCTCAATATCCAAGGTATGCCAAGCAATCTAGTTAAAGTAAGCAAGAGACTCAATCTAGACTCATGTGATATCTGATATTATATAATTACCAATTCTAGCTACTTCAAGAAGGTACAAGTTTAGGATCTCCAATATCCAGCTATCGAGTAAAATCTCAGATTTACGCCCTTAAAGTTAATATTAGAACTTAACAAGTTCTAATCCAAAATCATGTGATGATTATATGGTTTAAGTAGGTAATCAACAACCTAATTAATTTATATTTTACTCTCTTACCCAAATCTTGATTATGTAAATCAAGATTTAAGGATTTAGAACTTAAACCCTATGTCGAGTTCAAATTCCCAAATCCAAGGTAATATTCTATCTAGGATCTAGGGTTCACAGTTATCACCTAATTTAAAAGTAAAGAATCCTATAAGCTGAAAGATTCAGGAACTAAGAACTTAGTGAAAGGCTATTCTACTGATTATAAGATAAAATAATCGATTAAGAACTTGAGAATCTAAGATTTATATTCAACCTTTAAGATAATTTTATTATCATATAGGTTGAATCATCCTTTACCCACATGGAAGGTTTCAAAAGATTAAACAATCAATCATTAAAGAATTTCAATAGGAGATGGTTTAATTTCAAATTGAAAATTTAAGTCTAAGATCTAAGATCTAAAGATCTGAGGTTTGATCACTTTAGATCTCTAAATTAGAGTTTTAACTTAAGAGTTCCCATTTGTATTTCTTTTAGAATTTGAGTTCATAGTTAAACTAAATGGAGCTTATTAAGGTTGAAATTGACAATTCTATGCATTAGTTTAACATTAAACTCATATTGACCTTTTTAGGGCTACTTAAGATCTAAGGATCTGAGGTTTGATCACTTTAGACCTTAAGCTAGATTTTAACTTAGACTTTATCAATTACATTTCTTTTAAGTTTTAGCTCTTAGGTTAACCTTACTGAACTTATTAAGGTGATATTTAATCATCTCAATTATTAGATTCAAGGATTAATGCCAAATGACTCTCATAGGATCACTTAAGATCTAAGTGTCTTAATTAGGGATTAAGTGGAGATTTCTTGAATTAATGATCACATTATCATTTCTATTAGTATAAGAGTTTAGAGAACATCTCTAATCTATCTTAAGATAGTTTAATGGAACTTTCAAGCCTTAAGGACCATTTAAACATAGTTTAATCAAAATGACCAAAATGCACCTCTTAAGGGTAAAATTAGGATTTTAGGGTTCAGTTACCCAAGTTGATCCAATCTATTTTAATGAGTTTCATATTAATTAGTGAAGTGAGAAACACACTAATAGTAGGTTTTGATGACCTAATTAATCTTAATTAGCACTAATCACTTATTTAAGGTGATTAGGGTGATTAGTGAACATAAGCATTCTTAGGGAAATCCAACCTTATACTTAGGTTACTATAGAACTAATATGACATTAGGAATAACCCCCACCCAAATCAGAGGCTTAATTAGGGTATCCAAAATTAAATTTAAGGGTCTGATATTGTTCCTTAGGGTACAAGGAGCAATCAGAGCCCTGAACCACATAAATTGGATACTTAAATAATTTTATATGGTTTAATTAATGACAGCAAAGAGTTTGGAAAATAAATTTTAATCCAACCATTAGATCTAAGATTTTATTTTATATTCAGATTCCTTGAATTTTTCTGATTCAAATGGTATATTGGATCATACTATTTGGATTTGTATAACTAAAGTTATTTAATTAATTTAATCATTATTTTTATTTAAATTGAAACTATATGATTTAATTAAGTAATCGCATAACCTTTAAAAATACAATCCTATAATTAATTAGTTAGCCGCGGCCCGAAATCGAACGGCGCGGGCCGGGGTCGGCCCGGCCCAAAATCCAGCGTCTTCTTCCTCTCGCTCGCGCCCGCAGCCCGAACCCTAGGGCCAGCTTCCAGCGCCAAATTCTTCGCGCTCCGGTCACTCCACGCCTCGATTTCAATGGCTACACGATCCCTAACCCTAAAGGCGTCAATTAAACCTAGAAGCCCTAACTGGGAGGCACCGTATCGATGGAGTGCTATTCGGCCGAAGCTCATCCTCAGGCGCACCTGTTTGGAGTGAATTATCCTCACAGAGTCCACGAGTCACCGCTATCTTGATCCCTACACGTTCAGGGATCGATGAGGGGGAGATAGGTTGACTCGAGAGGTTCTGAGGTGGTTTGGATAGCTAGGGTGCTACTCGGCATATTCTGCCATTTCAGAGCTTCGACTGGATTGATCGAATCCAGTCAAATCAATCGATCTGGTCGAACCTAACCCTCGATACCAGTCTACAATTATTGCCGAGGGGTTTCGATACTAAACAGAGGGCTAAGTGGCTCGAGAGGACGCCGCATTCGAGCGAATTGGCTCGACTGGCAGTGTGCTTTTAGATGGTGCTTATGCCGTTTGGTGCACTACCAGGGCTCACTAGAAGTCCTGGACGACTGCTAGGAACTAAGGAGGGGTCCTAACACAGCATCTAGGCTAGAGAGGAGGTGAGTCGAGCTGAACCCAGCTCGACAGAGAGAATGGGAAGAATGAGCTATACCTTGACGGTCTGGAAGAAGGTGAAGACGAGTGCCTCAGTAACCCACTGGGGATTCCTGAGCTCCCTCAATTGCAGCCTAGGGGTTTGAACTCCAAACCACACCCACTATCAGCGGACGAAGCAGGTTCAATCGCCAGGAGAGCTGGATCACCGAGAGCAGAGGGCCAAAGGGGAAATTGGGCATCACAGTGAGCAAAGGAGCTCACTGTGGGAGCAAGAGGAGTATTTATAGGTCCTAAAGGGGCATAGAGGTGGATGCCACGGCTATATGCCATGGCTCAGGCTCGGGCAGGGGTGGAGTCCCGAGCTTCCACAATTGGGCTAGCAGGCCCTCAGGACCCGACATAAAATATCCTGCCAGAACCGGGAAGATCCTAACGGCAGGTAGGACGTGGCAGCGGGAGTGGGAGACAAGGCCTATGTGGTGAATTTCTGCTGTCGGCCTGATCCCCATGAGAACGAAGGTCCACAGTGGTTGGGCTCGTCTCCGCTGTCTGATGTCAAAGCCGTTGGAATTGAACGGTCTGATGCGGGGATTGAAAAATGGAAACACGGATCAAATCCTGCTCATCGAATTTAAGATGCCGATCACACGGCTGTGATTAGATCTTGGCGGGGGAAGATCGCGCCGTTGGGAAAGCCACGCCTAGATGCGTGCTAGGCATCCTACGGGTGCATAGCTATGCGCCATTGTCGGGACCCCGCAGCGGATCTGCCGCGGTCCCGACAGTGAATCCTGAGGCTTAATTTTAATTAAATAATGAAATTAATTAATATAATTAAATTAAATAATCATATTAATTCCCATTAAATTTATAGATCCAATTTAGGACCAAATGAGCTCTAAAATTCCCAAATTTTCACCCTTAGTTAATTAGGGTATGAGAAATTCAAAAATAAAATTAGATTTTGATTTGAAGATCAAAATAATTTAGGTATTTTTCAAAGTTTAAAAATAGCCAAAAATACTAAATTTTCCATTTTAGCTCAAAATGATCCCAAACTTCTAGGGTGTGGTTTAAATGACTCATTGAATCCAATAGAATCAAAATTAAGCCTTGGTTTAGCTTAATTAATCCAAATCTAGCTAGGGTAACAGCTTAGGGTTGTTCCAGACTCCCCCACTTAAGAACGATGTCGTCCCCGACATCACCTAAGTGATGAGTTATTCTACTGAGACAATACGAGTTTAAGTACCATTAATAGTGGAGAAAAGAATAGTACCTGAGTTTGCAAAGAGCTGGGGATATTTATTGCGCATATCCACCTCTTTCTCCTAAGTAGATTCTTCTAACGATCAATTCTTTCACAGAATTTTGACCATAGGAATTGAACGATTCCTTAGTTATTTTTGATCATGAGCTAAGATTTTGATAGGTTCTTCGGTATACGAAAGATCGGGTTGAATCTCTACTACTGGAAGTTGAACAAGATGAGAAGGGTCCCGAAGACATCTTCTCAAAGATGATACATGAAATACGTTGTGAACAGCTGCAAAGCCATCAGGAAGGCTTAACCGGTAGGCAGATGATCCTACCTTGGCCAATACTTTGAAAGATCCAACATAGCGAGGACTGAGTTTCCCAGCTACGCCAAATCTAAAGACACCTTTCATTGGACTGACTTTTAGATAAGCAGAATTTCCCACATTGAATTCTAGGAGACGGTGGTGAGAATCATGATACTTGCTTTGACGATCTTGAGCTGAACGAATTCTCTGCTGAATCAATTTGATCTTATTACTGGTTTCTTCGACCAATTCTGAACCAAAAACCTGAATGCTTCCTGTTTCTAACCAAGCTAACGGAGTACTGCATTTTCTACCATACAGCGCTTCATAAGGGGCCATCTTAATACTGTCATGAAAAATGTTATTGTATGCAAACTCCACTAACGGGATGTGATCTTCCCATGAACCAGAAAAATAAAGAATACAAAGCCTAAGCAAATATTCCAGAACTTGATTTACCCTCTCAGTTTGACCATCTGTTTGAGGATGCATAGCTGTACTCGTGGCTTGAGTCGTACCCAGATCTTGATGCACAACTTGCCAAAACTTGGAAGTAAACCTGCTATCTCTATCTGATACAATTGACTTTGGAATCCCATGCAATCTGACAATTTCCTTAATGTAGAGTTTTGCTAACTTCTCTACAGAATTAGTTTGATGGATGGGAAGAAAATGCGCTGATTTAGTTAAGTGGTCTACTATCACCCAGATGGAATCGGCACCTGATTTTGCACGAGGAAATCCCATGACAAAATCCAAAGATATATCGAACAATTTTCATTCAGGGATACTAATGGATGCAGAAGACCACCAGGTCTTTGGTGTTTGGCCTTCACTAAATTACAGACATGACATTTGGCCACAAAGTCAGCTACATCTTTCTTCATTCCTGGCCACCAAAATGATTGCTTCAAATCTTGGTACATCTTAGTACTGCCTGGGTGAATATGATACCACGAATTATGGCCTTCGACTAAAACTTCTTGTTGCATGGACTTAGGAATCCATAATCAATTACCTTGATAAACTACACCATTCCGCAACTGCAAATCCTGACGAAGACCACCTTCAATATCTACTTTAAATTTCAGATACTCATCATCTTTGGATTGCGAGATAGAGACATCTCGGTGGAAAGTGGGTTCCACATTATTATTTGCTAATAGCGAACTCAACATATCTCCACTTATCGGAGAAATCTCGAGCTTACAAAATTCAGGTTCTAAGATACTGGAGGCAATCATAGAGGTTAAAGTAGTATGACGACTAAGAGCATTGGCCACTACATTAGCTTTTCCTGGATGATATTGGATACTGAGATCATAATTGCTAATGAGCTCCAACCATCTTCTCTGGCAGCAATTCAACTCTCTCTGGGTGAAGATATACTTCAAACTTTGATGATCAGTGAAAATTGAATATTGCACTCCATACAAATAGTGATGCCATATCTTCATGGCAAAAATCACAGCTGCAAGTTCAAGATCCTGAACTGGATACTTTCGCTCGTGGGGTTTTAGTTGATAAGAGGCATAAGCAATTACCTTACCCTCTTGCATTAAAACACAATCTAGACCGATTCCAGAGGCATCACTATATACCTGATAGTTCAAACCTTCTTTAGGTAGAACAAGAACTGGAGCGGTAGAAAGAGCATCCTTGAGAGTTTGAAATGCTTCCTTGCACTCTGGACTCCAAATGAACGGAACGGCCTTCTGAGTCAGTTTAGTCAATGGCAAAGCAATATGGGAAAAGCCCTTAACGAACTTCCTGCAGTATCTTGCTAATCCCAGGAAACTTCTAATGTCGGTGACAGACTTAGGTTGAGTCCAGTCCTAAATAGCTCTTACTTTACTCTGATCTACCCGAATACCCTGGGCATCAACTACGTGCCCCAAAAATGCAATGAAGTTAAGCCAGAACTCCCATTTGGAGAACTTGGCATAAAGTTGATGCTCACGCAAAGTTTCCAACACTAACCTCAGATGTTCCTCATGATCTCTCAGAGTTTTAGAATAAATGAGAATATCGTCAATAAAGACGATTACAAACTTGTCCAGATACGGTTTTAGCACGCGCTGCATTAAATCCATAAAGATTGATGGTGCATTAGTGAGGCTGAATGACATCACCAAAAACTCAAAGTGGCCACAACGAGTATGGAACGCAGTCTTCCCCACATCATCTTCTTTTACTCGCAACTGGTGGTATCCAGACCTTAAATCGATCTTGGAAAATATCATGGCCCCGGATAACTGGTCGAACAAATCATCAATTTTAGGCAGTGGGTATTTGTTCTTTATGGTGACTTTATTCAATTCACGATAATCTATACACATACGCATGGATCCATCCTTCTTTTTAACAAATAAGACTGGCGCTCCCCAAGGAGATATGCTTGGCCTGATGAAGCCTTTATTCAAGGCTTCATTTGAACTCCGTCTACTATTTTCGTGTGGTCACATTGATAGAACCGGTGGCCTGTACGCCCACAATTAAAACACCTCTGGCCAAAATGGTAAACACTTGCCATACGGATGTGGCTTAGTATAGTTTTGAGCTTGTTCGGCAGTAGGTGCTGCTTCCAGCTGATATACTTTTGCAGGGTTGGATCCGTGTCTCTTGAAGTTTCCTTGCGGGTTCGGAGTTATTTACGCTTTTCGCTTAAGATCCTCTTCAGATTGGTGATGCTCAATCACCTTAGTCGTTTCCACCAGTTTGAAGAAGTTAGTCAGACAGAGCGGCACTATTTGATTCTTCAATGAACTTCAGAGTCCACAAAGAAAGCGGTGGCACTTAGCTGACTCAGAATGGTTGACTTATGGTGCGAAACAAATTAATCTACGGAACTCTCTTTCGTATTCCGCTACTGAACGACTTCCTTGAGTCAACCTCATGATTGTATCTGCAATAATGTTTTGTGTGGATGGGGGAATGAATTCAGTCTTGAAGGCCTCGACGAACTCATCCCAGGGGATGTCTTCTAACTCATAGTCAGCAAACTTGGTGTTTCAGATCTCTTCCCACCAATATTCTGCTTCCGCATGAAACAGGCGGGTGGCAAGATGGACAACTTCTGAATTCGGGACCTTAAGTCTAACGAGATCCCTTTCCATAGCTTTCAGCCAATCGGCTGTATCCATTGGGGACAGGTTCCCACCAAAGGTTAGAGGTCTTAACCTCAGAAAATTGTGAAGGAAATTATCCGCTGAGTAATATGAAGAAGAAGCAACTTGTGGAGCATGAACTATTGTAGCAGCGACAGTGACTGGAGTTGTAGGATCATTTAGTAGTTTTTGCATGACTAGTGCCTGTTGAGCTTGGTTTTCTAATAGAGTTGCCACCATGGATCTCAGATGAGCCACCTCATCGTTAGAACTACTGGAGGCAATAGTATTCTTAATAGGAGTAACTGTGGGTGGTGATCCGGAATCTATTCTAGTTAATTAAGAAAAGGAGACAAACTCAAAATTTACTCTAAGGAAGGGAAATCAAAATTTTTCATTAATTATAGAAATAAGGGATTACAATACCAAAATTGTAAATCAGATGGAGTTGCTTTGAAAATGAAATAACATTTTTCCTAACTATCATTCAAACATTATCAATGTACTCTGCCCTAAAGGCTACACAAAAGTCCTCAATGGTGACTTCCCGATGCTTCCTGTTACGCTTCTTTTCGAGCCTTGCCATGGTCTTATACCACCAAACTCCGGCGTAGTCCACCATCAGGTCGGTCACAATATCTACATAAAGTGACTCAGGACACTATATGTGTATCAGAATGGACTCCACTCGGCTCAACCATTCTTATGCGTATATGGGAAAGTTGAGCCCTCGATATACAGTTTGTTGTAGAAGCTTCTCCAGGACCAAAATTCCTTTTGTTGACACCCCTTCAATCTACCAGTTGCTTTCCTACCTCCATTTGAAGCTACAGTTCCAAACTCTCCTAAAGGCACGCTGATAATAGTCTACATCGGACTCTTCAGAATTCATTTGACTCTGGGGACAGCATTTTATTACATTTGTGTTAGACTCCAGATGACTAATTTATTAGGATGGGAGTATTCTCCTCCAACATTTTGCATAGAGTTACTGACACTACTATGTTATGGATGTCACTTATATTGATGCTTGTATTTTCAGAAGAATGGTCCATTAGGTAGAAAGGAATCATAGATCCCATTCTGACACCTTATGGTGTTCTCTGATACCAACTGTGGTGCCCTCGTACTGACAACAAGGAAGTACGGTGCTCCAACTATGGTAAATCCCCAACTTAAGTAAAGTTAGGTAAACCCAACCTGCCTTAAGCCAAGAACTTGTCACCAAGTACTATCACATCATCAATATACTAATATCGAAGTGGTGGAAGTAATAAACAACATAGTAACATCCATAAGCATACATAGTAGGAAAATAGAATGCAATATAGTAACTCATCACAATGCAGAAATAAAATACATCCATAATTAATTATTACAAACTGAAGTTTAAAGAAAAAGAAAATATCTCTCAATCTCACTGAAATAAAAAGGCAATATCTAACTAAATAGCAGTAGCACGATCCTCCTCCTGAACCTACTCCTCTTCGGTGACACTGCCCACGAAAACGTCTGAATCTGACATTTGTTGGTATCACAAATGCCAGGGCCCCAGCCAACAAAATAAAAATGTTACAGTTAGACAATTGTCTTAGTATATTTTAGGCTATTTTAATAAACTGAACATTTAAAGATATCACATTTTAACTTAAATACACATGCAAGCAGTAAAGGTGCAACAAGATATGAAAGAAATGGGTAACTATAAACTATCCATTTATAGCCAGCATACAATGCAAAATAAATGAGGGGAGGCTAAAAGCTAAAAGAAACAGCAACTACAATACAATGCTAAACCTAACATGCTTATGATCATTTTAACATACGCTGAATATATAAAAGAAATACAAGTACTGAAAATGTGCAATTCTAGCATCCTAAACATGCCAATATATATAAGTAAGCCATATGAGTATACATACAACATGCTAGTTAAGAATAGGAAAAGAACATAAAAGCCACTGAGACATGTGGCAAAAGCAAGCAATCTATGAAATATGTAGCCATTGAGACATGTGGCAAAGCAAGAAAATACTGAAAATAAGGCCACTAAAGCATGTGGCAAAGCAAATTAGGAAATAATACAATCCAGCCAAAGTAGGAATAAGCCTAAGACATAATACTGCCATACCAGCCAATAGGCCATACAGGGCCCCCAATATCAATCAATCAATCTCCAGCCTAGAAATCCAAATATGCTAGGTCTGAGTCTAGTCTAAACAATACTACTACTGAAGAGGCAGACTAAGCTAGGACATATTCTACCGACTGCAAACAAGCAAAACTGAATGACATGCAATTTAAATACTAACTTAGGAGGTATCATTCATATCCTAAGTTTTCTTATTATGCTCAAGGAATAAGGCTTAATATCCAAGGTATGCTAAGCAGTCTAGTTAAAGTAAGCAAGAGACTCAATCTAGACTCATGTGATATCTGATGTTATCTAATTACCAATTCTAGCTACTCCGAGAAGGTACAAGTTTAGGATCTCCAATATCCAGCTATCGAGTAAAATATCAGATTTACGCCCTTAAAGTTAATATTAGAACTTAACAAGTTCTAATCCAAAATCATGTGATGACTATATGATTTAAGTAGGTAATCAACGACCTAATTAATTTATATTTTACTCTCTTACCCAAATCATGATTAAGTAAATCAAGATTTAAGGATTTAGAACTTAAACCCTATGTCGAGTTCAAATTCCCAAATCCAAGGTAATATTCTATCTAGGATCTAGGGTTCACACTTATTACCTAATTTAAAGGTAAAGAATCCTATAAGCTAAAAGATTCAGGAACTAAGAACTTAGTGAAAGGTTATTCTACTGATTATAAGATAAAATAATCAATTAAGAACTTGAGAATCTAAGATCTATATTCAACCTTTAAGATAATTTCATTATCTTATAGGTTGAATCATCCTATACCCATATGGAAGGTTTCAAAAGATTAAACAATCAATTATTAAATAATTTCAATAGGAGATGGTTTAAATTCAAATTGAAAATATAAGTCTAAGATCTAAGATCTAAAGATCTGAGGTTTCATCACTTTAGATCTCTAAATTAGAGTTTTAACTTAACAGTTCCCATTTATATTTCTTTTAGAATTTAAGTTCATAGTTAAACTAAATGGAGCTTATTGAGGTTGAAATTGATAATTCTATGCATTAGTTTTACATTAAACTCGTATTGACCATTTTAGGGCTACTTAAGATCTATGGATCTGAGGTTTGATCACTTTAGACCTTAAGCTTGATTTTAACTTAGACTTTACCAATTATATTTCTTTTAAGTTTAAGCTGTTAGGTTAACCTTACTGAACTTATTAAGGTGATATTTAATCATCTCAATTATTAGATTCAAGGATTAATGCCAAATGACTCTCATAGGATCACTTAAGATCAAAGTGTCTTAATTAGAGATTAAGTGGAGATTTCTTGAATTAATGATCACATTATCATTACTATTAGTCTAAGAGCTCAGAGAACATCTCTAATCTATCTTAAGATAGTTTAATGGAACTTCCAAGCCTTAAGGAGCATTTAAACATATTTTGGTCAAAATGACCAAAATGCCCCTCTTAAGGGTAAAATTAGGATTTTAGGGTTTAGTTACCCAAGTTGATCCAATCTATTTTAATGAGTTTCATATTAATTAGCGAAGTGAGAAACACACTAATAGTAGGTTTTGATGACCTAATTAATCTTAATTAGAACTAATCACTTATTTAAGGAGATTAGGGAGAGTGAATAGGTATTCTTAGGGCAATCCAACATTATACTTAGGTTACTATAGACCTAATATGTTATTAGGAACAACCCCCACCCAAATCAGAGGCTTAATTAGGGTTGATTTCACTAATCCTTGTTTGAGATGTTTAAGGAGTGATTAAGAAAACTAATTATCCAAAATTAAATTTAAGGGTCTGATATTGTTCCTTAGGGTACAAGGAGCAATTAGAGCCCTTAACTACATAAATTGGATACTTAAATAATTTTATTTGGTTTAATTAATGACAGCAAAGAGTTTGGCAAATAAATTTTAATCCAACCATTGGATCTAAGATTTTATTTTATATTCAGATTCCTTGAATTTTTTTAATTCAAATAGTATATTGGATCATACCATTTGAATTTGTATAACTAAAGTTATTTAATTAATTTAATCTTTATTTTTATTTAAATTGAAACTATATAATTTAATTAATTAATCGCATAACCTTTAAAAATACAATCCTATAATTAATTAATTAGCCGCGGCCCGAAATTGAATCACGCGGGTCGGGGTCGGCTCGACCCAAAATCCAGCGTCTTCTTCCTCTCGCTCGAGCCCGCAGCCCAAACCCTAGGGCTAGCTTCTCGCGCTAAATTCTCTGCGCTCCGGTCATGCCACGCCTCGATTTCAACGGCTACACGATCCCTGACCCTAGACGCGTCGATTAAACCCAGAAGCCATAGCTGGGAGGCAACGGATCGATGGAGTACTATTCGGCGGAAGCTCATCCTCAGGCGCACCTGTGTGGAGTGAATTCTCCTCACCGAGTCAACGGGTCGCCGCTATCTTGATCCCTACACGTTCTGGGATCGATGAGGGAGCGATAGGTCGACTCGAAAGGTTCTGAGGTGGTATGGATCGCTAGGGTGCTACTCGACATTTTCTGCCATTTAGAGCTTTGACTAGATCGATCGAGTCCAGTCGAATCGATCGATTTGGTCGAACCTAACCCTCGATACCAGTCTACAATTATTGCCTAGGGGTTTCGATACTAAACAGAGGGCTAAATGGCTCGAGAGGACGCCGCATTCGAGCGAATTGGCCCAACTGGCAGTGTGCTTTCAGACGGCACTTATGCCGTCTGGCGCACTACCAGGGCTCACTAGAAGGCCTGGACGATCACTAGGAACTAAAGAGGGGTCCTAACACATCATCTAGGCTAGAGAAGAGGTGAGTCGAGCTGAATCCAGCTCGATATAGAGAATGGGAAGAATGAGCTATACCTTGATGGTCTGGAAGAAGGTGAAGATGAGTGCCTCAGTAACCCACTGGCGATTCCTCAGTTCCCTCTTCTGTAGCCTGGGGGTTTGAACTCCAAACTACACCCACTATCAGCGGACGAAGCAGGTTCAGTCGCTGGGAGAGCTGGATCACCGAGAGCAGAGGACCAAAGGGGAAATTGGGCATCACAGTGAGCAAAGGAGTTCATTGTGGGAGCAAGGGAGAGTATTTAAAGGTCCTAGAGGGGCATAGAGGTGGATGCCACGGCTAGATTCCATGGTTCAGGCTCAGGCAGGGCTGGAGTCCCGAGCTTCCACAATTGGGCTAGCAGGCCCTTAGGACCCGATGGGAAGTATCCTGCCAGAACTGGGAAGATCCTAACAGTAGGGAGGATGTGGCAGCAAGAGTGGGAGACAAAGCCTACGTGGCAAATTTCCGCTGTCGGCCTGATCCCCGTGAGAACAAAGGTCCATAGTGGTTGGGATCGTCTCCGCTGTCTGATGCCAAAGCTATTGGAATTGAACGGTCTGATGCGGGGATTGAAAAATGGAAACACGGATCAAATCTTGCGCGTCGAATTTAAGATGCCGATCGCATGGCTGTGATTCGTATCTGGCGGGGGAAGATCGCGCCGTTGGGAAAGCCACGCCAAGATGCGTGCTAGGAATCCTACGGGTGCATAGCTATACGCCGTTGTCGGGACCCCGCAGCGGATCTGCCGTGGTCCCGACAGCGAATCCTGAGGCTTAATTTTAATTAAATAATTAAATTAATTAATATAATTAAATTAAATAATCATCTTAATTCCTATTAAATTTATAGATCCAATTTAGGACCAAACGAGCTCCAAAAATTCCCAAAATTTCACCCTTAGCTAATTCGGGTATGAGAAATTCAAAAATGAAATCAGATTTTGATTTGGAGATCAAAATAACTTAGGTATTTTCAAAGCTTAAAAATAGCCAAAAATATCAAATTTTTCATTTTAGCTCAAAATGATCCCAAACTTCTAGGGTGTGGTTTAAATGACTCATTGAATCCAATGGAATCAAAATCAAGCCTTGGTTTAGCAACTTGAACCAAAATGAGAAATTATGGATAATATGAATCATAAATTCTAGCATTTAATAGAATATTATAATAGATACAACTTTTGAATACATGGCATAGTAATCATAGAAAATCATTAATTATTGGGGTATCCATATGATCACTTTGTAAGACAAAAGTAGAGAAGATATATTACTCTTTGATATAAGTTTAAACATAAGCATAAATAATTTTAAATTTTAAGTAAGACATACATCAAACTACATTGAAATATTATAGAATGGGTTTATTTTAATTGTACAATCTATACCAAATACTTCTAAGAAAATGTCATTTAACACATCACATACTACGTATTCTAATGATTTGTCCTACACCTAGTTTTCAAATCTAACACATGAACATCTAAAATTCACAAGTGGGCCAGCTAAATGATTTGTTTCAGTTCATTTCTAGTCTCATGCTAAATATTTCCACATCTAAATATCATATAGTGAGATAAAAAAGATTTAGTGATAACTCAGTATGCAATGCAATATAAATACATAAGTAGGCACAAAATATTAAAAGGAATTCTAAATCAAATAATAGAATGCATTGTAATTTAGTAGATCATATGCTCATTTTCATCCCATTAAAAAATAATACATTTGCATTTCAGTTTCCTATAGCACAACAAGCAATGTTTTCATAGCATTTAAAAAAGAATACCAAGAGGAGAATTTATATTATAGCAGTGTCATTATCTGTTTTGAACTTACTTTAAGTCTTCAACTCTAAATGAAAAGATCTTTTAGTTAAAAATAAATGAAATCATTCGAACTCTTCAAAGTAATCTAAAATAAATATATTATACAAATAGAATTTTTTTGAATGGATTGCAGTAAGGAAAAATCATAAGGAGTACATGTTATTTATAAAATGCAACTACTAAACATTAATTTGATATTATTGAAAGATAATAAACATAACTTGCAAGGAACAATAGCATTCAATTCTACATATTAAACTTAATGGTATTATTAATTAAAAGATTTTACATTTAAAATGATATTTTTGATAAGAAGATCATTGGTTACGATGCATTCTGAGATAATATTCACAACTTTAGAATTAGAATCCAAGGGAAATGAAAGTTTATAACATTCACATTATCAATCATGTCATTAATACTATATAAGCTTACTTATCTAATCTTAACTTCTTATAATTCCAATATAAAGGCATTCTTAAAGAAATTCCTAAACATTCTCATAATGACATTGATAAATGGCTACAATAACTTTGGTAAGGAACTTTCAACTTTAAAATGATCATTTGAAACTATGATAAACCAAGATGTTCTTCTTCATATTTTAATGCAAAATATATTATTCATAGCTACATAGTTTGATTCATAACTTCCATATGTTATACAATAATTGAAAGTTTCATTATTTGTAAGAATATTACTTCTTTAAGTATTGTTTAGGCTTACATCAACTCAATTTTAAAATAAGATAAAAAAAGAATTCAATTTATTAATAAAATTTCTAATATTATAGTAATATAATTAAAATACATAATCATTTTGATAATACATATAGGATATGTAATTTTTTATGTCCTGGGAATGAAATTATAAAATGAACAATGAGTAGTAATCTCATTATATATGATATGAAACTTTGAATATCAATAATTCAATAAATCAAAATGATATTTCTTCTTCTAATTCCCTCTTCTACTATACAGTCCATTTAACTCATTTACTCTTCTTTAGGTAAGAACATTATTGGTTCTGAGTGATATATTGATGGGCTGCAAATTTCTTTCAGTTCATTAACTATTCTCTTTATCCTAATAAACAGTCATTCTTAACAAAGACAAGGGTATTGCATTTTAAATTTTCCTATAAAGAGAGAAAATTAAATTCAAATATGGAATTTACACATCACAGATTGTTCAATTTAACTTAATATGAAGTAAGCAAAATAAGGTTTGAATGTCGAGCAGATAAAACGAGAAAATAGAAGTAAGATATAGGTCTCCCATTTTTCACTAATCAATAATCCAAGGGTTATATTCAAAGCAATTTGTATATACTCACATAGAGCCTTATTGAGTCAATGGACTTCACGAATATTAAGATCTCAGAATATTTATTATTTCTCATAACAAAAAAAAAATTTAGCTGGATCAAATGTAATGACGAATATAGTAAGAAAAAGAATCCCGAAAAAATTCTTGTCAAATGGAAGAGATATTTAACGAGTATCTTAAATTAATGAAAGTACCTTATTACGCAAGTAAAGTAGTCTAGGTTACTTTTGCCTTTCAAGCTCCCTCCATGTTATCAGCTGAAGGGTTTCTCCTACCTTCTGGTTCGCAAGGGTTCTCGGCTACTCCTTTTGCAAAAAAGGAAAAATGATCTCCAAAAACCCCAAACTGGGGAGCCGAGAGGGGGATAAGGGTCATAGGAGGCCAACTGTGTCGAAGTCGTACGCCCATTCCTCCTGCTCAGTGATCGTGCGAAAAGAAGGGAAGAAGGTGTACACAAGGAGTGGAGAGTGTGCGGGTCGTTTGATCATCCCTTCTTTGATCTAGCGACTCTCCTTTCCTTCATTAACACTCGACCGTTGGATCAATTCGTAAAAACGAACGGCTCTAATTAGAACGGTCCGTTGAATTAATTAATCAGTCGTATTATTATTATATAGTTATTTATAAGGAAATAACTAAATATTATATATATTTCTTTATTTATTTAATCAAATTTATTTACTCAAATGCACTTCAAAAATTCCTAAAATTTTGCCCTTACCTATTTGAGTTGCGAGGAACTCAAAAATATGATCATATTTTTTATCATAGATATTTAATTTACTTAATTTTCTGGGTATTAAAATATTATTAAAATATTGATAAGAATTTTGATGACTCTGAAACACTTCTTAATTACCACCCTTAGCTAATTTGGGTGTGGTGGGTCCAATGATGTACTCTATTTTTTATTTCGAGGTCTAAATATATTAGGTGTTTTTAGAATTATTAGAAAATTAGGAAATTTTAAGAATTGACAAATGGTCTCCAGATCGTACAAAAATTGAGGTGGAGATTTTTAACACTATTATAAGAATAATAGAAAATGTATGGAGTCAATTATATCACTAATTAACATGTAAGAACACTAGGATTGTTACAGCTAAGCGTATCAACTACAACATTCACATTTCCTGGATGATACTGAATATCTAAGTCATAATCGCTTATCAGTTCTAGCCATCTTCTCTGTCAGCAATTCAACTCTCTTTGAGTGAATATATACTTTAGATTCTGGTGATCGGTGAAGATAGAGAATTGAACTCCATATAGATAGTGACGCCATATTTTTAAAGCAAAAATGACTATGGTGAGTTCAAGGTCATGGACGGGATAGTTCTTTTAATGTGGCTTCAACAGTCGAGAAGCATAAGCAATGACCTTTCCTTATTGCATTAGCACAGCACCCAAGCTTATACCAAAAGCATCAGTATAGACTTAGTAGTTCACACTTACCTTAGGAAGAACTAGAACTAGAGCAGTGGATAGTGCACTCTTCAATGCTTAAAATGCCTCTTCACATGCTGGAGATCATTCAAATGGTATGGCCTTCTGGGTTAACTTGGTCAATAGAGAGGCTATCTGGGAGAAGTCCTTCACAAACTCTCTATAATAATCAACTAAACCCAAGAAACTCCTGATATCGATTACTGTCTTGGGTTGAATCTATTCCTGGATAGCACTGACCTTATTTTGATCAACTCTAATATTTTGGGAATCTACAACATGCCCCAGAAAATCTACTAAATCGAGCCAGAATTCGCATTTGGAATACTTAGCATAAAGCTGGTGGTCACGCAATTCTTCTATCACTATTCTTAAGTGAT
Organism: Gastrodia elata; assembly: GCA_016760335.1. Lineage (NCBI taxonomy): Eukaryota > Viridiplantae > Streptophyta > Magnoliopsida > Asparagales > Orchidaceae > Gastrodia > Gastrodia elata. The sequence continues at coordinate 32,555,453 of CM028681.1, forward strand.
CTTCATATTCCTTTTTGTTCATGGAATAGATCAGAATGCCATCGATGAAGATGATGACAAATTTATCAAGGTAGGGTTTGAGGATGCGCTGCAATAGATCCATGAATATTGACGGTGCATTCGTTAATCCAAATGATATTACTAAGAGCTCGTAGTGTTCATAATGAGTCCTAAAGGTTATCTTCTCGATATCCGAGTCCATGACTTGTAGTTGATGATAGCCAAATTACAGATCAAACTTTGAGAGTACCTTGGCTCCTAATAGCTGATCAAATAAGTCATCTATGCGAGGCAACAGATACTTGTTCTTGATTGTGACTCTATTTAGCTCACGGTAGTCGATACACATACGCATTGAACCGTCTATCTTCTTTACGAACAGTACCGGCACTCCCCAAGGGGACAAGCTTGGTCTAATAAGAACCTTCTCTAGTAGTTCTTGCAACTGTTTATTCAGCTCCTGCAATTCCTTAGGTGCCATGCGATAAGGGGCTTTGTATATAGGTTGGGTTTTAGGAATTTTGTCAATTACGAACTCCACTTTCCAAGTGGGTGGAAGGCCGAGTAGATCTTCAGGGAAGACATCAGGAAATTCACAAATGATAGGATTTTTGGTTATGGGATTGTTATCCTTCTTTTCACCTAGTATTGTCACTAGGTAGGCATCGCAACCTTTCTTAACTAGCTTTTTTGCTTCTATAGCATTAATTAATGAAGCTCGTGTGCTAAGGTTACTAACAAAGAATCCACTACCTAAGGTGATTTTCTTCTTCATGCAGTTGATAGTGTTGTTATGTTTGCTCAACCAGTTCATGCCTAATATCACATCAAAGTTAGCTATAGGAAGGACTACTAGCTTGGCTTTGAATTCTTAATCCTCAATGGGAATTGGTATTTTACAGAGTTGACGAGCTAGCATTTGGGCTCCATAAGGTAACCCAATGCTTAAAGGATTGGCTAGGCAATATAGAGGTAGGTTGAGTGACCTTGCCCAATTTTCAGAAACAAATGAATGAATAGATCTATTGTCAAATAGTATATTACAAGGTTTGTCATTTACACAAATTGAACCTATTTACAGATGCAATAATTACTAACTACATTAAGCAAGCAGTAATTGTAAAAATAGAGGGGTTCAAAAGCGTGTACCTAACACCACATGGTTATCCTCAATAGCCTCAATTGGAGTGAGGGTATAAACACGAACAGGACTGGTAGGCTTATTGTTGTAAGTCTGCCATGGTGGCAGACTAGGAGCATTCGGGCGAGGGACAATGGCGGTCTCACGCTGTGGAGCTGTAGAAGGAGGTAGTGCTGTTGTAGGCTGGGGGGTCTTTCTGAATCGATCAAAGACTTATCAATTCTTGGAGTGGTCGATTTGGTCATCGCCAATGGTTTCTTTGGTGGCACACTGTAGATAGTTGTGGCCTAGCCTTCTGCAAATGTAGCAGGAGCAACTCTCGTGGTAGCATCGACCATACGGACGAGGACTCTTGCAGCCATTGAAGAGGTCGGTGGGTGGAGATTCTGCTTCGAGCTGATACACCCTAGCTCTCTTAAGAATATCATGTTGGAAAGAAGTTGAACCAAGACTCCTTTTGGGTCCTTCCATCACTTAGTCCTGCTCCACAACTTTGGTGGACTCCAGGAGTTTGACAAAGTTTGATAAACGAAGAGGAACAACTTGTCTTCTGATGGAAGCCCGCAGACTGCTTTAGAATCAGTGGCAGTGATCTGATTTGGTGGGAACTAAGTTGGTGGAGAACCTCACAAGGCACCGAAACTCAGCTTCATATGCAAATACAGAACAATTGCGATTTTGATTCATTTGGGCTATCAGCAGTCGTTCCATCCTCTCAGCTTATTTGGCTTGAGAGTTGCTATTGGTTCGACTTGCTTGTGGTGGGAATCTACCATCATTTTGACTACTTCAAGCAGTACATTTAGTTCAGAAGATGAGCTGCTAGATGCAGCTGGGGAAGAGCTTTGTCCAAGATTCATTCTTTAAATCTGAATTTAGAAAATATCAACTCTTTTAGAATTTGAGGAAATAAAACATACTAGTTCTTGCATTAACCATTTTAATTTGGAATCCATAAAATAGAAAGATATAATAGATATCATGAAAGAGAAACACTAAAACATCTATCTAATGTACTCTGTGGTGAAAGCACGACAGAAATCTTTGAAGGTAGCCTCTCTCTGCATTCCTTCGTGCCCGTGGGTGAGTGCCCATGAGGTGACATCCCACCAATCCTCGGCCTTATCCTAAAGGAGAAGAGATAGTATGGGGACATGAACATTGTCTGGACAATCAATTGCTTCAAACACGAAGGTCACCTACTTCAGCCACTCCTTGGCTAAAACTGGGAAGTTGAAGCCTCTAAAGATGCCATTTTGGATCATTCAATCTAGTACTTAAACTTTCTACTCTGACACTCCTTCAATGTATCTCCCGTACCTCTGGTAAAACTAGGAGACATACTCCCATGTGGCCTCAAATCATCTGTAATACCACCAAAATGACATTCTTGAGTGTCTAACGGTTCCACAAGTTAAATTAGTTCAGTTATATCTTATTAATTTTTCTTTAGTCTATGTTTTTTATACTTGAGCATTTTACCTTATCTAATATGTATTTCTCATTCTTATACCTCTTTATTTTGAGTAGAATAATGTAGTAACTTGGATGTAAACTCAAATGTTTTTATTTAGTGACTACCTTATCAAAAGAATCATCTATTAGGTAGAGAGGGATACAAATTCCAATTTGTCACCTTATGGTGTTCTTTGATACCAACTGTGCTGCCCCACCCTTTAATCCACAAGATTAAGCTAAGGGGTGGTGTGTCACTTTTGCAAATCCCTCACTAAATATTGGATTAGGTGTAAGACCTACTCCACTAATAAGGAAGAGATAAGCCAATGCATACATGCAATATAATCAGTCACTAAGCAAATACAGAATCAGAGTGCGGAAGCAAGGTAAAGTAAACATACATCCAATTTATCATAATAAATAGGGAAAATGCAGCATACCACTCAGAATAAATAGTACAGTATGGAAAACACAGTCAAATAGTATCTGTATTATTACAATATTAATTAAGTTTAAATGAACAGAAATGAAATCACTCATCCTCACATTAAGTAGAAAGATTATACAGCTTCAGCTCCTTCTTGATGCTCCTCTTCAATATATGGCTCCACTTCTGGATAAGTCTCCTCTTTAGCACCAATCTTCTCAAATCTATCCAATTCTGACATTGTCAGTTTTACAATGCTAAGGCCCCAGCCAATAAAAGAAAAATCTTATTAGACAATTGTCTAAGTACATTTTAGGCTGAATAATTTTTTCATATGTTATTAATATCACCATTTTACTTTAACAAAACATAAATTCTAACTAGCATAGGAGCAGTAAGCATACAAGGAGAATGATAAGTTATAAATATAACATTTATAACTAAATAAGATTTGAGGCAAAAAGGCACACTTCAAGTAAATTAAGCAAGGATAGGCATACATATATCATACAGTAAGTAAAAATATTCAAAGAAAAATCTAATCCTAAATATGCTGATGATCATATGACATATGCTGATATAAAAGAAATTAATCCAACAGTGGTACATATAAGTAAGCAACAAAGGTTTAGCATCCTATAATATACAAACAAACAAGTAAAGCAAGGTACACTAAAGTTAAGTACGACTATAAACAGGAAATAACAAACATTAAATAGTAAATAGTAAATAGTAAATATTTAACAGATATGTAAGTACTGCCATTTAGAAGAGAGCTAACCTAGCCTGTTGATATCAAAAGGATTCTTAGAGTCAACGCGGAGGCTAAGGGGACAAAATATTCTAAGCGTCATCTGAGGCTAGGCCAGAATAATATAATAGAAACTAAACTGAAGAGGCAATAATCATAAATGCAGTAATGTTTTAGTTATTTACTTTACTTCTATGGACACATCTAGAAGTAGCTAAGGAGTCAAGTACGTTTGCAAGACTATATGAGTTCCAAACATAGCACAGCACTCCTCAATGATTTATGCCAAGTACTCCTTATTTCTCCTTACCCCTGTCCATTAGGGTAAAATATGCTAGATCATCAAGTGACTGAACCCAATGCAAATGTTATCCTAGATATTCTATATTTTCATTTTATGAAACAACATTATCTTGTATGACATGTTCAAGGGATATGGTACAAAATACAATAAATGCAAAAGCACAAGTAAAACAATAATGAGCAAGTGACTCTACTACACATGGTGACATTAATTATTATCTATTAAACCATTCTAGCTATTCCAAGTTATACAAGTTCAGGATCTCCAATTCCTACTATCAAATGTAACTTAGAAGCACAACCTTATGAGTTAGAAACAATTAGAACTGATTAGGTTCTAATTCAATTCAATCAATCTTGCCTATAAGTTAAATAAGAAATTAACACGTCCTATTTGATCAAAATCACATAGATCTAAGGTTTTTAAGTCTAAAAGTGAATTAAAGATTAGGCAAACCATATTAAGTGTAATCAAACTTAATAGGATGATTCTTCTATTCTTAATCTAGAGTTAAGAGATAAAATAATCAAAATCAAAGTATGAAAGTCTAGAAGCTAATTAAACCAAGGTTTCATTCATTGAATAACCCATTTATTCAATGAATAAACTCTAACCTAGAATCCATTCTCATTCCTATGAAAAAGGTCCTAAAGTGAAGTGAAGGTTCCGAATAAACTTCTAATAATGGACTTAAGGGATTTTAAGAGTTGATGATAGTTATTACAATTTATATTTATTTATTGTTTTTGTTCATTTAAAGGAATTTAGAATGAGTTTTAACTAAGTTGAGATATAATGGATTTTACTCAATAATTTTACAAACCTTAAATTGAATTTTCAACAATTCACTAATTTATGAGTTTAAGAGTCTAATTTGATTCTAAATGAGTTTTTATACTGATGTTAATGATCTAAATGATATTTTAGAGGTTAAGAGCACTTAACCTAAATTTTGGGCAAAATGACCATTTTGCCCCTACTTAAGAGTCCAAAAAAAGCTACTTTTTGATTTATGGCTACAAAATAGATTTTCTTATTGCAAAATGATTCCTTACTGTCTAACATGAAGATATACACTAAGCACACCAAATTTGGACAAGAAATGGGTCATATAGGTCTAAGCTAAGGAATTTGGCCCAAGGGGTGATTTAGTAATTTTCTCCTACTGGAATCTAAAAATTTGCACAGTTTACTATTGCTTGCTATTCAAGGATTCCGTAGAGTCCATGAACACTCAATTCTGAGGCCTATTGCATTAGTTATGAGTGTTCTAAGTTTAAGGGTAAATGTGTCATTTCTAGGGTTAAGAGGGCAAAAACTTAACTTTTCCATTTGAGATCCAAATTTAACAAACTCGGTGGCTATTGCTTTCCTATATTACACTGATCACTTTAACTAGGAGTAGACCCAAACTAGACCTTATTTGGCCAAGTTACTACTTAATTAGGGTTAGCAATATTTTGGCCAACTTAAGATTTCTAGTAGTTAAAAGCTCAAATTTTATTTTCATTTACTATTGGCACTGAATTTTTAATCTAGTTAGCATCTTGAATTTCTTAATTTATAGTCCAAATGATCAAGTTATGGACATTTCAATACTAAGGTTTATTTTCTTGAAGGGGGTCAAAACTCAATCTTTTTCATATCTAAAACTCACATACAATTTTATACAATGCTTAACTTCACAAAAACTAGGTTCAAATTTGATATAATTCAGCCCCACTAGGGTCCTAGGGTCCTTAAAATTCAAAAACTGTAAAGCTTTGACAATTTCAGCTAGTTCTGGACCAATCCAGACAGTTCTATGCGCTACTGCCTGCTGTAGCGCCTTCTGGTCGAAAGCCAGGTGCTGGGGCGCGCTGTGGCGCCTGTTTTTCTTAAGCGCGGCTGCTACGACGCACTGCAGTGCTTTCGGGCACTGCCGCCAAGGCGCGCAGTAGCGCTTTCAGGCGCTGCGGCGCGATACGATGGGTAAATTTAATTTCATCAAAAATGTTTTTACGCTTCATCAAACTATTATACAACTGCGACAAACTCAAATTTGAAACTTTGGGCGCTGTGGCGCGCTGCAGTGCCCGATGGTGATTTCTCCTATGCAAATACAGTAATAGGTCATCTTTCGGGCTAAAATACTCTAAAGCTATAGCACTTCATGTTTGGTGTCATATATCGTTGGAAAGGCATTTCCGAGACCTTTCCATCGATACCAAAATTGGCACAATTAAATAATTTGAACTATGCAAACAATAGAGTTAAGGGTTCAGGTGTGTAGAAAGAAAGAAAAATAGAGCTATTACAACTTCCTAAAATCATAAGCCTAATGAGCTATAAGGAACTCCATAATCTCAACACAGATTCTTTAAGGATGCAACATAAGCTTATGAGTAAAATGAAGTAGCCATTGACTCCATTCAATGGGGGAAATGAGGTACCTTTGGTTGAAGGAGATAGAGTCCTATGACCCTAAGGACTTGAGGGAAGAAGTTTGAGAGGCTTGAGAGATCCTTCCTTCAGCAAACACAATAATGGAGAGATTCAACTGGGCAAGGTTCCATTGGAAGAACCGATAATTAGATGAATCTACTTGGGAAAAAGAAGTGGATATGCGCAATAAATATGCATAGGTCTTTGCAAATACAGGTACTAATCCTTTTCCTTTCCTTTCTATTATATTTAACATTTCAGCCTTTGTAGTGTTTTTTTCACTTGAGTGATGTTAGGGATGATATCATTCTTAAGTAGGGGAGCCTATAACAACCCTAGTTGTTACCCTAACTGAATTCAAATCAATTAAGCTAAACTAAGCTTTAATTTTGATTCAATTAGACTCAATGGGTCATTTAAACCTAACCCTAGATGTTTGAAATAAATTGAAACTCATTTGAGCATTTTAGTATTTTTGCCTATTTTTGAATCCTAAAAATAGCTAAATTAATTTCATCTCAAAATTAAAATCTGAGTTCATTTATGAATTCCTCACCCTCAAATTAGTTAAGGGTGAAATTTTAGAAAAATTTGGAGGTTATTTAAGCCTATTTTGAATATAATTTAATTTGGTTCAATTGCAATTTAGGGTTTTAAACAATTCCTAATTGCAAATCTACCCTCCCTTCAACGGTTGGCTGACCCCAAACTGCTGGCGCCATCCGGGCTGTTGATCTCTACGAATCTGATCGAATAGCCCGCGCCTTCGATCGAATACGTCTCATCTCGGCTATTCCGCAATTCTGAGATTTGATCCGATGACATCTAGCTATTCGCAGTAAGTACCCTCAATCAATCATTTGATCTCTCGATCTATTCCAATGACTGATCTGCTATTCACGTTCAGTTGATAGATGTCAAAGATTAGAGCCATTCCGCTCTAACCGAATATCTATCAGACATTTCCCAGCATTCCCAGCACTGTGAATTGTCTCCTTCCCCTTTCCCATTCGCGCGACTGGTCCCCCCTGATAGCCAGATCCCCTCCAGCCCCGTGGCAGTATGGAATATATCCTAATCTCCCTCTTCTACCCTCGGGCGTGACTTTCTACTGGTAGTGCTCTCCCTGAATTGCCCTCGACCGTTTGAATGGAGCCTCTCCTTTGGCCAAAGCCATGCCCTGGTTCTTAAGCTCTGGAATTCTCCCATAAAGTCTCATAATGCCTATATATACCCTTGGAACATCACGTCCCTTTGCTCACTATGATCCCCCAATTTTCTAGCTGAAGTCCATTGGAGCTCCCTGTCTTCCCAGCAAATCCCGGTGTCCCAGAAACTGAGTACCACTGATAGAGGGTGTATGTCTGGTGTTCAGACCCCCCTATTAGGTTGTTGTGATCTTCTGGAAGCTCCAGCTTGCCTCATTCCCACTCGGCCCTGCCTGCATTACCAGTTACTAGTACTACCTTCATCCACTGAGTTGTTTATGCTCTGCATTTTAATTAAGCTCCTAGATGTTGCCTCTAAATGTCGTCTAGCTACCCTAGCCTCCTATGAATCTAACATGATTGCTCCCAGTGTCTGAGCTAGCTCTGATCGATTGTATCGACTGATTGAGCTAGCGGCCGAGCCATGGCTGAGTTTGAGTAAGGACCCAGCGATCGGCTGCGCCCCAGGTTGCATACCCTTAGGGCTTCGTTTTGTCTTATCACTAGGATGGTGCAGGGATTGAGCTCTGGCCAAATGGTGGTCTCTGTGAGGAGAATTTAATCCTCATAGTAAACCCCAATCCCTGATCATTAGAGAATTTTGGTGGAGTAGCCATCTGGAGATCCACTGCACCTCCAGAAGGGGGTTCTTAGCTCAATCGATGCATCTAGTGTTCCTGATGGTGTAGCCATTGAGATCCAGATGTGGCATGGTCTGTAGATAGAGAATTTGGCATCTGAAGTGAACCCTAGGATCCCATTTGTTGGGTATCCCTCGCGCATGGAAGAAGAATAGTGCCGCGCAGGGTTAGGCCCCGACCCGCTCGGTTCTAATTTTAGGCTGTAATTTAATTTGGATTTATGGAACTAATTTCATTCTGTTAATTAGCTGATTAATATATATATATATATATATTTGATTTTCCTATAATTTTAATTAAGCAAAACATTTAGAATAAATTTATTAAATAACTTTGGCTACACTTATCCAAATGGTATGATCTAATATACTATTTGAACTAAAAATATGCAAAGAATAATAATATGAAAAAAAATTCAAGATTTATTGGTTAGATTTTATAAAATTGCCTAATCTTTTTCTGATCTTAATTAATTCAATTAGTGTCCAAAAATTATGATTAAGGTCCTTGATTATTCATAATACAGTAGAGGACTTATCTAGATCCTTAAAAATAATTCAAAAATATTAAATTTGTTAATCACCTATTAATCACCATAATCCTTAATTAGTGAAAATAAGTATTTATTAATTCTCTGATTTTGGTGAACCAAGTTCATAATGCTTTCTTAAGAGTATTAGAACTCTCCTATGTGCTCGAATCATCTTAATGAACTCTAATTTCCTTAATCACCTTACTTAGCCTTAAAATGAGATTAATGTCATTTAAGCTAAATCTTGAGCTAAATCTTAATCTAAGTTTTCCATACACCCTATTAATCAATATCAAGTTCATTAAAACTAATTTGAATCAATTTGAATGTTTGAATCTTAAATTTCCATTTCTTAGCCTTAAAAAGGGAATTTTGGTCATTTTTGACCAAAATATTATTTAAGCATCCTTAAGCCTTAGAAACTTCAGTAAGGTATTTTTAATCAGTAATGAAATATATTAGTATCATTTCCTTAACTTTTGAGCCTAATTAATCTAATTTAGTTAAGTTTAATTTTCCTTTTTCTTAAGTGATTTAACCTTAGATCTTAAACTCATAATCATTTTGATCTAATTATGCTGTATCATCTTAGAAATTCTTAACTAATTTATTGTCTTGATCCCTTTGAAACCTCCATGTGGGTGTATAATTGATTCAATCTATAGAATAATGTGATTATTCTATAAATTGGATATAGATCTTAGATTTATATATTCTTGATTGATTATTTTGTCTTATGATATTATAATAACTTTTCACTAAGATCTTAGCTTCTAATTCTTTCAGTTCCTAAGATCCTTTGTCTATAGACTAAGGTTGGTTGTGAACCTTAGATCCTTGATAGAGTAGCACCTGGGATTCAAGATTTGAACCCCAACTTTGGAGTTTAAGTCAAGAATCCTTAATCTTGACTAGCATAATCAAGATTTGGGTTGAGTGAGTTAAATACATTAAATTAAGTCATTGAATTAAATTACTTGAATCCTTTATAATCATCACCTAAATTTGGAATAGAACTTGTTAAGTTCTAATGTTAACATTAAGGTCATGAATCTAGGATTATACCCGATAGTTGGATATTGGAGATCCTAAACCTGTATTTTCTTAGAATAGTTAGAATGAATTATTATAGACAACAACAAATATCAAATGAGAATAGTTGAGTCTCTTGCTTACCTTGACTATTATTGCTCTGCACACCTTGTATATTGAGCCTTTTTTGTTGAACATAACAGGTGAACTCATGATATTGATAATGTATCCTAAGTTAGTATTTGAACAGCATAAACATTAATTAGTTCATTTAGTACATTTAGTTCAGTAGAGTGTGTCCTAGCTTAGTCTGCCCCCTTTAGTACCAATTCTATTATAGAATAAACTTGGACCTAGCCTTGAGCTTGGCTAGGATAGATACATGTCTTATTCTATAAGTTCAACTCGAACCTAGCTCTGATAATGCCTAGGATATTGAACTTTCTGTTCATAGGTTTTGTATGACCTAATTCTGTTATGGCAGCACTATGTTTAGGCATGCTCTTAGTTTCAGTATTTTGGCTTGCTTTGCCACATACTTTAGTGGCTTACTTCTAATTTAGTTCAATACTTTAATTTGCTTTGCCATATGCTTTATTGGCTTTTACTTATTAGTTCTGCATACTTGCATATTTTTCTGCTTCAGTACTTATTCAGATATTGCATGTTTAGGATGTTAGAATTGTCTATTCCATTACACACAGTTTTATTTTATGTAACCAGCATATATTCATGTGATCATAATCATGTCAAGATGAGTTTTACTTTCAGTACTTGCAGTTATTTATTCATTATAGCCCTACTTTGCTCAGCTTCTTATTTAGTATGTCATTTTGCAACCATTATGTTCCTTATAACTTATTACACCATAAACTACTTGCATGCTTAGTTCACTTAATCAACCTAAAATCTACTTAGATAGTTTGTCTAACTGTAACCTTTTTCTTTTGTTGGCTGGAGCCTTGACATTTGTGATACTGACAAGTGTCATATTTGAAGCTGTACGTTGGTGGTTCTACTAGAGAGGAGCTTAGACAGAAGGAGGACCTTCCTATCGCTGAGTAGTTAGACTTTATTTTCTGCTGTGAGGATGAGAGCTCTTTTCTTTAAACTTTTTGCTTATAACAATAATCTGGATGTATTTACTTTCTGCATATTGAGCTAAGTTACTGTTGCATTTACCTTTTCTATATTGAACTAGGATGTGGATGTTATGTTCTATTATTTTCTGCTTCCACTACTTTAATATGTTGATGTATATTCTCAGTTTCAGGCGGGTTGGGTTATTGACTCAACTTAAGTTGGGGATTTGCCACAGTTGGAGCACCGTACTCCTCATGATTATGTTAATATCTGTATTAGCATGGTCACGGAGGCTATGGAGTCCCACAACAAAAGATTTGATTTTTTTTTGGTATTCCCTATGCTGAACTAAATGCTCATTTCTAGTTGAGATTATGATGGGCACGCACTGCAGCACCCGCATCCTCAATTTGGGATCGCTATGGCACACTGTGGCGCGCTTGGACGCACTGCAGTGCCCACATCTCAGTTTGGGATTGCTGCGGTGCACTGTTGATGTAGGATGGGGTGATGACATGCAACATAATCAAATCCACCAATTAATTAACAAAATTAACCATGCATATTTAAGTTACTAATAGATATGCGAGTCGCTTGTTGAGAATAAAGAGAAGTGTTATCAGCATTTACAAGTAATGAGAGATAGGATTAAATGAGCATACTTGTAATGTAGGAGGAAAGAAAATAAAAATAAATGAAGAAGATCTTACGGGAGCCTTATTACCGAATATGCCACTTACGATAAAGAAGATTAACTTCTACGAGCAGTCATTCATCGTAGATCGAATCGTCTTTCCTTGGAAGTCCTTCTCTAAGAATTTCAAACCATACCTCAAGAAGTCCTTCTCTTAAGAATGATGCTCACATAATACAAAGAAGAAGAGAGTATTTTTTGTATCACTTGTAATGTCATAATACATGTGAGGGTGGCCAATTTATAGCCAGAAAATACATGCTAAATGACCATAAAAACCATTAACCAACCTCTCATGAAGGACTAAAGTGTCCTTTCCTCTAAAAGACCAAAAAAACTATATACTTACTCTCTCATTCTGGACTAAAATGTCCTTTCACATAAATGACCAAATAAACCATAAACCAACTCTCTTATGGAGGACTAAATAGTCCTTTTACATAAAAACTCACATGACAATATATGGGCTAGGATGAAGGCCCGTTTCTGGAATAAATATAAAAGCCCATATGACTCAAAAATAGGAAAATGAAACATAGTACCATTAAAGTAATTTATGATCTGGCACATCGATGATGATTTCGTTGATGCCCTGCCTCAGCACTCCCCATCTTTGAAGGATTCACCTCTGGTGAATGAAGCTCATTATATTCTTGAAGTAAATATAAATCAAGTTGCTGTAGTTGTTCATGTGTCAACCAAAAGTCTTCTAAAGGTGAAAGGCCTTTCCATCGAATGAGATATCATTGAACCCCACCATTCGTACTAGCAATTATTTGATCATCAAGTATTTGGGATGGATGATGAGAACGGAGGCGACGAGTATGTAGTGGCAATGGTAATACAAGTTCTTGGTTTTGTGGTTCCTACGGGTTAGTAATATAAGTAGAAGCATCTACTGTATCGAAAGAAGCATAATCATGGTACAATATAAGGTCTGCCACATTGAAAACTGGAGATATTCCAGCATCATTCGGAAGATCAACTTCATAAGCATTTTCATTGACTTTCCTTAATATCTTAAAAGTTCTTGCTCACCTAGCATTCAGCTTTTTGAATGTTCCTATTGGAGATCTCTCAGATCTCATCCTTATTAGCACCTTGTCACCTTCTTGAAATTCAACAAATTTTCTTCGGTTATATGTATTAATTTTATACTTATTGTATGTAGTGGATAATTTTTGTTTAATTTCTTGGTGGAGATCATGCGTGCTTTGAGCAAATGAGGATGCAAACTTAGTAGCTCTATATATTATGGGAAGATCAATTAAGTTGATTGGTTTTCATGGCTCATAACCAGTTATAAGTTGAAAGGGACTTTTACCAGTATATCTATTAATAGAACTATTATACGCAAACTCAGCAGTGGGTAATATAAGATCCCAACTAGCAAAATGGTATGAGATTAAGCATATAAGAAGATCTCCTAAGCTTCTATTTTCCACTTCTGTTTGACCATCTGTCTGCGGATGATATGCTGTCAAAAAGTGAAATTTTCTGCCTAGTTTCTTACAAAGAATTTTCCAAAATTAACTCATCAAGCATACATCTCGATCAAACACAGTTATTTTAGGTAAACCATGTAACTTGAGTACTTCACAAAAAAATAATGTCCCAACATGAGATGCATCGGAAGTTTTATAATATGCAATAAAGTGTGCCATCTTAGAAATCGATCAATGACTATAAGAATAGAGGCATAGTGTCATGTTGTGTGAGGTAATCCTAGTATAAAATCCATACTTATGTCTTCCCAAGGTTTATGAGGACTAGGAAGAGGAGTATAGAGTCCAGAATTGTTTTGCTTTCCCTTTGCAAGTTGGCATACATGACATCGAGAAACCATACGAGCAACATCTTTTTTTAGACTAGGCCAATAAAATTGATCTTGAATCATTGTAATAATTTTTTCATGCCCAAAATGTCCTGCAATCCTCCTGTATGTAGCCTGTCAATGGAAAAATACGAAGAGATGAATCAGGAATAAAAGACTAGTGCCGTAAAAAAGATATCCATCTTGAAATTGGTAATTTGAATCAATAACTCGCCCCTTTTCATATAATGAAGAATAAATTTGACCAAAATCTTTGCATGTAGAGTAATCAAAAATCATTTTATCAAACCCAATTACTTTTTCTTTCATTGTATGTAAAAGGAGAAACATGCGACTCATTTTATTCTCAATACCGGCCTTGTGCTTTAAAACAAAAGTGTATTCTTTTAAATATTGAACCCATTTAGCATGACGAGCACTTAACTTTTTCTTAGAGTTTGAGTATTTAAGGGCTTCATGATAATAGTAGAGAACAAATTCACGCGATAAAAGATAATGCCGCCAATACCGTAGAGTTTGAACAACTACATAAAACTCACGATCATATGTGGAATATTTTTGGCAGGTATCATTTAACTTCTCACTGAAAAAGGCTATCGGATGGCCTTCTTGCTTAAGCACTCCACGTATTCCTACTCCAGAAGCATCACATGAAACTTCAAAAATTTTATCAGAGTCTGGCAACTTCAATATTGGTGGACTAGTTAGACGCTCTTTTATTTTAGCAAAAGCCTTAGTGGCTGCAGGAGTCCATTTAAAATCACCTTTTTTTAGGCATTGTGTGATAAGTGCCATGATGGTACTAAATCCACAAATGAACCTTCTATAAAATGTGGCTAACCCATGAAAACTCCTAACATTATGAATGGATCATGGTGCAGGCCATTCTTTAATTACTTTTATATTTTCAGGAACAGTTGAGACTCCATGGTTTTAAACAACAAATCCTAAAAATATGATCGATGAAGTCATATAAAAGCATTTTATCATATGAATATAAAATTTTTCTCGATAAAGTGTTTCAAATACTTTTCTTAAATGACTTTGCTGTTCTTCTTGGGTCTTTCTAAATATTAAAATATCACCAAAATACACAACTAAAAAGACCCCAATATAATGTTGAAGTATATGTGTCATGATGTGCATAAATGTACTAGGAGCATTAGTTAAACCAAAAGGCATAACTAACCATTCATAAAGGCCATTTTGTGTTTTAAAAGAAGTCTTCCATTCATCACCATCACGCATTCTAATTTGATGATATCCACTTTGAAGATCAATCTTTGAAAATATTACAGATCCAGCCATCATATCAAGCATGTCATCCAACCTTGGAATAGGAAATCAAAACTTGATGATGATCTTATTAATTGTTCTACTATCGATACACATGCATCAAGTTTATCTTTCTTAGGTGTAAGAAGTGCTGGAACAACACAAGGGGACCAGCTCTCAAGAATCAATCCTTTGTGTAATAAATCATCAACTTGGCGCTTAAGTTATGCATGCTCAATTGGATTCATTCGATAGTGTGGCAAGTTGGGCAAGGTAGAGCCAGGTACCAAATCAATAGCATGTTGTATGTTTTTCAATTGGGGTAGTTCACTAGGGAGTTCTTCAGGACACAAGTCTTGAAATCCAGTCAAGAGTTGAGTGACTTCATAGGATTAGGTTGAATTTTCATTCCCTCTTAAAGACTCCATAATAACAAGAGCATAGACAATATTATTTTCACTAGAATGCCAAAATGCTTGCCTACTAATAATAGTTAAAGGTCACTTCTCTATTGGTGCAAAAGAGACTTTTGGATTCTCAATCAAATGTTCCTTTGGCTTTACCAGGTTTAAGATAATTTTTTCCCCCAAACATAAGGACGTAAGTGTTAGCTCGCCCAAAGTGAGTAACGTCTAAGTCATATAGCAAAGGTCTCCCTAAAGGTACATGTGCAACGTTCAAAGAGAGAACATCACACCAAATGAGATCAAAAGAGGTTGCTAAGTTGAGGGGAACAATACATCTTTAGGTAATAGAGATACTAGTCTTATCTACCCATTCAACCTTATATGGTTGTGGATGAGGCTCCGGGCTTAGTTTCATTCTTACTAATGCACTTGTTGAGACAACATTCATGCAGCTACCACTATCAATTATAAGCTTACAAGACTTATCTCCACTTTTAGAGTAAGTGTGAAAGATATTTGCTCATTTCCAGTTTGTATTGGTTTGTGGGGTAGTTAAGACATATAGAACTACTGTTAAATATGGATTAACTAAAGCTTCATCAGTGTCACTAGCATCTTCACTTGGATCACACTCAACATCAATACCTTGATGATCATCTTGTAATTTTGGATTGATGGAATCTACATGAAGATTCCTATGTGGACAATTATTTACATAATGTCCCATCTTTCGATAAGTAAAGCATGTGATGTTTGATTTAGCATATGAACTTCTATATATGGGTTTTAGTCTTTGATTATTTGGTACTTTAGGAATAGATGGTGGTGGTTGATTTGGCTTAAGAGGTGCACCTTGCACATTGTTAAATTTGTGTTGAGAAATTGGCCTTAAGTATTGTTTTATTTGGAGGGCTCTTTGAAATGCTTTTTCAAGTGTATACACCTCTCGATTCAACATCATTTGATGAATGTCAGGTCTTAATCTAGCTCGAAACCTAGCTATAATAGCTCTAGAATATTCAATAATATCACATTGAATTAATAACTCATCAAGGCGAGTCATATAATCTGCAATACTCATAGATCCTTGCCTAAGTGTTATGAGTTCATCTAAAATCTAGTCTTGAAATGTTGAAGCAAGATATTCTTGCTTAAGCATCTCTTTCATTTCTTCCCAAAATCTTGCAAATAATTGGCCTAATCGTTGTTATTATCGTTCTAGATTTACTGAGTAAGTTTTAATATGACCAACAAGTTTCATACTAGCAAATTTAACCTGACAATTTCCAGACATTGCCATCCAATTAAAATACTGATCCATTTCCACAAGCCAATCAAAAAAAATTTTAGGATCAAGATGCCCATCAAAGGTTGGAGGGTCTACTCTAACCATTCTAGTAATGTCTATATCTTGGTCATGTTCAATGCGCCTTGTGGTGGCGTAAAGTTGATCATAACCTTGATAAGGTTATTCAAAACATAGATGATTTTGGTTTTGCTTAAAACCTCCTAGTCCACCCAAAGGTGCATTAGCTCTATGAAGAGTTTGAAATGGAACATCTTCTGCCTCAGGATATTCAAATAAATCATTTTGTTGAAACATCATATTTCTTTGTATTCTAAATGTAAGTGGAGAAGAATTTGTGAGCAGGTCATAAGGTGTATTTTGCTCACTATTTTCTGGTGGGGCATCTGGTGTCAGGTTAGGCTCTTGAATTATGTTATTGTTAATTTTGTTTTATAGGGCCTCCAATCTTTCTCTTAACTCTCTACAAGTTTGTTGATAGAGAAAAGTTAAATCATCAAGCAGCTATTAAGAATAACATTCTCACATTTATGACCAAGCATTTGATTTTGATATGGGTGACCATTGCGAGTAGTCATAGCTATCCGAGTAGATAATGAAATAACCAGCTATGAAATTGTAAATCTCTTGTCGATTACCCAAAAACTAAATTTATAATGATAAATATATAAAAGTTTTTTTTTTGAATGATTCTAATGAAGCGAATGTGAATAAATCAAAAGTAAAAAAAAAGAATTTTGTTTTATTATTATTATTATTTTATATTTTTTTATTTCTTTATTTATTTTCTTTGGTGGCTAAGGATGATATAAATTATAATCCTACCAAATTTTAATCAAACTAACGAA
Source organism: Gastrodia elata (assembly GCA_016760335.1). Taxonomy (NCBI): domain Eukaryota; kingdom Viridiplantae; phylum Streptophyta; class Magnoliopsida; order Asparagales; family Orchidaceae; genus Gastrodia; species Gastrodia elata. The sequence continues at coordinate 32,572,818 of CM028681.1, forward strand.
CCTTTAATATTTATTAAAATAAAATTATTATGAATTAATATAGAAATGTAAGACTATATAAGAGGATAATCTCTTTCTGATACCAATCTGATGTAGGATGGGGGTGATGACATGCAAAATAATCAAATCCACCAATTAATTAACAAAATTAACTCTGCATATCTAAGTTACTAAAAGATATGTGAGTCGCTTGTTGAGAATAAAGAGAAGTGTTATAAGTATTTATAAGTAATGGGAGCTAGGATTAAACGAGCACACTTGTAAGGTAGGAGGAAGAAAATAAAAATAAATGAAGAACATCTTACGAGAGCCTTGTTACCGAATATGCCACTTATGATAAAAAAGATTAACTTATACGAGCAGTCCTTCACCGCAGATCAAACCGTCTTTCCTTGGAAGTCCTTCTCCAAGAATTGTAAACCACACCTCAAGAAGTCCTCTTAAGAATGATGCTCACATAATACAAAGAAGAAAAGTGTATTTTTTATATCACTTGTAATGTTATAATACATGTGAGGATGGCCAATTTATAGCTAGAAAATACATGCCAAATGACCATAAGAACCATTAACCAACCTCTCATGAAAGACTAAAGTGTTCTTTCCTCTAAAAGACCAAAAAAACCATATACTTACTCTCTCATGATGGACTAAAATGTCCTTTCACACAAATAACCAAATAAACCATAAACTAACTCTCTCATGGACTAAAGTTTCCTTTTACATAAGAACTCACATAATAATATATGGGCTAGGATGAAGGCCCATTTATGGAACAAATATAAAATCCCATATGACTCAAAAATAGGAAAATAAAACATAGTACTATTAAACTAATTTATGATCTAGCATGTTGATGATGATTTCATTGATGGCCTGCATCAGCTCTCCCCAGCTTTGAAGGATTCACCTCTGGTGAATGAAGCTCATTATATTCTTAAAGTAGATATGAATCAAGTTGCTGTAGTTCTTAATACATCAACCAAGAGTCTTCTAAAGGTGAAAGGCCTTTCCATCAAATGAGATATATTTGAACCCCACCATTAGTACTAGCAATTATTTGATCATCTAGTATTTTGGATGGATGATGAGAATAGAGGCGACGAGTCGGTAGTGGCAATGGTAATATAGGTTCTTGGTTTTGTGGTTTCTACATGCTAGTAATATAAGTAGAGGCATCTAATGTATCGGAAGAAGCATAACCATGGTACAATGTAAGGTCTGTCACATTGAAAACTAGATATATTTCAACATTATTTGGAAGATCAACTTCATAAGCATTTTCATTGACTTTCCTTAATATCTTAAGAGGTCCTGCTCGCCTAGCATTCAACTTTTTAAATGTTCCTATGGGAAATCTCTCAGATCTCATCCTTATTAGCACCTTGTCACCTTCTTGAAATTCAACAAATTTTCTTTGCTTATCTACATTAATTTTATACTTATTGTATGTTGTGGCTAATTTCTATTCAATTTCTTGGTGGTGATTATGCATGCTTTGAGCAAATGATGATGCAATCTCACTAGCTCTATATGTTATGGGAAGATCAATTAAGTCGATTGGTTTTCGTGGCTCATGACCAGTTACAATTTGAAAAGGACTTTTACTTGTAGATCTATTAATGTCTTCCTTTCTTTTGACTAATTAAGTATCCATTTTCTAAAAGTTCGATGCTCAACTTTTGGTTACCGGGGGGTTTCAAGGTATGCTTGACTAAGACAAAGCAAATTTTGGTGTGTTTAGAATCTTGTGCCATTTAGTGCTTTTTCTTCTAAATTGCAATGACTAATTCCATTCATAAGAGATATTTTTCTCCATCTTATTTCTCAGTTTTTTATTACTCTGGCAGAGATATTTGTCTTCATCACTGGATTTTCTTTTTGCATTCAATTCAAGGGAGAGATATTTTTATTTATCTCCATCTCTTTTCATTGCATTCAGTAAGTCATACAGAAGCCTAGCACATCCTTTATTTAACAATTCTTACTTTTCTCAATCAAGTTCCCTACCACACCCCTGCACTTAAATTTATAACATCATATAGTTTTTGATTGTGGAGGCTTGCAGTAAAATAAGTGTAGACATTTTAGCATTAAAAAAATTCATAATTGTTTGTTGTTTAATCACTTCGTATTGAGTAATCCAGAATAGAGAAAATCTTCACATGTTTTAACATAATTGAATTAAGCTAAATTTAAATTTCAAAAAAAATTTAAAGATCAAGATATTCCATTAGCATAAAATTTTGGGGGAATAAATCACTAAGATTTATTTAATTAAAGCAAAACAACAAAAACAAAAGTACAAACTAAACTATAGAGACAAAAAATAACAAAAGGAAACAAAACAAGAAGAACTACTACAACCTTATTAACATGGGTTGCCTCCCAGCAAGCGCTTGTTTTAATGTCGTCAGCCCGACACTTATAATTATGTCTATGTGATTCCCTCCATTAAGAGATCTTGCAATGTACATCCTCCCTTTTTTTGCAAATTTTCTTTCTTCTAGGTAAGGTTTTAAATGCTTCCTATATACTTTAAATGTACCATTTTTTGAAGCAATCTCTATTGCTCACTGGGGAAGTATTTTTACTATAGTGAATAGACCAGTCCACCTTGATTTTAACTTTCCTAGGAACAATCTCAGCCTTGAATTAAATAGGAGGACCTTCATCCCAAGTTTGAAATGCTTTGGTGATCAACTTATCGTGCCACTTTTTTGGTTTTTCTTTATAGATTTTGGCACTTTCATAGGCATTAAGCCGAATTTCTTCAAGCTCACTCAATTTCAGAATTCATCGTTCTCCAATTTCATCTCCAATTTCCGAATTAAGCCAAAATGCCCAGGTGTTCTAGCTCCACCGGTAAATGGCAGTATTTTCCATACATTAGTTTGTATGGTGACAATCCTTGAAGAGTTTTAAATGCAGTTCTATAGGCCCATAAGGCATCTTGAAGTTTGAAAGTCCAATCCTTTCTATATTGATTTACAGTTTTCTCTAGAATTTGTTTTAGCTATCTATTAGAGACCTCAACTTGCCCGCTTATTTGTGGGTGATAAGCTGTCCTTACTTTATATTTTATCCCATAATGTTTAAGTAGAGTTTCAAGATATTTATTATAAATATGCGTTCCAGCATCACTTATTAGCACTCTAATCTTGCCAACACATGCTCCATATGAAATTTAATTACAATATTAGCATTATTGTTGACACAAGTAATAGCCTCTACCCATTTTGATACATACTCAACCCCTACTAAAGTATAGCTGTTTGTTTGAGATTTAGGAAATGGGCCCATGAAATCAATCCCCAAATATCAAAAAGTTCCACTTTAAAAATTCCATACAAAAATAATTCATCACTTCAACTCATATTTCTTATTCTTTGGCATTTATCGCAGCTCTTAACGTAATCAACAACATTTTTAACTATATTTGGCCAAAAGAAACCAGATTGAAGTACCTTAGCAACAGTTTGACCAATCTCATGATGTCCTCCATAAGGAGAAGTGAGGCAATGATAAAGGATGTTGTTGACATCAATTTCGGGGGCACATTTTCTTAGTAGTTGATCATCGCAACATTTCTAAAGAAAAGGGTTATACAAAATATAATTTTTTATGTCAAAGAAAATTTTTTTTTTCATTGTTGAAAATTTAGATTTTTTTATATGACCCCTCCCGCAAGATAGTTTGCAAAATCACAAACTGATAAATCTGAGATTTATATCAAATAAAGTGATAAAAACATCATAAAACACCACTCACAACAGCTGACTTTGAAAAAATTATGTGCATTTTTAGGTAAATTGAAAAAAACTCCCAATTCTGGAGCAAATGAAGGAATTTTGGGCGAAAATCGCTGAGCGCGCTGCAGCACGCCACAGTTACTGAAGTACCTGGAGCCATCTGCAAAGGCCTAGGATACAAATTGCTGAAGGGTGCCCCAGCATGCCGCAGTGAGCCAAGGGGGGTCTAACCCGAGAGCTTGGCATTATAGCACCCAACGATGGATCAATAAAGAAAATAGACTCAGCACAGAAGATACAAGGCTAATCCGCCGCAGTGCACCTGAGCGCGCTGCAACGTGCCATAGCGAAGTAAGCCTGAGAGCTCTGCGCTAATGCGTGCTGCAGCGGGACCTTCCAAAACACTAGGATTATATCATAAAAGAAGTGCTTGCCATAGCGTGCCACAACGGTCTTAACCCGAGACACTGGAGCTACCGCACGCTGTAGCGGACCGAACCCGATTGCTCGGCGCTATCACACACCGCAGCGATTCTTTACAAATTATAAGCATGTATCTCAAAATGTTGCAGTGCGCCATAGCGCTCCAAGCTAAAACACCCAGATTTGTGCATTTATGGTAACCTGGGGAAGACCTAAAATCCTAATTTTTGTCCTTCCCCATCTACTTGGAACCCCAAATAATGTTTAACTCTGTATCTTTCCAAGATAATATTGGAATATTTCTTTATGGCTGACCAAAAATCCAAGGGAAAGAGGGGGTTAACAGAATTAATATAAGGAGGCTATGAAAAAGATTATAAGTAATGCCAAGGAAAACTGAACCGGGGTTCCCAGATTTGACATTCATAAGACTTAAAAGGGGAGGATGCACGAGCAAAAGAAGAGAAATCTCCAAGGGAAAGAGGTGGACTGTGAAGAGTAAGGAGAAGTAGGCAGCAAAGGAAAGGAAGAGAAGTCGAGTAGAAGCAAAGGAGGAAGACCAAGAGAACCCTAAAAAACCTTTGGGTGTTTCGTAGTACTCTTCCTAAACTCTATTTAATTTTTTCTACTATAAACTGATGTCAAGGCTTACTTCCTTTGGCATGTATGCTTTTATTTATTCTGTAATGGAAATCTAAATCTCCTGGATGTAATTGTAGGAAAATGTAGATTGAATTGGTGTTGTAATGGATTTATTTGAATGAATAAAATTGACTGTCCTTTTACTGTTTATTATTATAGAATGAATGTCTAGATGAAATTATTTTAAAAAATCTTTGTTAAGAAAAAATAAAAAGAAAACTAAAACGAATTATCAATAAGAAAAGAACTTGAGTTCCAAGCTCATCAATTGGACTAGAGCAAGTAAATTAGTGTAAGTAGAGCTGAGAATTATGTGACAAGTTCTCAAGCTCACTTGCATATTTTCTTAAGGAATCTTCCAAGAGATTGATGCATGTGAACTAAGTTACCATCAATTTATGCTCTATGGCTCAACATAGTAGAAGGGATGAGAGGATGTTGGTAACCTAATTGATGATGTGACATAGTCCATTGGACCCAATGCATCCTCTCATCTAGCTAAACTGGGTGTATCAGTGCACGATGTAGATTGATGGAAATCAAGTTAGTGAGATTGAGTAATTATAAGATAATATTTTGAAGACCTAGATGTAGGAAAACAAAAATTAAATATAAATCAAGATCTCATGAAGGTTCATGTGCCAAGGAAGAACTCCAAGAGGTGTTCTCCTTGTAGCACTAATTTGAACTTATTTTAGTTGGAGGTTAACTCTAATTTAAACAATGATGACTTGGTTTAATTTGGCATAGAAAAATTAGTTTATATGTTTCAATAATGAAGTAACAACACCAAGTCCTTGCAAGTCCTACAATGAAACCCCAACTCTCTCCTTCTGAACAAATCATATCTTACCCTAAAGTAAATTGTATTGTTAATTTAGGAACCATCTAAAACCAAAAATTAATATTCTAAACATTAGTAAAATAAAATATAACTTAGTAACAAGATTCCATTTCCCGAGGATGATAAATTCCTGGAAGACACCTTCCACTTATTACTTCAGAGCACGTAGACATGCGTGCAAGCGCAAACATGAAACTTAGGTCTGTCAAGTTTTTGGCGTCATTGTCGGGGAACGGTTCTGTTTTGTATTAAGTATAATTTCTTAGTAGTTAGTGATTTAGACCTTTTACTTGTATGTACATATAATTTTTAATTAGTTGTAATTATATTCCACTTGACTTGTAGAACTAACTAGGTTGGAAATTAGTTATTGTGATTTCTAAAAAAGTTGCAAATTCTGGTACATACAGAAATTTCTATAATCTTAAGTGCTGAATCATTTACTGCTTGCTGAATTTGTGCTGATTAAAATTGCATTACTGCATTGAGAACTGTTGAACTGTGCTTGAAATATTGTGAAAACTTTAACTGCTCAATTGTTGAACTTGTGTTGGATTCATTGCTGAATTGAATTTATTTCTGCTAGCTGTAAATTTTTGAATTGCATGAATAGAAGAGGTGCTGCTGATTTATTATTTGACCTTGAATTTGAGCATAATTACTTAAGGGATAGGAGAGATTGAGCAAATCTTAACCAACTTCATTTATAAATGGATCACCTAGAAGCTAATCCCTTTGAGCCACCTATGATTGTAAGAGGTAGACCATTAAGAGACTATGCCCTCCCTATTATAGGAGGAGTTCCTAATGCTATTGTTAGGCCCCCAATCGAAGCTAACAATTTTGAGATTAAACCTTCAACTTTGAACATGGTCCAGAATAACCAATTTAGTGGGTGTGGTTATAAACTCGTATTCTTCAAAATGAGTCTCTCGAATGTTATCCCACCAATACTTAGCTTCATCTTAAAGCAAGTGTGTAGCTAATCGAATTGTTTGGTAATTAAGACAACTAAGGATCGTCAAGTTCTTCTCTATTGTTCACAACCAAGCCCTTGTTTCTATCGGAGATAAAGTCCCGCAAATGTAGGCGGTCTTAACCTTAAAAAGTTATGTACTAATACATCGCCAGACTGACGATTAGAGTTCTAAAAGTGGACAACAGGTGACACTGACGATGTGCTGGCGTTTACAGACGGTAATGCAGCGATGGTGTTAATTGGGGGTCATTAGAAGAAGGGGCAGCATTGATCAGAGTATTATTGGGGGAAGTGGCATGATTCATTTTTGAAATAAAAATAATCATTCTTAGTCTATGAAAAAGAACCTGAACATTGTTAGATTTTTACTACTCTTCAAAGAATGAGTTATTACAAATTTATGAACATAGAATAGATTCATATCACAGTAAAGATCTTAGCCTATATATTTAGTAGAAAAAGCTACACAAAAGTCTTCATAAGTAAGTTCATGACGCTCTCTTCAAAGCTTCTTTGATAAGTGTTTATAGGTGTCGATCCATTATTCCCTTGCATAATCTCGAAGGAGACATAACACTACATCTACCTTAAAGTTATCCGACCATTCCAAGGTACTAAGAATACGGTCCACTTGTAATCCACTCTTTGGCTAGAATGGGAAAGTTAAGTCCTCGGTAGGTGCCTTCCTTCAGCATCTTGTTTAGCACTAGTACTCCTTCATCAAATACTCCTTCTATATGTCTTTCGTACATTTGACCCATTTGAAATTCATATTTCCAAATAGTCTCAAATTCTCTTATGTGAACTAGAAATGGCATTCGTATGTGTCTTTTATACCTATAAATTTCATTAAATTTATTTAGTTTGTTGAGTGGTGTATTATTATTTAGTTTTTTATACTTTATTATTTCTTATAGTTTTGTCATCTCTTACAATATTCTGAGTTACAATCATAATGATATGGATGTTGTTTCAAATATCCATTTAGTGATGAAGTGGTAGAAGAACAATCCATTAGGTAGAAATGATTTCAAATTTCTAATATAACACCTTATGGAGTTCTATGATACCAACTATGGTGCCCCTACCCCACTGTGGTCCTATTAACTCTTAAGTTAACATGATTATAATGAGGTGATCACCAAACAACAAGGTCCTTACTTATAATTAGATTAGGTACTTATCCTAATTCATTATAATCAAAGACTTTGCCATTTCAAGCATAAATCACTAAATGGAATTTTTGTAAAAACAGAGTGCGGAAGCAAAATAATAAAAATCCATCCATTACAATATAAGAATCCAAACATTCAACTCAGAATAAGTAAAGCAGCAAAAAGTAAAGTTTAATCTATATTATTACAACATATTTAAACAATTTAGCAATAATAAAACATAAAGACAGTCAGCCTCGCTAGCAGAATGCAAAGAGAATAAAAAGGCTAAGAGTCTACAACAGCATGATCCTCCTCCAAGGGTAGGCCCTTGGATGGCTCCACAACTTCAAATAACTCTACATTTATCATTATCAATTTCATAATGATAGAGCCTAGCCAAAGAAAAGAAAATCTTAGTTAAACAAAATGTTTAAGTACATTTTAGGCTGATACATTATTATGCTAATTTAGATATCACCATAAACTTAACAACTAAGCATAATATAGGAGCAGGAAAGCAAATGAAAAGGACAGGAAGCTATAAATAATAAGTTTATAACTTAAGCAAAAGAGGAAGTAAGCATATACCTCCAAATACAACTGCAACAAGGTTAGGCATAAAGTAAAGAATAAATACTAATAATTGAATAGAAAACTCATCCTAAACATACTTATGATCAATATAAACTTATGCTAATTAACATAAAGTAAAAGAACATGGGAAACAGTTAAACAACTGAAAGTAAGACTAGCATCCTAGAATATAAATAAGCTAGCAACTAAGTAAACAATAAATGTGCAAATGCTAAAATACAGTAAAGCAAACTGAAAATAGTAATATAGATTGAAAAATTACTATGGCCAAACAAGCCATTTGAACAAAAAGAATGCACAACAACTCACTTAGCCTAATGAGCTAAGGCAGAAGAACCAAAATTAAAAGTGTGCCTAAAATTAGTACCACCATATTAGAGAGCTGGCTAAATAAGCCTTGGAAATGAAAGGGAAAGTAAGGTCTAACGAATACCATCCTAGGCCACCTTAGAACTAGGCTTGGTTAGACATTGCAGTAGCCAGACAAATACCATCCTAGCCAACCTTGGACCTACGCTTGGCCTGCACTAAAGCAAAAGCAAGGAACTGAACTGGCGTACTAATTTGATCACACTCTACTAAACTGAAAATCAGGAAGACTGAGAGAATTTATAATAATGCAAATGATGTTTATGCAATTCAATCTTGACATAAGATACTCATTAAATATCCTATGTTCACCACATATGTACAAGGTATAAAGCTCAAACACAAGGTAAGCAAAGCATTAATATCAAAGTGAGAAAGAGACCCTACTAAAATATAGGTGATATTCATTATTATATAATTTATTCATTCTATCTACTCCAAGTTACACAAGTTTAGGATCTCCAATTCCTACTATCCAGCATAACTCAGATTCATGACCTTATAAGCTGAATATAATTAGCGCTGATCAGGTTCTAATCTTATTAAAACAATATTGGCTATCTAGGTTAAATAAGTAAATTAATCGACCTACTTTGATGATTTAAACAACCCAAGTGTAACAACCCAAGGTTGTTACCCAGCTTAATTTTAGCTTAATCATATTGTAATTATCATTCCATTAAGTTCATCTAGCCATTAAAACCAAACTCTGAAGGTTTGGAGCAATTCGGCAGCCCTTCAGATGGGTTTGGTTTGCAGCTATTCGGGGAGACGGGATATTCTTCCCCGAGTGGCGCGCCGCTCCACCACCGAATTATGATCTTACATCTTTACATGCAGTGATGGGGTGGGGCACTGCAGTTGGTTTCTGAGAAGTATCATAAGGTGTCAGATAAGGAAATATTCTTATATACTTTGTGATCCATTCTCTGCAGCAGATATGATCACAATTACTAAGTGTAAGAAGAGCTGCATCCATAATTCATCCTACTGAAATCTCAGAAATGAAACTAAGAATATCTGGAAATGACATCTTAGGAATTGAACGAACCATAAATGAGTAAAATATGGTTAAATGTTAAGAGCAAGTAACATATGACATCTTAAGATCTAAATGAACCTTAACAAAGTAATATATACAAATTTAACTCTTATAACTGAAATAATTGGAAATCAGAACTAATAATTAAATGAAACCTTAGGGATGGATATTTAGTAGTTCAATTTCTTCTACTACCTTAGATTATTCAATGAGTATTAGGAAGATGATTTCCAAGATGGCAAAATCTATGGAAGGATCATAGAAAGAGTATCTCCTCGTGGAGTAGAAGTGCTAGATAAGATTTTAGTTTGTCCAACCTTCAGAGGAACTAGTCTCCCTATTCTTGCCAAAAAGTGGTTAAACTGTGTGACCACTGCTTTTTGAGAGATAGCTTGTCCCGACGACTACCATCTCCAGATTTTGGGCTTTCTGCTTGGAGGTTCTGCCGATAGATGGTGGTACTGGATAGATAGAAGATTATTTAGGAAGCATTGATTAGTAACATTTGATGATTTTTGTGTTGCTTTTATGGCAATGTATTGTAGCTAATGCCCTTAGATTTCATATCATATCTTGCTTTCATATTAGTTTATCCTTTTGTCCACTTATGTAACTTCTCTTTTGAGAAAGTGATGATTAAGAAAGATAGTAGATCCTTTTTTCATTTGCTAAATTTATGCTTTGTTGCAGTCATGAATCCAGTATCTCCTTCAGCTCCTACCCTGATTAAGAATGTGATCTCATCATCTGGCATACCCGAAGAATCAAACACAATGGCTAGTCTGATGAAAGCCTTAATAGAAAGCAATGCGCAATAAGCACAAGAGACACATGCTCTAATTCTCTCTGTTAGGCAACAATCTGCACCCCCATTAGGTTTCTCATCATCTTCACACTATACTGATGATAGAATTCTACATAGTTTCCTTCGCTTTAGAACTCCCACGTTCAATGGAGCATTGAACCCAATGGACACAGTAAACTGGCTTAAGATGGCCGAAAAGAACTTGGCTAGTATCAAGTGCCCTAATTCTGAAGCTATTCGCTTAGTGACTCTTATGCTCCAAGAAGAAGCCAAATATTGGTGGGAGAATGAGCGAAATAACAAATTTACTGATTATGAAATAGAAGATATCCCCTAGGATATGTTTTTGGAAGCATTTTGTGAGGCGTTCATACCAGCATCATCTCAAGCAATCCTGGAGGGTGAGCTCCTCCATCTCATCCAAGGCAATAACTTAGCATTCGACTATGAACAGGAATTCTAGAGATTGTCACGCTTCGTTCCTGATATAGTTAGAACGGAATCATCTAGATGCCACCATTTCCTGAAGGGTCTGAGAGACTCCATAAAAGCTCACTTAGTCTCCCGTCAGATCAAGAATCAGACTGAATTGATCGAAGCTGCCCATCTACAAGAAGGATTCCAAGGTCAACTGGACCAAAAAAGAAAGGTGATAGTCATGCAACTAAGGAAGGAATGTTTTGGTCATCAAAAGATGGCAAAGGTGTATAATATGGAAGTTGAACAGCCCAAACCTCAGGACTCTGAATGCAACTGGTACCATCCATATGGGAAATACTACCACTTTGGTGGTGTGTGCTTTACTTGTGGTCAAAGAGGCCACCACTATTTTGAATGCAATTTTAAGACAATAATTGATGGAGTGCTCATCGACCACTCCCGTCATAAACAACTATTCCGTGCACAACCAAGGAACAATCGAGAACCTGCCCCGGCTGTAATGCCATCCTCCACTTCAAATGCGAAGGCAATTGTACCGGCACAGAAGCTGGCCTATAATCATCAAGGCCAGTGGCCCCAGGGCAAAGAACCAATAGCTCCTGCAAGGGTATACATGCTAACACTCACCTCTGCTGCTAAAGGACAATGATATCATTTTAGGTATGTATTAAATCAAATTTTATTCAGTACTTACTATTTTGGTGTTTTCAAATGTTTGAATAATAATTCTTATTAAATTAATGCAATCATAGGCACCTTATCAATAAATGATAAATATTGTATTAATCTTTTTGACATTGGAGCAAGTCATTCCTTCATATCAGAAAGTTGGGTGAAGACCCTCAAACTACCAACCTATCGATTAGCAAACTCGTTGAGCATCGGGTTACCTTCCGGAGCCCGTATACAATCTCAGTAATTCTGTAACATAAATATTCCTATTAGGGAACAAAAATATGGAGCTGAATTAATTATATTGCCAATCGCAAACTTTGATATAATCCTAGGCATAAATTGGTTAAGTGAACATGGCGCTTCCATAAATTGCTAAATGAAGAAAATCACTTTGGGTAGTGGAAGCCAATCAAAAACCTACATTGGATAATTTAACACCAAAGCATTATTGATCAATGCAATGAAAGTAGGAAGGCTAGTCAGAAAGGGATGTGATGCATATCTCATAACAATATTAGGAGAGAAGAAAGAAGTCATGCTTATTTCTAAAAATTGAATAGCTTGTGAATTTCCTGATGTTTTTCCTAAAGACCTACCCGGTCTTCCTCCTGTTAGAGAAGTAAAATTTGCTATAGAATTAATCCTGAGAACCCAACCATTATCAAAGGTTCCATATCGTATGGCGCCTAAGGAGTTGCATGAGTTGAATAAGCAACTAGAAGAGCTACTAGAAAAAGGTCTTATTCTGCCAAGTTCATCTCCTTGGGGAGCACCAGTTTTATTCATGAAAAAGAAAGATCGATCGATGAGAATGTGCATCGATTATAGAGAACTGAACAAAGTAACTATCAAGAACAATTATCCATTGCCATGAATCGATGATCTATTTGATCAATTTTCTGGAGCTAAGGTATTTTCCAAGAACGATCTGCGATCTGGTTATCATCAGTTTAGAGTTAAAGATGCGGATATAGAAGAGACAGCATTCAGAACCCTCTATGGACATTATGAGTTTTTGGTGATGTCTTTCGACTTAACTCATGTGCCATCCATCTTTATGGACTTAATGCAGTGAGTACTAAAAACATATTAAGATAAATTCGTCATCATCTTCATTGATGATATCCTGATTTATTCAAAAAGTAGTGCTGATCATGAGAAGCATTTAAGATTAGTTCTACAAGAGCTCCGAAACCATGAGCTTTATGCAAAATATTCTAAGTGAAAATTTTAGCTTGACTCAGTCGCTTTACTGGGCCATATTATAGATGCGCAAGGAATTAAAGTAGATCAAAATAAAGTTAACGCCATTCAAGATTGGTCACAGCCAAAGTCTGTGACTGATATCCAAATATTTTTGGGTCTGGCAGGGAATTAAAGAAAATTTGTCAAAGGCTTTTAGCAGATAGCTTCTCATCTCACAAAGCTGACTTAGAAGACAGTACCATTCATCTGGAGACCAGAATGTGAGAATGCCTTTCAATCGTTAAAAGATGCTCTTTCTTCTGCCCCAGTTTTTGCCTTACCTAAAAATGGTTTGAACTACCAAGTCTATACCAATGCATCTGGGATAGGCTTGGGTTGTGCGCTAATGCAGGAAGGGAAAGTTATTGCCTATGCATCTCGTCAGTTAAAACCACATGAAAAAGAATTATCCGGTTCATGATCTCAAATTAGATGCCGTAGTCTTTGCCTTGAAGATTTGGCATCATTATCTTTATGGCATCCAATGTTCCATATTCATGGATGATCAGAGCTTAAAGTATATTTTCACTCAGCGCAAACTCAACTTCCATCAGCGAAGATGGCTTGAGTTAATAAGCGATTATGATTTATCAATCCAGTATCATCTAGGGAAAGTGAATTTTGTAGCCGATGCGCTCAGTCGTCATGCTATGTTTTCCTCCTTAATAGCATCAAGTCCCTTAGAGGAAGAATTCAGAAGGCTCAATATCAGGCCAACTCCTGGTGATATGTTAAATGTACTAATATCTATGAGTACTATTGAACCAACCTTTCATCATGATGTCTCCATCTCCCAAACGAAGGATGAGGACTATCTATTGTTTAAAAGGGAAATCGAAAGTTGTCATCGATTCGACCTGCTTTTGCGAGGTAATGGATTCAACCTGCTTTTGCGAGGTAATGTAATATATCAAGAGGATTACCTATGGATCCCCAAATCCATGCATCAAGAGATTTTAGTGGAAGGCCACAATTCGGGTTGCCAAGTACACCCTAGTAGTACTAAGATATATCAAGATCTGAAGAAGTCATTCTGGTGGCCTGGAATGAAGAAAAGTGTGGTTGAATTCGTATCAAAGTGTCATGCCTATAATCTAGTTAAGGCTGAACATCAGAAGCCTGGAGGACTTCTCCATCCTCTAGCAATTCCTGAGCGGAAGTGGTTTGATATTTCTATGGATTTTGTAATGGGTTTACCTAAATCAAGATCTGGTGCTAATTCAATTTGGGTCATTGTCAATCCACTGACCAAATCAGCACATTTCATTCCAATGCGTCAAATCAATTCTGTAGAGAAATTGGCAAAGCTGTATATCAAGGAAATCATCAGACTTCATGGAATTCCGAGGTCTATTGTATCTGATCGTGATAGTCGATTCACTTCTAAATTCTGGCAAGTTGTGCATCAAGACTTGGGATCTACCCTAGCCATGAGCACTACTTTTCATCCTCAAACAGATGGTCAAATATAGTGAGTTAATTAAGTTCTTGAAGATCTTCTTTGTCTCTGTATTCTAGATTTTAGAGGTTGTTGGGAAGATCATATTCCCTTAGTGGAATTTGCTTATAACAATAGTTTTCAATCAAGTATTGGCATGGCTCCGCGAAAGCCTTGTACTGTAGAAAATATAGTACACCCTTAGCATGGTCTGAAACAAGCAGTGTTTAGCTGTATGTTTCAGATTTAGTTGAAGAAACGAATAAGAAAGTGCAAATGATCCAGCAGAGAATTAAAGTAGTTCAAGATCACCAGAGTAAATATCATAATGCCCATCATCGTTCTCTGGAGTTCAGCATTGGAGATTTTTTGTAACTCAAAGTTAGCCCAATGAAAGGTGTATTTTGTTTTGATTTAGCCGAGAAGCTCAGTCCTCACTATGTCAGACCATTCGAAGTAATAGAGAAAATTGGTTCTGCAGCGTATAGATTAAAACTTCCTGAAGATTTCTCTGCAGTTCATAATGTGTTCCATATCTCTTCTGTACGGAGGTGTCTTCGTAATCCTTCTCACATAATCCAACCTCCAGTGGTATCTCTTCAGTTGGATCTTTCTTATATGGAAGAGCATATCAGAATCTTAGCTCATGATCAAACGCAGCTAAGAAATCATTCCATTCCCATGGTAAAGGTTCAATGGAGTAATCGCTCTGTTGAAGAATCTACTTGGGAGGAAGTGGTCGATATGCGACTAAAATATCCAAGCCTCTTTGATAATTCAGGTACCTTTAAGATTTAAAATTTTTGTTCTTAATTTTTTTGCATTTTATTTTTCCCTTCTTGGTTATGATGTTGAGGACGACATCATTTTTAAGTGGGGGAGTCTATAACAACCCAAGGTTATTACTCAGCTTAATTTTAGCCTAATCGTATCATAATTATCATTCCATTAAGTTCATCTAGTCATTAAAACCAAACCCTGAAGGTTTGGAGCAATTTGGCAACCCTTCAGATTTGTCTGCACCAATCACAGGTGCGCCGCTCGGTTTGCAGCTATTCGGGGAGACGGGATATTCCTCCCCGAGTGGCGTGCCACTCCGCCGCCGAATTATGATTTTAACTCTTTGCGCGCGGTGACGGGGCGGGGCGCTACACCAAGCCCATCTTGATTAAGCTCAAATCAAGATGGGAGGATTAAGGATTATACTCCAAATATAGAGATTTAATCATATAATCCTAAGGTGGTCCTAAAAGACTAAGTTTAAAATCCAATCTCGAACATTAAGATTAAGGCAAATTCTATTAAGTAAAGTCAAACTTAATAGGATGGATCTCTAATCTTAAGTCTAAGGTTGAAAGATCAAATAATCATAAACAAACTATAAAAATATATAAACTATCAAAACTAAGGCTTCACCTATTAGGTAACCCAATTTACTCAATAGATGAACTCTAACATAAGATATATTCATAATTTCTAATGAAGGAAGTTCTTAAGGAACTAAGATGAATCACTCAAGCACGAACATTAATTAATGTTGAATTGAAAGCTTTAAGAGAATAATTAAAAAAGATAAGGGAGGCATGATGTGAGATAAAATTAACTTAGCATTTTACTTAAGAATGAATCTCACATTATGTCACTTAATTTAATTACTTAAGAATGACATAGGATTTCTCTTAAGAATCTAATTAATAGCTTAAACTAAGAGATATTGATTCTAAATCATTTTAATTATTGATTTTAGTGATTTGAATATGATTCTTAGATTTAAGAACACTTAAACTTAAATTTGGGTCAAATGACTATTTTGCCCCTACTTAAGAGTCTAAAAAGCTACTTTTTGATTTAGGGCTCTAAATTAGAAATTTTTAATTACAAATGTTTACTTATTATTTAACATAAAGATAGACAATAAGTACACCAAATTTGGATAATTAATAAACTTTATGAGATCAAATTAAGGAATTTGACTCATAAGGGTAATTTTGTAATTTAACCTAATAAAGTAAGAAAACTTTTTACAATTTGTTAATGCTAACTGTTCAAGGATTTCATAGTCTATGAACACTAATTTTGAGGTATAATAGTTAAGTTATAAACAAATCAAATTTGGGGTTTTATTATGTAAATTAAGGTTTTATAAATGGGTCAAAAACCTAACTTTTTTATTTGATGTCCAAAATCAGCAAGTTCAGTGGGTATAGCTTCCCTATAACCCACTAATTACTTTAACTGGGACTAGACCCAATTTGGACCTCATTTGGTCAAGTTATGATCTAATTTGGGTTAAGGATGACTAGTGAGTGACTAGTGAAATTAATCACAAAATCGCTAAGCCAATTACACAACTAGGTTCTACTCTACTCTATGAGCTATTAGAAAGTTGAATCACTCAATTTGGATTACTAATTATGCTAATATTCTCAAATCAAGTCTTGGGATAATTAGGGCTAATTAAGAAATCTAATCAGCCAATCCTAAATATTTTTATAATTTATTATTTATTAGGTCTTTCTAATCAAAATTATATATTGGAAGAACTAATTTGGAGCTCAATTGACCAAGTTATGGTCAATTGAAGTTCTAGGAGTATAATTAGGGTAGGGTTCTAAATGTGATTAAGTTAATTTCAAACAAAAATTAATACTAGTGATATATTCCTGGGAGTCTCCTGATTTAAATGAGACCCATATTGGCTATATTTGGATTAGTGTGTGCAAAGTTATGATCAATTGAATAACGGGGGGCATTTTTGCAAATATTTAATTGTCCTAAAATGTGACTAGCTGAAATAATGATCATACTGGAAATTGGATAGCATCATTGTGATCCTCTATTTTTGCTGATCACAATGGCATAAAATTTTGATATTTTTGGAGTTATGGATTGATAATTAAGATTAATAGAAGATTTATATTTAACATTTAATTAATTATAATATAATTAAATATTCAGCAGATTATTCCTTTATTCGTAACTCTGTGCAACCAGACTTAATTAGCGCATGGGACCCACGCGATAATCGAGCGGCAGACACGAACCAAAAACAGCAATCGGTGAGGTAGGTGGGGCCCATTGCATTGATTTTTTTGCTGACCCATGGGGTACGTGGCAAGGGGAGGAGCTTCAGGCGGGACCCGAAGACAAACGAATGGCTTGGGTTTGGCCCGACCCGATACCAAACAAAAAATGCTTCGTCTTCTTCTTTTCTGGCTGACGAAAGGAGCAGATTAGGGTTTGGCGAATTCGATCGAACCGGGCTTTTGGGAGCTCCATTAGCAATCAAACGAAAGTTAAGATTACAAAAATTGCATATACAAAACCGTAGACTGCAAATTGAAAGGAGATTTGAGGAAGATGAAGTACCTTACGGTTCTAATCTTTGAAATTTTCTGCATAAGTTGTGGGGCTGCAGGCTTTCAAAACTCTTAGAGCTTGATTCCAATCGACCAAAATGAAGCTTACGAATAGATGAAAAGTTAAAAAGCCTCAAAGGGTCAGCTTGAGTGGCAGGCAGCCATCTAGTGCGATGGGCAGGTGCCGCACATTGCAGTGGGTGACACGCGTTCAATTGAGCATAGGGATGACCTGTGGTCGCTCGGACCGGCCCTTACACTGAGCACTGACCCGGTTTAGGCCCAGTGTAAACAGTGGCTCGACCCGGATTGCGACCGTGGGAGTGACCCGAACCCAACTAGCCGGTTACGGAGTCGACCTGTTAGAAAATGGCGGACCATGGATCCTGCCCATTTAGCACACTGTGGGGCCCACTTACGATAATATTTAATTAATAAGTTAATTTAATTATTTTAATTATTAAATTTTGACTATTAAATGGGCTCCAATAAAATCCCAAAAAAAATTTACCCTTAGGTAATTGAGGGGTGAGGAACGCAACGGCGAAAATGGATTTTGATTCTGACGTGTATTTAAATAGTTGAATTTTCAGGGTATTTAAATATTATTAAAATATTCGCCAAAAATCCAATGACTTCCAAAATACATCCAAAAAATCACCCAACTAGCCGGGTGATGAGCGTAATGACGAAATCAGATTTTTGATTTGAGGTCAAATTAATAGGTCAATTTCTAGTATTTCTGGAAATTCTTAAAATCAGGATTTAATTTGTTTGATTCTTGATTTGGACTCGATCTTAGTGGTGAGTTCCTAATAACTTAATTAGTGCACTAGAGTTCCAATTATGACTTGGTTTAGTCTTAATTGACCTAAGTAACAACCTAGGGTTGGTGCAGTGGGCTAGCTTCAGATGACCCAAATGCTCATATCTCAAACTTTCTTGAATTGTGTGATTCCTTCAATATGAATAGCATTTCAGATGATGTGCTTAGATTAAGACTCTTTCCATTTTTGCTTAGATTCAGATGATGTGGCTAACTTCATTGCCCAGCAAGTCCATTAGGGCGTGGAAAAATTTAGCTAGGAAGTTCCTAGCTAAATACTTCCCACCCGCTAAAACCGCAAGGCTAAGGAATAAGATCTCTAATTTCTCACAGCAAAATGGTGAGAATTTATACGATGGGTGAGAGCATTATAAGGACTGTTTGCGACACTGTCAACAACATGGATTTTTCTTATGGTAACAAGTGCAAATGTTTTATAATAGATTAAATGAGCCAACTAGAACCTTAATAAATGTAGCCTCGAGGGATCTTTGAGTAGAAAAACCCAAGAAGTGTCTTTTGACCTCTTAGAAGAAATGGCAAACAACAATTATCAATGGCCAACTATATGAATGAAGTAAACCTAATTTCTGAGTTAAAAAATCAAATTTTACAATTTGATCAGAAACTGAAGAGTATGCAACAAAATTCTTATCATGGGAATATTAGTGAAATAAAGGGAGTGAATGATGTCTTAAACTATAGGAGTAACCAAGGAGAGGATAGAAGGGGATTATAGCACTCCCTTAAAGAGTTTAGAACCTCCACCGTCAAATTTATGAATAAAATAGATGCAACATTAAATAAACATGAATACACCCTCTTGAGATAATAGGAAACTGCTAAAATAATCGAAGTGTAGATAAAAGAAATCATGAACCAAGTTAGTCAACCAGCCCTAGTTAAAGCTATATGAGATTATGAGAATGAATCAGGAAATTCAATCACAATGAGAAGTGGAAAAATTACTGAACCTGTGATATTTAGAAATTCTGAGGATAGATTTAAGGTTTTAAGAGAGAAATTAATGGAGGATGAAAACTAAGAGACCCAATAATTCTAGGTAGACCTTTTCTTACAATTAGTAAGACTATAATAGATGTGGATAAGGGGGAGTTGAGCTTTCGTTGTGAGGGAGAGGAGGTAAGGTTTAATATATAAAATTTGATAAGGCGCCCTATTAAGCCAAATGAAGAATGTTGAAAAGTGAATTTGATGAAGCAGGTGCTGATTTCAGAAGATATTGGGGAATTTGATTTAGAGGAAGGAGAGGAAGCTGCAGATTTTGAGATAGAAAACAAGGTTGATGAATTAATTCAGAAAAGGAAGAAAATACAGTTGTCTATTGATGAACCTCCTTAATTGGAACTAAGACCTTTGCCTAATCACCTAAAGTATATTTATCTAGGGGAGGGAATATCACTACCTGTAATCATTTCTGCTTTATTAAGCATGACCCTAAAAATTAAATTTTGTGAGCTATTGAAAGAGCATAAGAGGGAGATTGGATGGAGCATTGCTGATTTGAAAGGAAGTAGCCCCACTTTATGCATGCATTGCATCCTATTGGAAGACAACTCTAAACCATCCATAAAACCTCAAAGGAGATTAAACTAAACATAAAGGAAGTGGTACATAAGGAAATTATTATGCTCCTTATTATTGGAATTATTTTTCCAATTTTTGATAGCCCTTGGGTAAGCCCAATTCATGTGCACCCAAGAAGAGTGAGATAACTGTGATCCTTAATGAAAATAATGAATTAATCCCAACTAGGAAAGTGACGGGGTGGAGAGTCTATAATGACAATAGGAGAATAAACAAAATAACCTGGAAAGATCACTATCCTCTCCCATTCATTGGTTAGATGCTAGATAGGTTGGCAGGAAATCCATACTTCTATTTTCTTGATGATTATTCAGGGTACAATTAGATTTTGATAGCCTTAGAAGATCAATAGAAAACAAACTTTACTTGCCCCTATCATTTTCATTTAGAAGGATGCCCTTTGGGTTATGCAATACCCCTACTACTTTTTAAAGGTGTATGATGGCCATCTTTTCGGATATGATGGGCAACTTTTTAGAAATCATTATGGATGATTTTTAAATAGTGTGTAAATTTTTTGAGGATTGCTTAACCAATCTTGGTAAGGTTCTTAAATAATGTGAAGAAACTAGCCTTATCTTAAATTGGGAAAATGTCATTTTATGGTAGAAGAGGGGATTGCGTTGGGCCACCTTATATATAAGAAAGTACTTGAGGCAAACAAAGCAAAGATTGAGCTGATTAAAAATTTGCCACCACCTACCAATGTGAAGGGAGTTAGAAGTTTTCTTGCGCACACGAGGTTATATAGAAGGTTCATCAAGGATTTCTTAAAAATTAGTTTACCGCTGTGCAGGCTTCTAAGAAAGGATGTAGAATTTGAATTTGATGAAAGCTGCATAAAGGGATTCAATGCAATAAAATCTGCTCTAATCTCAGCCCCTATAATTTCTACACCTAGCTGGGATCTTCCTTTCAAAATGTGACGCTAGTGATCTTGCTATGGGAGCAGTCTTAGTACAACAAAGGGAGAGAACTTTATAATCCATATATTATGCAAGTAAATTAATATACGAAGCCCAAAGGAACTATGCCACCACAGAAAAAGAACTATTAGCAATTGTTTTTGCATTCAATAAATTCAGGCCTTATCTTATCGGGTCAAAAACAACTGTGTACACGGATCATGCTGCAATCAAATATCTTTTTCAAAAGAAAGAAGCAAAACCACATCTCATACATTGGGTTTTGCTTCTACAAGAATTTGATTTAGAGATTCGTGACAAGAAGGCATATGATAATGTGATGACTGATCACCTCTCAAGATTGACCCGTCTAACTCATAAAGAAGGTGAAGAAATATGTGAGACTTTTTTTGATGAGCAGCTTTATATGATTGCAGCAAGTAGACCTCCTTGGTTTGATGATTATGCTAACTATTTTGTAGGAAAGGTGATCCCAAAAGAGTTTAATTTTCAATAAAGAAAAAAATTCTTTGCTGACATTAAAAACTACTTTTGGTATGACCCCTTCCTATACAAATATTGTGCCATTCAACTCCTAAGGAGATGTGTGCCTGAGTCTGAAGCAAACAACGTCCTATATCATTGCCACACATCCCCTTATGGAGGACATCATGGGATAGATTGTACAATGACAAAAATTATTAACTGGTCGAAATAATTTAGAGATGCTGCTGAATTTGTAAGAAGCTGTGACAAATGTCAAAGAACAAGGAATTTAGGAAAGAGAGATGAGTTACCTCTGAATAGAATTTTTGAAGTTGAGCTGTTTGACATTTGGGGCATTGACTTTATGGGACCATTTCCTACCTCTAATCAAACATTTACATTTTAGTGGGGGTTGAGTACATTTCTAAATGGGTTGAAGTTGTGGCATATGCGAATAACAACACGAATACTATAATTAAATTTCTAAAAGATCATGTCCTAGCTAGGTTTGGTACACCCCGTATCTTAATAAGTGATGGAGAAAAACACTTTTACAATAGACAGTAAGTAACCCTTCTGAAAGGGTATGGGGTAATGCATAAGGTAGGCATGACTTACCACCCTCAAACTAGCGGTCAAGTAGAAGTATCAAATCGTGAATTAGAGCAAATTCTTGAGAAAATAGTTAGTAAAAATAAAAGGGACTGGTCAATAAAACTGAATGATGCACTATGAGCTTATAGGATAGCTTTCAAAACCCCTTTAAAAATGTCTCCCTACAAGCTAATGTATGGGAAGTCATGCCACTTTTCGGTTGAGCTAGAACACTGGGCCTTTTGGGCAATTAAGAAGCTAAATTTTGATTTCAAACAAGTTGTAGAAAAATAGAATTCCGCAACTGAATGAATTAGATGAATTTAGGCTGAATGCTTATGAGAGTCCTAAGCTGTACAAGGAAAAAACAAAGAAATTGCATGATAAATTAATAAAACCCAAACACTTTGAACCTGGAATGAAAGTGCTATTATTTAACTCCATATTAAAGATATTTCTAGGAAAGGTGAAGTCAAGGTCAACGGGCCCATTCATAATAGAGAAAATATATCCCTATGGGGGTGTTGAACACTAACGGTGAATGGGCAACATCTAAAACCTTATTTAGATGAACTTGACTTGTAGAAGAAAGAAGAACGGTCATTGCAAGACCTTTCTAGGGAAGGAATCACTTAGTGGACTCCAATTGCATTGGGCTGAGATGTAAAAACAAGTGCTTGGTGGGAGGCAACCCATTCCAATAGGGTTGTACTGTTTGCTATTTCTTTTGTTCCTTTTTCATTTTTTATGTTTTGTTTTGCTTTCTGTAGTTGCAATTTGAAATTCATTAAAATAAATTTTGGATTTTCTATACCCTTATCTCTTGGCTGTACATGTATGAAAAGTTAAATTTTTGAACAACTTAATTCCATGGATTCAATCTTAAACTCAAATCTGTAAGCTCATGGACACTATCAAGCTTGACAGATTTAGGTGAAAGAACAATATTTTAATCCTTCACTTCCTCTAAGTAAAAAGGCTATTGTGAAGCTTATTTCCAATAATTTGAATTGTCTATGTGCTGAAATCTAAGTGTGGGGGCTCAAAGCATCAGCTACAATATTAGCTTTACCCAGATAGGACTAGATTTCCAAGTCAAAGTTGTAAAGTAACTCTATCCACCTACGCTGATGGCAGTTAAGTTCCTTTTAAGTGAACATGTACTTCAAACTTTGATGATCAGTAAATATCTCACACTTAACTCCATATATGTAGTATCTCCAGATCTTAAGAGCAAAAGCTACCCCTGCAAGCTCAAGATCTTGCACTGGATAATTCTTCTCATTAGGCTTAAGCTGTCTAGAGGCATAGGCTATTATGCAATGATCTTGCTTCAGAACACAACCAAGCCCTACCATAGAGGCATCAGTATAAACCTAAAAAATTTTATCCTCACAAGGTAGTACTAAATAAAATAGGAGCAGAAGTCAACAACTACTTCAACTTCTGAAAAGATTCTTCACAGGCTATGCTCCAGATGAAATAAGCTTCTTTTCTAATTAATTGAGTTAATGATGAAGCGATTAGAGAAAATCTAGGAACAAACCTACTGTAATAACCAGTGAGTCCTAGGAAATTGTGAATTTTTGTTACAGATTTAGGTTGGACCCACTGTTGAACATCTTAGATTTTCTTTTGATCTACTCTAATGCCTTTAGCATTAATCACATAACCCAAAAATGCCACTGACTTGAGCCAAAACTCATACTTAGAAAACTTAACGAACAACTTATTCTCTCTTAGCAACTCAAGAATGGCACGCAAATGCTCTTCATTCTCAGCATCTGACTTCGAATAGATTAGGATGCCATCGATGAAAACATTGACAAACTCATTGAGATACGTCTTAAAGATATGATGCATCAGGTCCATGAAGATGAAAGGAGCATTCGTCAATCCAAAAGACATGACTAGAAACTCAAAATACCCACATCGGGTCCTGAATGTCATTTTAGAAACATCTTCATCCTTAATTCAAATCTGGTAATAACTTGATCTTAAGTCAATCTTAGAGAAGCCTTTTGCTTCGGCGAGTTGATTAAGCAAATCATCAATCCTAGGAAAATGATACTTATTCTTAACAATCACCTTGTTAAGCTCATGGTAGTCTATACACATCTGCATTGATCCAACCTTCTTCTTGATGAATAGGATAGGAGCTCCCCAAGGTTACATACTAGGGCAAACAAATCCTTTCTCTAACAACTCTTGCAGCAGCTCTCTAAGCTCTTGCAATTCTTTCAGTGCCATTCTATAAGGAGCCTTAGATTTTGGTTGAGTCCTAGGAATTAGCTCAATATAAAACCCTACTTTATGCATAGGAGGTAGTCCAGGTAAGTCTTCTGGAAATACATTCAGGAACTCTCTAACAACAATAGTCTTTTTTAGACTTCTAACTTGCTTTTCCTTGCCAATTAAGGTTGCTAAGATTGCATAACAACCCTTACTAATGAGGCGCTTAGCTTCAATTGCATTAATTAGGGATGCAGTCAAGCAAAGCTTTCCTATGAAATTTTCAGATTTCTTTCCAACCTTAAGCGAAACTCTCTTTCTAAAGCAGTCTATAATTGCATTAAACTTACTTAGCCAATCCATACCTAAAATTATGTCAAAGTTTGTAATTGATATAACAATAAATTTGGATTGAAAGAATTGGTTATTAATTTGGATGTCTACCAAAAAGAACTCACTATCACACATTTCAGTACCAAATGGCATTTTCAATACCAAGGGATTTCCCAAGCTAAAATGTTGGAGGTTAAGGAAAGAAGCACAACTCACAGACATAAAAGAGTGGCTAGCACCAGTGTAAAAGATTATATCACAGAAATGATTCTTAATAATTAGAGTTCCTATCATAGGGAAATTAAACTCTAATTACAACTAATAAAAGATAAAGTAGAAAATACTGAAAATAAAACACAGAAAAATTGAAAGATAAAAAATTGAAAATTAAGTGTAGAACGTACCAGTAACAATATTGTTGTCTTCTTGAGCTACAGAAAGAGATAGAGCATAGACTTATGGTACAGTAGGAGATTGAATAATAGACTTGCCCTTATCCTTTCTGATATATTGACCTTACTTAGAAGAAGATGGAGGTACACCTTTTTGATGTTGTGCACTTCCACTTGCAGGAGGAGACATCAAGGCAAGTGCTAGCGCTTGAGAATTGAGAGGAACAGGGTTTTGAACAGAAGGTTGGCAATTAATCTTCATCTTATCCACAATCCAATTTTCTCGATAGTCCCAATGATGATGATTGGTTCTGCCACAGATGTAGTACCGACCGCCAGTGTAGTAACAGTTCCCATAAGGATGCGACCTGTTACATCTAACACCAGGTCTTACTGGCTGAATCTGCTTCTGATTCTGATTCAGAATCTGACTTGGGGTAAACTAAAAAATCTTAGGACCATGAGGACGGTTCTTTTTGAATGGCTCAGATATAGAGGGTTGGGGGTGAGAATGCTTCTTCAACTCCATTTGAGCTTGGTGGTACTCGACCATGCAGGCACCTTACAAAAGCTTAGGGAAATCATCATGATGTTGAGATATCAGATGACTCTTGATAGAATCCTTTAGACCATATAAGAATCTAGTACACCTCACTACATTAGTGTGAACTAGATTGGGAGCAAAATGAGAAAGCTTGTGGAATTCCATCTCATAATCATGAACAGAACGGCTTCCTTGAGTAAGCTGCATAAAGTCATTCTCGATTATAGTTTGGGCAGACAGAGGAATGAATTCTTCATGTAAATCTTGTTCAAACTCATCCCATGGAATATCTTCCAATAAAACATCTGAGAAACAAGTCTTAAACTCATCATCCCACCAATATTCAACTTCGCCATGAAATAAGTAAGTGGCAAGATGAAGGCATTCACTTTCAGGGCACTTAATACTGGTCAAGATTTTCTCTATTGCCTTTAACCAGTCAACAGCTTCAAAGTGAGAAATAGAGCCATTGAATTTAGGAGGGTTCAGATGAAAAAAGGTGAGGAGAAAGGCATCCACTACAGGGCCAGTAGTTGGCTGTGAAGCCATAAGAACTTCATGAGAATTTGGAAAAGAAGCTTGGGGAGGAGATGGGAACTATTGACATGGAGTAGGAGAAGGTTAAGAAGGATTAAGAGATGGTTGAGAAGGGTTACATAATGAGGCCATCTTTTTTGCAGCACAAGTTTGAGCTTTAATGATAACTCTCATCATCTCTAACAAATTCTGCATTTGATTACTATGGGAAGTTGTGCTGGTAGTAGGTTCTTCCACTATAGGTTGAACATGATTATATAAATTGAGATTCATTATAAAGAAAGAAAAGAAAACACAATTCAAAAAAAAATTGAAGAAGATAGGAAAAGAGATTCTCATTAAACTTGAAATATTAAAGAGATACAACTTTGGAGGGAAGAGGAAAGAACATAAGTAAAATAGAAGTTATTTACAAGAAGTTACTAATAAAAAAGAAATTAGAGCAGAAAGAAACTAGCACTACTAGTTACAAAATTTTGCATAAAATATGAACTCAAAATCTTCATAGATAGGAGCATGGTAGAGACATATACTTTCACAAACTAGCACCTCAGGGGCATGGCACCACCAATCCATGGCATAGTCGCTGAAGAGTTCATCCAAAATTTTAAAGTGTATGTGAATGGGGCAAGCTATGCTTCAAAAGTCGTAGAGACTCGAGAAAGCCACTCTCTAGCCAACTATGAGATGCAATTGCCTCAAAACACATAATACTTTCAAATCTTGTCCAAAACTTCACCTCTGACTTGAGATACACCTAAGTACTCATGACCATAAGCTGAACAAAACCAATGATCATCCTTCCAATAAAGGAAGAACAGTTTAGAAAAGGATCTTAGTTCACTTTCATTATTTGCCACCTAAAAATTGATTAAGGTTTAAGTTAGAAAATTTAAATCAATTATTGGATTAGTAATGTGTTTACTATCCTAGGATGTCATTTTAAATGTCTTTACTATTTTATGTTGTTGACTTTTGGATAAATGGATATCTTTACCTTAGCTTAAAGTTCTCAAACTCGCTTTGATACTAACTGTGACGACCCCAATATTTAGTAGTAACTAAACTCAATATTGATGCATCACCACAACATCTAATACAGGATTAGAAGGAAGCTAACCCAAACCATTAGATTCTGTGTTTGGCCAAGGATTAAAAAAGGGTCTTAAGTTAAGATGAGGAAGGTAATAGAATAAAAATATATGTATGATGAACGTGATATGATAAATATGAGTTCATATGCATGTATGGGATCAAGTTAGTTACAATTTCATGTGTGAAGATGCTAAAAGTAAATAATTATGAGTCCAAAAGAGAAAATGAGATCAAAATATGTACAAGGGAATGAGTGACATTAATTGATAATATACGTAAGTAATAAGAATGCTTGAATAAAAATGATTATAATTATGAACAAAAGATATGAAACATGTGAATAGACATACTTACAATCACTTGAAGCAAATAATAATTACAATTATATATAGCAATAATAATTTAAAGTGATTGTAACATACATGTGAAAATAACATTTGCAAGTAAGAGTAAGTGTAAATATTCACATATAACACTAACATATTTATAATTAGGGGATACATATACAAATATGCTACAAGTAAGGATGAATGCAATTAATTACATGCAACAATAAGGATATATATGATATGAAACAATTAGTTTAATGAGCATGACATAATTATGCAATTCATCCATTCATTTATCTAAATTTCTATATAAATATCTATTTATCCAAACCAAGCATTTAGGTAAGTTCTAATTCCAACATAAGAGTAGTAAAGATAAAACAATTAACTCTAATTATTACATGCCAATTAAAATAGAGAATAAACAAGTAAAGTCTCTCCCTCTCTTAAGTATATAAAAGCAAGTAATTAACTAATTAGGAGGTAGCAATTTAATATCTTTAAGCTTAAGCACTTGGTCTAGCTCCACTATCCTCCAAATGCACCTGATCTATTATATTTTAGCATTTAAATATGATAGGGCAAAGACAATAAAAAGAAAAGTATAGTTAGACTAAACTGTCTAAGCATATTTTAAGATTAGGCCAAACATTTTAAAGTTTAATTTGGATATCACAACTAGTTATAATTTAAGCATAAGCGACTGTGCAAAATGAAAACATATAAGTATGGAAAGGAAATAGACAATTATAAAGAAAGATAATTGAAGCAAAAGAGAGTAAAAATACTCACAAGTAGAGCCATTCTAGCTTGCATATAATATAAGGGTAAAAGTATCCTAAATAGGCTAGAAAAATATTAATGTGCATATGAAAGTAAATGAAAGAAGCATGTAAAATGTTCAATGAACTTATGCTAAGTAAAAGAAAGAAAATTATGAAGCATTTAAATAAAATTATAACAACATTCACTGAAGTATAATTGAACTATAAGCAAGTAAAGTACATTATTAAGAACAAGGAAAGTGCAAAGTATACTAATTGAAGGAAGATCTTATACTATTAATTTAAGATTCACATAGTCTAGAACTAAGTAAAGTAACATAGCTAAAAAGCTATGATGAGTCTTCACAATCAATAAGATTGTAGAGGATCTCATAATTTATTTATTTGAAGTTATTTTATAAAATTATTTATTCTGCGGGGACCTACAGAATGAAGCGATGAGTTAAACATGTATGTTTAATAAGTAAAGGAAAATGGAGTTTCAAATACAATAAACACTCATATTCATTCTCTGAGAATATGAGGTCTCCTTATTTCTCCTAATTAGCATGCCCTTGGCTACCATCATTAATCAACCCCTATAGTTTTAAGGTGAAAGTTTTATCTATGCACAATGTCTTATATGAATGTGTCAAATGAAGTAGGCTCAAAGCTAAGTAAGTATTCAAGAAAAATTCAATTATTGCAACTATTTGATATCTAAAGTTATCTAAATTTAATAATCTCTTTAGTGATTAGAGTTAATTGAACTCCTAATTGACTTAGAGATATTGATCTCCAGTCAATTATAAGTAATATAAGCAATTAGGGTTTTAAAAATAGTAGTTTCATATCATTTTATGAGATGGCAAAATAATTTATAAGTATAACAACACTAATAGAAACTAGTTCTATTCTTATCCTAAACCGTAAGATTGAAATATGTTGACTAAATCAAGGCTTAGAAAACTAGTTAGAAAAGGTAGGTTTAAGTAAACACTATAATTAAGGAAATTAAGAGTTAAGTTCCTATTCACTAAACTCATCTAACTAGGTTAAATTAGAAGGATCTTATTTAATAGTCAACTAATAATCTAGCTAGGTTATTATAAAATGAAAGGCTTAAAGAAAAAGGAAAGAGTGATTTGTAAACTATAACTCTATATTTCTTATAAGTTAAGGGTTAAGGAAATTAATAGGATTCCTAAGCTATTCTCATGAAGTTAGGACTCCTATTACAAGTCTTTAAAAGACTTAAGAACTAAGATGAAGTGAACTAGGATCTAATCTAGTTACTTAAAGCTAGTCTTAATTAATTCATAACCTACAACTACATAAGCATTAAGGTTAACTATACTTAATGAATAAAATAAATAGCTCTAAGGATCATTTACAAATCAAGTTATAAATCAATCCTAAAACTTCTATCTTAAGGTGGAAAGATGAATCAAGCAATTTGCTTATGATTCAAGCAATTAATTTAAGAGAACTAAGTTCATAATATACAATTAAAATTGATAGGGGAAGTAATAAATATGATATGTTTACTATCGTAATGTTTTACATACCTAAATTATGAAATTTAAGAAACTAGAAATTATCACAATAACACTAATTAAGGAGCCAAGAACCTAAAATCAACAATTATTGTCCAATGGAAATGATATACATAAATATGGAATCCTTATAGTATGAGGAGAAGAATGACACTAAGTAGGTCAATTTTGGACAACATTAGGGTTTTCAAGGCTCCTAATTAGGGTTAGAAAGTGATTAAGAAAATTATGGTTCTAATGTTAAATTTTATTTCCTATTATTAAAAATGTGAGTGAAATGGACTATCAAATCATGAAATTTGGACTTCAATTTAATGAATTATATCACATACAAACATTGGAATTAAATTTACAATTCATTAATTAATCTAAAATAATGATTAATTAAAATGATTAACAAAATATAAATTGAATGGTAAACTATTAATCTACACATTTTCTTATAAGTGTAATAGATTATTTGTATGACTTAATTTGATAAGAATTGATCTTAAAATATCACATGCAATATTAGAAATCAATTATAAATAATTAATTAAATTATAATAATGGTTATTTAGAATATTCACCAAAATAAAAATTAAATAACATATTAATGATCTACACATTTTTACGATCAAAATAGTATATAATTTTGTATTATTTGAATGTGTATATGTAAAGATACAATTAAATGAAAATTAGCATTTACTAATCATTAACCATTAATTCCCTAATCATTTAATCAGGCTAACCGTTCAGCACAGAATCCAGAGGAGCGGAAAATGGGGAAAGGCGGCGGTGCATAAAATGGCACAGCACCGAAATTGGTGCGGCGTGGATATTCGCGAGTTGACGTGTCAATCCCTACGGCTCACACGCATCCTCTTCAAGTTTTGAGAGATAGTACGATTTAGCTTCACAGAACTGGCCTGGTCCAGGAGGAAAGCCCTGACCGAAGCACGCGCGGTCCAGACCATTATGTCCATGATAGGGGTTTGAGAGGGACGCCCTATGTTTAGACATCCTGGTCGAACCCAGGGGTTTCATGCAATGGCCCACTTAGGGGTGAAGCCCGTGCTAAGACCAACTCAGTGAACCTAAGATTGGCTCGCTAGGTCGATGTGGATGGCAACAGAACGATGCCCTAGGTTCATTCGATGGAGCCTTAAAGACAATTGTCGACGATTCAATCCATCCGGGCTCGATCTGACTCGATTGAGCCCGATCGAAGTCCGGATCGATAGCTCATCGCACGAAATAGGTATTTGCACAATCAATTTCAGAAGAGGAAGAATGGATGAGTACCTGGACGGCTTCGAAAGTCTCGACCATGGTGAACTTTGGCGAGCTCCTGACGTCGATACCGCAGCTCCCAGCTCTAGGTAAGAGTCATAAATGATCCAGCAAGAGATAAGGAAGAAAAAGGGGGGTCTATAGTAGGCTAGGATGGGCTGGCCTAACGGGTCGTGCTACTACCGATAGTTGTCAGGCGATCATGGTCGAGGTGGAAAGATGACATATAGGGAAGTGATCTGGGTCGTTCGTTCGATAGAACAATCAAACGGCCAGATCAACTCATGCCACATGAGACACTCCACGACTGTCGGATCTTCCTACTAAAAGGCGCAACGGCCAGGATCACACTGGATCGCTGTCCCGTGCCTGGTTCCACACAGCTAATCCACGTGATGCTGAAGATTCGACTATTGGAAAAATTAAATAAATATATTATATATACATAATGATTTCAATACTTTAATTAAATAATTAATTATACATAATTTATTAATCAAAATTAATTAACCAAACGCACTCTAAAAATTCCCAAAAAATCATCCTTACCTAGTTGAGGGGTGAGAAACTTAAAAATACAAATTGATTTTTGATCGAAGATTAATTTAATTATCTTTTTCTGAGTATTTAAATAATATTAAAATATTTGGGGAAAATTTAATGACTTCCAAACACTTCCAAAATACCACCTTTATCTAATTTGGGGGTGATGAGTCCAATGGTTGACTCCATTTTTTATTCTAAGGTCTAAATAAATTAGGCATTCATAGAATTATCAAAAAATTAAGAAATATTGGAAATTGTCAAACTGATCTCCAAATCACACAAAAATTGAAATGGAGTCTCTTAATACTATTATAAGTCTAATGGAAGGAGATTAGAGTCAATTATATCACTGATTAATGGGTAACAAAACTAGGGTTGTTACACATAACAAGCACTGGAGTGGTAGAGAGTGCGCCCTTTAGGTTTGAATTGCTATTTTGCCTTCAGGACTCCAAAAAAATGGAACGGCTTTCTGATTTAGCTTAGTCAAAGGCAAGGCGATCAAGGAAAAGCCCTTGATAAATATTTAGTAATATCCAGCTAATCCTAAAAAGCTTCTAATGTCGATAACTAACTTAGGCTGAGCCCAATCCTGAATGGCACTTGCTTTATTCTGATCTACGCAAACACCCTGAGCATTGACTACATGCTCAAAGAATGCAATGGATTTATGCCAAAATTTGCATTTGGAAAACTTGGCATAGAGCTGATGTTCTCGCAAAGCTACTAATACTATCCTCAGATGGTCTTCATGATCCTTTAAGGTTCAAGAATAGATAAGAATAACGTCGATAAAGACGATTATAAATTTGTATAAATACGGTTTAAGGACATGCTGCATCAAATTCATGAAGATTGATGGTGCCTTAGTGAGTTCAAATGACATTACTAAAAATTCAAAATGACCATAACGAGTACGAAAAGCTGTCTTTCCTATATCTGCTTCTTATACTCGCAATTCATAATATTCAGACTTTAAGTCAATCTTAGAGAATATAACGGCTTCAGATAACTGGTCAAACAAATCATCAATTCTAGGCAGTGGATATTTATTCTTTATGGTGACTTTATTTAATTTGCGATAATCTATGCACATCTGCATAATTCCATCTTTGTTCTTTACAAAAAAAAATGGACGCTCCCAAGGAGACATGCTAGGCCTGATAAACCCTTTATTTAAGAGCTCTTGCAACTATTGGTTCAGCTTTTGAAGTTCCTTAGGTGCCATTTTGTATAGAGCTTTAGATATGGGTTGGGTACTTGGGATTAATTAAATAGAGAACTCTACTTCTCTAGGTGGAGGTACACCAGGCAAATCTTTTGGGAACACATCGACAAATTCTTTAACTACTTTACAATCAGAGAGAGGAATACTTTCTTTTGCTTCACCTATCATAGTGACAAGAAAAGCATCACAACCCATACTAATTAATTGTTCAACTTTAACAGTACTAATTAATGATAATTGTGTACTGACTTTTCCTATGGAAGTTTCAAACTTACCCTGGGAATGAAGATTGACTTTCTTCTTAAGATAATTTATCACGACATTATGATCACTAAGCTAATTCATTCCAAGGATGATATCGAAACTTGCTATCGACAGAATGATTAACTTAGAGTCAAACTCTTGACTATGTAATGGAATTTTAACATTACAAAACTTATGAGCACGGAGTTGGGCTCCAGATGGAAGTCCAACATTTAATGACTTAACTAATTTGTACAAGTGTAGCTTAAGAATATTGATGAAATGTTCAAAAATAAAAGAATGACTAGCACCAGTATCGAATAATACATTGCAGGGCTGGCCATTAAAATATAGTGTGCCTAAAATTAATTCATACGAATTGAATTACAAATTTCTATAATTAAAGTGCAGGTCGGGACCTGACCCGGCCCGGCACTATTTTTCTTCCACACGTGAGGGATACATAATAAAGGGGATCCTAGGGTTTGCTGCAAATGATGAATTCTCCATTTACAGACCATGTCATGTCTGGATCTTGACAGCTACACCATTAGGAACACTAGATGCACCGATTGAGATAAGAACTCCCTTCTAGGGTGCAGTGGATCGCCAGATGGCTACTCCATCGAAAAGCTCTAAGGATGAGGGATTGGGGTTTACTGTGAGGAGTAAATTCTCCTCACAAAGACCACCATTTTTCCCGAGCTTGATCCTTACACCATCTTAGTGGTGAGACAGATCAAAGCCCTAAGGGTATGCAGCATGGGGTGCAGCCGATTGCTGAGTCCTTACTCAGACTCATCCTTGGCTCAACCGCTAGCTCAATCAATCGATATGATCGATTAAAGCTAGCTCAGACCCTGGGAGAAATCAGGTTAGATTCCTAGGAGGCTACGGTAGCTGATGAATCCATAAATTATATCTAAAATAAAAGGAAATTTTATTCATTTCTAATCCTTAAACGGCTCCTAAATCAAATTTTGTCTATCTTTTCAGGAAAATGGCTATCCTAAAGAGTCTTGAGACATTTTTTGCAAAAATTCCAAATTCTTCAAAGGGAAACTGCTGCCACGAGCTACAGCGCACTGCAGCGGGTCAAGTTACGAATTAGAGCGCGGTAGCGCGCTGTAGCGGGTCAAGTTGCGAACCTCAGGCATGATAGCGCGTTGCAGCGGGGCTTATCGCAAATTGAACTGCTACCGCGTGCAGCAGCGGAGCATTTTGAGAAATGCTCCCGCTACAGCGCAATGCATCGATACGATTTGCAGATTAAGCCGCTACCACACGCTGCCACGGAGCATTTTGCGAAATGCTTATACTCCAGCGCACTGCAGCGGTACGATTTGCAAAATGCTTGCGCTATAGGGCACTGCTGCGGGTCACTATGCAAAATTTGGACGCAGCAGCGCATGGCAACGGGGGACTTAGCAGATTTTTACTCACCATGGCACGTCGCAGTGCGCTACAGCGGCCCGCCTCAAATTTTGCCAGC
This sequence comes from Gastrodia elata, assembly GCA_016760335.1. NCBI lineage: Eukaryota > Viridiplantae > Streptophyta > Magnoliopsida > Asparagales > Orchidaceae > Gastrodia > Gastrodia elata. The sequence continues at coordinate 32,607,567 of CM028681.1, forward strand.
CAGGAGCATTTATTGCGGCTGGGACAAGACCCCCAACCTGCATCTTGTCCCCAGCCATCATTCTCTGCAGCTGCTACATTTTTATATGGAAAAGAAGATCTTGAGGTGATGTTTTGGCAAAATAAATAGAGATATTGGTCACTTCACCATCAATTAGGATTTTTGCCATCATTGCTCAGAATTTTCCATTAGAAAATGCTAGTTTGGATCCTAAGTGGGATGATAGCATCCCTTCCCCTATAAATATCACTCCTCTTGACTTGAGGAGGGTTCACAATTTTGCTCAAATCATTAAGTAAGGAGGAGGGGTGCATAAGTGGAAGGGAGGAACTCCCCAAGGGTGGCAAAGCAAGTTCATGCTAAGGAAGAGAAAAAGGAAGGTAGCACTAGCCACCTAAGAGAGGATCTTGAAGAAAGAAAAGAAGAAATCTGGAGAACTTCCAAGGAACGTTCCTAGTATCTTCTAAACTTTACTCTTATAGTTTCATTTCTTAGTTGATCATGAAAGGGTCTTTATCCATGTATGTGTTTTTCTTCATTTCCTTTGTAACGAGTAGCTAAATCTCCTTTGGGGAGGGTTGGGGAAACCCCATGTGTATGAGTTAATTTTAATGTATGAAGTTTTTTTTCTCAAGCACTAATATAATGTAAGAACTCTATGCCTTATTAAGAAAGGCCTTTTATTATTTAGTGTTGAATGTGGATGAAAGGAAAATGAACTCATAATCTCAAGAACTAAATTATCTTGTGCTCCATAGCTCATCTTAGGTTGGATGCTAGGTTTATGAGTGCATGAAATCTTAGAACTATATGACAAAGTTCTTGAGCTTAATTCACCTTAATCTAAGCTCAACCAAAGTGTTGATGCATGTGATGCTAAGACCCACTAAATGAGCTCCTTAGCTCAATATAATTGAGGTAGAGGAAGAAATAGTTGTGTGCTCATGAACTAAGTGACATAGTCATTGAGCCCAACATATTAATCCATCATCTCAACTATGTGGGATGCGAGTGATGCTCATAGTGGAATCAATGCTTATAAGATCTTAAAGATTTAATAATCATAATCTCCTTGATCAAGAGATAAGATGAAAACTTAAAACCTAAAATCTTATAGGAATCTTTGTGCCGAAATAGAACCGAAGGTGTGATCATTTTGTGCACAAGATTTGAACTTGTGAGATTTTGAGATAAAACTCAAAGTAAACAAGTGCACTTGATTTAAAAATAAATGAAAGACAAAGCTTGAGAAATCAGCATATATTAGTAATATATCATGACATGTGGAATAACCCCAACTCTCCTCTCTCTTTTATATAACTTATCTTCATTTAGTAATTATTATGCTAAATCTAGGACCAACTCATCCAATCAATAATAGATTAAACATTAGTGAGAATAGATAGACCTTAGTAACAAAATAACCCATTTTATGTGGTTCGATAAATCCCAAAAATTAACACTTTCCACTTATTACTTCAGACCACGTACACTTGCGTGTGAGCGTAGACGTGTATTTATAGTCTGTTAGTAGCTAAATGACATCCAGAGGCAACATCTAGGAGCTTAATTAGAAGGCAGAGATTACACAGCTCAGTGGGAAGAAGGCAGTACCTGTAATTAGTTTTACAGGCATGGCTAGAGGGATTGAGGCGAGCTGTAGCTTCTAGAAGATCACAGCAACCTAGTATGGGGTCTGAACACCAGACACGTACCCTCTATCAATGGTACTCAGCTCCTGGAATACCGGGATTTATCGGGATGAGGGGGAGCTCCAGAAGACGTCAGTTGGAAAATTGGGGGATCACATTGAGCAAAGGGACTCACTAGTGATGTCCCAAGGGTATATATAGGCATTAGGAGACTCTAGGGGTGGATTCCAGAGCTTGGGAACCAAGGCATGGATCGAGCCAAAGGAGAGGCTCGATTCAAATGGCTGAGGGCAATTGAGGGAGAGCACTAGCGGTAGATGGTTGCGCCTGAGGGTAGAAGAGGGAGATTATGATATTTCCCATACTTCCACAGGGCTGGAGGGGATCTAGCTATTGGGAGGGGAACCAAACCCGCAAACGAGCGAGGGGAAGGTGATGATCCACAGTGCTGGGAACACTGGGAGCCGTCTGATAGATCTTTAGTTGGAGTGGAATGGCTCTAATCTTCATACAACTAATAGCTAAACATAGATGGGAGATCAGCCGTTGGATCAAATCGGGAGATCTAACGGTTGATCGAGGGTACTTGCGATGAATAGCTTGATGCCGTTGGATCAAATCTCAGAACCATGGAATGGTCAAGATGAGACGGATTTGATCAAAGGTGCGGGTAGTTGGATCAGATCCACAGAGATCAACGGCCCGGATGGCGCCTGCAGTTTGGGGTCAGTCGATCGTTGAAGGGAGGGTTGATTTACAATAAGGAATTGTTTAAAATCCTAAATTGTAAATGAACCAAATTAAATTAAATCCAAAATAGGCCTACATTACCTCCAAAAATTCCAAAAATTTCACCCTTAGATAATTTGGAGGTAGGGAATTCAAAAATAAACTCAGATTTTAATTTGGAGATCAAATTAATTTAGCTATTTTTCAGGATCCAAAAATAGGCAAAAATAAATTTGTCTTCCCCAGCTACCATCAACACAATTTGCATTAAATCTTCTCATTTTTAAGATAATAAAAAGGAATATTCATTAAACATTCATTAAAAAAAAAAGATGAAAGGAAAGGCATAAATAATTTAAAGGGATGGAAGCAGCAGCTATAAAAGCTAAGGAAAAACACTTAGAGAGGGTTCCCCTTTTTGACATTCTCAGCTTTAAAAATTCTGAAGCTGCATCAAAGAGAGAAAGGAGAAACTATACCCAAGTAAGGAGAAGGTGGACACCATGGTAAAGTAGGAAGAACACTCAAGGAACCACCAAAGGAATGTGAGGTTGGAGAGCAAGAAAGAAATTGACGAATACTAAGGGTTGTTCCTGGTATTTCCCTTAATCTCCTTTTCGATTTTCTTGCTGTAAGAGTCATGAAAGGGTTCACTTATTTTGTATTTTTTATATTTTTTTTGCTATGGAAGGCTAAAATTATCTTGAGGAGGGTTGGGTTAAGTCATGTAATCAATTTTGGGATAAAAGGTGCTTGTACTCATTTTCATCAATGAATAAAATTCTAAATCAATTATTTGTTTGATATGAGCTTATTTGAAAGCATGTTGTGTGATGAAAGTTTATTTTAAATTAAATTGTTATAAATGAAACTACTATCAAGCTAACTCGGCACATTGAAACTAAGGACATGCATACAAGGGTCCTCACCCCGAATATATGTGACAATATTTGTTATGCAAGAATTCTCGGTGTAAGCACCTTAGGATTAATGTGATGAATAAAACTTGGTAACTTAATCCTCTTAGAGCTCCATGGCTCACCAATTGGTGTAAATATAGGAACATGTGCACTAGTGCTTGGAGCTCAGTGACAAGATCTTGAACTTAGTAGTATTGTTTTTTGAGCTCACTCGAAACGTGGATGCATGTGAGCCAAGAGCCACCAATTATGCTCCGTAGCTCATCATAAGTTAAAGGAGAAAGAGGAAGAATTGTGTGCTTATGGATGAATGTGACATAATACATTTAGCCCAATAATTCACTTCCTTAGCTAAACTGTGAAGGAAGCTGTAATGCCCCCGCCCCGTCTCCGCGCGCAAAGAAAGGTATAGTTATAACCAGCGGCGGAGCGGTGCACTACTCGGGAGGACGAGCTTACAAAACCCATCTTCCTGAATAGGCTGAAATACTGAGCCACACTGAAGGCTACTAACTCAAACCTAAGAGTAGGATCGAGAGTCAATACTTAAGATAAGAGTATATTACTTATCTTAAGTATTAGACTAATAGGTACATTGAATTAAAGAGGTAATTATGAATCCAATATACATTATCAACATATCAGCATTTCCAGTATGCTGATCACATCACAATATTAAGTATAGTAGTATAACAGAGTGTGAAAGCTACAGCAAAATATCCAAATACATTCATTACAGAGCAGTAGTATTCGTCTCAGAAAAGAAAAATTAAAATACATCCAGAGTTATTAAAACCTGATTTAAAAGATGAAATGTAAAGTCTATCTAAAGTATTGAAATAAGTAATAGGCAAAAGGTGGAAGGTGATCCACTAAGGCTCCACATACTCCTCTGGGATCTTTTATAGGTCCTCCTGCTCTGTCTCCACAAGTTGCTCAAGTTCTAGCAAATTCACAGATCCCAAAAGTACCCCATATTAGACAAAAAGTTTAACACATTGCAACTAACTAAGCAGCTCTAAAGTAAATGCAATTGACAGTAAAATAAACACGACTGTAGAAAATAATAGTAATGGCACTATGTAACTAAAACTGTAAAGACTAAACAAAGTAAAACTGCATCAAAACTGAATACTGAAAGTAAATACAAATATCAAAAGCTCAGAAATCAATGTGAACAATGTTCAATGCTGTACTATATGTCACTGGAATGATGCACCCAAATATGCCACAAAATGCTATGCCACAGTATGTAACGGAACTATCACTGAAAGGCTATTAGTCGTACGGTCCAATTTATACATACACCCAGTTGGGAAGACAGTACGGTGATGCCGATGCATCCTGAAATTCCCTAGTCAATGTATGCAACATTCCGTAACTCATAATTTATCACTGATACTCATACGTCACTGCTGAAATGATTCCTCAAACTCATGCTCATGTTTATGCCCATGCTTCTATTCTGTATGAGTAAAATTCAGAAATCCACTAAACTTTGAATACCAATAATGAATTCTAGGTCTTCACTATGCAGAATCCTACTAAAAGGATTCTGACTCCTAGCTTCTATAATTGGTTAAAGTTGAAGGCTTACTTAAAGATAATTAGGTGGGATGATTGTATACACATATTTAGCACATTTGCAAGAAAGATGATTCTTATCACTTAATTTGATTAAGCCACCTTAACGAAGCGATCTTCGATATGAGGCATCACCCATTGGCGATTTGTATCTCAAGCTAAGTTATTAAGATTCCTAACTGAAAATCACACTCAGTGTCTTAAAGAAGGTGATTCTAATTACATAGTTTATTTGAGCCACACCTATTGAAGCCGTCTTCACTAGGAGGCATCGCCAATTGGCAATTTGTATTTCAATCAAACTAAGGAATAAGTAACTGTTTAACACGCTCTTAGTCTTGAGAGATTTACTCTAACGGGACTGTATTTGCCTAATCCCTCGAGATAGCACCTGTTTATAAGTCCATATTGGAGTGAATCAACTAATTCTGAATACAAGTGTAAAAAATTAGCACTATGGGTATGCCATACTATACCAACTAATAATCTCAGTTCACACAACTCTATTTTATTAACAAGAATTTATCAAGATTATAAGTTCTTATGCTAAATAGGTAAGTCCTATACAAGGTTCCAAGAAAATGTGATCAAGTATCACTCAATATAGATTCTACCATACAAAAATGTGTCATTCTAAAATCTTAAGTGAGTCCTACCATGAGGGGTTAAGATCAACTTCTAAAGTTAAGGGATCATCTAAGCTTCTACATCAATGAGTTATGCAAAGTCCTCCTACCTCAATGTACAATTAAATTTAGGTCTTTAAAATATTTCAGAAATAATCTTGTGTTGAGATACTTAAGATCTCACACTCTTAACTCTAATGCTAACTCTCTAGGTTTTACTTATCATTTAGATTTAGAATGATCAGATCAGATGATTAAGTCATCTAATCATAACTTAATCTAAGATTATGGGATTTAAATCAAGGATGTTAATAGAGTTAGATCACTTGTTCAATCAATATGGTTCTAATAATCTTATTATGCTAATAGTCTTATTTAGGAGAAAATCAAGGATCTAAGGTTCACATTCAGATTAAGCAATCTCATAGGTTTATTATTAACCTTAATATGTCTAACCCAAATGTTTAGGATCAATATCAAATCAAATGCATTATCAGAATAATGCCAATTACATTATCTTATAATCATATTCATTTATTTAATGTTTAAGAGTTTGGATCTTAATCAAGTAGATTAGGGTTTAACCCCTACTCATGTCTAATTAAGATCAAGTGTTTATACCAAAAAAAGATCTTGTGTTCGCCAGCTTGAGGATAGATCAAATGTTAAATTAGAGTATTAGGTATGTATTATTGGTAGCAATCTTAGACCTTTATTAAGTTTTAATAGCTTGATCAAAGTATTAAGACTTCTTAAGTTAATTAAGATGATTAAGTTCTCCAATTTTTAGGATTATTCAAGTTATACATTATAAATTAGCATACCTAGTTTCCATATATTTACCTTATTATTATGAAACATATTAACAGAAAAATTTCAAAAAAATAGAAAGTAATTCGTGCTAATATAACCCTAAAATAATCCAAAAGGATTAGCACATTATTGTAAATCTAACCATCAAAATCTTATGTAATTTGGTACATAAGTTCTAATTCACCATACAATTAAGCAGAGACTAAGTTTACTAAGATCCAATATATACAAACCCAAATTTTCACTAATCATAGTTTAACAAGATTAGATTATAAATTAAAATATATAGATCAGAAAAATAATCATTTTACTCATCATAAGCAAACTAATGGTACCATAAACATGCAATGTAGTTAAATATAATTGTTAATCAACCTTAATCAAGATCTATAATAATTATGCAAAAATGGAAAATCTAACCATTAGATGTTCAATATTATTTTATATTCATGTCCCTGTGGATTTTCTGATTAATTTCATATATAATATCATAGGGTTTGGACCGATGGATTAAGAGTTATTCAATTAATACATTCTGTATTTTTATTTAAGGGATTTCCTATGATTTGAATAATTGAATTATTTTCCTTAAGGAAAATAATTCCAATTATTCGAATATAAATAAAACGGGTTCGGCCCGTTATCAAAAGGCACAGTCGACCGGGGCCCGAGGACCCGGGACTGTCGCACCGCGCAGGTCACGGGTCGGCCCGACCCACACAGGGGCTTTATCCACGAGCCTCCATCCCGACGGAAGGGACCCGACCACGGCACGACCAACCAATGATTTCTACACGTTCACCGTGGTCAAGTGCACCGAACGGGACCCAAAGCCCTCTGTGAGACGGTCTGTATCGGCCTGACCTTACTCACTCGAGGGCTCCTGCAATGGAGCTACTGTGGGGAGACAATTTTTCCCACAGAGGCCATGACAGACCCAGGGCTCAATCCGTACACCTTTAGGGAGGTGAGACGAATCGAAGCCCCTTAGTCTGAGGGGTTGAGATGGTCTAGAACGCCGGAACCTTACTCACCTGAGATGTTCCTTAAGGGACTTAACCCGATCGATGGATTCGATCGGTTGGGGCTAGCTTAGGGCTCATTTTCAATACCAATGAGTTCATTTTGACAATACGCATGTATCAAATCAAAAGGAATAAGGTCTGAGCCTCATTGGCTTGAAACTGGCAAATGGGGGTACTTGGTTTGACGGGAGAGCTTGGGATGAATTGACTGAGGGTTCGGTTGGCCTTAGCTGAGGTTCAAGATGCTGTAAAGAATCTTGAACACCAGGAGAGCCTACATCGGTAGTTCGGCAGCTCCTGGGATCGCCTACGCAAGCTTGGACAGATGACAATGGCAGAAGTTGTAGAGAGCTCAATTGATCAGCAAGTACCAAATGGAGCAATGCAAGGGATATTTATAGCCTTCACAGAGGATTAGGAAGGTTCTAGAGGGTTGAACTATGCTGAGGAGGACCTGAGAGGTCGGGCCATGGCCGAGCTCTCAAAATTCCATTCAGAGCTCAGCCGAGTCACGAGGCCCCAATTGGGTACCTTGCTGAAATGGGGGAGGTCGTAATGACCTGCTGAGGTGAATGCAGGAGTTGGGGGCAGGCTGGGCAGTTGGCAGTACGGGGGGATCTTCTTTGTCGGGCACGAGCAAGAGGAAGACTAAGGTCCACAGTAGCGGGACCTTCGGATGTCGTCTAATCTATTGATCAGATGGCGCTATGGTTGGGATTGCTCGGATCCTAACGGCCAATCGCGGGGGTGATCCGGGCCATAGGATTGGTTGGGCAGATCCAATGGCTGATCCGCAATCCCACGAGATCTGCTCTTGGTCATTGGTTCCTTAAGTGCAACAGTTAGATTTATGGGACGCCGCTGTCGCGCGACCCGGGCTCCGCAGCAGATCACTCGTGGTCCGCACAGCGGATCACCCATGGTCTGCACAGCAGATCCTGACCGTTTCATTAGTTTAAAGGGTATAAATGCAAATTTGAAATGTTAGGAACCCTTTTATGCAATTGGACTATTTTAATTAAATATGAATTATTGCCTAAATGATTTCCAAATTATACCAAACTTTCACCCCTAGCTATTTGGGAGTGAGGAATTCAAAAATGCAATCAAAATTTAATTCTGAGATCAAAATATTTTAGGTCTAAACTAAAAGGGCATCTAGATTAATCAAAATATCATTTCGGAATTTGAGAAGTCCAATGGACTCCAAATTTTTAGGATAGGATTCATTTGATGTTCTTAAAGCAATGGCATCAAAATTAATGATTTCTTAGACTATAAATTAGTAGGGTAACAACCTAAAGTTGTTACAGAAGCACGTGATGCTAATTGAGTGGAATCAAGTTTGTGTAATCACTAAAATTAAAACTATAAATTTGATAACTTAGACATAAGAAATTGGATTTGACTCATATCGATCACACAAGAGTCTATGAGCCAAGATTGAACCTTCTTGATTTTATCTTGTGCACTAGGCATTGAATAGTTAGAACTATAGGACCAATCTAAGGAATGCTATTATCACTTAATTATAATTTGCATGTAAACAAGTATCATCTAATAGTTGAATGAATAAGAGTACTTACACCAATCCCTTAATAAACTGCATGATAAAACCCTACTCTCCCTTCTCTAAATTGTATTTTCAAATTAAGATCTTTGTATTGTTAAATTGGAATAAACAAAACTATAAAATATAATTAGTCTAAACATTGTTAAAAGTAAATATACCTTAGTAACAAAATAATCCATTCCCTAAGGACAATAAATCTTAGAACTCAATTTCCATTATTACCCAAGACCGTGTACACTTGCGTCCGAGCATAGATGTGTATTTATAGTCTGTAAGTGTTCAATGCTCAATCTTCACCGGCCACCAAAGTTTAAAGTATATATTCACTCAATGTGATTAAGCTATCATCAAACGAGATGGTTAAAATTAATAAGCAATTTTGATTTAGAAATTCAATACCATCCTGGTAAGGCTAATGTTGTAGCAGATGCGCTCAGTTGTCGTGCTACTCTCAATTCCTTGATCTCAGAAAGCATGTTAGAAGAAGAGTTTCGCAAGTTAGGCATAGTCCCCGAGCGTGGAGATTTTTTAAGTGAAATGATATTTGTGAGCAAAGTAGAACCTACATTTCGCAGAGATATCTCCGTCTACCAAACCAAAAATGAAGATTATCTGAAGTTTAAATTCAATATTGTAAGTGGCCATAATCTCGACCTTTAGTTGCGCAATAATATTATATATTAAGGAAATCGTATCTAGATTCCAAAATTGTTGCATCAAGAGATCCTTGTTGAAGTTCAAGATTCTGGATAAAAGATCTATCTAGGAAATTCTAATATATATCAATATCTGAAGCAATCTTTTTGGTGGCCTTGCATGAAGTAAAGCATGGAAGAATTTCCTATAAGGGCCATGCATGTAGCATAATCAAGGCTGAACATCAAAATCCTGGTGAATTTCTTCACCATTAGAGATCCCTGAATAGAAGTGGGTTGACATCTTGATGGACTTCGTGATGGGATTACCTCGCACAAAATCTAGTGCGAATGCAATTTGGGTTGTCGTTGATCATCTTACCAAATTAACTCACTTTATTCACCTCCATCAGATTGATTCTATAGAGAAGCTTGCAAAGCTGTATATCAAAGAAATAGTCTGGCTACACGGTATTCCAAAATTGATCATATTGGACAGAGATATCAAATTTACTTTGAATTTTTGGCAGGCGGTGCATAAAGATCTAGAAACCACCCTAGCAATAAGCATGATGTTTCATCCCCAAACAGATGGTCAGATTAAGAGGGTAAATCAAATGCTAGAAGATCTTCTCCATCTCTGTGTTTTGGATTTTACTGGTTCTTGGGAGGATCACATTGTTCTGGTGAAATTCTCATATAACAGCAGTTTCTAATTGAGCATTAAAATGGCTCCATATGGAGCATTATACGGGAGAAAGTGCTCTACTTCATTGTTGTGGTTTGAAACTGGAGATGTTCAGTTATATGGGTTTGACTTAGTAGATGAAACTAACCAAAAGGTCAAGCTCATTCAGCAAATAATTCAAACAGCTCATGACCGATAGAGTAAGTACCATGACTCTCATCAATGTCCTCTTGAATTCTAGGAAAATGATCTAGTATACCTGAAGGTAAGTTCAATGAAAGGAATATACCCTTTTGGAGTGGCTGGAAAGCTCAGTTCAAGATAAGTTGAATCCCTCAAAATTATATCCAAGATCGGATCTTCAGCCTATAAGCTAAGATTTCCTAACGACTTCTCTATAATGCATAATGCTTTTTATGTGGTATTGCTCAGAAAATTTCTAAGAGAACCTCACCACTTGATCTTAATTCCCCCAGTAGAGATTCAGTCGGACCTATCATTCATCGAAGAACCTATAAAAATTCTGAGAAAAGATCAAAAGCAGCCAAGAAGCCGTTCAATCCCAATGGTCAAAGTTCAGTGGAATAATTGTTCCTCTGTTGAGGCCACTTAGGAGAAAGAGTCAGATATATGGTCAAAGTACCCAAGACTATTTGAGAATCCTGGTACTTCCTCAATATTTCCTATTTATATTTTTTTAATTTTATTCCTGCATTATTCTCCTTATTTAAGTGATGTCAAGGATGATATTATTCTTAATTGGAGTCTATAATATCCCAAGGTTATTACCCTAGTTAATTAGGACTAAACTAAGTCTTATCTTTAATTCTATCATTCTTAAATAGTCATTAGGACCACGCCCTAAAGTTTTGGTCCAAATTAGGTGTCAAATGAATCAAACCATAATTATAGGAATTTCAGAAAAAACTTGAAAAATGACCTATTTGATTTTCCCTCAAATTAAAAATTGGACTTTACCATTGTACTATTACCCCCAAATTAGCTAAGGGTGATGTTTTGGAAGAAATTAGATGTAACAACCTTAGTGTTGTTACCCATTAATTAGTGACCTAATTGACTCTGATCTTCTTCCATTACTCTTATAATAGTGTTAAGAACCTCCACCTCAAATTTCATACAATTTGTTGACTATTTAACAATTTTCAACATTTCCTAATTTTTCGATAATTTTGAGAATACCTAAATTATTTAGACCTCAGAATCGAAAATTAGATTGTATTTTTGAGTTCTTCACCCCTCAATTAGGTAAAGGTGAATATTTGAGAATTTTTGGAGCATGTTAGTATATTTAATTTTGATTAAATAAAATGGATAAAAATAATTATTAAATATTGTATTTAATAGTCTTAATATAATTAATTTATATAATAAATAAGAATGTAATCCAACGACTTAATATAAAATAGTGCAGATCCGCTGTTAGCTATAAAACACCAAACAGCCATATGAATGAATTAGGTGCATTGATTTATAATCGAATAGATCCAACGGCGCACGTCATTGCCATTAGATCCAACCGTTGGATCATTAGATCAAAACATAGACTCTGTTTAATCACAGTATGCCTCCCTCTTCTTATCGCCTACAATAGTACTCTGCCAATGGGGGGTGGGCATACAAACCAATAGATGTTTCTGCCACACCCTTATCTACATTTCCACTCCCTACCTCTTACATTTTTAGCTAATCCTTCACCTAATAGCACTTTGAAAACTGGAGGGACGAGGAGGCTGATGCGAACCTACTGAGTGTTTTTAGAGATCATCAACTGAAGCTCTGCTTTGAGTCCTCGCTTCCCCATTTTTTTCTCAGCAAAGGCGAAGGAAACGAGATAAATAAAATCTAAATCCTAATCCCGTGCTGTGAAGCCAAAAAACCTTCAAACAGCTGAACGAAACCCTACCTTCCTTTTCGCAAACTTCAGCGGCGGAAGGTACCATGCTCTATTCTCACTCCTTTCTTCAACATATAATCTATCTTAAGATTTTTAATGAGTTCTTGACAATTCTCCAATCAATGATTAACAATTTATTTCGTGCAATTGAACATTTTTTAATTTATTGGCATTTGTATAAGCCGCGGATCAAACTTAGGAACCGTTCATAGGAGAAATGAACTTATAGATTTTTTTCTATTTTCAAATTCTCTGCACTTTACCCTTACTTAATAATCCATTAATTATTTTGCAATAAATGGCTTTATCTGTTTTGAAATGAATAAGATTACAAGAAATTGTCAATAGCTATTCTCTTCCTTACTATGTTCCTCTCTTGCTGCCGAGACGAAAGATTAGTAAAGATCTAAAGGAGGAGCGTCTAAAATGAATAATGTTGAGAACAAGATCTCTATAAATCTCATAAGCCTTTGAGGATCAGGGAATGCACTAAAGGTTACCAAACAAGTCTAAAAATTACAAAATCACACGACAAAGATCGCAGCACATACAATCATCCAAACACAAAGATATATGTGGAAAACTCAAAAATAGGAAAAGCCAATGAGCCACACCAATAAGAAAATCTACTATAAAATAATTTGAAGTATACAGAGTTACAAGAGCTATACCACCTCAGCACAAAAGTTGTAGCTCTACTCTTAGAATGGAGAAAGGAAGAAGCAGTTACCTCCAAGAGTTTCTCCTCCAACCTGCAAGATCTTTCTTGCATAGTAGCTCCCTAGGGTTTAACTTAGGGTTATTCTCCTTCCAAGCAGCCTTAGCCTCCAAATATGATATGCCAACTACTTAGGATTTCTTCCAACACTTAGGCTTAAGTAGTCAGCTTTATTTCGGACTTCAAAAGTCCAAAATACCCCTTGATCTGCTTAAAATGAAACCTACAATGAAAGCAAAAATTTTCCAGGCACTGTGATGCACGGCAGTACTAGGATCTCGAGATGAGACCCACTACGGCGCGCAATAGCAGTGTTTTTTGTTGAGGCATGCGGCAGCATCGATTTCCGCTGAGGCGGGCTGCAGCCCTGCCTTCTCTGTTCTTGACCGCTAAGGCGTGTGACAGCGCCTCTGCTTTGGGTTTGTAACCGCCTAATGCAAAGCACCATGGCATGCTGCAGCTCCTGTGCTGTTCCTGTGCACTAAAGTTCCCACAACATAATAATCTCCCACTTGGATACCTTCAGCAAAACTTCCCTCCTTTCCTTCATTGACCCTTCATTTTCTTTTTTTGTGTCTGCCAAGGACTGTGGTGCGGCTTACCACCGCTCTCTCTTCACGTACCGAGGCCAACTAAAGCTGCACATAACTTCAATTTTACCACTGTTACTGCTTTGGTGAGCATATTTGTTGGATTCTTAGAATTATAGATATTCTCCAATCCAAGCTGTCATTCTTCCAACAGTGTCCAGATGAAATGGTAACGAAGTTGAATGTGCTTTATTTTGGCATGAAAAGTGGCATTCTTAGCAAGGTAGATTGCGCTCATACTGTCACTATAGAGCCTCACTTCTTTTTGCTCCTTGCCCAATTCTACCATGAACCCCTTCATCCAAACCATCTCCTTACTTTCCTCCATAATGGAAACATATTCTAACTCTGTGGTAGATAGCGATACAATATTTTGTAGCTTATAGATTCAACTCACCACTGCACTTCCCAATGTATACACGTAGCCTGTAGTGCTACTCCTGCTCCAATATCTCCTGCAATATCTAAATATTCATATCCCTATAAAACAATGTCAAATCTTTCAAAGCATAATGTTTTGCCTGTTGTACCTTTTTGATACCTTAGGATCCACTTGACTTCATCCCAATGGTGCTACTCTGGGTTTTCCATGAATCTATTGACCACTCCCACTACATAGGCAATGTTTGATCTTGTGCAAATCATTGCGTACATCAAGCTCTCAACTGTTGAAGCATAAGAAACCTTCATCATATGCACCTTCTCCTCTTCAGTCTTCGACATCTATCCTTTAGATAAGCTAAAGTGAATTGCTAGGAGAGTGCCCACTGATTTCACTTCATTCATGTTGAATATTTTTAGCACATTTTTAATATATTCCTTTTGCGATTGCTTCACTATTCTTGCACTTCTCTCCCTATTGATTCTCATTCCAATAATTTGCTTGGCTGGCCCTAAGTCCTTCATGTCAAACTCCCTTGACATAAACTCTTTCAGCATCTTTATCTCCTCCATGGCTGATCCTACGATCAACATATCATCCACATACACTAATAGGATGATATATGAGAACTTACATTGCTTTATGTAATAGCAGTGATCTGCCTGGCCTCTCTTATACCCTGATTATGACATGAATCTGTCAAATCTCTTGTACCCCTGCTTTGGTGCCTGCTTCAAGCCATAAAGGCTCTTCTTGAGATTGCACACTAGTTTAGACTTTCCTTTCTCTTGAGCCTTGTACCATTCAGGCTGTTGCATGTAAAGTTCCTCTTCCAGTTCTCCGTGAAGGAATGTAATTTTGATATCCATTTGCTCCAGATGCAAACCTTCAATTGCAACTAAGTTTTGTACAACCCTGATGGTTGTCATCTTCCCAACTGGATGAAGATCTCACTGTAGTCTACCCCATTCTTTTGTTGAAAATCCTTTACTAAAAGTCTTGCCTTATAGCATTTGCTCCCATTCATTTCATCATTCACCCAGTAAACCCATTTATTTTGAAGGGCTTTCTTTCCAACTGGTAATAGTGCCAACTCCTATGTTCCATATGGCATGAGTAATGTCATTTCATCATTTATGGTAGCCTCCAACTTGCTTGAATCTTCTATTTGAAGTGCCTCTTTTAAGATTTATGGTTCATCACTATTAGTTAGCAACAAATAGAACAAAGAAGGAGAGTACCTATATGGTGGTCTAGATACTCTTTTGGATATTCTTAACATGGGTGTTTATGGTTCAACATTTACACCCTCTTGAGATTCTTCATGTTCTCTAACATCTGGCTCAATGCTGTCATCAATTTCTATGTGTTGGGTTCATAATATGAAGCATCCTTTGAGCCAGTCTTGACTCTCATACTATCCTTGTACATCTCACTATCATTGAAAGTGACATCCCTATTTTTGATGATTTTTTATTCTGATTGTCCCATAATCTGAATTTGAACTCGCCCACATCATATCCAACAAATGTGCACTTGATCGCCTTAGCATCAAGTTTGCTCCTGGATCCTGCATCAATGTGCACATAGGATGAGCAGTCAAATACCTTGAGGTGATTCAATTTCAAATCCTTTTCGCTCCAAGCATCTTCAGGGGATACCTTCATTTAAGGGTACAAAAGGTCCCCTATTGACTAAATATACAGTCATGTTAACAGCTTCGGCTTAGAACTGCTTCGGTAGACCTGCATGCAATCTCATGCTCCTAGTTCTCTCTATGATTGTCCTATTCCTTCATTCCGCAACACCATTTTGCTGTGGTATTCTAGGGACTATAAACTCCCTCTTAATCCCTCTCATTGCACAGAACTCCTTGAACTCTCTATTACAGTACTCACCACCATTATTAGACCTAAACATTTCATCTTTAATCTGATCTCATTCTCCACTAAAGCTAACTACTTTCCAAACACATCAAATACATCAGATTTATATTTGATAAAGTAAACCTAAACCTTCCTTGTATGATCATCAATGAAGGTGATGAAGTATGTTGCTCCACCTATGGAAGATGTATAAGCTGGCCTACATACATCTGTATGCACTAAATTAAATTTCTTGCTTTTCAGTTCCCTTCCACCTTTGGAGAATGAAACTTTCTTCAGCTTACCCAGCACGCAATCTTCACAAAAGTCCAAGTCCACTGACTTCAGTACTTGGAGCTTCCCTTTTGACTGTAGAGGTTTCAACCCCCTCTCACTCATATGGCCAAGCCTCCGGTGCCATAGATCTGCATATATCTCCTCTGTAGCTACAATAGTGTCAAACACCTTATTGATCAAGTAAAGTGTACCATCCATACTACCCTGTACAATAATGAGTGCAGCCTTGGTGACCTTCTATTAGTCTCCTATAAAACAAGTGCTATAGCCTTCTCTAGCTAACTAGCTCACTGAGATCAAGTTTCTTCTAAGATATGGCATATGTCTAACATCCTTCAACTTCCAAATAGTGCCACTTGGTAGCCTTACATCCACATTAACTATGCCTATGATGTTGCACAACTTATCATCTTTAAGATACACTTCCCCAAGTCATCCTTGGTGTAGTTCTTGACGGCACTCCTCAACAGGGTCGCATGAAAAGAGGTGCCCAAGCCCACAACCCAGGACTCCGTATTGACAAGAGAGGATCAAAGCATCCTGATCCTCCTCAGATAAAACATTCACAATGGGATTTATCATTTTACCACCACCACTTAGCTTCTTATGGGTAGGGCAGTCTTTCTTGAAGTGACCTACCTTTTCACAATTCCAGCAATCTATCTTGGCATTTCTGGGTCTTGATTTACCTCACTGAGATATAGACCTATTCCTGGTATGTCTCCTCACAGCATGTCTCCCTCTGCTTTCAGTATTCAGTACTAAGGTAGATGTCTTGCCATGAGATTTCTTCTGCACCTCCTCATTCAGCACAAGCCCAATGATATCATCAAACTTTAATGACACATTCCCTAATGAATTTTTTATGGCTATAACCAACACATCCCAACTATCCAACAATGAAGAAAAGAACAACAGAGCTCAACCCATCATCAAAACGGATGCCCACCAACCAATTGGCTCATCACAATGTTAAACTTATTGAGGTCTTCAGTCACTGAATGGCCATTCACCATCTTTATATTAAACAATCTCTTCATCAAGAAAATCTTATTCGAAGCTAAGAGCTTATCATACATCCTTGTTAGGACATTTATGAGATCTACAATAGCTTTCTCATTAACAATATTAAAAGCAACATAAGAAGATAGTGATAAGCAAATCAAACTCAAAGTAGTTATATCAAGAACCTCCCATTCTTCATGAGTCATACTATAGGTTTCTTGTAAGCTCTTTTCAATATAAGATACAACTTCTTTTGGTAGAGCAGATCCTCCATTTGCATTTTCCAGAATGCAAAGTTTCTTCCGCTATACTTTTCAATCTCGTGTCTCATTTTTTCGGCCATTGCTCCCACTCGAACAAGCAAACTCTCCTTAGCAACAAGGAAAAGAACACATGCTTTGATACCACTTGTTGAGAACAAGATCTCTATAAATCTCCTAAGCCTTTGAGGATCGGGGAATGCGTTGATGATATAAACCACAAAATAACAAAACAAAGATCGCAGCACATACAATCATCCAAACATAAAGATATACGTGAAAAACTCAAGAATAGGAAAAACTACAGAGTCACACCAATGAGAAAATCCACTAGAAAATAACTTGAAGTTATAGAGGTACAAGAGCTATATCACCTCAGCACAAAAGTAGTATCTCTACTCTTAGAATGGAGAAAGGAAGAAGCAACTATTTCCTGGAGTTTCTCTTCCAACCTGTAAGATCATTCTTGCACAACAGCTTCCTAGGGTTTAGCTTAGGGTTTTTCTCCTTTCAAGCAGCCTTATACTCCAAATTTATTAAGCCAACTACTTAGGTTTTGTGGTGCCCCACCTCCTAATTTACAAGATCAATATTAAGGGGTGGTGTGCCACTCTGGCAAATTCCTCACTTATCATTGGATTAGGTAAGATCTATAATCTACTAATAAAGGAAGGATGTGCACATAATGAATACAAGGAATAAGTTACTAAATCAACATGAGTACAGAGTGCGGAAGCATGAAAAGTAAGCATTACATCCATTTCACCATACATCAAATAAGAAATAATAATGACGAGTAGCTCAGAAATAATAGTACAGAAAAGTAAACATAGTCACAAGTGTACATGTATAATTACAATATTTATTAAATTTATAAATAAAATAACGCATCACTCATCCTCACAAATAATATAAATCAACTAAGGATCTTCAGCTCTAATCTGTTGCGCCTCCTCTAAATAAGGCTCTTCCTCAGGCACTGGATCTTCAAGCTACTCAAGATCTGACATTGTCAATTTCATAATGCTAGGGCCCTAACCAATAAAATAAAAATCTTATTAGACAATTGTCTAAGTACATTTTATGCTGAAAATTTATTATATATTTATTAATATCACCATTTACACTTAAACTCAACAAAAGAGAACTATCTAGCATAGGAGCAGTAAGCATACAAAGAATAGGATAAGCTATAAATATAATGTTTATAGCTAAGCAGGGATTGAGGCAAAAGCACATCTCAATCAAATTAAATAAGGAATATGCATACATGTATAATACAGTAAGTAAAAGTATTAAAAGTAGTCTAATCCTAAACATGCTGATAATCTCATGACATATGCTAATTTAAAATAGTAATCTGAAAGTGGTACATATAGTAAGCAGTAAAAAATAGCATCATATAAATATATATACAAGTGAGAAAGTAAGAAAAGAAATATAGCTGACTGAAATAATATGCATCAATAATGTAGTAAATAGTAAACTGAAACTGAAACAAATACGTATAGCTATCATATCAGAAAGAATTAGACAATCTGGCCTAGTATAATTCCCAAAGCCTTTCTGGGCTAGGGCAGATAGAAATTTAAGTTAGTTAGAACTTTGAATTTTTTGATTTGGAGCTCAATTGACCAAGTTATGATCAATTGAAAACCAAGGGAATTTTGGTCATTTTTGGGTGAGGGTCCTAAATGTCACTTTTCAAAGTAAGCTTCAAATGGGAAAATTAATATTATTACAGTGATGAGGTTGTTCTTCTAAGTATTTTAAGACCCATATTACTTATGTTTGGATAACTATGTTAAAAGTTATGGGAGTTTGTTTATAACTTAAAATGTCACTAGGTTAATATAACCCGGATCGAATTTTTGAACTGCGTCATTTGATTCCTTTTATCTTTTTGAGTAAAATAAGACTTATAATTGATATGTTTGGATTATTGTGTTAAGAGTTTTGAGGCTTTCAATTTTTATTTAATTAAATTTTAATTAAATAATATTATTATTTATTTATACAATTTAAATTATTTTACTATTTTTAATACTTAAGAAAAATATTAATTAACTCAATTAACTAATTATAATTACTATTAATTAAATTAATCTGATAATTATTAATTATTTAATTAATTAAATTTATTATTTAATCAAATATATTTATCAAATTAATGTATATTAATTTAGATTATAATTAACCTAATTAATTCACAACTTATGATTAATTATATTAATTAATCAGTAATTAATTAGTTACTGATTGGACTTATTATGACTCAAATAATGCTGAATTAATTATCTTAATCTAATTAATATAACAGAAATTATATATATATATATATATAATTATATATTTAAGTTTACTAATTTTATAATATATATATATATACATATTATATTATTCTAATTATTACAACGCAGGTGGCGGAACCCGCACCAGAACACGTGGCGGAATGTGGCTCGTTGCGGAGCCACGGCGGGCCCCACTGAGGATGACAGCGCCGCGACCTGTTCCCCGCTCGAGCCACGCGGCAGCGCCTGATTGGGCGCTGCTGCACAGCGGGCGGGCCCACATTCCACGCGAGAGCACGACAGCGCGTCGTCGAGAGGGCCCACTGCCACGCCACCGAGCAGCGAACCGGACTGGTTCGCTTTTATTCGGACTGGTCAAGCCTGACTTAGTTTGAGGCATTTTTTGGAGGTGATTCATCTTCTGCACACGCACCCTTAGGGTTAGTCGGCCGATCGATTAAGGATTCGATCGATAGTACCGAGCACAGGATGTAAGGATTGACATGTTCTGTAGTTGAAATGCTTAATTATACAAAATAGGAGGAGTAGGAGGTACCTGTGTCATGCGACAGCTGACTTGCTAGAGGGTTAGGGCTTCAACTCCGACTGCCACAGCTCCGAGTTTGCACAAAATTGGCGAGTCCCAAACAAGGTCGAGGCTTAAACGACGCATTTGGTGGAGCTCGCGAGGTGGAAGGCCACCAGTAGGGTGAGCGTAGCGGTCGGCCGCTCGGCGCTCGACGTGTGGAGACGGGCGGAACTCACGAAGAGGATGAGTTCATAGCCGTTAGATTGGATCGATCCGATAGCTGATGAGGCGTCGTCTAATCAAACGGTGCCGTTAAAGAAGTTAACGGTGCCACGGGATTCTGGACGGCACCCTTAAGTAAGAAATTAAATATTATTAATTTAATTAATTTTCATTTAAAATTAAATAATTAAATTGAATTTAGAAAATTTTTGAAATATTCACTCCTAACTAATTGAGGGGTGAGGAACGCAATGGCGAGGTTGGATTTTCAATTCGATGAGTATTTTATTTTCCTAATTTTCGGGGGTATTTAAATATTTTTAAAATATTCGACGAAATTTCGATGACTTCCGATTGACATGAAAATATCACCCCCAGCTAATTTGGGTGTAATGAACGCAATGGCAAAGTCCAATTTTTTATTTGAAGTCAATTTAGATATGTCAAATTCTATGGTTTTTGCATTTTTCTAAAAATCAGGATTTGATTCATTTGACTCCTGATTTGGATTAAGTCTTTGTGTAAAACTCCTAATGACTTAATTAGAGTACTAAGACTGAGATTAGGACCTGGACTAGCCCTAATCAGATTGGGTAACAACTCGGGTTGTTACAGGCTCCCCCACTTAAGAACGATGTCATCCTCGACATCACTCAAGTGAAAAGAAAAGGGTAAGTTAATGAACATGAATTGAATTTGAAAGCTTAGAATGCTAGGAAATAATACCTTGACTCTCAAAGAGTCTAGGATACTTAGCTCACTTATCTGATTCCTTCTCTCAAGTGGCTTCGTTCCGAGAATGATTCTTTCACTGAACTCTGATCATTTGGATAACACGATTTCTAAGCTGCTTGCAATCTCGGGCCAATATTTGAATTGGTTCTTAGACATATGATAGATCAGACTGGATTTGAATTTCTAGGAATTGAACAAGGTGAGATGGATCTCTGAGGCACTTTCTTAAAAATTATATATTGAATATATTGTGAACTGCTACAAAGTCAACCGGAAGATTTAGTATGTAGGCGGAAGAACCTACTCTGGCTGCTACCTCTAACGGACCAACATAACGGGGACTAAGTTTACTTGCTATGCCAAATATGAAGACTCCTTTCATTGGACTGACCTTCAAGTAAGCAAAATCTCCAACTTTAAATTCTAGAGGACAGTGATGAATATTGTGGTATTTACTCTGACAGTCTTGGGCTGCATGAACCCGCTATTGTATTAACTGAACCTTCCTGTTAGTTTCCTTGACTAATTCAGATCTGCACAATTGAACACTGCTTGTTTCTGACCAAGCCAATAGAGTGCTGCATTTTCTGCCATACAGGGCATCATATGGAGCCATTTTTATGCTGGCATGTAAACTATTGTTATATGCGAATTCTACCAACGGGTGGTGATCTTCCTAAGATCCAGCAAAATCAAGGATACATAGTCTAAGCAGATCTTCAAGAACCTGATTCACTTGCTCTGTCTGACCATCTATTTGTGGATAAAAAGTTGTACTCATTGCTATGGTTGTGCCTAAATCTTGATGCACAGCTTGCCTGAACTTTGAGGTAAATCGATTGTCTCTATCAGATACAATTTATTTGGGGATCCCATGCAACCTGATTATCTCTTTGATATAAAACTTTGTGAGTTTTTCGATCGAATCTATTTGTCAGATAGGGATAAAATGAGCAGAATTGGTCAAATGGTCAACTATGACCCAAATAGCATTGGCCCCAGATCTTGCACATGGCAAACCCATAACAAAGTCCATGAATATATCTAGCCATTTTCATTCGGGAATCTCAAGCGGATGAAGCAGACCACCGGGCCTTTGATGTCCTGCCTTAACTACACTGCAAGCGTGGCACTTCTCAATGAACTCAGCTACACTTTTCTTCATTCCTAGCCACCAGAAAGATTGTTTCAAGTCTTGATACATCTTTGAGCTTCCTGGATGTATTTGATATCTAGAGTTATGGCCTTCATTTAGAACTTCCTAGTGCATGGACTTAGGAATCCATAGACAATCCCCTTGATAAATAGCACCTTTATGGAATTGAAGGTCAATGTGATGGCTACTCTTGATGGCTTGTTTAAGGCTTAGATACTCATCATCTTTAGTCTAGGTAATAGACACGTCCCTATAGAATGTGGGCTCCACATTAATCATTAAGATCATTTAGTTAGTTGGTCACCACACGCTGATTTAATATCTATTTTATGGAATTCTTCCTCTAGTGGGCTTTCAAAAATAAGTGCATTAAGAGTAGCATGACGACTAAGTGCACATCAGCTACAACATTCACCTTTTCGGGTGGTAATGAATATCAAGGTCGTAGTCGCTAATCAACTCCAACCATCTCCTCTATCTGCAATTCAATTCCCTCTGGGTGAATATGTACTTAAGACTTTGGTGATCTGTAAATATCAAGCACTGAATTATATATAAATAGTGATGCCAGATCCTTAAAGCGAACACTACAGCGGCTAGCTCGAGATCATGAACTGTATAATTCCTCTCGTGAGTCTTCAGTTTTCAAGAAGCGTAGGCTATAACCTTACCTTACTGCATTAATACGGCTCCCAAACCTATGTAAGAGGCATCAGTGTAGACTTGATAGTTCACACCCTCTTTAGGAAGATCTAGAACCAAAGCAGTGGATAGTGCATTTTTCAATGCTTGGAATGCCTCCTCATATGATGGGGACCATTCGAATGGTACAGCCTTCTGGGCTAGCTTAATTAGTGGAGAGGCTATATGGGAGAAGCCTTTCACAAACTTTTTATAGTAATCGGCTAAGCCCAAGAAGCTTCTGATGTCAGTTACTGACTTGGGCTGAACCCATTCCTATATAGCGCTGACCTTGTTCTAACCGACTTTAATACCCTGGGCATCTACAACAAGCCCCAAAAAAGCTACTGAATTGAGCTAGAATTCATATTTGGAATACTTAGCATAAAGTTCATGGTCACGCAGTTCTTCTAGCACTATTCTTAAGTGCTCTTCATGCTCCTTTTTATTCTTGGAATAGATCAGAATGTCCTCGATGAAGACGATAACAAATTTATCGAGGTAGGGTTTGAGGATGCGCTGCATCAGATCCATGAATATTTATGGTGCATCCATTAATCCAAATGACATTACTAAGAACTCGTAGTGTCCATAATGAGTCCTGAAGGTTGTATTCTTGATATTCGAGTCCTTGACTTGCAGTTGATGATAGCCAAACCATAGATCAATCTTTAAGAATACTTTGGCTCCTGATAGCTGATCAAACAAGTCATCTATGCGAGGCAATGGATACTTGTTCTTGATTGTGACTTTATTTAGCTTACGGTAGTCAATACACATAAGCATCAAACTGTCTTTCTTCTTTACGAATAGCATCGGTGCTCACCAAGGAGATAAGCTTGGTCTAATGAGACCTTTCTCTAGTAGTTCCTGCAACTATTTATTCAACTCCTGCAATTTCTTGGGTTCCATATGATAAGGGGCTTTATATATGAGTTGGGTTCCAAGAATTGTGTCTATTATGAACTCCACTTCCCATGTGGGTGGAAGATCGGGTATGACTTTTGGGAAGACATCAGGATATTCACAAACGATAAGATTCTCTATTATGGGAATGCTATCCTTCTTCTTGCCTAGTATTGTCACTAGGAAGGCGTCGCAGCCTTTCTTGACTAGCCTTTTTTGCTTTTATAGCATTAATTAATGAAGCTCGGGTACTAAGATTACCAATAAAAGATCTGGCCTTACTATCACTACCTAAGGTGATCTTCCTCTTCATGCAGTTTATAGTGGCGTTATGTTGGCTCAACCAGTTCATACCTAGTATCACATCAAAGTTAGCTATAGGAAGGACTACTAGTAGTCGTTCCATCCTCTCAGCCTGTTTGGCCTAAGAGTCTGCGACTTGCTCGGCTTACTTTCAGTGGGATTCCACTTGCTTTTGGTGAGACTCCACCATCAGCTTGACTACTTCCAGCAGTGCATTAACTTCAGAAGAGGAGCTATCAGATGCAGCTGGGGAAGGGCTTTATTTAGGAATATATTATTTCTTGCAAGAGTCTGAATTTTAAAGACAAAACATTCTCAGAAAACCAAAAAGTAAGAAATTTGCAACATCTTATTTCTTTTATTAATCAGAATAAAAATAAGAGTATATCATAAAATAAGATAGGGAGGAACAGTAAATAATAACATAAGGCCTATCCTATATATTCCTCGGTGAAGGCCTGGTAGAAGTCGGCATAAGTGATCTCCTGATGTAGGCGAGCAGATCCATGCTCGAACACCCATACCTTGTGTGCTCCCCACTCCTCGGCTTAGTCCTGGAGTAGTATGTCAATAATGCCAAGCCGAATATAATCTAAGTATCCCAGATCGTCTAGCATCTTGGTTACCCGACGTAACCATTCCCTAGCTAAGATGGGAAAATCTAATCCCCGGTAGATGTCGTGCTCCAACATCGTCTCTAACACTCTAGCTCCCGCCAGGGATATGCCATGGACTTTTCTTCTGTATCGCTTTGCCAGATATACATCAAAATCCCACCTTGCTTCAAAGTGGGTTAAGTAGTTGAACATAGACATATTTGAGTAATATTATTCCTAGATATCCAAATCAAGTGATTATTTTGTTAGGTTAAGCATTTTATCTTACTTGTAGATGTATTTTCATTTCCAAACTCTTATTATTCAGAGCTAATGATTATGGTGCCTTTGATGTAACTCTAGTATTCAGTTAGTGACTAATTGGAAAAAGAACAATTTATTAGGTAGAGTGGAATACAAATTCCAATCTGACACTTTATGGGATTCTCTGATATCAATTGTGGTACCCCACCCCCTAATCTGCAAGATCAGGCCTAAGGGGTGGTGTGCCACTCTAGCAATTCCCTCACTTATTATTAGATTAGGTAAGATTCATAATCCACTAACAAGAGAAGGATGTGCACATAATGAATGCAAGGAATCAGTCACTAAATCAACATAAGTACAGAGTGCAGAAGCATACAAAGTAAACATTACATCCATCTCACTACACATCAAATAAGAAATAATAATGAAGAGTAACTCAAAAATAATAGTGCAAAAACATAAACACAGTCACAAGTGTACATGTATTATTATAATATTTAAATAAAGTTATAAATAAAATAAAGCATCACTCATCCTCACAAATAATATAAATTAACTTAGGATCTTTAGCTCCAATCTGTTTCGCCTCATCTAAATAAGGCTCCTCCTCAGGCACTAGATTTTCAAGCTGCTCGAGATCTGACATTATCGGTTTCATAATGCCAGGGCTCCACCAAATAAGAGAAAATTCTTATTAGACAATTATCTAAGTATAGTTTTGTAACAACCCTAGGTTGTTACCCTAGCTAAAACTAGATTAATTAAGCTAAACTAAGGTTTGATTTTGATTCCATTGGATTCAATGAGTCATTTAAACCTAAACCTAGAAGTTTGAAATCAATCGGAGCTAAATTGGAAAATTTGGTATTTTTGGCTATTTTTAAGCTCTGAAAATACCTAAATTAATTTGATCTCTAAATTGAAATCTGATTTCATTTTTGAATTCCTCATACCCTAATTAGCTAAGGGTAAATTTTTGGGAATTTTTGGAGCTCATTTGGTCCTAAATTGAATTTGAGAAATTTTAGATTTATTGAAATTAATTTAAATAGTTTTAATTAATTAAAATTAAATTTTATTTAATTTTTATTTCTGTGGGATTTGCTGTTGGGACCGCAGCAGATCCGCTATGGAGTCCCGACAGCGGCACACTACGTTTCAGCCACTCGATTCCTCAGCACGCATCTCAGCGCGCTAGATCCGACGGCCCTCATACCGCGCGCTGTAATTAAATCATAGCCGCCTGATCGACAGATTAAATCGGATGCTCGAGATCCTTTCCGCGGTTTAGTTAATCAGGAAGCGCATCAGGCCGTCCATCACCAACGGCTTTGCGGATTAGACGACAGAGACGGGTCCAAGCACTGTGGATCATCTTCTCCACTCGCCCGTCTGCGCGTGGTCCCCCCCGACAGCGTGATCTCTCCCTGGCGCGTGGCAATACGGGAAATTCACCGAATTTCCTCTCCTGCCCTCGGCGCGTCCGTTTGGCCGACTGCCTTCTTCCCCAATTGCCCCTAGCCGTTGGCCCGAGCCATTTCCTTCGGCCCGAGCCTTCTCCCCATTACTGAGTCTTGGACACCACCCCTAGAGCTCCCCTTGGCCTATAAAAACCTCCAGGAGATCACAGTGAGTCCCTTTGCTCACTGTGAACCCTCAATTCCTCCAATTGCAGCCTTTGAAGCCCCCGTCTTCCTCGGCGAATTCTGGCTTCTCCCGAAGTGCGAATCGCTGATAGAGGGCTAGTCTGGTGTTCAGACTCCCTGGAAAGTTTCGTCTGCTGTCTAGGAAGCTTCAGCGCCCGCCAATTTCCCTCGGCAACGCCTGTACCCCCGATTAGAGGTACAACTTCCTCCATTAAAATCTTCTGAAGCTCCTTTCATTTCTGTCTTCTGGAATGAGCTCTGAATGTCGTCTAAGCAGCCTTAGCCACCTAGGAAACTCCTGTGATTGTCGCCTGGGGTTAAGCTAGCTCGAGTCGATCGTATCGATCGACTGAGCTAGCCATCGAGCTAATGGCTGAGTCCGAGTAAGGACCCAGCGATTGGCTGCGCCTCGGGTTAAGATAGTTTGGGGTTTTGATGCGTCTAGTCTCCCTGAACGTGAAGGGATAAAAATCCAGTCGAATCGAGGTCCCTGTGAGGAGAATTTCCCCCTCACAGGCGACCTGAAACGTCTCGCAGAAGGACGTCTCGGGTGAGCTAGACCCCATCGATCCAGAGGGATCCAGATGGGGGTTCTTGGTCCAATAGACGCGCCTTGACTCAAGGAACGTGTAGGAATCGATTCGAGCCCCGGCCGTCGCCGGAGCGTTGAGAATTTCAGCTTTGAAATTCGACGGTCTCGGGACCCGTCGAGAGGAAGAAGACGAAGTCTTGGGTCTGGGACGGGCCGACCCGTGACCCGCGCGGTTCTGATTTTGGGCCACGCCTAATTAATAATTATTGGATAGCATTTTTAATGATTGCGAATTTAATTATTTAAACCCTATAGTTTTAATTTAAATAAACATTCAGAATGAATTAATTAAATAACTTTAGTTATACATATCCAAATGGTATGATCCAATATACCATTTGAATCAGAAAAATTCAATGAATTTGAATATAAAATAAAATTTCAGATCCAATGGTTGGATTTAAAAATATTGGCCAAACTTTCTATGTTCTTAAATAAATCATATAAAATCATTTAATTGTCCAATTTATGAGTTTAAGGGCTCTGATTGCTCCTTGTACCCTAAGGAACAATTCCAGACCCTTAAGATTAATTTTGGATAATTAATTTTCTTAATCACTCCTTAATCACCATAATCAAGGATTAGTGAATTAAACTTTCATTAAGCCTCTGATTTGGGTGGGAATGGTTCCTAACATCATATTAGACCTACTATAACCTAGGTGTAAGGTTGGATTGCCCTAAAGTGCCTTAATTTCACTAATCACCCTAAGTTGATTAATTAAGTGATTAGTGCTAATTAAGATCATTTAGGTCATCAAAACCTAAGATAAGGGTGTTTCTCACTTCATTTAGTCATATAAAACACTTTAAAACAGATTAGAACAAATTTGGACAATAAAATCCTAAAATCCCAATTTTAGCCTTAAGAGGGGTATTTTGGTCATTTTGACCAAAATGTGATTTAATGTTCCTTAAGGATTAAAAATTTCAGTAAACCACTATAATGTAGGGTGGAAATGTTTCTCTAAAATCCTAGAACAATAATAATCATCAATCCATGAAATCTTCATTTAGTCCTTAATAAAGATACTTAGATCTTAAGTTTACTTATAAAGATCATATGGCATTAAACCTTAAATCTAATAATTGAAAAGGTCAATTATCTCACTAATAATTTCAGTTAAGATAACTTAAGAATTAAGTGTTAAAAGAAAAGTAATTGGAAATGTCTAAGTAAAATCTTATCTAAGGTCTAAAGTGATCAAAACTCAGACCCTTAGATCTTAAGTAAACCAAGAAGGTCAAAATGGGTTTAGTGTTAATCTAATACCTGGAAATTGTCAATTCTAACCATAACAAGCTCCTTATAGTTAATTATGAAATTAGATTCTAAAGAAAATTACAAATGGAAACCCTTAAGTCAAAACTCTAATTAAAAGTCTAAAGTGATCAAACTTCAGATCTTTAGATCTTAGATCTTATACTTAGATCTTCAATTTGAATCAAACCACCTCCATCTGAAACTCTTTAATGATTGATTGTCTAACATTTTGAAACCTTCCATGTGGGTATAGGATGATTCAATCAATAAGATAATGAAATTATCTTAAAGATTGAATATAGATCTTAGATTCTCAAGTTCTTAATTGATTATTTTATCTTATAATTAGTAGAATAGCCTTTCATTAAGATCTTAGTTCCTGAATCTTTCAACTTATAGGATTCTTTACCTTTAAATTGGGTAATAAGTGAGAAACCTAGATCCTCTTTAGAGTATCACCTTGGATTTGGAATTTGAATTCAACATAGGTTTAAGTTCTAAATTCTTAAATCTTGATTTATTTAATCAAGATTTGGGTAAGAGAGTAAAATATTCATAAAAATTAGGTCGTTGATTTGCTTACTTAAACTATATAGTCATCACATGATTTTTGATTAGAACTTGTTAAGCTCTAATATTTAACTTTAAGGACATAAATCTGAGATTCTACTCTATAGTTGGATATTGGAGATCCTAAGCTTGTACATTCTCAAAGTAGTTAGATTTGGTAATTAGACAACAACAGATATCACATAAATCTAGATTAAGTCTCTTGCTTATTTTGACTAGATCGCTTTGCATACCTTGGATTTTGAGCTTTAGCCCTTGAGCATAATAGGAAAAACTTAGGATGATGCATCCTAAGCTAGTATTGAAATTTCATATCATTCAGTTTTGTTTTGTTTACAGTTAGTAGAATATGACCTAGCTTAGGCTGCCTCTTCAGTAGTAGTATTGTATAGATTGGACTTAGACCTAGCATATTTGGATGGCTAGGCTAGGGATTGATTGATTGATATTGGAGGTCCTGTATGGCCTATTAGCTAGTATGGCAGTACTAGGACTTAAGTATATTACTACTTTAGCTAAATTGTTTTGTTTCTGATTTGCTTTGCCACATGCTTCAGTGGCCTTATTTTCAGTATTTGCTCGCTTTACCACATGTCTCAGTGGTTTCATATTTCATACATTGCTTTGCTTTTGCCATATGTATCAGTGGCCTTTCTTTTCATCTTAATCTGCATGTTGTATGTATACTTTTATGGCTGAGATATATGTATGAATGGCATGTTTAGGATGCTAGAATTTTATCATATTCATTACTTGTGTTCTTTTATACTCAGCATGTTTTACTTCGATCATAATCATATTAGGATCATGTTTATTTAGCAGTTGCAGTTATTTTGCTTTTAGCCTTACCTTGCTTATTTAGTGTTTTGTATGTTGCATGCTATAAATAGATAGTTTATAGTATTTCAGTTCTTTCATAGCTTGTTGCACCCTTTACTACTTGCATGTGTAGTTAATTAAATGTGATATTTTTAATATTCAGTTCATTTAAATAGCTTAAAATATACTTAAACAGTTGTCTAATTGTAACATTTTTATTTTTTTGGCTGGGGCCCTGGCATTTGTGATACCGACAATGTCAGATTCAGACGTGTTCGTGGGCAGTGTCGCTGAGGAGGAGCCGGTTCAGGAGGAGGACCTTCCAGCTACTGTCTAGCTAGTTTTGTCTTGTTGATTCCAGTGAGGACGAGAGTTTTCATTTTCAGTTATTCATTTCAGTTTGTAATAATTAACTTTCTGGATGTACTTTACTTTCTGCATTGTGATGAGTTACTATATTGCATTTTCTTTTCCTACTATGTATGCTTGTGGATGTTACTCTATTTATATTGCTTCCGCTACTTTGATATTTATATTGATGAATGTTATAGCACACCTCAATCAATTTAAATAAGGAATATACATACATATATAATACAGTAAGTAAAATCACTAAAAGTAAAGTCTAATCCTAAATATGTTGATGATCTCATGACATATGTTGATTTAAAATAATAATCTAAAAGTGGTACATATAGTAAGCAATAAAATCTATTATCCTATAAATATATATACAAGTGAGTAGGTAAGAAAAGAAATATAGCTGACTGAAATAATATGCATCAATAACGTAATAAATAGTAAACTAAAACTGAAACAAGTACGTATAACTGCAATATCATAAAGAATTGGTCAATCCAGCCTAGTATAATTCTCAAAGCCTTTCTGGGCTATGACAGATAGAAAATTTCATAGCCTTTCTGGGGTATGGCAGACAGAACAGAGTAGAAGAACTGAAGATGCAGTAAATACGAATATAAAATCTTTTAGTTTTCTTACTTTTGTTTCTATGGACACGTCCCGAAATAGCTGAGGAGTCAAACACATCTACAAGATTGCATGGGTTCCAAACTTAGCACAACACTTCTCAATGAGTAATGCCAACTACTCCTTATTCTCCTTACCCCTGTCCAGTGAAGTAAAATACGCTAGATCACCAAGGAACTGAACCCAATGCAAATGTTATCCTAATATTCTATGTTTTCATTTTCTGCAATAATTTTTTCTTATATAACATGCCCAAGGAAAATAAGCACAAAGTTTAAGGAATACGTAGCACAAAATCAAGTAATAAGCAAGGGACTCTACTAAATATGGTGATATCATTTATTTTCTAATTAAACTATTCTATCTATTCTAAGTTACATAAGTTTAGGATCACTAATTCTTACTATCAAGTGTAACTTAAAAATACAGCCTTATAAATTAAAAGTGATTAGAACTGACCAGGTTTTAATCTAATTTAATCAAGATACATCCTAATTTGATGAATTCAGACATTCTATACTAATATCTGATCAAGATCTACTAAACTATATATTATGGATTAAACACCATGAGCTTGGGCTTAATCACATAATACAAAGGATAGAACTTAAGATCTATGTTCCAATCTAAATGTGATATAATGATTAAGGCAAGTTATATTAAGCAAAGTCAAACATAATAGGATGATTCTCCTATCTTGGATCTGAGATTAAAAAATAAAATAATCCAAATTAAGTTGAAAATTTTAGAAACTAATAAAACGAAGAATTCATTCATTGAATAGCCAATTTATTCAATGAATGAAATTTAACATATGATCTAGTCATAGTCTTAGAAATGGTCCTTATGTGAAGTGAAAGATCCTATATAAAAGGCTTAGAGAAAATTATGGAATTTAACCAATTTTATTAAAAAGCTAATTTTATTCATTTTAAGAGACTCCAATACAGTTCTAATATTGATTTTAGTAGTTTAAGTAATAAATTAAGGCTTAAGAGCGCTTAACTTAAAATTTGGATTTTGCTCCTACTTAAGGGTCCAAAAAACTACTTTTGATTTAGAGCTTTATTTAGAATTTCTTATTTCCAGTTGATTCCTTGCTGTCTAACATAAAGATAGACAGTAAGTGCGCTCAATTTGGATAAGAAACGAGTCCTATAGGTCCAAACTAAGGATTTTGACCTAAGGGGCAATTTAGTAATTTACACTTAATAGAATCAAAATTCTTATGCAGTTTACTATTGGTTACTATTTTAAGAATCCATAGTCCAAAAATACTAAATTCAGAGATAAAATGGCTAAGTTATAGAGGTTCTGAAATTTAGGGGCAATTCAGTAATTTTCTGTGGGTCAAAGGGGCAAAAATCGAACTTTTCCGTTTGAGGTTCAAATTCAGCAAACTCAGTTTCTATAGCTAATTAGGTTAGGGGTATTTTTGTCATTTTTTATTTTCTAGGATTCAAAACTTAGATATTATTTCAGATTACTGTTGGCATTAAAATTCTAAGTTAGTTAGCACTTTAAATTTCTTGATTTGGAGTTGAATTGAACAAGTTATGGTCAATTGAAAACCAAGGGCATTTTGGTCATTTTTTGGTGAGGGTCCTAAATGTCATTTTTCAAACTAAGCTTCAAGAGAGAAAACTAATACTACTACAGTGATGGGGCTATTCTCCTGAGTATTTTAAGATCCATATTGCCTATATTTCGATAACTAGGTTAAAAGTTATGGGGGTTTGTTTAGGACCTAAAATATTACTAGGTTAAATATACCCATGATCAAATTTTTGAATTACATCATTTGATTCATTTTATTTTTCTGAGTAAAATAAGACATATTTGATATGTTTGGATTATTGTGTTAAAAGTTATGAAGCTTTCAAGTTTTATTTAATTAAATGATATTATTATTCATTTATACAACTTAAATTATTTTATTATTTTTAATACCTAAGAAAATATTAATTAACTCAATTAACTAATTATAATTACTATTAATAAAATTAATTTGATATTTATTAATTAATTAATTAATTATATCTATTTATCAAATTAATGTAAATTAATTTTGATTATAATTAACCTAATTAATTTACTATTTATAATTAACTATATTAATTAATCAGTAACTAATTAATTTAATTAATTAGCTACTGATTGGTCTTATTATGACTCAAATAATGCTGATTTAATTATCTTAATCTAATTAATATAATAGAGATTATATATATATATATATAATTATATACTAATTATACTAATTAAGTCTAACTAATAGAAATTAAACACAATTATATGCATATATATATATATAATTATATATTTAAGTTTATTGATTTTATAATATATATATATATATAAATGCATATTATATTATTCTAATTATTACTACGCTGGTGGCGGGACCCACACCAGAACACATGGTGGAACTGGCTTGCTGCCGAGCCGCGACGGGCCCCACTGAGGACGACAGCGCCTAATTGGGCACTGTACAGCGAGCGGGCCCACATGCCATGCGTTCAAGCGAGAGCGCAACAATGCGCTGTCGAGAGGGGCCCCATTGCCACGCCACCGAGCAGCGAACCGGATCGGTTCTCTGCGATTCGGACCGGTCAAGCATGACCCAGTCCGAGGCATTTCGGGAGGCAATTCGTCTTCCGTACACGCGCCCTTATGGTTAGTTGGCCGATCGATTGAGGATTCGATCGATCGCGCCGAGCACAAGATGCAAGGATTGACATATTTTTAGTGGAAATGCCTAATTAGAGAAAGTAGTAGTACGAGGTACCTATGTCACGCGGCGGCTGACTTGCTAGAGGGTTAGGGCACCAACTGAGACTGCCACAGTTCCGAGTAAGAAATTAAATATTATTTATTTAATTAATTTAATTAATTTCCTTTTAAAATTAAACAATTAAATTAAATTTAGAGAACTTTCAAATATTCACTCCTAGCTAATTGAGGGGTGAGGAACATAATGACGAGGTCGAATTTTTAATTCAACGAGTATTTTATTTTCTTAATTTTCGGAGTGTTTAAATATTATTAAAATATTTAACAAAGTTTTGAGACTTCCGATTGACACGAAAACATCGCCCCTAACTAATTTGGGGGTAATGAGCATAATGGCGAAGTTCGATTTTTGATTTGATGTCAATTTATATAAATCAAATTCTAAGGTTTTTGGATTTTTCTAAAAATCAGGATTTGATCCATTTGACTCCTGATTTGGACTAGGTCTTGGTGGAAGACTCCTAATAACCTAATTAGAGTACTAAGACTGAGATTAGGACCTGGATTAGCCCTAATCAGATTGGGTAACAACTCAGGTTGTTACAGGTTTTCTTCCAACACTTAGGCTTAAGTAGTCAGCTCTATTTTGAACCCCAATAGTTCAAAATACCTCCAGATCTGCTTAAAATGAAACCTGGAACAAAAGCAGAATTTTGCTAGGCGCTTCGCAGCGCCAGGCTCTCTGGTTGACACCCACTGCGGTGCACGGTAGCGCCGTGTTCTCGGGATGATACCCGCTGCAGCGCACAATAGCAGCAATTTTCGCTGAGGTGTGCAGCAGCCCTGTCTTCTCTGTTCCTAACCGTTGAGGCGCACCACAATGCCTCTGCCTCGGGTTTGGGACCGCCTGGGCACGCTGCGCCATGGTGCGCTGCAAGGCCTGTGCTATTCCTGGGCACTAAATTCATGGCGTGCTGCAGCGCCTGTTCTGTTCCTAGGCACTAAAGTCTCTATAACACAACAAATAAATAGAGTCAAGTTTAGCATAGATTGCGTTTACCTTAATTCCTTTAAATCTCTCAATTTTGCCTCTTTGTAGAGATCGACATTTTAGGGTATATTCCAATTGATCTCGTTTCAGGTTGACGAAGAGGAGAAGGTTAATGGGCCAGTAAGTCACGGTCTATTAAGCTTGATTTTACTTAACAATATTAATGCCTTCATTAAAAGCTTAGTTTCGTGGACTTAATGAGCTATAAGATGAATATTATTGTCTTAATAGATCTAATAATCACAGCTCATTTATAACTTAAATTCTTTTGCTTTATAAAAGAATAGTATATTTTAATTAAATGGGCTGCAAGAATAGGAATAATTCTATCAATTCTAGAATTTCAGTTATTAAGGATCTTAATATGTAATTAATTAAATTCATCATTTTCTTATTTAATTTAATGATTTCATCTATAGAATTTAAATATTGACATATTATATTTCCTTATGTTTGTCAAATTTTGTAGAATAATTAAATGATATTAGGATTGTATTTTTTTTATTCAGAGGATTAAATTCATTAATACTTATTTCAAATAAATTTAAATATTAGTTTAATTCACTCAAAATGAAAAGATAATTCCTTAACTAATAAGATTTTCAAAGAAAAAAATTTCAAGAATACTTAAACTAAATTCTATAAGTATATATATATATATATATATATATATATATATATTCTACTAAGAGGTGGGAATTGATAATATGATGATAGAAATTCATTTAGTAATTAATTCCATCAATTCCTAATTCAATTGATTTATTAAAATAGTTATTCCATCAATTATTATCTTTATTATAACCTTATCCATAGTTACCCAATCCATTTCACTCACTAATAGTGAGGAACAATAATGTGAGATCAAATTTAGGTTAAACCCTAGATCTCCTAATGACTTCTTAACCCTAATTAGGACTCCTCCAAATCCTATTAATTTAATATTGTTCAAATTTGATATAATTAGTATCATTTTACTCCTTATAACATAAGGACCTCAATGATATGTATATCATCATATCATTTGGACAATATTTGGACACTTTAGGTATTTAGCTCCATAATTTAGGTAAAATTGTAATTTCATGTTTTTCATTTATGCTTGTTCTAGGTTTATTGAACTTTAGGACATCAAACTTGTTTCACTTTGCTCACCTCACATATACTTTTAGTTATATATTTGAGAATTACATTTTCATAATTTAATGATTAGGATACTTAGCAATTCACATGATTTGATCTTAATCATTTGTTGAATTGCTATAGAAGAGAATTAAAATATATGTTTTGCTTGTGATCTTTAAAATTAGATTACTTTCATTTAAGTTGATAACAATTACATATGTGAAATTGTGATATTATGAATTCATTTAGAGTTGTTTATAGTACCCTTCTTAATTTAATGCTCATATATTGACTTTACATCATGGAATTTAGTTTCTTAGTTTAAATAAATTATTATTAGAATCTTAGTCAATATATTCCATGACTTTAGATTACAAATTGCATGTATCCTTGTCTTGTATTATTTCCAAATTAAATTGTTAGTATATGAATTTCTTAACCTTAGTATTAATTCTTTAATACTAGTTCTTTCATTTTATCCTCTAATAAATTGAGAAATTGTATGTTAACTCTATATTTTATTTCATTTAGAAAATTTAGTAAAACTAGTGTCCAATTTATTAGATTTGAATCTCTAGTTCTTTTTTTCCTTAAGTACTTAATTTTATTTCAAGTTCCTAATACTTGAATTAAGAACTCCTTAGTTATTATTTTTGATCTAAGACATCTTGTAAGGATTCTTTAATCCATAAACTTTACTAAACATAGAGTGGTAGATTACCAATCTCACTTACTTATTCCATTTAAACATTTCCTATTAATTAATCCTAATTAAGTTAGTGATCATTTTGATTTAAAACCTTTCAATTCATAAGATATTATGAATAAGTTAGTAGGTTATACTTTAACTTGTACTTTTCTTAGTTTAGCAAAACTTCAATTTTTCTCTGCCCTTACTAATTCCCTAAACTTTAATCATTAATATAATTGATTTGATTAGTTTAGGACTAGTATTAATCATGTTCCAAATTACTTGGATATAATTATGAATTACTTTCTCGTTTCATAAACTACATAAAAATACTATTATCAAAACTTCTCCCATCTACTATTAATTATAATTGGCTTGAAGATCAATATCTACAAGTCAATTAGAGTTCAATTTACTCCTATCATTAAGTAGATAATTAAAATTAGATAACTTTAAATATCACATAATTTACAATTGTGGAATTCTTATGAATGTTTGCTTAACTTTGTGCCTATTCCTTGAACATACATACAATATTTGTGCATAAATAAAACTTCCATAAAACTATAGGGGTTTAATATTATTTGATGGCTAAGGGCATGCTAATTAGGAGTAATAAGGAGACCTCATATTCTTAAAGGGTGAATATGATCGTAAATTAACTTTGAAACCCTACTTTTCTTTACCGATTAGGCAGACGTGCTTAACTTTTTGCTTCATTCTGTTTGTGCCCACAGAATGAGTATTTTCATAAAATAACTTTAATTAATAAAACACGAGTTCTTTTGGAATCTTATTGATTGTAAGATCTCATTATAGCTTTTTAGCTATGTTACTTTTCATAGTCCTAGGCTATGTATATCTTAGACCATGAGGTTAAGATTTTCTTTTAATTACTATTCTTTGCACTTTCATTTTAGTACTGTACTTTATTTGTTTATAGTTCTTATAAAATATAGTGTATATTGTTTTAACTTCAATTAAATGCTTCACTATTTTACTTTCTTACTTAGTATAACTTCTATTGAACATATTTATGTTTTTATTTGATTTAATTTCAAATGTACTTTAGTAGTTTCTAACCTTATTTAAGATGCTTTTTCCTTACCATTTTTGGTTGCAAGCTAGGATAATAATTGTAACAACCCAAGTTGTTATATCGGTCAATTAGGATTAATCTTAATCTTAAATCTAATCCTAAGTACTAATTAAGTCATTAGGAATCAACCACCAAGACCTAGTCCAAACTAGAGGTCAAACAGATCAAATCTTGATTTTGAGAATTTCAGGAACCCCGGGAATTGACCTATTTATTTTGACTTCCGATTGAACAACGGACACCGCCATTGCGTTCATTGACCCTAAATTAGCTAGGGGTGATGGTTTCAGGTCAATCAGAAGTTGTCAAATCATTGACGAATATTTTAATAATATATAAATACCCCAAAAATTAGGAAAATTAAAAACTCATCGGAATCGAAATCCGACTTCACTGTTTTGTTCCTCACCCCTCAATTAGCTAAGGATAATTTTTTTGGGAATTTTTGGAACAACTTAAACTATGTAAATTTTTAATTGAAAAAAAATTATATATATTAAATAGTAAATTTAAGTTTAATTAAATTAAATACATTTCTTTCTTTCTTTTTTGTTCTTCCTCCTAAATCTCAAGCACATCCTCTGCCCTAATCGCACGCAAGAATCACTCGACCCCTCCCATAAGCACGAGCGACCGGCGCCTCTCCTCCCATCACGCGTCGCCTCACCCTCGCAACCTCCGCCTCCCGACCCTCAAAGCCTCCTCGCTGGCTCCGCCCTTCTGATTTTTCTTCTCAAACCACTTAGTTAACCTTTTTTCTCCTCCATGGCCGAAGCTCGCAAGTTGCAGCTCGTCGATCCATCTCCAGCCGAGTACCCTTCCCCTTTGCCTCGTCCCCTCCGCGTCCGACGCGTGTCGCGGCCGCAGCCAACTTCCCTGCCTACGTTCCTCCGTCGGGTGTCGCTGATCTTCCCTTCGACGCCATCAAGGTACCCCTACCCTACCCAAAACTTTCATTAAGTTTTAATGCATCGATCCTTGTGGATCCTTCCATAATATAAGTTGATATGATTCATTAGTTCCCTGGTATTCCTTATCTTTTTTTGTTGATATTATACACATATTTGACATATTATTTTAGTTAAGATCATTTATTTGCTGTAGAGAAGTCCTAGTTTTGCTGTAGCGCTTTTAAGGTAGATAACTTCTCTATGGATGATTGTGTTGGTAAACAATAAATTTGTTAGATTGGTGTTCATTCTCTAAATATATGAAATGTTAGTTTAATTGTAATATAATCTCTAATCTCAAGAATAACTAATGAAGTCCATGTAATCAAGAAGAACATGAAATTCAATACCTATGTTCAATTTTGTTTTCAAAATAAAGGTAAAATAGAAAGTAATGTGAATAGGATTTAAGTTGATGAAATGGAAGAGCACTTCTAGAGCGATGTATAATTGGATTTTCATCATCAAGGCTAATCTTTACATTTCAAATATGCAATTATTAGAGCGTTGCCCTCAAAATTAAAACGTGCATAACTTAGTCAATCGACCTCAGAATACAGTGTTCTTAGATTCTATGGAATCCTTAAACAGTAACCAATAATAAACTATATAAAAATTTAGGTTTCAGTAGAGTAAAAATTTCTGAATTGCCCTTAGGACAAAAATCTTAGTTTGGACCTGTAGGATCTGTTTCTCATCCAAATTGAGCGTACTTATGGTCTATCTTCAAGTTAAATAGTATGGAATCATCTGATATTAAGAAACTTCAATTTGGACCTTTAAATCAAAAGTTGCCTTTTTTAACCCTTAAGTAGGGGCAAAATTGTCATTTTGTCCAAAAATTTATGATAAGTACCCTTAACCTTTAATTATCCTTTTAAAAACACTAAAACTAATATTTGGACTATGTTAGGATTATTTAAGTGAGTAAAATCAATTATTAGGTCAAATCTGTAAAATCCCTAAAAATCTTTCTAAAGTTCTTTTTCTTAGGATTTTACACCTCACATAAGGACTATTCTTAAGACTATGATAGATCATAGGTTAGAGTTTATTTATTGGGTAAATATGTTACTCAATAGATGAAACCTTGATTTTATTAGTTGTTAGAATTTTACTTCTTATTCTGATTATTTTGTCTTTTAACTCTAGGTTTAAGATAGGATATTCATCCTATTAAGTTTGATTACTTAATATGATTTGCCTTAACTAGTATATCACTTTTAAAATAGAACCTAGAACTTAGGTCTTATCCTTTTAGATTATATAATTAAGCCCAATTTTTGTGGTATTTAATCCATAATCTACAGGTTAGAAGATCTTGATCAGATCTTAGATAGGACGTCTAAATTCACAAAATTAGGACGTATGATTTATTAATTTAACTCATAGTCATCATTTGATTGAAATAGATTAGAACCTGATCAGTTCTAATCCTTTTTAACTTGTAAGGACAAGTTTCTAAGTTACACTCGATAGTAGGAAAATAGTGATCCTGAACTTGTGTAACTTGGAATAGTTAGAATGGTTTAATTAGAAAACAAATAATATCACCATATTAGTAGAGTCCCCTGCATACTTTTGATATTTTGTTGCTACGTATTCCTTGATGTTTGAGCCATTTTTTTGGACATGTCATATAAGAAAATATTGTTGCATGAAAATGAAAACTTAAAAAATTAGGAAAACATTTGCATTTGGGTTCAGTTTATGGTAGATTATGGTGCACATTTACTTCAATGGATAGGGGTAAGGTGAGATCAGAATGCTTATGTATTAGGCTTGGGACACGTTTAGTCTTGCAAATGTGTTTGACTCCTCAGTTGTTTCTGAAATTATCCACAGAAACAAAAGTAAAATAATTAAAAGATATTGCATAGTATTATCTGCCTCTTCAGTTACACAGTATGATTGAGATATGTTGCCATAGCCCAGAAAGGCTATGGGGATGCATAGATGTATATATATATATATATATATATATATATATATATATATATATATATATATATATATATATGGGCCAGATTGGCCAATTTTTCTGATATGGCAGTTAGTACACAGATATTCAAATTCATGTACAGTTTTGATACTTGGCTTACTTTTTAATATTTTTATTCAGGCAGCTATTCCTTTG
Source organism: Gastrodia elata (assembly GCA_016760335.1). Classification (NCBI taxonomy): domain Eukaryota; kingdom Viridiplantae; phylum Streptophyta; class Magnoliopsida; order Asparagales; family Orchidaceae; genus Gastrodia; species Gastrodia elata. The sequence goes on from CM028681.1 coordinate 32,648,194, forward strand.
TTCAGCTTATATATATATATATATACATATATATATATATATATATATATATATATATTAGGATGTTAAAATTTGGCTGCTACTATATGTATCATTGCTGAGTTAAGTTATTTAATTTGCATATTTTCTTTTGATCACCAGCATATTTAGGATGTAGTATTTTCTTTCAGCACTTGTGTAGTTATTTATATATGCTTACCCTATTTAGCTCATATTTAAGGTATGTCTTAGCCTCCTTTTTGCTTAAATTATAAATAATTATTTATAACTTTTTCCTTTCTTTTTATAATGCTAGTTACTCCTTTATTTGCTATAGTTGTTACTTAAAAATTGTTAAATGGTGATATTATAAAACACATAAAATATATCAGCCTAAAATGTACTTAGATAATTATCTAACACAAGATTTTTTTCTTTTTTAGTTGGGGCCCTACATTGTGAAACTGACAATGGCAGATCCGCTTCAGTTAGACAATCAAGAGCTAGGTGTGGAGCCTTATCCAGAGGAGGAGCCTTTGGAAGAAGCGGTTGTTTAGTTTTATTTTATATGAGAATGAGAGCATTTTACTTTATTACTAACTTTAAATTGATGTAATAATACAGGTACTCTTGATTATGTATTTGGATTTTTATGCTTATATTCTGAGTTATATTTCCTTCCATTTATACTGTGATGCTTGGATGTTTCTCATTTTAAATCACTGCCGCACTCTAGATATTTTTATTATATAGTGATTGATATTTGAGTATGTGCTTACTCTTTCCCTTATTAGATGGATTGTAGATTTTATCCTAATCCAATGATAAGTGAAGGGTTAGCCAGAGTGACATGCCACCATTAGCTTAAACATGTGGATCAATGGGTGGGGTGCCACATTAATACAATTGAGTATTTTTACTCAACTTATTTCAAACTATTCTTCTTTACAGTTTTGTTTATTTTCTTTCCCTACTTGAATACTTTTAATGCTTTGCTTCTTATTTTAAATTGTAATTTAGCTTGTGATATCCAAATGAACTTAAATAATAGTCAACTTTAAAATATGCTTAGATTATTTAGTCTAACTATTTTTTTTCTTTTCTTGGCTTTGCCCTATCATATTTAAATATCAAAATATAATAGATCAGGAGCAGTATAATACAAGTGGAGCTGGACTCAGTGCTTGAAGAACTTAAATTTTTTCTTGCTTCCACATATTTTCCTACTTATCAAAGAGTGAACTTTTATTATTGCTCTTTTAAATTTCAAGTTTGTAATAATTAACTTTTTGCAATTATTTTTACTTATTCTGTGATTGTTTTATTTTCATATATAAATTCTTGGTTTGGATAAATAGATGGATAAAAATACATATTTCCTTATTACAAGTAAAATTTTAATTGCATGTGATTCCTCGTTCTTACTTCTACTTACAATTACTTTTGTTCACATACTTTCCTTCTCCTTCTATCTCCTCATATTCTTAACTTAACACCCTCACAAAGATTCTTGGTCACACAACATCTAGTAATTGAGTTAGCTTCCTTCTAATTCAGTATTAGATGTTGTGGTGACGCTCTAATGTTGGGTTAATCTCATATCTGATATTGGGTTGTTACATTGGAAGTCGTTGGATTTTCATCTAATATTTTAATATATTTAAAAAACCTTAAAAATAGGAAAAATTAAATAATCTTCGAAATTAAAATCCATCTTTGTCATTGCGTTCCTCAAGCTTCAATTAGCTATGAGTGAATTATTGGAAATTATTAAAAGCCATTTAATTATTAATTTTAATTCATAAAAATTAGAAATAATAATTAAAATAACTATTATTTGAATTTTCCCTAAACAACATCGTCTACTTCACCACACTGTCTCCCTCTGTCATCGAATCAGACAGCTAATATGAGCCATCTGATCATTTGATCCGATCGCTGAGACATCGTTTGCCTTGTGTGGTTACGCAAGGCGTGCGTAGCAACGTGCATCGCTCACCACCCCAGCTGGCCACTCACCGCAACCCTAGGTCCTCGCAAGCTCTACTATCGACCTCTATTAGAGCTCTCATCACCTGTTTTAGTGCCCGTTTGCGCGATCAAGGATTTCTCTAGGATGCTCGATACATCGAAGCCTCGAAGATCCTCAGTCGTCCACTACAAAGTACCCCTAACTCCCTCGATCTTTATTCAATCTATGCTAGCTTAATTTGTAAATCTATTGCATGCTCTAGATTATTACATAGTCAAACCCAATCGGGCTCGATCGAGCCCGATCAGGCTAATTTAGTCGATCAACAATAATGATCAACAGTATCTAGCACCTCATACTGAGCCCTAGCTTTTAGGGTTAGCCTCCATCAGTGCCTTAGACCACCACCCCTAGTACTGGTCCGACCACCGATGGTGAGTCCTCGTTAAGACTTGTCCAACGCCGTGTGGGTCAACTCTTGACGCCGCCGGAAAGTGGCCGTATAAGGGCGTTTGCCCTATCACTGCAGCTACTGCAATGGGTCCCACAGACGTCAGTGCTGTAGTGTGTGGGGCCCGCTATCCCGATCAAGCCGCTATCATGGATCTATTTGCGTCCGCAACGTCTTCCGATGGATCCCGCCGCATCTGAAATTAATTAATTCAGCTATATTTTAAAGTATATATTAAATTAGAGCAATTTAATCAAATTAATTAATCCCAAAATTTTAAATATCCATAACTATAAATCCAAAACATCCATAGCTATATATTAGTTTTATAGTACAGTTTCAATTCCCAAGTATTAGTGTCCTAAATGATTTAGTTGAGATTTGTGGACCTAAGGATCTAAGCATCAGTGCCCTAGATATTTTAGTTTAGGATATAGTTGCTAGTTTAGCCAAATTTGTTGTTATGACAGTTCTAATATAAGCACACATCCAATAATAAATGTTTTAAGTTTATTTAGTTCAATTTTAGTATTTATGTAGCACATTTATCATTTTTCCAATATTTTCAGCATGTTTAGCATTTATAATTTTTTTGATATTTCAGCTTTCGTTTATCTTGCAAATATGTTAAGGTGTTAGATTTATTTCACCTCTGCTTATATTTTATTTTATTTATAAAATCAGCATGTGTAGAATTGATCATATCTACTTAGAATATTTTTTGTACTTAGTAGCTTCTCATACATATTCATTGCTTAACCTTTTAGCAGCTTTGGGTTGATGTATGTGCATACCTCATATTTTTTTTTAAATTATAATTGAATGATTATAGCTTTTACCATTATCTTTTGTTGCTATATTTCTCCTAAAATGCTTAGGATATTTGTGATATCATTAAATACATGAAAACTTAATAGTCTAAAATGTACTTAGATAATTTATCTAACCAGTATTTTCTCTTTTTGGCTGGGGCCTTGGCATTGTGAAACTGACAATGTCAATTTTGGAGCATTTTGAGGAGTGTTCCCGTGGAAAAGTAGTTATAAGAGGAAGAGCAACTAGGAGTTGAGGAGTCTTTATTTTGGTTACTTATTTTATTTAAGGATGAGTGTCCTTATTTTCTACTTATAACTTATTTAAAATATTGTAATAATACAGGTACTCAATGTATTTTCCTTTACTACATACTTTATTCTGAGCTATGTGGTTTTCATTTTTGCATTATGGTTCCAATAGATGTAAGCTTGTTATTTCTTTCTTCCGCACTCTGATAATTATGTATATTATTTAGTGAATGATCCCGATGTTATGTAGTGCACATCCTTACCTTATTAGTAGATTAGGGATTATAACCTAATCTAATGATAAGTGAAAGATTATCAAGTGACAACCACTCCAACCTACCCTATCAGGGCACAGGTCGCCACGGTACAAGGCTTTGATCTTGACAGTCGGATCAGAGTGTTAATTCGACAATTAGATCAGATGGATCAACTTCAAACAGTTAGATTGACTTTAAGAATGCACTTGACGGTCCATGTCAATAGATCTCATTGTCTCGTGCGATGGGCTCACACACGGGGTCAGCACCTTCTGTTACTGGCTGTTGGATTAATTAGTTTATTATTTATTGAAATTATAATATTTAATTAACAAAATATATATCTTAATTAATCAAAATTAAATAACCAAATGAGCTCCGAAAAATCATAAAAATTCACTTTTAGTTAAATGGAGGGTGAGGAACTAAAAAATATAGTTAGATTTTAAATCGGAGATCAATTTAATTATATATATATATATATATATATATATATTTGAGCACTTAATATATAATAAAATATTTGGGTAAAATTTAATGATTTTAATAATTCTCAAAATATTACCTCTAGCTAATTTGGGGGTGATGAGTTCATTGTCGAACTCCAATTTTGATTCTGATATCAAATTAAATTAGGTAATTTTAAGGTTAATTAAAATACTCAAAATATTCATCAAATGCAAATGAACTCCAAATCACACTGAACTTTAAGTGTAGGCTTCTAATGCAATTATTAGTACACTAGTAGTAAAAATAGGCTGATTGGGCTACCCAATAATATGTTATAACACTAGGGTTATTACACATGTTTAACTTCTCTTAGCTTCCAAACTACACCACTTGGTAGCTGAGCATCCACAATATCTTTTTTAATGATACTGCATGCCTTATTATCTTTAAGATATACCTTCCCCAAGTCACCCTTGGTGTAGTTCTTGAAAATACCCATCGTATGAGTGGCATGAAAAGATGTGTTCGAGTCCACCACCCAGGACTCCATGTTGACAAGTGACACGATCAATGCATCCTGATCCTCTTTAGCTGAAATAGTCACTATGGGGCACATATATTTGCTCCCACCACTTGGCTAGTTCATGGTAGGACAGTTCTTCTTAAAGTGACTTGCTTTTCCACAATTATAGTAATCAGGATTTTTTCTTGGGTCTTGACTTTCCTCATCTCGCCATAAGCATGTCTATATTATGTCTTAGGTTTACACCTCTTCCTCTGATCTCAGCATTCAATGCTGAAGCAGATGCCTCCCCATGGAACATTTTTTGCATCTCTTCATTCAGCACCAGCCTGACAGTGTCATCAAATTTCAACGACATATTTCCTGATAAATTATTGACGGCTGTAACCAGCCCACCCCAAATATCTGACAACGATGAGAGGAATAATAGAGCTCGGACCTCGTCATCAAACTTGATGCCCACCAAACTCAATTGATGTGTCACAGTGTTGAAGCCATTTAGATGTTTAGTCATTGAGTAGTCGTCCATCATCTTGATATTATACAGTCTTTTCATTAGAAAATTTTTGTTGGAAGCCAAAGAGTTCTCATGCATCCTTGTCAGAGTATCCAAGAGAAATACAGTAGCTTTCTCAGTAATAATATTAAATGTAATAAAAGAAGACAATGAAAGATGAATTAAACCCAATACAGTTTTATCAAGAACCTCATAATCTTCATCTAATATAATAGCCGATTTTCTGTCAAATTCACTTAATAGTATATACAACTTCTTTTAGTAGAGTAAATCCTTCATTCACATTTTATAGAAAGTAAAATTAGTATCATTGAACTTTTATATTTTATATCTCATTTCATTGGCCAATTCTCACACTCAAACTACAAACCCTAGAACAACAAAAGTAAATAAAGAATCTCTCTCTGATACCACTTATTGTAAAAACACAAGCATCACAATGGAAGCAATTTTAGCTCAAGGACTGGGGTTGCATTTATAGTTATCAAGCAAATAATAAAATCACAAGCACAATAAAATACAAATCACATCACATGCACATGTAGAGCCACAAGCATCCAAACATACTGATTTTATGTAAAATACCTAAATATGGGAAAAAGTATGGAGCCACACCACGCAAAAATTTTAGTGTAATCAAAATGAATACATAGTTATAAAGAGCTTCAGCTTCATAAGAGAAAGAAAGATCTATCGCTTACACAACCTCTCGATCAATTTCTTCTCTAACAAGGAACACCATCTCTTACTCTAGATGAAAAATAAGAGCAGTCCACCACCTATTAGGATTTTATCCAACATGCAAAAGCCCTTGCATAGCTATTGCAATACTTAGTAAATATCTCCAAGAAGTTTCCTTATATATTTCAGTCAAATATGGATCTCAAATAATCCAAAATATCCCCCAATTTTCTTAGGGCAACATCTGAACTGTAGCAGTTTTCCACCTGGCACTACAGTGTGCCATGGCATCATGGCCTTGGGTAGGCAGGCGCTAGGGTAATCTATAGCACCCTAGTCTCAAGTAGATAAGTGACTTGGCACACTACAGCTCGCCACAACATGCTACAACACCCTAGTCTCGGGCACATTAGTGTCGGGGAGTACTATAATGCCTTGGTCATGGGTGTTGAGCATCGTGGCACGCTATGACGAGCCATGATGCGCTGTAGCGTATGCTGTAGTTGAGCTTTCTCAACTTCGTTCTGTATCACTTCGAAACCTCCTGAAAGCTCACCAGAGCTCCATTAGAACCTCCATGATGATCTAAATGGTCTCCACATCCTAACAGTAGTTTGTGACTTGTGACACCATTTTTAAGACTTAAGTCGTGTTGATATCATGATATTCTTGGTGGTTTGTTATATTTTTAAAAAATAAAAATTATAGCTTATTGTCTTAGGGTTTTCCAACTTGCAATAAGTTTTGAAACATTTTTTATGTTAAATTGAACATCTGAAATTGTGATATTTTTTGTGTTCTATTTAATTTTTCCAAAATAAATTTTAAGGTTTTATATTTTAAGACTTTGATATATGTAGTAATTTGTGAGTCTATTTATAGGGCTTAATCACTTAATCCATGAGTTAAACTTGGGATCTTATATATGTTTTGTGCTTTTCTTTATTTAAAAAAAATTAGAGCTTTTTCCTCAAGGTTTTTAGATATGTTGTCCAAGAAAAATGTATTATTTGCTTAGGCTTATTAGACATACAGTCCAAGCAAAATACTTTTGTTAAATTTTTTTACTCTGCTAAGTAAAATATTTAAAATATGCATCCCATCCCAACTGCCCAAGTAAAATACTTCTTTTAAATTTTTGTTTTAAAGTCTTTAGACATGTAGTAGCCCAAGCAAAATATATTTAGATAAGCAACAGTAGAGGCAACAGCTGGCAAAATAATAACAAAAGAGACAGAGAAGAAAGTAATTTCTTATCTATAATAGTAAAATTGTGATTAACATCTAGGTTGTATACTTATACATAACATATCACATGTTTATTTCAATATCTAGGTTGTTAAACTCATGTACATTTCAATGAAAGTTTTTTTGACAAATATTGTGCTGATAGTAACTTGCTAATGTGCATTGTCATTATGCTTGATTATAGGAGAAAATTGTTATTTATCAAATTTACATTTAGATCAATCTATTATGGGGTCAACACTAAATAAGAAAATTGAGTGAGTTTTACTAAATTTGCATAAATTATGTAGTTATTATTATAAAAACACATCTAGAGCAATTATTAATTCTTCAACCAATTTCTGAATACTTTAAATCAAGCTCTAGTGCAACTTATTATGAACCAGAAAATTCAAATTTAAGAAATTTTGACTCATATTTGGAGTCTTCTTCTGCCCACTGCCAATGACATATGAGATAGAGTTTTTTCTAGATGAGAATTGCATTAAGGCACCTCAAGAATAAAGATCTTCCTTTGATGTTCTTAAATGGTAAAAAATGATTTCCTTAAAGTGACATATATTAACTAAGATTACCATAGATATTATAGCTATTCATATTATAATATTTGCATCTTAACTTGCCTTTAATACTGGTGGTCATGTACTTGATGATTATGGAAGCTCATTATCATCAAGTATGGCTAATGCTCTTTTTTATTCTACAAATTGGCTCACTGGGTGTCAAACCAATTTTAGACATTTGGATGAAGATGTAAGAATTTAAATTTAATATATTCTAACTTTTAAACAATTATTGATCTATTTATTTTATTTTTTATTTATTTTTGTGGGAAGAACAACTAACATACTTTATATTAGATGAAGTGTAGAATATATATAGCTGAACTAAATGATTGATGAAGAATATTTAAACTTCTTAGAACTTTTCATGAATTTTGTAGTAATTAGTTGAACCAAATAATTTGAATTTTTATAAACTGTATTTAGGTTTATATTATATTTAAAGACTAATAATTATTGCAGTTTGGTAACTCATGAGAGAAAAATGAACTATGATGAAAAATAATCATTTCATATTATAATGTGATACTTAAACTATTTCATAGTTACTCATAATTGTTCAAATTTTTTTTAGTTTTACTATGATATTTTTTTTTTCAAATAATTGATATTTGAGCTACATCTTGAGTTGATGCTGCCTCTATTGATGCTTAGGCTGCTGCTGTCTCATATGGTATTCGAGCTGCTGTTGCCTCTGCTGCAGCTTGGCCGATGCAGCCTCTGATATTGCTTAGGTTGTTGCTAGCTCTACTACTGCCTAAGCTATTGCTGCTTCCATTAGTTCTTAATTGTGTATATTATTGTTATTACTAATTTTATAAAGACATCAATTTCATATGTTATTATTTCTTATTTCAATAAAAATTGATTTTTTTTATTGTTGATTTAATGTGCCTTGTATTAGGGCTGTTACTGCCTCTGTTGCTGTTTGGATTGCTGGTGATGCTGCCTCTGCTGTTGCTTATACTGTTTCTTATTGTGTATATTATTATTATTATTGATTCTATAAGTACATTAAATTCATATATTATTATTCCTTTTTTTAACAAATTTGATTTTTTATATTATTGGTTTAATATTTATTGTGCTTAGGTAGCTACTACCTCTACTATTACTTGCGTTGCTGATGCTTTTGTTATTGATTGATATGTTGCTGCTACCTCTATTGGAGCTTGGGGTGCTGCTGCTATCCCTTCCACTACTTGAGCTTTCATAGTCTCTGTTGCTGTTGTCCCTATTATTGCTTTGGATGTTGCTGCCACTTTAGTTGTTGTTGTCTCTGTTGTTGCTTGGGCTGTCGTTGTCCTTACTATTTCTTGGGTTGTCGTTGTCCTTACTATTGCTTGGGCTGTTGCTATCCATACTGTTTTTTGGACTGCAGCTACTTGAACTATTGTTGGCTCTACAATTGCTTGGGCTGCTACTGGTTCTACTACTGCTTAGCATGTTGTTGCTTTTGTTGGTTCTTATTTGTGTAATTTGAATTTTTTATTTTTTATTTTTTGTTTCTTATGCTTGGGTTGTTGTTGCATCTACTGGTGCATGAGCTGCCGATTTCTTTGCTGCTGCTGCCCTGCATTGGATACTATTGCTTAGGCTGCTGTTACTTCTGCTGCTACTTTGGTTGTTGTTGTCTCTAACCCTCAAAACAGGATCACATCTTCAACACACAATTTCAATCTTAAAAATAGGCTCCCAAGTCCTAACTTACTAAATTGCATGTCTAAGAATCCTATAAATTTTGAAATTTTTTATACAATTATTTTTTTAAAGTTTTTTAAACTTAGCTTTTTATTTTTTTGCTTGTTTTATTTATGCAATAACTTTAGATGGCTATATTGAGTTTATAATAAATGATCACTAATGTACTAAGCTGCTGAATTTGAGATATGCTAATTTGAGTCCCTGAATGAGCAAAAGCTCATAAGCCCATAAATTTACACTCTCACATAAGATGATCCTTTAGAGTTAATTGAGCTAAGTATTTTTTTACATGTATTAAATTCTTCTTTTTTCGTTTCAGTAAAATCTTTTAAGTTCTCTAAAATTTAAATTTTGACACTTACTTGTGTAAACTGCAGACTATATAGCTGGTTATCGCATCCCCTGCTGCTACCATGGGCAGAGCATAGAGTACTTGGGTTGCTAGGTTGTCCCTAAATATATTGCTATATTCGCAGAATATAGTCTTATTTATTAATTATCAATGTATTAACGATTTAATGTATTAATTGATGCTAGCAGTAAGTATTATAATAATGTGGGTTAAAGTTGTGATTTGTGAAGTTGAGATCTTAATAATATTAATATTTCTTAAGCATATTTTTAAATTTTTTAATTATTTTTTTTTGAGCTAATTCAAACTCAGCTCAAACTCGAAATTTTTAGCTCGAATTATAATTTCGAGCTTACTTGAATCGGGTCATCTTAAACTCGAAGTTGACTCGGCTCGAACTTAATTCGAATTTGAGTCTGGATTAACTCGAAATTGTGTGTTGAAGATTGAAAAAAGTAACAAATGCAATCATTTGAGTCTGGATTAACTCGAAATTTTCAAGTTCGAGTTTTGCCTGACTCGCTCAAACTCAAATCGAAACCAGGTATATTCAAAATAATGACAAAATAGAGAGCGACATGATTAATAAGATCCAAAATAATTGATGAAATTGAGTAATATTGGCCAACAAAAAAATTCATAAGAATAGAATGGAGATGAGTTTATCTATAACAATAATTGAAATAGCTCGAATAATAGATAAGATTAGAGATGCCTTAAATGATTAAATGATTGACATATTAAGTATAAGTGCCCCTTTTACATATGGAATTTATGAACTTCAAGCATATTAAAAGTAAAAGAAAAGTTTCAAAATAAAATCATGCATAGAAATTGTTATGAAAAATCTTATAGGTTTAGAATTCACCTAAGCACTTATATTTAATGGTGCATAATAAAAATACAAATTTTTATGTTATTATTATTTAGGATACATTTTTTCTCGTATGGACTAAAAATTTTGAGGGCAAGAAAATTATTCTGTTTTTTTTATAAAAGAAATGTTATGTTTATATATATTTTTAAAATTTTTGTATATAATTTTCATACAAATATTATATTCAATCAATAATCTACTTATAAATTTAATTTGACGTATCATTTATATATTAATAATATATTATAATATCAATATTATTATACTTACATATTAATATATATCAAAATATATAAATAATGTATCAATTCATTTTATAAGTGAATTATTTATTTAAAAAAAAAAAATATTAGTTTTAAATAAATGTATAATTGTGCGCCAGCATAGCAATCTGTTTTTAGTATATACCTGCTGACAAGACTTCAGCACTTTCGCAGAACTTCACCTCTCAATAAGAACTTATCGATTACTCTTCCTCTTCCACTCGACTAAAGACTAAGGTCTCTTTTTTTCCCGTTGTATCTCCTGCGACGTCTCTTCCCTTCTCATCCTCTTCGGCTTTGGTTTTCTATCCTTCGAAATGAATATCAGGAATTAACGTTTTGGCGATTTGGCCTTTTTCTTCACTTTTTGTGGGATTATCTTACTTGCTTGGAGCAGCGAGCAGTGCAGGCCGAAGTGGAACAGCGATAAGCATCTTGAAGGCTATGCAATCTTATCTCTTGGGACACCTCTTACGCTTCCCTTCGGCATAGGTTCTCTATTTTGTAAATCGTTAAATCCTCCAAAACCAAGGTAAGGTTTTGCACGGTGTGGCCTATCCTATGTCTTCACTTTTGTGGAATATGAAGGCATGATTTCGCCATTTTTCTTCACATTTGAGTTCAATCTACAATTATATATATATGCTGTTTGGAGAATTTGAGTTATTCACGCTTTTGTTTCACATTTGTGTCAAATCCACAAACTTTTTTTCAATTTTCTTACTTCAGAACTTTCTCTCTTTTTTTTTTTTCTCTTGCCACAGCTCTTCCTCCACCCCGTTCGGTTTAAATTCTCTTATTTGTGAATTGCTAAATCCTTAAAAATCAGAGATTTAAGGATTTTCACAGTTAGATTTTTTCTTCACAATTTAACATTCTATAATTAAAATAAGTTTTCCCTTGATCATCCTACAATGGCATGGCGTGTTAGGTCACGATATCTTGCAGCACCGGTACGGTTGTTAAGACAACAGTATAAATTTATCCAAAGTATAATTGTAAAAGGAAAAATGCTATACTTATACAAGAATACACACAAAAAAGTATCTAGCAATAATTTACTCACACATTAGATTGACACATCTTCTATATATTTTTGTGTATATTAGTGTGTAAATATAGCAATACTCTTGTAAAAGTTGGCTTACTAGTTCCAAAGTGAGACATCATCTGAAGCGTTTCTTTTGTTTGTAATTTATATTTGGGATTTTTATTACAAAGGGAGTAATATTCTTAACTATTTACCTTTCCCTGTGCTTATTGAATTTGTTTCTTAGGGACCTGAGATTAGATCAGGTGATTATTCATATCCAATACTTTCTATTTGTTTTTTTTTTGTTTAGTCTATTTTTGTGCAATGAGAAAGAAATTTGATTAATTTATTATTATTTGATCAAAATTTTGAATGAACCACTTAAAAACAGTTTTCTTCAAACATTGAGGTGGTTCATTTGAATAAATTAGATTTGGTGATTCATTTTTCTATTACGCTTTTTCTATTATCCTAAAACACAAATTTTTTATGTAGATCAAGCGCTGATTAACATAATATGATCAAATGATTGCATTTGTTACTTAATCATTTGATCATGTTTTCTGTATTGAACTTTCCATATTTTTAACTTTTTATTAGGTGATGTCTAAATTTGTTTTTTGTACTCTCTTGCATGCTGATGTAGAGAATGATAGTTTATGATTGCTTCAGCATTGTTTTATTGAATTTTAGCCATATATACTACACTTTTTCATAATTAAGTTTAGTCTAGGTATAATGATTATTTAAGATATAAATATTTGGATGTTTGATTAGTAAATAATAAAAGTGGAATGGATTTATTAGGTGCTAAATTTTCAATCTTATTTATGCTTAATAAGAAAGTGCAACTCATTTTTCTTTGGTTACATATGATTGGTCCTGAGATAATTTTACAAATTTGTATCTTCTATTTGTCACATTAATACATTTAATCATTTTTTAGCACATAATTTATATTTCTAGTTATTTTATGAAAGAATTAGCATGAATCTGTAAACATAAGTTGAAATGAATTTATATAGTTTTTAATTGGAGTGCTAGGATATTTATAATTAACCATTAATCAATCAAACTTAGTTATTTTCTAACATGCTACCTAAAGCTTTCTCAATATTACTATTGACATTACCCTATGGAACACAAGTCATTTTGTGTATGCAACAATTACTAATGTGGAAACACCCTTTTTATTGTAAGACTACATACCTCAACCCCTTTTTATGCTTCACATATTTAAAAGCGTCATGCACTAACTACAATATTTTATTACCAAATAAGGATTCGTACTACATAAACGAGTTTGCTTGTGATGTTCAATATAGCAATTGGCTAAATTACCGAATGCGTAATTTATTATTAAAAATGTAAGAAACTATTTGTTAGAGGAAAGGAGTGCAAAATAAATAATGTGTGCATATTGTTTCTTGACAGTATAAATTAAGTTAAAGTGACTGGGTGCTATTTGCTTACAGAAACTATAATTATGTATGACAAGGTTTAGTTTTTTTTTTTTAGAGTAAATTTATAATAGTTGCATTTGAATGAACCACTTAAAAACAATTTTCTTCAAAGTAGCCACTCTTTAAAAATGGATAAAATCATTGTTGTATACAGAATCACTAGGCATTTTCTTTTCTTATGGGTAAATATGTGAATTTAGTATATCAAGTAGGAGCTTAAAAAAATTATAATTGAGATTATATTTTCCAGAATATTTTTTATGCATCAAACTAAATAGTTTCTAATTTAAAAAAAATTATTGTCGTGCTACCTAGTGCTCACAATTAGAATTCAAAGAGAAAGAAGAGCCCAAAATGAGTGAAAGAGATGTTGCGATTGGAAAGGGAAAGTTGTTCAACTGAAGAATATAATAAAAAAGTTTGATCAATACAAAATGTATTTCCTTTGTATGTACTCACCAAAGGTGACATGACATGTGATTTGGTTTACATTGATCCATTTCTAGTTGATTAACTCAAAAATAATTGTTCTAATACTAGAACCATAGAAATCATAATTGTCTTATTACGCTGTCATCTTTTATATGATAAACTAAATGCCAAATTTCTTATTAGAGAAACTACATTTGTGCAACCGACCACATGCTACGAACTCAAAGCTCATCATAGTTCTAAGTTTAGGAAGCTGGGATAACCCATATGTAAAAAAAGAATCTCATACAATATTTTATAATGTAATTCTTATTTAGTAGTGGTGAAAACTTGTCATTTTAAGATAACGGTTAGAAGCTAATTATGGCCACAAACATTGAGCCAAACATTTGTTCATTCTCAAATTTAATAGCTCATATTTTAAAATTCATTTCACTCCGCATCATTTTTCACCAAGTGCAACATTCATAAATTTGAAACTGTTGAGGGCAAGAGACACATTTATAAGCTAATCAAATTAAGAGCTAAAATAATCAAAGATTTGACTCATATTAAATATATTAAAAATATGATCAAATTATTTGGATTGCTTCAACATAGATGGATAATTTTACTAAATTTTTTAAGTGAAGTTTGTACCAATACATTTAATATAAATGAGTTTATTAAATCTAAAAATAGTCTTAATCACACTTTCATTTGATATGTTAGTAAATATGAGATTTGGAAAGCTTTTAAAAATGAGTGGAAAAATAGTAGAATCAAATGACCACCATATTGATTTATGAGTATGTTTGGGGATTACCAAGTTATTTAATGTATTTTGGAGACTAAAAAGGTGTTGGATGAGTGGAGAAAGAGTATTGTTATATTTATTTAACAGAATAAAGGCAATGCTCAATCTTGCAATTTTCGGAGGAATCTAGTTAATGTGTCATTTGTTAAAACTTTGGGAGAGAGCAACTGAATATACATTACAAAAGATGCTTGTATTTCTCAAAATAAAATTGGTTTTATTCTAGGTAGATCTTTCATGGAAGTCATATATATATATATATATATTAAGAGGTTTGATTGAGAAATTTAGTTAAAGAAAAGATCTTCATTTAATTTTTATTAATTTTAAAAAGGCTTATGATAGAGTTCTAAGAAAAATTCTTTGGAGAGCTTTGGAGAGTAAATGGATTTGTGTTGGCATATATTGATGTTATTAGAGATGTACAATGAGACTATAAATTGTGTTCGATCATAAGGTGGCTTGTCTAATAATTTTTGTTATTATTGGATTAATTCAAGGTTCAATTTTCAGCTTGTATTGTTTTAGTTTATCTCATTTTTAAAAACAACAAAAAAAGTACCTACAAACTTGCATGCCCCACAAGCTCCCTTGGTTGCACCAACTTTATCTTCCTTATCTAATCTTGCTTGCTTATTCTTTCTAGCACCAGCCATCATTCTTATTTAATCCTATATGATCTTTTTTTATCATAAAGCTATACTAGATGTCTCTTGGTGGCATAGCTCTAATATTGCTTTGATTTGTGTGTACATGAGCAAATTGAGTTTATGAATTTTATCCATGCCAAAAGAGAAGGAGGAAGGCCAAAAAAGACATAGGAAGAAACCATTAGTAAAGATCTTCTCTATTTGGAACTTAGGGAGGGGCTTCTATTTGATCGTGCATAATGGAAACAAAGGATTCATGTAGCTGACCTCATATAGTGGTATTAAGGCTTACTGTTGCTGGTTTGTGTGCGCATGATTGTTCCGTAATCCCTCACAAGTCCAGACTTTCATTAATATGAATTTATGGCCATTAAAGAATGTTTCTAGTCTCTATCAAGAAAATACTATTCCTGGTTGGTGTGAGATAACCGCCACTTTAATTGACAAGAATATGGGTGAGAGAGTGTGTGAAATTGAGGGTTAACTATATTATAAGAAACTTTTATGAGCTAGTTGTTCTCATCGTTATGAGCCTTTTTTTTATTTAAATTTTTTTTCTTGCTGCGCTATGGTGGCTTCTTTGATTGGGTTAGTATTAGCTACCTGACTTTTTATAGAAGATGATAGAGTTTTAAGAGGTAATTGGGTATTGCTCGACAAGTTGACCTAGGTGTTGTACTAGCAGTAGGCAAGTTAATTTATCATAATCTACCCGAGGATGGATTAGCTTAAACAGATCACTAGAATTGTCTAGTTTTTCCGGATGAGTATATCAATGGGCTAACATTTTTTATATCAACAAGTCTTTGATTTTTAGCTTGAATGATCTTCAATGGTGTTCTCTCATTGGCTCATTATAGTCTTGTCCTTGCTGAATCTTCCATGAGAGAACATGATTTACAGTTGGAGGAATGCAGGGGAAGCAGTACAGATGGATAGTAAAAGGCTGCAGTTTTGGGATAACAAGGATTTGTTGATGGAGCATTGCAAAGTAATAGATGGCAGGAAGACTACAATTATAGAATTGCAAGGAACACTAGGGAGAAGTGAGCATACAACAGGAGATGGTTTTGGGACAACTAGGGGGTATTGGAAGGAGGTAAAATCTGTTTTGAATATTAGTTTGCTGAAGGGGATGGGAGAAATATTTGAAGGTGAGAAGAATTTTATGTGGGAATGTGGATATATATTAGAAAAACATGGGGAAGAAGATGAAAGGTTAAGTTTGAAGTCATAATTAGATCTACACAAGATACATTGATGCTTTAAAAATAATCTCAGAATTTTCATTAGTCGTTCAAATGCTAATTATTACATTTGCCTAAGGTGTTTTAAATAAACCTTTTGCAATAATAAATTGAAACATTCAAATGAAATTTTTTAAATAATCATTAATAAATTAAGGAGCAATTGTTATAAATCATATGTTAGGTTTGGCTTGATTAATTTTAATATCTTTGGGCTGGCTGATAAGTATTGGCTTGCCTCTCTTGGTTAATTTCCAGTTGAACTTGGTTGAAATTAAATAGGAGCCCCAAATTGAAGTTATGATTAGATGGAAAGAATCCTACATTAAAAATTTCCATCTGTTTTTAAGATATTAGGATTGGCTACCATGGAATGGTCTCTTAATTGTTTCTTTTGAACCTTTCTACATTTTCTACTTTTATTCATCTAAATATGAATTTTTCTTGAAACATTATTCCAATATGTTGGCAATTACTTCAAATAATGACATAGGAACTCAAAAGAGGGATATCTAAGGTAGGCTTATGAAAGGGTAAGCTTGGATTTGATCTGCCTACTATCCTTTTGGATATAGTTATATATGGAACAATTTTGAAAGCAATCACAAGGTGGCATATATATGGTGAGGGGTTTAGTGATGAGGTAGTGAATGCTTTCCTTATCTGTTGATTATAGGAAATGACTTTGTGTGAGTGTACTTGTGGTAGTTTAGGAAATTTTTGGGGAGGGGCAAAAGAATTTGTAATGGTATAGGTAGTGATGGCTGTGGAATTACGGCAAGTTGTGGTTTTCGATTGGGAAGGGGGAAGGAGAAGTTGCGGTGATGATGGTGGAAGATTAAATATCATCTTTGTTATAAGGTTTTGCAGGGATGCTTGCACTAGTAGTGGTAAAACTTTTGGAGGTGGTGAAGGGGTTGTTTGTGAAGGTGATGTTGAAAAATAAAATAGCTGTAGAGATGAACTTGTCACAATTTTTGGCTTTGAATTTCTTATGGAAGGTGGAATGAGGTTTTTCTTTGTATTGGTAGTTGTAATCTAGGATTACATTCATATCTTGGTGGGGAAGGATGTTATGGGAAGTAGTATCATCTTTTGATGCTTGCTAGTGGAGAAAGGTTTGGGGTAATGCTTTGGTGGATGGTAGCTTGGATATTGGAGGGTTTTATGTTGGGTAGCATACTTTAAGCAAATTCTAAATATGAGATGCTTAACTTTTTTGAACTTCTAGCTTTATCCTAGCAATACAACTTGTATTTCATTGTAAGACTATCTGAATTCATCTCAAAAGACATGTTTCTTTTGTAATTATCCTTGCAATGGTAGCTAAAATTCAACTCCCTGTTTAGCCATGTATGGATGATGCTAGTGCGATGGTAATAACAACCATTGAATTAATGGGTTGTTTTTGTACTTGTAGGTAATAGAAGGTAGATAATATGAGATGGTTGGGTAATAATTATGGTGAGGGTGCTATTAACCATTATAAGAGGATCTCATAGCTGCTTTGGAAAAGAAATGGTTTGTTTTGATACCAAACAATGATGTATATACTTTCTTGTATTAGTATTTTTAGTATGAAAAATTGCTACTCTAGAAAGATTGAAATTTTGCTTTCATGGACTAAAGGATTAACTTTCGAAGTAATTTTACAATGGATAGAGTGTGGATAGCTACAATTTTAGGACAGCTTTGAGCATTGAATATGAGAGAAGTTATTTAGGATTTTTGCACAACTTGAAGGGGTGCTTTGTGCTTTTAAGATTTAGATTATGAACTTGAGAATTTTTGAAAAAAAAAGAAAGTGAGATAAAAAAACAATAAATAAAATCTGCAATAAAATAAAAAATAAGTCAAATTGAATTATATGCTGTTCGGTAACAATTGGTTCCATATCCACTCTTCGAAGTGTTTTCTTTCTGTATTATCATTGTTAAGTGTAAAACATGCTACCATGCATATTCATTTGTCGGCACATACGACATTACAAAAATCGTCTTTATCTCATTCCAAATACAACTCTAATATCAGCCTTACACAAAGTATAAGGTAGGCTCAATATGAATTAAAAGAAATGAAGACAAAGCACTACATTTTTGAAGTGAGGCTTTTTGTGGGGATCTGATGCCAGGTTAGTGGGAGCTAATTCAGCACCGATTTTGGGGTAAGTTCCTAGCTGCAGAATTATATTGAGTGATTTAAAAGATATATATGCATCAAACATAACTCATTTATTCATTAATTTAGAAATATCACAAAATTTTGATCACAAATATCTAAATAAAATAGAAAGTTACAAACTTTAAACGGAGTTAAAAAATAGTAAATCAGCAGGTAACAGTATCAGCACTGCATGATCCTAGTGCTTTTTCTCTAGGATGAGTTTTTGATCTGGCACGTTTCAAAAGTGTGGACATTTGAATACCGGTTAATTTTGAAATTAAGTACTGATAGATGTCAATTTTATAATTGTTAAATAATAAGACAAATAATCAATAATTTAATAGGAAATAAGATGCACAAATTTATCCTTGCAAACATGTTTCAATAGCACTGAAACTTTTGCATAAAAATACTTGTTGTCACAAAAATAATTTAAAAATTTTAGCGTTTGATATCTGTTGCAAAACATGATTTTATGGGCAAGTGCAAAATTGAGGAAAATGGGGGTTTTATTTTGTGCTACATATCCCAACTTCCCTCTATATCTTCCCCTTCAAAGGCTTATCAGTATATGCTCCTTATGACTCCTGATGTCGGACAGCGCCGTCATAGCAGTTATCTGATCATATTAAAAATAGATCAACAGTGAACCCTGCTACTCAGTTATTCAAACTTTTTCATATATCATTTTATGTGACTTTTAAAACAACTTTTATCAAATTTGTATGATGCTGAACAGAAAAGCATATTAAACAAGAGTAATAAAAAATATCTGGTGTATTTCCTTAGTGCGTGAATCAGAAAGTCAAAAGTCAAGTATCTGCATGATTTTGTACTTGATAAGTAATTACTAAAAAAAATTTAATAGTTAATTTATTTAATAATGATAATTACTTATACAACAACACAACAATATTTGTAATAATTATATTAGAGAAATAACATTTCTTTTATTCGTTCTCTCATTTTTCTTTTTTGAATTTATTATTTCTTTCTCATATAATAATAACTATAATAATAATGATATATATATATAATGACAAATGAATTTGATAATAAAAATAGTAGCCAGAATATAATATTTGTACTGTTATCATTATTGATTAATGATAACAATAATGATGCTAATGGTATTTTAGAGATATATAATTATTATTATGAAAAAAATGAAAAAGAAATAAAGAAAAAAAATAATAAAAGAAAATACAAAATTTTTTCATATTTTTCTCCCCTTTTTCTTCCTCTCACATATGGTTAGGGTTGCTGGGAGTCGGAGGGAGGCCAGACGTGGTTGAAGGGGGTATGAGGGGGTGGCCGGATGAATGGCTGGCTGGTGGCTGGCTAGCTGTGGTAGTTGGCTATTGGGAAAAGATGGAAGGGAGGGGAGGGTATAAATAGAGGGGGGGGGGAGGAGAGGGAGGGGGATGGCCAGCCTCCGACTGGGCGTCGACCAGGGCGGTGCGCGTGCAGCTCTGGCACAGTCCGTCTGCGTCCGTCTAGCAGGCTCTGTTGAGCGACAGAGCTTGCGCCCTGGTGTCGGGGGGGGGACGACGGTAAAACAAAGGAAACAAGAAAAACAGAGGGAAAATAAAATAATTAATTTCAATTAAAATTTTTGCATTTTTTATCGTTCGACTTTAAAAAATAACGAACTTTGACGCTGAGATGTGTTATGATGAGACAACAAATTTTTTTGATTCGGAGCAATATTTTATTTTAAAATAGTTTCTGGAGTTTGGAACTTCAAAAATTAATCATGATCGAACTGGAGCTCCGAATTTGATGAAATTTTTAGTGTAGCCTTCAAATAATATACTTAACCAAATGACATAAAAATCGATGATTTTGGAATAATTAATTTTCTCAATTTATTGAATTTAAAAAAATTCAGAAATTAAAGCAGGAGTTTTCGTTATCTGGAAATCTCCAAAACTAGGGCATTTTGATCTAAAAATTTATTTCTATCTAATGGTATTTTGGTTTGCCCTAATTTGAAGTTTCTCGGGATCCTGATTTCTGAGGCGAGATGTGACATAATTTTGCGGAGTAACGACATTGGGTAGTTACAAGCTCCCCTACTTATAAACAATGTCGTCCTCAATATCATAAGAATAAAATAAAGACTTGAGGGAGTTTTGTGGTACCTTGATTCTGAAATAATTCTAGATATTTTTTTCTCATATCTTCTTTTTCCCACATGGCTTTCTTTGTTGTATGGTTATGCCATTGAATTTTGATCATCGGGATCATTCTGCTTCTTAATTTTCGGCAGTCTTTCTCAATGATTTTAAGAGATTTTTTGATACAAGTCAAATCAGGCTGAATTTCAATTCTCGAATTTGAAATTTGTTAAGTGGATTTTTGGAGGCATTTGCGGAGTGTTGATACGCACATACACTGTGCACGGCTAAAATTTTTTTAGGAAGTTTAAGTCTATAAGCCGAGCTTCTAATTTTTGCAGTTATTTCGAAGGGTTCAACGTATTTGGGACTCAATTTTCCAGTTACCCCAAAGCAATGAATTCATTTCATATTGCTAACCTTTAGATAAGCACGATCACCAATGTGAAATTCTATCCTCTGATATTTTGCAGTCGTGGTGTTTCTTTTGTCGATCTCGGGCTTCCGCAGTTCAGCTCTTGATTATTCTTATCTTTTTGTTCGTTTCTTCAATCAATTCAGATCCATAAATTGCACATCTCCAACTTGTGTTCAGGCTAGAAGAGTACTGCACATTCTCCCATATAAGGCTTCATAAGGGGCCATCCAATGCTCGACTGTTGGCTATTATTGTAAGTAAATTCTACAAGTGGAAGGTATTCCTCCCAATTTTCACCAAAGTTTAACAAGCATAAACGTAAGAGAACTTCTAGTACTTGGTTGACTCTCTGTTTTTCCATCAATTTGACGATGAAATGTCATGCTTATGGCTAAAGTGGTTTCCAAATGTTGATGTACTGCTTGCCAAAATTGAGAACTAAACGTGCCATCTCCATTTGAAATTATAGTTTTAGGAATCCCGTGCAGTTTAACGATCTCCCTGATATGTAATTTTACCAGTTTCTCCACTGGATCTGTTTGCTTTATTGGGATAAAGTGGGTTGACTTTATTAATCTATCAACTATGAACCATATGACATCTGCTCCTAATTTGCTTTTTGGCAATTCCATTACGAAATCTATAGAGATGTTTGACCGTTTTTATTTTGGGATTCCAGTGGGTGCAAAAGTACACTAGGTCATTGGTGCTCTGCTTTGACCAGGCTACAAGCGTAACACTTGGCCACAAATTCAGCTATCTCTCTTTTGAGTTCAGGCCACCAGAAGGCTATTTTTAATCTTGATACATTTTGTTGCTTCCAGGGTATACTGTATAGCCCGAGTTGCGGCTTCATTTAATATCTGATTTCGAATATGAGAATTATTTGGTGCCCAAATTCTATTACCATTATAAATATGAATTCTTTTTCATAGCTGCAAATATGTTTTATGACCATCTTTATTTCTACTTTCAGCTTGAGGGATTTCTTGTTGACTTTTTGAACAATTCAATATGCTTTGTTCAAAGGTAGGTCCTGTAGTATTAACGTTAAGCAATTCGTTTAACTGATCTTTAACGATGGGTCTTATATTAAGCTTTTGGAATTATTCTTCAGATGGACTTGCTGAGATTAAGGTGTCAAGTATTTCATTTCTACTTAAGCATTGCGACTAAGTTGGCTTTGCCAGGGATGATATTGAATATCCATGTCATAGTCGCTAAGTAGTTCCAACCATCTCCTTTGGCGACAGTTTAGTTCTTTTTGCGTGAAGATGTATTTTAAACTTTCATGATATGTGAAGATCTCGCATTTCACTCCATAAAGATAGTGCCTCAATATCTTCAAGGCAAAAATTATTGCGGCTAGCTCTAAATCATGAACTGGGTAGTTCTTTTCGCGATTCTTCAATTGTCTTGAAGCGTAAACAATGACGTGCTTGTCTTGCATGAGGACGCACCCTAGTCTTGTTAATGAAGCGTTCGTGTACACATTGTAGTTCTTCCCTTCTTGAGGTAGGATTAAGACGGGTGCAGTTGTGAGGGTTTGCTTTATTCTTAGAAATGATTCTTCGCAGTCCTGAATCCATAAAAATGGTGTTGTTTTTTGAGTTTGTTGTGCTAATAGTTTGGCCATTTTTGAGAATACTTCGACAAACTTTCAGTAGTATCTTGCCAGTTCTAAAAAGTTGTGAATCTCAGTCACGGATGTTGATTGGGGCCATTCTTGTATAGTACTGATTTTCCTTTGATCTACTTTGATTCCTTCAGCATTTGCTACATGCCCTAAAATGTTAACGAGTCCAACCAAAACTCACATTTTGAGTATTTGGCAAATAATTGATGCTCCTTAAGAGTTTTCAATAATGCTTTCAAATGAATCTCATGATCATCCATAGACTTGGAATATATTAAGATATCTTTGATGAAGACTATCACGAATTTATTGAGGGAGGGCCTGAGGATTCTCTGCTTTAAATCCATGAAGATAGAAGGCGCATTTGTGAGTTCAAAGGACATGATTAAGAACTCATAGTGTCCGAAG
Source organism: Gastrodia elata (assembly GCA_016760335.1). NCBI lineage: Eukaryota > Viridiplantae > Streptophyta > Magnoliopsida > Asparagales > Orchidaceae > Gastrodia > Gastrodia elata. The sequence continues at coordinate 32,671,461 of CM028681.1, forward strand.
TGAGTTCTAAATGCAGCCTTGGGGGATGTCTTTTTCATTGAATCTCATCTAGTGGTATCCAGACCTTAAATCGATCTTGAAGAATATTTTAGCTCCACCCAATTGATCAAAAAGGTCATCGATGCGGGGTAGAGGATATTTATTATTCACTGTTACTTTGTTGAGTTCTCTATAATTTATGCACATACGCATAGATTCGTCCTTTTTCACGAAGAGTACTGGGGCTCCCCAGGGGGACATGCGTTGCCGGATCAGTCCTTTACTGGATAGCTCTTGAAGTTGTTGGTTTAATTCCTGGAGCTCTTTTGGTGCCATATGATATGGTGATTTTGATTTGGGTTGGGTTCCCGGAATTAGTTTTATTGAGAACCCAATTTATCTTACGGGTGTGGTAGCCTGGGTAAATCTTCAGGGAATACATCTTCAAAATCTCGAACAATGTGCGTTTTTGATAAAGGCACAATTTCATTTCTTTCTCCCATCATTATTACTAAGTATGAACTGCATCATTCCTTTATCAACTTTCTTGCTTTCATCGGGTTTATTAGGGAAGCTAACAGGCTTTGTCTTCCTGTAAATTTAGTTGATGTTTTATGACTTTTGATTGTGACCTTTTTCTTTTGACAGTTGATTACAACATCATGCTTGCTTAACCAATCCATCTCTTGAATAATGTCAAAGTTGGTGATGGGTAGAATTACTAATGTAGCTTTGAATATTTCACCTTTAATGGATGGGGATATTATAACAACAGAATTTCTAAGCCTCCATGCTAGCTCCAGAAAGTAACCCAATATTTAGTGTTGTTGCCAAATGGGTTGATGATAGTACTAGTGTGGCCACAAGTTTTTTTAATATGGAGTGGCTTGCCCCCGTATCGAATAAGGTGTCACATGATACATCATTAAGAATAGCATGCCTAAATATGAACTATGAGCATTTTGTACTAATTTTATAAGTGCAAAAGAAAAAGGAGAATGAGAAGAATGGAATGCTTGATACTACATCGTTGTCTCCAGGTGCTAAGACTGGAGTGAGCGTGTAAATTCTTGTGGGAGAAGGGTTACGAGGTGCGGGTCCTTTCCTTTGATTGGATGCTGGTGTAGTTGGTGGCCTTGGGGCGTTGGCTGGTTCTGGGGCAACTTTTCTTGCTTGGGCATGGAGCGGGGTTACAACAGTTGTGTTTGTGCCTCTTTTAATGGTCACTCCATCTAATAGTTCTCACGGATCGATATTTTTGAATTTGGTGGTTGAGCTTGTCGCACAAAAAACACCTTTTACCGTCATGGTAGCACTTGCAGTAGGGATGAGGTCTCTAACAAACCATCTTATTCCTTGCTCGGGATTCTCAGAAGTTGGCTGAAAGATTTTAGTTAGCAGGTGGGTTGTGTTGTTATCTTTTAAAAGTCCTTTGGTCCTTTGTGGGATGATCCTGCTTATTCCCTTGTCCTGTGTAATTAGAATAGTTGCTATTTTCTTCGTGTTCCATGATTAATGCACATTTTAAAAGTTCAGAGAAACGAGTATGCCTAAATGGAAGTAGGCTCCAACGGAGGGTGTCCTTCAACCCTAATAGAAAATGGTTGCACCTTGCTTTTTCTGTACTTATCAAGTTCTGAGCGTATCTTGACATTCTTGTGAACTCGGCCTCATAGTTGGCCATAGAGTTCCTACCCTGAACCAGTTTCATGAATTGGTTCTCCATGATGTTTTGGGCAGCTTGTGGGATGTATTTGGCTCATAATACTTCAGGGAATGCTTCCCAACTTATATTCTCCAATTCTATGCCAGTGAAATCAGTGCTGGCGACGAATTCCCACAATTGGTTAGCTTCATTCTTAAATAGGTAGCGAGTCACTAACACCATCTTTTCATTTGGATACTCCATACTTTCTAGTGTCTTCTCTATCTCTCTTAGCCAATCTTCAGCCTCCATAGGGCAAGTAGTTCTATGAAATACTGGTGGATTTAATTTGAGGAAAGATTGGAGAATTCTATCAAAATGATGCTTTTGGGGTGATTGAACGGAGTTTGATATGACTACTTTCTTTTGGTTAGCTAGGAGCTCTAGAACGGCTCCCATGAAGCGTCGTTGGTAATTTCTGGAACCTCCATTGATATAGGTGCCTTAATTAGGGTTTCTGTTAGGGTGCTCATAAATTCTTCATCTGAATCCATCTTTTTGCCTAAAGGTTGAAAGCTCAAATTACATAGGTTTATGTTATAATTCTTTTTTTCTCAAAATGAATTATGATTTGACATTTATATATTATATCTTAAATTTACACTCAATCCTGCTCTGATATCCAACTGTGGAGACCTGATGCCAGGTTAGCGGGAGCTAATTCAGCACTATTTTGGGGTAAGTTCCCTAGCCGCAGGATGATAAACACTCTCGTGCCAAAGTTTTTTTATTCGGAGCAAGATTCTATTTTAAAATAATTTCTGGGGTTTGAAACTTCAAAAATTAATCACGATTGAACCGGAGCTCTGAATTTGATGAAATTTTTAGCGTAGCCTTTAAATAATATATACTTAACCCAATAACACAAAATTGATGATTTGAACTTATAATTAATTTTCTCAATTTATTGAATTTAAAAAAATTTAGAAATTAAAACAGGAGTTTTCGTTATCCGAATTTCTCCAAAATTATGGCATTTTGATCTAAAAATTTATTTCTATCTAATGGTATTTTGGTGTGCCATAATTTGAAGCTTCCAGGAATCCTGATTTCTGAGGCGGGATCTGATCTAATTTTGTGAAGTAGTGAGATGCTTTAAATTTGAGCTTGAGGAGATTTGAATAATACATGTGGAGTAAAGTTTAATTCTCTTAAAAATTTGCATTTTAGTGTTGTATTTGACTTTGCTTGGTGTATTCCTAGTAAACTTTTAATTTTAAATTTTATTAGAGCTTGTGTCAAGTTCAATTTTTGATTAAATATTATGTGCATATAGGAAAATCATCATTTTCTTCTAGTAAACTTCTATGCATTCTGATTATTTGCATTCAATTGTCTTCTTTACATGTGTAGGAAAACTTTGTAAAATTTATTATCTTGTTATCATAAAAATATCTGTCAGTTCATGGGGCTATTAATCTTTCCCTTTTTAATGATTACAAATTATAATTATTTCTTAAATATCTCTCCATGAATGAGGGATTTTATAAATTTTACGCTGCATAACACTAAATGAAATTTATACAAAAATTAATTTTCATTTAATTGATTAAAGGCTTAGATTACAAAATTTAAAAAATTGAAATACAAAACACATATTATCTCAAATTAAAATTAAAAAAATAACTCCCTATAAGCAAAATTAAAAATGAACATGACGATCATCGTCAGCATCACATTGTGAGGTTTAGTAAGAAAAGGGTTTGTAAGTATTGCTCAATACTTTTGATCAACTGATCATTATTGTCTTAACTATTATTTGAAGGAATCCACTAATTTTCTTACATTGTTGAAACGTTTTCCAATCCTCATCAACAATGATTAACAATTCTCAAGATTGGACAAGCGTTCATCAAAGCTGAGATGTGTGACATCATGATGAGGTCGTTGCTGTGAATCTTCTGGCTCTTTGGCTACAGGAACTGGAGGTTATTCGGAAGCAACAATTTTTTCACTACTATATTGGTCCCGGTGGTCATCAGGGATGGCAAAACTGTGGGGCTAAAGGACTACGGTTTTCTTAAGGAGTATAACTTTTCCAATCCTCATCAACAATGATTAACAATGCTCAAGGTTGGACAAGCGTTCATCAAAGCTGAGATGTGTGACATCATGATGAGGTCGTTGCTGTGAATCTTCTGGCTCTTTGGCTACAGGAACTGGAGATTGTTTTGAAGCAACAAATTTTTCACTACTATATTGGTCCTGGCCATCAACAGGGATGACAAAACTATGTGGGGCTAAGGGACTACGGTTTTCTTGAGTATGTTATATATGTGATTTAAATTACCTTATAGTTGCACTGTAACATACATTGGGCTTCCTATGAAGGTTGAGGTTGGCAACAATAAAAAGGTTTCTAAGGGTTGATGAATAACATCTTGAGCATTAAGCTCTTGTCTTGCAAGAATGAGGTGGGTGGTGTAGAAAATTTGTGGTGTAATATTCCAACACTCTTTTTTTTTCTTTTGGCATAATGGTGGAACAAAGTGTTAGGAAATCTTGAAATTTTTTTTTTCTATCTTCTAATTTGTTAAATTCATTAGTAAATATAATAGACTTAGCGGTGTCAACGAAAAGGTACAACCCTAATATAAAAATTCCTAATGAAGAGACACACCTCTTTACTCATAAAATAAAAAAAATAACTAAAAATTTTACTTAAAAAATTAATACTCCCCCTTAAGTTAAATTTTCAGAACTTCGATCTTTATTTTCATTTTAGCAAAATCTGTAGGCTTCAATGCTTTTGTAAAAATGATTGCGGCTTGATCTTTGATGTTACAGAATACGACTTCAATTTCTTTATCATTGAGTAGCTCTTGAATGAAATGATATTTCATTCGAACATGTTTCATCCTTCCATGCAAGACCAGATTCTTTGTCAGTGCTATTGCAGCTTGATTGTCACAAAATAGAACAGTACCTTTTCCTTGAGATTTCAACAAATCTTGCAACACCATTCTTAACCAAACAGCTTGACAACCTGCAATAGTTATAGAATTATACTCTGCTTCAGCAGTTGACAGAGTTATAACCTTTTGTTTCTTGGACTGCCATGAGATAGCACCAGATCCAAGACTAAATACAAATCCGGATGTACTTTTGCTGTCGTCAACACAACCACCCCAATCACTATCGCAGAATCCCACCAAACAGTAGTCGTCTACCTTTTTGTACTGAATACCATGATCAGTAGTACCAACCAGATAACGCAAGATGAATTTTCCTGCTTCCCAATGACTCTTCTTAGGATTCTCCATAAAATGACTGATCATACTAATCGCAAACATGATGTCCGGTCTAGTAGCTGTTAGGTACATCAAACTTCCAACCAAGCTTCTGAACAAAGATGAATCAACTGACTCTTCATTAGTCTCCTTTGACAACTTCAATCTGAATTCCATCGGGGTGCTTATGGGAACATCATTCTCCATTCTAAATTTTTTGAGAATCTCAGTGGCATACTTCTTTTGAGATAGTGAGATCATTTCATCACTATATTTTACTTCTATACCAAGGAAGTAATAAGCCTGACTCAAATCTGTCATCTCAAACTCTTTCTTTATAGACTTCTTGAAGTCCTCACATAATTCTTCACAAATTTCAGTGAAAATTATATCATCAACATAAAGGCAAACAAATAAGAACTTACTTTTATTCTCCTTGATATATAGGGTGTGCTCATACGGGCATCTCCTAAACCCGTTCTTCTCAAAGTAGCCATCGATCCTACCATACCAAGCACGAGGAGCTTGCTTGAGCCCATACAGTGCTTTCTTCAACTTGCAAATTTTTGTTTCTTTTCCCTTCTCTACATAGCCAAGGGGTTGGTCTATGTATACCTCTTCTTCAGGCACACCATTCAGGAATGCCGATTTTACATCCATCTGGCTGACCTTCCGGCCATACTGAGCAGCAAGAGAAAAAACCAATCTAATGGTTTCTAAACGAACAACAGGAGCAAATACTTCGTTGTAGTCATATCCAAACTTCTGTTTGTAGCATTTCACAACAAGACGAGCCTTGTGCTTCTCAACTTTGCCTTCTTCATTTAACTTTGTCTTGAAAATCCACTTTACCCTAATAGACTGATGCCCTTTTGGAAGTTCAGACAACTCCCAAGTTTCATTCTTCAGAATAGAATGAATTTCTTGATCCATGGCCTTTCTCCACTTCTCACTTTGAACAACTTCACTAAATTCAACTGGATCAGCATCAACAAATAAGGCAAAATCAGCCCATTCTTTATTCAGGATTTCCTGAGTTCTGTTGTAGATACCTTGTAAAGTCCTTATTTTCTTTGGAGACGAATCAGACATTCCACTTGATGACGATGAAGAAATACCAGGAGAAAATCTTCTAACAGGAGATATGCTCTCCTATGGAGCCTGCATCTCTTCTTCTTCAGCTTCTGAGCTTTCTTTCTCCCCTTCTCCTTCTACTTCTATAAACTTTGCACTTTTCTTCTTCTCAGACCAATTCCACTTTGAGTCTTCATCAAACACCACATCTCTATTGATTATGGTATTCTTAGTCATCAGGTTATCTAATTTGTAAGCCTTTGACTGCTCACTGCACCCAACGAAGATGCACTTCTCAGACTTCTCATTTAGCTTACCTCTCAACTTCTCAGGCATGTGAGAGTAAGCTACACATCCAAATACTTTCAAGTGGGCAACACTTGGCTTTTCTCCATCCCAGGCTTCATGTGGAGTCTACCCTTGAACACTTTTTGTCAATGACCTGTTCTGTAGGTAAACGACAGTCGCTACAGCTTCAGCCCAGTAACTGTCTGGCATCCCCATAACATTGATCATACTTCTGGCTGCTTCCATGATGTATGATTCTTTCGCTCCACCACACCATTTTGTTGTGGCATGTATCTTGCAGTCAGCTGGTGCCAAATTCCATACTTCTTCATATAGTCTCTAAACTCATTTGAGAGATACTCTCCTCCACGATCAGTTTTGAGTGTCTTCAAGTAGAAGTCACTCTGTCGTTCTGCCATAGCTTTGAATTCTATGAAGTAACTAAATACTTCTGACTTCTCCTTCATGAAATACACTCACATTTTCCTGCTAAAATCATCAATAAAGGTTAGCACATACCTCCTTCCACCAATGGAAGCTATCCTCATTGGCCTGCGTACATCAGAATGCACAAGTTGGAGAGGCCTCGAAGCTCTCCATGCTCCTTTTGGAAATGCATTCCTGGAATGCTTCCCAAAGATACAACATTTGCAAACTTTCTCCACCTTCTCAACAACTGATAAACCACGTACTAGTTGTTTTTTTTTTCATTTCTGACAATGCTCCAAAGTTCAGATGGCCAAATCTATGATACCATAACATAGATTTGTCATTCACAACTGCACTTAAGCAGTTCACCGAGTCACTTCCAAACTTGATAGGGAACATCTTGTTTGGAGTCATCACCACCTTCCTGAGCAAAATTTGATCCTTATTCCGGATCTCACAAGTATCCTTCTTGAAGTGGACGTCATGTCCCTTCTTCAACAATTGACCTACACTGATCAGGTTGTGCTTCAGTCCGGGCACGTAGTAGACATCTGCAATTGTCTCTATGCCCTTCTTAGTCTTCACACTTACTTTTCCGCTACCTTGAACTTGTAGCTTTTTGTCATCACCAGTACGAACTTTCTTCTGAAGAGATTGATCCAGGCTTACAAATAATTCTCTATTACCGGTTATGTGGTTACTGCAACCACTATCCACATACTAGACTTCATTTACACTGTTCTCTTTCCCATCGCAGGTCAAGAACATATCACTTCCATCTTCATTCACTTTCTCATGCATATTATAAGTGGACTCCTTTCCTTCTATGAGCTGCTTCTGTCTACAGAATCTTGCAGTGTGCCCTTACCTTGACAACTATAACACTGAACTTGAGATAGTGGTCTTCCCTCTCCCTCCTCTGCTTGAACCTTCACCTCTGTTCTAATAGTTCTGCTGCTGCTGTTGTTGTTTATTTCGATCACCATCTGATCGATCACCTCTTCCTCTAAATGATGTTCTTCCACTTCCTCTATAGTTTCCCCTCATAGATAGTTGAGTCTGGAAGGCCTGCTCAACTGGAACAACTTCATACTGCTTCATTCTCAATTCGTGAGATTGAAGCGTTCCCATCAAACTTTCAAGAGTCAAGGTTGATAAGTCCTTTGACTCTTCTATCGTTACCACAATATTTTCAAACTTACGAGGAAGGCTTCATAGAATCTTCTCAATCACCTTCTTGTTCTCCACTGATTCTCCATTCACCAGTATCTTGTTCAGTAAAGCCACCACTTATTGAAAAAGTCTTCAATTGATTATGAATCTTTCATTTTTAGTGTGTAGAACTCACACCTCAAGGTTTGGAGATGCACCAACTTCACTTTATCTTCACCTCGGTAAGTCACATGTAATATATCCCAAGCCTCTTTGGCGGTCATTGCCGATGAAATACGTTCAAAGATAGCTTCATCTATCGATTGATAGATGAAGTAAAGTGCCTTCTTATCTTTTTTTTCATCTCCTTTAACTCCGTTAGTTGCCTTGCTGATAGTGTGTTCACATCCACCGGTTCCTCTACGCCATTTTCTATAAGATGCCATAGATCTTGAGACTCATACAAGACCTTCATCATGATGCTTCACTTGCGGTAATTCTTCCCATCGAAACGAGGAAGTTGTGGCTTTGTCAAATCTCCGGACGAACCCTCCATCTTCTTCTTCAATTTCTTTGAACCTCTCTCTGATACCACGTGTTAGGAAATCTTGAATTTATTTTTTTTCTATCCTTTAATTTGTTAAATACATTAGTAAATATAATAGATTAAACGGTGTCAATGAAAAGACACATCCCTAATAAAAAAATCCCTAATGAAGAGACACACCTCTTTACTCATAAAACAAAAAAAATAATTGAAAATTTTACTTAAAAAAGCTAATACAAAGAACATGCTGAATAAAGCAAATATTTTAGGTGAGTGCATCTACTCTAGGAATATGAAAGCGAACATCTCATTCTTCTAAGAATAGGAATATCTCTTTAATCCTAGACTATGGAGTAGATGATGATTGGGTTAATGCTACTTTAAATTGAAACAATTATGAAGATAGTTGAAAGAAATTGCCACTTCATTCTTATTAAAACATAGGAACATGCAGCATTTTCTCTTTCACAAAAGAAAAGATATGTGAGGAGGGGTGAACTAATTATATGTTAACCTTTTATATTAATGTGAGGAAAGTAAGAAGACCTGATGCATGCTTAGAGATGTAACAGGATGGAGAGTTGCTGCTACTGTGTGGTGAGCGATGTAGCTATGTGCGGATATGACTTGGCAACGAAGTTGAACAACTCAATTTCAAAATTGAGCATTGGCATTGCCTTAATCATCCTCTTGTGTTTGTCCTCTTCCTAAACTGCAAGATGATGAACCGATAATTGTTCTGGTGGCTATAAATACAACTTCCACAAACAATCGGAAAATTGATTGTTAGGAGAAGAAAATATATGGCAGAAATACATAGATACTTCTTCAAGTCTTGCAAGGGTTGATCCATCAAGACATTCTTGGCCAATGTACTTGAGACAATCTCATTTTTGCCAAACTTTTGTGGGCTTGAGTTCAGTACCTCTTGCAAATTAAATCTATACTGAGGCCTAAATTCTTTCTATTATATACCAATTAAATTCTTTGCTTGGCACTTTCTTGTCATTAAATTTTTTTATGTTGCACTTGTCGATTCTGAATTGTAATTTCATTTATGTTTTTAGCCATTTTCATGACCCTTGGCACCACCATATGGTTGCTGTGTGCAACGGTTTATGCAACATACTATAGGTTCACATTCAGAAGAGGATAGCAGTAGCAGAACGCCTTTCAAAGGTGGCTCAGTAGCAACCTAAGACAAAATGGGCCATTACTTTCTTTGAATTGATCTCTTCTTTAGCTTCTCCTGAGAATTAAGATCAGTATGCAATCTTATTTTTCACCAATATTATGTCATTATATTCTTGCTAACTTGTTTAGTTTTCATTGGTCATTGGAAGACAGTGGTGCTGGACCCTCGCCCAGCATATTTTGTCTGATCGTCTCTGAATGTACATGACTTCTCCCACTCATCAACAAACTCCAACGTCTCTTCTATTGACTCTAATTTCCTCGTATTTGATTATCATTTGATCAATTTGACACTATTGTTCTATTGTTGATGAAAATTCTACCTACACATTCTTGTTCCTGGCCGGGTGGATGGGCAAGGTGAGTTCATCAGTATAGTAGAGGATGAACCGAATGGTTTGCTGATCGTCCTGCTTGTTACTGATGAGCTGCTATGCGAAGCATTAACTATAAATTCAAGTTGTTGGAAAAACTTATAGTGTGTTTTATGTTGCACCAAGCCCAAACATTTCAATGACATGAAAAATTATTTTGCATAAAACACTAAACGAGTCTAATGTGTAATAGATCATTCTACTGAGTTCAAAGACAACAATGAATTCCCACTGAATGATGAATGCATGACCTTAGTTTGACTAATTTTATTCTAATTGGAGAAAAAGGTGGATATTTTTAAGAATAAGAGGCCCCTTTTCAGAATTTACGAGTACATGGGCAACATTGGCACTTTAAGGTGTGTCAATATGAAATGTTTAAGACTTGAACCAACAATTTTTTTCTGCTTGGTTGAGGAAACCATGAAGATAGCTGCTGCTTTTGTACAGAATTGAAGGTGGATTTCAACCCATTGAGGAGTTTGCAGAAAAGGTTTCTCTGCTCAAGATAGATAGGTCATGGATACTCGAATTGTGTGCTGAATGCTCATATATTTGGTAGGGTTTGCTTCAATTTAAACTATTTATAATATTGAATGTATATGTGAATTTGAATTTGCCATTTGATTTGAAACTCAAAGCTCTATACCTGCTCATATTTTTTATCAAATAAAAATGATATCAAATTGCTTTAACTAGAGGATGACTTGTTCGAAGTTAACTTAATTCAACTTGAAATCAGCATATTTGCATCACTTCTCTTCCTTTTTTCTTAAACCATTAAGAATCAATCGAATTGGTTTGTTGCATGTTTTTTGTGTTTCTTTGAGGCGTCCACTTCATTTTTAAAATTAATCTTATGCTTGAATGTTTTAACTTGTATTTTCCCAAATTCTACATAGATATATACACATATACATAAAGGCTCGAAATTAAAGAAATGAGTTTCTATTTGTGCAACTTTTCTATTGTTATATAATTACCTTTCTTGATCTTCTTAGTTGTTAATAATAGTCATCATATTTTCATTAATTTGGAGGCACTATTGTCCCTTTCTGACAGTTTATCATTTTTATCTACTGTTGGACCTCTAATTTGTTTTAGGGATTGCTTCGCACAGGCTGGGCATGGAAGCACCAAGACAGTTCTCATTTAACTAAGTATGGTGAAATATTGTCATTTTTAATGCTTGAAAGTTTGTATGTATTTAGACAACATTTGAATAAATGAATCACCGGGAAGAGAGATTTGTGAGGTCAGATTGCTGCTCTTTATTAATATAATGTGTTATCTTCTTCTTTTCCATTAGCTTCAATGCATTTGTAAAATGCTTGCTTTTGTTTGAATATTTAATTAATTGTGATATTTGCTAATTAATGCATGCTTTCATAAGAATGTGAATGTTGAGTGAGTTATTTCTTAAAATGATCACCGATTATTGAAAGATGCCAATTGAGTCCCCCAACTATTAAAATGTCAAAATATAGTCCTCCAACTCTTTTTAAAAGTTCAAATTAGTCCTGTTATAACTTTTCCATTCATTTGATAGATTAATAAAATTAATGAAGGGTATTTGAGCTATGGGTGTGATGCAATGTTATCATAATGCTCATATAACTTTATTTTTTTATCTAAATTGATGATAATGTTGAAATGGAATTTGAACTTTTAAAAGTAGTGAAGACTATTTTGGGCTTTTCAATAACCGGGGGATTGAATTGGACATTTTTCAATATCGGGGGACCATTTCAGAAAATACCTCATTTGAGTAATCATTCGCATACTTGGTATCATATTTTAACATGTTTATACAAAAAAGTTTTACTTTGTACTTCCTACAGTGTAAATACAACACAGTTGATATAACTAATAACATTACTCAATTTGGGTGCTATTTTCTTAAAACAGGATAGATCTTTTCAATAAAATTTCCCTTCATTTTTTTTTTGCCGAGACATGGAAATGTAGTAAATTTTTTGTCATTGTATGCTTAATTTTATTGAATAATCTATTGAACTTTAGTTTCTGTTAGTAGCTACATATTACGTTAAAGGTCTTCTCTCTGCCAAAGATTTCATACGCATGTTTGATGCCACTGATATTATGGTAATTATGAGTTTCAACCTTGTGTTGTTTTCCTTGAGTTTGTAAACCCCTTGCACCTTTCCAACTTGCGCAGGATTCAAGACTTAAACTCTGAGAGAGCTGTGGTTGCTGGTAGGGCGTTTTTGTGTGGGCAAAGAAAACGATTCAGTTGGACAGTGAATATCTTTCAAAGGTTATTACAGACTATACATGAAGCAACATGTAGTATTTTTTTTGACAATTCTATGAAAGATTTACCACTAGAAGGACAATTGTCAAGGAAAAAAGTACTTGATCCTCAAGGAACATTTCTTCAAAGATGGAACAAAATATTTGTCCTTTCATGTGTGCTTGCAGTATCTGTGGATCCCCTATTCTTTTACATCCCAATAGTAGATGATAGTAATAATTGCCTTGATATGGATAAAAAGTTAGAAATCACTGTAAGCGTGTTGCGCTCTTTCACAGATATTTTTTATGTACTACATATCATTCTCCAATTTAGAACTGGTTTTATTGCTCCTTCATCTCGAGTTTTTGGAAGAGGTGTTTTGGTTGAAGATTCTTTTGCAATAGCAAGAAGATATTTGTTGTCAAACTTCCTTGTTGATGTACTTTCTGTGCTTCCTCTTCCACAGGTATCAATTCCTTTTTGTGCTGTATATACCATTATACTGGATGAATTTGTTTGGTGTTATCCAGTTTGTTACAAGTGACTGATTGATGCGTAGCATTAGAAACAATTTTCTTGGGGAAAATGAATGTTCCTCCACAATTTTGTGTGGTTATGTTTTTTTTTCTTGATTATGTTTTGAAATGATTGTTTAGAAGTAAATATGTAGATTTACTAGTTTCGGCCTAAGTACATTTAGAAGATGGTCCAATAGAAAACCATGGCCTCAGCTATGTATATTTATGCATTAACAATATTTTCTTGAATATATTATGTTTCAAGAATTTCCCAACATGAGGTAAAAATTTCCAAATAAAATTTCTAGTATTTGCTAGCAAAATTCCAATTTTCAATAATGATGATAATAAAATAAAATTTTGGGAATAATGTAAATGAGAGATATTATCATTGTAAACAAATCTAAGTTTTACATTGCATTAAAAAGAAGATTTTCTTGAAAGTTTGTAATTCAGGTCTCATGCTATACAATGGAAATAATCCCATAAAAGTGTTTTGTGTAGTGCACTCAAAGAATCCACATCTAGAGGTTGCTTGGTAATTAGTTGGATTTAACTTTAGTAATGATTCTTAAATCTTTAAATTTGGATTTAGTTAATCTTGGGGATGTTATATCCTAAGAATTATTTGCCACATGATTAATTGTCCTTGTTAAATTCTAAAGACTATTTGGTTGTGAATTTATAAAAATTTAGAGATTTATTTATTTTATTTATTCCGACATAGTTTAGCTTAGCTAAAGCTTATTTAAGTATATTTAATTATAATCAAAATCAAATTTTTACTATTTATATTAATTATATTTTTAATTAATTAAGTACACTACTATTTTAAATTATTTTAATTAAAATAACATTAATTATGATCATAATTGATAAGTTAATTAACATTAAATATTTAATATATTAATTATATAATTCAACTTATTTAGTTGATTATCATCTATATTTATATTAATCATGGATGACTAATTATATAATTCATTGAATTAATTAATTTTGCTAGCTTTATTACTTATGATTATTGCTAGTTAATTATGTTAACTGAGTATTAATTATTAATTATACACAATTAATTCATAATATTAATGTTAATTATATTTTAAAATTTGTTATAGTAATTGACAAATTATTTTAAATTGCTATATGGTTATTAATTAATTTATTAAATTTATTGTAGAATGTTTTATTATTTAAATAATTATTATATATTTAAATAGATAACTTTAGCCTAGATCAAATAGTTTTTGCTTAATTCAACTTAATAATTAAACTATTTTTGCTTTGTAGCTAAGTTTTAATTTATAGGTCTATAGTCACATTTTAAGCCTAAACCAATCAAGACCTTAAGGATTTAGCCTATAAATTTAAAATAGTTTATTTTCTAGATTTTATTTAATGCCAATGTTAGTGCATAATATAAACTATTCTCAATAAACATTAATTAGTAAAAATAGTTGTATAATAATTATTAATACTAGTAATTAATATATTGAATTAATAATTATTACAACAACTTATTAGTATTTTTTTATTTTTCTACAATATTTTGAATACATTAATAGTTATTAATTAATAGTATTTATAACCACACTTTTTTTCTTACATTCAATGTGCTGAATAGGTTTTTTCTTCAAGACTGTTGTGTTCTCGTTTAGACATTGACATCAATGCCTTTTTTTTTGTTCACTTGAACTTTCCACCTCCTTTGTTGTGGCTTAAAGCCTCTAAATCTAGTCATGATGCAATGCTTGTTAGTTTTAGTGAATATTTCTATTTGCCTAATATTTCAATACTACCTATTGGAAAAAGATTTTGTAAATTTTGTAATTTTAGGGATTGCAATTGATCTTAGCTTTTGATGAAACAACATTTCAAGTTTTAGCTTCAATTATATGGGATCATTTCTAATAGTTTCTTGACATATCTTTTTTGCTTTTATCTTATAAATTGGACAGTTTATTTGCTCAATTTTTAAATAGGGGCATTTTAAACATCTACATTTAAATATTTAAACCATTGAAGATGATTTGGTTGGTGTTAATTTTTTTAATGAAGTGCTTTTAGGCTTGTTGCAAATCTACTTTCTCATAATGTTATTTTGTGTATATCACTTATTGATCTTAGCATCCTTAGCTTGACAACACTTATTAGTACGCTTCACTTTGTTTTACATTCTACCTCATAAAACTTCATTGGTCTTATGGTAGTTCTATGAACCTTTCCTATAAGTTTATGTGTAAATTTTTTATCACATAAAGCTCCATAAGGTCTCCATTTTATTCAACCCACGAATCTTTCATTTCTCATCATAATTTTTTATGTATATCACTTATTGATCTTAACACCCTTATCATGATGACATTAATTTTGCTAGTATGCTCTATTTTGTTGACCAACATCCTACCTGTATAACTTCATATTGGTTTTATGGTTGTTCTATAAACCTTTACTTTAAGTTTGTGGAAATTCTTTATCACATTACACTCCATAAGGTTTCCTCCATTTCATTCAACCTAATTTTTTAAATCCTGTTAATTGCATTGCCTTCTATTTCATTGTTAGATTTTTCATTAGAAATAAGAATTTTGAACCTCACTCTTCATGATAATATAATCTTCAATTGTCATTTAATTGACATTTGCACTTTTATTATGAAAACATGATCTTCAATTTTGATTTAACTTTATCAATATGAAGAATATTGTCTCCTAATAAGAAGAGTATTGTCTTCAATAACATGCACCAAGGTACTTTCTTTTGAATGAGTTTTGTAAGAGCATTTATTATTAATGCAAAGAGTTACAAAGATGGAGTTGATCTTAGTGCACTTCGTTTGAGAAAACGAAATCATTTAACAAACCACAATGTGCTTGAATGAATATAAGTTCTCTATTATTATGCTGTATTCGACTTCTCTGGAAAATAGGGGCTATTTGGTTTGCTCTTAGCAACTTAGTTTAGATTAGCTTATTAGCCTATCCGGTTAAAATAAAAAAAACAAAGTCTAAAAGTCAAACGTTACTCTCTAATAATTTAGTGACGTAGCTTAAAATTTCTCGTTAAATCTTTTAATCATGTAATTCCTCAAAATTAAGCGCAATTCAATCAACCCCATCATCTCAACTGTGCATCTAGCATTGTGATGAGACTTGATTAACTGATGATAGTTGCAGACATATTCTATAGACAAACTAAAGCGCCTTTTGATGACAAATATTTGTTATCTGAATTGCTTTCAAATTTGTGCATTTTGAACCTTAAAATGTGTTTTATCTAATTGTGTTCTTATTTGAATCTAATTTTAAACTATCCACGATCCTTATTCTGGGTTAATTTAATTTGATTTAGACATAATTAGTTCATTAACGACCTTGGGACATTATAACCCCAAAGCAAGGAAAACTATGGAGCCACCGGCACAGAGAATTCACTAAAATGAGGATAGAGTTTTAGACTTGCATGCAAGTTTCAAGCTCACCAAGCTCAAGGAAGAATATGAAACTTCTTCCATTTTTTATAGAAGTCAAACACCTCTAGGGTTTTATTAAATTTCATATAAAAAATTAAGCTAAGAAGACTTAAATAGTCCCAAGTATTTTACCCCTAAATGAACCAAACAACCTTCAGGTCTTCCCCTGCGTAACTTACGCAACATTTCGCATATGGGCGTGCCCAAACGTTGAGCCCTCAAGTAAATTTTGATCCTGGCTCCCTGATGTCAAGCAGACTACCGCTGCTAAATAAAACATTATGATAACAATTATGTAATATTATTATATGTGATTGACAAGCTGATTGCATGAGAAAATATGAGTGAAACTAAACACCTCAGAGAACAATTGTCATAGGATTTGAGATGAATATCGCAGTGGCGCAAAGCAAATTCTTAAGATGAAGATCCATTGAAATCAAAAGGAGATCTAAAGCTGAGCCAGTATGATTATATTATAAAAATTATGTGGATGCTTAATCTGGATGCAACAAAGCTTAAAATTACATTATTGGGTATGCACTTTTATCTAATAAAGGAAAAGTCACCCAAGGATGATGAGGAGAGAATTGGAATGGGTTTCATATGCCTTGGCCATTATATGCTCAGTGTATGCCATGATTTGAATGCTTACAAACATTGCCCTTATTGTGGGAGTAGTAAGCAAGTTTATGAGCAATCTAGAGAATCATCAAAAGGATCTTCCATTATTTGAGAGGAATAATGAACAAAGCATTTAGCTTTGGATGTTAAAAAATTGAGGTACAAGGTTATCTAGACTCGGATTTAGTAGGAAATGTGGATAGCAGGCAGAACACTACAAGATATGCTTACAATTGGAAGTACTGTTGTGAGTTAGATTTATAGGCTACAAAAGATTGTAGCACTATCTACTATGGAAGCAAAATACATTGCCTTCATTAAGTCTAGTAAAGTAATTATCTGGTTAAAAAGTTATAAGGATGAATTGGGCAAGAGGCAAAAGAATACCAAGTTGCATACCTAAAGTCAAAGTATCATTCATGTAGTCAAGAACACTGCATTCCATGCCAAAACACACTATACACAGCTTTTCTACCATTTCATTCAAATGATTTTGGAAGAAGGATGTCTTATGCAAAAAAAGATCCACATTTCTCAGAATTTAATGGACATACTTACAAAGATTGTAATATTGGATAGAATAAGGCTATGCCTTTGGCCTAGGAATGTAAAGATGAGGTTGAGGTTGAACCACTCATGTTACTATGGAAAGGTTTTAAATGAAGGAGGAGAAGGAAGTCCTTTGTGCACTCAATCACCAAGTTGGAGGTTGTTGTGTGATGAAGCCTTGTGTATAAAAAACACTTAAATTATAGAGCTCAATAAGAGATCTATTGAACAAAAAATAAACTTGAAGAATCAAAGCATCCTACGCTAGGTGCTTTGAGAGAGTTTTGATGCATTCGAGAAGTCAGTGCTTATGATCACTTAAGTGCTAGAGATGTTCTGGAGCATATTAAGGATTGATGCTTGGGCACTACCAAGCGATGGAAAGTTTGCAATATAAAGATTAGACAAAACTCTAGGCACTAAGAGCGCACAAGTGTTGTACATTGTTTAGATAAAACTTCAATAGATGGAAGCTTGGGTACCTGGTCATTCCCAAGAGCTCTAAGATACTTAGAAAAGAAACCAAGAAGATCAAGGCTTGGGTGTTTGAGCACGCCAAAACACTAGATCTAAAGACTTGGCATACACTGAGAGGGCAGCGCTTATGTATGCCCAAATTTCTATTGTATTGTAGTTCAAAGGTCTGCCCGAAAACCCAATACCTGGGTGCGCACAAGTGCTGAGGCCAATCTTGTTCTTTAAGCCAGAGTTAGAGAGCTCGTCATATAGGCGCTCCCAGGCATCAGGCAAAGCGTGACTTATACTAGCATAAATTATAGATTAGATGTTGTGGGCTTGTTTTCTTGGTGAATTTTAAAAGAACCCTTACCTTAGTTATAAGAGATGGACAAACATAAGTATAACTGAGAGCTTAAGAGTGTGAGAGGCTAAGGTGATTTGATTGAAGTGGTGCATGTTGTTATGTGTAAGAAAAAATGAAATAGAGCTGAGTGAGCTTTGTTTGAGTTGATGTAAGCATATAACTCCCTCCTTCATTTTGTTGAATATTCTTTATGGTGGTGTCCCTATGGTTTTTTCTCATCTTGGGGCTTTCCACAAATTATTGTGCTCCTCTGCGCTTGCATTTTCTTTGTGGCGTCTTTCGATTGTTAGGAAGTCGTTTTTGAATTTTGTTTTACTTGTAGCTTTCATTTGCTATGTGCGACTTGCTTGGGATCATCATTAGAGTATAATAAAGGAGAACTTAAGGTGGTAGTTTTCATAATATTTTTTTTTTTTTTGAAATTTTGAGGGCTATGTTCGTATATTGCAATAAAATAAACTGTACAATCAGGGGAATAGACTAGTACATACTGTGTGAGAAGGAGAAAAGAAACTAAAAAGAACAAAGTTGCGACAGAAGAAAATTTGAATATAAAAGACTTTAAAAAGGAAGAGAATAAAAACTAATGGCAAAAAGACTAAAGACTAGGATTCAACTCCTCCACAATGAGGCCCACATAAGACCAAAGAGCCGATGAGGCATCAATCCTTTAGATCAAAGTAGTATCTGAAGTATCAGTTCTAGATGTAGGTAGTAGGAAGTCGCCGTACCGTTAGCTGGGGTTTAGAAAAACATCATGATCCATCATTGTCTTTACACAAAAGAGAATCAAGGACATGGAGTCGCATGATAAAAGCACCACCTCAAGAAGAAATGACACCTTTTAGAAGAGAACTGCAAAATTTTCCGGTAAAAAAGCATAAATCCTCAATTCAAATAGAGAATTACTTGTCTAATCCGGCAATTTGATAGAAGAGGGGAAAAACAATCCAGTGCCTTCCCGAAAGCAAAGAACCCAATAAGCTTTAGTGAGATGCAATAATGCCAATCTGCATCTAAATAAAATGTTCCAAACCACACTTTTTAAAAATAAGTTTATAGAGAAAGATATCACCAGATGATCTGAATGAAGAGGTTCTAAAAAAGTTCACAGGAAGCATATGCCAGTACTTAAGGCCCAGTGAAAGTAACAAAAGTAGGATCCGTATTCTAAAAAAAAAATCGGCAATATCAGCAACAAAATAGGTAAAGCAGTTCCAAAGCTTCCAACGAATCTGAACAACAAGCAACCGGATTTGAAGACGATATCGAACAGACTAATTACAGTTTCTATAAAATCTTCAGCATCCAAAACTGCAAGTAGGTAAGAAGTTGCACCAACAGCATTTTGCAAAACAACAGCGCCATAAAGAAGCTGCACCAAAACTACTGCACCATAAAGAAGCTGCACCAACAGTAGTTTGCGAAGTAATCCAAGAGGTAGCTACTGCACCAAATCCACAAAATCCACAAAGTCACAGAAACCCAATTTTGGATATGATTTTGTAGAGAGTGTTGCAGAGGGCAATGGGTCTATAATTATCAATTGATAGATCACCATTTCCTTTTGGAATTAAAGTAATAAGAGTGTGATTCAGCCATCTGGGCATGGAGACTGTTCGAAAGAAGTGGCCAATACCTTTACAAATGTGAACTTGAATGTTGTCCCACGCTTTCTTATAAAAAAGGGAAGTAAAGCCATCAGAGCCTGGACTAGCATTGTCTTTGATTGAAAAAAGACTACTCTTGATGTCTTCATCCGAAATATCTCTACAAATGTCAGCATGAGAAGAGGTATTAATAATAGCGTATGTTGGAAAAAAGTTATTACCATGCCCCAAGAATTAATAATAATGTATTATTACCATTTTATAATATTTTCATTCTTTGAAATAAAATTAGTAATTAAGGAATTTAAATATTCACTGTTAAACACAAGGCTAATCAATTTATCATGTGACATGTTATGCAAGATAATTCTTAAGCGCTATTGACATGTTTATAAAGTTAGTGGTGGCATATCTGTCATGCTATATGAACACCAACATATAAATCTCACCTTTGAAAACACATAGATAGCTTGTTTTATTTATTTTATTTATAAAGTGTCTTTTGCTGACAAATAATAAATGTAATAAACAGATTTATTTGCTGGCTCAAGGATTTGAATCCAAGTTAACCTCTTAATTTTGTTTTGATGATCGTAAAGTATAATTTTATTTTTGCCTATATACTAGTTATTTTATCTAGTGTTGTGTTTTCAGGATAGCGTATTATCTCAAGATAGCCCTCTCAAATTTGAAAACTTAACTTTAGTTTTTATTTTATTTTATTTGTATAAGATGTAATTATTATGTTTCTTTTTTAATACTTTAACAAATTTGAGAGAGGTCACTTAGAGGCTAGCTAAACAATATTAAGTTTTTTCCTTTACCTGCTTTGAGCTTGACGCATAATTTGTGCCTAGGTGCATCGTGCCCAGACACACAAACCATGCACTTAGATGCATTATTTTATTTAGCAGCAGATTTACCCTGACAAGGAAATAAATACATGTGAATATTATATGGTATGCCCAGATGCTCATACACGTATGATTTGAAGCCTTTTAAAATTATATATTGCTTTATTTGTAGCCTCTTTCACCTCCACTATAAACAGGGGATGTGGACAGCCTCCAAAATTATTCCCATGCATCCTATATAATATTTAAGCATTAGAAAATCACTCTAAAATATTTCCAAGGCGCTCAAAGCAAGTTTGCAAGATCTATCAAAATCTAGAAAAGATTCGATGATTTCGCCTTGAGTTTATTTGTAAGTGTTTAAAATTTTATGTAAATTTCTTTTATTTTATAACCTTACTCTTGCGAGGTGTGCAAGAGAATTTGACAATTCCGCTAGGTTTGTCTACAAAGGAGGGACGATCGAGGAAACTTCACCTTGGCATTGCTCTCGAAAGGAGGGAAGGCCTTTGTGTTGACCCAATGTTAGGTTAGGTAACAACCAAACTACCATTGGGTACATCTCCGCAGGATCATATTGGCGATTAAGAGAAAATAACATTCAAACAATATTCAAAATTTTTAGAGCCATTCAATAAGATGGTTATTCATTCCATTTAAAGAATACATTATCTATATTCATTACAAGTTAATAGCATACATAAATAAATGCTTGTTTCTTTAAAAGAGTAAAAACTAAAGCTTAATGCGGCAATTCAGCACCACGATTTCCTTAGATATCATTAGGCTATATCAATCTTTTTCAACTGTACTTGATCTGGCAGTATAAGAATAATGCGTTGGTGCGCATCTTAAGTACAAGAGATACTTAATATTACACTTAGCAAAACCCGTAAGTGAAAGCAGATAATATTGCAGGAAGTCAAAGTTTTAGAGCAAAAATAAGTTAGAAATCTTCCTGTAAATAAAACATTTTCGTGCCATAATTATGTCACTTGCCATTTCATTAACATATAAGAACTTCTATAAATATATAAGTATGTCTTGATTTCATGAAGCAACGTTAGCAGTTCTGTTGGGCAAATCTAAAATCTTGAAGTTGGGTTCAATAACACTTGTTCATAACCTAGGCCCCCTCAAAGGCTCTAGATGACACCCATTTAACTTCCAATAGACTAGCCCTGTCCCTAACTTAAATCAATCACCATTCGGGAACCTTTGTAAACATTCACAAGACAGAGCAAATATATTCCATTCTATGACATTTTTCTGGCAGTAAATAAGCATTTTATTTAACATCAACAGGAATATAGCTCAAAGCGAAGCTAAGCAGCAATAAAGAAAATTAAGTGCAAACAATAATATCTATGTATTTTTGCTTTGATAGTGATTGAAAAGTGCTCACAAAGTTGATGTATCTGCAGAAATTTATTTTCATAATTTTATTAGTCTTTGAATGTGGTGATTTGTATTATCAAAGCATCTCTTATGATTTCAAAACTAATTTTATTTACTTAACAAGTATTATGTATAATTTAGAATTAACTATCTTATGCATTTTAAGCTTTTCCATAGATTTTCTCTATAAGGTTTGCTTTAATATTTCCTAGCTTGACTATTCCAATCTTCTAGCAAAAATCATGTCTTAAATCAACAATCAAATTGCTCTCTTGATTTACTAAAATATGTATTCGTTGATACATTATTTTTCTTCCATGTTAAAGACTTGAAAGACAACTCAAGAACAAATCTCAGATTCAGTTCCTATTATAGCAATGAATAATCTCATTTTCTTTAAGATAGAGAATTTAAACTCCGAAATGACCCATAAATTTGCTCCACTAGAGGATATTTTTAGCACAAAATCAGCCTTTAATCAACCACTAACTTGAGATTCAAACTATCATTATGTTTTCCCCAAATAGCAGCTTAGATAACATCAAATGGCAGCCATTGTAACTCTCCAATAAACTACCAATAGCTTGAATAGCAGCCACCGAAACAATCTTTTATTAACAAGATAAATTACTGGAGCTTAATCTTAAGGTTTTAACAAAAAATACTTCTTACTATTATTGTAGGTTAATCTCACTATGTAAATCATATTCGACTATCCAGATTTCAACATAATGCTCTAAGACAGCAGTAAATGAACATCCTCCAAACATAGGATGTGATTAGAACATCTTGCAACTAATTATGATAATAAAATTAGATACTATAATACCTTTGGAATACCTTTATTATTGAAATTTAACTTAATTTCTCAAAGATAATCTTTTAAATGATCAGAACACAAATTGTCTTAATATCTAAAAACGTTCGGTTTCATAATAATGAAACAACTTTAATTCTGAATTATCTTGGCGAATGTTAATAGTAAAATAAAAAGGGATTCGTACCTCTGTGATGTGAGTCTCGGCAATGGAGCAGTAACAAGACTAGGAAAGAATCGAAAGGCACTGAAGATCTCTTTCCTATGATCGATCTTCTCCAGAGTGTGGGAAAGGGTTCGGGAAGAGACTTTCGCATGTTGTCGAGAACAAAGGTAAGTTGAGGGAGTGAGCTTTTTGTCGCTCAAGAATTGTAATGACGGAGAGTCGACAAAGGATCGAATGCGTCTAAGAGGGTCCATATTCATCCTCACTTGCATCGTGGACTCCCAAGGGCTGCGGCTAGCTTCATTGGCTAGGAAGGGAGCTTACGGGATCGGTAAAGGCTCGGTCGGCTGGATACGGAAGGGTCGATGAAGGATCGAAGAGACTCGAAGGGTCTAGACTCGTCCTCACTTGCATCGTGGACTCCCGATGGCTGTGGCTAGCTTCATCGGTCAGGAAGGGAGCTTACGGGGAATGGCAGGAGTACCACAGAGTGTGAGGGGTTACGATGGGCTGAAACTTAGGTGCCATAAGGTTCCTTTTCCTAAATACGCTTCATCTAACTTGTTGAAGCGCCACGCCTCTCCCGCATGAGGCGTCGCACCCAATGGAGACATCCACCTTTGATTTGGTAGCAGAAAAAAAATGTCTGCTTTCTCGGCTTTCTCATTCCTTCATGTTATTTTCCATTATATACACACACACATATATATATATATACATATACTTAAACTGAGGTTAAAGAATAAAATGGATTATAGTGCGAATCAAGATTGGCGGAATGCTAACGTGAAACAAAATTCGGCGGGAAATCAACAGAAAAACAGAAATTTATAGGTAATAATGCAAATAAACTATAGCGGGTATTTAAAGAACATTTAGGATTGTGTGGGGGTGTTAACATTTTTCTTAGTAATGACCAAGGGTTGTTACAGCCTCACAGCTCTGTGACCAGAGATTGGGAAGGGGTGATTGAGGAGACTCCATCTCGGGATAGCTTTGTGAAGGATGGAGGTTTTGCAGTTCTGCGACCAAGCATCTAAAATGAGTGAACTGTGTGATAAGCAAAGGAGCGGCTCTTTTGTGGAGTGATATATGGAGAAGGCAAATCTGCAAAGAGCAGTCATATGGGTCTGAACCACTATAAACTTGTGTTTCTTTATTTATCCACTTTTTTTAGCTTAGGTTTTATTCTTAGGTTATTTTACGTGTGCTTAAATAATAAAATAAATAATCTCAAACTCATAAAAAAATTTTTAAGTTCAATTTCTATAAGAAAAGTCTTATTCATCCCCCTCTTGGGTTGTGATATTTGGACTCCTATAGCCAACAATTGATATCAGAGCATGTCTCTACGTTACAAGATCTTGTAATCTGTAGGGTAGAGATTGTACTTTGAAATGGCACAATCGGGAATGGGAATTTTTGTGCAATGGAGGATGCATCTAAATCCATCCTCCATTGTTTGATGGAATAGGTTTTTACTTTTGGAAAATGAAAATGAAAATTTTTCTTAAATTCATAGTTTATCATACTGATATAAATTTAAAAGGTTATACGAAGCCTACTATTCCACATAGAATTGATGAATGGTCAATTTATCGATGCACAAATAAATGGTAAAGCTCTTGCTTC